>OY039081.1:5342000-6677500 GCA_955850985.1 Elophila nymphaeata
TTCTCCAGAATAGCTTTAATAAATTTTTTGATTTGGAAGAATCTACAAGTAAGGTTTTAAATTGACTTTTTATCTTTTTCATAATATAACGGAGATCGACTACGAGTTTGTTATGATTCCATTACAAGTCTTTAGAAATTTCTAGTGACACAATCAAGAAAGCGTAGAGATGAAATTTGTCATAACAGCTATTGCTAATTTTATTTCTTGGTCCTTTTTTATATAATTCCTTTGATAGTTAAATGATTATATCGAAATTATAAATTGAAGCAGAACTTCAGAGTTCTGTGATATAGCTTTTAAGTAAAATAATATAGCTTTTTAGTTCACCTTACTAACATTTCTATAATTCGACAAGCGAATTTTGAGCTCAAAAATTCGAACGAATTATATTTTTAATGTGCATTCGAAATCAAGACAATCCAAAACTCCTTTTTAAAGGGACTTTGCGAAGTATTATTAAACTGACAAAACCCTGCCATCGTTTCGGGACGAATTTATTATACTGAGGATAAGACGGAGAAGAAACAGCGAAAGAAACGTGTTTATATTTTAGACTAAAAACAGTTACAAAATAAATCTTTAGAGTTACAAAATAAACCCTTGACTACCGTTGTGGGGTAATTTTTCACCTCAGTCGTGCATTTTTGTTTGTATTTTTGAAACCTTTTGCATTAGAGACCGGTACCAGGTATTCTAAGTTGAGCACGTGCACTAGGAATAGGCGGACAGATAGCTCGCTGCATTGGATAGTTTTCGTGTTATTGGTATCTGGGGTGAGTTTTCACCACACCGTGATATTTTTAAAAACATGTTGATTGGTCTATAACGATATTGAGTAGTAATTTATTTGCTTTTCCTATAAGTTGCTACTTAACATATTTTTAGTGATATTTTTGGATTCATATAAGTTTATTAAAGACTATGTATAATTAATAAAAAATATGGAAAATAGCGTTTTTTCAAATTTTTATTAAAATAAAAAAGTATTTGATTAGAAACATAAATGTTTATTGTTTTATTTAACAGAAAAATAATGATTTCTAAGCAAAACGTATTCCAATAATTATATGAATATTATTTTGTAAGATATACAACTATAAAATTGTGGTGGATTTTTACGCCAATATGTTAGTTATGTGACAAAAAGTCATTATGTTAGTCAGGGTTAAATAACTAAATACACAGAAAATTATTCATATTGTAAATAAACAAGTTACTCCCAAAAGAAGTTTTTAAGTGCAAAAATGTATTCTACAGAAATATTTATAACTACAATGATTAGAACCCGAACCGTTTGTTAAAACAACTTAAATCTACCATTACAGAAAAAAGCCTAATGCGGCAGACAAGTTATTTTACTTAATATTACTAATACATACTAACTAATAACTGTTTTTTATCTATAATTGCACAACGGTGAAATATTACCTAAAAAGGCGAATCTAAAAATCTTGTAGAGAAACAGCTGGTCACATAACCATTTGGCTCGAAGACTAAGATGGGTTAACTTATTTAGAATGCAATCGCTTGATAAATTTGTTTTGTGTTCATTCGATGCTATCGTAATTTTATACGGAATGAGCCCCACAATACAAACACATATTTCTTCTTCAAAAAAGTAGGTAACTTAGTACTTTAAAATTCTTGAAAAATTACAAAAAACAATATTTTCTAAGTTTTGGCTTTCATCGCATTTAGCCAATGTCAAGTGAAAATCTATTTAAAAAAATTATTGTACGGTAGATTAAGTTAAAAATGGAGCCTCTCAACACGTGTTTCTACAACAAAAACTCGACTGAAACTCCTTGGCTTTCATTCCGTATATATGAAAATTAAATGTCAAATTACTTTATTCACACTTATATGTAACTAGCTGACCCGGTGAACTTCGTACCGCCTAACAGTCAATTCTTAATTTTTTTTTAATTTTTTTAATTTTTTCTTCGTAAGAACCATCCTCGCACTTCAAGGAATATTATAAAAAAAGAACTAGCGAAATCGGTTCAGCTGATCGGTTGCGCTTAGCATTACATTCAGCGATTCATTTTTATAATTATTATAGATTACTGAGCCGACTATAGCTCTTTCAGCTAAATTCAATAGCTACGAGCTAGTCTCGCGATCAAACTGCGCTTGTTCTTTCGAAACGGCTTTATTATGGAATAGCGGCCGCACGCGGCTACGGTCGCGTCCATGTCGGTTCTCGCACAAGAAAGTATATAAAAAAGTATCGTATCATCTTCCCGGGGTTTCTAACTTTATTCGTACCAAACGTTTTATATATTACGAGATGGAAAATAAATTTGCTGCCCACCTTGTGTTAAGTGGTTACCGTCGCCTATAAACGCTTGCAATATTAAGGGTAAATCCCGTAACACTGCAAGTGCATTGCCATCCAGGAGACTAAGATGATATTCCTTCCATGCCCAATAATTACACTGGTTACCTTGTTTGAATGCGCTAATGGATCAGGAACTACTGATTCAAATTGAAAAAATATTCTATATAACATCACGCTACGTCTAATAGCAGCTGAGCTCAATGGAAAATGTTGCAAAAATGGGAAATCCAAGCGAAGTCGCGGGCACAGCTATAGTAACTCATATTATGAATAAGTGAGTGAGACAGTGAAAGTTTTATGTCATAGTTAAGCGGAACTATAGAACATTTCAAGCACTATATCCCTTTCGATTCAATATAGCTCTGTGAGTACCTTGACATGTGCTCAAAGCACGTGACAGCTTCCCACCAAAATTGAATATATCGGTCATTTGCAGTTGCACTGGAACCATCGCCATGACGTGAGCGACCAAATAGTATTTACTGTGTCTGCTACTAGTTGGTTCAATTTGCTTTAATATAGGTGCCAAGTAAGTACCTATTTATTTTATACAATGCCCATATTTTATGTAAAGGATTTTTCATTATTTAACTTCAATTTAGTACTTAAATAAGTGTTTCTTAAAATATGCATGATAAATAGTTTTCGTTAAAATTCATCACTATATTTTTTTTCTTATATAAAGTGCACTTTGTGTCACCCCCTTACTGTCGCATTCTCACACACATTCTGGGTTGGCTGGAAGAGATCTCTTGTAGAGATAAGTTCGCCCTTGCATACATTGTTACCGTAAATCTGTTACTTATGATCTGTGAACTGCAATAAAGAGTTTATAAGTAGATAAGCAGCTACTATTTACACTTACTTTTTTTGGAAAATTAAACTATTCAGGGGAATAAATGTTGAACTTTACCTCTTTGTGCGACACTCAGATCACTGTAAACAACTCTCTTGTGCCTACTAAAACCTGCTATTGTTATTATTTCGTTATTTTGGGGCTATTTAAGTCACTGCGACCTATAAAGATCTATTGTGACTAGCCTCCAAGTAAGTCCTATTGAGGCCTTACATGTACTCCTTTAGCTGGGCCCTGTCTAAAAATGATAAGATTTTCGCAGCTTGGATTATTTTGATATCGTCTGGGTCGAGAATGTGTCTCCCTAAATCCGGTTTCTTTTATGAATGAGACGTTCACAAGAGCACAGGAGGTGCATTGGTGTTTCACGCTCCTGTTAACAGAATTTGCAAGCATCAGTATATTTTATTCTCATGTTGTAGAAATGTCTGTTCAGCTTGTATTCATTGCTCTAATCATCACGTTCAGTTTGCTCCTGTTACTTCAGTACTTACTAAAACCCGTACGAATCCTTAAACTCAAAAATCAACAAGGATATTTGTGCATCAAAACCACACCACTTTTACTGCACCAAATCTACTTCGAAACAATTTTACAAATAGTGAAATAAAAAACCAAAAACTGACAGACGTCATATAACGCTCCAAACACTCTTTTTTTGGATCTGTAGAGTCCACTGTCATTGATAACCTATTAAACAATGGTGGCCACTTATAATCGGTCTCGTAAGAAAGCTCAAAGTCATTCAAATGGTACAAATACATTATTAAGAATTAGTACATACACACGATCACGCTGGTAATCCCACGAGGGGTTAAGCAGAGCCTTAGGTACATGTAAAGCCACATCTGGTAATATGGACCACTCATCAACAGCTCATATAATGTCCCCACCGAGGGGCTCGAGCCTACCCCACATTAGGGGCGATTAGGCCTTAGTCAACCACGCTGGCCAAGTGCGGATTGGTCGACTTCACACACAAACTAAGAATTTCATCTTAGGTGTGTGCAGGTTTCCTCACGATGTTTTCCTTCACCGTAAAAAGCGTCGATAAAACCAAATATGAATTCAAAATTTGAAAACACATTGGTACGCGGCGGGGATCGAACCACCTCCCGGGTAGGAGACGACGCTCTTACGCACTACGCCACCGACGCTCTATGTCTATGGACCACTCAAAGTCTCCAAATAGTGACAGGTTTCCAGCCTGTCGCCTACACTAAACTGGCACCAAATCCCAAAATTACCAATCCTTCAGTAAATTAACCAATTAAAGTTAACGACCAGGACAGATGTTATATTCAAAATCATCACAGCAGTCCGGATTTTATTAAATTATAATTATAATGTAGTTAAGTGAGATATCTATTTGCTTTAAGTATAAAAGTGATATTATACTCTTTTAGACAAAAGTGACTATGAGGATAGAAAACAAATCTGAAAATACCCTTTTATCTTAGAAACTTGGTAAATAACAGAGAATAACATTATCCTTGTCCTTAAATATAAGATTTTACGCGTCACGCGCTTATAAAATATATTCAAAGGATTTTTCACTAGTAGGAAATTGTTCGTCGCCGTTTTACCCAACGGAAATTAATAAGTAACATTGCAAAGAGTGTTTTAAAGAATCCGAAGCAACCTCGGATCTTAGTTTGAAGGGAAAATCATTATTAATTCCATCAAGGGAAGGCTTTGTTTTCTTTGAAACATCGTGATCGAAATTTCGAGTTAGAATCTACGTTATGATTAAATTAATTTTTATTTGGTAAACTTTGACGGTATGTTACCAATTTTGGTGGAGCATGAAAACTGAAATATTGTTCTCATACACACATGAGATCACGCCTTTCTCATTAGAGTCCGCAGGAGAACTAAGGTCACCAATACAGCTGAAAGACTTAAGAAATTTTAAGAGTTTTTTTTTAAAGCGAGAGTGACGCAGCCCATTACGAGGAGTCCTGGTGGCTGTTGTATCAGTAAGTTCCTCGAATGATGACCGCACACCATGGGTGGGTGCGTTGGTAGACCCCCCAACATGGTGGAATGGCAAAAATCGTAAGAAGCTGCTGGATGCGGGCAGCGCAGGACAGGCTTCGTTGAAGATACTTGGGAGTGGCCTACATCCAACAGTTGGAATGTAGGAACTTAATAATAAAAAAATATATATTATCCAAAACGGACATGTCAGTCCTATTGTACCCAAAATGTACATTATTGCTTGAGTAAGTTTATTTAAGATACATAAAGAGAGCTACTCAACTTTTTTTTACGGATGCTGTCCGGACCTTAATCTATGTAATACTGCAATCTATCTATAGTTATGTAAAAGGCAAAGTCCTGACTCACTGTCTGACTGATCAACGCCCAGCCCATACCCTTGGACTTAGATAGGTCATTTTTAAAGGAAATTAAAAGGGACGAAATAGAGGATCAAAGTTTGTATGAGAAATCCTTTATTTATTATAGTAAAATCAATTTAAATGATGTATGTTACGATTTTTCAAATTTTACCCCAAACGAAAACGGGGACGAAATCGCGAGCATAAGCTAGAATAATATAAATACCAAAACGCAATATAATATTCGACGCCGTCGTGGTGGAGTGGTCAGTAACGCTGCCTACACATCAAGCGGTCCGGGTTCGAGTCTTGGTAGGAGCAAATGTTTGGGTGATGAACACGAACATTTGTTCACGAGTCATGGTTGCTTACATTTATATTATTATATTATAAATAAACTTAAATAAATACATGGTTGCATGTATTTATTTAAGTTTATTTATAAAAATATCTATACTATTACTAGCTGTCCCGGCCACGCGATGCAGTGGTAATTTCAGACTACTGACCTATAACATTCTATCTGCAGCAAAAAAATATGACTACTTATTAAGATAAAAACTATCCTATCTCTCAAGTTGGATCAAATTGCACACGGTGTACAAATTTGATTAAATCGGTTAAGTACCTAGTTTAGGAGTCCATCGCGGACAAACAACGTAGCACGTAATTTATATATATATAATATTAAGATGGAGTTCTTATCCGTTATCTAGTATCCATAACACAAGTTCTTAATGATACTGAATTTGGCCTAGAAGCATGGACAAAAAAACATACATATATAACACGCCTTTTTCCCATAGGTATAGGGAGAGAATACTTATTTTCACTTGCTATGATGCTTACATATTTATTCTTTTGCTATATCCAGTCATCACGTTCCTCATTCATTCCTCGTCAGTTTGGAGTACTTTTGGCCAAGCCCTTTTTCAAAGTATTTTCGATTTGATTGATCAACGTTTGCCTAGGTCTTCCCCGTTCCGTCTCCGTTTAAATCCGATTTATATACTCTTTTCGTCAATCTACTTTCCAACATCCTTTTTAAAAGAAAGGGTGTTATAAGTTTGACCTGTCTGTGTATCTGTGTGTCTGTATGTCTGTGTGTCTGTAGGTCTGTGTGTCTGTATGTCTGTGTGTCTGTATGTCTGTCTGTCTGTATGTCTGTGTGTCTGTATGTCTGAATGTCTGTGTGTCTATATGTCTGTGTGTCTGTATGTCTATGTGTATTTCCTGTGTCAGTACTTGACCACGACTTTTTTTATGTAGATTATTATATTATCATAATGTCTAGATCGGTACTAACAATGTAAAAACAATTTTAACAAACCTTTTACTTTTAATTACCTGATGGCATTGGACAATATTGTATTTCTTGTCTTGGAGCTTTTAAATTAAATTAACGAAGTTAGAAAGTTAATAAATATTTAATGTACAAAACGTTCAACTTTCGTTTTAATATAATACTGTAAAGAGCTGTTTGATCCTTTTTATAAATAAATTGTTACAGTGAATGTTTTAGTTTGATGAACGAAAACGAGCCAAGTGATGCCGGCTATACTGGGCGTAAAAGACATGAATAGTCAAACTAGAACCACGTATTCTATACATCAAAATAAGACATATTTCAAAAAAAAAATTGCTGGGCAATGATTTTTATTTTTTGGTGTTAAAAAAAATTGCAAATTGTACCGCGCAATGTAAAGGGCTCAACTCGCACGCAACTCGCAAAACTGCGATAATTTTGCCAGACGGCGGCCCCGTTCGTTAGTGTCCGTGCGCATCGAGTGAGCTACTTTGAACGCTAACGTTTTGAAGCCATTTTTTGTTATGAAATACTAAAAAGAATAAAAATGTTTCTTTAACAATAATTAAGAAATAACGTATAGAATACGTTTTCATAAAAAAATGAAAAAAAAAATTATGACTTTGACCTTCAATAAAATCGTAACTAACAATTTTCCATGTGTAGTCTAAAGGAAGAAAAATGTTATGATGCTGAGCAGAATACATGGTTCTCGTTTGAATGTTCATGTCTTTTACAGCCTGTATATTAGAATATCATCAATAGCGGGGAGATCCTTATACTCCATCCACCAATCCGCATTGGTCAAGCGTGGTGGACTACTGGCTACTGCTACTTCTACTGATGCCTCGTGTCCCAGCAATGGGACGAATTATAAAGGCTATTGTAATTAACGAGAAAAATGTTCTAGCCTATTCACTATCACAACTTTCGTCAGTTATAAAATCTGAGGGCTCTTGACTCTTTACTTCGTGGGTAGTAAAGATGATGATCCGTCAATATATAAATTATTGTTCGTCAGTGTATTAGTAGCCGCCCGCATAGATATTGGTTATGGCGAGAAAAAGTATCCTATGCCCGGTATCTTAAACTATCTCGGTATCTCAAACTATCTACATGCTATTCATCTGATCGATTTTCAGCGGTTTGACCGTAAAAAGATGAAAACCAGCGTAAAAAGGTTTAAACGACAAACTGAACAGTTACTTTCGCATTATTTTTTATTAGATTTACAATTGCTTTTGACCGCACAACGACCTACACAACGTCACCGTTTCCCTAGAAGATTTTCTTGTGAGCGAACGTATTCCGCGGAGAACTTTAGGGCATTCATGCCGAAAAAGGTTCATAATATAGGTTATTTATTTATTAAAAAAAGACACGAAACAGAATATAATCATATATGTAACACAGAATATCAAAAATATAACAATTCTTAAAACTAGATTGTACTCCTAAACACGTGCCCTGATCATGATCGATGACAGAATGGAAGAGAAAAAGAAATACCAATAATAAAAGTTAAAGTTAACATACTACATTTGCATTTGCCTATATTCAGCGGAAGTTATTATTAGTGGACATCATTTAAAGATCTTTTCATTGAAACCATTCATAACAACCCTTCTATCTCCGGTGACCAAGACCATAAAGAGATGTACGGTTTACACCCCTTTTATGATATTTGATTGATAGAGAGAGTAATGAAAGTCTTGATATGATAAACTGATGATATTGAGAAAGTACTCTTACGACTAAAATGATATGAATGATATGAGTACGCGCGACGTGATTGATGGCCGAAAATGAACTGGTCAATTTCTATAATAATGTGCAATATCATCATCATCATCATCATCATCAACAGCTCATAATGTCCCCACCGAGGGGCTCGAGCCTACCCCACATTAGGGGCGATTAGGCCTTAGTCAACCACGCTAGCCAAGTGCGGGTTGGTCGACTTCACACACAACCTAAGAATTTCTTCATAGGTGTGTGCAGGTTTCCTCACGATGTTTTTCTTCACCGTAAAAGCGTCGATTAAACGTACATATTAATTCAAAATTTGAAAACACCTTGGTACGTGGCGGGGATCAAACCAGTGTCTCCCGGGTAGGAGACGACGCTCTTACGCACTACGCCACCGAACGCTTCATGTGTGTGTGTGTGTGTGTGATGTGAGATGTGCAATATGCATGGCGTGAAATGCTATCGCGACAAAACGCTGTACGAGGTGACTCGTACAACTGCATCGATCGCAAATGAATTGGGAACAGAATAGGAGAAAGGAAGGATTGGAAATTAATAGATATTGATGTTTTGAAACTCTACACATGTTCTAGAAGTTTCCCCACACTGTATCGTGCATTTTGCTTATAAATTTCGACGGCATGCATAGTAATAGTTTTCATTGCTTCTTTTACTAAGAAACACTGGCGTGCTGAAATGTTGCACATTTAATGTGCTTTGATAACGTAATTTTATAGGTGGAAACATACTGTTCAAAAAATTTACAACCGTAGTAAGATTCAATTAACGTAATTATCATAATGCTGCTAGTGCATAATGCAGTATATGTACAACATGTTAGTTTAAAATGTCCGATGTATTTAATAATTAATGGCCGAATATTTGGCAATCGCGCACTGAGGCTTCCGTACAAAAAAGTGGTATAATTATAATTTTATAAAATATAATTTTTGTTTTTTTAAGTTTGCCAAATGTACATTTTATTTATGGTCATTTTATTTTAAATAAATAAATAAACATAACTACAAATTAGCGGTTAATAAGTTTTTTTCTTTGATTGCATCATTCTAGGTCTTAGTTCCTGGTCAATAAATTTTGATTGTAGTTTATGTAACTGTCAATTAATAGGAGTTATCAAAACATTTTAAAAACGAACCTTGGCGATTTTTTAAACAGCGTTCACGAGTGTTTTAATGACAAGTTATATGCAGTTACATACATTTCTTTATCTACACTCATACATAATTTCAAATAAAACAAAAAAATACTAATATTACATTTTCGAGACAAATGCGCTTTTCTCAATTTTGTATTTTAATATGTTTGTTCGCGACGTTTTGCAAACACAGATCCGTTAATTTTTACCAATCACCAAGAGCTTCGAAGAAAGTGACCAATAGGAAGGGCCCGCCGTTATGCGTTATGCAGCGAACCAATAAGAACCACGCCGGATTTCTTAACGCGACCTCGATAGGATAACTACAAACTAATAGCAATGGAATGAGCGGACTCGCCTGGACTCGCCAATCTTTTAAATTAATCATTGTTTGTTTGTTCTTTTTTTGTAAAATTATTAAAATCCTAGAAAAATGCACTGAAAAAAAATCGACTTGCCTCAGGCGGGACTCGAACCCGCACCTTCCACAATCCGGGTGGACGCGTTGACCAATTTCGCCACCGAGGCACTGCTTTTCGCTGTCGAAATTTGTCAGTGCTTGGTGCTTATGTTTTTATGGTAAACATCGTTTCATCAAACCTTTGAAATTTGCACTTCCAAGACCCGAACGAAATATTTTTGCAAATATTTGACGCCCAGCTAAGATGAAACTACCTTACATTATGGAATAATTTTATTTTTGCGTTTACAAACGCGTAAATATAATACTAGAAAAATGCACTGAAAAAAATCGACTTGCCTCAGGTGGGACTCGAACCCGCACCTTCCACAATCCGGGTGGACGCGTTGACCAATTTCGCCACCGAGGTAACGGAATATAATATACGAGGCAAGTCGTTTTTTTTCTGTGCATTTTTCTAGTATTATATTTACGCGTTTGTAAACCGTAATATATAACGCGTAATACACCATCTGTCAAGGACGAGGTCAACATTATTCTTCTATTCGTATATTAGTCACTTATCCGGGAGCCTAGACAAGTGTCAAACGATACAACGTTTCTATCGAACGAAGTGATAATAGCCCACCATCCACTAGTATCAGTTCGTGTGTATGGTGACTAAAGGAAGGATTGTTTTTCCTTTCAGACTAGCGAGGAATGATAAAGTCACAGAAAAACATGTAGAGATGACATTTAGTTAGTGGCCGCAACTGTTTTATTCATCCCTACGTGTTTCTCTACAGTTCATCTGTGCGGATAAGTCATACGAAATAAGCGCTAGTGGATGGGAGGCTAATTTTTGACTACAAAAACGTCAGTTTCATACATTATTATTATTTTCGTTAGACGTTCAACGCAATCGACTGGTCACTTGGCTAGACCCTGATCACTTAGCTAGACTTTTGTATACGAACTCAATGATAGGGATTTTGACCTGTGATTGACTCCATTCACAAATAACTACAAGGTGTTTTAACACCTTTACAGGAATTTATTCCTAAAAAAAATTATGCCATAAAATCTGTACCAGTTCAAACTATATCTAGAATTTCATTTTTTAGCGTATCAAAATCACTTAATATTCAGTCAGTTGACTGTAAGAATTTATGACGTCACAAATTCGTAATGCCATACAAAGTGTACGGAAGAATTATTATGTTTTGACAGCTAATAAAAAGTATCTCAACTTTTACAGGCATCATCCCTATTAGGGACATGTCTGTCCTACGACACATTTAGCATCCTAACTTCCGTAAATTTTCAGAAACGCAATATTAACTGTCTATTTAACTAATTTACAACCTCATTATGAACTTGATCAATGTAAAAGTAATATAATTAAATTAACAGGCGAATTAAATTATAAAACTCTTTCTACGGAGAATTGAATTTGGTAATTAGAAAAGGTAGGACGAGTTGAGTTCGTAAGGCTTATTATAAATCCACTTCTGGTTCACCTTCCCTGTAATCCGAATGGAGATTACATTACAATTTGGACGTTGAACACATGGGGGTAAAGTCTAAAGTATATATTGCTTTCTTGTTTTCTTTGTGCCTCTACAATAATACTGGGCATTAAGAGATTGTTATTCCTCGCGTTATATTTCTTGGAAATTCAGTTTGTTGTTAACGAGATAATTTCTAGGAAATGAGAAATCATTGTAGTAGTTATGCCTTCTCGATGTTAAGTAAACAAAGACCGTTAAATAAGTAATGGCAAATCAACGTACAACAACAATAAACATCCAAGGCTGTTAGAATTCTCTGGAAATATACCTAATTACAATAGAGATAAAAGCTTTACGACGAACATTCAGCTCTCACTGATACTTGCTACTGAATAATTATCCTTCTTAGATTTATTTTGATTATTAGCTGCTAAGAAATGTTTTCCAGATATAAAATACATGCAACAAAAAAAATCGGGAGTGGTCTCCCCTTGACTTTCTCATATACCAGAAAGGACCCAAAAGTTGATAGAAACCTTATATTTTGATGCCATACATGCATGTTATGTTTTGGTCACCCATCCGTGTACCTACCGCGCACTTGGTTGCTTAACTTTCCCGATCAACGGCTCAAAATTTGATAGAAACCTTATATATTGATGTCATAAATGCATGTTAAATTTGGTAGCAATAAGTTAAAGCATACTCGAGTTATCGTGCTAACGCACAGACACACACACACACACAAAGACGTAATTACAAAAAAAAATATTTTTGGACCCAAAACGTGTAAATCCGTCAAAATCTCGAGGTCAAATTTTTTGACGATTACAAGACTTCCTCTATACTACCACAGATAATATAATACTATACTAGATACTACGTATACGAGAAAGAAAAAAGTTCTGATTATTATTCTTAGCCGACTTCGGCGAAGCCAAAAGGAAGCGTAATGATTTTAGCAGTCTATGCTTAGATTAAAGCAATTTTTGCTTTATTCTCGTTTATTGTCAAAATCGTCGTGGCTGATAAAAAGAAATGTAAATAATTAACGATTATCTTTGAAGTGTCAATAAACTTGAAAAACATAAGGAAACAACTGTTAATAATAGTGCCTTTAAAATGATAGGTTTACTAGAAAAAATGCACTGAAAAACATCGACTTCGATCGATTTTTTCTAGTATTAAAAACACGCGTTTGTTAACGCAAAAATAAAAAATATTCCACAATGATAGGTTTAATTTAATTACAATTGAAATAAATAAAATATAGGTCTGAGGTTTTTTGACTTGAGAAATAATTATGTTTTTGGAAAACGAACAAAAACAAAACTTATAATATTTTAATCAAACAAAACTTGTCTCAAACCGACTATTTGCTATAAAACTTTTGTTTATTAATTTACCAATAAAAAACTGTTTTTTCAAGCACTTTGTCAATGACTAGTTGAGCCGTTTAAAATTACCTGCTTAAAACATAAATAATGGTTTCCTGGACATATTTTCAATGGTAAAGGTTGAGTAATACCACTTGCAAACTTTCCCGTGGTAAAATAAATTACGATTAGGCTACGCCCCAGGATCATATTAATTGCCTTTCGAATATTAATTGAAAATGTTTTACTGCCGCCGGTAGCTTGATTGACTTCGGTGTGTAAAAAGGAATTGTCCGTGTCGCTTTATTTTAGTGTGTTGGAATCTATAATATAAAAATGAATCGCAAAATGTGTTGGTAAGCGCATAACTCAACAACGCCTAGACCATTTTGGCCAATTCTTTTTTTAAAATGTTCGTTGAAGTTCAAGGATGGTTTTTACGGCGAGAAAAGTTCGAATAATTTCTTTATGACAGGACGAAGTCTGTCTTGTCCGCTAGTCTATAATATTTAAGACTAGCTTCCGCCAGCGACTTCGTCCGTGTGGACATTTACCCCCTTAGGGGTGGAATTTCCAAAAATATTTTCTTAGCGGATGCCTACACTGTATAAGGTATCTATGTGCAAAATTTCAAGTCTCTAGATTCAGCGGTTTGGGCTGTGCGTTGATATCTCAGTCAGGACTTTGAATTTTATATATATAGACATATTAGGTTCTTACTTTAGATTGTATGGAGGCTGGGCCTTTATTCAAAGCTGTAATGAACAGAGATGAAAATATATTTTTATGAATGTGGTAAATTAGAACACTTTCAAATAATAAAATATTTTTTAGAAGCTCCGTTTGTTTTTTATTTGATTTAGTAACCCAATATTATATGTAGGCGTAGGCACATGTGTTGACTCTTCCTAAATGCAATAACCCCACATTACTTAATCACTTCAGACCTATTTCTATATTACCATTTCTGTCAAAAATTCTTGAAGCGGTTGTTCATCGTCAACTTTCTGCCTTCCTCTTTCGCTACAATGTCCTCTCTCAGTATCAGTCTGGATTTCGGCCTGGTCATAGTACGACGACGGCGTTATTAAAGGTTACTGAAGACATTCGTGAGGGCATGAAGGGTTCACGATTGACGGTATTAGTACTAATTAACTTTTCTAATGCTTTCAACGCCGTAGATCATGATATCCTCCTTGCTATTCTCTCACATCTGCGAATCTCCACTTCTGAACTGAATTGGTTCTCTTCTTATCTTCGGGGGCGCAAGCAAGCAGTCCGTGCTAACGACTCGTTGTCGGCTTGGTGCGATTTAGTAGCTGGCATTCCTCAAGGCGGTATACTATCTCCTCTTCTCTTTTCCGTTTTTATTAACTTAATTTCTCCCATTCTCCGTAACTCTCATCATCTGTATGCTGACGACCTACAAATTTATGCGCAAGCCCAGCTCAGCAGCGTGGCTGATGCAGTACAGGCCATTAACGACGATCTGCAAAAAAATTCTGATTGGTCCAATAAGTTTGGCATTAGTGTCAATCCGGGCAAATGCCAGGGAATTTTAGTAGGTAGTTCTCGCACCTTATCCAAACTGGACATGACCTCTGTTGCGCCTCTCCATTACGGTAGTACCTTAATTAATTTCGTCCCTCATGTCGTAGATTTGGGTCTATGCATTGATAGCACATTGAGCTGGAGGCCCCAGGTTGACTGCATAAGTCGGAAAGTTATTGGGATTTTAAGGGCATTCTACCGCCTCAAACATTTCCTTCCTATCTCAACTAAGATTCTCTTAGTACAGTCTACTATTCTCCCAATCCTTGATTATGCTGATGTGTGTTATGCTGACGTTACTCAGGAACTTCTCAATAAAATGGATCGCTTACTTAACAACTGTATTCGTTTCATCTATGGCCTGCGTAAATACGACCATATATCTTCTAATCGACAAGAGCTCAAATGGCTGACAATTCGCCAACGTCGTGATCTTAGGATCCTTTCCACACTTTATTCTATCATTAATGATCCATATGCGCCTGGATAATTTGAAATGTAGGTTTCAATATCTGGGTGCTTCCCATAATCGTAATCTTCGATCAGACAGCAAACTTACTCTCATAACGCCTTTTCACCGTACTGGTTTTGTCTCTAACTCCTTCACTCTTCAGGCAATACGACTCTGGAATGCACTCCCGCCCTCCATCCAAAGAGCAAAAAATAAACTAGCATTTAAAAATCTAGTTCGCAAACACTTTTTGGATTCTCCTCCACCTATTTCTTGATAGTCTGACATCAATATTATATGTTAATATTATATTTATATATTATGTATTCATTTTATATAATTATTATTGCATGTATTCTATGAATTTTATTTAATATTTTGTAAGTAATGACAATTATTAATTTGTATTTTTTTTACTGCGTTGTTTAAATTTACATATAGCGGTTCTCATTTTACGCACCACCTACTATTATTTCTGTACCCAGCTCTCTGGTTGACTGGTAGAGAATGCCTTATGGCGTACGCCATTTGTACCTTTATTTTGTGCAATAAAGTTTTAAATAAATAAATAAATAATATATGTTCTGGCAATATTTAATTTCTTCTTAGCTTTGGTGGCTAATCATCAAATCTAAAAATAAATAAAACGCCTTCACAACTAAAAATGGAGATATAAAAATGTTGTGTTGCCAAGTTCAATATTTGTAAAAAAAACGAAGTCACTTGTATTGGAGACCGACCTCAAAAAAAGGTTAGATTTTTTTAAACATAAAATTGTCATTTCTCCTTTTTTTTTTGGTTTTGAAGGCGGTTTTTTTCATTCAGCTTAGAATTTTCAGGAAACAATCTCAAGTTCTTTTAGGCATAGCTACACTCCAAACGATTTTCAACCTAAGAGTATTCAATATAAAGTGCATAATCGATTGGGAAAATTTGACAGTTTGTGGTAACCCAACGTGCTGTTGTCTGTTCAAGTAATAAAATGATATCATTGATGTCAATTAAATAAGCATTATTAGAGATAACTCCAAAACTAGATACTCGTCGCCCTGAAGCTCCAGCTTCCAAACGTTAAAAGAATCTTCAAAGTTGCTACACCCAGTAAAGAGTTATGAATGAGTATACACATAAAAAATATATAGTCAAATTGAAAAGTTCCTCCTTTTTTTGAAGCCATTTAAAAAAGAAATGAAATATCAACTATTAACAAACTTAATAACTATTTTAACAAACTTCCCAACAATATAAAAGTTCCGAGCTCGCTAAGCAGAGCCAAAAACTGAAAAATCACATTTTGAATAATAATGATACACTTATTTAAATCAATTACTTGAACCTATTAATAATCCTGCGAGTACGCAACTTTTATTTAATGTTGGAAAAATAGCATACTACCCACTTCAAGCCAAGTTTTGTTAAGTAACTAAAATTGTATTCTCATGTAAGTGACTACGAATTGAGAAATAAAGTTATTTAAACCGAAATATCAACTAATTTAAGAGTCTTCGTGAAAGGCAGGGTACCCTAAAATAAATTGTTATTTTCATCGCTTACTACAAAGGCTGCACATTATTCTTGTCCACCCCCTCTCCGTAGCACTCTGAGTTTAAAATCGTATGAAAACTTAAGCAGCTACTTTTAAACCTTAACTCTGTATAAGTTCATTTAACTTACGGTAGTTGAGTCCAAGTTGAAAGTTTGAGGGTATTGGACTCGTCTCCCAGATGAGACAAGATGCAAGTAAAACGCTGAGCTATCGGTTTATGAACGGAAAATCAAGTTTTAATGCATACCGTCTGTACCGTGTAAATAGATTTTATTTATTTGTATTGATACACCAACAAAACATTGTTTTATAAATTTTGGTAAGCAAGAAATACAATAGGACAATATGAATATGCCTTTACAGGTGTACACGGCATTACATTTGTGACGTATCTATTATTACAATAAAAATTCAAACTCAAACAAGCTTCTTAACTCAAAAGAAGCTAGCACAAGAAATAACACATGACTACTATATTAATCCTACACACGGTATGCATTAAAACACATATCGAATATGTTTTTAAGTCTTTTTAACACGGTTATATTAGTTTCACCTGTATGTTTGTAACTCCTGTATGTTTGTATGTAACTGACTCGTTTGGGCTCGATTTTGACCCACTTTAAGCGGTCAGATTTCATTTAAACTCTAGACTTATCAAAGACCGATGATATTACAATAATTCTTTAAGAATATTTCATTCTCCTGATTAGAATCGCCAGGACTAATAAATTAAACGTTAGGAATGTTAGTTCAGTTAAACGTAACTAGATGGCGATATCATTGTTAAGTTGGTGGTGTTAAGATTTATATTAAATCTGATTAAAAAGAGAAAAATAACTAAATGATGAACGAAAAGATAATAATTATTATCTGGAGAAGAGCGTGGGGTGCTCAATTTAATTGTACCGATCGAATATTTTCAAGAACTGATGTTATTGAACACCCCACGCATACCCCACGCTTTTCTAGAAATAATAATTATACTTTTCGTTCATCATTTAGTTCCTATTATAGATTTAATAGAAGTTGTTTTTTAGTTTTTTTTAAAACTATTTTTTGTCTACGGTGTGGACGCCCTAAATAAGATACGGTGTAATCTAAAAGGTGTGCTAAACAAGTTCCACAAGATTTAACAAGCACGAAAATACGGCATTCTGTAAGTTTAATCTGAATTCTCATCCCGTGGTCCGCCAGTATGATCAACCAATCAGCACCGTATATTGCGAAATTGTAATATGTAACAGTAATTAACCAAAGCGCTTAACAGCTTATACATATTTAATTGCTCACGCCTGAATCTAGAAAGCTAACAGGAAACCAATTACACACACCGATATATTCATTGCGGCTTTCGCTGGTGATTTTATCAGCGGAATTTAGATTATACCACGGGAACATATTATCCGGAGTTGTACTGTGTTTCATGATTTTTAATCGGGGATATAGATTCTAATTCGTAATCCATTCAGAAATTCAACATTGGTTCGTTTTTATTGAAAGCATATTTTTATTATATATGCGTTCACTGTTCGTATTCAATAACGAGGTTTAGGGTCTGCTTTCTCCTACCCTGCTCCCGGGTTTATTTGGGGCCGGTGCAATATGTAGATATTTTTATTTTGACAATATTTTGAAAACGTACAGCTGCTTGAATATCTAAATGAAAAGAATATAATAAAGTAAAGCTAATTACAAGTTTTCACATCATCATCATCATCATCAATAGCTCAATTATAATGTCCCCATCGAGGGGATCGAGCCTACCCTACATTAGCGGCGATTAGGCCTTAGTCAACCACGCTGGCCAAGTGCAGGTTGGTTGACTTCACACACAACTTAAGAATTTCTTTCATAGGTGTGTGCAATAAATTATTTAAGTAAAATAATTATTTTACTTAAATAATTATTAATAGGCTGAGATGGAGACTCTGCAGCACTGCCCCAGAAAAGAATTCCATACGACCATTTTTGCGGTGTCTACATCAGTTAGCTGTCTAATAGTTTTAACTGCATATGCCGTAGAACTGAGTTTACCCGAAAGTTTTACAATATGTGGACCCCATCGCAATTTGGAGTCAAACATTACTCATAAGAAAGTTTTTGTTTCCACAGGTTTCAATTCTACTCCATTTATTTGTACGTTACTCTCTACACGTCTCACATTCGGTGTCATCACACCTCTCAGTATAGTCCTTGGACGTTTCAAGTACCTACTTTTGAACTGGGTCTTTTTCAGGACATCTTCGATTTGATCTATAAACGTTTACCTTCTTTCTCGCATCCCCTTTCACTTCCAATTCATTAAATCCTTTTCGTCAATCTACTTTCACACATTCTTTCTACATGAACCATTTGGATATCCATTTCTCAATTATTCTTGTGACTCATTTCTTCTTTCAAACCTCACCTTTCTCTTATCACGGCATTTTATAACTTGTCACTCAATTTGTCATACATCATCATTGAAAAGTTATTGGAGGATATGCGAGCAATTATCTATTTATCCAGTAAAAACTAATTGCATGTAAGCTAGGCATTGTCAACCACCAGATATTTTACGCGTAAACAATTGGCAGTTTTCGAATAATTAACTTTGAAATTTTCACTGCAAAATACGACGTAATAAAATACGGCTCACGAATTGCATTAAATTATAATAGTTCTAGTCAGTAATGGTTGAAGCCTGGTACCAATGCGTATTTGGCCGTGTAATATTGGGGTCCCTTGCAAGCGTAAAATTTTCACGCAAAATTGAACTTAATTGACAAAGTAATTAAGGCGAACGTTGCACGGTTCAATTCACATTTGATATGTACCGGTTGTTTGTATTTATTTTGCCTACATTCGATTCGTATCTACTTGATTAGTTTATTTTTCAAGTGGAATCGATTTTTGGTGATTTCACTTGAAAGGTAACAATGTACAGTCAACGTCAGAAGTAGATTAACGTTTTAGTACCAGGTCATAGCAGCGAAAGCTCTTGTACAGTAATATTCATCATACTCATTATATTCCATTTTTACATTGGATATCCCTAACCATTCTACTGATTCCTTTTCTTATTCGTTTGTGCCGTCTTGGAACTCTTAGAAGCTCTTGAACATTGGAAAGTTATAAAAATCAAGTGAAGAATTATTTCCTAACTCTGTCCTTAGTTTGTATTGTATTTCCTACTTTACTGATTTTTTCATTATTTTATAAATTTACTCTTTTATCTATCTTACTCTATTATGATTGTTAGAATTAAAAGAAAGGCACACCACTCTGTAAGGCATATATTAAGACACTGTCATACAAAAAACAAATTAAATATAAAACTTCAAAAATGTAGACATATAAAAAATACAAATATAGAATATATCAAAACTAGCCAGTCCGCAACAATGATCATCATTAAATGTATATGATTTCCTTTTATTATTAATCTTAATCGTATGATGTATGTTTATCCTTTGTCTTGCACCTATTTTAATTTATTCCTATATGTCTCCTCTTACTACAAATTGCCTGGAAGAGATTTCCTCTTAGCAAGACCGCCTTTTGTACTGTCCTAGATGTACCTATATGTTTTGTTCGTGCAATGAAGTATAATTTGTATTATGTTGTGTCGTGTCGTGTTGTTGTGTCATATCGTATTATATTGCCATCAATATATATGAATGATTATAAATTATGACGTGTTAATCTACTTTTGATGCCAACCGTACGAGTTGTTTGTTTATGAAAAACTGTAGTAAAGTTTAAAAAATTGCGGTAAAAATAAAGTTATTAGACGAAAATTATTAGCAATCCATGGGTTTACTGTGCGGGTGCCAGGTCCATACGCAGAGATCTTGACTTAAGGGCGACCTTGTGATGCGTCAAAACAGCGTGGTTTTTCTCTCATAAAACATTTTGAAAGGAAAAAACAAAAATGTCGTTAGTCAGATACCTCAGTACCTGATGAACGAAATTTTTGTTTTTTACGGGTATCGAAATTGCGAATATTTGACCTTTTGCGATTCGGCCCCTCATCCAAATGATACTCGGGACTGACACAACATAATGAATTTGCTGTTTGGATAAAATACTGATCACTTTTAAGCTAATTAGGAGGTCGGTGGCTACGCGGTCGAGCGTTCTTCAATATGACCGCAGAAGTGAATTTTGATAAAAAAAATACTAACAATAAAATAGTATGAGAACATTTTCAAATTTGTACATTTTAGTGCATTAAAAATCGTGAAAACATGTCTTACCGAAATAAAAAAGTGTCACTTGAAACACCATTTGGAAACTTCTGAAGCTATTTTCATACAACTTTATTCATCTTGTAGATAATTTTGATTATCTAAATGAGAAAAGTTGCATCTCGTGAAGAAAAATCAAGCACATTGATAGTTTTTTGTGTGTTTCTGAGTATTTTACGCACGCGCGGAACGGCCGAAAGATAGTACTCATCAAAACAATTCAGGTAAGAGGCTAGAAATGGGGGCTTGTAAAACTCTAATACCAGGCTACCAGGTTAACTAGGCTATAAGAAAAAGAATTGATTAGATAAAAAAAATAAGTACCTACACATATACTTTTTATTACTGTCCGAAAAGATCTAAATGCCAATAAACCTTTGACCTAATTAACGTTTTACTTGATTACTTTTACCTTCTTTTAGATACTTACTTGTGATCATATAATATTACGTCACAACCTCGATAGAAACAATTGCAGTAACTAGAAACAAAATCTTATGCTGGATTTCAACAACTTAACAACCGATACTTTTGCTAACTAGATTATATAAAATGTTGACACATTCGCAGACGCGATCTCGTGAAAACGCTACACATTGATACTTCTTAAAATTCTTTTTATTTTCTGTTCATTATGTAAAGTCTACCATTATTACATGATTATATATAATTGGTGCAATTCTTCATTGAATTTATAAAATTGGTTCCGCACCTGTGGAGACTTTAACGAAACGAAAACGCGCCGAGTCTGTCAGGAAGTTAGTTTTATTTTTTGTGACCTATCTTGGGCCAACCAAGGCAAAAGCTGCTGAGACCCAAAACTCAAACTAAAGCGTGCAACACGCCACCGAGCACTTCAATTTCATCATAATACTATCGTTAAAAGGTGCTTTTACTGATATTATGAAATCTCAAATTACATTATACATCCTCTGGCACATAAATTATTCAATTTAATAGAGGACCTACACCGTGAAGATTTTAGCTAAATCTTATAATCTCTGGAGGCACAAACAAAGGATTTTC
Organism: Elophila nymphaeata; assembly: GCA_955850985.1. Taxonomy (NCBI): domain Eukaryota; kingdom Metazoa; phylum Arthropoda; class Insecta; order Lepidoptera; family Crambidae; genus Elophila; species Elophila nymphaeata. The sequence continues at coordinate 5,363,847 of OY039081.1, forward strand.
CAATTTCACATAAATGCGATCTCTTCCAGGCTCTATTATAATAATTTTACCTTAGAAAACAGTATTCGGGCTTCTTACAATTTATTACGCACAAAATTAATTTCGTTTCACTATAATAAATCCATTAGCAGTAAGTGAATGGTTTGTCATATTTACTTTTAGGAAAGACTTTGATTAAGTTATTTGAAGGTAACGGACATATTTTTTAAAAGTTGGTAGAATTATCTTGGTTGGAGTACTTTCAGTTTTCGTTGGGCCCTTTAGGGGTGGGGCCATGATTCACGTAGCAGATTGACGCATTTAGATATTTGGTGTCATTCCACTAAGATAATATTTATTATTGAAATTCTACTCTTTTTAACAATTTTCTAAAAAGAACAGGTAACGTAGTTTATAGTTTATAGACACTAGACTGTTACTTATATCCTGTTATCTAATTGACAGAGAGAGATCACAGACGAGAACCCTTGTCTAGACACCGTCTAAGCTAACGCTCGGTGACACATTGCACCTGAGCAGATGTTAGAACTTTATCACCTTATGCTTCTCCCTAGGCATGGAAATGATTGCTACTTTTCGTTCATTTCAATTAACTTAAATTATGTTTTTCATATGATTCTACATGTGAAATTTCACAGACAATGATTTTATTATATATCTAAGTGGCCTAATGTCACATTTGCGAGTGTTTGGTTTTCGTCGACTCGACCGAACGCGTACTCGCTGATCCTGGTCTCCCGCTTTCTGGAACCTTCTATACCGGGAAGGCTTTCTACAGCTATTCTAAGGGTTTATGCGATTCGTAAACCCAATGAATTATGACGTATGAAATGAAATTAAATGTAACTTATTAGTCGTTTAATTTTCGATCTACGTATATGTGACATGTGTTGTATATTTTTTTAAAACAACAACGAAGTTTAACAATACTGTGAAATGCCAATGATTTGCTATTTCTCAGCGTAGAAGTAACAGATGGGATGAATGAAAATAATTTCATGATTCTTCACATGCTATTCATAAAATGTTCCATGCCTACTTCTCGCTCGCAGGATAAGATCGCTGACCAGAAAAACTCTAGGGAGATCACAACATTAAGGAACCACCAAGTTCGTTGCCTTTCTGATAACCCGGTGACGTTATAATGTATCTGTGGCTACTTGTAATACATACATACATACATGTTATCTCGCTTTCATTCCCAAATGAAGTCGAACAGAGCTTCAAAAACATTCGGTTACACACAAGCCACTTCTGGCAGTATGGGCCATGCAGTAGGTAAAAGTGTCGATTAAACGTACATATGAATTCTAAATTTAAAAACACATTGGTACATGGCGGGGATCGAACCGGTGCCTCCTTACGCACTACGCCACCGACGCTTGAATCTTGAATACCTTAATGGAAAGAAAAATAAATTTGTTTTATGATCCAGGTCTTTATCCTCAGTCCAAAATCTGACGAATTTATACAAAATTTGCAAGCTTACGGTAAGTTTCGCCTTTTTTACTAACGAACCGCTAAATCTATTCAAATAGGTAACCGGTTTATGGAAATAAAAGAAATCAAGGAATTATATAAACATTAGGAAAAAGAAAGTTCTTTCCATCAGACGAACCTTACCTACGCTTGTTTGCTTGTGCTATAAAAAAGTAGGTTCAGTGACCTAGAAAGGTCATTAGGAAATCCGTTATACGATGTTCAATATTTCCAAATCCCGGACTTCAAAATTATTTATTACATGTCCTTTACACACTGATTCGTTCGCCGAAAAGTCATTACAAAAAGATTCACCTGTCATATTTGATGGACGCCACTGATCCGGGGCGACGTAAGTATCCATAATATATTGGGATGTACCCAAGTTGTGATGTTGGGACAAGGGTATTTGAAATGGGATTCTTATGTCGTATTCGTTTCTACCCGAAATTTTTAAAATATACTCAAAATGTTGTGTATTTTTTTCTCTAGGAATTCCTTTCCACTGTTCGATCTTTTTGCCACACTTAGAAGGACATTAATCACGTTACACTGCCCATGCATTGCCCAGCCCCGATCCCAAACGTGGAACGGCCAACTTAGAATAGTTATTTTATTCATACAATGTTCACTAATAGATATTTGACCGTGCTACGGTGTAGCTACGATGCTACGGTGCTACGGCGTAGCGTGAATCCTCTCCATCGAGTCGTCAATATCATATATTTTTTTAATTCGTTGTCTTATTCTGATTATCAATAGTTAGTAAACAAGCTCACGGAACGCCAGATTAATAGCAGGCATAGCCGCCTGTAGATCCGTGTACGAGGAGGTCGCGGCGGTTGTAAGGCACTGCTTCCCAAAAGTACATGGAAAGGATGCTGAACCAGGGTATAAGGCTGTCTAGCAAGGACTTAGTAAGGACTTACTTAGGAAGTGCCCCAGGGAATAGCTCTGGCAGGTAGCTTTTAAGTCATTTTTTTTAATTGTCACTCGCGTGCTAACTGTGACTGGTCTAAAGTTCTGGATACCTAGAATAAAGAAAACTACCAACTAATTTCCAAAGCATGAACCAAAAACTGATATAAAAGCACAGAGTCACAAAACAGATCGGTAAGGACCGCTCGTTACGTATAAATCGCCAACCAAAACTTTGACACTTCATAATCCGGGTGTAATAGAGTTATTTATATCAGAAACTTCTTGTTACGTGCCACTTCGTCCGAAAATTGGGTTTTGCGGTAAAAGTCAATTTACTATTTTAATATGCCTTAACTTTGGTTTACGTAAAACTGGCACTTATGCATATTGAGTTAGGGTGTACAGACATTTATTCCGAAATAGCTGCATGGTTCTGCTTCACAAAAACGCACGGTAAAATAAGAGACAACGAGCCACAAAAACTTATAGGAATGTTTGAAACAGGTCAGCTGTGGCGACTGCGACGGAGCACGGGAGCGCGGGAGCGAGGGTAGAGTTAAATTAATATGGCCTTTTACATGGAATGGATAGGAATAACATTCTATCTAACGATATGTATTGCATATCGATATTCAGCCATTCGGAAATCTCGTACCCACTGTCACCCGAGGACATCCGAGGGAAAAATCCATGGCAATATTAACTCGCGACTATATCATTAATGCCTATAGACGTAGATTACTTAACAAAAGGCGGATAGAGCGTTTGGAAATAACATCGTGAGTCAAACATTTACCTATCTGTTAGAATTATTTGCGCTTTATGTTATGTGAAATGTAAAATTCCATGATTATTGGTTGAATAGATAAAGCTGTTTCAAGGTTTCCAGAGCGACGGGTAGGATAAGCAACGAAGACCTCTTCGGCAATGGGCAGCCAGGACTTTGGCGCTTTTTGTGGGATAAAATAATTTACCCAAAAAATGCCAAGATTAGTCCAGAAATGATAAAGGAAAAAGTAGCTTTTCCCCTTTGCAATTAAAAAGCGGAGATTTTCTTTGTGATCAAGATTAAAAAGTTGAAGGGAAGAAAGTAATCGTGCGGATATCATAAATGAGTTTTCCGTACAAGTACTTGCCAAGAAAAGTGTTCTTCAATTTTTGTTAGTGAAGCTGAAATATCGACTATCGACTATTGACTATAAAATATGTATCTACGTATGTGGAAGTGGTACATGTTGTTAAAATTTAAGACTAAATTCTAACCGTGCAGTGACGGTGTATAAGAATACAGTTTGTCACTGCCCCCTCTCTTTCCCCTGGGTGTCGTACGAGGCGACTAAGGGATTCCTGAGCGACCATCTGCTCAACTGGTGGTAGGGCCTAACGCCCGCCTGGTTAGTTACCACCGTGCGCGTGGTGGAAAACCCGTGAAGTGCTCATTGAGCGCGTTTCGGGATCAGCCAGCGTACAACCAGAGTTCAAGTGGACGTTGTCGCGACATAGTCGGTCCGGGGGCGGCCTTGGTCGAACTGATGCCGGGAGGACTGCGTCGACCCGCCGGCCAGGGAGACCCGTAGAAACGGTTATCCCGCTGGCCGCCCGTGGCATAGTACAGGGGCCCGAGCGTACCTAACCAGCTCGTGAGGCTGCCCTATCATGCCACGCATAATCCCGGGGTGGACCGTCGTGCCGGTTGGTGACCGGAGCGTGGGGTCCCGGCGGCCACTCCCGGGGGGGTACGGGGGCCCTTCCGTTCGGCGGACCGACGATTGTCATCCTATGGCAGTTACTCGGTGACACCAGCCTCCCCATTTTGCCCGATTCTGTCACGGCAACGTTCACTCGCTTCACGTCTCTCTCCCTTTCCTCAAACATGGCAGCCGTAAACAAACATACAGGTCATACAGCGGTGCACAACCCCACCCTCTCCACACCGTTTGAGGTGGAGTTCTGCAATATACGCGGACTCCATAGTAACCTCAATGCTGTCCACCAACATCTTGAGTCAGCACGACCTGCATTGTTGTTTCTGACGGAGACGCAAATTTTGCCGCCCGCTGACACAAGCTACCTGAACTATCCCGGCTACATGCTTGAAGCGTCCTTCAAAGCGAAAGCCGGAGTATGCTTGTATGTTCGGGCGGATGTTTGCTGTCGCCGTTTGAGCTGCCTGGAAGACCCATCCTTTTCCATGCTGGGGGTACACGTCGACTCTGGCCCCTCGGCTAGAGTCTACGTGTGTCTCTATAGATCCCACACCGGAGACGTTGAGACAACTCGACTTTTCGAACATCTGAGTCGGGTGGCAGATGACGCGCAGGAGCAGTATCCCAATGCAGAACTGGTGTTTTTGGGGGACTTCAATGCTCACCACAGTTTGTGGTTAAGTTCCTCCAAAACTGACCATGCAGGGATCTCTGCTCATGCGTTCGCTCTCACGCACGACTTGTCACAACTGGTTGATCAGCCCACCAGGATCCCAGACATTGCAAGTCAAGCGCCCTCTTTACTGGACCTTCTGCTCACGACCCATCCTGAGGGATATCAGGTAGAGGTCCGAGCCCCTCTAGGCTCATCTGACCACTGCCTGATATCCTCCAAAGTGCCGCAGGCCAAGCTTCCGCAACTAGCGGTTGCTAAACGCCGGCTCTGGCATTATGGGTCTGCAGATTGGGATGGTATGCGCGACTACTTTGCGTCTATCCCTTGGAAGCAACGCTGCTTCAGTGAGAACGATTCATCAGCTTGCGCCGCTGCCATTACTGAGGAGATTGTATTGGGCATGGAATACTACATTCCACATTCCGATCTCATCAGTAAGGGCAGACGTAACCTCTGGTTCAACCGCGATTGTGCTGATGCTGTTTCACAGAAACAGGCAGCGTATCGCGCTTGGATCAGGGGTCGGGCTCTTAAAGCTCCTGATGTCGAATCACTGAAAGCAGCGTACAACAAGGCTTCCAAGTCCTGTAAGAAGGCTTACATAAGAGCGGATGCCCAGCGCGTCGCACGCATTGGCCACGAATTGGTGACGCATCCTACGGGCTCCCGTAGTTACTGGCGTCTGGCCAAAGCCGTGCAAAGCAATTTCTGCCAGCCCTCGCTGCCACCCCTGAGATGTCCAGATGGGTCATTAGCTCACAAGCCGCAGGAGAAAGCCGATCTTCTGGCAAGACTCTTTGCGGCTAATTCCCAAGTCGATGATTGCAATGCACTGCCACCTTCACTACCTCATTGTGGCTCCACGATGCCTGAGATTAAAATTAGGCAGCGTGAAGTTCGTGCGGAACTGCAATCACTCGACGTCCGGAAAGCTAGTGGGCCTGATGGCATCCCGGGGGTTGTTCTTAAAAAATGTGCAGCGGAGTTGTCTCCCGTACTGACGCGCCTATACCAGCTCTCATACTCTACTGGACAGGTGCCGGAGACTTGGAGAGAGGCTAATGTGCAGCCTGTACCCAAAAAAGGGGACCGCTCAGACCCGGCCAACTACCGGCCAATAGCAATCACCTCAGTACTATGCAAAGTTATGGAAAGGATCCTTAACAACCACCTGATCCGTTACCTAGAGGATCACTCACTGATCCACGATCGACAGTACGGCTTTAGGCCGAAACGATCGACGGGTGACCTTCTAGCGTACTTGACGCATGTCTGGGGTGAAGCTATGGACAAGCGTGGCGAGTCACTGGCTGTCAGCCTTGACATCGCCAAAGCTTTTGACAGGGTCTGGCACAAAAGTCTTCTCTCCAAGCTTCCGACATATGGTCTGCCTGCTCAGCTCTGTACCTGGGTGGCCGGCTTCCTGCATGAGCGAAGAATTCGTGTCCTCTCCGACGGATGCAGTTCGCGGTTCATGTCAGTGAATGCTGGTGTTCCCCAGGGGTCCGTTTTATCCCCTACACTGTTTCTTCTGCATATCAATGATATGATTCCTCTTGGGAACATCCATTGCTATGCAGACGACAGTACAGTGCATGCGGGCTACTTCGGACACGCAAGGGCTGGACGAGCAGAAACGGTAGAGAGTCGTGAGAATCTTGTCATTGAACTCAACCGAGAGCTCGACCTTGTTTCTCAATGGGGTACAGCAAATCTGGTTGAGTTCAATGCCAAGAAAACTCAGGTGTGCGCGTTTACGGCTAAAACGTCGCCATTCCTTTCCCTTCCCTCTCTCCAGGGCACAACACTAACGCTACAGAGCAATATCACCTTGCTCGGTATGGAGGTTCGTAGCGACTTGAATCCGAAGGACTACATCGAAAGCGTGATAAAAACAGCTTCACGGAAACTCGGAGTCCTGAACAAGGTGCGGCGTTTTTTCACGCCAAATCAACTGTGCTTGCTATACAAGACGCAAGTACGGTCCTGCGTGGAGTATTGCTCGCACCTGTGGGATGGCTCTGCCAAGTACTTACTCGATGCTTTGGATAGGTTGCAGCGTCGCGCGGCCCGCATCATCGGCGATGAAGAGGTGACTAAACATCTTGAGCCTCTCCAATTGCGTCGCAATGTTGCGTCATTGAGCGCTTTCTACCGTCTGTACCACGGCGAGTGCTCTGAGGAACTTTTCACCCTTATCCCACCGTCTCCCTTCCTTTTAAGGACTACGCGTGCTGGTCTACGTTGTCACCGACAAACTGTGGCTACCATTCCAACGCGAACTAAGAAATTTGGCAACTCTTTTCTTTGTCGCACAATCAAGAAATGGAATTCACTGCCAGCACACGTGTTCCCTCCTGCCTACAATCCTGGGTCATTCAAAAGAGGCGTGAAGAAGCACCTTGCAGGTCAGCAAGGCGTGGGTGACTAGCGCGGCAGTTTATCTCTCGCGCCAGCTATCTTCGCATTTGGACTCCACTTCTGCTTACCATCAGGTGGAATGGAGTCATTTGCTTGACCTTTTTATAAAAAAAAAAAAAAAAAAAAAAAAAAAAGATAGCGGAGCATTTTGGCGATTTTCATGCAGTTTAGAGGCTCTCGCAGGATTATATCATATATGGAAGCCAGGGTAGTTAAGGGGATTGCCGTTGTACTATCGGAAGATCGGGAGGCTTCCTTAACCCTACACCTGGTTCCTAAGTCTCAGACACTGCTTCTTGCTTTGTGGTAATTTTTTGTAGAGCCTCTGAACTCTATTCGCGGAGATAAGCACTGAGAAGACGAGTACTGAGAAAATTTGCATGAAGGTGATTTCTTAAAGACTCCTTCATCATTATTCGCATCCTTCCCCTAGTTTTATTTTCATTTCGTAATATATTTTCTTCCCATATATTACAAGAATGATTTGTCTGGTAATCGTACTACCGGTCGCCTACCAGACTTCAACCCTGTTTAGGCAAAATATTCAAAGCCTAATTGTTGAATTAGGCTTTGAATATACTTGCTGCAATGTTTCACTGGTTAGGACTCTTTAAGTGCCTTTATCTGCAAGCAGCAAGACATAGATAAACAGGCACCTTAAGAAAGTCTAAAATGTTCAGTAGTCTATAATGAACTTCTCGCTACACACGGCGCTGTGCCGTATTTGGGGTCCAAGTTGACTTAACGTATCTTGTGTGTGAAGCACCGAGGAGCTGGAGATTGTTTTTTTTTTGTAATTACCCGATCTTGAAATATTTTTTCTTTTTTTTCTCTTCTATCTGCGATCGGCTGTACAGCCTTTATCAGATGTGTTCTTGAGATGATGCGGAGATGGTATGGGTTACTACAATTAATAACCCCAATTTAATGTAAAACATATTTCTAGGTTGGAGTTACTAGCAGATCCTTACAGTTCTATTCCATACGTCCTGATTAGCTTTATGATTGCCATGTACACAAGCAGTTTATTATTCAGTGTTAGCCGCGATCGACGGCCTATGAGCCAGGAGAAGGCGGTCTTGAACGAATCGGAAATTATTTGACTGCCAAATAAAAATCATTTTTATCGATAATGACTGACGGTATCGATAACATTTCCAAAACCATCGAGAACCACTCTATTGCGATACTATTGATAGTATCGCATGAACATGTCCTTGGGCCCCGATCGCCGTAAATCATTTCAAGATGAAGCGAAAATGGAACACGGAAGAAACGCAACTTTTCGATGTTTTCGTATCGCGGTGCTGATTTGATTTGACAAATGCTGTGAGCGGTGTTGATTTGACAGATGCTGCGAACGCAGACGAAACACAAATGCTGTCAAAGTTACGCTTATGTTATATTTCAAAGGACGCTACTTTTTCTCAAACGTTAAGGTTGCACGAACGTACACTAGGGTTACATCTATACATATAAATAAAATTGGAGTGTCTGTTTGTAATATTGAAATAACCGTTTTTTACTACATGCATATGAAGGTACATACACCAAAATAACATTTTTTACAATTTTTGTCTGTCTATCTGTCTGTTTGTTCCGGCTAATCTCTGAAACGGCTGGACTGATTCTAACAGGATTTTTTTGGCAAGTAGCTGGTGTAATAAGGAGTAACTTAGGCTACTTTTTTTTTCTTTTGGTAAATTCTACGCGGACGAAGTCGCGGACACAGCTAGTCTCTAATATTTATAATACCCTTGTGTTCTAGCTGCGTTCCATCTGCGTTTCACACAGAACAATCTATGTTCTGTGGCGTTTCATCTCAACTTGCGCGTAAACTTTAGCGCGATACGGAATTTCAAATTAACTGGAACTCAAATGGAACGCAAATGCAGCTGGAACAAAAACGAAACGAAGATAATTATTTGTCTTTTATATTACCGCGATCGGGACCCAGAACTACTAATTTTATATACTAAACATTTTCCGCATCAAAGACTTGTCCTTAAATAAGGAAAGAATATAAGGAAGTACATAGACTTCGACGTAATTACCTGGAGTAATAAAGTTCCAACGTGAAATTAGGTTTCGAGAAGCACCAATATGCTGCAGTTCCTTTTCAAGTGCTTGGATTAGTTTGGGATAATCCTGTATGTATTGGACCTAATCGAGCAAAGAAAGTGAAGCCTGTAGAGGGCAGGATATATTGGTTATAATATCTGTGTTGATAGTATTATGAGGGATGACATAGAAAGGAGCCTGTTCAAAGAGACTATAATAATGATATTGAATATAACAAGAACAAAATAAGCATGATGATTATAATTGTTATGGGGAAAACTAATATTTATTGTTTTAACACGCTCGGACTCCTGACTTAATTAAGAGTGTAACATTATGATCATTCTAACTCATGTTCGTGGGTTGACTGGAAGAGACCTCTTCTAGAGACAAGTTTGCCCTTGCAAACTATGTCTTGACAGCCTTTTTTATGTATTTTATATGTAATAAAGAGTATTAATAACATCTGTCTTATGGTTGTGAGCTTCTTTTTGGTAGGTTTGATTCCACTTTTATTTTGACGATAGGCTACTTACCTGTCAGTACTTCGAGGTCGCCCATTGTACCAATTTTTGTATATTTTTACTTTCTTGTATACGTAGTACATATAAAGAAAGTCTTGTAATCGTCAAAAAATTAAACTTCGAGATTTTGACGGATTAACTCGTTTTGGACCTCCCGGAGTGCAAAAATACCGTGTTTGGAATTGTATATGTGTGTGTGTATGTGCATTAGCATGATAGCTCAAGTATGCTTTAACTTATTGCAACCAAATTTAACATTTATGTATAACATAAAAATATAAGGTTTCTATCATCTTTTGACTCGTCGATCACGAAAGTTGTAAGTGTGAAAAAAAAGATCACCAAGTGCGCGGTCGGTACTCGGATGGGTGACTAAAAATTTTATATGTGTGATATCAAAATATAAGGTTTCAATAAACTTTTGAGTCCTTTCCGGTATACGTGAAAGTCGAGGGGGTCTCTCCTTGACGAACTACAAGAAAACACAGAAATGGTACTTCGTATTCGTTTCGTGTTGAAAACACGTTAGAAAACGAAGTTCATAATACCTAAAGATGTTAAATATAGCCTTAGAGTAATATTTAGTTACACGTAAAGCCACATCTAGCAATATGGACCCTATATTTATTTATACTTTATTGTACACCAACAATCAATCAAATTACAAAAACAAAAAATCGGGAGTGGTCTCCTCTAGACTTTCTCGTCCGAAAACGACTCAAAAGTTGATAGAAACCTTATATTTTGATGTAATACAGGCATGTTAAATTTGGTTACAATAAGTTAAAGCATACTCGAGTTATCGTGCTAATGCACAGACATAATTCCAAAAACTGTATTTTTGGACTCAGGGAGGTCCAAAACTTGTAAATCCGTCAAAATCTCGAAGTTGAATTTTTTGACGATTACAAGACTTCCTCTATACCTACGTATACGAGAAAGTAAAAATATATCATTTCTCAAAACTCCTCTAATAGATGTTGAAGTGTTTTAGTTACGTGACAACGTTGGGTAGCTTCCTCGGTCCAACTTTCAGACATAAATGGTCAGTCTCCTTTATAATGGCAAAAGTCGAAGTGAGCTTCTAGCTGTTTAATCACAGACTACCGAAAAAGACAGCACAGTAGGGTTAGAACCTGAAATCGCTGGATCTGATACCGTTAGGTGATCGACTAGTAAACAGAGGTAATATTTTTAAGATAGATGCTCATAATTACCACATTACTTTACCGTGTCATAGCAACACTAGCGCTATTACTAGTTCCCGCCCCTACTTTTGAATGATTATCATATCAAAGTACTAATTTTTAGTTAATCCAATTCTTAGGTCTACTATATGCCGAACGGCTTAGCAAATAATATGAGATACTCAACCCTTCCGATTTCGTTGAAAACAAAAAAGAAACGTTAGTTAATACGAAGTAATGTACACGCTGGTATACGCCAGGTCATTGAACAGCTTCACCGTTCCAGGGAAATAGTGTGATTAAAATCACGTAGAGGTTCATTCTATAAATACGCACACGTGATTCGCCTAGTGCCGTGCCGCGTGATTTATTGTAATACACCTACGAACGTACTAGGAAGCTTCGATATTTAAAGGGAAAACGTGCATTTGTTTGTTTATTCCCTCGTCAGTTCGAACTTAGCTAATCATAACTTGCAAAAAAGTCGGTTTACTGACGATAGTTGAACGTGACAACGTCTTAAGAAAATACTGATGGAATAGTAGCATTTTTCAAAAGAAAAATTTAATTTCATTTGTTTAATAGATTTCGCATTATAGTATGAATAAACTTGTAATAAAATCTCTTTGGCTATACTATTTGTATCTGGCTGGTTTTGGTATCATTGAAAGTTTAAATTTTAAAGAACATAATTCCAAATTCAAATTAGAGAATTAGATTCAGAGCGAGGTAACGCCGCATGACGTCATGTTTTTTCGTGCGTGCAGCCGGCTCTATCGAATTATAAGACGTTGTCACGTCAAAAGGCATGGCTGGCACAACATAAAGATAAAAGAGAATTTCCTCATCCCAAATTAGTGACTACCATTCCAACGTGAAGAAACAAAGGCAACTCATTTATATATCGTACAACCAATAAACATAATAATCTACTAGCTCACGAGTACCTTCCTTATAATCCTGCGTTATTTAAATGAGGCGTGATGAAGCACCTTGCAGGTTAGTAAGGTGAACGTGGCGCATATATTATTAAATAACTGTCTTTGCATTTGGCCGCCACAGTAAAGACGACACCAGACTATCCAATCTAGTCAAAATTCTTCAACCATATTCCACGAAAATAGAGTTTAATGTATATTGTAGAAATTTGATAGTATAAGGTAGGTAGTCATCATCAATTACGCCAACAATGACTTTGCACATTCTTTTCAATAAAAGTTCAATATTTATTTAAACGTGATGTTTTCTTTGGCAAATAATATAATTAAATTAGAATGTCGGATGCAGGTTGGATGTTACGCCGTATATGTAACAAATATTCGCCACGTGACACGACACGAGTTAGTGGACCGTTGTCAACAATTTTTGAAATTTGTGGATTTTACTGTTCGTATTTCATTATCTTTTCATTTTTTAGCTTCTACATCGAATTTGTTTAGGTTTTCCATAAAAATGACTTTGACACCTGCTAAGGAGCAGATAGATTGGTTGAACGGACACCATTAACAAAAATCCGGAGTGGTCTCCCCTTGACTTTCTCGTATACCGGAAACGACTCAAAAGTTGATAGAAACCTTATATTTTGATGTCATACATGCATGTTAAATTTTGGTCACCCATCCGAATACCGACAACGCCGACGACAACTTGGCTGAGTAACTTTCGTTATCGACGACTCAAAAGTTGATAGAAACCTTATATTTTGATGTCATTTATGGATGTTAAATTTGGTTGCAAGAAGTTAAAGCATACTCGAGTTATCGTGCTAACGCATAGACACACAGACATAGAGACACACACAGACATAATTAAAAAAAAATGTTTGGACTCAGGGAGGTCCAAAACGTGTCAATCCGTCAAAATCTCGAGGTCGAATTTTTTTAAGGATTACAAGACTTCCTTCATCCTTACTAATATTATAAATGCGAAAGTAACTCTGTCTGTCTGTCTGTCTGTCTGTCTGTTAAGCTTTCACGTCTAAACCACTGAACCGATTTTGATGAAAATTGGTACAACTATAGATTAGATCTCGGGGAAGGACATAGGCTACTTTTTATCGCGAAAAAAAGGTTGTATGGGTTGAAATAGGGGATGAAAGTTTGTATGGAAGTTCGTCATTTTTGAAGATAGAACCATGAAACTTTGAATTTAGGCACTTAATAAGACAGAAAGAAATATTCGTTCTAAGATTTTTGAAATTTTGACCTGTATGGGGGTGAAATAGTGGATGAAAGTTTGTATGGGACTTCGTCATTATTAAAGATAAAACCATGATTCTTTGAAATTAGGGACTTAATAAGAGAAAGAAATATTAGTTCCAGGATTTTTGAAATTTAGACCCATGCGGGGATGAAATTGGGGATGAAAATTTGTATGGAAGTTCGTCATGGTTAAGAAATAAAAATCCAATCCAAGATGGCGGTTGTGACTTTTTAATATAATATCGATATGGGTAAGTATCATTTTCGTGGTTTTCGGAGGTCCCGATTCCTAATACACCATCCATTTTGAGATCCAAGATGGCGGACGCGACTTTTTAACATAATGTCAATATGGGTATCGTTTTCGTGGTTTTTGGTAGTCCGGATTACGAATAAAATATCTATTTCAAGATCCAAGATGGCGGACGCGACTTTTTGACAAAATGTCAATATGGGTATCGTTTTCGTGGTTTTTGGGGGTTCGGATTACGAATAAAATATCTATTTCAAGATCCAAGATTTCGGACGCGACTTTTTGACAAAATGTCAATATGGGTGTCATTTTCGTGGTTTTCGGGGGTCCCGATTTCGAATACGACATCTATTTCGAGATCCAAGATGGCGGACGCGAATTTTTAACATAATGTCAATATGGGTATCGTTTTCGTGGTTTTTGGTGGTCCAGATTACGAATAAAATATCTATTTCAAGATCCAAGATGGCGGACGCGACTTTTTGACAAAATGTCAATATGGGTATCGTTTTCGTGGTTTTTGGGGTCCGGATTACGAATAAAATATCTATTTCAAGATCCAAGATGGCGGACGCGACTTTTTGACAAAATGTCAATATGGGTGTCATTTTCGTGGTTTTCGGGGGTCCCGATTTCGAATACGACATCTATTTCGAGATCCAAGATGGCGGACGCGAATTTTTAACATAATGTCAATATGGGTATCGTTTTCGTGGTTTTTGGTGGTCCGGATTACGAATAAAATATCTATTTCAAGATCCAAGATGGCGGACGCGACTTTTTGACAAAATGTCAATATGGGTATCGTTTTCGTGGTTTTTGGGGGTCCGGATTACGAATAAAATATCTATTTCAAGATCCAAGATGGCGGACGCGACTTTTTGACAAAATGTCAATATGGGTGTCATTTTCGTGGTTTTCGGGGGTCCCGATTTCGAATACGACATCTATTTCGAGATCCAAGATGGCGGTTGCGCCTTTTTAACATAATGTCAATATGGGTATCGTTTTCGTGGTTTTTGGGGGTCCGGATTACGAATAAAATATCTATTTCAAGATCCAAGATGGCGGACGCGACTTTTTAACATAATGTCAATATGGGTATCATTTTCGTGGCTTTTGAGGGTCCCGATTCCGAATACGACATCTATTTCGAGATCCAAGATGGCGGTCGCGACTTTTTAATATAAAATCGATATGGGTGTCATTTTTGTAGTTTTCTGAGGTCCCGATTCCTAATACACCATTAAACTTGATAGGGGTATCAGTTTTGTAGTTTTCGGAGGTCTCAAAATGGACGCTGTATTCAGAGTCAGGATTCAGAATACAGCATCCATTTTGAGATCCAAGGTAGTGGACGTGACTTTTTAGCTTAATCGCTTTCACGCCTAACACCTGAACCGAATTTATTGAAATTTGGTACAAAAATAGACTGAACCTCGAAATGGAATAAAAGCTACCTTTTTGTGAAAAAGGGAATGAAGGGCTGAAATATGAGATGAAATTTTTTATGCGATTCCTCAGTATCGAATCGTTTTTGAAATATTGACCCATGTGGGGATGAAAGGTTGCGTGTAAGTAGCAAAGGATGGAAAAACTTAAAACGGTAGATTGTAAAAATGCCATTTACTGTAGTGCACTGCAGTTTATATGTTTGTTTTTTGCATAATAAGTACCTATACAAAAAATGCTGCCTAAAGTAACTATTCCACGCGGACGAAGTCGCGGGCAAAAGCTAGTACTACATATACGTGAAAGTAAAAACGTGAAATGTATAAAAAATATTAAAATATAGGCTTAGGTATAATTTTTATGTTACCAAAATTAAAGTAATAATATTAAAATTATGATTAGGTCTACTGACAGACTTAGTCGTGTGATACCGGCTGATAACCGTGTGATGCCGGCAGAGTAGACTAGCATTACCCCATAGCCTCCAATGTGTGTCGTATAAGCCGACTAATGGATCACCAAAGGGGTATTGACCACCTTATACTCCGTCCACCAATCCGCATTGATAAGCGTGGTGGACTACTGCCTAAACCTCCTTCAATGACAATAAGAGAGCTTGTGTCCCAGCAGTGGGTCGAACTATAAAGGCTGTTATGATGATGATGGAGGTCTACTGAGATTGTTCTTGTCGAAAGCTATATATATTAACTATATATACAAATATAAAACTTTCAAATCAAATATAAATACATATAAAAATAGCAGTCTAGTAGGATGAGTTAGGCACTCTTCCCAGCGGTTAATCCACCTTCGTAACTTGCACCTTCAAAGTGCTGATTTTTAATCCCAAGATTCTTTTTATTCGTTAAATAGACGTAAATTCGTCTCGTTACATCTTGCTTCTATTAGGTTTTTAATTTAACCGTCTGGACTCTTCATTGACTCAGCTTTGAAAAATAAGCTCTCAGACAAATAATTTGATATCTTAAATCAATCATGCCCTACTGCTGTAGATAATAACATCGAATGTAAACTGCAAACCAATTACGCTGTTCTACCAGATATCTAGTATTCCGAATATCAAACTACCAACTTCCAAAATTATTCAGTTTCCGAGCTAATTAGATTCCTGGGCCCCAGTTGGTGAACTGCAACGTCTAAGTCTGATTTCTAGAATAAACTGGATTCGTAATGAATCGAACTCCGTCCTTAAGATGTTGATAATAGCGCAAGAGAAAATCAAGTCAGCATTGTTCCCGAACCGAGCTCCGACCAAGCGAAAATTTGATTTTAAATTTTTATGAGCGATAAATACGTTATCAGATAATATTATGGTCCATTGCGTGGACCTTTCAAGCTGACGAAGACGGTTGGGATCTGCCCTTTTATTCAAGTTTATCATAATATTAATAAAGTCACGCTAAAATTACCCGATATTTTTTAAAGACGTTTATTTAATCCAAAACATAAACATGCGTCACGTCACGACTTTCCTAAATGCTTAGGCAGAGATCATCATCATCATCATCATCATTTCAGCCGAGAGACGCCCACTGTTGGACATAGGCCTCCCCCAAGGATCTCCAAACCGGTCGGTCCTGCGCTGCCCGCATCCAGCGGCTTCCCGCGACCTTTACTAGATCGTCAGTCCACCTTGTGGGGGGCCTACCAACGCTGCGTTTCCTGGTACGTGGTCGCCACACGAGGACCTTTCCGCCCTAACGGCCGTCAGTCCTCCTCGCAATGTGCCCACTGCCACTGAAGGTTCGCAATTCTTTGGCCTATGTAGGCAGAGATCACCGCTTTTCACTTGCTTGTATATTCGCTTTATCTATTATCTCCAAAATCTTCATGCGGCTGGTGATTTGGAGTCATTTTGATTTAATCGGTAAACTTTCGGCTAGGTACGGGGACGTCTCGCATCTCCCTTACTTCTGATTCATATTCCATTGTTGTAAAGAATTTGTTATAATATATCTTGTACGTGTATTTTTGGTAATAAAAATTATTATTATTATTATTATTATTATTTATATAATAATTCTTTTCGTCAATCTTCTCTTATTTGGATGCAGAGCACCGTAGCGTAGAGAAGGGGACTATGTTTGGCAGCGGAGTTTCACGTCAGTGTTTTCACCGTCTTTAGGGTATGGTGACTGCTTAACAGACAGGCTGTATGCTTGTCTGCCAACCAAATAACATGAAAAAACTCATACCCTAAACATCTGTCGTTGTGTCTTCTATCAAAACATATTTCACTTTTATCACGTCTTTTTTATAACCTGCCACTCGGTTTTACCCTAGAAATGATCCTACCTTTTCCTCATTTTTTCAATTTTCATCCTTCTTCTCCTATACCCAACTTTCTCTGTCATATATCAGTATCGGGAGGAGCCCACGGTCATTCACTGTCATTCGTGCCTTCCTAGACACCTTCTAACTTCAACCGTCTATATTGGGTCTCACTACCTCTCCGCTGCTGCCTGCCAGGGCTAGTACTGAGAACAGTTCAATCACCACCATTCTGTTTGTCAGGGTTAACACCTGGGCCGGCAGTAGCTATCACCGCATCCTTGATTACACCCTGGTATATTTCTAGGATTTGCGGAAAGCGACACCTTACAATCACTACGACCTGTCCGTATATACTTGACGGGAAAGTTCTTGGCCTTTATCCTACCTGACTGGTGAGTAATTATAAGGATGAATTGAAACCACTGAGGGAATATTATCACTGCCGGGATATAATAATGCTGATAACACTATTTCAAAACCGTGCAAAGTCCCATTCATCAAAACAAAGCGAGACCGGAATAAAACATTTTACTGAAATAGGGTATCGAAGGAGAGAATGAATTATGGAAAGACCTTCATGCATGTAAAA
This sequence comes from Elophila nymphaeata, assembly GCA_955850985.1. NCBI lineage: Eukaryota > Metazoa > Arthropoda > Insecta > Lepidoptera > Crambidae > Elophila > Elophila nymphaeata. The sequence continues at coordinate 5,381,612 of OY039081.1, forward strand.
GCAAATAAGCACCGAGTTAATAATCCTCAAGTCGCATTTGACAGTGTTAAATTATGCACCAGCTATAATGATATGAAGGTTAAAACGGTTAAAATAAATGAATAGCCAAATAAACAAGGGCCCAGTTTAGCGAAGCTGACAGAGGGACGAGTTAATTGATGGATAGCGTTCGGGGTAGAGGCAGAGAAGTTGACCTTATCTTTGTTTAGGCCTTTGGACCTTTTAAGGAATTGTTCGGTTTATTTTATGTGGACAAGGGGTATTGATGAAGGATGTTTGATTTATGCACCCTTAATAGTACCTTTATCTTCTTCAGATTGAGGGACTTTAAGTGAAAATCGCTACGACAGGGCGTACAGTAAACTAATCGCGTCTTTAAACTTTATCGGTTTTATTTATTTATAGTTTTATCAGAAGCAGCAGAACAAACAAATTACTCAATGGTGGTTTTTTACTAGCTTAGATGTATCTTTACTAGGTGGAAGACCCATATGTAAGGTCGTCTGGATAGGTACCACTGCCTTTCTTATTTCTGCCGTGAAGCAGTTCGCTGTATTTCGGATTGAAGGGAGAGGTAGCCAGTGTAATTACTGGACTTGGAAGGAATATCATCTTAGTTCCCAGGATGGCAACGCACTTGCAGTGTTATGTGATCTACAAATATTCATGATATTGCAAGTGTCTATAGGTGACGGTAACCACTTAACACCAGGAAGACCGCAAGCTTGTTTGCCATCTCGTATTATATAAAAAATTTATTAATTAGCTTTAAGAAGACACTTAATATAGAGGCGCTTGTGAATTCGGATTTGAAGCTGACAATTTTTTTAATATATTTAGTAACAGTACATTGACATCTGCCAATACAATAATTTATTGTATATTGGTATATTTATTGTATAATCGTAATCCATTTAAAATGGCTTTCGATATGATTATCACTAAGGACAGCAAGTTATGTAACTTGGCTTAAAACAGTCATGAAATAATTCTCAGGTTTGAAGTACGACAGGTGTGTATGTAACGTGTTCTTTGTTTTCATAAAAAAAACTTTTTTGTTTGGATAAAATAGAATTCAGCGCTAACAAAAAACGACTTGAAAATTTTTGGTCATCCTTCAAGGTACCAATTTTTACGGCGGCACAAACCCTGTGGGACCTAAATAAAAGTAAAACCGACTGTCTATCGATCTTCCATTTTCCGACAAAAATATGAAATTTTCTACGCCGCTCACAAAACGCTATCTTGATTTTCAGAGGGTTAATTTCGTAATCTTCAATGAATATGTAATAAGACTTCAAGTTGTAGGTATTCTAGAATAATTAAATATTTATTCTGTACGCCTATTTCTCAAGGGAGATAGTTCAAAGACTAATAATTTAAATTTATATTAATCTTATTGGATTCACACCAATTTATTTAAATAAATGTCTATCACTAATAAATATAAACGGTTTATACAATTATGTCTCGTGAACGATTGGTTTTACTTTTAAATTTGTTTTTTGCTTTAACATATTTGCGTTTGATTCGTCCACCGAGTCAAGTGCTAACAATATTGTTATATTTATTCTATTATTGCTTCACACACTTGAATTCGTTCATGGCTTCGAAACAAATGAACTTTGAACAGATGATAAGGGAGATACAACAAATTAAATTCGATAAAGCTATATTTGGAACACTACAAAAAAACTTACAGAGGACTACTGTTTATTTCTTGACATTTAATCAGTAAGTTTTCTATCAAGGCGTCATGAACAGACCTGGGTGTCGTTCGCAGGGAGTTGGTAAGCTTATCACGTTAAGGGTAATTTTTGTATAACACTGTCAATGTGTAAGGATAGTCCCTTAGCCTATTGTCCAATAGGCTTTAGGGGTGTCTGATGCAATACAATTGCCTTAGCAAACTTTGCTGTACAGGCATCTGGCTGTAATTTACTCAAAAAATGTCCTTTTTTTTAATGGATTTCAACCAGATGTCTTACAGTATAAAATAGGGCCTTCTTTTGGTCAACTATAATAGAAGGCGTGGTCAAAAAAAAGAGCTCGAAACGATGGGCTTTAAACGAAAATGTTTTTAAAATGGTAAGTTTCCTACTGTTAGATAACACGTTAGTGAAAATTTTTACCCGACTAGCGCGAACCGAAAAGGAAGGGTTATGATTTTACCAGTCTATGTATATGTATGTCTGTTTGCATTTACGTATGTTTCTTCGTAGCGCCTGTACTAGTCATATTCATTTATTAGTTCATGAACATTTCAACTATTCATCGCGTTTTGATTATAAGGTGTCAATCGATTCTTTATCATGGTCCAGGTAACCTAGACTACATTTAAACCCCTATTTTTTTACAGATTCCATTGCTCTCTCTTTTTCTGTAGTCGCGTAACAGTTTTTTAAACTTTTGATGTGTAATAGATTATAGCGATAGCTTATCATTGTATAGTCAGCTAAGCGTAAGCTTAAAAACAACCCTTCAGTACAAAAAAGGTTCAAGTGATTATTTAGTAATGGATTTAGGTTTTGTGAAGAATTCAGAAAAACTTCAGAGCCAAGTTGTTTCGAAAGTAGACAATAAAATTAGCAAAAAGTCGACGCAAAATTCGTGCGTCCCCTAGTTTTTCTTAGCGTATCAGTTTCTTTTCTGATGCTCAGAATTGATGAAGCTGCCAGTCAAGTTGAATTTGGCGTTTACCTTCGCTTTGCTGAGAGTGGATTTTAAGTACAAATTGGCAATGCGTTCATGAATTTTACTGCGTTCACCCACGTCAGACTTTTTGTATGATAGACAATCGAGCCGATTTTTTCATTAATTAAAATTTAATTACATTTTCTAACCAACTTTTGAAGGACATTTCACTGTTGTAATCAACGCGTTCCAAAAAAATCCTTTACGAAAAATCAGTCACCAATTATTGGACGAAAACAAATAGCCAGTTAAAAAAAAATCTGATTGTAAATTTTTAATATTGTCATTATTAACAATGATAATGTTTTTTATCACCACAGAATCCAATCCAAAATATTCTTTTTGCAAATCTGTTTTTTTTATATATATAAACTAGCTGCCCGGCCACGCGTTGCTGTGGTAATTTCATACTACTGACCTGTAACATTGTATCTGCAGTAAAAAAAAAATGACTACTTATCAAGATAAAAACTATCCTATCTCTCAAGTTGGATCAAACTGCACACGGTGTACAAATTTGATTGAAATCGGTTAAGTGGTTTAGGAGTCCATTGAGGACAAACATTGTGACACGAGATTTATATATATTAAGATAAGTATAAGGAGTTCGATTCCCGCCTGGGGCAGGTCGATGTTATTTCAAGTTTTAAAACTATTTACGAGTTTCTAAACGCAAAAATAATTCCACAATATACGGTAGTTTCATCATAACTGGGCGTCAAATATTTGCAAAAATATTTCTTAACTTATTGCAACCATATTATAGATATCAAAATATATGGTTTCTATCAACTTTTGAGCCGTCGATCACCAAAGATAAGCAACCAAGTGCGTGGTCGGTAATCGTATGGGTGACAAATATAAGGTTTCTATCAACTTTTGAGTCGTTTCCGGTATACGAGAAAGTCAAGGGAATTTTTGTATTACGAGATGGCAAACAAGCTTGCGGCCCACCTGGTGTTAAGTGGTTACCGTCGCCTTACACTTGCAATATTAAGGGTAAATCACTTAACACTGCAAGTGCGTTGGCATCCTGGGGACTAAGATGATATGCCTTCCATACCCAGTAATTACACTGGCTACCTTTTATGACTTAAGGGGAAATCTTGCCTTTCGTCTCACCTGAATCTTTGATCGCTAAGTTATCGAATTGGTAACTTCTGGAACACAATAATGCTATTAACCCTATTATTATTGCGGCAAATTTGATAAGGTGGTGGTAGCCAGGCGGGCTCCAAAGAAGCCCTACAATCAACCAAAAAAAGCACAAATTCGAACTCCCTAGTGATCGAAGACGGGACTTCTGCATCTATTCCGGTGCAAGAACCAATAGACAACGCAGACCGCTAAAACTCCTTTCAACGCAACGAAATCACCTTTACTTTTTACCATTTATGACAAATCAAATACAGCGAATACAAATCAGGCCACTAACAGCCAGTTCCAATATTCTATCATTATGCTGAGATGGAGAAGAAATGGCGCAAGAAACTCCACAGCTTCCAATTTCGTAATGATTTCATAACATCATTAGGTCAATAGATAATAACAATATAGGTAACTAAAATTACAGTCTTACATGCGTAAATTTTGATACATGAATGAAACATTTAGATTATTATTTAATAATTTATCTTATAAAAGGCTTTTCTATATAATTCAATTAATCACATTAATGAACAAGCAATTAAACTTTTAATACCCACCACCATTTTGTGTTAATGAAATTACTATATATACTTTAAAACATAAATAAACCCAAGAAAACTAATTTTTAAAATTTTTTTCCTTTAAACTGAAAATTTCAAAACCGCGCAGCTGACGATTAACCGGAAGTATGTAATTACCAATCTCAGACCAATAAAAAAGTCAAGACCACGAAATTAGATTAAGAATTATATAGAATTATTAAGAATTATTTATTATTATTAATTATTATTAGATTTTATAGGTAAAATATAAGCTCCTTGGTCAAGACGGAGCATTCGTAAGCAACCGCGACGAAAAAAATGAAGCCAGGAATCGGCTGTGTGTGCGTGATTCCTTTCAATTTAGGCAAGATTATTGAAGTTTGGTATTATTAAATTACTAAATATAACAGCGGTCACTTAGCAACCAAACTATGATAGCGCATTCTCTAACTGAGAATCGAATATTGAAAGCAACCATACGACGACCGTTAGGTCATTAAAATTAGGAAAAACAAATCGAGGAGTAATTACGAGTTAATTAAGGAACAGCATGTGTTAAAACGCAGTTCCAATTATCAAAAGCCATTGTCCCATCTCCTGCATTGTAGTCATGTTCACGCCAGGCTCTGAATATTTTCATCCACACTCACATTTAATTAATTTCTAACTACGCTTTGAATGGCATTCAGAGTATAATTATATTGTCAGAATGAAGAAAGACCTTGGCCTACTTTCATAATTACGTAAAAAAGTTTAATGAATTTTTTCCATGACAAAAAATTCCGAACTAAATCCTTTGAAGACGTGATTAAGTAACTTCTATTTGGACACAAAGCGTCTCAGCTTTTTCAACTGTAATTTTATCTTTGGTTTTGCTTAGACTTGAAAAGCAAAGAGAAAACCAACAGATTCGCTTTGAAATTCGTAGTACAGCAATAACCATAACTACTATTGGAAACATTATCACGCCGGACATCTCTGCCAGAGACGTTCAAGTCTGGAAGCGGACCGACTTAACTTCGTCCACTTTGTCTGGTCGTATGTATTCTTCCGAACTTCTTCTCTGCCAGAGAAGTTGGAAGCGTTCAAGTCTGGAAGCGGACCGACTTAACTTCGTTTGCTTTGTCTGGTCGTATATATTCTCGGTTGTTAGCTACCAAAAAACGCTGATTGGACGTCGCGATAGTGGACATGGAGGAGATGTCCACTGTCAAGACGTCCAATCTGCGTTTTTTGGTACTAATACGCGATCGAGGTCCTTTTTTATAGTTGAGTTGAAGCATCTATTTCCCACTTAGTCCGCTTCTGACATAATGACACATGAATGAAACATTACCCCTTTTTATAGTTGAGTTGAAGCATCGATTTCCCACTTAGTCCGCTTCTGACATAATGATACATGAATGAAACATTACCCCTTTTTATAGTTGAGTTGAAGCATCTATTTCCCACTTAGTCCGCTTCTGACATAATGGTACATGAATGAAACATTACCCCTTTTTATACTTGAGTTGAAGCATCTATTTCCCACTTAGTCCGCTTCTGACATAATGATACATGAATGAAACATTACCCCTTTTTATAGTTGAGTTGAAGTATCGATTTCCCACTTAGTCCGCTTCTGACACAGTGACACACGAATGAAACATTAACCCTTTTTATACTTGAGTTGAAGCATCTATTTCTCACTTAGTCCGCTTCTGACATAATGACACATGAATGAAACATTACCCCTTTTTATAGTTGAGTTGAAGCATCTATTTCCCACTTAGTCCGCTTCTGACATAATGATACATGAATGAAACACCCCTTTTTATAGTTGAGTTGAAGCATCTATTTGCCACTTAGTCCGCTTCTGACATAATGATACATGAATGAAACATTACCCCTTTTTATAGTTGAGTTGAAGCATCTATTTCCCACTTAGTCCGCTTCTGACACAGTGACACACGAATGAAACATTAACCCTTTTTATACTTGAGTTGAAACATCTATTTCTCACTTAGTCCGCTTCTGACATAATGATACATGAATGAAACATTACCCCTTTTTATAGTTGAGTTGAAGCATCGATTTCCCGCTTAGTCCGCTTCTGACATAATGACACACGAATGAAACATTAACCCTTTTTATAGCTGAGTTGAAGCATCTATTTCCCTCTTATTCCGCTTCTGACATAATGACACATGAATGAAACATTACCACTTTTTCCCCTGCCCTGCTATCAATTTATTTGGGGTCGGTGCAGTATATCTTGCTATCGACATACTACTATAGGTTTAGTATTATATTTTACGGCTGGCCTTCTTCATGTACGATGGTACGTACTATTTTAATTTATTTATTTTAGGACATCCAACAAATCTTACACTCTTACAGCTTAAAACTAAGTGCTTAACAATTCTTCTAAGTGCAGACTTAATAATAGCACAGATAAATAAAACGATACTCACGGCATGCATATCTGGCCTTGATGTTACAAAACCTTAAGTATATTTGTTCTACAATAAGTTTTAGGAGGCTTAGAATATGAAATAAGATAAAAAAGAATACAATCAGAGCTTGAAGGACCAGAGTTTGAGACAATTTATAATCTCTCGTCTAAGCCTTGCCGTCTTGTTAGCAAAAATATCGATCTAAGTCATTTTAAGTAGAGCATTGTATTGACGTTGGAGTCTATCAATGGTGGCGTGGTGCCTGAGGTTGGTCTTGCTGCCGCAAATGGGACATATTTGGTAGTGGGACACTATAACATTTTCTCGTTTTACCAAATATGTCCCGTACATATATACAACAATATCCCGTAATAAATAAGTAGATAGTTTGTAATGAAATAACAGAAAACAAGAAGATTCAAGATTCCTTTATTACATTGAGAACTTTAATTTACCAGTAAAATTTTTAATTCTCCATTCGAAAAGACCGACTGCGACTAATGCTTTTTTGTAAAGCGCTATTACGATGTTTGACTACAATTAAAAACTACAAACGGAGCTAAAAGCTTAAATATTATTTTGTACTGTTAAACGATGTCGCTACAGCCAAAAATGCACTTAATGCGCAAATTATGTCGTATCCACGCAACACAGCCGGCCCTCGAACTTGCTAGTTACATTTAACACCTTCTTGCAACTGAATAGGGTTTGAAATCGCAAGTGTCAGGCGCTCGTAACGAGTCAGGCTTGGCAAGCGTACGGGCTTAATTGAGTTGATTTCTCTTTTTTTCAGATTGGCAACCTGAAGAATTTCTTTCTGTTGTCGCACCCGCATGTTAGCAAAAGATCGCTGAATGCTAGTACGGCGTTCGTGACTCGACTCAAAAATGACCCACAGGTATGTTAGAGTAATTTTTTGTCTCAACCCTTATAACTTAGTTACTGCGGTCTTAGAGGCCCGTTTTTCAATGTTTTCGTTAATTGAATAGAACGATCGCTTTAATGGATTACGTAATTGGACCTTATAATTACGGCTGAAGGTTTTTGTCGTGGAAGAGTAATTAAATAATTATGTAAGCTTTGGGTATACCTCGGTTTTAAAGGGTTATATTTTATTACGGTGTCTTTTGTGAAATAAAACCACTCTTTCTTAAGTAATTACGTAACTTAAATTATCGGGACTCGAAAGAGGAATTATTTTCAACCTTTCTGGATATGAAATACTATATCGCTTATTTACCAATCGACAAATCTGCGAATTCTATTTATAGTTCGCTTTTGTTTCTCAATGAAATCAATATGATACTTTTAAGAAAGATATTTTCATGTAAGTTGGAAATAAGATGGGCATTCTGCTCATACAAAAATTGTCCCTACCAGGATTTGATCAGGTCGTGTAGTACATAGGCCCCTATTAACCAGTTGCCAACACCAATATTCCTTGTCTCAATATTTTATTCCGCTTACCCTAATGGCCACCCATACAACATCGTATATGAGCGTAGTACCTGCATGGTGACCTGTTCTGATTGGACAACTGCCGTCAGACTTTCTCATTTATTTTAATGTCTGGATGTGATCCTAAAATAGATAGTAAAATATCTTTCCGCTTAATAGTATAAAGTCTTGAAGAGCACGACTGGAGTAATATTGAGTGACAGGCAATTACATATGTGATAAAAGAAAGAGGTGTAGTTTGAAAGACACACAGAGACTACAATAGACAAAGAAACGCTCAAATGGTTTCATTATGTTGAAAATATGAGAAAAAGCAGATCGACGAAAAGTATTAACTACTAATATTCCTTTACTAATATTATAAATGCGAAAGTAACTCTTTGATGAAATTGGTAATGGATATGTCACCGGAAGATAACAAGATCTGTTTATAAATTTCCTAGTAAATTTATAAACTTTCGTACGATTCTAAACGAGAGATAAATTGTATTATTTTACGCCCACATATTCGCAAATTTATCAATTTGCGAAGTCTCATGGTAAATTTATAAACTAACGGTTATCCATTCGTAAGATTCTAAGCGGTTCGACCAATCACAGAAGAGCTTTTAATTTTACGCTTTTTTAAAATACGGCAAATAGCACACTGCTCTCTGATTGGTCGATGTTGACATTGGCAATGCTATTATGTCCAGAGACTTAGGTACAATCAGATTTGCAAAAATAACTTTTTTCACAGTAACTGTGATAAAACTATTAACACAGTTACAACATTAAAAACTTTACAAAAACACACAAGCAACTGGTTTCTTTATGTTCGAACAATAGCGGTGGTGAGGAAGGAGAAGAAACAAGTGACTTATCCAACCAATCAGAGCGCACATGACATTTGATTATTGCTTACTTATTATTTTACGCGTGAGTTCGGTAGGTTTATCAATTTGCGAAAATGTGGGCGTAAAATAATACATTTTATCTCTCGTTTAGATTCCTACGAAAGTTTATAAATTTCCTAGAAAATTTATAAATTTGCGGTTCATGTTATTTTCCGGTGACAGATATAGTTTGAGACCCTGGGAAGCCAGTGGCAGTGCGCATGTCACATTAGTGTTGCAGACCGTATGTTTGTCTGCCAAAAAAAAAATCTAAAAGAACATTAAGTATAAACGAGTATGATTCGGCAGTAATTCGAAATGCAGGGTGCGCTGTGGACGTATTTTAATTCTGCCTGGCCAGTAGTTACCATCTTATTAAAGTCTTGCCTTAATAATAGTTTTAGGAATCAGGAATAGAATAAAATACGATAAAGAAACAATTTTACTTTCAATTAGATTTTCACAACGAATAACGAGCGATTGCGCAGAAAACAACTCTTTACACAATAACCGAATAATAAGGATGAAATAAATGACTCAATGCAAATCACATTGCTCACCACTTCAACCGACCTCACCCTTCAACGTCCGACAAGCAAATGGGCGAGAGCGAACTAACGATTGCTTTTATGGCGGCGTTGTGGTGACGTCTTGATTCGCAACGATTCATTCTTCATTTCTGCTAACAATAGTGTTAACATCATTCTTGTGTTCTGAGGAAATCCTTTATGGATCGTACTGCACTGTGGGCTAGACAGTGGGGTGTGTTCGGAACTCTCATGGGGGTTCCCAGAAATACCCACTAAAAACCATTGGTACCTTCACAGCCCTTTGTGGGGACCTTTCGGGAACGGCGCATAGTGTACGGCTCGTCTCCAAAATCTCTTCGGGCTGCTCGACTTAATAGCAGGCTGGGCTGCGCCTAAGGAGGATTACCCTAGAGTACTACGGCAATCCCCAGACGGGGGGTCTTTGGTGTCGACATGGGGAGTCACTCTATGTGCAGGCCTTACCTTAGGACTGGAGGAGACTGCTCTTCTCCTGCCAGTTCTACAGCTACGTACCTACATCGGATAGGAGCGGCTAGAGGATCGTTCTCCCGCTACCTCTCCACGGCCTCTTACTAATATATTAGTTTATGGTTACGGGTAATTAGTATATTGTGTGTTTTTACCGTAGCACTTATCATCACTTAACATCAAGTGAGATTAAGGCTACGACTACAACTTCAAGTTTAAAAATCAGGATGATAACAGCAGGGAGGGGCGTCTCTAGCTCATGTAGTGCCCGGGTGCAAGTAATTAATGCCCTTAAAAGGCACGCGTGTACAAATATCATGCTGGCGTTGGATAACAGAGTAACAACTAACTAAATCAATGGACCCTTCCGATTCGGACGCCCTAGGTACGCTAGGCGGTCGAGAGACTCCCGAGAGGTAGATGCTCGGTCGCCCAGTAATCCGCTAGGAACATTCAACTTAGCAGAGACTGTCATCAGAAGCAACTTGCAGTAGGTAGCAAATAAAAAAAATCGCTTGTATTTCAGGCAAGCTACTAACTGAATGCTTGACAGCACTGCCTCGTGAATTTGTACATAGTTCAGAGAAGACGCGGCAGAAATAATGTCACGCGAATAACCTCTTCTGCGCTCTGTTTGAATACGCCTTAAGAAAGTGTCCCTACAAAGTACATTACAGAAATTTGTTATGCCTAACCGTCACGCACAGTCGCGTAATTATTTAGCATTTATTATAATTTGTCACGGAGCGAAAACACAAAAGAAATATTCGGAAACCTTTGTACTTCTAAGGCGTAAACAAATATTAAATAAAAGGAATAAACCATTTATTTGATCCTTGATTATGTTTGGACTGACGAATAAACTTATTATTGAATTTGAGTTTTGATGTTTCAGTATTAGAATTGGTAATGTGTAGTTCGACTAAACCTGTGTAATCGAATTACTCAGAAATAGACTTTAAGGTCTAGATAGTTAGAGCTAATTAAATCCAATGATTGGCAATAAATTTGGGACTGGCTATTGGATATGTCTAATCACGAAATTAGCCCTCTCAAGTCTTTATTGTTTGTATTTGGGCCGTTCTTTCGAGCTTCATTATAATCAACTTCGGTTCAACCTAATAATAATCCTATTAAGATTGATTTTACTTTGAACTTCTTATTTTGCCGTTCAAATAATTCGTGTCTAGTAATAAGATGAAATTTCAATTTCATTCTGATATTCTTGACGAATTTGCAAATTTATCAAGCTCTTGTTTTTGAATGAAAGATTTTGACATTGTATTTTGTTTATTTATGTGAACTTCATCCGTTATATAAAGAATAAGATACAAATTAAAATACAAAAAAGGAAGATCGTTTCCCATTGCCTAGATTAATGCCCGACTAGTCTGGTCAATGGGAATTTTCTTTCCCGTTTGTCAAATTAGCTTGTGATTTAGCAAAGTACTATTGAACGCAAAAATACGAACAGATCATATAATAAATTAATAAGTCCAACCATTTATAAAGAGTGTGTCAACACAATTAAAAGATTCCGGCTTAAACTTACCGAATAACAGACGGCCTTTTAAATAATAATAGATTCAAAACATTTTTAGATAAAAACTTTTTTTTGTAGGCGCTTAAATTGCTATATTATATAATATAGCTATAAATTGGTTTGCACTTTTTGTTGTTTTTTTACGATTACTGTGTTATAATTTATGACACTTTAATATTAAAATATAAATAGGTATATCTTTTTAATATTAAAATATTATAATGTCATCCAACCTCTGTCATATCGGGAATTGAGTTAAAAATCCGTTTTAAGACTTGTACCATACATAGTTATATACAGACAAAGCAAGCTACGAAGCTTGCCAATAAAGAGTTGTTTAAAAAAATGCAAAATTGTTTTTACCTTGAAAGTACTTTTTTCAATGTCATGCAAGCTTTCAAGCTTGCCAATAAAGAGTTGGTAAAAAAATGCAAAATTAACCGTTTTTACGTCAACAGTACTCTTTTCTATATCTTTTCCAGCTCTAAAAGAAATCTAGCCAACGGGAATCACCCCAAAAATACTGTACCACTTTCAGTCTTCTGCAAGAAATGTTTCTGCATTGGTTTCTCTCAGTGACAAAAAGTAACTTATCTCGAGGAACTTAAACTTGTTTCAAGTCCACCTACCTAGTTAACACCATCTCATCAAAGTATATCGCAATGATGGTGTTAACAGCAACGTAGCGACAATTTATTAAGAAAGCTAGTTCCTTAGTGGTTGAGGGTTCTGGGCAAAGCTCGCTATGGCCGCATTATCATCATTTACTATCAGGTAAAGTGACGGCCCATGGAAGCGTCGGTGGCGTATTGCGTGAGGGCGTTGTCTCCCACCCAGGAGGCACCGGTTCGATCCCCGCCACGTACCAATGTGTTTTCAAATGTTGAATTCATATGTACGTTTAATCGACGCTTTTACGGTGAAGAAAAACATCGTGAGAAAACTGCACACAGCTATGAAGAAATTGTTAGGTTGTGAAGTCGACCAACCCGCACTTGGCCAGCGTGGTTGACTAAGGCCTAATCGCCTCTAATGTGGGGTAGGCTCGAGCCCCTCTGTGATTATATGAGCTGTTGATGATGAAAGTGACGGCCCAGAGCTTCCTTTGTCAAAGAAAAAAAAACAACTTTTATCGCCCATCCTGGCTTACAATGGCCATCGCAAGAAGGCTCAAGGTCCCTCAAAGGGCATTGAAGAGGGCTATGATAGGAGTTTCTCTGCGCGTTCATATCAGAAATATTGAGATCCGCAGAACAAAGGTCACAGACATAGGCCAAAGAATTACGGACCTTAAGTGGCAGTGGGCAGGGCATATTGCGAAGATGACTGCCAGCGGTTGGGGCGGAAAGTTCCTCAAGTATCGGACCTTAACCGGGAGCCTACGCCGCAGGAGGTAGACCGTCAATCGCAACAAATGAGCAGCGCAGGACTGATCGGTTTGGAAATCCTTGGGAGAGGCCTATGTCCAACAGTGGGACGTCTTTTGACTGACATGATGACCTCTCTTTCAAAGATAATATATTCTTTTACAAAATCTTAAACGTGATTTAGGTAAATGGGTTTGCTAATAGACTTGTAAAAAATAATTTTGATTTTCTTAAAGCCTGATTCGGATACAGAATTTATCTCTACTCCATGTTATAATTACGTCGTTTGAATTTTCCGGCACGAAGAAAGAAATAAGCTTTTCTTTGTGTTCCCTTGAGTGCTTGCTATAATAAATTGCATTGTTAAAACCTCAGACATATTTTATCGTAACTAAGATATATTTAATCTTAAATACAGCTACGGAATGCTTTATGCAAAGTAAAACTTCTGTTTTATAAATTATAATTCGAATGAAAAGATAATTATACACGTTTAAAAACATTTGTATTGTTTTATCTTTATTAATTATTAGTTTTATCTTAAATAGTAGTATTAGTTTAATTTTTATTGTATAATTTAACGTTCAAAACATAAACCTCGTACGTAAATTAAAATAAATGTACACCGGGCCGAAAATGAAGTAGATAGCAAACCTCTATATCAAATATCCAAAATATTTGAACTAGCTTTATAAAATAAACACCGAAGTACTATAGACAAATTTATAAAGCTTTGCTTTGTTTTTATTTCAAAAGGATTGTTAAGATATCTGTAAAGGACGAACACGCAATATCTAAGTAGCAATGACAAAAGTTAAAAATATAAAAAGAACAATAATATAAAATACAAAAATGTATAAAAAGAGCTGCTAGCCAGTGTCTGTCGCTAACAATATCTTTACCGCTTCCTTTGCGTATTTTAGTATAACCGTAGAATGGACATTATTAACGGTTTAATATTTCGCATGGCTCATTAAAACAGCAATGTAATACTGGCAATTCATGACAATCGTCAACGTCAAGAAACGCTAAATATTTCATGTCCCGTGTTTACTCAGAAAACCGCCGACATTAATTGCGATAAGCAGTTCTTTGCACGCTACAGTAATTGGGAAATTGTCGTACTTTGTACAACACGACAGCTCGGAGTATTTCATGAAACATGTCTACGGAGTTTGTTGGCCGTGTTCCTGACGTTAAACTGTTCTTGTATAAAATTGCGAAACACATTTAACTAATATCAAAAAGTTTGTGTAATAAGTAACGGGTTTTCAGAGACGAAATACTACTTTGGGCGCCGTCTGGGCGCCCCGTATAGATCGGCGATAGACGATAGGACATGCACGCAGTGGTTCTAAGGTGCGCTTTATGTCTCTCATATAGGTGTAAGAAGCCGATGGTGCAGGTAGCCGCTGTTCTGTGGAAAGTTGGTTGTTGCCTCGCAGCTAACCACGCAGCTGCAGAGTCCTATGTTAGTTAGTGGTTGCTTTATACAGGTTTACTGGGAAGACATGATGCTTACTCCAAATATGAGGCAAATCAATTGACCAAAAAATCAGCTGTTCTATACAAATGTGTAAGGCGCAAAGCACACCGATCGGGAGTCGGGCGTGGACATGGTTAAGTACACGTAATAATATTTAAATACTTACCTTAAGATAAATGACTAAGGCATATTTTGCTTAAAACTAGAATGATCCAACTTTTCTGGAAAACAGATAAAAATGGCTGTATTAATTACACTGAGTTCGCCTAATTTTCTTACTTAATGAGTCCGCTTTATTTAATCCAACATGAAATAGAAGTACGAAATGGTATGAAAACATCTCAACACAATAAGCATCGTGAGTAACTTTTTACATTCATCAAGCCAAGTCTTTTTGGTGAAGTAATACTGTTATACTTTTTTGTAATTTTTTACTTGTTCTGTGTGTATTTAAAGTATGTTTTCGTATATCTATTTTAAATTATTTAATATCAGTCGCTCAAGTCAAATATCGCGCCAAATCGTATTCTATATCATTTCCAGGGTCTCAAAGTATCTTAATATCAAATTACATCAACATTGGTTTAGTGGTTTAGTCGTGAAAGTGTAACAAACAAACTCACTTTCGAATTTTTAATATTTAGTAAGCATCTATTTAAATAATTATCAAATCTTAGGTGAAAAATTAAGGGATGCTCAGATGGTTGAGTCATGTAGAACGAATGAGTGAATGGAGATTACCGAAAAGGACATAATTAAATCGAAAATAAGTAGAGATGCTGTACGGGCAAGCGCTAGAAGAGTTTATCAACAAAATCAAAAACATTAATAAATTGAGGACAAGATACTTGTTGACTGAAAATCTTCTCTGGTTGATTCCTGAGAAAAGTGTTCTGATCGTCAGATCCGTGGCAATTTTTTTTTCTCGTCACAGGTGGAAACTAAAATTACAAATGAATAAACAATCAAAAAAGTAATATATCTATCCATGAGGCACACATTCAAAGTTTATCGATCGTCTTGAAAAAAATATTGAAATTTTTGGAGCCATGGATCTGATTATAGAATCCACGGATTTGATTGAATTGTAAATAATACTAAAATGTATAGGATAAAGAAAAAACAAACAATGTAAAAGGTTTATTTATCTTTATTTTAACATTAATTGGAATTATTTTTCAGTCTTTCATCTCTCTCTCTCTCTCTCTCTCTATCCTTAGCTTACACTTTCATAAGTTTTATGATCTGTCTTAACTACAACCCTTCTCGTTCTCTCACTTAACTTCTTACGTTGAAGTTCACTTCGCTGCTTAACTTAAATATAGTTATTTAAGTTTTATAATCTGAAACAAGGAAAATATGTCATCTGCATGTCAGAGGAGAGTTGGACATAGCCTCTCCCAAAGATCTTCAACCTGATCAGTCCTGCCCGCGTCCAGCTGCTTCTCGTGACTTTTACCAGATTGTCAGTCCACCTTGTGGGACGCCAACGCTGCGTCTCCCGGTATGCAGCCGCCACTCAAGGTCTTTGAGTCAGTTTTGAGGCGTATTGCAACCAACCACGATTCAGTTCCGTAGGCCATCGCAGGCCACCACTGGCAACACACAGAGAAAGTGTCTCAAGACAAAAGATGGGCCGAGAATAAATCGCGTAGCCGAGTAGGATTCGTCGATTGACCCCTTTCTGGAAGTTGAACTGTTTGTTCCCGGTAAACCTAATAGTCAACAACTTCATTGTAGAGCTTCCAACCTTAACCTTTACAGAAGTGCGTAAGTACATGATTTTTGTCTTATCGATGTTCATTTTAAGACTCTCTTGGTGGGACACACTACAGAGTTCAGAGTTTTTCCCGGTCTCACCCCATGACTACGATAATTTCTGCAAAGTGAAGGATTGCATTTGCTTGCCATTTATGTTGATAGGAAGTCATCTCCAGCCCAGAAGACACGTCCTCCAAATTAACTTTAAATAGTTTTAGATAGCATAGCCCTAACTTACACCTCGCTGCAGCCGTATTGGCTTCGAGTCCTGGTCATGGAAGTGGACTGACATAGTGGCATTTTCTTACAGTGCCTGCAACACTTGGATGTCATCGTCATTTCAGCCGAGAGACGCCCACTGTTGGACATGGCCTTCCCCAAGGATCTCCATACCGGTCGGTCCTGCGCTTCCCGCATCCGGCGGTTTCCCGCGGCATTTATGAAATCGTCAGTCCACCTTGTGGGAGCCTACCAACTCTGCGTTTCCCGGTACGTGGCCACCACTCGAGAACCTTTCCGCCCCTAGGTGCCGTCATTCCTCCTCGCAATGTGCCCTGCCCACTGTCACTTAAGGTTCGCAGTTCTTTGGGCTATGTCAGTGACCTTGGTTCTCCTTTTTTTATTGAAGTGGAGGTTAAATGCATTTATGCATCGTCCCTGCGCGGTGGTGCAAACCGCAGGGGATATGTGTGATTCGAGGTTAAGGCGTTCCTTCCATACCCACTAAACTTCCTCCCCGGCCTGACCGTCAGTGCGCTATTACGAGATGGCTTGGGATCAGCGCACGTGAAAGCAACTACACTGAGACCGTCCCAACGCTGCCCGTCTAGGCACTCCTAGCACCAATTGGTGGCCAGCAGCCACTCCTCCACCGACGGATGCTCGACCTGGCGCGTCCTTCTGACGGACGAAGGACACCAGGAGCAACCATTGGACCGCACCCGGGGACTTTGGGCGCGGTCGTGATCCTTAAAAAGGCTGTCCGGAACTAGCCGTAGTGGGAAAACAAAAACAACTCGACGATGGCATATGTGACTTAGAATGCCAAGGGGACACACTTGACATCAAAAGCCACATACCCGCTGAGAAAGTTTCCCCACCACGTTATCAGGGTCCACCACGAGGAGGCTTCAGGACGTGGACCCCGACCTTGGTTCTCCTGCGGATCTCAACATTACTCATTTTATCACGCAGAGAAACACCAAGCATAACGCTCTCCATTGCCCTTTGGGTGACCTTGAGCCTTCTTATGAGGCCCATTGTAAGCGGCATTCATAGGTCGCAACACACACGAATTTAAAGACTTTCGTCTTGAGACACTGCGGTAGATGGGCCGAGAATATGCCACTTAGCTTCCCGAACGCTGCCTAGCCTAGTTGGGTTCGTCCAGTGACCTCATTCCGGAAGATGGACTTACCTAGTTGGACTGTTTGTCCCAGGTAAACATAATGATCGATAACTTTCAGTGCGACATGGAAATTAGACATAATTAGTCTTATCCGTATTCATTTTAAGACCCACTTGTTGGGAGACTCTACAGAGATCGACGAGCATTGTGCTCAGGTCTTCCAAGGTCTCACGATATCTTCGGCAAAGCGAAGGTGAATCATGTACGTCATTTGTGATGCCAAGTCCTCTCCAGTCCAGAAGCTTAAACGTGTCCTCCAACGCAGCTGTGAACAGTTTCGAGGATATAACATCACCCTGTCTCACGCCTCGCTCGAGCTGTATCAGTTTTGAGTTTTGGTCTTGAAGGCGGACTGACAAAGTGGCGTTTTTGTACAGTAACCGCAACACTTGGATGTAATCGATAGTCTATGTGGCACCTCAGGAGTGACTGGAGCACGGCCCAAGTCTCGACAGATTCGAAGGCTTTCTCATAGTCCACAAACGCTAAGCATAGTGGCAGATTATATTCTTTGATCTTTGTATAACCTGCCGCAGCGTTTGTATGTGATCTATGATACTGAAGCTTCTTCAGAATCCGGCTTGTTCAGGAGGCTGGAAGTCGCTAAACCTGCGTGCGAGACGATTCGTTATAACCCTCAAAAATAGCCTATAAACATGACTCAGGAGCGTGACGGGTCTATAGTTCTTCAATTGGGCCCTTTTTGAAGAAGAGTCACACCACGCCACCATGCCATGCATTTGGCGTTCACTTGGATGTACCAATAGTCTATTTGGCACCTCTGGAGTGACTGGAGCACGGTCCTAATCTCGACATAATTGAAGGTTTTCTCATAGTCCGCAGACATGTACAGCCTATTGCCACTTCAGCGTACTAATTCTTAGGGCTATGTCCATAACGATGACAAACTGTCTTTTAATGAGATACTGAGCCTATCCTCTACATAGCGCGTTGAGCGACTATAAATTAGTAGAGTAATCTTCTGGTAAGTGACCACGTCTGTGCAGGGAAGAAGTAAAGATATGTCTAAGCTTTCCAAATGCTGGAGCAGCAGAACTGGATCGTCCTACTACTACTTCCACCTGGTTTCTATTTATTCCTAAACAACTTTGAGGACCAAATTTCCGACTAACAGAGGCTCTGGGATAATTAACTTGTGCATTAAAAATTACTTTCGTCTTATCCAAATTCCTCGCAACACGACGTGTTGCATGAGGCATCATTAAGGCTTTTCAGCATTTCCGAGTTCTTGAGAAGCGTTGTCTCTTTTTTTATGGAACAATACACCTTATACTCTTGTTCCACGAATGTGGGGTCATATCCATAACAAAAGAACAGCGTCAAACAACTTTTGCAATACCTTGTGGACTGGTGGCGATGACGCAACATCAGATCCATGGGAAAATATCCATAGATTTGAGACCATGGATCTGTTTTGGACCATGGATCTGATCATGACAATTTTGTTTTTGATCAACTACTCAAAAACTTGCAATAATATCGGAGATATTTTTACCTCATAGTAAACTCAGATGGAAAGGAAATCATATTCTAGAAACAGTTTTAACCATAGGTTGACATTTCTATTTTTAAATCGACCCACAGATCTTACCTACCCAGGTGTACCAAAATTAAAATTGAAATAAGAACTGATCTGTAAAGTTATGCTTGTACGCGAATGACACAACTCCTCTATCAGAAATTCAGGACATATCTAGAGACCCTCGACAAGCAATCACTGAAGGTTTATCTCATATTTACACTATTGAAATACACCCATCTTGTCATGAGGTTCAATTTAAGCCCGCCGCGTGACAAATGTTTAAAACGGCTTAACTTCTCTAAATTGATAGGTTTTTATACAAAATTTTATATTAGAATAGAGGCATTTCTGTATTTTTTAATGATATATAAATTATGGTAATATCACGTATAGTTAAAATAATATTAATGATAATACTGCAAGCGAGACGCGTGTGACACGTCGAAAATCGGTAAAATGCCCCCGATTTCAGGTTTCAAATGTGATTTTATTATATGAAAACAACAATTAAGCGGTTTTATTTATGATGCCTCAAGAGAGTAGTAGTTCTTCAAGGTTTTGACAATTATTTAAATATTCTAATCTCAATAATATAGATAATATTGGCCTGTGACACGAAAAAATAAGCTCCCCAGGAACCACCCCTCTAGCAATGTTTGAATTGCTGGCTAGAGGACCCACCGAGGTTCACAAAAACCCGACGACACTGAAAAGGTCAACTGCGGCAATGGCAGTAGTCATTGAAAATACATACAATCGTACGAGGGGCGTTCAATTAAAAGTGAGAATGAGTAATAAAAAATGTTATTTTATTTTTAGATATACTCGTCTTTGAGCGTAATACACTTATATTTACTTTTTTCTAAGCTGAAAATTCCTGTCTGTACGAGCGTGTTCATATATTTACATACATATAGGGTTAAGCAGAACCTTAGGTAAAATTTGATTACACATAAAGCCACATCTGGCAGTATGGGTCATACAGTACCTCGAAATAGTGATAGGTTGCCTACACAAAGGGGAACCAGAACCCAAAAAGCAATACTTCAGTTAACAATCAATCGCAAAAGTCCACAACCAGGATAGATTTTACAACCGAATTTATCTCAACAGTCCGGGTAGGTCACAGATCAAACTAGATTTTTAACCAAGATTCTGGCTTTATTACTTCTTCTTCTTTTACGCTAATGGCGATAGCGACACATAAAGATTACGCATTGCGCCAACATGAAATGAAAATATACTTAAAGTAAACGTTAGATTGGGTTTAAAATGGAGTCTCTCAACACGTGTTTCTGCAACAAGAACTCGGGAGAAACGCCGCAGACCATATTAAGTTTATACCTTAGATAAATGCTCTTTGCTCTAACGTAATTTTATTTATTGTTACTATATTGCACACGAACACAAATGGAATCACAAAATACAAAACATAATGCAAAAAATGGTGCAATTGGCGGCCTTATCGCTGAGTGCGATCTCTTCCAGGCAACCTTAGGATAGATAGGATCTACATGGAGCAAGTAACTTGAGGTAATCAACATTCATTAAACCAGGTAATTTCTGCAACTTAAAGCATTGAATAAAAACCTTTGCAATCTAACTGCGACCTTCGACCGTTTGCTTTCAAACGTCAAAATTGAATAACGCTCTCGTTAATACAAATTGAAGCCTTTTGAAAAATAGTAAGGTGTTCTGGGTTATGCGTGAATCGCGTGATACCCCATAAGTTAATAGCTTCGCTTTGCTGGAGTTGAGATTACAGTTGGAACACCGAAAATACTCAAGGGTAAATGTATATTGTTGCGTTCTTTGGAATAATATTGATAGTCTCAAATTACCTAATTCTGATGGAAAGAATGATTTGCGTAAAAGAAACGCAAATCGACAATTCATAAACTTCTTTTTCTGGATATTGTTTTAGTCGACTGAGGTAGGTTATAATGTAATGGGGTCCACGTCCGGAAGCCTCCTCTTGGCGGACCCTGGTAACGTGGTGGGGAAACTTTCTCGGCGGCTGTGCAGCTGTGTGTAATGTCAAGTGTGTCCCCTTGGCATTCGAAGTCACATGCCACCGTCGAGTTGTTTTTGTTTTCCCACCACGGCTAGTTCCGGACGGCCCTTTTCAGGGCCACGACCGCGCCCGAAGTCCCTCGGGTGCGGTCCGATGGCTGCTCCCGGTGTCCTCGTCAGGAGGACGCACCAGATCCAGTATCCATCAGTGGAGGAGTAGCTGCTGGCCACCAATTGGTGCAAGGAGTGTCTAGACGGGCAGCGTTAGGACGGTCTCGGTGTAGTTGCGCTCACGTGCGCAGATCCCGAGCCGTCCCGTAATAGCGCACTGAAATCCGGGCCGGGGAGGATGTTTAGTGGGTATGGAGGGAACGCCTTTACCTCGACTCCCACATATCCCCTGCGGTTGGCGCCACCCCGCTGGGACGATGCGTAAATGCATTTGACCTCCCCGTCAACAAAAAAAGGTATATAATGTAACAGATGATTTACTTTATTTTATTTGTGTAATATAATGTCAATTAAAATTTTCAAGATCAGATTCAATTTTTATAATAGCTTAGCACCCACACACGTACGATAATCGGTGACCGTTTTTTTGTAGGTAAAAAATGAAAACGTGAAATGGACACGTCCTACAAAAAGTTGGTCAGAAAATGTAATTAAATTCAAGTAATAAAAAATTGGCTCGATTGTCGAGTGGGCGAGCAACGTGAAGAAGATAATTATCTTCATTCTTGTTTATGAGAATTATGATAATATAATTTCGCAAAAATATAAAGTACAGATATGAAAAACCAAGAAAAGCCATAAGCGGATAGCTACCTACATGCGTTGTAGCATTTTCAGGGTAACTGTCAACAATAACTGTTAAATTTAAAATGTAAAAAAAAACGACTACTTAAATCTATCAGTGATTTATCCTCAACGTTCTCCAGTGTTCCACTGAGCCACGGATATACTACGGGACAGTTCTCCTGCGATACAGTGTCGCCAGCGACGTGAAATTAAATGATGCGACGGACGTCGCTAGACCGTCAGCGTTGACATGAGCCCGACATCGCTTGATATGTCGCCGACGACGCCTACGGATTCACAGATATTCATTTTTGAATGATATCTGAAAACACTTGCAACCAAGTTACCTTTTAACAAAAAAAACTAAATGAAAATCTGATTATAAGTTTGGGACTTGCAATACCACAGACCGAGACAAAATACACACAAGTTACAATCGAAACTACTTGCGTAGAGAGTCAGTTATCGAGAGCCATTTTGTGTGTCCAGAAAATTGTACTTTCATAGCTAAGATTATAGTACCTACATAAGGAAATGTGTAGAAACTGCTTTATATTTTCCTACCTAGCATACCGTCATTCATGCGTACGAAGCCGCCAGAAAACAATCTATTGTTTACTAGAGAATATTGTTTAAAAAAGCAGGCTGTTGTATAAAAATACGACTCCGAAAAAAATACGGAAAACCATTGCGATTATTCCACTAATTGGAGTAGACTTTGAAGGTATTTATTTCTTATTCGAGAGAGTATATTGATTGAATGGAATCATGAATAGAATAAAAGCAATTGGCTTCGTGTTTCACAAGAATTCCTTTTAAAAAAAACTACATTCATATTATAGATACGATCACCCTCGTAGTCCCAACAGGGGTGGAACGGAGCCTTTAGTAACATTTCATTACACATAAAACCACATCTGGCAGTATGGGCCATGCAATGCTTCCAAATAGTGACGTCTGCATAAAAAGGGCACCAAACACAAAAAGTTAAAATCCTTCAGTAAGCAAACAAACAAAAGTAAACTACCAGAACAGATGTTACTCTCAAATTATCTCAGCAACCCGGGTAATTAATAATAAAAAAATAAGCATCTAATATTTATAAAAAAGCTGGTATTTTCATTAAGATTCACCACAATAACATCTATATATAGATTACAGTTTCCAATATAGTGTGGGTTTGGGTTAGCCACAACAACGGCATTGATGCCAGGCCTTTCAAAGCCTCGTCATTCCTCACGGAAATTGAAGTTAGGGTTCAGGTTACCTTTCGGGCCTTCAATTTTGGGCTGACATGACGCAAATTAAAACTTTCTGACAGACTCCGAATGTAAGGCTGCGTTATAATAGATACTCGGGCAAGGTCGTTAGATTAAACGTGGATTGGAAAGCATTGCCTGCAGCATTTCATTTACAAGATATATGTAGTTTAATTATTAATTGAGGTGCTGCGTGGCCTTTTTGGTGATGTAGCTTTGATAAGGTACGCTGGAGCTTTGATAAGGTACGCTGAACATAGACATCTCCTTAATTAGCGTCCTTGAAAGGTACTGATATTAACCCTTGTCTCGTCGCATGGGTATATAAAGGCCCAGGATTTGCAAAAATGCTAATTATGAACATTTTAAATGTTCCCTCCCACTGAATCCTTACTTTAGGTAGCTTTCTTAAAAGAGTCTATACTTTCACGTCAACGCCACTGATATTCAGTTTGCGCATGTGTACTGTAAGATACACGAGTAAGCTTATATATTAAAAATAGATATCTCATTGCACTGGGTCCATATTGGCTCACATAATATTCTAAATCCTATTCTTTGTCTTACTACCGATTTGTGTTCATAATAATCACTCTTCATAATTTTGTTTCATACTTTTTTTATTCATACATTTTTATTACTACCAACGGAGCTCATAACAGTAAGTGATCATATTTTTTTTATTCATACTGTAACTACCTTGTTGCTTACAAAAACAGTGCACTCCGCCTGGTCATAAAAAAATAACCCTAACCTACCCATCACATAGCCATGTAGGTGCATAAACACTAGAATCGACCAAAAATGTATGATTAATGATATTATAAATTTCAATCATTATGTTTTATGAAGTTATGAAGAATGATCATAATGGTTTTAAATGGCTTGAGAAATATTTTCGGACCTCCAATGATAGGGATTGAAAAGTTATGTAAGAAAATGCGCATCCCATTGTACTATGTTTTTTATTAATATCATTTATATTTTTATTATTTTTGAATAATAATATCGTATTTATTTTTGGAGTTTACTCCTTAAGAATCGATTTGCATATATAAGGGGCCCGGTATGAGAAATATGTGAGGAGTAAAATCTATCGATGAATGACCTCGTTACGTTTTTGAAGGTCAAAGTCATAATTGGTGCGCATCCTATGTCGCGCAACTTTCTAATGTCAAAACACGGATGACAGCAGGTGCGCCATCTCACCTGTCTCGGAGTAAACTCCAGTCGTGCGTCGGAGCTGACACACACAATTTTTTTATTTACATATCTCTTATTATATGTTTATACTGTATCTATTTAGTAAATGCCCGTACGTCAAAGGCGAGAGGCGTGCTATAACAACAGCGTTTATGTGACACCAAGTCGCAGAACCTTGTGCTGAGGCAGTACCTTTTGGCCATGCACAAAACATTATTCTTTTCACTTTTTTCTTGTTCAATTAAGTACTGTGTTTTCTTCACTTTTTTTTTCATTGTATGCTGTCATTGTTATTTTTATTGTATATTGTTTAACTTGTTGAACTGCTTCACGGCAGTAATAAATTTGTCACAGTTTATTGTGAACCTTGTGCCTAAGTAATTTCTATCTTTATACATAGTTTTTCTCTCATGTAGTCCTGGAGCTAACAAATCAATTTACAGGTATAAATTAAGTCACTTTAAATCAAAAGGGAAAATTAAGAGAATGGCTTATTGCAGCTTAGAGCCTAATATCCACCACTTTTATTTATTAATTTATTAAGAAACTCAACAGCTGTATTACAATTTATAGACTAGATTACATAGACCAACACTTAAGCCAATTACAGAGTTTCATAGCATGCTTATAAAATATGGTGTCATTTATCCTGTTTGTTCTGATCAATAAGGTTACATCTTTCCATAGATGACAACAACACACATATCTGATATTGAACATAAATCAATATATAAGAATAAACAATAAATATATATGATATAAATATACTGAAAATATTAAAATGCTATAAGTACATATATTATAAATATAAATATCTAAGTATATGAATAACTTGCCACTTTTTTGGTACTCGCTTCGTCTGTGCGTTCTTGTTGGGTGTCGATGCGATGTAATGCAAGTTTAAAGTTTATTTATTGATAACCGTGAATAAAATGAGATCATAAGCGTTTGTATGTAGCAAAAGTGCGTTGTCAGCGTGTTCAATTTTGTATCGCGTTTTACTAAAATAGTCATATAACATAACTTCATGATCGCAATCCTCTACTACCAACTTTATCAAAAATAAAACCAAATTTGACTGAAACTTAACAACTATTATTTGTAATAATTTGTTGTTAATATTTAAAGCTTTTCCAATTAAAAATATCTGATAGTAAGCTCCCGGTCCATAATTCTCAAGACCAAATCCCTCTTTAATTTTCCTACGTTCTAGTTCTAAGTAAAATGTTAAGGTAATTTATTTTTTTCTCGACCGTGGACTTACGGAACTTTTTGCGAAGTTTCCAGTTCAATCTGGAACCCAAGAAAAGTCTAATAAAAAGGCTAAAACTTTGCTTTTTTATTTAATAATATAAGGTTAAAATTATTCGAAGCGTAGCTGTTTCGTATGTCCAAGTTGTAGGGAAACCTAATAAAACTTTTTATATCAAACATTTTTTACTGAATTACGTTGCGAGTGTTTTATTTAATCCCTTATGATTGTAGCCAGTTTCTTTTTTTATTTTATACTAGCTGTGCCCGCGACTTCGTCCGCGTAGAATTTACCAAAAGAAAAAAAATAGCCTAAGTTACTCCTTATTACACCAGCTACCTGCCAAAAATGTCCCGTCAATATCGGTCCAGCCATTTCAGAGATTAGCCGGAACAAACAGACAGACAGACAGACAGACAAAAATTTAAAAAAATTTTATTTTGGTGGATGTATTTTATATATATTCATAATGCATGTAGTAAAAAACGGTTATTTCAATATTACAAATAGACACTCCAATTTTATTTATATGTATAGATGTGACTTTGGCGTCGGTGGTGTAGTGCGTTAGGGCGATGTCTTCCACATGGGAGGCACCGGTTAAGGCCTTAAAATTTTTGAATTTACAATGTACGTTCATAAGACACTTTTACGAAGGAAAACATCGTGAAGAAGTTTGTACACACCTATGAAGAAATTCTCTGGTTGTGTGTGAAGTCGACCAAACCGCACTTGGTCAGCGTGGTTGACTAAGGCCTAATCGCTCCTAATGTGGGGTAGGCTCTAGCCCCTCGGTGGGGACATTATATGAGCTGTTGATGATGATGATGATGTAACATCGTATATGTTAACTTTAAAATCATTTCTTTTTAAACCGTAAATTACGGCAAAGGCGGTTGCTTACCATTATGTTGAGTATGGTTGTCAGTATATTGGAAAAAAACTTTGAGTTATGTTGTATATTCCTTATCAAACACTTGCAATAATACTAAGTTTATCTGTCCTATCCTATACAATATATTCAGCATCATAATTGTCTGCGTAATTAGTAGGTACTAACTTTAATTAGCTTTTAATTAATATAATTTTAATTATTAGAACCCGACAATTGGTATGTGTGAAAACGTTGCGTATTCATGTCTGCGGTTGTAGCTGATATAAAGCATTTTACGCTAATTAAGGATGCAAATGTTGACTAAAATTAGTAAAGTAGTCATTTGTTGGTTGCTAGTTTACTTTATTATATAATTATTAGCAAAATATAGAATTATTATTATATCATACTGATGATATAAGCGGATATAAAAGTCGTCATACGGTATAGGGAAGGGGACTAGTGGTCTTTATATGCTAGGGTAGCTGCTTAACATCATGTAGGTCATATACTTGTATACAAATCACTTAAAATAAAAAATAAACCCGGGAATAAAACCTACATAAAGTTATTTTTTTATCCAGAGGAGAAAGGTCTTTCCTTCATTTCGACTTTCACCAAAACCCAAAGGCGGAATCGAGCTTCACCTGGAATCCTACCTGCCTCTGGAACGGGTATCTAATCACTAAATGTCGCTGGCGCTGTCGTCACCTAGCGGACATTATGTATCCAAGAAATTTGTATTGGTCGGTGCGCTTCGACAGAGCCGTGGCATTAGCTTAGCTGTGCGCTCGATCGATGGTGCTCAGTCTTGTTTGAATCGTCGCCGAGTTAACACGAAACCAAGGAACAGCTCCGCGTTCACATACCCCCTTATTATAAAACGTGGACTAATGTTAGTGGTGGTTTAAAACTGATGCTAACTCTGTCTTTCATTCAGCAAGCAAAGTGACAACATCAGTTTTAAGCCATTACTAACTTTATCTATGTGTTTTAATAAGGGGGTTAGTGTCTAAGTGCAAATTATTTTGTGTGGTGTTTTGTCTCATCGTACGAGACCCAAACCTGCCCACATAATGTCTGAAGGTTCGGACAAAAATCCTGACACCCCGAAATATTACATCGTGGCTGGGAAGATAGTTAAGACTATGAGTAGTCTTATTTTAAAGGGATACCAATGTTTTCCCAGTTGCTATGTATATCCCCTGAAGTGGCAGGCAGACATAATATGTCTGTCAGTTTATATGTATAAAAACTTCTCTTCGGTGTGTTAGTGACTTAACCATATTCTTTGTTTTAGGTGAGATGGGTGATGCAGCAGAGAGAATTGAGAAGGACGAAGAGGGACCACCAGTGGAAGCCGCGGCACGTGATGAGACAGTCTAGCGCTCCATCCTTCCCTGATCCGCTGTTCAAGGAACAGTGGTATTTGGTGAGTTATTGTTTTTTATGTAAAATAGACTGAGCTTTTAACCACAATAACGTTCAATGGACGTGACGCGCCGATGAGGTCTAAGGTGCTATATGCTCAGCTAGAAGTTGCTTGTTCACTGTGACCTAAATATATCCAGTTTATACTCATCCGGGAAAACAGACCTCGGCAAAGATTTCCACTTCTTAGCTGTTCAGATAATGAAGGTGGCATCAAATTACTTCGTGCGAATGGGATGAATATCAGCAACATAAGGGTGAAAGCTCTCGCTACGCCTGGTTGTCCGGTAGTGGAAAGGGGCAGGGAGGATCAAATTGTGTAACTTCTGCACACTATCCGAAATATAACCCTCAAAAACCAAGAGGCAAGCCAAACGTCTTCGGTGTTCAAGGCTCTGGAAATTTGCCTCAACGAATGCAATCACGCACTCCTTGAGTCTCTTCACATGGTGCTCCACCGAATCCAGTGCATCTAACTGATATTAAGCAGATCCGTCCGAAACGTGACAACAGTACTCCATGCAGGAGCGAACTTGGACTAGATAAAGGCTTAGGAGCTGGTCAAATTAAAAATATCGCTTTTGTCATAAGACGTCAACCCTTCTTAGCCCATACGAGGGATATTCATTCTTCAGTATGACATAAATGTAATGCCGCACCTCTTGTCTCAATTTTTTTTTAAAAATAAGCTATTTTTATTAATCGACATACCTACTGTAGATATATTATTTATAAAATTAAATGCTGTGATGTTTTAAAGTTTAACAACTGGAGCCCTAGTCTGCTATTCAACAATTGCTCTGATAGCATATCGAAAATTTTTACAGTTTATTATGCTCACTTGATGTGCTGTTGTCTTTACATTTATACCAAAGGTTATTTTCGAAGATAAGTTATTAAAAATTACTTCTACATAAATGAATTCTGTATTATGATGCAAATTTTGTGGCGTCTACGGGCGTCGTGTTTAAGCTAACGCTCAAACTCCGCTTAAATAATTACCATGGGAACGTCGCGTGTGTTTAATGTGACATGTTTTAATAACATTAATGTTGGTACTTGTCCGAAGTCACCTATACGATGTCACATCAAAATTACTAGATGAGTTGTAACATGATGTTTATGCAAATTAATAGAATAGAATAGAATAGAATTAAACTTTATTGCAGATCGACACACATATCAAAGATTACATACAGAACAGTTTTCCATTACAATGCACGATGGGCGGCCTTATCGCTAAGAGCGATCTCTTCCAGGCAACCTTTGGATGGACAGGATTAAAAAATAAACAAAGGGAAGATGGCGATGCAACAATTATTTATATAGCTCTTACTTAATTTAATATACATATACCGACATACACTAAATATCTACATACAATACATATATAAACAATAATTAATAAATAAATAAATATAACATATATCAAAAATAATATACAATATAGATACTTACATAATACATATACTTGATACACTTCTTATGAATAGGAAATCACAAGTTACAGTGTCAGATAGTGCTCCTTTACCAGTTTCCCGAAAACATGGTGTGACTGTGCCTGTCTGATTAATGTCGAAACAATTCTAATTCTTTTAACCGCTTCGTATCCAAGTTTTCAATATCCAAAGTGCTCAGTTGGACAAGTTGTAATAATATTTTTAAGTTCGGCTTGATAACTAACACCATCCAAATTTCGCCGTAACACTAATGATAAGGTCCTGGCATAACTGACCGATGATGCGCTGTGCGAAACATAAAAAAAGGTGTCAATCCACCCTTAACAGCACATCTCTTATATCTATGTTCTGTGCTTAACAGCATTAAAGTGCTTTAATCAATGATAAATTATGTTAATGTATTGTGAGCATTATTTACTATAATTTTTTTTATTTTATGAATGATTTAATGTTACTTAGGTAATATAACAAAAAAATAACCAAAAACGAATGTTGTGTTATTACCTGGATACATACGACACGGGCGAAAATATGTTGGATGAATCCAAGATGAATCCAACAGAAATAGGTTAAAGTCCGTACCCAACTATAATTTTACTTTAAGATCTAACGATGGCCGCTCTTGTAACCTCGTTCAGATTTTCATTAAAGCTAAAATGGTAAGAGGCACTTCAACCACTAAATGATACGTCGCATAAAATGCAGAATGTACAGCTCTGGAAGCAAGATTTTAGTGGAAATCGAACCTCGCTGCATTTTTCTAAAGCTTGAAATTACTTGACACAATTCCAAAACTATAAAGTATTTCAACTGTTCTTGAGATCCTAATAATATATTTGCTATCGTTCCCGAATTGTTTCCGTATAGAGGTAAATAACAAGCGTCTCCTGTCTGTGTTTGTGTACCAGTGTGTGTCTAGACTACGTGAGAAGCTATAATTTATGTAAGCTAGCTAACATCCACTGATTTACGTGGCGACGGTTAGCGATCAACTCAATCTAATCAAGCTGAATTAATACACGACCTATACCACAATTTATTTACATTCCGCAGGGAAGTGTCAATTTCGCTTCATTCCCAGGAATTTTCCATATACCTACTACCACGGACATAAGTGCTTGAGTAACCATTCACCAATTTATAGCTGATAATTGCTATATTTTATTAATTATATATTTTCAGTCAATATCAATTTATTATTTTTTATAGTTGTCATAATTCTTAGATTCTTTGTCTAAGTCATAATTAAATTCAAATTTACACCATAAACTATCTTATACCGCGTACGGAGGTCGGCTACATCACGACCAAAATCGCTTGCGCACTCGTAGCAAGACGTAGTCATACACAGTACATTAGTTTACGCGTTAAAGGAAGCTCTTTTTGAATTGCTTAAGCACGGAAACCACCGTACACGCACAACCCGTTTCGTAGTCATTGGACTCTGCACTGCGCGTCACTTCGAGCGGATCGCAAGGTGCGCCCACAATTCCGCGTATCTAGGGCAATTCTCGACAATTCCGCGGATGATGCTTGACCTTTGTTTCTTCTCGATTTAAGTTTATACTTCACGCAAAGTTCATTAAGCTACTTAACAAAAATCAGTTTCCACTCCTATCTGCCGCAATGTAAATTGATTGATAAAATAATATATCCTACAACGTAATTACGCGAGCACTTTGTGATCATCATATTAATTTACATCATAATTGGTTTCATTCGACTTATCAATTAGCAACGCCCACCAAGAACAACATAATATCAAATCTCAAATTATCATATATTGTATACAGACATATTGTTCCCCGCTTACGTTGAGTACAAAGCGATATTTGAATCAACATTTACCTATTAATCCAGATTATATATATTAGGCTTCTAAACACCAACATATCTATATCAAAGCCTGGCAATTTAAAATTCCCCATTAATTTTTAACCCGGCGTCAATGACGCTGGGTCATTCTGACCCAAGCTCATTTTAAACGGCTATATTTCGAATTTTGGGTACTCTATGGTATCGAACATTCTAGTAGCTGGAGATACAGACTCCCTTCATCCGTACTGCTAGTCAACTCGGTGCGATGACGTCTGCACGGGATGATACACAAGCGAAAACGGGTAAATATGACCCAGCGTCATTCGGCGTTGTTTTTTCGTGAAATATTTTTATAAGTATGTGTTTTTCTTAACATTATCACAAGTAACCATGGAAACATTTTGGAGATGTTATCAGAGTCAGAACCTGACAGTGAAAGAAATGACGCTTTCTCAGACGAAAATGACCAAGATCACGTATCGGAATGCAGTGCAAGTGCAAACATCAAGAAATAAGACATTACCAAATGAAGAAGTTTTTTTCCTAATTTGAGATTGGCAGGAATAGTTGTTACCCTTAAACCTTAAAGTCTTGAAGCGTCGTATTGCGTAAGAGCGTCGTCTTCCGCCCGGGAGGCACTGGTTCGAACCCCGCCACGGTCCAATATGTTTTCAATTTTTGAATCCATATGTACGTTTAATCGACGCTTTTACGGTGAAGGAAAACATCGTGAGATAACCTGCACACACCGATGAAGAAATTCTTAGGTTGTGTGTGAAGTCGACCAATCCACACTTGGCCAGCGTAGTTGACTAAGGCCTAATCGCCCCTAATGTGGGGGTAGGTTCGAGGCCCTCGGTGGGGACCTTATATGAGCTGTTGATGATGATGAAATAAAAAAGAAGAAGAATACTGCTACAGGATGTCATTCAATTTTTAAGGCTGGCCGCCCACCTGCAGGCTCCAACCCTTCTTGGGAACGACTGAATCTTTCGACAGCAGATGGGACCACCAGCTTAACATGCCTTCCGAAGCACGGAGGAATACCGACCACGCACTTAATAGCTTAACTATTTTGATCAACTTCCCCAAGTTGCTTCTTCCTTCTGCGTTATCTAAGTATAATCACGCGAAATGGAGTCAAAGAGCTCATAACATTATGTAATAAATGCATCACAGCACGTTAAGTGTAGCATGCTACGCAACTCACTGCGCTGCAATGCTGCAATTGTTATTGAATAAATATTTTCTTTCTTTCTTTCAATGCACACGTATTTGGTTTGAGCCGGCCTTAAAGATTAGAAACATAATATCGTGCCAAAAACGTAGAAGGAACGGGTTTCACGCCAACTCTCTTGAACGATTTTACTCACCACAGGCGTACACAACAAACAATATTTAGTTGAGATTACAGGCAATATTTTCGGAATAATACTACAGGATAAAATTGTAATAAAATTCTCGGAACCACTTGTAATAATATCGCCAAGTTCGTATTTGAAAATAACTTTATTAGTTCACTTAACTGAAATGTTTTGGAGATCCGATGTAACTTTATTTACAAAATGAGTGGATTGATTTTGAATTTGTTATTTAATCTATTATAAAAATACATTATATTTATAATAGTTCCCGAATATTGGAATATGGCTTTAAATTAATAAAATTCAAGTAATTTACTAGGTGGTAGACCCATATGTAGGGTCGTCTGGGTAGGTGTTTCGGACAGAAGGGAAAGGTAGCCAGTCTAATTACTGGGCATGGAGGGCATATCATCCTAGTCCCCAGGATGGCAAACGCACTTGCGGTGTTAAGTGATTTACACTTAATATTGCAAGTGTCTATAGGCGGCGATGACCACTTAACAGCGGGTGGGCCGCAAGCTTGTTTGTCATCTCGTAATATAAAAAAAAACCTTTTAACATATCTTTAAAAAAAAGGTATCATTTACGAGTTTATTTTACTATGTTGAAATAAAATAACTACATTTAATGTACTCGATCTTAAAACTAAATAACTATTTAATGATAAATAATGCTACATCAGGGACAACCAGTGCGAGTGCGGTACCTCCCCGCAAACCATGGCTCATTTAATATGTTGCCCCGCATGCCCTATTAATTGCACGCTTGAAGAGTTGTGGAACGCTGCTGATCCTGCAATTCGAGTGGCAGAATTCTGGGCGGCAAAAATTTAATGGAAATTAGAATAAGAAGCCATCGACACGAAAAAAGCACAAGATGATAAATAATAATTATTACAATAATTACAATACCTCAAAGCACTGGTAAAATTACGCTCTCTTACGAACTGTTTATAAAATTCCAGCTTTTATTATTCCGTTTGAAATTATCAATAAAACGACAATATTATCAATTTCTTGGTAATTGTACCATATGATTTTATGCGAAAATGTTTTTTATTACATTCGTCTGAAAGATGAAAGTGCTGTTACGGCAGCAATAAAACTATAAAGGAATCTCGTGATTTAATAACATACTTTTGTACACAGAATGGAGGAGCAGCGGACGGCCTCGATATGAACGTGGGTTACGCGTGGAGGAAAGGATACACAGGGAAAGGTGTTGTTATTACAATACTGGATGACGGAATACAGCCTAATCATCCAGACTTGGCGCAGAATTACGTGAGTGCAATATACTTTTGATCATACCTACACAGTATACTGCTTTGAGCTTAGGTCTCAAGCTCGAAAGATGTAGAAGTAGCCTTTGGTTCGACGCCAAATAATCGAAAAAGTACAAATACTCTAGAACTCAATGGCATTGAGTCGATGGATTATTATATACGGAAATACTCTTCGATTATTTTTCGAGACCTTTCGATGTATTATGACTCGAGTCTGTAGAGCTACAAATACTCTAGAACTCAATGGCATTTCAATTAAATGGCAATGAGTCGATGGATTATTATACCGAAAACCTCTTCGATTATTTTTCGAGACCTTTCGATATATTTTGACTTGAGTCTGTAGAGTTAGAAGACGATACCAAGACTCTAAAGATAGCTATCCGCTTTATATACTCATTAGGAACTTTGACATGCGCGAGAAGACCAAGGTCGTCTTTAAAATTTCTGTTGATACCTACAGCAATAGAAAAATCAAAATTGAATATCTGCCGTCGTAAAGATACTGAAAAGGCTTCAGAGAAATAGTTCTCTTTGTTTGTGGTTTCAATATTGATTGAGTTTTATTCGCCAGTGGCCTAGGTTGTAACCTAGGCCACTACAACTTTCGTACTTTCGGTTCAATATTTTATTAGAGCCTTTTTTCGACCGAACTTTTTTGATGTAGATATATAGCGAAGTTCATCGAGACCCTGCTTTTACGTAATTTGTTTTACTGATGATTGGAATCAGACATATTAGATAATTTCTTATTTAAATGTCTAATTCACGCATCAACAGGTCGGTGCGAATCGACTGTTAGTTTTTTAACATATCCCTTAATTTATGATAAGCTGACAGTGTTTTCAATTTATATTTATAGGTATTAATTAAACATAGACGTACATAAATGTCTATTCAACTTAGTCATCCATTTTCTAAAGTTATGTAATCATCCCTAACAAAAGCTTATCTGGCCTTTGTTAGTAGGTACTTCAGACTCCCAACTACTCGGAAATTCTTTATAAAGCTTACGTCTGATTTAGAAGCCCGAGCTGACACTACAATATTCGGACCTCAATTAGAGAATCAAAAGTGACGGATATCAATAGATCGATTAAAATCAACTTAATATCTACTACTATGAAAACTAAATTGTTTTAAATTAAAAAATAAATTAATCCTAAGTAGCATCTTTATTATCTTTATACATTTCTATTTATTACAAAAAAGACCCTTGGACAATACAATTACGATTGTCACTTATATAGCGGTTGATGTTAAATAAAGCGTGTTGTAATTTTAGGTTGAGCTTCACGTATTCAATCATAAGAACATTACTTTGTGCATTATGAGGCTTTGTTAATGAAACAAACAAGAAGTTTTACTACTGCAAGCATAATATTAGCTTTATTTACACTTGTTTTGTTACGTATATTTTTAAGACCGAAGTGAAATTGCTGGCAAAGTTTGAAATGCCTCTTAGCTCATGAGTTACGACCCAGTTTGAAGCTTCCTTTGATTTTAGCTTAGTAAAATATGTATTAATCAAACTTTACAGAAAATTGAAGACTAATAATGAATCTCTTACTAACGATTTTAATTAAATGTTACATTGAACTTTATTGTTTTAAAAGCAGAGTAATTTCAAATAAGACTAGATGTAAATAACTACTCCACGTTTCAGGACCCAGCAGCGTCGACTGACATAAATGGGAACGATACCGACCCCACACCGCAGGACAATGGCGACAATAAACATGGCACCCGCTGTGCTGGCGAGGTCGCTGCGGTCGCTTACAATAGATATTGTGGAGTTGGAATAGCATACAATGCTAGCATTGGCGGCGTCAGGATGTTAGACGGCCTCGTTAATGACGCAGTGGAGGCGCAAGCGCTCAGCTTCAACACACATCACATAGATATCTACAGCGCTTCTTGGGGACCCGAGGATGACGGGAAAACCGTCGACGGCCCCGGCCCCCTGGCTAGAAGGTATTGTCTAATTGCACCCGATCGAAAGCCCGCTAGAGGCGAGCTCATTAAAAACTGTTTTGTTTCAGGGCCTTTATAAATGGAGTCACAAACGGCAGGGGCGGCAAAGGTTCTATTTTTATATGGGCTTCCGGAAATGGTGGAAGGCACACCGACTCTTGTAATTGTGATGGTTATGCGAATAGCATATTTACGATCTCAATATCGAGCGCCACGCAAGGGGGCTATAAACCGTGGTATTTGGAGGAATGTTCGTCAACCTTGGCCTCAACTTATAGTTCAGGCACACCTGGACGGGACAAAAGTGTAGCTACTGTAGACATGGACGTTCAGTTAAGGCCCGATCATATATGCACCGTTGATCATACGGGAACGTCTGCATCCGCACCTTTAGCGGCGGGAATTTGTGCACTGGCTTTAGAAGCAAATTCGTTATTGACTTGGCGAGACATGCAACATCTTATAGTAATTACATCCAGACCATTACCATTGGACAAAGAAGAGGGGTGGATAGTAAATGGTGTAAAGAGAAAAGTCAGTCATAAGTTCGGCTATGGACTAATGGACGCCGCTCAAATGGTTACATTAGCAGAACAATGGACCAACGTTCCGCCGCAGCACATTTGTAAGTCGCAAGAAATAAACGAAGACAAGTCTATTGAAACATCTTTCGGCTACACGATATCAGTGCACATGGACGTAAATGGCTGCAGTGGCACAATGAACGAGGTCAGATATTTGGAACACGTTCAATGTAAAATTTCCCTTAGCTTTTTCCCAAGAGGTAATTTACGGATTCTGCTTACGTCGCCTATGGGTACGACGTCCACACTTTTATTCGAAAGAACACACGACGCAACGAGTTCCAACTTCGATGAGTGGCCCTTTTTAAGCGTTCACTTTTGGGGCGAAAATGCCGAAGGTCGATGGACACTTCAAATAATAAATGCTGGAAATAATCACGTCACTCAACCGGGCTTATTAAAAAAATGGCAGTTGATATTTTATGGCACGGCAACAAACCCTATACGGTTACGAAATAAGGGTTACTATAATTCAAATAATGTATACCAAGAGGAAAAAACCTATCACATAAACGACGTTTATGACGCATCCGAATATTCGCAATTTCTCAACGAAATCGAGCTTGGTATTTCCGATAGACATAGTTATCCCAAAAACATTCCTTCGGCGCAGCGAAAAAATGTCTTAGCGGATGCCAATGATAAGCAGGTACAAAGATTATGTGATCCGGAATGTGATTCACAGGGATGTTATGGCAAAGGTCCAACACAATGTGTCGCGTGCAAACATTATCGTTTAGACAACTCGTGTGTTTCAAGATGCCCGCCAAGAAGTTTTGTAAATCAAGGAGGTGTATGTTGGCCATGCCATGAATCATGCGAGACTTGTGCTGGGGCGGGTCAAGACTCTTGCCTTACGTGCGCTCCAGCGCACTTATTAGTTATAGACCTGGCAGTTTGCCTTCAACAATGTCCCGACGGATACTACGAAGATCCCGATGCCAGTGCATGCTTTCCATGTGCAGAACATTGTTACACATGCTCAGAAAAGGCAGATATGTGTTCATCGTGTGCCCATAACTACGTCCTATACAACGGTTCATGCCTAGCAGCTTGTTTACCAGGTACATATCAAAAAGATGATTTTAGCTGCACACCTTGCCATGAATCGTGCGAGTCTTGCCACGGCCCAAGCGAAACCGAATGCGTGTCGTGTCGCCTCGGCGATTACGCATTAAAAAATAGTTGCCTAACAAAATGCCCGATTAGTCACTACGCAGACACACAAAGAAGAGAATGCATGCCGTAAGTACGTTTCATAAAAATAATTCAAGTACGTACAACTGGTGAGTTAATATTGAGTTTATTTTAGGTGTCCAATTGGATGTTCGATTTGTACGTTCGGCGTCTGCTCCGTTTGCAAAGAGAAATGGGCTCTTACTAAGGGAGGAAATTGTCTACCGGATGGAAATGACAAATGCGACACCAGTGAGTATTATTTGATCGACAAATATTTATTGTTAAGCTTTATTTATCCAATTTGCGCATTTTTTCTCTCAGATGAGTACTACGAGGGAGGAAGATGTAAAAATTGCCACTCTACTTGCGAGAAATGTAGCGGACCAAATGAGTGGGACTGTTTGTCTTGTTCGAGCCCGTTGTTATTACAGGGATCAAGGTAATGGCACTTTATTAAGCCGGACCTTTTTCTGCCACCCATAGCGACGAAAATACAATGTTAACATGCCTTGTTTGTTTTAGGTGTGTAGCAGAATGCGCTCAGGGATTTTATCAGACTGCTGGACGTTGTACAAAATGTCCGCATACATGTAATAGTTGTGTGTCACGGTTGAATTGCACTTCTTGTGCCGGTGCCTTACGACTACAATCGGGGACTTGCCGAGTGACGTGTGCTCCAGGATACTACCCTGATGAAGGCACGTGTGCGAAATGTTATCTTTCGTGCGAGACGTGTACAGGACCTCGAAGAGATCAATGCGCGTCTTGTCCAACTGATTGGAGATTAGCTGCTGGCGAATGTAGGCCAGAATGTCCACAGAACTTCTTCCCTTGGGAGGATAGCTGCCGTCGCTGCCATCATTACTGTCAAGATTGCCATGGTGCGGGTCCACAGAGGTGTACGTCGTGTCCACCACACTTCTCCCTGGAGGCCGGCCTGTGTGTGGAGTGCCTTAGTTCTCAATATTACGAGCCAAGGACAAGAACGTGTCGCCCATGTCACGACTCGTGTAGATCGTGCTCGGGTCCTGGGCCAACAAGTTGCGTTACTTGTGCCCATCCACTTCGCTTAGATAGGTAAGATAGTTAATATAGATTTTACTTATATTAAACAGGTACTTAGTTTTTGTAACTGAGTCTAGACTTATTTCTTTTTACTCAGTTTTCTTTAGTGTTCTAGTCACGCAAACAACTCTCTGAGGTCTTTGTTGGACCAATACAATGATATTACCACAATCGAGAACTTTTCTGTCGAGATGTTTTTAGTTTTTTCAAATGTTTGAATGATATCTAACAAACCATTTAGAAAAAGAAGTAAACGACTACACGTCCTTCCTTTTCAAAATTATTTGTTTTATATACTTATTACTCGGATAAAAACGACCTCTCACTTATCAGCTCGGAAAGGCAATAAAAATATTCACTCGATAGGAAGAAAATGCAAAGTTGGCTACAAAATAAAATCAATTTGCGAAAGATAAAAGCTACTTATGCCTACTCCTACCAAAACATTTCACTTGTTACTCTGAAGTGCTTGGAAAACGAAGATAATATTTATTTCATTTTTTTCGTGCTATGCGGAGATAACATGCAAATTATTTTTAATAAAATAAACGTACAATAGAAATGATGATTGCACAAAAATATAATAATTATTATTAAGTGCATCAGATAGATTAGAAATAAAAACATTAGATAAGTATTTTTACTATGAACGCTATGGAAGTTATCCCCAATAAAGCCTATTTAATTGACATCGATGATAACGTAATCTTATCACTTGTGTGTCTAAAAGATCTCGAGATAGTTTCCTGAAATTTTTTATACTTAAAACACTAAAAACCGAAAAAAAAGTATTTTTAAATAAAAACTAAAAACGGAGAAATAAAAATTCTGTTTATAAAAATCTAAAAGTTTTTTTAGGTCGGTGCCAACCTCAATATTTGGAATAAACGTTGTCACTTGTATTTGGGACCGACCTCAAAAAAAATATTAGATTATTATAAACATAATTTTTATTACTCCGTTTTTAGTTTGGAAGCGGTTTTTTTTTATTAAAAAATAATTAAATTTTTCATAGTAAAAACGAACTTCTTATATTACATGATATCAACCCATTTTACCCACTATTAATATTTTTTAGAAAATATTCTCTTTAAAACCTCTAAACCCAATAGACCGCTTACAATTCTTCTAATTCGCAGGGTCAACCACAAATGTTTGCCGTGCTGTACGGAGAGTGCACTGTCGTTGTATTTAAGTACGAACCAGACCACCGACTGCTGCCATTGCGACAAAGATATTGGTAAGAAAATTTTGTCAAGTGGCCAAAATGTGAGTAGGTAATCAGTATTCGAGTGAGTTGCGTTGTTAGTGTAGATAAAGAAAAGGCCATCCCGCCAGAGAAAAGGAAATATAGTACAAGACGACATATTTTTCTGGAGTACAAGAATTTATTCGGAGTTTCAATTATAATTCCGAGGTCGATAGCGTCGCAGTCGTGCGTTTGACGTAACGGTCGTGAAAGTTAAGCTACTTTGTGCCCGGTTAAAACTCCGATGGATTAACAAGTATGAAACTGGCTTATTACTGAGAAAGCTCCATGGCGACTGTCGTGTCACATGTATGAGTAGAATTCAAAAATTGTCATTTCGTTCGATAGACACTTTGTATCGTTTGCCACTTGCCTAGGCCTTCTGGTATGCTATTAGAAATTAACGTACTTTACTTTTATTAGTAAAAGATTTAGGGACACAATTCTGCCATCCAAGCGATAACTGCAGTAAGGAACATTTTTTTTTGTGACATGAGTTAATAATAAATCAAATCAAATATCTTTATTGCATATTACATAAAGGGTCTTAAACAAACGCGATATGATACTGTGATAATAATCCTGTGATACCCTGTATTACTGCAATTTAAGAGGGTACATTATTTACTTAATATCTATAATCATATTGAACTTTTGATATATATTATAAAATAACATAAAATCAATATTTGGGCACTTTTTTAACATATTTATGTAACTACTATTTTTTTTAATAGATTCGCAATCGCCAAGAATCTATTACTAACTCATTTCACAAAAAAAATGTTTCTTACTGCATTTATCGCTTGGACGGCAAAATTTCTGTTGCGTTCGCTAACGCGTTATGATCCAAAAAAAATATACAACATTTTTATTCTTTCTTTGTCTTACCCTGCTCCTAATTTATTTGGGGTCGGTACAGTATGTCTTGATCCGAGAACCGACCGTGCACTTGAGAGCTTAACTTTCATGATCGTTGCAAAGAACGCAGACCTCCTCCTTTCAAAAATTGTACATTATTATTCTTATTATTTGATGATCATGTATTTCTTTAGGTGGGTGCTTAAACGAATCATCAGCAGGCAAGCGTCGAATAGCCGAGAACATTCGAATGCATGTGACAGCGTCCTTTTTCGTCGACGACAATACGACGTCAGGGAACATTCTGGACCGAAACATGCTGGTCGCTTGGACGGTTGGTGCTACGCTACTGGTGGTTGCAGGACTGATTGTTATAATTAAGGTATTTATAATTTCACACAACCCACAATTTATTTTGACTGCATACCGTTGAAAGAAATCAACATAGGTTACTTAGATTAAACGACACCTGGTCGGCACTTCCTTTCATTTGCTACATTGCATACTAGCATATTTCAATCGCTTCATCTACTTAATTCTTATTACAAATGCTCCTATTCCGAGTACTTTTGATCTCTTGCTATAAATTAAAAATAAATTATTTTTCACCTCTCCACCAAAAGATCTCTTTTGCTTCGTAAAATCTCGAAGAAAAAATGCTTTTTGCTGCGAGCTTTGAACAAGACTGTAACGTTCAATCTTCAATTTCAATAATTATTTTTAAGATAATAAACATGTATTAAAGTATTGCCTGGTTTTCCTCATCTAAAACAATTTTCTCGCTAGAGATGAGAAAAGTTGTATGTTTCACACGAGAGCAAATTTTTTCGTCTCGTGCCTTTAAATCACTCGCTGTACTCGCTATGCTCGTGATTAAATTATGGACTACTTCGCTGGTTCGTGATTTAATATCGGCACTCGCAGCAAAAAATAACTTTGCTCACTTGTTGAATTATATATTCAACAATTATTTCCGACAACATAGATCCATATCGTGTTAGTAAGAGCTAAAAGACTATCAGTATTTTATTTTTAAACAAAAATTATTTTGCTTATAATTAGGCCAATTATTTGACAATCCCCACTATTGGCTATCTCCGTGGGGACGCTGTGGCTACTACCACCTACTCGAGTCAACAAGGTCGCGGCCTTTTTGCGCATAATAGCTTCAAAAATATCGACATCCAATTACGCGAACATCGCGGACGCGCTACAAAACCGTGGCAGCAACAACGTAGGCTTTTTTGGTATAGTTGGTCCATAAGCTGCATGAGTAGAAGGACGCATAGTAAGGTTTGAATTGCGCAATTTACACAGCATCAGTGCAGCGGAAAAACCTATGT
The DNA here is from genome assembly GCA_955850985.1 of Elophila nymphaeata. Classification (NCBI taxonomy): domain Eukaryota; kingdom Metazoa; phylum Arthropoda; class Insecta; order Lepidoptera; family Crambidae; genus Elophila; species Elophila nymphaeata. The sequence goes on from OY039081.1 coordinate 5,423,904, forward strand.
GCCTTATAGAAAGTTTTGATTTGGTTGATAATCGTTCGGTTAGGTCTTCCCTGTCACGCATTTTCTCTAATTTCCAGTTTATAATTATGAATAAATTAATAGTGTTATTTCATTACAGTTGAAAACCCGAAGGCGTAAATACTACTCTCTCTTCCCGAAGACAGAATACTCCCAGCTTACGTCAGTCGACGAAGACTTAACACTCAATACAACAACAACCGCCCTAAAGACCAGTGATACTAGCCCCTTACAAACTATCAGTGAACTTGAAGAACCAACATAGCAAATTGAACCTAATGTCAATGTAAGTAGAGTAAAGATTACACTGCAGACTGATATGTAGATGTTTCATGTATTTATTGTGTATATATTTGGTATACCCGTTTGGAAATTTCAATAATTTCATCGGTATATTAAAATAAAAATCATGAACCTTCTTTATGACGTACTAATTTTTTATTGAGTTTATTTGACAAAAATAAATAAATGTTCATATTGGAATATCATAGCCAATTACTGACAACATTTTCATATACAAAGAGAATACTAATGGAATTGATTTATCAATATTCATTTTTATATCGTTTCATTAATGATTTCATTTTAGGTAAGGCTTCTTAGAAATTCCTAAAAAGAGTTACATATTATTACTAGATAAATGTTTTTTACTCTACAACTATTCTTTCTTATTTTATTGAATTATTACGAAGAAAACAAGATACTCAAATATAATATTATGTGCCTTTAATTTTTCCTAGTACTTTACAAGAAAGGGATTCAATTTAACAAAAAATATATCTCAGAAGTTAAATACAAGAATTTTCATAACAAAAGTCAATTCATAGAAGTGTAAAATATACGTTTTATCTCAAGCTATAATTTGCAAAATTATGAATATCACTCACATATGAAAAAATTCTTCGCTGTGACATTCTTCGTCATATTTTATTGCGTGGTAATAACCGGAGCTCTTGTATAAATTAAATTACATATTTTAATGCTATATGGATGTTAATAAGAGTGGAATATGAAGTTATTGACTGCTCTATATTATACATGTTGTTGTGTGGATTTTTCATATCCAAGCTGATTACAAAGTATGATTTAAGCCTAATAAACTGTTGTTCAATCGTTAGTAACCGAGAGCGGAGAAAGGTGAGAATAGGCAAAAATGGAATCTCTGTTTTACACATTTTCGTAAATCTTTGGGTTAATTTCGAGCCACATCTGCATACTTAACAACTGTTATAAATCATTTTCTAAAGATAAGAATTAAGATGGGTGTGGAAGTACTTTATTTTAGAAGCTCCAATATCCACTTCCTTTTTAACGTTTTAGAGATTTCCTTTGTAGGACTAGCGGACTGTATGGACATTATTAAAATCGCTGACAAGATAATGAAATAAATATATGCAAAATCTTGAGGATCAGCGTCAGCTATGACTCTATCTAAAGAGTGACAGATAAATTAATATCCTAAAGTTTCATCATCATGCTAATAATCTGAATCAAAACTTGAGTAGGGTGAACTGTATTTGACTAGCTATCAAAACAAGTTGCCCTCTTGGAATCTTAGTAGCAATTGCAATCGACATAAGAATTAAAACCTTGACATTGAATTTCGTTCCTGTTCCCGAGTCTGCCCTTACCATTAAAATAACAGAAATTGTATTTTTGAATAAGTTGATTTCGAAGTTTAATTGTAATATATTCCGGTGAAAATTTGTTCATTAAATAGTATTTTCTTTTGTCATATTTGATCTGATTTATTACCTGATAATTTATATATATATGTGTGTACGTTTTTATAATAAATCTGACAGTGTGAAGTATATACGTTTTGTTGTTCATATAGACTTTCAATAATTGTAACATTGAAATGTTTTAGAATATATTTACAGTTGATATTGGTTGTCATGTTGCAAAATTATATTTCTAGTAGTAAATTACAATTATAAATATAAATATCAGAGTTTACTTTATTAAGTGTTGCCTTATGCGTTTAGTGTTAGCCGTCTAGGGAAAAGTCTACAGGTGGAGAAAATGTGTTTAATTTTTATTTCGCTTCACATTACTATATTGTTTCTTCAAGTTTGTTATATCTGAGGAGGTTAATAATACAACAGTCGAATAATCTCTGATATAGTCGCAAAAGTCAAGCTACTAAGTGTTATAAAATATTTCATCTCGATTGTCTTATGTGTATTGTGGTCTCAGTTGCTGTTGGAATCACAATCGCAAAAAATAAGTTTAGACCAAGTTTTAAATGGGGACTTGGCACATTAATAAAGAATAAATTTCGAGTGTTCAAAATCCACAGCAACTCATATTAAGAATTAACTGTGTGCTTCTTTGGACCTCATGACATATTTATTAAACGTGTTTGACTGTTAGAGATTGTTTTAACCAATAAACTAATAAAAATAAGCAGACAGAAAACATTTTTTGTCAACGAGTTTGTTATGTCAATTTGTAGAGTAAATAATGAAGACTTATCTCCACCATAAAGCGAAAGTAAAAATGATTTCCGTAATAACAGCTTCAAAGGCGAGTAAATTTATATCTTTGATATTTGGTTTAAGTTTTCTCTACCGGTCTTTTTCCTGTCTGTATTTTCTTTTAGTATTTGTATTCGCTGTAATCTGGACCACTTAAAGGTGTATTTAGAAGGGACCTAACGTTTTGTAGCTTCGTGAGAATTATAACTGTTATTTATACCAATAAATTGTTTGAAAATCGTTCTTCTCTCATATGCTGACAGCTGAATCGACCCCAATCTGTATTTCAGGTATATTTTGATTGGTTTTGGCCTTGAGTTTTTGTTAAACATTTATACTTATTTGAGAAGCCCAATCATACGTCAATACGATATACTGAAGTATATGATATGGTAAATGATATATAATGGTATCTACCAATCAGCATTGGCCAAGCGTGGTGGACTACTGCCCCAACCTCCGAAGGAGGTAAGGTCTTGTGTCCCAGCAGTGGGTTGGTGGGAATTAAAAAGGCTGTTATGATTATGATATTATGGTATACATACATATTCATATTGAGTGTCTTTTACAGAACATTTTATTAAAAATATTCTAAATTCTATGTGGGCAGAAATATTTTGAATGGAATATATAAAAATTTACTTAAAAAATGTGTCATTTCTTACTCGATGAGTGGCAGTTGAGTAAGTTCGAAATATAAAAATTAATATGCCATTTCAATAAAGTTGCAGAAGAAATAGCGAAATTGCCTCAAGACATCCATCGAATCGACGTAGATTGGGCTTCTGGAGATAAGCGATAGTTCACTAAAAATTACATAAAAATCCAAGATTCGGTCGAGTCAAGTGTTGTGCAGTGCAAAATGACGCTTCTGTATGCAATTATACAACTTCAATTTGTAAAATATTTTCGTTCGTAGACAACCAAATTATGTTAATTAAGACTGTACCTACGACCATAAATTTATTTGTGATGGTGTATCCATATCTATAAATAAACGATCGAGACTGTTTGTTCTTGGTCTTAAAGAAAACTGCATAGTAAAATGTTGAAATTATTTAAATGTTTCAGCGGATTTATAATAAACTTAATATTTTGATAAATATTAAGTTTATTCTTCTGACTAAGTCAGTGTTACAAAATTACCATGTGAAAATTTAGATCCTGGCCGTGTTAAATTGCCACAATATAATCACAGCAACCACTTAAAAACTTATTTATTCAGAGTAGGTAGCGCCTAGGTTCATGGCCCCATTCTCCTCTATAATTATGTTTAAAAATGCTTGGTTGAAAAGAACGATTAAAGATACTACTAAAGTCACTATAACCTAAAACCGAGAAATATTTTAATCAAATGAATTAGCTAGACTGCCCTTTAGCATTTTAAAGTTCAATGTATTATATTATTAAAAAATTTACAGTAGATAGTTTCCTTATATATTATTAGTACCATTTTCTTTCAATCAACATCATAAGTTGATGACCAGAAATATAATTTCTGGATTCATTCAAAATAAAACGGAGTTAAATTAAAAGCGTGTGTAACCGTTTTTGCATATTTCCATTATTAAGATGATGATTAAATTGTTTTTATTTACCAAATAATTTAAAGCAGTAGATTAAATTTGTAGATATGTATACTCCATATTTTTTTTAGATTTTACATATCTAAATGTTATTAACACTGTTTAATTTCCAATATTGTTAATCATTCGTGTCGATTTTAAAGTGATGTATATACAATTAATCAATTATTGTAAACTTGAAGTGGAATTGTAAATATGTAAATATATTATTGAAAAATGTAAATATATCGATGGTTTTTATGACGGGTATTTGTATGTTTTATTTCAATTCCCGAGTTAAATAATATATTAAAATCAATTTATGAAATGAAAAAAATCAATAGAATGGTTTCCAAAGACCTGAAGGTAAAGTTACACCACTCTAGTTCTTATTGTCAGCCAACGAGCACGTCTTGATAGGGCAATCGTGAGGGGGACGCGGGACGAGAGGGGCGCGGTGGTGCGGTGGCGCCACCAAACTACCACACTATCGCCTGCCAAACGAGTGTATGTATTTAAACACACGGGAACCCTTTCGTAGACATAATGCATTTATTCCCAAAATAGTTTGGCATAACGAATTTGGCATATTTTATTGCATAATTATACTATGGCATAATTGATTTTTGACAACATAATATGTATTGTGGCAGAATTGTAATTAATACTAGTATATAATTTATGCATAATTGTTATTTGCATTATGTTTTCAGGCATACTGTATGTCACATAACAGTATTTTGTTGAGAGTCTACTGTTTTATGCACCTGCATGGCAGAGTGATGGGTAGGTTAGGGTTCATTTTTATGACCAGGCGGAGTGCACTGTTTTTGGGAGAGTCTAGTGTTTTATGCACTAGACTCTCCCAAAAACAGTGCACACCATGGCTGAGTGTTGGGTAGGTTCGTATGTCGTCTGTATCACGGGGAGTGTTCTGAGGAGTTGTTCGGACTTATACCAGCTGCTGCATTCCGCCATCGTTCCTCGCGACGACAAATCCATCCCCACAGTCTTGATGCTTGGCTATCCACAACCGTGCGTTTTTCGCGCAATTTCCTACCGCGGACCACAAGACTGTGGAACCAACTTTCGCCAGCGGTGTTCCCGAACCGATACGACCTGAACATCTTCAAAAAAAGAGCGTATTCCTTCCTTAAAGGCCGGCAACGCATTTGCGATGCCTCTGGTGTTGCAAGTGTCCATGGGCGGCGGTGATCACTTACCATCAGGTGAACCGTCTGCTCGTTTGTCCCCTTTTCCATAAAAAAAAAAAGTTAAGACGATTATGCTGATATTAATTAAGGTTTGATACCATTATGCCTTTTTATAATTATGGTTGTAAATGTTATGCTTAAACATGTTTATGTTGATTGTATTTATAGTTAAAACAATTATGCTAAATTTGTTACGTCTAAAAATTTCATGCGTAAGTATTAGTATAAATTACTATATGCCGAGATATTTTGTGTTTTAAATTTTTATGAAAATGGATAGTGAACCAAATTACACTTGTTTGTTAGACGCTGTTCCACTACATGTCTACCACGCTGTCCAGACAAAAGCCGCATTTTCCTCAACTTCACAGGCTTTATGCGCAGTTTTGCCTGAGGTTTTGCCTAAAAAGCATTAGTTTCTAGAAATCAGTAGTTTCTCTTGCAATTTGAATTTTACGCAGTTGGTACTATAGGGAGTTTTATTTTAAGAACACCAACGTATTGTTTGAAAACATAAAGTCCGCCATTTCTTCATTGTTATAAAAAAACGTCACAAGAAGCCGGATTTGAACACATTTAATTGTTGTTGTCCTAATGAAACTCCCAATACACCAACTAATTACCATTTAATTTGTCATAGAAATGAGAAAAAGTAAAATTGTTTTTGTAAACTTAAAACAATAAAATGTAGTCAAAATTACAATATTCGACGTTGTATTGTTGTTACAACTGACTAATTTTGTTGTAATTACTAATGTGATCGTCTCGATCTAGCACAGAGGATTTGGATCCCGAGGTCAGATGTCACTGTAGGCCCTAGTCGAGTTCCCGCGCCGAGAAGCCGTAGCTCGCTAAGTACCTTTGAAGTACCTAATTTCTTCTTATGTCTTAGGCCCCTTTCTGAGCGGCTCAGCGCGTTTTGGTTTACAAAACCTGTAAAGATTATTAAGGACAGTACGGCGAGCAACGCCTGCATACAAACGGAGAAATAGTTTTATTACCGATGGGTTTACTGGTAAAAGTCAGGATTATTTTTCCTATTTAAGGAGGACGCACATTTATGCGAGTTAAATGCGCTGAAAATCGTTGTACTGTAATTATATGTGAATAGAATGAACGCGCGCGCATCGGCCGAGTCGTCCGCATCATCCGCGCCGAATCTGGTGACGTCATCCGAATTTCCGGTGTTTAAAGAATTTTTGTCAAAAATTCGTTATCTTTGGCGCGTTTGGCTCGTCTAAATGTGTGTCCACCTGTAACAAAGCCAGTGGTCACAAATGAGAATAGACAGAAATCATGGGTATAATTATTCTGTGTACTATTATAGGGATAAAATCTATCTTATAATCATAAGCCTGCCTTGCTCCGAATTGTAATTGGGCTTGGTGTTCTATGTTTTCATGTTCCAATCTTATGAAACAACCGTTATCTCAATTCACACAGTCTATCCATCGTTTCTTCAATCTTCCTCTCCTTCTGTATCTGTCCACATTCATGCTCATCAATTTCTCTGATTTCAATCATTATTTGCCAGCCCGCTCCCAAAATTATTTGAAGTCGTCATGACATGTTTTCATTTCCCATACATCTCGGTCAGCCGTTACCTCAGTCTCTTACGCAATCTATCCATCTTTTCTTAGGTCTTCCTCTCCTTTTCTTTAATTTCAGTATATCTTACAAAATATCCCTCATTATTTCAACAAAGTAAAAACTGTGTACACTGCAACATGTTTTCGAATATTTCGTAAAAAGATGGCGCCTGCCTAATTGGGAAGGAATCCAAAGAAACCGTGCTTTTTATTTGTCCCTCGTTAAGAAAAACTTCAGGCCAAGTTTTATTTCAATAAGATTCAATAAGAATTATACTCGTAAATAGATTTGTATTGGGGGATTTGAATGACTTGCATGAATGGAAAAACGCTTTGTTGGAATGAGTGGTACAGTCATAAGCAAGAATATAGATATAGAAACTGTAAAACGAGAATTTGAAAGAGAAAGAACATACTAACGCGTATATTAGAGCGAGATAGATAGACGAGACCATTTCACGTACACGCTGGCGGCCTAGGTCGGCCTGGCAGTTTTAAATATTATGGTTGTGCATAGAGTGCAGTATACACGCGCATAACTCGGTAGCTATTATGTAATGATATATGAATGTGAATAAAATATTTTGATTTTTGAAAAATATTTTGATTTTGATTTCGTTTTTGGTCTCGCCCGATACAATTCAATGCCAATGATAGATTTATAATTACTGACGTTTGTAGATTAGCAATGAATCGTCTAGAGCGAGACTAAAAAATGCACCATTGTGTGAGTAATACGCATGTATGCGTGAAAAATAGTACTGCAGTCTGACAGTTGCTGTCTTTTCTACGTGAGTGACAGGCCTTCTTAGGCCACCTGGATGTACGTGAAATGGTCTCGTCTGTTTATTTAACTCTAATATATACGCGTTAATATGCTCTTTGTCTTTCACACTGACGATCTACAGTTTCATATGTCTATGATGCCAATCTATTAACGTAAGTAATTATATATCCATGACTAAAGATATGTATCTGTCACCGGAAGATAACAAGATCCGCGGAAGATAATTTCCTAGTAAATTTATAAACTTTCGTAGGATTCTAAACGAGGGATAAATTGTATTATTTTACGCCCACATATTCGCCAATTTGTCAATTTGCGACGTCTCGTGGTAAATTTATAAACAAACGGATATCCATTCGTAAGATTCTAAACGGTTCGACCAGTCACAGAAAAGCCTTAAATTTTACGCTTTTTTAGAATACGGCAAATAGCACACTGTTCTCTGATTGGTCGATGTTACAGTGGCAATGCTTATATCCAGAGACTTAGGTACAATCAGATTTGCAAAAAAAAAACTATTTTCACAGTTTCTTGTAACTGTGTTAAAACTATTAAACTATTAACACAGTTACTACATTAAAAATTTTACAAAAACACACGAGTAACCGGTTTATTTATGTTCCGTGGTGAACAATGGCGGTGGAGAGGAAGGAGAAGGATCAAGTGACTTATTCAACCAGTCAGAGCGCACATGACGTTTGGTTATTGCTTACTTATTATTTTACGCGTGAGTTCGGTAAGTTTATCAATTGGCGAAAATGTGGGCGTAAAATAATACAATTTATCTCTCGTTTAGAACTCTACGAAAGTTTACAAATTTCCTAGAAGTTTTTTAATTTTGTAGTGATCGATTTGAACTGTCAAAAATCATTGATAAAACCAACTTTAAATTTTATGGGAACTGCGAACATGTGTTAAGATGATACATTGTTCGCAGTTTCGATAAAATTCCAAGATGTCGGTTTCATCTAATGATTTTTGCCAGTTCAAAGCGATAAATGGCTATATCATATCGTGTTTCAGTGGTCATGCTAGGTGGGCTGGCTTTTATTGCGAACTAATTAAGGTTGCTAAAGTATCAAAAATGTTTACATATTATTGCTTGCGACTGTACGAATACTATATAATACTAATACTTACGACATGAGAAAAACGTGTCTTGAGTTATTGACTTCATTACGATCATGAAAGGACTAACGAAGCTAAAGCGAGGAAAATGTTGACTAATACAAAGGTACTTCCTTAATGTGGCTTCTAATACGTTATACTAAGAGCATTTCGTTCGTATATACTCTTCTAGACGACATAAAGAAATTTGATGCCGTTTTTACTGTTATTTAGTAACATCCTTCTATGTCCTCTATTTTTCATCCTCTAACATCTTCTAGCTTATAATATTAAGTCTGTATGCCCAAGCCTTCATGTCCGTGATATTGCTGATAAGTTATAGGAGTGTCACCTGCACTGGTACGGTTAGGTTTTGACAAGTTCGGCCACCTACGTTAGCAACAAATATCTTGCCTTGCCATCTCCACCAGGTGCTAATAAAAGAGGCAGGCCCATGAAACGCTGTCTTGATGTCGCGAAAGACCACTTAAGTGCCAACGGTATCTCCACCAAGAATGGTGAAGACCGCGTGAAGTGGACTAGAAAGGTAAGGAAGGCGGATTCGACAACCGATGAAGATGATGATGATGATGAGTCTGTATGCCCAAGTGCTGGGCACTTGCCTCTCTATATCTTAACATAAAGAACAAGTAACATAAATAAAGTAACGGCAAATATTCGTACAAATGAAACTAAAATTTTAATTTTAGGTCCTTCAGTATTTTTCTAGGCCTGATTCCAGATTAGGACTCCACGATTTCCAATATTCACAAATCCAAAGATAACCATCCTATTCTTTAAGGAAAATTTGGGGAGAACTGTGAAATAACAACCCTAGGCCTAATGCGGTTAGTCTATGAATATGATTGTGCGATAATGACCCGAATAAACAGCTCAACGTGACTATCAAACCAAGCAGAAGCTCTGGCCTTCATAATTCGTGCACCGAACGGGTTCGACCAATATTTATTCATCATTTTAAGTATACCTTATAAAATTTATTGGGTTAATCCAACTGAATATAAACTGAATATGATAACTTAACACTTTTCTACTCGCTGGACATGTTTTGTGGCAATAGTAGGTATATTTTATTTCTCTACTGGAAAAATAATAAAAACCGTGTGTAGTCAAGTCGGAGTGAATTTAGAATTATTAGGGATATTTGAATGCCTACTGTATTATAAATGCGAAAGTAGCCCTGTCTGTCTGTTACGCCTTTACGCCTAAACCGCTGAACTGATTTTGATGAAACTTCGTATGAGGATAGTTTCAGACTTTAATATTAACAATATAATTTAAGATCATTTTAATATCAATGCTATCATGATCTAAAAATACTTACATGATAAGATTTTTGTGCTAATAACACGAAATAACTCCCTTACTTACGTAAAAGAACGTCTATTTGGCTCAGCGGTGACAATTAACGTGTACTTGACTTGAGTGATTTATGAGACAACTCCAGGGTGACTCGAACTGTGACATGTGAACAGGTCAGAAAATATTAGCCGACCACTCTGTTTGGGTCTGTTTGTCATCTGTCGTAATTAATATGGCGTTATTGTTTATTAATACCCCTAAATATTTTCTACAAAGATTGCCTCAAGTCGTGACGTCAAAGTTACTTTTTCGGACTAATAAAGGCTTCAGCAAACCAAACGCAGGTCAGAAGCAGAGCAGGTCAGTAGCAGCACTGGAGTCGGCACACTGACCGCAGCAGCGGTTTCAAAGCAGTTTCAACGCGGGGTGACGAGTTAGGCAGGCAGTATGCTGCAAGATGTCGTATGAAACGGACTCGGGTGAAGAAGAATTTGTATTACTTTTGGTTCTAAGGCGAAACAAAAACGCTAAGCGTAAGTGGTCCCTTACGCTGTTTTTGCTGCTCAACATTTCAAGAAGACGCTTCACTATTGTTTTTAAGGCGTAGGTACCAATCAACGATCTGCAAATGTAGCCTTCGAAGTCAGTGAAAAGTTTGTGCCAAATTTTAATAATACAACAGCACGGAGAGGCATGGAGTGTCTTTGTACAATAGTAATCAATGAAGTTTTATTTACTTGACATATTTAGTTTCAGTGCAATTTTCTCCCACAATCGCAGCTTAACGTTGTATTTCTATAATATTTGTCTTTAAAATCGTATAAAAAATTATGTTTACGAACTAATTCAATATTTTTTTCATGAATCCGATCCGATCAGCGTATCAAGCCCCGTATCAAGTTGTGGACGCCTCCATTTGCTCCGTATGAAACCGACATGACATGGGACGGGCCGTATCATAACGGCGTATCAAGATCGCGTATCATTATACGCGTGTCATCACCCGTCCACATATGCGATCATGATACGCGTCGGCGGATACGCTGATCGTATCGGGCAAATGATACATATCTGGACCCGGCTTTAGGCAACTTATAGTCCTGTTGAGCGTTTGTTATCTGGAATTTGCATCATATGTAATGCAGGCATAGTCAACGTACTAGCGCTCTGACGTTCGTAAAGTATACCTGTTCTATTGGCAAAGAAAACGACATATTTTATTATTTAATTGAAATTATAATTATGCAGTTTATTGCACGTTAAAAAGTTATTACGAAATCAAATAAAAATCAATTTCTATGCGATTCAAAGTACTGGGACAATGTTATGTACCGTAATAGACGGCCTATAGGAGTGAAGTGTAGAAAACTTATCTCAACTGAACATAACATTATCCCATTTGTCTCTTCTGCCAAACAATGCGTAAGAAATGTAGCTACCTATACAGGACCAGACGTTCACAAATATCATCTCTTCTTTAGACCATTTAGAGAACCATTCACACTAGCTAGACATGAACCTATTACTGTCATTCGACTACTAAATAGATAAGGCACTTGCGACCCACATTGGAACACTCATTTAACGCATTGTTCCCAGTTCCAACTGTGAAAATAAAGGCTTATTTTCTCACAGCATTTGTCCCCTTCCAGAAGATCTATTTCGGATGCGAGACTGTTTATCTCGGAAGTTAGTTGCTTGTAAAACTCACGGTCGGGACGTTCGGTGAATATCAAAGAGGTTATTGATATGGATGTTAGAGCGGCAATATTGATAGTTACAGGGTGTAAGAAATCAGTCCACATATTTTGAGGTTCATTGTCTCCTTGAATTCGTCAAAGGAAACAAATAATCATTTGATCAAACATTACAAATATTATTCCATACTTTCATCTTAATGTGCGTTTAGATAAAAGAAAGGAATGTCACTAACTCTATTAATATGGTCGTGTCAATTTTTTTTAAGAGACTTAATTAGTAGGGTAAATCCAATGATTTAATCTGTAGATTTTTTTTTTGTTAATTTAATTGGAATTTAATATAGTCCATTTTAGAAATACAATATCATGACAATAAAAAATATTAAAATAAAAATTATAATGTCTTACAAATTGATGAATTCATTAGCGATGTAAGTATAAAATATTTGCTACTAAAGAATTTTACTATAATTTGTAAATCAATATTTCTACAGCACATTACTCTTAACTTTGTATAGAAAAAGCAACATTTGGTATTTTTTTTGGACACCTGACAAATTCACTGCAATTTTATACTTAGTATATAAAACTGTAAAAATTGCACCTAGCAATTTCATACAAACTACCCCACTTTCAATGTTTACTCTCAATTTTAACGTTAATTGTAGGAAAAAATATATTTATTTAGCTTGTAGGTATATGAAAAGTCAGATGTTTTTGGAGTCACCCAGATTACTCATAAAAACACATCTTTTCCCCAGTGTAATTGACAACAAACAATCCGCAAGGGTTTCCCATGATCCTGTCCGGCAATGACACATTCGCGGCCGACGCGTCCTCCTCGTCCGATGACGGGAAGAAAGTGGCAGTCATTGATGTTATCGCACTAAAATGCATGTGAGGGACATCGTTCGGTTTTAGTGGGTAGGCCCTGCCTTTAGTAGGGAGCGTCCCAACATAACGTTCCTGCCACCCCAGGTATGACGTATGCATGCTGGTGACGGCCCGGTGTGTTGCGTGAATACGCAGAGCCCGAGCCGTCCCTTTATAGCGCACCGGTGGTCGGGGAGGATGTTTAGTGGATAGGGAGGGAATGACTTTACCTCGAGTCCCACATATCCCCTGCAGTTGACACCATCATAGAGGGAATGCGTAACTTGCATTTGACCTCTTCGCAAAAACAAAGGTATGACGTATGCATAACGCATTTGGGAAATGCGTAAGAAAGAAAAAAGGGATAGTTCATTTTTCAATTTGTTATTAATTCATGATACTAAACACATTTCATGTAAATCATTAAATTTATTTTATAAAATAAAGCTCGCCGTTTTAAACAGCAATGAGTTTTAACGGTTACGTACTGTCGCTAAGAGTTTTGGTAATCTGTTTTTATTGTAGGACCACTAATGTGGCTATTTTTGTCTGCCTGCAGCTTGTTATTAAGTTGTTACGTATTTAAATAGTCACATTTTACCTTATTGTAATCTCTTCTTCAGTCGTTTACTATTGACAGAGTGGTCCAGTGGTGATGCTGGTTTTGTCATATTATATATAAAGCATAGGTACGAAAACCTTCGACAGTTTTACTAAGCAGTTTACTATATTTACCTCTTAGCTGTATGGATAAAATTTTAAATAAAAAAAACCGCCTTCAAAAAACGGGAGAATAAAAATTTTGTTTATAAAAATCTAAATGTTTTTTGAGGTCGGTCCCAAATACAAGTGACAACGTTTATTACAAATATTGAGGTTGGGACCGACCTCAAAAAACATTTAGATTTTTATAAACAAAATTTTTATTTCTCCCGTTTTTTGAAGGCGGTTTTTTTTTATTTAATTTTATTTTTCTGCTTTTTAGTGTTTTAAGTATAGAAATTTTCAGGAAACTACCTCAAGATCTTTTAGACACACAAGTGATAAAATTACGATATCATCAATGTCAATTAAATAGGCATTATTAGGAATAACTCAAAAACTACTTGTCAGATGTCGATAAAATTTAAATTGGACCCCATGACAAGCACTAGCTTCCAAAGGTCAAAAGAATCTTAAAAATCGGTCCACCCAGTAATGAGTTATGAGGTAACAAACATTAAACAAAAAAAAAAACATACATTCGAATTGATAACCTCCTCCTTTTTTGAAGTCGGTTAAAAAAGGCAACGAATTTGGTATCGGGGGTCAAAAATGAACCCACATAGAAAATTTAGTATAAAATATAACTCATAATTGAAATATTAATTAAGAAATTGGCCCATTTTAATCATAAATCATTTGTTTATTTTTCCAAAATTACTAAAATGGTCTTTTTTGGTAAAAAACAACATAACAAACCATGTTTATACTTATCGTTTTAGAAAGAAGGAAAGTCAACAAAAATCAGGAACTTCTTCCGGTCAACTTCTTCTACACAGCAAAAAAAAAATTACAAACTGTAATAAATCTTCATTAAAAACAAAAATAAATGTATGTTTTCTTCTCCTTCTTCTTCACTGCTAGAACTGCAAGATCAATTTACATACATGTCTATAAAATTGCCCTCAAAACTGCTAAGTACCGCTGCTTCCTAATAACAGCTATTGTTTACATTTTCACAAGTATCGTGATCGTTTTAAATATCTGATTTTTTAATCAGTTATTTTGTTTTTCAAGCAGTTTTCATATCTCCTTTATATTCAAAATCAAACAACTACGTCGCAAATGTATTCAACATTTCACCACGTTACGAGATTTTTAACAATCCAACTAAAATCCTTAAATCTAAAAAAATATTACGTCGTCAAAAGCTGCACAGCGCCAAAACGGTTAGTAAACAAAAACGCAGTAAATAAAATGAGAGCGCGAGATTTATTTTAGCCGCCGCTAAATTAACCCTGGAGATGCTACTGTGTATTTTTATTATTATTTAGCACTTCAACTTTTGCTCTCTAACAAAAAAAATGGGTTGTGGAAAGCCCCTGTTACAATAAAAAATAGTATAGGCAGTTTTTGCACAGTACAAAAGCTTTTATTGGAAACGAATAGTGTGTAAGAGAAATACTAATAAATTATACAGATCTTCTTCTTTAGTTTTGATGGTTTTTTAAATAAATCTCTATTACATTTTTGCAGGATCAGCAGCGTTCCATAGCTCTTCAGCGTGCAATTAGCAGGGCATGCGCTGCAAGATATTAAATGAGCCATGCTGGGAGGCACCACACTAGCACTGGTTGTCCCTGATGTACCCACCTGCACATATTTTCCTCACTGCGACCGACCTGTGTTCTGAATCTGTTCAAAGTTTTATAATATTAGAAATTTCTTATTTGAAACTTCTTCTATAGGCGTTGAACTCTAACATATTATACTAATAATATTATAAATGCAAAAGTTTGTACGGATTTGTGGATGTTTGGATGTATTTTACTACTCTTTCACGCAAAAACTACTGGATGGATTTCGATGAAACTTTACAATAATATAGCTCATACATCAGAATAACATATAGGCTAATTTATACTAATCCTGCGCAGACGAAGTCGCGGGCAGAAGTTAGTTATGGAACAAGGTTGAAAAGTTATAGAACAAATTCGACAGTTTTGTATAGCCCGGTCTTCAGTCGTATGTTCATGAACTTCACATAATATTGTGTGGGCGTTTCGGAAACGAGGAAGGAGAAATAACAAGCAGCCTTTTTCTTCCATTTGAATGGCGGCTAACTGGCTTACTTATAAACTCCAAACCTTCGTAATAGTGGGACTGTAGGCACTGGTTTTAATTGTTCACACACAGGACAATATTGTTTTTGGTTTATTTAAGACACTCGCGGCGAGGTAATTCGTTATTTTATAATTTTAAGCGGAATTTTATATGGAGCGGTTTTAATGCACTTGTATTGCAGTGATGCGGGGGAAACAAATGGGGAGAGGAGTTCAAGGAAACTAGAAGGTATGTAGTCAAAATAAATACTTATCATAAATAGACATAAGGTTAATGAATGGCGCTAACATAATTTACATTTGATCATTTGATCTGAGCCCCTTCTCATATGGAAATACTGAAAAATGTCAGAACTAGTCGTCAATTACAATTACAAACTGGTTAGAAACTGCACCTTGAACATGACGCTATTTTATTTGCAAGGTTTCAGTTACTTCTCTTAGTTCTGACTTAAAAATACACAGTTTTCAATTTGTCAAGTAAATCTAGCGAGGATGATGACGAGCTAATTTTATTATTATTATCTTCATGCGAAAATATATTAATTTATTCCGTCCTAAGAAAGTTATAGATTTCGTATCTGGCAAACTACAGTGTCCATTCCATACGAAGTCTCTTGTGAACGTGTTTTTTGATGCTTAAATATTATAGCTTTTAAAGATTAGCATAAAATGTTATGAAATAAATTATCATATGCATATATGTTAATAAAAAATGTAAAATATTTTGCACAGTATCCCAAGATACATTGTAAACGCCCTAGGTGGGTACATCTTTTACACTTTTAACCCTTCTTTGCATCCTTTCGTTGTACTTTGTGGAGCTTTTACAAATGTAATTTTTATCATAAGCGCACCTTTGAATTGCGAACATGAAAGAGGTCAAATGAAATATTAAGGTCACCTGACCTGATTAATAAGAAATGGCTTTTTATGTGTATTACTTTGAATGATGAAGTTGATGTATTTTAATAATGAATTTAATGTGAAGGACTGTTACACTAAAGGATTTGATGCCCATTACATTAAGTAGTAGTAAGATTTTAGTAATTTTCTTACTATCCCAACATAATATTATAAATGCGAAAATTACCCTGCCTGTCTGTCTGCAACACTTTTACGCCGAAACCGCTGAACTAATTTTGATAAAATGTTAGTATATAGATGAATTTAAATTAACAATTAAATAAAAAATAATTAAAATATTATTACTATTAAATAACATTTTTTTTACGAAATAAAACTATTTTATTATATTTTATCTTTAAGTAATCATATAGAAAGCGATAAAGAGTGACTCCCGAAGTATTAGTCTTAAGGCTAAATAGTATTTTAAAGAAGAAGTTCATCAACAAGCCACGATTTATCCCGCATAAGGTGAGTGTGGCTCTTGTATCGAGGGACTGTATTTACCAATTTACCCCTATAATAATTTATTATTATTTATTATAAATTATGTAATATCTTAAGACTATTTTTCCGTAGTCGGTTACAGTGTTTCACACTTTTTCTTGTTATTCAGATTGAAAATATTGAAAATCGATAAGTAACAGTAGGCAATTCCCGTGCTGAGTCATACAATGTAAGCAGAATGTAAGTTATGAATTTGTATATTCATTCGCGTAGCAGCGTAGACAGTTCGTAGCTACGTTGTGACTACGGTTGCTACGATCCCTTGTAGCGGTAGGAGCGGATTATACTGTGGATTACTATTCGTTGTTTAGTTCGAAGTTGCGGGCAAAAGCTAGTATTATATAAATATTGTTTATGTAGTCATTATGACTTTATTTAGATTGCAATTTTATTTAATTTGTCTAGGTATGTTGCTTTGGAATATTTAAAGTTTTATATTCAAAATTACATTGCAAATATTGAAGGAAACATATCCAGGTTATACATATAAATTAGGTATTCTAAATTTAAATTCTCGGATGTATGGGATTATAGTGGTTATAATTGTCAATATTTATCATCTTGACGTTCTGTCTATCGTTGCCCAAGCGCTAAAGCGTTGCCTAGGAATTCTACGCTCGTGTCTGGTTTTATTTATTTATCTCTATTTATCTTTGTTGTGTATACGATCAAAGTATGCGACATAACCCAAAGAATTGCTCAACTTAAGTGGCAGTGGGTGAGGCACATTGCTCGAACAGCGGATGGCCGATGGGGGCGAATAGCTCTTGGCGACCACGCATCAGACGATGCAGTGAGGGTAAGTTGTACGACCTGATTCAGTTTGTTGGTTACGCCTGGTTGCAGCAGCATGGAACCGGTCGTTGTTGCGTTCTTTGCAGGAGACCTATGTTCATCAGTGGACGACATATGGCCGAAATAATGATGATTTATGTTACCGTAGAATATCTTACTTTATCTCCATTAACTACCAAGGATTGGTTGGGTGTTATTATGCGTGGTCATTTTAGAAATGGTTATTCTTCTCCACCGTCTACTGATTGAGGTTGGCAATTTCCTCAATACATGGTGAAATTAGTCAGCGCTTCCTTCATCTGGTTTATCATAACAGAAATCGTTATATTAACATCTTTTCATTGACATTTTACAACAGTGACAAGGTTTCCTACACCTGTCAATACTTCTTATCTTGGCATTCATTGCAAATACCACAGCATCTCTCGGGAATCATCACACCATTCCCATTGTTGTACAGTAAACAATATCACAAAAAGGCCAACCAAAGATATTTGCCAAGTATTCTCAATGAGTTCAAGCGAGTTCATATCGTATTTTCCCTCACTTTCAAATACGAAATAGAAGTATCTACTTCGTGTTATTAAGAGCCAAAATCCTGCACATGATACAGGTGATACAATGTGTTCACAAAGCCGGATTCTAATGAAAAGGCTTCTGCGGACCATTAGAAGAAACTGCTAAGAAACGATAATAATATCCGGGCTCGTCGTTAGAATCTTTATATTAATTACGAACATAAAAATGATTAATGATCGCTATCAGGAAACAATACAGAGATTCGGTATTTATTGGACACCGCCTCGTATTTGTCAACGTGACAAATGGATGACGTTTGTTTCGAGGATTTTGTGTTTGTTTTTGAATAAAATTAAGTTCATAAAGAATGTTTACTCATTTTAATTTTTAGCTCTTCGTGTTCTCTTTAGAAAATAAAAACGTTGTGTGCAAAAATTATTTCGATACGACAATTAGTTTCCAAGATATGGGTTTGTAAACATAAGAGCTCGGGCAAGTTTCTTTTGGCCAGCGCTCAGTGTTTGTGACGTCACACTATAAAACATACTAGCTGTGTATTCGCGTACAGTTCACGGGGAGATTACACAAATATTATTTTAAATGTCTAATTCAAACACGAAAAAGCTGTGTGTTGAGCTAAATAGCACAACTATCAATGCAGGAATGATCTATGAATAGGTTGGATCCGCTGAGGACGCCCGCCTATAGCTTGGGGTATAAATAATAAAAAGTGGAAACACATTATTAAAACGCGACGCGACGCAACGTGTCGACAGTCGACATCCGATATGCACCGTGCACTCCAACACGCGACGCCACGACATACTATCAATTTCTGATACAGTTAGCTAAGAGCTGTGGAAGTGTATGATTATGTACTATTGCTTTAATAAATCACGAGTCAGATTAAGACTTTGAAGAAGATTTGATGCAAATTTTGGGTCATTTCGCTAAATAAATGCAAAAATAATAATAAATTGGTATGAATTCCGTTTGACAGTTTGAAGAATAGGGAGGGGGTCAAAGAATGTATATTGTATATATGCTCTGTGACAGTTCTCGAACGACTGACGCGTGGCGTTGGGTGTTGTCTAGAAACATACCGCACGTGCCGCATCGGGTGGCGTGTTTACCCCCACCATGGGCAACACACCGACCTGACACGTCTGGATCTGGTGAACTGTGCGCGCATGGCGTCGCGTCAGATGTTC
This sequence comes from Elophila nymphaeata, assembly GCA_955850985.1. Lineage (NCBI taxonomy): Eukaryota > Metazoa > Arthropoda > Insecta > Lepidoptera > Crambidae > Elophila > Elophila nymphaeata. The sequence goes on from OY039081.1 coordinate 5,443,323, forward strand.
ATAGTGTGATTCTGGTCTATATAAAACAGTACACAGTACATTTGATTCGACTCATCGCGTTGCAACGGGTCGCGTTGCTTTTTAATAATGTGTTTCCGCCTTAAATAGTACTAACAAATATCTATAATTATCTCAAAGCACTAATAAATTTTTAAGTATATTTTTATAAGCCTTTTTTAATTGTCTATATCTAGTTTAAGTATTTAAATTGTTCAGTGTTTACAGTGTGTTTTTATATTCCTTTCAGTGTGCCTTTTATTATCACCTTTTATTACCATTTATCATTATATTTATTTATTGGACCCCATTAATGGTGTTTGGATCCCATACAGGACATAACATTCTAAATTTAATGAGGCACTTGAACGAGTTGAACGTAATTGTTAATTTACATTTTCGATAAAGTGTATTCAGAGTCTTCCTATTTGTAATTTTTTAGTAACCTTCGTTTTTCTTAGTACAGGTACTGTTGATAGAACTAAGAACGGATTGCTAAGAATAGTACTCATTGTTCTCATAAAACATAGGCACGAAATAAGTCTGCAGTGTGTGAACATACGCAAGAATGGCCCAATCATTATATAAGGTTCGATAAACCACACATTCTCGCCAAGGAACGTCGATACATCCCAAGGATGTTGCGCAAGGCTATTAAAATAAAGAAAATCCCAAATTTCAATAGACAAGATGGTTGGGCCGTACTAACTAATTGGTATCCAGTAATTAAAATTATTAAAACTCAAGCAAACCACCACACAGCAAGACCTAATGACACCGTGAGCTCCGTTTGCGTAAAACGGAACACTTAAAATTAATAATTAAAGTGACGGTAGATTTAACTTTTTCATAAAATATGACAACCTACATCTTTAGTCATCCCGTGACCACGAACGCTGCAAAGTGTTACGAAACGTCGGGCAGTAATAACAACATGTAAAATCTAATTACACGCGAGTTAAATCCGTAAAAGTTGTTTTATTTACAAGAATAGTACTTTTTGGTGACTCTTGCAGAATGTCTTCATTTTCTATTACTTTTCATTATTACGCTTGTCGTGGTAAATTCCCACGCAGATTGATCCGGATTTTGGGCAGAATGATCTCAGTACAATATGGGAACTCGAATAATAAACTATGTAGTGACGTAGTAACTGGGAAAAAAGATTGATTCGACAAACATTCTAATTAAGCCTAAATCCTAAAGAAATGTTTGTCAAATATACAAATTGCTTTAGTCGTTTTGTCCCGTGGGCGTCGTTAGTCAAGATACATTAATTAAAGGTTGTCTGTAATTTTTTTTTCAATTATATTGCGTAAATAGAAATTAATTATGTTTGCCGTTTAAACTAGCATAGTATTATATTATTTGTGATATAACTTAATATTTATTAATCGTGGGAGAATTTGTGATGTCTGGCATGGCATATGTAGGACAAATTCTGACTTCCAATTTCATTCTTCAATTTTTCACCTCAGGTGGTCCGGATTCAAATCAAGTAGTGGCAAAGGTTTTTGCGATGAACACGACTATCAATTTTTAGCGAGTCATGGTTGCTAATGTGTTTATTTAAATTTATTTACAAAATATCTAGGTTATTATGTACCGTTATGTGTGTTATCTAGTATCCATAACACAAGTTCTATATGATACTTCATTTGGGCTAGATAATTGGTGTCAGCGTGGAGATATATTATATTATTATATTGTATTTTATTATCCGCTACAACCTGCACTTAGAGGTAAGTTATATTATTAAAGATGTAAGGTCACTGACCGGCCAGCATATTCGCCAATGTCATTGTCAGCATTTAGCTTAGCTCCCTGTGCAATTAATTCCAATCTGTTATTCTTCTAAAGTAAAATGTATTATTATCACACCCAAGTGGGAGTGCAAATACGCGCTAAAAAGTGTCAGCTTCGTTCGTCCTTTGTTCTCACTAAATCACGGTAACTTTTAGTTCATATTAGATTTCTCTTATGATCCTGCTTAAAAACTACTAATATGATAAAAAACTACTAATACTACTAAACTACTACTAATTAAAAATAAAAACGATTTAGAAAAAAAAATTGAAATCAACTCAGAAGCCGATCCCAAACCACCTGTATTCAGGGTGTTGGTTATTTAATTTACATGTTGTATAAATGAATACTGACTGAATGACTGACTGACTGACATATCAACGCACAGCCCAAGCCGATGGGTGTAGACATTCCAAATTTGGTAGGTTATATGTGTATACCTTATGAGGTCCAGGGATGCACTAAGAAAGGATTTTTGATTTTTGGCCTTTCAGTTACAAATTAAGGAAGGTGTATTTTAAGATTTTTTGAAATTCAATCCCCAAAAGGGTAAAATGGAGGATGAAAGTTTGTATGGCAATCCGTCATTTTTGAAGTAAAATCCATGAAAATTGTAGGTATAGTGCGCTTGGGTTAGAAGAAATAATAAGAAAATTAAAATAACCCGAAGTAACTATTCTACGCGAACGAAGTCGCGGGCAGAAGCTAGTTCTATATACATATAATTCGTTTATTAAAAAAAAAAACAATTTAAAACAGAACGAATTCTTCTTGAAAGATTTCAGGGCGAACCAATCGGATTCCAAATTTAATTGCAAATATTTTGTCTGTCAATCTAGTCACAAAAAAGGTATAAGGAAATAAAACAAACGCATTTGCAACTACCGACGAGTGGGGCCGATAGTGGCTTTAAATCCAGAAACCCAGTGGGTCGGAAAATTGAGAAGTGGATTAGGCAAATCACTTTTCATTCCAGCCCGTAGCTAGCGAAGTTTGCCCTTTTAAATTTTATTATCTTGAAGCACCTACTCTGGTGTGGTGTTTGCGTTAGCGTTTAGCGTTTTATTATTTAATTAGCAGTTTCGAGAACGAAATTCCAATGTCAATCACCGGTGGTTAATTGAACAGAATGTGTGTGTGCAGTGGCGCGTTCACAAGTATTTGATGTGACTTTCTGTTTTGTGTTTTTCTAGTGTTTTATTGATTTATTTTATTTTATTTTTTTATTTGGAAAATAAATAAAATAATTAATTATTTATTTATTTGGAAAACAGGCAGCTGTACAAATTAAAACAATTATAAAACCAAATTAGTAACAAGTAATTAATTAAAGGTTTTCGCATATAATTTGCAACGTAATAATTTGCAAATTACAAAGCAAAGTGTCACTGCTTTGTAATTTGCAAATTATTACGTATATTTCTATTTATAGGTATTTGTAATTAAATGTTCGCAGTTAAGTAAACTGTCGCTATATACGAAAACCTTTACGCTTTCGTTTGTTGATTTACTAAAGATTTTTAAAACATTTTTGAAGGACAGTGGCCCATAATGCCAGATGTGGAATAATGTGTAACCAACTGTAACATAAAGCTTTACACAACCACTTTGGGTGTTTTTATTATTATGAGCGTGATTTTATTTATGCATACATAAGTAACTACCTTTATACTATTCGTCAAGAATATATTCGAAAAAGTATTTGTATTGCTATCGTCAAAAATTTGTATGAAAATTTTGCAGCGCCTCTATCGGACGTAATAGGAACTAAAAACATCATACAAATTTCAACAATAGCGCTATGAATACTAGTTCGAAAATATTCGTCCTCTGGGTACTAAATATAATACCGATATATATACAGTTGAGTTCTCCGAAAAATGGCATTATGACGAAGGTAACCTCATGGTAACAGCCGTTTATTTATAGTCGAGTTATTGGTTTAAAATCAGATTCTGTTTTTTTGAATTATTTCACTATTTTTGTGGCTTTGATTGACACTTTCATAGATTGCAACGCCGATATTGAATTGCCTTGATATCTGCTAAAATGATTCAAAATAGTTAATTTAATGTAAGAAAAAACCCAACGTAAAAGCATCAACAAAATTCGAAAACAACTGACATTACTTTTGTGACATAGCAAGACGGTGCCATAATACTACGTATAGCAATTAGCTATACGTAGTAAAGCGCTCGAACTTTATCACTAAGACCACGCATTAACTGAGTGAAAATGAAATTTGCCGCGATCGAGCGCAAATGCCAACTTACGAGACTATAAAGAGTTTATTCGTCACAAATTCACAATTTCTATTTCACTGTTTGATGTTACAAATTGGGAGGTCACAGGCTTTGTTGAGGATTTTCTTGGAATTCAATTGGCTTGCTTAAATTGCTTTTTGGTTATAACCAAATGTATTTCTGCTAAAGGCTTGTGGCCCACTGACATAATATGAAAGCGATAAGGTTATTTATTTTATCTACACTCATGTCATAATATTCTAATTACGATATCAAAGGTGAACATAAAATGACATACTTTTTAATACAGATAATCAAAATTAAAATTAAAAAAAACAACCTGTAACATAATGACTATTATAACACCGGTTCGACTCATTATGATACAGTTATTTTTCTTAAATACTCGGGAAGGCAAAGGGATCTAACCCATACAAAAAAAAATCCGTTGTTTTATTTGAATTTATGTATGAGTGTAGATAAAGTAGTGTATGCAACTGTACCCTTAGTATGAGTTTTGATAGTTTTCGAGCTCGATCAAACGTATCGTCTCTTTTCATACATTGCCCACTAGCGCCTCTAGCGTAAACTATCAAAAACAAAAATCGGCAGTATAAGTTATATCGAGTTGACGTAACACGAAAACTTTGATAGTTTTCGCCTCACGAATACATTTTGGCAGTACGAGTCGTTACTTTGACAAGTCGTCGTAAGTATACTATTACGTTTGATCGTGTCGTCACTCGATGAAAGAATTCCGTGAGTAGGTAAACGAATGAAATTTTTAACAATTATTACAATGTTATCGCCATAATTTTCATTTATTATGGTCGCTGATGAGGTTAATGAAGCCCACCAACGTACACAGGAATGTCGGGAGGTTATGCAGCAGTGGCGCCTTGATAAATTATAAGCATATAGATTCTACTTTATATGTCTCAAGCAATAATGTCTGTGTTTATTTACCTACCTATATGCGAATTATGTGAGTGTCTCCACACGGCGTAGGTATTGTCGTGACAGGCGATAATATTACCGTGTGGATATTCACAGAGACGACCGACGCTTTAATAATTATCTACGCTTTAGTCGTCTTAGCTAGAATTTAAACAATATGACACTATCACAGTGTAGTATAATAAGGAAATAAAACACATTGTTTAATTAATACATAACATTATTTTATTTTATTTTCTAAATAAATATGGCGAATAGAGTTTGTCACTAGGCAAGCTCGCTTGAGTTCAATTTCCCTTTGTTGCAGCTCTAAATCTCGTTTGCCGTCAGACACGAGATCATTATTTTTCCCAAAAGCATTGCACATTAGTATTTTTCTGTATAATATCCTTTTAAACACACCAATCAATGAAATTCACTATTTGTTCAAACTGCGACGCACTTGTTTTGCACATTTTCATTTTATTTTTCCGTTAAAACACCTTAGTACATTTGGGTATAGATCAAATCAAATTTTATGTATCAAAACCTATTACTTATTATCTATTTTGGTAATAATTTATAAATAATATCAATACGACTCTCACTGTGACGCAGACATTTTGTTTGTTTTCATCGAGCACAGACTAGTTAGAGATACTATGAATGGGAGTGAATGGAACGAATGAACATGTTGTCTCTTTCTTGTTAATAAGAAATGAAAGAGACAAAACTAAACAGTGTGAAGTTCGTATAATCGAGTGATCGAGTAGGCGATATCGTGAAGACTATGTGCCAAATTTAAATCTTATACTACGACATATTAAGTAAACCTATAGTTTCATAGTATTGACGAAGACGATCACTCGTTTGGTGTTGCAAAAACTCATACTAAGGGTACTGCATATAACACGGGTATTATATGACAGTTGCATAAACTACTATTATCTACACTCATGTCATAATATTCGAATTACGATATCAAAGGTGAACATAAAATGATATACTTTTTAATACAGATAATCAAAATTAAAATTAAAAAAAACAACCTGTAACATAATGACCATTATAACACCGGTTCGACTCATTATGATACAGCAACCTGTAACATAATGACCATTATAACACCGGTTCGACTCATTATGATACAGTTATTTTTCTTAAATACTCGGGAAGGCAAAGGGATCTAACCCATACAAAAAATTTAACTCCTAATAATTTGCAAAAAGCCACAACAAATAGTTTGTTGCCAGAAAAATCGGACGCCACTACTTTATCTTCACTAATGCAATTAATCAAACAACAAGAGTAAAAGCATTAGTGAAGATAAAGTAGTGTATGCAACTGCATATAACACGGGTATTAAAACACTCGTTACTATTATGAAACTCGCTGCGCTCGTTTCATAAACTCACACTCGTGTTTTATACCCTTCATTATATGACAGTTGCATAAACTACTATTATAGCTAACTGAACTGATAACTTGACGTTGTGTGGCCACTATTATTTCTTATTTCACAAGTAATAATTGATTACATATTTACTTAGTTTATATAAAAAATGTATCGCATTTATTGTGCGTTTGTCCGCTATATTGTCAATAGCACAATTTTTTAATCTTACTTAAATTGAACTAAGCCATTGATATCAGCGTGGTATATTAATTTCCTGACTCCAATCAGCAGCAGCTCATATAATGTCACCACCGAGAGGCTCGAGCCTACCCCACATTAGGGGCGATTAGGCCTTAGTCAACCACGCTGGCCAAGTGCGGGTTGGTGAACTTCACACACAACCTAAGAATTTCTTCATAGGTGTGTGCAGGTTTCCTCACGATGTTTTCCTTCAGCGTAAAAGCATCGATTAAACGTACATATGATTTCAAAATTTGAAAACACATTGGTACGTGGCGGGGATTTGACCAGTGCCTCCCGGGTGGGAGACGACGCTCTTACGCACTACGCCACCGACGCTTCTTACGACTTCAAGCCCGCTAAAATTCAGACTGTTATCATTCTGATGTAGTTGGCTTTTTTGGTTATGGAAAATAAGGGATTCCACAAACTAAGATGATGAAGAGCAACGATTTTTAGTTGCTGCAAACGCATTAAAACGTGAATGCTATGGTGGTACTGTCACACAGCAAATATTTATCAGTCAATCGTCGACACTCAAAGGCGATGAGTTTGATTCAAACAGTTTTAATCTCGGTTATTGTTTATTTCTTTTGAAGAAAGGAAAATTTAAATTGCGTAATAATCCATCCACTTGCAATTGAAAGAGTTCACACGGCCACCTCTAGCGACGCACATGCCCGTATATAATATATCGCTATAAGCGCGCGTTTACATTGACAATTCAAAATAGTGATGCTGAAGTGATACAATAAGACTGTATCACTTCTCTTTCGTGATTGGAGCGCGTATGTAGCGCTGAAGCGTGCGTTCAAAAAAACGCGGTGTTTAAATTCGCAGTATAATTATAAAGCACCCTAAACTGTTGACAGGCGACTTTATCGCTTCCACACTGGAAGCAGGATTTACTTTCGATTGTCTGAGTTCGTTTTCGTCACTTCCTAAATCACATTAATTACAATTACTTTGCGAATTCTAGTAAAACGTTTCGTATTTTGGTACGGTGATAATTTTGTTAATAGTTCAGATATTTAAATACTGTTGACGAGCTTAACAACAAGAGATAGAAAGTACCTAATATTAATGTAATTCGATTGGAACGAGGACAGAGCCTTGTATCGATTAATATCATCGCTCCTTTACTTTGATATTTATTTAGGTTTAAAATACAATTGACAGTGAAATTTTAAGGATATGTAGTATGACAGTCATATATCCTGTGCTCTTTAATCTTAATGCTCTTAATCTTAGCATTATACTTTCAACTTATGGTAGATCTTAGCAGGACACGGTATCGAAAATATTATTCTAACTAAAGATTCTAATAATTAAATACCATATAATATTTAGAATGTATCTTTTTTTACTGATCGAATTGCAAAATATTTAAAATCAAGGCCTTCAGTGATTCTAATTACATCGTACAAAATAGTATTATTTTATTAATTAAATAAGACTGAGCGTTGTCATGTCTAAGAATCGTCATTTTTTTTATATTAGCAGTAACAAAACGATGGAGCATAATTAGCGCTATAGTAGACTAGCTAGTAAAATTCAGTGAACGCTGGAATAATAATTGGCTACTCGACTCTTAACATTGTGCAAAGCTTATTGTGCAAAGTTGATTTTTAATAACTTATGTACTGACAGTCTCTTTTGTTAGCGGTAGAATTTTAACATACTTTGAATGGGATACCTGACAAAATCTTGTGGCTAGTAAGTGAAAGCGTCGATAAACATCAAAATTAATAAGCAAAATTTATAAATGCTTTTTTTAAAATGACACATGAATAAGTATTGGCTCTGCTTGTTGTCCGTTTCAAATTTAAAGTACCTTGCAATCGATGTAATTGAAAATGATTATAAATAGAGCTGTGTTTTTAAAACTACCTAGATTGTTATAGACCTAAAACTGACCTTGATTTTTATCAATAGTGGCAAGCAAAGTAATGCGAAGTTACAGAAGACCTTTTCAATTCAGCAAAGGAGTGATCTCTCTTGATAGAAATTTGATAAGAAAGAAAAATATTTATTGGAGCGTTAACTTAAGTGATGCATAAAAGATAAGCCGTTTGCTCTACGCTAAAGTTGCACCCAAAATGCTGCGATGTTTAGGAGTAAAACGCCTGATTTGGTTGTCGGTTTTTGTGTGTTGGTTCAAGGTAAGGCGTTCAGCCCGCTCAATGCAGCGCACGCCCTAGTTACTTGTTGGGCTATGAGCCCCTTTATGCGACCTTTTAAGCGCTAGGCTGGCATCCTGCCACTTTTTTTTTTTGCTGTCGGGGAGGTTAAATGCATTTACGCATCGTCCCTGTGGGGTGGTGCCAACCGCAGGGGATATGTGGGACTCGAGGTAAAGGCTTTCCTTCCATACCCACTAAACATCCTCCCCGGCCTGACCTCCAGTGCGCTATTGCGGGGCGGCTCAGGATCTGCGCACGTGAGCGCAACTACACCGAGACCGTCCCAAAGCTGCCCGTCTAGGCACTCCTTGTGCACCAATTGGTGGCCAGCAGCCCACAGGGGCTACCGACTAACGCCAGCCCCTGTGAGCCGCTGGCCGACGCCAGCCTTATAGGTTGCCTCCTCACCGAAGGCTGCTCAACCTGGCGCGTCCTCCTGACGAGGACACCGGGAGCAGCCAGCGGTCCTGGCCCTGAAAAGGGCCATCCGGAACTAGCCGTGTTGGGAAAACAAAAACAACTCGACGATGGCATGTGACTTCGAATGCCAAGATGCCCTGAATTGCTTTCTGAATTCTTTGGTCTATGTCGGTGACCCTAAAGCTCTTGCGGATCTCATCATTTCTGATATGATTACGTAGAAAACCTCCGAACATAGCCCTTTGCATTGCCCTTTGGTTGATATTGAGCCTTCTTATGTGGCCTATTGTAAGCGGTCACGTTTTTGAGGCATATTGAACCCTAAATTCAGATACAATCAATTTAGGTTTCAATATACAAGCACGCCGATAGAACGGATGCTGGTTTCACGTTAGCAAGTTCCCAAACTTCCTAACTTGAACAATGTATGCCACATACTGTCTTATATATCTCACTAACGAACTTAGTTCCCGTGTCAATCAGGCACTAGATAATTAAGATTCCTATTCACTTCCAAATTTCTTGTTGCCAGGCGTGATAAGAATTACGGGCCAGGGACTTTCTAGTTTAAGTGTATTCACTTATGTTATGTTTTGCTACTATTTCCTATAACCTTTATTGTGCAAAGGTGGTGGTACTGTAAAGGTACATCTCTAACAGAGATATCTTTCAACAGATGCATTTATGTATTAAAGAGAAGTTATCTTTCTAAATGTTGCGCAAATACGTACCTACTGGTGTGCATGATTTTGGTCTTTGTTTGGAAGCTTCATGTAAATCTAGTACATTACCTAAATTTTATTTGATTGTCTCCATTATGTTTTATTTTGTTGTTATTTACGATATGTTGCTACTTGCTATAGTTATGTATAGTTGTTTTATCTTGCAGTGTCTGCGACGCGACATAAACTATAAAAAAGTATTATCTTTTAGTTCTCTAATAAGAGACACGTTCTTGTGGTTAATTTGCAAAAATAAAAATGATCCTCACCGAGGTTACATTTGCGTTGAAAATGTATATGCGTTATTGTTTCGCACGGTTCTTTGTGTCACATAACAATATATTTTCGCTTCGTAAAACTTTCAATGAGTTTTCTAACTACCAAGTTTTCTAAATTTTTCTTTCCTTAAACACCTGCACAAAGCCGTAGAAAACTTATGAATGCAATAGGTAAAGTCGTTCTGAAATTATGTCGTGACCAAGGGAAACAGGGATTAATTTTTATAAATATAGATATCTCGGTACGAGGTAAAAAAAACAAATGACCATGTCAGAACGTGACGAATAACATATTCAGAATAGATGCAAGCGTTCACGTCGTCATCTACACTTGGAATTATGCCGGATATTCATATCCGTATTCGTGGGTATTCATATTGAAAAGGAATATTTTGTTTCATCTCCTTTCGTTTGTGACGGATATTAATCGATTCTCTATTTTTGTACGTCTAGTTTCTATGTTATTGCCATTGAAACACTCGTTTCGATAGAAGGTGTGGTGTGTAACTAGCGAGCACTTATCCAATTTACCTGGGCTGCTGAAATGTTTTTTATTACGAGATGGCAAACAAGCTGCGGACAACACCAGGTGGTGTTAAGTGGTTACCGTCGCCTATAGACACTTGCAATATTAAGGGTAAATCACTTATACTACAAGTGGGTTGCCATCCTGGAGACTAACATGATATGCCTTCTATGTCCAATAATTACACTGGCTACCTTTCCCTTAAATCCGAAAAACAGCGAACTGCTTCACGTCAGAAATAAGAAAGGCCGTGGTTCCTACCCAGACGACTCTACATATCGGTTTGTTTGAATCCGGCGAACGAAGGACCAGGAAACTGTTGTGTCCTGGTGCAAGTTCTTATAATCCGGCTAAATAATGAATACCAATATTACCAATGTTAGTAAGGACCATCTTCTAAGTACCTATATAACATATAAAATTCAAAGTCCTGACTGACTGACTAAGATATCAACGCACAGCCCAAACCGCTGGACCTAGAGATTTGAATTTTTACACATACATTATACAGTGTAGGCATCCACTAAGAAAGGATTTTTGGAAATTCTACCCCTAAGGGGGTAAAGTAGGGGATAACTAGCACACATATCAAATCAGAAAAGGATCGTAACCATATAGCCTTTTGCCTCGCCGTCAACTTTATGCGTGGCGTTCGTGAGCTTCTCCTTTTTAACACACTTATATTAGTTTCACCTGTATGTTTGTTTGTATGTATATAACTGACTCGTTTGGACTCGATTTTGACCCACTTCAAACGGTCAGATTTCATTTAAACTTTATAGACTTACTAGCTTTTGCCCGCGACTTCGTCCGCGTAGAATAGTTACTTCGGGCAGCCTTTAAATTTTCTTATTATTTCTTCTAACCCAAGCGCCATATACCGATTTTCATGGTTTTTACTTTGACGGATTTTCATACAAACTTCCATCCCTTATTTTACCCCCTTAGGGATTGAATTTTCAAAAATCTTAAAATACGTCATTCTTAGTTTCTAACTACGTAGTTATATAGCATTTTTTATCGATTTAGCTTGAAAACTGACGGATTTTCATACAAAAGTTTCACCCCTTTTTACCACCTTAGAGGGTGAATTTCCAAAAAACCTTTCTTAGTGCACCCCTAGACCTCATAAGGAACCTACGTGCCATCCACCGTGTTAGAATCTCTAGACCCAGCGGTTTGGGTTGTGCGTTGATATGTCAGTCAGTCATTCATTCAGTCAGTACCTATTTTTTTTTAACGAATTATTGTAATGTCATAGATCAAAGAACGATGACATTACAATAATTCGTTAAGAATATCCCATTATCTTGATTAGGATCGCCAGGACTAGTAAATTAAACGTTTGGAATGTTACTTCAGCTATACGTCACTGGATGGCGTTGTCATTAAGTAAGTACTTTCATCGGCGGTTATAATTCGCACTAAAAAGTGAAAAATAAAATAATAGTTTTAAAGAACTAATAAACACGATTTTATGCTAAATAAAAAGTGAAAAATAACTTTATAGTATACAAACTAAATGATGAACGAAAAGTATAATTACTATTTAGAGAAAAGTAGTTATACTTAATAGTAATTATACTATGAAATAATTTTATTTTTGCGTTTACAAACGCGTAAATATTAATACTAGAAAAATGCACTGAAAAAAAATTCGTCGATTTTTTTTCAGTGCATTTTTATAGTAGTAATTATACTTTTCGTTCATCATTTTAGCTAGTTTTTTATTTAATTTTAACCCAGGGAAATGCTCATAGCACACTTACCCACTCCGGGGGGAGCAGACTAGTCGTGTAGGATGTGTGAGCTGTGTAAGCTAAAAAAAAAGGAAAGACGTTTAACCCATATTCGCAAAATTTACATTCATTATAATTTTTACGCCATCAGTCATCAAAAAGATATTAACCTACATTGTATGCTCGGTTTATTCCGTACCCGTTACACCCGTTACGTGCTAATAACTCATCAAACATCCCCAAGGTTATTTTCAGTTAAAATTAGGCAAGCATCTATTAGACACCGTAATTTGAGTTGAGGGAATAAAAGCAATTGTTGGCATTAATTTCGTAGCTAAATACGTACATCATTATATAAACACACGCCTTTTTTATTGGGATAGGTAGAGATCTACTGGACTATAAAAACCTTGACCACTGGTATAATAAGGAGGTTTCCCCGGAGGTGGATCGGTGAAATGCTTCGGCAAACCCCGGGTCGTCTCCAGTAAGGGCATGGGGGAAACCGGAGTGGTTTAGCAGGTATTCCCAGTCCCGTGGTGATCAGGTGCTGGGCGACACCTGCACAGGTCCACGTCTAGCTAACGATCCACTGGTCCAATAAGCCAGCGGTTTAGGTTATCGTCCGTAAGAGAATTATACTCCGATAAAAAAAATATTCAATAAGGAGGGGTTTAGTTGGTAGGGCCGGCCCTCGGGTATCCATGTCGGATTCACCCCCTCCTTCCCTCGTTTTGTCCGAAAGGTTCTTCTGAATCTTTTAGCTCCCTGTCTTTCCCCCGTGGGGGAAGCAAAGGGGAAGCAGCCACTCAACAGTCCACCCCACTTGGCCATAAAATGATAACCCTGAACCTACTGATTACACAGGTATGTGGATGCAGAAGACATTAGACTCACTCATGTGGCCGACCTGACCACTACCATGTTTAGATAATGGATTTGTCGACCAGTGGTCGAAATTTTTATGTTCCATAGAACTGTAAATAGGGTTAGATGGCTACTAAATCACACGAAAACTATTTATGGGTGTGCTAAAACGCGGCTAACTAGTTTTGATCTATCGTTGAAGGTCACTCCGTATGATGGAGGTTATCCACCACCGATAGCACACCGAAGCAGCGTAGACGCCTGGTAGAAGGCTGCTCATATAACCGATTCTGGTCAATTTCTCCATTTTATAATATCCGCTTATTTAAATAATAATAGATTGTCCAAGGTTTGCGACCTCAGACTTCAATCACCGGTAGTTAAAACCTATAATTATACTGCTAATGCTAAACAAAACTAAAGGTAAAAAAACTTTCCCATTGACGAGTTCCTAGAATTGTGAGTTATGAAAAAACTGTCGTGTTCGGTCACAATAAGCTGGGCCAGGGATCGTAAACATTTGGTATTGGCGCAATAAAGATATTAGAGGCGGCACCGTTTGTCCAGTAACAACGTTAAAATAGGGTTGTCGACTCCTTAATCGACTTCGGTGTTCGATATATTGTATTGTATTACTGTAATATTGATTATTATGTTTAGGCAAGGATACGTTGCCTGTTACTGTAATTGGTAAGGCAATGGCAATGACAGGCAATCGCCTTGAGGTTGCTTTGATCCGATACGACCGTGACCCATGTGTTTAACCCTTTCCTTCTCTTCTAAACGTTTCTAATTCAAAGGAATTAGATATTATTATAATTATACATACAAAGAAGTTGACGGCGGTTTTGTTTGGTTAGCTATCACCATGTTATCGAAGTCTCTAATCGTAATTATATTGTCAACAGCGATAAGAGTCGCTGTGGGTTACGAGTGGACTTTGCTTTCATCTTCAGCCTTTTGACGTGACAACGTCTTATAATTCGATAGAGCCGGCTGCACGCACGAAAAAACATGACGTCATGCGGCGTTACCTCGCTCTGAATCTAATTCTCTAATTTGAATTTGGAATTATGTTCTTTAAAATTTAAACTTTCAATGATACCAAAACCAGCCAGATACAAATAGTATAGCCAAAGAGATTTTATTACAAGTTTATACATACTATAATGCGAAATCTATTAAACAAATGAAATGAAATTTTTCTTTTGAAAAATGCTACCATTCCATCAGTATTTTCTTAAGACGTTGTCACGTTCAACTATCGTCAGTAAACCGACTTTACAGACAACCAATTTTTTTGTCATTTATGAAGGCCAAGAGGTCCTGTCAAAAGATAAAATAAAAAATACTTAACTAAAAGTATTTAATGTTCTCTTAGATTTGCGCGAGCACTACACATTATAAATAAAACAACTTTTACGGATTTAACTCGCATGTAATTAGATTTTACATGATGTTATTATTGGCCGACGTTTCGTAACACTTTTCAGCGTTCGTGGTCAGTCATCCCGTGACCACGAACGCTGAAAAGTGTTACGAAAAAAGTGGCATGTGTGATGTATATACAAATCAATGTTATGTAGGTATAGGTTACAACCGTTACCTTTAATTAGTTATTTCTATCTTGTCTTTTAATTTGCCTAATTGTCTTTTTATGCAGGCGGGTTTTTAGATTTTTTAATTGATATTTTTTTTATGAAATTAAAAATGCACTTAATATTAATAAATTGACTTTACTGTATTTGTTACTCTATACTGCTATTATACTGAAACTGGTTTACAATACAACAGGCGTTATTTACATGATAAATGAAATGCGTGCAATTTTAATTACTCGCACAGCGAAATGTTCGAAGGCCGTCATAAAAACAAATTTATGTTTACATTAAAACCTTTCAGCTTAAAAAATTAAGCAGCTCAATATTTTACAGCCCTAGTTATAGCGTACACTTGAGGCCATTTTTACTGGAACCGAGTAACTTATTGCTAGAGCAAGTAAAAAAAGGTTTATTTCATTCGCGGCCGAGTTTTTACTCCACATTTACGATTAGAGGTGGTACTAAGGTGTTATAAAAAGTTTCATGCCTATGGTGTATTTGAATGCGTTTTCAATTTCATAAAAGCGGTGGTGGAACTCTTGCAATATATTTTTATATTACGGCTATCATTTCGGAGTCGGTGAGTTCTTTGCTATAAATTCGTTCAGTATAGGTAAGGAGTATTTTTACATAAAATTGATTTTAACTTTCTAGCTTTAGATCTAATAGAAAACATCGTCTGCTGACGCTCTGAAAACGAAATACATCGTATATCAGCGTCAACGGAAGAGAAGTAAGGCTCAGCGGATTATTTGCTTACCGTCTTATCCATGGAGGCACTTTTCCTTTACAGAAAACTTAATCAAATAATACTACTACAATCAACCGCACACCAAGTTTAGTTATCAAAAACTGACAAATTTTCTCAATCGAATTTGCGCTTTAAGACACATTTTTAAGGAATAATTTTATTTTTGCGTTTACAAACGCGTAAATATAATACTAGAAAAATGCACTGAAAAAAAATCGACTTGCCTCAGGCGGGACTCGAACCCGCACCTTCCACAATCCGGGTGGACGCGTTGACCAATTTCGCCACCGAGGCACTGCTTTTCGCTGTCGAAATTTGTCAGTGCTTGGTGCTTGTGTTTTTATGGTAAACATCGTTTCATCAAATCTTTGAAATTTGCACTTCCAAGACCCGAACGAAATATTTTTGCAAATATTTGACGCCCAGCTAAGATGAAACTACCTTACATTATGGAATAATTTTATTTTTGCTGTAAGGTAGTTTCATCTTAGCTGGGCGTCAAATATTTGCAAAAATATTTCGTTCGGGTCTTGGAAGTGCAAATTTCAAATATTTGATGAAACGATGTTTACCATAAAAACATAAGCACCAAGCACTGACAAATTTCGACAGCGAAAAGCAGTGCCTCGGTGGCGAAATTGGTCAACACGTCCACCCGGATTGTGGAAGGTGCGGGTTCGAGTCCCGCCTGAGGCAAGTCGATTTTTTTCAGTGCATTTTTCTAGTATTATATTTACGCGTTTGTAAACGCAAAAATAAAATTATTCCATAATGTAAGGTAGTTTCATCTTAGCTGGGCGTCAAATATTTGCAAAAATATTTCGTTCGGGTCTTGGAAGTGCAAATTTCAAAGATTTGATGAAACGATGTTTACCATAAAAACATAAGCACCAAGCATTGACAAATTTCGACAGCGAAAAGCAGTGCCTCGGTGGCGAAATTGGTCAACGCGTCCACCCGGATTGTGGAAGGTGCGGGTTCGAGTCCCGCCTGAGGCAAGTCGATTTTTTTCAGTGCATTTTCACATTTTTAAGGTTGAAAATTGGAGAAATCCGACAGTATAGGGTAGTCTGATCTACTGTCGGCCGTATATCTACATGTTGTGTTTACTTCCGTGAGTCAAGGTTCTACGGGTTCAAGTATTAGAGGCAAGGGTGAGACTTTGTGGTAACACCCTGGTGGTAGAAATTTCTATAAGCTACGGGTACTGCTTATCATCGTTATAAATAGGGTGGATATTATTTGTTTCCATTGCATAATTCACCAACCTATTGCATAACTAAGCGATGGTAATATTGTTATATGGTTTATTTTTGTAACCTAGAGCTTTGACTTTTCCAACAGAGTCGAATGAATAATATCGTTAATAAGATGACGAATTGTTTTACACGAAAAGAATTTAATTCCAAATTTAAAAGATAC
Organism: Elophila nymphaeata; assembly: GCA_955850985.1. Lineage (NCBI taxonomy): Eukaryota > Metazoa > Arthropoda > Insecta > Lepidoptera > Crambidae > Elophila > Elophila nymphaeata. The sequence continues at coordinate 5,460,450 of OY039081.1, forward strand.
ATTATTTTTACTGTTGGACTATATTTGAAATTAGTAAGCAGACATTATTGTTTTAAATAAGCTACTGTTTGTTGTACTTGAGCATACGTTTAACATAATAAAGCATATCATCATCATCAACGGCCCATATAATGTCCCCATCGAGGGGCTCGAGCCTTCCCCACATTAGGGGCGATTAGGCCTTAGTCAACCACGCTGGCCAAGTGCAGCTTGGTCGAATTCACACACAACCTCAGAATATCTTCATAGGTGTGTGCAGGTTTCCTCGCGATGTTTTCCTTCACCGTAATTACGTGAACACGTACGTTTGAATTAAAAATTTGAGAACATGTCACTCACCGTATGAAGCGTAGGATGGAGCTTCAACTTCAAATTGGTACGGGGCAAGGTTCGAACCGGTGCCTCCTGGGTGGGAGACAATGCCCTTACGCTTTACGCCACCGACGCCTATCAATTAAACATGTACAGTCTTGGTCGACTGTACCTACTATTTATTTCATTAGTTACTAGTTTGTGTAACTACATATTTATGCTGAGTAAGGATGACCTATTTTTATGTCTTCAACTGTATGAAAGATCCAATGGAAAGAGTTCAATTATGATTGATCGACTACGATTAGGGTAGTGTATAGTTCAGAAAATGAATTTACTACCGGTCATTTTGGTCTTAACGCCCGCAAATTTACTGTTGAAACGATGTTTCTGATGCTTTCCTTACTAGAAAGACCAAGGTCAGGCTTACTGGCCGAAATGTTGTCATTAATCATTCAGCGGCAACCAAATAACATCACTGAGAAAAAGAATCTACATACGAAAATGATATTTTCTTGTCTTCTATTAAGTCCTCTTTAACATTGACTTGAGGAGCTAATCAGAGTGATAATGAATGAACTTGAAATTGTTGAAAATATAAAGCCACTACTTTACATGGAAATATTCCATGTTTAGTTTCAAGGCATACGCTTAATTCGACTCTTATTCTAAGCCAACATAAATCTCAACATCCCTACATACAAAAGTAACTCCTGTCTGTCTGTTACGCTATCATGCCTAAACCACTGAAACGATTTTGATGAAATTTGGTATGGAGATAATATGAAACCCTGGGAAGGACAACTTATGTATATCTTTTGCGTGATAGCCGACATTGAAGCGAGCGATGCCGCGGGCGACCGCTAGTCTTACCGCCCGCTTACCTTAGACCTTACTATTATTATAAGTTAAACGAGTGAATTTGGTTGAAGTTTTGTATGAAGATAGTTTAAGGCCCTGGAAATAACATAGGGGCTTTTTGGCGCGATAACCAACATTAATGCGAACGAAGTCGTGGGCGACCGCTAGTATCTTTAAATGTATACTTCTATGTTATTTTTTTATAAGATCGTCGAAAAAAATGACTCTATTCCACCTGATAGTAAGCAGAAAAGGAGTCCAAATGCGAAGATAGCTGATGCGAGAGATAAACCGCCACGCTAGCCACCCTCGCCTTGCCGACCTGCAAGGTGCTTCTTCACGCCTCTTTAGAATGACCCAGGATGTGTGCTGGCAGTGAATTTCTTTTCTTGATTTTGCGACAAAGAAATGAGTTGCCAAATCTCTTAGTTCGCGTTGGAATGGTAGCCACAGTTTGTCGGTGGCACGCGTAGTCCTTAAAAGGAAGAGATGGTGACATTAGGGAATAAATCCTTAGAGTTTTCGCCGTGGTACGGTAGCAACGCATTAGATTTTTACGGCAATGTGCCTGCTTGACATCGACCCTCCTTGAGAACGATTGTAATCTTTCGACAGCAGTCCGTGCCATCAGCTTTACGTGCCTTCCGAAGCACGGAATGAATATAAAATAACAGTGATCAAAATATCTTTATTTGGTGACACTACGCTCAATTGCAATTAATTCAAAGGTGAGTTGGAAGTCAAAAGACACGATTCCGTTAATTAAATTCCCTGATAATAAAACAGAAGTCACTATAAAAGTAATAAGGAAAAAACATCTGATAGCAATAATATAAACAAAAACAAGAAAGAAACGACTTTACGAGCCGTCACATCTAAATAATGCATTCTCCTACATCCAACCCGAGCTCATTTAAGAAGCAGGGGTGCGCAACGTTCCGCACCTGCTCCGTATTTTGTATTCTAGTGCCTGTGGTTTACGATTTCTGACTCGGTCATTGCATAACTGGGCCCAACGGTTTTCCCTATCGTTTTATTCTTGGAAAAAGTTTGTGCGTATCGGAAGACCATAAATTATAGATAAAAGTTTTTTTCGTAGGCCACGAGGAAGTTTGAATACAGTAGAACATTCTATATGATGGTGTTGCGATTAGAATCTGAAGTTGAAATCTTGATTATAGGTTTTAGTAGATATTGTGGTTTAATTCTCAATTTAGCGGTAAACCGAGATAGATGTAAGACTCTATAAGGCAGGGGTAAAGCAAATTATATAATAAATTATCAAAACTACTTCTCCTTTACAAATGGACATACGGACGGCTCAATATGCAAGTATATCTTCACACGTTCGCGTTCGTAAAATAAAATTACTGTATGTATGCGATACTCAAGCAAATCAAAGATGTTTGTGCCAATCGAACATTGAAATAAAAATTTGACTCGTACGGACACGCACGAAAAGGCCCGACTTACCGAGTACTAAGGTGCCCCGCACACTCTATGCGGCCTAGTCGTGCATACATACAGTGTGTGAGACACTAATCGGAGAAACGAGATGGTTCGTGGCTCATCGTACGAGTCAAGTCATACGAAAAAACACAATTTGCGGTTGGCCTAACGCACATATGACACAGTGAATCCTTGTTTGCGCGCGGTTTGAATGCGTCGCCGGATTACCTTCGCATGGGTTAGTTTTACTACTTAACAATGATGGACACTCAAATCAGCTCCGTGATGCTTATAACCGGCATAAAATACATTTTCATTTCAACACAAGAAAAGTCTTCGCTCGGAATTTTTAAATGAATGTTAAATTTTTTAATATTTCTATTCAAAACAAAACCAAAAGCTTAGTGCTATTAAAAAACAGTAAAAATACCAAAACCTTGTTTCGTTTGTGAAAAAAAGGGACTCTTACCACTAATCTTTGTATTTACGTTCGCAGGAGCTATTTATCTGTTTAATTAAATCTGAATTAGGTACTCTCTACACAACTCACCAGTAACTGTTCAGCGGCAATTATTTGCGACAAATCCTCGCTATTCAAGTTAGAGGACAACATAGTACTCTGAATAAGAGACCCATCCGCGAGAAAAGATTTCAAATCATTCGTCAAGTTATTAATTTAATTTAAGCGAAGGGCCACTATCTACTTAATGACAGAGATACTTAGAATATAGGAAGCTATAGATTGAATAATATAATAGTCAAAACCGGGAAGAACAACCTCTCAACTTGGGGGATACCTATGTCCAACAATGGGCGTCTCTCCGCTGACATGACTGCTTTGAATAGAATAGAATGAATCTTTATTCTGCATGACCAAAGGTAAATACAGATTAATTACAAATTATTTGAAACAAAGGGCGAGTTTATCGCTAAGAGCTCTCTACCGCCTTAGCATGGTATACACAAGATTTAAAATTAGATGTTTCAGGCCAATAATACAGAATGACACTGAGAAACTAATCATGTCTTGAGAATCGTTTGTCACTTTATATCAAGCACAAAGTGATAGAGACGTACCTAAGTCGCCGTCAATTCTTGAGACTCATTCTATAATACGTGCCTTAGAATGTATTAACTGTCGCCTTTTTGTTGTTTCATTGAAATTTTACCTATATTACTCTTAATTCCAATTAAAAATACATCAAATGTACGCACGACCGCGGCGCCATCAACCCAATGAAACAAGACTACTTACACAACAAATTAGTACCTATGAGAACTGAACATTTTTAGAGTAGGTATTAAAAAAAAAATTGAAAATAGGTCTTAACAAATTAAAAAGTTACAAAGCTCAGAAACTACTCGGGCTCTTTCATAATATTATGTGGAATATGTGGAAGGTGCGGGTTCGAGTCCCGCCTGAGGCAAGTCGATTTTTTTCAGTGCATTTTTCTAGTATTATATTTACGCGTTTGTAAACGCAAAAATAAAATTATTCCATAATGTAAGGTAGTTTCATCTTAGCTGGGCGTCAAATATTTGCAAAAATATTTCGTTCGGGTCTTGGAAGTGCAAATTTCAAAGATTTGATGAAACGATGTTTACCATAAAAACATAAGCACCAAGCACTGACAAATTTCGACAGCGAAAAGCAGTGCCTCGGTGGCGAAATTGGTCAACGCGTCCACCCGGATTGTGGAAGGTGCGGGTTCGAGTCCCGCCTGAGGCAAGTCGATTTTTTTCAGTGCATTTTTCTAGTATTATATTTACGCGTTGGTAAACGCAAAAATAAAATTATTCCATAATGTAAGGTAGTTTCATCTTAGCTGGGCGTCAAATATTTGCAAAAATATTTCGTTCGGGTCTTGGAACTGCAAATTTCAAAGATTTGATGAAACGATGTTTACCATAAAAACATAAGCACCAAGCACTGACAAATTTCGACAGCGAAAAGCAGTGCCTCGGTGGCGAAATTGGTCAACGCGTCCACCCGGATTGTGGAAGGTGCGGGTTCGAGTCCCGCCTGAGGCAAGTCGATTTTTTTCAGTGCATTTTTCTAGTATCTAGAACTTTATTTCGCACAAGATAATTTAACGAGATGTTTTAATAAAGTTGGCTTAAAGGATGGAATAATAGATTTAACTGACGTGTAGGTATTTTGGTTTCACTTTGCAGTGTGTTACGAAACGTCGGACAATAATAAGAAAATATTTAAGATTATTTAAATGCCTAATATTTTGAATACCTAGAACTTTATTTCGCACAAGATAATTTACCGAGATGTTTTAACAAAGGTGGCAAAGGTTGGAATAAACAAATATTTTGTTTTTAAAGCTGAAGTTTGACTCCTGAAGTTGAAGGTAATGAAAATTATTAATCCAGTGAACTAGAAAGTAATCTTCGCTCTTATGATATATTTACTTGGAAAAACTTTTTCAATTACGGCTATGATAATCAAAATAAAGTAACGTACTTAGAGGAAAGCAATTTTAATTATGTTCTTGTAAAATAATTGTATGGAGAAAGATTTGGTGAACTGAGTACTTTTTCAATGTTATAAAGTGATTACAAGAGAGCTTCGATGACATGGCTGAAAATTGATAGGTAATAAGTATGACAAATATAATAAAAAAATTGCGTTATATAGTTATTTGCAGACTCTTTTTTCTTCGTATTTCAAAATAACGTGTAATAAACATTGAAATAAATTTACGGCCAAATATTTTTTTCTCTTCCATACTTCTCGAAGAATGGAAGGCATTATTATTATCAACATGAAGAAAAGTTAAGAGGTACTATCTACAACAAAAAATTAGATTGACTGCAGTGATCAATTCTTTTAAAACGGGGAGCGATAACAGAATGGTAAAAGGCACATTGAATCTCAATATAAAGTTCGAAAGGTCAACTGATGAAGTCTACGCTCCGTCCTGGAGCCATTCACATCCAAAACCGCGAAAGTTTCAACTCGAACTGCAAAATCGGTTCGCTTTCTTAGATGACTGCATAGATGTGGACACTTACAATGATAGGTTCGTGAAAACCGCTCTTACAATGGATTCAAATCAGCTCTTCAAACCCAGCCATACCAAAAGAGCGAAGAAATAAAAATATTTACTTAAGAAAAAAAACTTCAATTTTGATACATTATATTATTTTGCCACAGTCTTAAATGATGGTATGATAGACAAACGTTCCAGTAATCAATTAGCTATTTCCAACTATTTCCTAAAACACAAACAGAGCAAAATTACGCTTGAAAGTAGTGCTAAAAGGCCTTACGTTTAACCACGGTCTATTAATATAGGACGCTAACTAACCCTTTGCCGTGCCAAATGGACCAGGGCCCTTACAGCTGGTGGCACAATTTCACGAAGACGAATCCGGACTATAGAATGGCCTGTTTCATTTAAAACCATCGTTATTCTTGATGAAGTCTATTGTTTTCAAAGTGCCGGGGCGAATGGAAAGGATTATTCATTTCTCGGCATCAAAAGGCCTCTCTTAAAGTTCCGCAAGTTTTCGCCTGATGACTTTGAATAAATTCACGTTTGAATAGACACAGTGCTAATGATGGTTTCAGGCTCTTCGGACAAATACAAATGGTCTGTATTTTTTTTAAAACAAAAATTAATTGGCGCAATAGCCACCCTTAACATCTAGACAGGCAGTATAGTGTCGTCGATACAACCTTCCATCTTATAAAACTATAAACATAGTAAAGGTTGTGGTATACTTATCATCTTGGAACCGTATCGCCTCTTTGTACTATGAAACAGAGGCAATGTGCTACGGTCCGTAGTCGTTTCGTAGCCGCTGTTCCGTAGCGTTCATAGTAAAAAAGAAGCGTTCCCTTTTCGAGATTTTCGGTCCTGTGACTTTTATTCTGAACACTTTAAAGATGTTTTTGATTTTTAGAATAACAAATCGCCACATCATCATCTTATCAGCCGAGAGACGTCCACTATTGGACATAAGCGTCCCCCAAGGATCTCCAACCCGAACGGTCCTGCGCTGCCCGCATCCAGCGGCTTCCCGCGACCTTTACCAGATCGTCGGTCCACCTTGTGGGGACCTACCAGCACCGCGTCTCCCGGTACGCGGCCGTCATTCAAGAACCTTTCCGCCCCAACGGCCGTCAGTTCTCCTCGCAATGTGCCCTGCCCATTGCCACTCAAGGTTCGCAATTCTTTGGGCTATGTTGGTGACCTTGGTTCTCCTGCGGATCTTATCATTTCTAATAATGATCACGCAGAGAAACTCCGAGCATAGCCCTCTCCATTGCCCTTCGAGTGACCTTGAGACTTCTTATAAGGCCCATTGTAAGCGGCCTCTTTTCGGTTCCGTAGGTCATCACTGGCAGCACACACGAATTAAAAACTTTCGTCTTAAGACAAATCGCCACGTGAAATAGCAACTTAATATTATTAGACGCCAGAACAAGCATCATAGTTTTTTATGCTATGTGACTTGTAAACAGTTAAAATGGCTTGACTCAATGGTAACCGATTTTTTTTTATTCAACTAGATGATAAACAAGGTGACGGCCCACCTGGTGGTAAGTTGATACCGTCGCTTATAAACACCTGCAATAATAAGGATAAAATCACTTGGTATTGCGGGCGCGTTGTCATCCAGAGGCCTAAGATGAAATGCCTTCCATGCCCGGTAATTACACTTACATGTACATTATTGTAAACTATTAAAAGTGATTTTATGACTAAGTAACATTGAATTGCCAGATGTGGTTGTATGTAACCAAAAATAATATAGAAATATCACTATCGCTCTGCCCAAATCGTATTTACTCAATGATCACAAAAGTGCCTGATTGAAATTAGAATTCGCGTCTCGTATATCAAAGTGGAAAACAAAATGTTTAACCAACCAAGCCAATTTTCAACCAACAATTCATCTCAGTACCTTTGTGAAGAAATCGCGATATCAAATTACAATTTTAAACAATACCATTTAGAATTCAATTATGTCGAATGCTATCTCTTAATTCAAACAGTTGAATTCAAATAGATTACATCACTTAAATATCAGACAGTATTCGCGTTGGGAATATATGGAGATTTCAATTAAGATATGAGGGATCCAGTCTACAAAACCTAATGGCTTGGTTAAAACATAAAAGGCATTTTTCAATTCCATAAGTGGTGACTTCATTGATGTGTTATCACTTAAACAAAACAAGGAGAGCTCAGAAGGTAGAAGCGCATATCATAGATTTTGAATCAGCTGGCTGGATTAAAACATAAAATGTACTTTTCAATTCCATGACTGGTGATTTCATTGGATTGTTATTACTTACACAAAATAAGGATAGCTCAGAAGGTAGCAGCGCATAATCATAGACTTCAATTTCAATAACTAATAATATATATTAATAATAATAATTTATTTGCTTTAAATAGGGTGTAATAATATGTGGTAATAATAATAATAATAATAATAATTTATTTGCTTTAAATAGGGTGGATATACAATTGTGGTCTTAAGGTAGGTACATGTCAGGAGCTTAACCTATTTAGCCATCTTAAATAGCATGCAAATTTTACAGAATTTATAAATTTTAGATTTAGAATTATATTAAATACCTTAAATATTAAATGTCAAATTATTAGTATTACATGTCAAATTATTTCTATTAGATGTCAAATTTTTACTATTAGATGTCAAATTATTTCTATTACATGTCAAATTTATACTATTACATTGTTAACCTATATGATTTACACTTTAGGATGTCTTATTTGTCTTGTCAAACATTATAAAACAAAAACACCCATGATGTAATCTCTTATCGACATGAAACAATTTCAAATACACACAACTACTTGTTTTTGTGTCTTAAGAATTCATCAACTGAGTAGAAAGCATTGTCCAACAACCATTTGCGCAATAATAATTTAAATCGACCAATAGGAAAGTCTTTGAAACTATTTGGTAATTTATTGTAAATGGTCGTACACATGGCATAGGAATTCTTCAAATATTTGACAGTATTTGGGACAGTTACTAATACTAATCTGGAAGGATATCTCAAGCTTCTTTGAGTTAAGTCTCCTGCTTGTGTGAACTTTTGACTATTTTGCCTAACAAATAGAGCTACTTCTAATATATAAAGGCAGGGTAGTGTCAATATGTTTAAAGATTTAAAATAAGGTTTACATGATACATCAGATCTCAAATTGCATATAGCTCTAATGCATCGCTTTTGAGCAATGAATAGTCTTCCAATGTCAGTACCATTTCCCCAAGTCAATAAACCGTATCTTAAGTTTGATTCCACGTAAGCGAAATAGGCAGTAATCGCTGTATGGACACTGGCGACTTTTGTTAGTCGGTATAAAGCGAACGCAAAACTGTTTACCTTATTGCATACTTTATCTATTTGATCTTTCCATGTCAATTTAGAATCCACTATTAAACCTAAAAATGTTCCACTTGTAGCATTCCGTAGAGTTTGTCCATTGTAGTCTATATTAATTATTTGATTTTTGAAATTATTAAAATTTATTATATTTGTTTTTGATAAATTAATTTTAAGATTGTTGTGAGAAAGCCATTCAATGATTAATGTCAACGTTATAGTTATATCATTTTTATGTTGGTCTAAGGAAGCGTTTTTATCAGTTGTGATGATTACAGAAATATCATCTGCGAAAAGTATTGTTTTATGATTTAGGATATCTGGTAAGTCATTAATGTGTAGAAGAAACAATAACGGGCCAAGAACACTGCCTTGTGGAACACCGAATTTGTTTTGTTTAAATTCAGATTTGTAAATCTGAACCGTTTTAGTGGAGTCTATTTTGGTTATTCCCACACATTGGGTTCTGTTTGTCAAAAATGATTTTAGCCAACGTAAGGCAGGACCTCTAATTCCACTACATTCTAGTTTTTTAAGCAATAGTTCATGTGGAACGCGGTCGAAGGCTTTCGACATATCAAGAAATAAAACAGTTGTAAAGTTTTTTATGTTTACGCTTTGTAATATTACATTTATGAGATCAAAAGCTGCATAGGTCGTTGATTTTTGTTTTTGAAATCCGTATTGATTCTGTTTTATAATGTGATGTTTATTAAAAAATGTAAGAAGTTTGCTATGCATTACCTTTTCAAAAATTTTTGAAATTGTTGGTAATATGGCAATATGGCTAATGTATCGATATCTATCAAAATAAAAATGATATTAGATTTTGACACATATCCTACACTAAATATCTCAAAATTCTACCATTACCCAAGAAAACTCTCGGTAACTATGTTCTTGCAAGCGACCTTGACAATACTGGGTGGAGCATTTTTCGCTTGTATAACACACTCAGAAAATAAAACAGAAAACGCAACAGTTATTGATTTTTGTTAAAAATCAATTTATCTACAAGATGAATATTTTTTTATGAAAATAGATCCAGTAGTCTCCAAGATATCACTTTTTATTTTGGTAAAACCTATTTTGTTGAAATATTCTCATACCAATTTACTGTGTAAATAAGCCAGCTTTATAAGTATATTTTTCGAAAAATTGCATATTACCCCATATCGCCCTCTAAATGAAGCGTTACTTCTGTACCATCCTTATCTTGTGATATTTTTAAATTATATTCAATGGTTAACAGAATACTGAACTTTTGTATATGTTTATTTATGGCGTAGGTATGACTTTGTTTGCCAGACGCGTTCAATGTTATTCTCACATACGCCAAGTTCTTTGACAACAGTACTCGTAGTATGCGTGGTAATTATTTGTAAGCTGTCTGTATAAACATATAACATATAATATACAAACTAGCGAGCTCTGTTTAAGGGTCACAGCAGATTATACAATTTAGTTGGACGACTAAATTGCAGTAGACATAGAAGGCCGCACATCTATCCAACTAAATCGCACAACTAAATGATCGCATCCAACTATCGGCCGATAGCATAAAGTACGGGCTTCTATGTAAGGACGATAGTTGTATATCGTACAACTATCGTCCTTACATACGTCAGCCAACTAAATTGTGTGGTTTGGCCCCGCAGACCATACAATTGAGTTGGCCGACTATTGCAGTAAACATAGAAGGCCGCACATCTATCATTTCGCATCGCACAACTAAACGATCGCATCCAACTATCGGCCGATAACATAAAGAATGGGTTTCTATTGTAAGGACGATTAAATTGTGGAATCACGCAATTTAGTTGTACGATAGTTTGCCAACTAAATTGAATGGTCTGCGTTAGCTCTAAGATTTGCGAATTTTTATATAAAACCGAGTCATCCAGGTTTTAAGGCAGCATATCAACCATCTATTGCAACACTAGAGCACCACTCGCTATCTTGACACAAGATAACCCTATTCTGTCTTCTAGTAGGCGCTTTAACCGGTCATGGCAATTTTAACAACCACATTTTCACCTTAGATATAACAGACAGCGGATGCATGGAGCAGAAGAAACCGCCGCCACGTCCTGTTGGAATGCACCGCAGTGGCAGCACACCGGGCTCAATACCTGTGTCAACCGGGTAGACTCCAGGATGTCTTCAGTGACGTCAAAGCTGGGAGACTTCCTGGAAGAGTTGGGCTGGTTGGAATGACCAGCCTCTCACCCTCCGACGCAAAACAGGCGCATAGTCGTCGAGTTGCGGAAACAGTCCGTACGACGATGAAGAAGAAAAAGAAGAACCCTATTTTGTTATCCTGTTAAGCTCCGAAAAGATAGTGTTGTAAGGTAACAGACTCCGTCATGTTCTATCACCGTACCAATTGCCAAGAACACACGCTTGTCCGCTGGAAAGTCGTCTTTGTTCTTATTCAGTTTTCTGCTCGGCGTATTAAATTGGTCGAATCAGCGAACAGCTGTATTCCTGAGTAGATAAAGAGCCTTTTAATTTTTTCGGTAAGCAAGGTAAATTAGGAGAAGTTTAAAAGCACCAGTGACAAAAAGATTGAGAGCTATCAGACTAGTGTGGTACAGGCATAATAAATTGAAAAGAATTATGAACTCGTAATATTTATAGGGATCAGCTTAGAATTGTGTATGGGTATATAGACGAAGAGAGATCATTACATAAGACCAATGAATGCAGCATTATTAACTCGTCTATATAAGAACTTGTTGTTTTCAATTTTAGAAAAACCCGGTAATTCTGAGAAGCACTAAACGCAGTGAGTTAAGCTGTGCAAAATTTATGAACTCCGTATTCTTCCAAAATATTCCGGCATTCAGCGTGTCATCGTGACAATGAGCTCCGAAGTACAATGGCGGGAAATTCGGAATTTTTGAGGGCAACCCTCTGGCTTTGGGCAGTGATTAATGAATAGTGAATAGTGAGGTGGATTCTTACGAGTGAAGCAGTAGAAAGATAAAAACATGGCAAGTGAGTTCCGGCTGCTTATAAATGTGCCTTTATTTTTATTCAGCGGCTTATTTTCTAAAATATTTTTGTATGTACCTACAATATTTTACACACAGTCTGGGAAAAATATAGTTATAGAAGCGTCAGTGGCGTAGTGTAAGAGCGACGTCTCCCACCCGGGAGGCACTGGTTCGATCCCCGCGACGTACCAATGTGTTTTCAAATTTTGAATTCATTATGTACGTTTGCTTTTACGGTGAAGGAAAACATCGTGAGCAAACCTGCACACACCTATGAAGAAATTCTTAGGTTGTGTGAAGTCGACCAACCCGCACTTGGCCAGCGTGGTTGACTAAAGCCTAATCGCCCCAAATGTTCGGTAGGCTCGAGCTCCTCGGTGGGGACATTATATGAGCTGTTGATGATGATGATGAGTATGAGAAGACGGAATAGTGTTTATAAAATGGTCTAGCAATTCATGAGCACGCACTACATATTTATAAAACCGCGGCCTCAGTTCGTTCTGCGCAGCGTTTTCACTTTTAATTTGTTCTGAGCGCTGGAGATAACATTTGAATTAAATAAAATTACAATAGGGTATTGTACACCATGAATGAAAAAATATGAAATTGCATTTTAATGATATGGCAAAAAGTAAACGAGAATCATCGATATTTATTCATAAATATGCAATTTAAATTGAATAATTCAATTTTAAAAATCGAATTTTTTGATCTGTCCCTAAAATCTTTAAAACGCCGTTTGCCATATTGGAATGCGACTAACGTCACTCCGTTAGTAAAGTTAGTAAAAAAGTAGATTTGTACCGTGCTTTATGTGGATTTTGAAATCGCAGTTGTTTTGTTTACGACGTCACAGGCCAAAAAAGCACGGCGGCTAGCGTTTCCGCACGAAATACAACTAAGTTTTTACACAAATTAAAACTAAGTTTTAAGGCATTTTTGGTTTTATAAAACCCCAGGATTGATTTATAACAGTTTTGAAAAAATGATGTAATACCCTAATAACTTAAAAACTATGATTCATAGCGTACTACTTCCTTTATAAGAAAGTCTAGTAAACGTTTTATAGACATTTGCGAAGTTAACTAAAATTAATCCGCAGGAATACGGTTTATATATGTAATCACTATAAAAAGTACATGAATTATTTTCAAATCACCTTGATTTTATAGGCAAGGAGACCCAGTAGGTGAAAGAACACCGCATAATAAGATAAGGTAATCGTGATTTACACATGAAAGCAAGACGGGTTGTCGAACCGTATCTCTGTCTTTAATAGGATTCTAGAATTCTCAACCTCCATTTTGATACCATAATTAAGTACTTTTTATGATACGAATTTTTCATTGTATTAACCTTCGGCAGGAACATACACGAATTAATACAGGGAATTATGACAGTAAAAACTCGACTAAACACATAAAATTTAATGTACTTACTTTTAATATTCATAAAACCGTTTATTTTGAAGCTAAAACAATGAAAGAAACTATCAATTTCATATTTAATTGGACAAATATCTTTACGTTGTTTAAGAAATATGGGCGAACGGCATTTGGTAAAAGTATTTTCACCTCTCCAGCACCAAAAGACCTCTTTTACTTCGTAAAATCTCGAAGCAAAAACGCTTTTTGCTGCGAGCTCCGAACAAGACTATGTTATTGTTATATATTAATAATTATTTTAAAGCTAATAAACACCGTGCTCAAGGCAATTTTAAATATAATTCAACCACCCGTACTGGTTCTCACTAGCTCTCCAATGCCAGCTTGTATGTGTTTCTTCCAGGTATTTCCATCATCATATCTTTGTTATCCAGGCTAATAACGCAGTGTCCTTCCAAATGTACTTATTGAAAAGAACGGGACTGCGTATAATAATTAAAAGGCTCAGGAAAAAATCGTACTCTCTACTTTCGGGAAAAGATTCAAGACAGTAAAAGATATTAAGAAATTGGAGTAGGTAGCGCAATCTTCGTAACAATTGCCGAAGCAACTTAAGTGCGCGTTTGATAATCGGATTGGACGCTTTTTTTTCATTTATTATCACTAAATAATACACTGAGTTTGCACAGTCTGCCAAACTGTGTAACAGTTTGTCGGCAGTGGCTCCCGTGGATTACAAGCTGTATTATTTTATTTTATTATATTTGTATTATATTCTATTCTGCCCACACAACAAGCGGTCCGGGTTCGAATCCTGGCAGCGGCAAATATTTGTGTGACGAACACGAATACTTGTTGACGATTGATGGCTGTTAATACATATGTTTATTTCAGTTTATTTATAAAAAATATCTAGAGCTAAAAATGTTTATAATAGATTTTCCTAACTTCGAGTTGGAGATCCTTGACTTATGCCCAACAGTGGACGTTTTTAAGCTATATGATGATTTGAGTCGTCCAGACCAATAATGTCGAAAAATAAAATTGTCGTTTAACAGATGCGATAATACGACACGCTAAAAATATTACAAGCCCACATACACAATATAAATCTTGGTTATATAATAAAAGATGTGTACGAAAAACCAAATTCATTAAGTACTGTACCATTCTTAGCAAACGGGCTCGCAAAAAGTTATTTATCCCAGTATAGGCACTCCAGATTCAGATATGCGTTGCACGTCTTTATGCAGCGTTTTAACGAGTTTTAAATCAATAATACAAAAACTAAAATCTATTTTCGACGAACACATGTAAGAGACAAAGCGATGCATAAATTGCCTAGCAATGTAGTGTTCCAACGACTGAATTTATCAGCGAGTCAAAGAGCGGTTACTATAAAGGCACCCTTTCAGGACGCGGCTTAGGGACAATGGTTTTTACCCAACAATGCTTAACAGAACGGGACTTATTGTCCCACCGACATCTTGTGGACCCTCCGCGCCGAGAAACTTAAAATAAACCTCTATGCCGGTTAATTATAAATAATAATGAGTATAAAATGTTTAGAAATAAATTAGCGTCTTGCCTTTAAAGATATGCAATCCTAAATTTTTATTTATTAAAGTTTAGGGCTTACAATTTTCACTAAAGTGCAATGAATTAGATGACGATAGTAAAGATCACCGTCTGCACACAAACGGAGAAAAGATTTTACGGGGGAGTGCGACCACAAACACCGCGATACGAGATTTTAATACATTTTTATCTCACAAAAACGGGTGAGCCACACCTGTAAGTACAGGTACACGCAAATTGTGTCTGTGTTGCCTCAGTGCGACACACCGTTACAATATATAATAGGTTGGGGAAAAAGTTTCTTCGCATTTTTTAAGAAAATTCAAAACATTTTTTAATATAGTTATTTACATTTAACTAAAGTATGTAAGTACCATTTTGTTCGATAACTTTTTGCCATCTTGTAGGTAGGGACATGATCCCATTGCTATAGAAATTTTGGGACTTCTGGTCAAAACACCGCGACAAGTGGTTTTGGCAGTCCTCTCGTGTTGTTAACCTGACACTGCCTAAAGAATTCTGAAGAGACCGAAACAGGTGGAAATCTGAAGGTGCAAGGTCAGGACTATACGGCGGATGCATTAACACCTCCCAGCCAAACTCTCTTAATTTTTGCTGAGTGGCTAAAGATGTGTGAGGTCTAGCGTTATCATGATGAAAAACCACACCCCTTCTGTTGATTAATTCCGGCCGCTTTCTCTCAACTTCTTGCTTTAATCTCATCAGTTGTTCGCAGTAGAGTTTAGAATCGATGGTCCTGCCTGGTGGTAACAGCTCATAATGAATAATGCCCTTCCAATCCCACCACACACACAGCATTACCTTGTTGCGAGTTAACCCGGGTTTCGCCACAGTCTGTGAAGCCTGACCGGCCTTTGACCACGACCTTTTTCACACGTTCTTGTCGTACGTGATCCACTTTTCATCACCAGTTATCAGCTTCTTCAAAAATGGTTCGGTTTCATTACGTCGTAATAAAGAATCACAAATGAGTACACGGTTCATAAGGTTTCTTTCAGTGAGCTCGTGAGGTACCCAAATGTCGAGCTTTTTTGTGTACCCAGTTTTTTTCAAATGCGCCAAAACTGTTTTGTGGTTAATTCCCATTTCTTCAGCTACGTCGTAACTACTGACATGCCGATCTTGCTCCACTTTTTCAAATGCTCCATTTTATCTGTAATAGGGCGACCAGAGCGACGTGCATCTTTGACATCAAAATTTCCGGATTGAAAACGCTTAAACCAAATTTGTGCTACTCTCACAGACACTGCACTAGGTCCATAAACATCGCAAATTTTTTTCGCGGCTTGCGTTGCATTTTTACCTTTTTTGTAGTAAAATTTTAAAATGTATCGAATTTCTTCATTAGATTCACTCATCTTGGCGGTACGAAAAACAAATGAAAATCACACATTTTCCTAATTTGAATTTGGAATTATGTTCTTTAAAATTTAAACTTTCAATGATACCAAAACCAGCCAGATACAAATAGTATAGCCAAAGAGATTTTATTACAAGTTTATACGTACTATAATGCGAAAAGACTTTTTCCCCAACCTAATATGTAGTACCTACAATGTATAACTTATTCACAACGCTCACGTGCTCACACATCAATCGCGCTCAGTTCCTTGGAGACTTCTCAAAAGTAATTAACTTGGAACAGGTAGGAAGCTTCTTTATTAATTTCGATTGAATTAATATTATAGACTTTAAATAAAACAGCTTTTACGGATTTAACTCGCGTGTAATTAGATTTTACATTATTTTATTACTGCCCGACGTTTCGTAACATTTTGCAGCGTTTGTTGTCATATTTTATGAAATAGTTAAATCTACCGTCACTTTAATTATTAATTTGGAGTGTTCCGATTTACGCAAACGGAGCTAACAGTGTCATTAGGTCTTGCTGTGTGGTAGTTTGCTTGAGTATTTTAATTACTGGATCCCAAGCAGGTGGTACGGCCCAACCATCTTCTCTATTGAAATCTTTATTTCAATAGCCTCGCGCAACATCTTTAGGACGTATCGACGTTCCTTGGCGAGAATGTGTGGTTTATCGAACCTTATATAATGATTGGGCCATTCTAGGGTATGTCCACACACTGCAGACTTCGTTTCGCGCCTATGTTTTATGTTAGCTATAAGCTCCTTCACCCGGATACTTAAGCTTCTCTTTGTTTATCGTGTGTACGAGAGCCCGCAATCACAGTCCAACAAGTTGGACTGTGATTGCGGGCTCTCGTACACACGATAAACAAACAAGTAATATCGAAATGTAGCTATTTACAATGTGTAGTGCTCTTGCATATCTAAAACATTATATAGACTCTAAGTTGGATTTGACTCATTTAGGTAGGCGATTGAAGTAGGTATGGCAAATTAAACGGCAGCCTTAACACCATAATTGTCGGACACCCTTACCCTACTTTATGGGAACAGTTTTGTACGAATATTATTATAAGCATCGAGATGGTGGAATCAATTCTCATTTTAAACAACTTTTGGCAGTGCTTCCCATTTGGTACCTATCAAAAGCTAGGTAAAAAAGGTAAGAAGCTTATAAGTGAGTGAAAAAGTTTTTTATGTTTAAATTAAAATTTTATAAAACAAAAAAGCCTTTTTAGTTTCATAAAATTTTATTTTAAACATAAACCTTTTTCACTCATAGCTTTTTCACCACTTCGCTTTGGCGTTGCAGCATTTAAAGGTCTCTGCCCACTACACAGTATCATACTATGACCGTGTCAGGCAAAAAAATATTCTCTGTATTAAAAAGTATGAGACCATGCCCACTAGCCCGTTCCGTTACCGACCAGCACCGTCGCGTGCCATGCACGGACCGGCAAGTATTGTCGGCGAGAATATTTTACCGGTGGCGATACGCTCCGTGTATGACACGCACGTTGCCACACCGGTGCGCGCAGGCGGCGAAACAGTGAGCACCCGGGTTATAACCGCGTAAGATGGCCGTTATAAACGCGTTGCCTCACATGGAATCAGGTGAATTACTACAAAGGCGACAACAGCGCACAGGGACCGCTCAGATATGGCACTTGGATGTTACGGAGATGATACGCGGACCCTCTCGTCACTAAAATCGTTACGCACGGGTATGTCACGCGGATGATAATGAGATGGTAAGCGTCGGTGGCGTAGTGCGTAAGAGCGTCGTCTCCCATCCGGGAGGCACTGGTTCGATCCCCGCCACGTACCAATGTGTTTTCAAATTTTGAATTCATATGTACGTTTAATCGACGCTTCTACGGTGAAGGAAAACATCGTGAGGAAATCTGCACACACCTATGAAGAAATTCTTAGGTTGTGTGTGAAGTCGACCAACCCGCACTTGGCCAGCGTGGTTGACTAAGGCCTAATCGCCCCTAATGTGGGTTAGGCTCGAGCCCTTCGGTGGGGACATTATATGAGCTGATGATGATGCTGACGCTCCGGTCATTAAAGCCGATACATACGACTTTGATACGCTTTAGTGGGCATAGTAGAGCGTATCGTGTTGCTTGACGTGTCTGATACGTTCATAGCACGGCCATAGTATGATACATTGTAGTGGGTAGAGACCTTTATCCACATTTCAAAAGAACCTATTGCTAAAATTTCGAGCTATCCAGGTGACTAATTGATTGGTACCTTACGTTCGAACCTCTGTAAAATGTTGAACGTGTTCTCGTGATTTTAATTAATAAAGGCAAGTGATTTATTAATTTGTTCAATAAAATATAATTGCTTGGCGTTTTAAAGAAAGTATATTGTTATTTCGGTTAAATCTAACTATCTTAACGGAAGATTATAAACACTAAAAAAATATATGTAAAGATGTAAGTACATCTAAATTTTGCTACTTCAAACATTTGTGCGGTTACCTATCTTTTCTTGTATTGTTTACTTCAAGTCCCTTTTTGGGCACAAAATACTAATGCCCAAGAGGTTTGTCCTTTATCTAAGTCACAAGTACAATGTGTTTTTGTTCTGTCGCGCACGCAACACGGCTTTGAATTACCTTGATTGGTCATAGTGGGTTATGCAGTAAGAAGAAGATTGTCTTTGTATTTTAGAAGTAAATCGGGTAACCTTCCGAAATAACATAAATGAGTTGAAAAGTATTTTTTATTCACTCCGCCTTCATAATTTAAAAGTTTGATAACATCAAATAAAGTAATTATGGAATTTCTAAATGACAAAACTAGGAAAAAAGTTTCCGTTTTTATCAAGTGCTACTCTTTGCTTTGCACATATGATGTCATGTTAAATGAAAATATTAATTTTAGTAAAATAAAGCGAGAAAGTACCTACTTAATTTACTGAATTATTGTTATAGTCGTCTAGCCAATCAAATATTATTATTAACTCTTTATTGCTCTTAAAAAACCAAACGACAAGATAAGGAATCTTCTCCAGACAACCCAAAACATCAGTGAGTTATCATTTCAGGTGGGAGACACGACAGTGCATTGCAAAATAAAAATTGTATTTGTCAAAGACTTACAATACTTAATAAATTAAAATGTGTCATAAACAATAAAAATTTGTAATACATATATACAAATACGTATATACAAATAAATATACAGAGTGAATTTTTCAAGTATGCGTTGATGGCTAATTTCTAAAATATGAGAAATAGCCAAAAGTACTCAAAGCGGTTTAGGGGCCGCTTTTGATGAAAACTAAAACTGCGTCATTGGACTTTTGAAAAATCAATATTCCTAGTCAGGAATCGATCCCGTTGATTTTGACAAAAAAGACAACCTGTATATATATTATACCATTCAATAGCGTTGCTAGATCTGAGGTCGCTAGTAAGAAATTAATTCTAGAAAGTATTGATATATTCTTTCTGTATACAATACATATCAAAATATACTTTACCTACTTACTTAAGAATATATAGATAATAAACTACAGTAGGTACCGAATGTGATAGACAGACTAAAATTTCAAACACTATATAAAATGAAAACTAAAGATTGTAACTGAGGAGTGTTTTTTTAAATTTATATTTAAATGCATTCAACCCGCATGGGGATGAAAGAGGTTAATAGCGCAGGTTCTATTATGTGTTCTATCCACAGAAATATTATTATTATTATTTCTGTGGTTCTATATGTACTTGTGCTATATGTACTAGATATTAAACATTATCTTTACTAATATTATAAAGACGTGTATATTTGTAACGAATAACTTTAAAAAACTACTTAACTGATTTCAAAAATTCTTTCACCATTTAGGATGTTCCATACTGAATACTGACTAAGAGCAAGACTTGTTAAAACAAAATTGTGCACCTTTCCTTTAGAAAAAATATTAAGTTTTTGTTTTTATTCTTGCCGTTAGGAAATGTATTTCTTTCTAGGTTTTTCATTTTGTTTATTCTAGGATTTTTGCTGTTTATTAATTTCGTTTTTAATAATTTCATTAAAATACTTAGTTTCTAGCTGGTTCTTCTGAGTTAAGGTTCTCTCAGAATAATATTTAATTATTTATTTCGGCAACAAGTGCTTGATGAATAAATTATTTTTGATATATTTGATTGAACGCTTATTGACGAAAGATCAGGTCAAGACTACTCGATTACACCAAGCATGTATGAGGACTTGTGATGATAGTAGATGAAGAGAAATAAGTATCTAAGGATATAAAGATGTGACATCTGCCTAAGGGATAAGTGCGGGATCTCTATGTTGTATTGTATTTCTTGCATGTTCATGGCCGGAATATTGGTTTGTAAGCAGTGGATTATTTATGACTATGTAAACAAAATCTGAAATCGCTACGAACGGTAAGGTAAAACCAATTAAGCGTTTTATTTATGTTACATTTTAATGACGCGTTCTTTTCATAGGCTTAAGCATCTATAGACAGATCCAATAGCCTAACCTTTAAAATAAATCATGAGCAAACAGGCACGATGCAATTGCTCAAAAATATTTAAAGCTTTATTTTTTTCGATTATAATTTCGATTTATTTGAAATGTTAGAAAACGTACTGAATGATACTTTATAATATGATGCAAATCGCGAAAAAATCAGTGTAAGTCAATGTTCTTGAATATAACTTTATTCTTCTTCTTTTAAAATAATGACGTTCGGGACACATTAAGATTAGGCATTTTGCCAATATACATAATAGCCGTGTGATACACGCAGAGCAGATTTTTTTTCTCCCCAACTCCGTGTCAGAGAGGCGGCTTGCCGTAAAAATTAAAACCTTTAGCAGTATTGTCAATACCTATCAAGACATTCTTATTATTCTTATTCTTAAATAAGGGACTGAGGCCGCATCTCAGAGCACTTCGACCCTATGGGATCTTTTGTGCTTCCCCTTTCCTTATGATGGGATGGGTATCCCCGCCAACATCGAAAACATTTTGTATGAGTTTCACGATGTTGGCGGGAATAAGGTCTATAAAGTCTTCTGGTTTAGGGTAAGCTAAACCTAGGACCCTTAGTCGCCTGTTGGTTAGTGCATCGCAGTCACATAGTATGTGCTCCATGCTTTCTTCCTCCTCACCACACATTCTACAGATGGGGTCATCAGCTTTGCCTATTGTGCACAGGTGTCTTCTAGTGGCAAAGGTGCCAGTGAGAGCGCCTATGAGGCAGCGGATTTGGGTTCTGCTGATTCTTCCCATTCTTTTAAGGTAGCCTATGTGTAAGGATCCTAAAAATTTCTTTGAGTGTGTCAGTCGGGGAGTGGACAACCATTCCCTGAGGTGCCTCTTTTGACAATACTCCTTTAGTGCCATTTTTATGGTACTTCTAGATAATTATTATAAAAGGCTCGGGCCCATTGATGTTTTGAGCCGATCCTTTCCTTGCTAGTTTGTCAGCATTTTCGTTACCTTCAATCCCTACATGTCCCGGTACCCACACTAGTTTCACTAGGTTGTGTTTGCCTAGATTATTTAGTGTGTGTATCGCATTCAAAACTAGTTTTGAAGTGACTTTGTAGGTAATTAAGGCTTTAAGTGCCGCTTGGCTGTCACTAAGAATGTAAATGGTCATTCCTTTGGTGCCCATTTCTAGGTTCTTCTGAGCACAGGCAATTATTGCATACCTATGTCTCGGCCTGAAAGACCATTGCATATTTGCCCATGCTTTGTTGGTACTCATACCCGTTGGCGTAAATACCTGCCCCTGTACCTGACTCCATTTTTGATCCGTCAGTGTGGGTTTTGAGTCCTCGCTATCAAGACATACTGCACTGACCCTAAATAAGTCGGGAGCAGGGTGTTTTTAATGTTACGTAAACTTGAGGCCCACCTGGTGTTAAGTGGTTACCGTCGCCTATAGCTTGCAATATTAAGGTTAAATCACTTAACATTGCATGTGCGTTGCCGGTCCTGGGGACTAAGATGATGTGCCTTGCATGCCCAGTAATTACACTACCTACCTTTCCCTTCAATTCGAAATAAAGCGAACTGCTTCACGGCAGAAATAAGAAAGGCGGTGGTACCTACCCAGACGACCCTACATATGGGTCTACTAACTAGTATGAGTGAGTATGTATGACAAAGAGTGTACACTTGATCTTGGTCTTCCAGAATATGCCTCAAGTTCAAAACTAAATACAAATTAAAATGAAAGTGAGCCGTTAATTTTCATGTTTAAATAATTTTAAAAAAGTTACGTCATTTATTTACTCCCTGTCTATTATTTTCAAGTCTCCATTTTCACGACCTCCTATGTTAGATGACTCACGTTGTTTGTCTTCGTCTAATTGTACGATTTTTGATTACTTTTATAATGACCAACGGCTCGGGCTCATTTGTGTCACAAATCAATACTCGGTTTGCGTTTCACATTAAAAAATATCGGAACATTCATTATCGTGTCACGAAAGTTCCACGACGATGAATATTTGTGTTAAATTCAACCTCAATTGGATAAATCAAAAACAGCACGCCACGGAGTCGATGCAATGCAAATCGTATTTTATTTTAATGTTATGAAGAGTGGTAGAAGCGCGGGAGTGTCGCGTCAGTGCTGCAAGCGTCTATAGGCTTTTCTGCCAACCACTTAACATAAAAAGAGCAACTTTAATTAAAATAACTATCAACTTTTTAATAGTTTCCGTTAAAGGTTGCCAGTAGAATAGCATCACCCCATATTCTCCAATGGGTGTCGTACAAGCCGACTAATAGATCAGCAAATGGGTATTGATCACCTTATACTCCGTCCACCAATCCGCATTGGGCAAGCGTGGTGGACAACTGCCTAAACCACCTTCGATGATAAGGAGAAGCCTTGTGTCCCAGCAGTGGGTCGAAATATAAAGGCTGTTATGACGAAAGGTTGCCATTTACAGCAACAAAAAGGCCCATTTTACTGTAGTCGCGATTCTAAATAAATTACTTTAGATCATGGATTTCAAAAGACTATGGATCACTTGAAACAACTAGTACAAATTTAACAGTTACTACCCGCTAGTTGCGTCAAATTGAAACTGATACCTACTGTCTGCACAACTGATGGACCATTCGACGCGGTTCAAAGACGAGCTATCATAATCGTTGACGATCCAATGCTCACAGCCGCTTCAATACCTCTATATCTTCGGAGATAATTTTCCTCCTTATGCGTTTTTTATAAGTTGTATAACGGAATGTGTTTTGAGGAACTATTTGACATGATGCCAACAGCTTCTTTCTATCACCGCACCGCTCGCCATCGGCAGGGTGTTCTGTTCATCCTTACACACTGGAACCGAGTTAGTCACGTACTCTGTTTAAGAAGAAATTTTCTTCCGCGTACGCTTCGGTTGTGGAATGAACTAGCTGTCGAGGTTTTCCCTAAGGACTACAACATGGTTGTATTCAGGAAAGGCGTGAAAAAGTTTCTCCTAGGTTGGCAACGCACGTGTTATACCCCTGGTATTTCAAGTGTCTTTAGGCTGCGGTGACCATCCAGCGAACCATATGCTTTATTGCCACCAACGTGGTATAAAAAAAATAGGGAGTGGTCTCCCCTTGAATTTCTCGTATACCGGAAACGACTCAAAGGTTTTTTAAAAACCTTATATTTTGATGTCATACATGCATGTTAAATTGTGGTCACCCATCCGAGTACCGACCGCGCACTTGGTTGCTTATCTTTCGTGATCGACGTCTCAAAAGTTGATAGAAACCTTATATTTTGATGTCATACACGCATGTTAAATTTGGTTGCAATAAGTTAAAGCATGCTCGAGTTATCGTGCTAACGCACAGACACACACACGTGACACACACAGACACAGACGTACAGACACACAGACACAAACACAGACATAATTCCAAAAAAAATATTTTTGGACTCAGGGAGGTCTAAAACGTGTAAATCCGTCAAAATCTCGAGGTCGAACTTTTTGACGATTACAAGACTTCCTCTACACTACGTACGAGAAAGTAAAAAGGAACTGAAAATTGATGTTAATCATCAAACTCACAACTAGAGTTGCTATATCTGCGCAGTTTCTTAAAATTATATGTAAAAAGCTAGCAGCGAGTTGCTCTGTCTACATAGTGCCTTTGAGTTGATCTGAAGCTAGCTTCAGTCATGTTTTCTAACAATCGCAAAATTGGACTAAATTTGATCAGATCTGTCTAAAAGTTGTAACAGCGCGCAAAACTAATTAACCAACTTCAAAAAAGGAGGTTCTCAATTCGACTGTATATTTCTTATGTACCTCATAACTCTTTCCTGGTAGATTCTTGAACCGATGGAATCAAAATTTACTTTCTTATGTGTACAAATTGTACTTAAATGAATAAAGAAATTTTGACTTTGACTTTGACTGGGTGTACTGATTTTGAAGATTCTTTCGACCTTTGGAAGCTGGTGCTTGTCATCTGGTCCCATTTAAATTTGATTGACATAGTAGTTCTGAGTGATCCCCAATAACGCCTATTTAATTGACATTGATGATATCGTCATCTTTTCACTTGTGTCTTAAAGATCTCGAGATAGTTTCTTGAAAATTTCTAAAGGTGAAAACCATCGGTTTTATCATTATTTACTTACCATCATGCGAGATGAAGAATAAGAGCTTGTGAGTCATATTAAAAAACATATCTCACAAAAGACTTTTGGTTATTTTCATAACAAGCAATCCTTAGCATTTCGTAGAAAATAATTCCACAGAAAGTCGCAGCCAATTGTTTTCCTTTAAAACTAGGAAGAGAACCAAAATTCAAAACTGAGCAAACATTATGTTTACACACAGATTAGACTCTCCCACAATAAGGTGAGAGTTCATTATTCAACACTGCGTTCTAGGCAGCGGAACTGGTTTTATTTGAGTTGGCCCGCGACAGTCTCGCTGCATATTGTTACGAGTTTTATTCCCTTTGAATAAGTTTCGATTGTAACCCCGCAATGCGCAGAGGCCTTAAAAGTATTACGGCAATCAAAATAAAGTACTGGGTTTAACTCCGGCTTCGCGTAAACTTTTGTTGAAATGAAACCTTTGAACAAAGACTTATTTCTGAATTCGGATTCTAAGAGAGTTTTGTCTCTGTCGCTCAGATGTTGTGTGTACTCTGTTGTGCTTTAGAAAGTCAATTAATATAAGAATTTAATAATAAACAACTTGTGAAGCTGTTTTTAAGCAATTTAAAATCATCTTCCCGACACAAAATTGTCGTCATCTTAGTGACTTCTTGTCGAACTGAGCTATTCTTGGAGAGTCTCTTAGTTTTTAAAGAATAATATTAGGGGTTTAAGTATGAAATTGCCGTTTTATATGGAGAATTTAACGAAAATTCATTTTCCCATACAAATATATTTGCGATTTTTTAAGGAACCACAAATCTGAATTTTGTGTAATTTTGTGGATATATTTAGACAACATTAAGCTATAGGATACTTAGAGCAAAAATTTGAGAATTGATACCTGTAAAAAAATATTCATATTTTTATAATGGAAACGGACATTTCTTAGGACGAGCAGTTTTTGAAGATTTATTTCTAGTGAAAAAAAATAAAAATAAGAATAAAATTTTATACATAAATATATGTCCTTGTAATGAAGTTTAAAATTTAAAAAGATGAATGGATATAGCTACTGTATTAAAGGAATTATACACTAATAAATAATGAGGAAAAAATCGGCAATTTCATACTTTAACCCCTATTATTAATGCTGCTAACACTTTAATATTCATCCTGTCAACCCGTCCGACTAAGCTAATGCGCTTGTGCTAGGGCTCTAGCATCCACTATTACCACCATTACGACCTGGCGCTGAGTGGTTATCCGTGAGTACTCGATGGAAAGCCTCTTTTCCCCGTGGGGCCTGTGAGGCCAAGTGCTGTCCGCCGTGTGAACGCCTGCGCTACTGCGCTTACTCGTGCAGCGGACAATTAGCAAATGAAGAGTACAGTTGGTTTTAGATGGTAACCGGTAGTCCGAACCTGGAGTCCCACATTACCTTGTGGCGGATGCTTATCGCTACTGGGTATGCATAAAGCATTTCCTAATATAAAAAAGAAGTGGGTTCACGTCAAACGTTAACGTTAAACATTTCAATTAATTAATGTTGTAATTATATGCTGTTCTTACATATAGTAGAGCAAGTTTATGTTGCTAGTTGTAAATAAAAAATAATAATCATGTCAAAAGCTGGGTTCCCAAGGGAGAACATTAGTTTTACCGAAGCTTAACACGAAGAGTTCAGATCTAATTATTATATTCATTTGGAGTCAAGACAGGCAGTCCTCAGGGTCCGTATTTAAATTTGAAGCTTGTTTTTAAAAATGTTATTTATTTTGTTATTTTAAGTTCCTTCATTCAAATTATGAGAAAAATACAAATTATGTGAGCAAACAATTTCATTTGATACCCATGTTATGGTAGTGAACAAAAAAATTAAATTTTAAAAGGTAATGGTATTTTAATGCCTGAAAATCTCGATCGTTTCAACATATGTCTAGAATTTTATTTTTAAGCATAACAAAATCGTTTAAAAATCAGTCAGCATGGAAGGCATATATTATCATCTTACCCCCCAGGATGTGCACTTGCAATGTTAACCCTTAATATTGCAAGTACGGTAACCACTTACTTAACACTAGGTGGGCCATCTCGTAGTAAAAAAGTCAGTTGACTGCTTAGACAAAGAATCCTGGTTGACTGTAAGAATTTATGACTTCACAAATTTAAGAATTTATGTTTTGACAGCCAATGAAAAGTATCTCAACTGACTTGTCAGGCAAAACCATAAGTGAATTAACTCGTTAAGCCCCGTTCGCGCTCAGGAGCGCGAGAACACAATTAAAATCAATTGTGTCTGGATATTAATAATCGTCGATGGATTAACAAACCAAAGTCTCCAATGCAAGCAGAAGAAATTAAAATGATGGCAAACGCGAAAACAATAATTTTCTAAGCAAAGATTGTTTCGATTTTCGCTAAGTTAAAACAGGCCACAAGCAAGCTGTCTAATTCCTGCACAAAAAGTCTTCCAAAATGTAAATGCAGAATGGAAAGAGGGTAGCAGCACCTTGGCCAAAGGCCAAATATGCAAATGCAGATAAAGTGATACTCTCGAAAAACGCTAAGAAAGTTATTGCAGCAACATGACTTTGGCTATTTGATAAAAGGACAAGTAAGTTTGGAATTAAACTGCGTGGGTTCCGAAATTATATTCAAAAAGTTAAAAAGCGTTCTGTTCGAAAATTTGAAAATATATTTTGAACCGTTAATATCTTTTCAACTCAGAAAATGATGGAGGTGATATTTTGCTTTACATTTCTTGCTTAGCAAGGCCTCTTTAAAATGCCCTGTGATATTGTACAGGTCATATTCGACTAACAGCATGACTTATCAATAAAAATATGTTCTTGAAATGCTAATGGAGGGTTTGATACAGACCTATTGGATTCTATGAATAACAGATCGCTTTGATTTCGAAATTGACTTTGAAAATGTCGTTGAAATAAAATAAATCGCGGATCTATCAATCTAGGGTTGTGTTTTTTTTATAATAACAAGGCTATACCGCGAGATTGGACGTATAAAAGTAATTGTTTTCTCGCCAGTAATTCAATCACTCCCAAGATGGTACCGCCTATTCGGGGCCCGTTCTATTTATTACATCTAGAAGTTTTTTTGTATTACAATAATATGAGATATTTTTATTTAATCATTAAAAATTTGGAATTTAGAAAATGTGCAAGAGCGTTCAAATTATGTGTCTAATTCGTTATTTGCTAATTACAATTGATTATGGTAGCTCCACTACGGCTGCGACTGGTCGACTCACAGTCCAATTGTTATAATGAATGTCACTGCACTAGTCATATTTATTATCATAAAGGTCCACTCCAAACTTATTTTAATAATTTATTTACTCCAAGTTGTAATTTTGTACTAATATATCTGTCAATTGTTTTATCACGACTACTTTATCAAATCAAATAGTAAAAACCGACGGCAACAAACTCATGTAACAGGAATCCCTCCGGATTAGTTCCTTCTCCCATATTTCTCACATTATTATGGAACCCTAAAAATGGTCAAAAGTTAGATTAAACAAGTTTTGAAAGGCTGTTACGACTCTATCCCAGTTTCCTATTCTCATTTCCTCTATCTAAGAAAAGGTCTGTTAGTGTTGCGAATTAACTAGTTTCAGGTGTTGTTAAACATCATTTGTTAAATACGAGACACGTTGCTTTGGTATTACAAAGCTTCGTCAAACTTGTAATTGCGTTGGAGGAATTTCGAGCTATCGACGGAACTGTGCCTTGTGGTTGGGTTATAATTCTCACTGCGATTGAAATTACAAAGAGCCAGCATATCGTGTCGGTCTAATGAAGAATATAGCTGTGGGTGTCGTGTCGTTGAATACTGCTAGTATCTTAGTGGTTGCCAGGCCGGGTTGACCAATGAAGACAAATGTCCTTTCAATGCACACGAATTTCATAAATATGTAATTATTAATTATAAGAGGTTCAAAAGCGACTGGGACACTCTGGCACAGAAAAGGGATCAGTTGAAAAGTTTGGTGGAGGCCTTTGCCCAGCAGTGGGATGATATAGGCTATTTAAAAAAATAAATATTATAAGATAGTTTATTATACTTTACTATATTCAACAACGTTTTTGTAATAATAATATAGGTCAAAGTACTACAATTTTTCATTTTATTGCATTTAAATTGGAATTCAAAGACACTCAGAAGTCCCGGGGCCTATAGGCTTTTAGGCCTAAAATTAAGCCTATTAGTGGCCATGATAGAAAAGTAGGCTTTTAAAAGGCTACTCACTTTAAAAAGCTTGTAGGTTTAAAAAAGCCTATAGGCCTAAAAAAGGCTTTTAGGCTCTCTTTGCGACTAAAGTCTTTTTCAAGGAGCAGGCTTATTATAAGGCTATAGCCCTTATTCAGATTATGATTTAGTATGAAATTATTTTAGTACCTATTGCATTTTTGCATTTGTATAAATGTCTGTCTCTCTTTGTATTTTTTATACTATATAATATTCCTTTCGGATTTACGATTACATATTTCTTTTCGACCCAAAGGTTGACTGGTAGATAATGCCTCTTAGCGTTAAGTTTGCTTATTGTATCAAATTTTGTGTGGAAAAGGTAAAACTTTAAATAATAATAATAAAGTAAAAACATTCATGCACTTTCAAACAATATTTAAAATCGTATAGGTAATTAAGTTGACGATTATTATACTCGAACAATAAATAAAATAGACGTAGCCTAAAGGACTAAAAATCGTTATAGGCTTTTAGCCTTTCAAGCCTTTTAAATATGCGCCTAGCCTACAAAACTAGCCTAAAGGCCTAAAAGCCTTTTTAGGCTTTTATCCCGCTGTAGCCCCTTAATTCTTAGGCTAGCCTTAAAAAAAAGCCTAAAAGCCTATAGGCCTCGGGAACACTACTCAAAACTATCCTAAGTGTGTTTTTTTAAAATTTAAAAGTAAATTATTTTTGTTTTATTTCTGAAATTATTTAATAGCTTTATTCATGAAATAACCATCCCGCCCTATATACAAGTGACAATGAAATTAAACATGTCACGTATTCACGTGTGATTTCTGCCCGGGGCATTGTGAGAATTCGCACTCACAAAATGTTAATTGTGTTTATTTGATGATTTCAAAGCCCCAGACACAAAACAATAAAAAATAAATAGAAATAAAAATGAAAAGAGGTGATTTCTGCGTCTTTGTTTTTTATTAGAAGCAACAATAACGTTATAGAAAAGCCACCAATAATTTCAATCTACGATGAAAATTACTTTTGGAATGAAGTAAGACTTTATAGGCTGATTCCGATGTCTCGTACTATTTGACAGACACATTTTTATTAAATGTATTGTAAATAAAAGAACATTACTTACATAACTCATTTTAATAATTATATAAATTACGTGTTACGTTGTTTGTCCGCGATGGACTCCTAAACTACTTATCCGATTTAAATCAAATTTGTACACTATGTGCAGTTTGATCCAACTTAAGAGATATGATAGTTTTTATCTTGATAAGTAGTCATGTTATTTTTTACTGCATAAACAATATTATAGGTAAGTAGTATGAAATTACCACAGTAACGCGTGGCCATGACAGCTACTAAGCATATAAATACGCTGTAGGATGTGGCTGGGTAAGCCACTCTTCAGCGAAAAGCGAAGATCCTCCGCCGAGGGAAGTGTTCGATCGGGGACCGCGGCCCGAACTGTACATGTAATTTTTTGCTTATTGGTAGTTGTATATATACTGATGTCCCTCGGAAACTTCGTAAGCACGATTTAGGCTTGCATTACGTATCGTGACGGTTCTGTCACTATGCTCCGCTCGCGTTAATGTCTGTTATTATGTAGCCTATAGCCTTCCTCGATAAATGGACTATCCAACACAAAAATAATTTTTCAAATTAAACTAGTAGTTCCTGAGATTAGCGCGTGTAGACAAACAAACAAACCATCTCTTCAGCTTTATATTATTAGTATTGTAGGTAGACGACTATATCTTTAAACTGTGCAGAATACTATTTTACTTTTTTCTTTCTAAAATCTATATAATAGATTTTAGAAAGAAAAAATCGGGAGTGGTCTCCCCTTGACTTTCTCGTATACCGGAAACGACTCAAAGTTTGATAGAAACCTTATATTTTGATGTCTGCAGGTATGACATCAAAATATAAGGTTTCTATTTTGGTCACCCGTCCGAGTACCGACCGCGCAGTTGGTTGCTTAACTTTCGTGATCGACGGCTCAAAATTTGATAGAAACCTTATATTTTGATGTCATACACGTATGATAAATTTGGTTGCAATAAGTTAAAGCATGCTCGAGTTATCGTGCTAACGTACAGACACATAGACACACACACAGCCATAATTCCAAAAAAATATTTTTGGACTCAGGGAGGTACAAAACGTGTAAATCCGACAAAATCTCGAGGTCGAATTTTTTGACGATTACAAGATTTCCTCTATACTACGTATACGAGAAAGTAAAAAGAAGTTTGTCTGCCATTGAAGACTTCAAAATACCATTTCACAAATTTCACAGATTTCACGCGCGAGAACTGGCTACTTTTTATCAATAAATTCGCTCGGAATATACCAATAAAAAAATGGCAAAAGTCACAGTGCCTTTCCCATTTCGTTCAGTAAACCGGCGGTCACTCGCCGCACTCCGGGGAAATCTACCAGGTCTGTTGATTCAATAGAATTTTTTGCCCATCCTTCGGTAACTTTACAATAAAAATCCCGAAATGAAATATTTATGCAACGGGAATTGTTGTGTGCGTTCAACGGCTCATTGCTTGCTTAAATACTGTAAAACGATTCTATTTTTCGGGGAAAAACTTACGCTTTTCCGATTGATTTTTTTTTGTGCATTAGACATCAACTGATAATTGTATTATGTAGAGATGCTATTTTGATCGTATTCAGGTAGAGATACAGGTTTTTGTGACAAACACGAACATTTGCTTACCAGTTGTGGCTGCTTATAGAAGACGTCGACTAATAAAACAAATGAAAAAATAGGTGCAAGACACAGAATAATTATACGTCATAATATGGATAAATAGTAGACGGCTTGACAAGAAATGGAATCAATTCCTAGATGAGGACGTAGTTACACTACAGTCGAGCATGCTACCTTTTACCCGTGTGAAAAACTCTACTTTTCATTTTGAATACAAGTAAATTAAAAAAGCGTTTTTTAAAATATTTATTGATAAAAATAATCGCAAAAAATTGTCTTTTTCACAGATTAGAGAGGGGGAATTTATAGGGTTTATAGAATCTTTTTAAATTTGGAACTAATTGCGTCACGGCCGCTGACCGGGTGTTACCTGCCGAGTCAGTTGCGATATTTTGTAACTGTCAAAACAATTATTCTTCCATAGATTTTGTATGGCAATACGAATTTGTGACGTCAATTAAAAAATAAAAAATTCTAATAGTCAACTGACCAAATATCAAATGATTTCGACACGCTTAAAAATCAAATTCATTAGTAAGTTTGAAACGATGGAGATTTTCTACATCTTTTACCAATTTAACACCTTCTTATTATTTGTGAATGTATAAGAATCTTTTTCAATTTGATACACACAGCATCACCGCTGTTAATCATCCCTCCAATTTGAGAGAATAGTCACCATATACTCAATAACCAAATACAGTTCATTTTTAAAATTCATTCCCGCTTTAGGGAAGGAAGCAATTACTATGAGATTTTTCCGTAGACGCGCGTTCGGCCCAATACTTAGTTCAAACAAATAATACTTTCGAGTACGAGATGTGAAAAATAATTGTGCATTGCGTTACATCACCACATTTGTTCGTATGACATCCTGTGCATCGAAATCAGAGCGTTGCGACGACGCAATAGACCGCCAATGCCTAGCAAAGCTCTCAGTCAATTTATTAAACAAACTTTTAACGACAAAGACTCGTGGAATTAATTACAGGGAGCCCCCAAAAATGATAATAGGCATTTCTCATCTTTGAAGTGTAATCGAAACGCGCATAATCCCCCGTGGAATCTCGCCACTAATTATATCAAGGGAAATTCTAAGCAAAATAACGGTGTGAATCTGCGTGTTATCCCGGGGCGCTGACTGAATAAAGTATATTGTAGAACATTGGGATTAAGTTTCTCGGGACACATAGAGCGTGAAAACTCTTGTTTACAGGAAAAAGTAGCTTTTTATTTGTTTGGAAGAAAACTGTATGGGCTGCCTGGTGGTGAGGAGTCACCAGGCTATAAACGCTTGCACACTGAGATAACACTTACACGCTGCCAGCCTAAAATAAAGCGACCGAAATGTGAATAAATGAGAAGCGGACTGTATAAAAAATATAAACTATTGGTAACTACAAAAACACACACAGTACATACACGTTGGCCGTGAGACTTAATCATAATAATTAGTTGAGAAGAAGACTATATAATATTGAAACATTTATTGAAAAAAAGAACTTAAAGCTATGGTTGTGAGGTCCGCAATATCTAGTCACCTTCCCTACCCCGTAGAGCTACGGTCTTCTTTGAGGCGGAGGTAGTACCCCAGTTCGAGCGCACAATTTCCAGTGCCCTACATTCACTTAAGCTTCTTGTTCGTTGTCCAAAAGTTTTGACTTTTACAATTTAAGCTAAGGTGGGATAGATATTGTTTCCTTATTGGGATTGATTTGAAACTACATGTTATAAAATGTGGAAACAAAAAACTAGCAATACCTCCTGTCGCGACTACGAGACGGGAATAGAACCCGTACTTACCGAACCCGTTATTGTTCTATCAACACAGAACTCTGAAAACACAACAAATTCGCTCCAGTCTATTATGTCTTAATGTCACAACATATAAATTGTAAGCAATTTATTCCCGATTATTATTCATCTTTTTTCAATTCTAAAAATATATAGCATAAAAATAAATAAATAAGGTAATAATTTCGTATAAATAAAGTGTAATTTATTAGTAACGTCAGTCAATAAGAAATAAAGTCAGCATAACGCTGAGTGGGGAACTATTTGGTCTAAAAACTATTTTTGCGTATAATTTTTTTTTTTTTCATATCTGTTTTGCATTTTTTGTTCCATGTTAACTTTAATGTTGTATACAATTAAAGTTTACATGGAGCAAAAAATATATTATAATAAAAATAGTCTCATTCAAATAAGGCCTCACGAAAATGTAATTAAATTATAATCTTGAGCGAGTTAATTTTTGTAAAAACATCTAAACTGATTCGAATAAGTATCATTGTTAAAAGAAGAACATTATATTATTTTATTCTCATGACATTAAATGTTCTGTGTGTCGCGACAGCTCTAAGTCCTTAATTTATATTGTAATGAAAAGGCAAGCCGCAAATAATTAAGGAACAATCCTATTTAATGATACATTAAACACAGGAAACTTCACACACCAGCCGCATCAATCACAGTGAAGTTTTAGTTACATAAGTGAGAACACAGTTTAATTTACCAACCTCGTAAGCTCATTGTAACTCCCGCTCCACACTAACAGCCGTGAACCCGCGCGAAAGTGATCTGCATTGTCGCCTTTAAATCGAAACAAAAACAGAATGAAAATTGAGAAGTCACAATGAACAATGTTTTCACACACACACACACACACACACACACACACACACACACACACACACACACACACAAACGCACACACACACACACACACACACACATAAGCACACGCACACGCAACCCAGGTAATGGAAATCGGAGTAGACCAGTATAATCGCTCCATCGAGCAGAACCGGGTCAGGGTTGCAGAGACCGCCGAAATCGCAGAACATATTTACTGCTGATTTTCAAGCCAACGTTCTCCAACCTCCGTGACCATTTTTCCAGTCTGCTCTCCACCAACTGCATTCAATCCTCATCGACAAGAACAATATCAACGGTGAATAGCATGGGTGCCTCTTCTTGTATGTCTGATGTCAGTGCATCCATAAGTAATAGGAAGATTTATAAACTTAACGCTGATCCCTGGTGAAGTGGTGCAACCCAACTGCCAAAGTGAACTCAGTAGGCCACAGTTAACTGTAGGTAGGATTCTTTAAGGGAAGCGTCGGTGGCGTAGTGCGTAAGAGCGTCGTCTCCTACCCGGGAGGCACTGGTCCGATCCCCGCCACGTACCAATGTGTTTTCAAATTTTGAATGCATATGTACGTTTAATCGACGCTTGTTCGGTGAAGGAAAACATCGCGAGGAAACCTGCACACACCTTGAAGAAATTCTTAGGTTGTGTGTGAAGTCGACCAACCCGCACGTGGCCAGCGTGGTTGACATAAGGCCTAATCGCCCATAATGTGGGGTAGGCTCGAGCCCCTCGGTGGGGACATTATAGCGCTGTTGAAATGAAGAAGAAGACGAAGGATTCTTTAAAACCTGTAAAATAGATTTAAAAACTTTCAGAACATTGTGTAAGAGGTATGTTGTTGCAACCGTTTTAAAACCAGATGAAGGAACGGAATGCATAGTAACGTGATTATGTTCTCAAATGGCAACATTTTACATAAAACCTCGAAGGATATTCGAGAAAAATTTGAAGAGTAAACTCGAATTCGAAATTATTTCGAAGTAAATGTGTATTGCGTCCTGGTTTTTGACTTTTATTTGTTAGTAGTTATATTTAAAACTTCTCATCATTCAGGTCAGGGCCTTAACGTATCTTATAATTATCGTATTTTTATCGTGACCAAAAAATATACAATTTGAAATGACTAAAGCATATAACTCACAATAGGTTCCATTAGCGTGCAAAATTTAATATACATGACAGTTTATTAATTCGTTTACAGTAATTAAGTATTGTTTCTCACGCAAGGCATTTGAATAAGGAGCGCAAAATGAAGACATTATTTTCATGTTAATGTAGCCTTGTAAATAACTAATAATTTCATGTTATTGACCCCTTGGGGAATACTATCTAAATGTCCAAAAGTGAATCGTTACTACGTGTATGGGATCAGTACAAAATTCCTTCATAATTTGATAAAAAATATATGTAATGAAATGTAATGTGTGCTTATTATTATGCGTGCTTCGTCGATTATATAAATTGCGGTAGATTTCTTCAAATAATGTTTTTTTGATGTTTGACTGTTTTTATTCGGAAACACGAAAATACAGTGCAGCCGAATTCAATACGCAATTATTCAACTTTTTTCAATTGAATGTTTTTAGATAGGTTTGCCTAAAATGAATGGAACTACATAACTCCATCCGCTATGCAAACGTCGAATGTTACCGAATACCGTATTTTTGAAAAAAGTAATAAGCATACGCAAACGAATACTAAATCACAGTGGCGTCCGCAACAAATTTAAATTTTGTTTTCAATGTTGCGGATTAAGTCCATTTTTCTAGCTGACTTTGTTGATTTGAGAGCGTGTTAATAAAGTGTGAAAAGTTAAATATTGTATATAGCAGAGTCTGCGTTTATCAGCATTACTTTAACATTGGAGCGTAAACGACTGCTGGTCAACAATAGATTATTTTTTATTGTACACTCGTACATAAACGCGTCCCTTAAAAAATCTTCATTTGTTCATATTGGATGAAATGGCGACAGATAACAGCAGTAATAGCTCTTACGTACTGCCGGCTGGTCGCCCGTGACTTGGTGTCTCGGCGAGCAGAACATAGGCGGGCAACCGACAACCAAGTGCGTTAACACCAATTTTGTCATCATCATCATCATTACCACCTTTATAATTCTACCCACGGCTGCGACACAAGGCCTCTCCTTGTCATCGAAGGAGATTTAGGCAGTAGTCCATGCACCACGTTTGCTCAATGCAGATTGGTGGATGGAGCCGATCAATACCCATTTGCTGCTCCATTAGTCGACTTCTATGACACCCATTGGAGGATATGTGGAGATGCTATTCTAATCTGCCGGCATCACACTCCCAACCAATTTTGTGAACTATAGAATAACAAAGGTCGTCAAAATCACCTACAACTAGTCGACGATGCCTAATGGCACTAACATGCGACCACAGATGCTCCTCATGGTGAAGGACAAGATATACGAATC
Organism: Elophila nymphaeata; assembly: GCA_955850985.1. Lineage (NCBI taxonomy): Eukaryota > Metazoa > Arthropoda > Insecta > Lepidoptera > Crambidae > Elophila > Elophila nymphaeata. The sequence continues at coordinate 5,497,462 of OY039081.1, forward strand.
AACTACGTTCTTCTACTAGGTGCCGCTAATCCGCTGTACCCTATCTCTTTTAAAATCAGTATTCAATAGTTCTGCATTCTAAAGGCCAATTAGGTGATGGGGTCCACGTCCGGAAGCCTCCTCGTGGCGGACCCTGGTAACGTGGTGGGGAAACTTTCACGGCGGGTGTGTGGCTTTTGATGTCAAGTGTGTCCCTTGGCATTCGAAGTCACATGCCATCGTCGAATTGTTTTTGTTTTCCCACCACGGCTAGTTCCGGACGACCCTTTTCAAGGTCACGACCGAGCCCGAAGTCCCCCGGGTGCGATCCGATGGCTGCTCCCCGGTGTCCTCGTCAGGAGCACGCGCTAGGTCGAGCAGCCGTCGGTGGAGGAGTGGCTGCTGGCCACCAATTGGTGCAAGGAGTGCCTAGACGGGCAGCGTTGGGACGGTCTCGGTGTAGTTGCGCCCACGTGCACAGATCCCGAGCCGTCCCGTAATACCGCACTGACGGTCAGGCCGGGAAGGATGTTTAGTAGGTATAGAGGGAACGCCTTTACCTTGAGTCCCACATATCCCCTGCAGTTGGCACTACCCCGCAGGGACGATGTGTAAATGCATTTGACCTTCCCGTCAACAAAAAAAAAGTCCTAATCTCCCCTAATGTGGGGTAGGCTCGAGCCCCTCGGTGGGAACATTATATGAGCTGTTGATAAAACAAAGAGTGGTTGAATTAAAAATAAACCCAAACCAAAAATAACCAAACAAAATGTTTACTTAGCTGTGTTGTGTTCGAATGTGAATTCTATAAATTGCTGAAAAGCTTTTATTATTCTAAAAGTTAATAAATAACAATGAGAAGCGTTTTATGTGCCCACTTAAAATAAAATAGTACCATTAATAGGCATTTCGGAGATTTTTGTGTCCTGTAAAAATATAAAAGTTCAATTTAAACACGCAACGCTTATCTGTTAATGGAGTCTATTTATATTTATGCCAACGTTGTTATCACTAACCCTCAGTGACTAGTTTTATTAGGCTATTGAAATAAAAAATCTTTCAGACTAAATTATTCGCTGTAAAGCTACATTTTGTTATTTATTTTAAAAAACATAGGAATTAAATGACCTAAATATTTTCTCGTTCTTCGGAAAGGTGCCGGCCGCGTACTTTTTTTTTACTGACTACCTACTGCAGTTTGCCGCTGATGGCATTTACTGCTTTACCGGGTTTTTAAGAAGACGAAGACCTTGGAGGGTCCTCAAGCCTGTAAGTCAGCTGTTCCTTGGGGATTACTGGGCGACCGAGCATCTCCCCCGTGGGGAGTCTCTCGACCGCCTAGCGTCCCTAGGGCGTCCAAATTAAAAGGGAGCGGGGCACCTAAGGGTGCCTCTAAAGGCTCGGCCCTCGGCTCGGGCGCATTGTGTCGTGGAGAACGTGGGGAGAAGCGCCCCGATACGTATCTGTACCGGGTATAGCGTGAAGTGTATAGACCAGGTCTACGCACCCCTGTGCGACGGGTGCGGTGATTAACAAGTATGTTACTAGTGCTTGGTTGTGTAGTGTTGCTCTGCGAACTACGCGGCGGTAACGGAGCGATGGCGCTCGTGATCGGATCGTCGGGGTCCAGTAGGACGTTTTTAGTAATTAAAGGCTTAGACTACGAGAGAGTTAGGGTGACGGGGAACCTTGTCGAAGTAATGCTTATTAGACGCTTTCTTCATAAATGAGGCTATGAAGGGGATATTCTAAACAACTGTTTTCCACAAAATCACAAATTATATCACTTGCAAAAAAGCATTGAAATCTTTTCTTTTAAGGGAAAAGTATTCCTCTTCGCTATAACTAGTAAGCGTCCCAGCTTTCTTTACTGCTTCTTAGGCAGCTTTTGCAAATGGAAAGTGTTCTGCGTTTGTCAAATTGCGCCCAGCTCTCCACTGTTTGCTGGCATAAGTAGAATTTGTATTTTACTGGGCTCTATTCGTGAGTTACAATGGAATAATGTAATTTGTTACCGGGAATTCTTGCTTGTTGATTTTGGTAGATATTCCTTGTAAATTCAAAGGTTGCTTTTAAGTTTTTTTTTATACTACGAGATGGCAAACAAGCTTGCGGCTCACCTGGTGTTAAACGCCTATAGACACTTGCAATATTCAGCGTAAATCACTTAACATTCCAAGTGCGCTGCCATCCTGGAGACTAAGATGAATGATGATGATGCCTTCCATGGTCGGTAATTACACTGGCTACCTTTCTATTAAATCCGAAGCACGGCGAAATGCTTCACGGCAGAAATAAGAAAGGCGGTGGTACCTACCCAGACGACCCTACATATGGGTCTACCACCTAGTAAAGTACTGCATAGATTGATTTTGATTGAGGTAGGGCATAGTGGACTAGCCGCTAGAATTTGGAGCACGGTAGTACCTCCTTACAGAAGACCACAGTCACATAACACTATTTTGCTCGAGCTACACGGCTTAGAGGATTTAAAGGGTCTAGGATTGTCAGCGCACGAGTGTCAGGTCAGTGTAACCCTGTGTGCGTTAAAGGCACGACCTAGAGGAACACGTCAGTTTTTCGTGGGTATGCCCTGACAGGGTGAGTCCTACATAACTTTAGGGTGGCCCCACTTGACTTAGGCTTAGGCAGTAGTCCACCACGCTTGCCCAATGCGGATTGGTGGACGGAGTATAAGAAGATCAGTACCCCTTTGCTGATCCATTAGTCGCAAGCTTTAACCAAATAACATAAAATAATGAATGGAGATGGAAAAAAAATTTAAACGGACGAATAACAATTTTTATTTTTTTTAATTTCTTTTTTTTTATTTTTCTTTTAATTCTAAACTTTGCTATTTAGCCTCTCCTAAGGTTACCTGGAAGAGATAGCTTATAATATAATAATATTTATAATTGCGTAGTTATTATATTAGTCGAATAAGTAATGCGTTCTTAGATTGCGTTAATACTGGCTTGATATCTTACATCAAAATACATAATGTGTCAGAATTTTTTTAAGCAATTAGCGTAGTTTCAGCGGAATCAGCACAAAAGTGGTTATAACCTTATCGGAATCAGCACAAAAGTGGTTATAACGTTATTAACTTTATAAATATCCCATTTTAATATGCATGCAATGTGATTTAATTTTGTTTTCTTCCGTAATTATTTTAATTTTAGTTTTCAGTAAACTATATCACAGCAACATCTATTCTTATCATTTGACATATTCCCCGTAACAATCTTGACATCAACATTATCACTCTAAAAAGCGTGGACTTAAAAGCCAGTATCCCCTGACTCTGTATTGGATCTGTGATGTGGCTCATGCTGAACTGGTTATCTGCTCGGCTTCTGACGCATAGGCTATATACTTTTAAGAGAATACTGTTTTCACCTCTCCAGCACCGAAATACATCTTTTGCTTCGTAAAACCTCGAAGGAAAAACGATTTTTGCAGCGAGCTCTGAACAAGACTGTAACGTTCAATCTAAATTATTTTAGTAATCTTACTTTTAAATTTCAATAGTTATTTTTAAGATAATAAACATGTATTAAAGTAATGCCTTGTTTTTCTCACCTATAACAATTTTCTTGCTGGAGAGGTGAAAAGTTGTATGTTTTATTTATTATTTATTTAAAAACTTTATTGCACAAAGACAGTACAAAGGGTGGACTTAATGCTATACATCATTCTCTACCAGTCAACCAGAAAGGTGCGCGAGATACAGTGTAGAAGACAGGATCTACAAGACTGAAAATATTTACAGTAATATATGTTTCACATGAGAACAAAATGTTCTTTGTCTCTTGCCTTTAAATCACTCACTGCGCTCGTAGTCTATTTATGAACCACTCTCTATGCTCGTGAGTCAATTCGAGACTATTTCGCTGGTTCCTGTTTTCGAACTCGCAGCAAAAAATAACTTTGCTCACATGTTGAACAAATAACAATTAGGGGTTTAAGTATGAAATTGCCGATTTGTATAGAGAATTTACCGAAAATTCATTTTTCCATACAAATATATATGCGATTTTTTAAGGAACCACAAATCTAAATTTTATGTCATTTTGTGGATATATTTAGACAACATTAAGCTATAGGATACATAGAGAAAAAAATTGCGAATTGATATCTGTAAAAAAATATTCATATTTTTATAACGGAGACGGGCACCTCTTAGGGCGAGCTGTTTTTGAAGATGTATTTCTAGTGAAAAAAATAAAAATAAGAATAAAATTTTATACATAAATATAAGTCCTTGTAATGAATTTCAAAATAAAAAAAGAATAATGGACATAGCTTTTGTATTAAAGGAATTATACACTATTGAATAATGAGGAAAAAATCGGCAATTACATTCTTTAACCCCTATTATTTACCTCGTCAACTTTTTTATTGTATTACTTCTTTTTATTTTATTTATTTACGATTAGAATAAAATAATTTAATTTCTTTTTAGGAATAGGTTTTGACTATTCACTGATGACGTATGCGCCTATAGATTTATAGCTTAGCTGCAGAATTATTGGAACAAAATTCAATGCTAAATTGGCGTCACTGGACTATCGAGCCAAAATTCATAATCACATGGGACCGCTTGTGAATTAATCTTCGGAATTACACTATTCCCGGGTAAAAAGAGCTCTTTCGTGCTACTATCCGCCAATTATATTTGCCAAATAGCGGCAAATTGGCCATTTGTGGGAGATATTCCTTCCGTTTGCATAGTTTAAATAGCGTAGCGGGTTTTTGTACGAATCGCGATTGTCATTCTAATCTCCTTAGGTAATTGTTTATTATGGTCCCATAAAATCGACGTTTACATCTTTACTTTTGCAACCTTTATTTTTGTTTTGATGATCTACTTTTTTTGTTTACATTGTAATAAAAATACTTAAAATCATCATCGCCTTGCTTGTAATTTTTTTATATAATTGTTTAACAATCTAGAAATGAAAAACGATTCTAGATTCCATAACGGGCCTGGGGTAACACAAAATAAAAGAACTAAATTTGTTTCTTATCTTTTGCGCTTTATGAGCAAATGGCTATTGAGAACGACGACTAACTGCGCTTCATTCACTGTTTGGAAAAGTCTTTAGGAAAGAAGAGTATCGCTACAGTACCTACTTCAAGAGTACACGAGCTGAATTCTTACTAGTCACCCATAAAGTGTCAAACAAATGCTCAATCCAAAAAATATTTCGTATTATTCTACCTAAGTACCTACATTTGCATAATTCTACACAACATCGCAGCCCTGTAGTACCTGGATATAATAATAAAAACGTTGAAAGAAAATTATAATTTTATTACCTAGATAAATGATTCCAGGCAAAAATTACATAAACGTATGTGTTCTAATAATGAGAGATAATTTGAAAGCCCCAAGATTGTTTATTAAACAATTAATTTTAACGCACCATAAATCATGCTCGTTATTTCACCTTTTCCTCTTAATTGCTGTCCTTTTTATAAAAACCATCCACCGAAAAGGTCGGAACAAAGTGCTCTCCAAATGGCATTTATATTTTTGCGGTTGTTTTAATCGTAAATTAGGTCAAAATATTAAAATAAGAAAGCTTTATTTAAACTCCATTATTTTGTTAAATAATGTTTTCAAAGTGGAAAAATAAATGCAAGACGTTTAAACTAGAATATCTTTTCGCTTGTGACGAGAAGATGATGAAGACGCGATTATCGTTATTGTGGCGATATCTTTTCCAAATTTCTTGTGCCTCATACAAAGACCTGGTCACAACGGAAAGGGCTATGCTCAGGCGTAATTATATCAGAAATTATGAGATCCAAAGGAGAAGACAGAAGGAGACAGTCTGGTAACCTGTGACTGTTTTGAGGCACTGCATAGAGTTGAGTGAATGAATAAGCTTTATTGTACCCCAAAAGTATGTACATAATACAGACATAGGTTAATGAATAAATTGTACAATGGGCGGCCTTATCACTAAAAAGCGATTTCTTTCAGGCAATGTTTGAACGAAGAGAAAAAGCAAGAAGAACAATAAAGGGGTTGACGGTGTATCAATTATTAATTAATTACTTGGATAATTATGTGGGTTCTAAACACGCATAATATTAACATATAAATTGTTGAAATACTAGGTGTACTAGGTGTATGTACCTTGACTGATACGCTGTTACCGCGTTCGCTAGTGACCACGGCCGCCACAAGACAGCCGAAAAGTCGAGTCAAGGTACATAGTATTTCGACAATTTACTATGTTAATATTGTGAGCGAAATGTTATTTAATTAATTATAACTTAATGAAACAAGTAAAACTTAAATAATATGACAAAATGACACTACCTACTTACTGATGATGTGTCTTGTGTAACTAAATGTTCACCAAAGCTCTACTCATCGCTTTTAGGATATGAGCAAGATAGCACAGCTTAAAAGCCTACAGTGGTTCGACGTCTTTGAAGCTGAGGAAAATGCCGCTTTTGTTTGAACAGCGTGCAGTAGACATTACAATGAATCAGCGTGTCCCGAGCGAGTGTATGCAGCTCAGGCTTTCCAGCGCCCCCCTCTCGTCCCGCGTCACCCTCATGATTGCTTTGACTAGATGTGCTCTTTCGACGACTGAAAAAACTTATATAGACTGTGGTGATAGTATGTGCGTATTGTATCTTATTGGGAACAAATATTTTGCGCAAAATGGTATTAAAATACCAATTTTATAAATGATCACCAAATCGTGTCGAAATATGATATTTTTGGTGATCTTTAGTATCTTTGGCTTAATCAGCTTTTCTTAAATCACGGTATTATTACCTATTAAAATACGTCCGCTTTTCAATCCAAAAATCCAACAATGTTGTGCGTGTATAGTCATCATCAACAGCTCATATAATGTCCTCACCGAGAGGCTCGAGGCCCTACATTAGGCGTGATTAGGCCTTAGTCAACCACGCTGGCCAAGTGCGGGTTGGTCGACTTCACACAACCTAAGAATTTCTTCATAGGTGTGTGCAGGTTTCCTCATAATGCTTTCCTTCACCGTAAAAGCGTCGGTTAAAGGTACATATGAATTCAAAATTTGAGAAAACATTGGTACGTGGCGGGGTTAATATAATAACGCACTTACGCACCACGCCACCGACGCGTGTATAATACCTATACACAAATACAATTAAAAGTAGCATAGACCAGCTAAGAATGTTGAATGTTGTCTATGATAATTATTGACCAAACAGAAGAAATAATATAAATTACAAAACATAAGCCAAATAACAACAATAATTTACCCAAAACTTGACAATAAGACAAAGAAAACGTTAATCCAACGAAACAGCCGCCATCTTTCAGAACTCCCCTTCACGACAAAATACCCGGGAAAAGCTCGCCTTTAAAAACTTCTAACGATAAAACCTTTAGCTGAAAGCGAATTAGCGGGGAATTAAGTATTTTAAGAACATTATTAATACGATCGGTACCAAATTGCGGTATTGATCGCACTTCAGCAGGTAATCCTCTAAGATGCTTATCAATGCCTGATCTGGCGATTAGTACGAATTAATTATACATTCTTAATGACCGACCAGTATTAAAGAACATTGCTGTTTCCTTTAGCTGTACTTAAAAAAGCTTTGTTTAATTAAGTGTAAGTAATTTATAGATTCTTCGGAGCATTACTGAAGATTAATTTGGTTATTTAAATGAGAAAGGAGGGTAGGAATTTTTGTGAATGGTAAGATGAATATTTTTTCGGTGTTAGAAGGATACGAAAGAAGAATATCTTTTTTTGATTGATCGTTTTGGTTGACCGCTGATGGACTTTACTGAGTCTCCGGAATTTTAAGTTTCGCAGTTTTGTGAGTCCACCGGACTTATATACGAGCCAATAAACTAATTCATATGAACTTTGGGCCTTAGTGTCTATTAATCCCTTGGGTATACGAGCTGCGATTTAAAAAACATCGCAACTTATTTAGTCTTTTTCTACCACCTAATTTATTCCAAGGGGTTGGTTTTTTTATTTATTATTCGTTTTATTAAATTTTATTAATTATTCGTTTTATTACAAAAGTAAACTTAAATTGTATTCCACACTGATTAACCTTATCACTAAGAGCGAGATCTTGCAGGCAATCTTAGGATCGATAATTTTCTCATTCGAATTCGTTCGACAATTTTGACGAAACAAGTACTTATTATAAAGGAAGCTGATGGGATCAGAACAAAGATTATCACGAAAATACTACCGTATCCTCTTCATTACATCTTTATTATTACAAACTGGTTGGTAATAAATAACACTTTTATACTTGTAACATAATTTGTTCAAACAACTATTAACAACTATAAACACGTTCGTTTAAGATGGCAGCTCCAAATCGAATGCGCTCACAGCGCCCGTTCCGCGATCAAATCTCTAATGTTATGGCGGGAAAAACAAACTCTCTGATTGGCCCATGAAATCAATACTTTACCTACTAAATGAATAAAATATACTCCTTCAATACGTCTGTATTCTGAAATTACAGTTTCATATTTGAATATGGCTGCTTTACTTAACTCAAATTAATTTACGCTCGTTAAAAACTTGCACCTTTTGTTGCAAATTAGAGCTTATAAAGTATGATTTTAGTTTAATTTCTGTCAACTTAGTAGCAAAGCAAGAATAAAGCGCTAACTTCGCTATGAGCAAAACTAACTAGCTTTAGTTAGCTTGCGTTGCGGAATGCATCATATTATACTTCGGATTTTAGTACAAACTAAGTTCACTTAGAGCTAAATTATAAACATGAAGGTACGACTTTTTATTGTTAAGGTGAATCCTTTTATCCGAGATCAAAAAAGAAGGTTATTAATTCGTTCCGGCGAGTTTTTGCACAGGGGGCAACAACCTCCTTTGATGACAAGCAGAGGCCTTGTGTCCCAGCAATGAGGGCGAATTATAAAGGCTGTTGTTATTATAACAGGGGCGGGAAGAGGGGGATTACTACTCCTTGGGGAAATTTGGTTTTCGAATCGAGTCCCAGCTTGTGTTCTCTCTGGGGTTTCCTCCTAAGAGAAGATATGTTAGAGGACACAACCAAAAGCAGGCGAAAAACGCTCCACTAATGACTGGTAAGCGATCCGCGGGCCTTGCTGGCCTGCAAACCAACGCCGCCCAAAGGTGGCTTGATTGGGTCTACCCAAAAAGCCACACCGTTCAGTGCTGGGGGCACTCCCCTATCCACAAGCCAAGGGACGCGCCTAGTAGCGCTCTGGAAGGCGCCATATGAACCTTGTAGGCGGCCCTAGCAACTGCTTCTAGCCTGCTAACTTGCTTCTTTCGTACCGAAGACCTTTCCATTCCAACGGCCATCAGTCCTCCTCGCAATGTGCCTATGTCGGTGAAAGAAAACACCCACCCTTACAAAAGTGATAAATAAATTATCACTCAAAACGCATTTCCATTAATGTGGCTAAGAAAAGCGATTGACTACAAACATTCAATTACGAATTCTATTGTGTTTGAAGATGACATGAGAGACGAACTTTCCTTACCTTGGGTCCTTTTGAAATTGTGGCAACTTTTATTGCTTTTATTCCTCTATCTAAGTTTTCTGTTTCACAGATCTATTGGGCTTTACCAACAATTGGGTGAGTTGAATTGTGTACAGTAAATAGCCTGTTTTACGGAAACGACGAATTTCCTTTGGTATTTTATTGGATTTCTTCTTATAACAACTTGCTGAAGTATTTTTTCCTCGTTCGGTTGCTTTGTCCCGTTGGAGGGACGAGCAATCTTTTACTAATTTTCGTAACGATTTGTTACTTGATTTCTAATGGACTAATTCGAATTGCAATTGGGACTTAGGTATTGCTCTGTTACGTTCAATGTAAGGAGCATTTTTTTAACTAGCTTTTAAATTACCAACACGCATAATCATTAGCAACCAAAACAAGTCTTTGAATTTATAAAATATATTTTAGTCTACGTACTCGACATCGAAGTTTGTAAATACATTCAATAAATTTTATAACATTCGCAATATAAAGATCGCCGAATCGTCCGCCTCCAACGTCGTCAAATTACGTCTAAAATATGTATTTTAAATATACTCATAATTCATCATTTTCCTACCCTGCTCCCCATTTATTTGGGCTCGGTGCAGTATGCCTTGATATTGACGATACTGATATTTGATTTTTTTCCACTCATCATCGTATACGTGTTGGAGAGAGCATACATCGCGACAGCATCATAAACAAAGAAGAAAACTACTCAAAACATATCTATGGACGCGTTCCCTTTGCCTTCCCATAATAGGCAGAATTAAAAACTCCAACATGGAACCATAAATTAAAAACGTACTTGAAAAATTATTGGCGGGAATATTGCTGTGTGCGATTTATGTGCAAAACGTTTTTTTTTATTTACCAATCTCGTTGGTGAAATTAACTAACCATAGTTCTTGTGCCGTGCACTAATAAACCTGAAGATCCTGGTGAAGTTATTGTAATCACAACTTAGCACTTCTGTATCGCCGTGCGTGCCAAGTCGCTGAAGACCAGAGCTCGAGCCGGTCGATTATCGTTTAAATCTGGTGGAGTACAATCAATCCCCATTTCCCTCTCTGAACCGTCGGAGCTCATTTTAATTATTAAATTTGTAAAAATATTATGTATGTAAATAACAAATCAAGACGAATTTTCAGCTTTGCCGCTAATTTTTCTTTTTGTCACCAAGGCAAATGCATGTATGGCTATACAGCCACGCGAACGCAATTTGTACTAAGCAAAGAGACTTTAGTATGTCAAGATTGATAAAAGAGATCCAATCGAAGATTATTTAATAACTCTAGCACACCGTTTCATACAACATTGCTGGAGCGTTGTAATGTTCCAAATTCAAAAATTGCACTGGATTTGGTTTTCTTTGTCCGTAAATTCGATACTTCGCGCGTTCTTTTTCCGAATATAATGACAATATTTCCATGCATGTTTGAGAAAATTAGATTTACAGTCCGCTAACTCACATCGTATGTGAAAACCAAACACTATCTGTATAAAAACAGATTTATTTTGGTGCTCGAATGCACGATTCACTTGCAATGCATCAAATATTCTTCACTATTCACTGCGCTTAAAACAACAAAGCGTCCTAATTAAAATTCGCAACTCCAAAAACAGGAATGTAAATTAAAAATCGAATATAAAACTAAACCATTTTAAATATGCAGTCTGTACGGAAGCGTAATTCATTAACAACACAGGAAGACTGCATTAATTAAAAACACCATGGTTCAGTTATGCTCTCAATAAAATATTGTGTACTCTAAAGCTCAGGTTTGCTTGTTTTTCGTGTCTAGCAAAAATGTGATGAAAACTCACTTACTTGCCTAAAAAGCTTAATGGACAATAAAAGTGCTTTGTGTCTGTTTTAATACGTATTACAATATAGTAAATTAAAGAGAGAAACTTTGCCAGACGAATTTAGCGCGTATGGCGTTGTTTTATGGTCGGATCACAGTTTTTAATTTTGTGCTAGTCGTTAAAAGGAGGTTTTTGTGGCTTTATCTGACATGGCTGTTTAAAATGTGAAAGTCAGAACAGTTTGCTTTTTAAAGTATATTTGTGTAGTATGAGTTGAATTATTAAATTTCTAGTATTATATTTACGCGTTTGTAAACGCAAAAATAAAATTATTCCATAATGTAAGGTAGTTTCATCTTAGCTGGGCGTCAAATATTTGCAAAAATATTTCGTTCGGGTCTTGGAAGTGCAAATTTCAAAGATTTGATGAAACGATGTTTACCATAAAAACATAAGCACCAAGCACTGACAAATTTCGACAGCCAAAAGCAGTGTCTCTGTGGCGTAATTGGTCAACGCATCCGCCCGGATTGTGGAAGATGCGGGTTCGAGTCCCACCTGAGGCAAGTCGATTTTTTTCAGTGCATTTTTCTAGTATTAAATGCTTTTATTATCAAATTGGAATTACAGTAACTGAAATAATGCTATGTCTCCAATGCTCTGCACCTTTTGTTGTATAGTATGTTAAACGTTTTTATTACGATGAAACTTGGTGCCAAAATGTTACATGCTGTAACTGTAGGCGAAATATCGTGATGCCGTCTGGCTTGGTGGAAGTTCCACGGAAAAATATATTGCACGTTCAGGTTTCAAAGGAACTTGCTAATGAAGAATGTTGCATTCCCGAGTAGTAGCTGTAGGGCGGTAGAGAGGGACTAGAACATGCATTAACAGTTCACGGCTTGGATTAATCGTTTAAGACTTACGTGTGGCATTATTTGCCATCTATGTTTTATTCTCTGCATTTTGTTAAAGATACAGAAGGATACATATAGTTTAATACGGGTAATTTGAACTCTAAAGCTTACAGGTAAGTGTACCGACTTCCAAAAGGTTATGAACAGACACGCACTTTTTGACACTAACCTGGAGAAGGTTGTGGACAGACGAGAGGATAATACATCATGCTCTAGGTTCCGAAAAGTATTTTGGTTTCTCAGGGCTCAGTGGCGATGTTGCAGTATGTAGTTTTAGAGTAGAGCATCGCGGTAGAGTATCGCGGGGAGTCAGTGGCGAAATGTGTTGCATACTCGGGTCCCGGACTTCGGAGGCAAAATTTGATATATTACAATGCGTTGCGTTGATCTACCGTCACACTATTCATTTGACGCAAAAAGGTAATGTTATTCGAAGTGACTCTCCGTGAATCTGTCTTCCTGGTCGCGGTTACTAGATAGATGATCCCAATCAGGTTATTTTTTGTTTAACAATTTAAACGAAAAATAAACAGGTATTTATTGATAGCAATCTTAGTTATGATACAGTAATATCTGCTTAGTAGTTAGAAGATCATCAGCTTCTTATATTTCATAAAGGTATCTGAGAAACATAGAATCTTTAGTATATCCAACTCCACAAGAAATTACAGTAGATGTATTGTGTTTCGTATCATTAAATGGTTTATAGATAGATAGAAACTAATCAGACTGAGAATAAATTTGGAAGACTAAGAGTTGGAGGCTTAAATTTCAAATTTAACACTGTCTTTATAAAATCAACCAGCACTTCATAAGCTTCGGTAAGGAAAAAAAATTGAGTTGACTGCATACTAAACAATGGGAAACTTACCACCATCGTTTAGAATATCAACAGGAAATCTTAAAAATTAGACTATCGTACCGAATGAAAGACTTTTACGGCCCTCAAAGATGTTAACAACCATCAATCTTAATGATAACCATCTCTCAAAATTAGCTTTTAAAATTGTTCGGATCTGTAATTTTAAGGCGGGATCAGATGATGTTAATGTAGCATTTTAACTTTGTGCATAAAGTTGCGAATTTGCCTATGATTTTACTTTTTATCGATACATACTAACATTATAAAGAGGAAATATTTGTATTTTTCTAGGTTTCTAACTCAAAAACTATTGAACCTATTTAGAAAATTCTTTCAACAATATTAAGAATGAAATATCAGAAACGTAGAATACTTTTTATATTAGTATACTTACGGGAACGGGATACAGGTGGGTGAAACCGCGTGCAGGGCACTAGTAGCAAAAAGAGTTCTCAATCAGTCACTGGTGTTGCATGATACAATTACGAGGACAAAATTTATAAATTTGATCATAGATAAAAAAGTTAAAATACATGTTTTTAAATAATGAACAATAACTCAAAATATGATAACTTTGTAACATAATTTTCCTTATTGTATAATTAATCGCGTCAGCATCATACAAAAAATACGGTGCGAATTCTAAATGCCTAATTTCAAATGAAAGTAGTCCAGAATGCGCAGCGAAAAAACGCCACGTCTACACTCGTCTGCCCCAAGCCTTATTTATGAGAGCAACGACCTTGAGGGCAGTAACGGACGACATCTATTACCATCTCGGTATAAGAATGTGGAACTTAATCAAGCTTTTGTGTCAAAATAAGCCAAGAATTTTCACTTGACGACCCACTTCGGAAGTGGTAAATTGTTTTAGTGCTGTAAGGGATTATGCGACTTTGTGTCTTGATCTTGGGTTTGACGACACTGACGGATATCTTAGACGTTGCTCGGAATTTAAGAAAGCTTTGTTTTGACTGTAAACTTTGACTTCACTGACACCTGATGGTACATAAATACAAGTCAAGTTAAAAGCATGTGTCCGTCCACTGCTGGACGTAGACATCCGTCATGTCAGCCACGATTTTTGATCCTTCAATGACCTACCTCCTACATTGACATACGCAGCGGAAACGTGGTCACTTACCAGAGGATTACTCCACAATTTAAATAAATATCACCTACGTTTACAATAGGCATGCCTGCTTGCAGGTTGAATACTGTACTGGACCTAATACTATTGTGATCTATTGTAAACATATTCTAGCAAATAAAGATTTATCTTATCTTATCTCAAATTAAAAGTCACTCAGCGACATAGGGAGCGGACTATGCTCGATATATCGTTAAAAGACAGGTTACGCAACGAGCACATTCGTCACACAAGGAAAGTTACAAAGCCCAAAGCATTAGTTCGCTGAAGTGACCATGTCTGCTAGATAACTGACAACCGTTGGAGCAGATGAATACCGGAGTGGCGACCACTGTAGGGACTGTGTATGTGTGCAAGGTGCCATGTCAGCGATTCGGAATGTGAGCGTGACGAATAACTGAAGTCGACAGTGCGCACTGACCGACTAGTGTTTGTGATAGTGTTTGGGAAATTTGTTAATTAAAGTAAATTGTTTCGGAATATAGTTTTGTGTGATTGAATCGTAGTGATTTTTATTTGATGGGTCAGTGGCAGTAACTCCCGGTGTAGATGGAATCCTGACACATATTCACGGATAGTTAAAAATAGATTCTACAAGTAGGTACACGTTGCATTCAGACACGCATATTTGACGACGATGGAGTGATGGAGCGAACACGTCACATACTAATAGGCAACAGTACTTACAGTTGGTGATCCCGAAAGTTTAGGCAAGAGTAGTGAAGAACGCTCTGCAACCCGTTGGTCAGATGACCTTGGGAGGACTGCTGGCAGCGGATGGATACGGGAAGCTCAGGATCAAAAACATAAAGGCACAATCACGCTAATAATCCCTAAATCGGTTAAGCAGAGTTTCACACAAAGCTACATCTGGCATGATACTTGGTAGTAAGTGATGAAAACTCTGAAGGTGGAAGAGCCTCAACCGGAATCCTCAACCACAGAGGGACTGACTTTCTTTTCATTAAGCTCTCGGAAAAGAATAATAGTCTTAATTTAATTAATATTGTTACTATGAAAGACTTTGATAAGATGGTGTTAGATAGCAAGGTGGACTAAAACAAGCCAGAGCCAAACAGATTAAACGAGATAGGGAGTTTCTCCCGAGTTCTTGTTTTTTTTTTATACAAAAAGGTCAAGCAAATGACTCCATTCCACCTGATGATAAGCAGAATTGGAGTCCAAATGCGAAGATAGCTGGTGCGAGAGATAAACCGCCGCGCTAGCCACCCTCGCCTTGCCGTCCTGCAAGAAGATGCTTCTTCACGCCTCTTTTGAATGATCCAGGATTGTAGGAAGGAGGGAACATGTGTGCTCGCAGTGAATTCAATTTCTTGTTTGTGCGACAGAGAAACGAGTTGCCAAATTTCTTAGTTTGCGTAAAATGGTAGCTACAGTTTGTCGGTGACACCTTAAGCCAGCACGCATAGTCCTTAAAAGGAAGGGAGATGGTGGGATTAAGGAAAAAAAGCTCCTAAGAGTTCTCGCCGTGGTACAAACGACACATGTTGATAGATTCCATTTTTAATTTAGTCTACCGTACAAGTTTTTGTTACTTTAGACATTGTTTTCTCAACATTGGCTAAATGCTGAAGCGGAGCTACAATTAAGAAGAAGAAGAGGTAAGGAACAGCGGACTAGCTGCTTTTTGGAGCTGCCAGAACTGGGGTACATTTTTGTGGTGCTGTGTTTCTATTTGTAAGGTCCTCAAAACTCCACAGGGTATGGAAGGAGATTAGAGTTGCGCGCAAGTGTCACAGCAGTGTTCCAAGTAGGTATCTATAGGCTACGATGGCTGCTTGCCACCAGGCTTGTCTACCAACCATTTAACGAAAAAAAGTATAAATTATTTGTATTTCCTCGTGGATCAAACTTGAGACTTTGGATCTGAATAATTCACGGATGTGAGCAAATTCAAAACATTTACAAAAAGGGCTAGATGTAAAATACTTGTAACCAATCATAATACATAAGAGGACTTACTATACTATTTACTATAATACAAAAAAAAATAGTAAACCTCGTAGGAGGTGGAAAGAAGTAATCTCTGACTAACCCCACGGGTTCGTTTTGATGTTCGTAGCCCTAAAAATTTATGAAATAATTTATCGCAAATAATTAAAAAATTATTAAATCGATAAAACACATTATCTGCAATTTACGTCATCACGTACTACTGAAAGTGATTAAAGTCCAATTAAGTACAATTATTTTTTCCCAAATGAAAAAGCTACTTTATGAAGTAGTTGATTTTTTTATTATGATAATTACATTGTCAGTTTTTATACCGATAATTATGGAATTAGTAGGCCAATTTGTTATTTGACTTATAATATATGAAAAAGAAAAAAAAGAGATAGCCTGTATACCCCAAATCTTTAAGCAATTCAGATAGTTCGTTTCACTCTCTACACTTCACCACACTACACCAAACTACGTGGAAAAAGTATTTAATCAAAATAAGCAAAGTCAACGCGATGGTTAAACTAGACATTGTAAGAACTCAACTTTAATTACACTGTCACACGTGGTGAACGTTGTGATAAGTCTTAATATAGTCTTAGTATAAAAGAATTAAAGTTGTGCTTTGAAACATACACGTGAAAAGAAAAATAATTATAATTATAATATAAAAATCTGTGTTGCAATAACAACAACCAATATTATTATTAAAATTAAATATTATAATCCTTCTAGAGTAATATAAAAATATCATTAGTAGCAGTGGTACACAATATGTTTTTACCTTGAAATGTAGTTTTAAAAACAATGTTTACTTTTTAAAATTATGAAAAATAATTTAAAACAAAAATTAAAATAACACATTATACAAAGTACAATGCCATAACCGAATTTATTGTTAGGCAGCGATCTCTTCTAGACAACCTGTAGCAAAAGAAAATCTGATGGTTCAGGATATGGATAATTAACATGAAAGATAATAATGTAAGTAAGTACATACAAGACTAATAAAATAAAATCACATGTATAGTCATAAAATTAAATTATGTTCACTAAGGCTTAACCACAGATAATATTATTACTGTAGTAGGTATTTGTATTGCTGTGAAAGAGAATAATTATTTTCAATTAATTTATTTTCTGTTTTAGACAGCATTTTCTGTATTGAAATAAAAATGTTTAAATAAAAAGAATATATAACAATACTTTGCTAATTTTTGTGCAACTTTATGTCTTAAGTATCTTGAGATAAATCACAATTGCACTTCTCGTGTGTTACAAGTTTCAGAGATTACACGTCCAACTTCGGCTTGTTATTGATTGAATATTGCCAACTTTCGTGGAAGCGAGTCGAGGCGAAACCTCTTTCAGAGGTGCGAGAGAAATGATAATTGGGCGAAAAACTTTATTTTGATTAATTGAGATTACATTGTTAGATTGTTTTGTTATCTACAAATGAGTTGACTCGGAAAATGGTTGTGTAATGAGATCGGTTGCCATGGTAACGATCGCAAAAATTTTGCAACGGATAAGTGAAATTATTTGAATTTAATTCACAAAGTCGTTTTAAATACCTATAGAACTTTTTGATTAGAACTTCATTTGTTGAAATGATTGTATCGCTTTTAGACATAATATTGACATACATACAATTCACTACAGAATCGATGCCACGCCAAAAGTGCCTACTCATTCTCCTTATGGCTCTCGTAATACGGGTTAAATCTCAATTACGGTTACAGTTTCTGTACAGCGTCACGATTAATTAATTAATATGACATTCAATTAATTTCAAAGTAATTACTGATTATTGTTTGCAGCATTGATCGCTCGAAATGAATGGACACACTGATTAATATATGAGCCAGTGACATTTGATCGGTTTTAATAATTGTAATTTATTAAGGGGTTCTATTGGATTTTATTTAAAAGTACGTTTACGTATTTATCGTCACAGGTGCCAAGTAAGTTCCCATTAGTGCTTATTTGACTTTTATTCCATATAACACTGTCAATTTATCTGTCAGATATCTAAAGATCCATGTAGTTAAGTCGTTAAGTTTGTTACACTTCAAATAATCTATATATCTATACATTTAAATATAATTGGAGTGTCTGTTTGTAATATTGAAATAACCGTTTTTTACTACATACCTATTAATAGGTACATACACCAAAATAAAAAATTTTACAATTTTTTTCTGTCTGTCTGTTTGTTCCGGCTAATCTCTGAAACGGCTCCACCGATTTTGACGGAACTTTTTTTGGCAGGTAGCTGGTGTAATAAGGAGTAACTTAGGCTACTTTTTTTTCTTTTGGTAAATTCTACGCGGACGAAGTCGCGGGTACAGCTAGTTTGAAATATATTACGGGATGGCAAACAAGCTTGCGGCCCACCTGGTGTTGGCGACAATAACCATTGTCGCCAACACCACCAACCATGGATAAGTCTTTTTAACTATAAACAGTCACAATCATAAAGATGATACTTCAATGTTTTGTGGTTTTTCTTAGAACTGTATTTTGATTTAATAACTATACCCGAAGTTCTAAGCACTCTTTAAGAAGCCTTGTTAGTTTGATGAGGTTGAATTACTACATCAATAAATATTGCCAAAGTAACTTGCTAAAATTCTGAAATTAGTGAGTTTACACACATCAGACATTCAGTATTGTCAGTTATGAAGTAAGTTTTGAAAGAAATCCTTTTCCAAAATTGGTCGAAATTAATCAATGTCTGATGGTCCGACTCTTGTCTGATCCGACGTTGGGGGAAAAGAAAATTCTTAGCATTCCATTTATCATACTACTGCAGAGAAGACAGTCAGGAGTATGTGCCTATGAAGTGACCCAAGTTTAGATTTAAGGGGTCCTCTTATGGTGCATCGCTCTCCTTCACAACCCTTGTTTCTCTCTGCCCAGCCAGATAAGATTGAGCTTAATATAATAATTGTTTTTGTCTTGCTCAAGTCTTGCGTTGAAATTTTTTTGTTGTAATAAATTAAGTACTAAGTTTTAAATAATATTTTAAGTTACTTAATTCACAGAAATACATTGAAAAGCATTCTAGCCAACGATCCGTTAAGTCGGACCTAGATTAATTTGCTCATACCCGAGGACGCGAATTGTACTTTGCAAGTATTACGTGAGATACGGCAATTTTGAGTAGGAAAATGAATGTGAAATGAAACTTCTATGAAATCAATGAAATGAAAGTCATTTCAATATTAATTTTGTTTCAAAATTGGTAAGGGGAAATCGGCCCGATAATCGGTTCTAAATAAAGTCGTGTGCGAACTTACCCGCACGGTACATCTAATCTCCACGATAGTGGTTAATATGAATCCCTGATGTGCAAAGTTAACGTCGAAGTTCATGAGACATTCGTTCAGTCTCAGAGTAAGTTTTCACAGACGGACGCTTTGAACCGAGTTTCGATGCACCTTGTACATTACTGAGGGAGTCCATTAGAACTGTAACCTCATAATGATCAATGAATTTGAATGTTGTGACGCAAATGTCTCTTACATTTTAGAGAGATATATTTAATAATATTTTTAATTTATTTTTGTTTTCATATATTTCCACGATCACAACAATTATCTTGCCCAGAGTAGGTAGGTATCATTACGAACTTGTGTTATGGATACTTAATAAATTAAGATGCTTTAATAAATAAACTTAAATAAATATATAAACAACCGCGACTCGCAAACAAATATTCGTGTTCGTCGTGTGTCAATAAATCAATTTATTTAAAGTAATGGAAATGAACAAGCGTCGGTGGCGTAGTGCGTAAGAGCGTCGTCTCCCACCCGGGAGGCACTCGTTCGATCCCCGCCACGTACCAATGTGTTTTAAAATTTTGAATTCATATGTACGTTAAATCGACGCATTTACGGTGAAGGAAAGCATCGTGAGGAAACCTGCACACACCTATGAAGAAATTCTTAGGTTGTGTGTGAAGTCGACCAACCCACACTTGGCCAGCGTGGTTGACTAAGGCCTAATCGCCCCTAATGTGGGGTTGGCTCGAGCCCCTCGGTGGGGACATTATATGAGCTGTTGATGATGAATGTAAATGGATTTATTGAGATTAAATAGACAAGCAAGGAAATTGAACCAGGCCATGCAATACTTAAAAACCTACCTCCTCCGAGAGGCAAAAGCGGACTGGCAAAGAACACCTGAGTTAACACACTCAAAAGCACTAATCGAACCATACTCTCGTAAGCGCACTGACGAGCTACTGAAGCTTAACAGGGGCAACCTGAGCGTGTTGATTAGGGCTTTGACTGGCCACTGCAAGCTGAACACACATCTCTACAATATGAGACTAAAAGATACTGATGCTTGCAGATTCTGTGAACAGGAGCGTGAAACACCAATAAACCTCCTGTGCTCTTGTGAATGTCTCATTCACAAAAGAAGCCGACATTTGGGAAGACACATTCTCGACCCAGACGATATCAAAACAATCCGAGCTAGGAATATCTTATCATTTTTAGATAGTGCCCAGCTAAATGAGTACATGTAAGGCCTCAATAGGACTTACTTGGAGGCTAGTCACCATAGATCTTTATAGGTCGCAGTGACGCAAAAAGCCCCGAATTGTATAAAATAATAATAATAAGGAAATTTATGGCGCTGCGGTTGTACTTTTTTGGACAAATAATGAAAGCTAAGCTTCCTACCACACGGTCGGTACTGGGATGGGTGACCTGATGGGTGGCTGCTGTCGAAATAATAGCAGTTTTTTCAAGTAGGGTCAGTGTACTGAAAGGTAGTGCCGTATCCTTTTATTATATTTTGAAAATCGAATGCCATAATCTATAGCAGTATATCTATATTTATGTATTTATACAACGTTATTTAACAATCCATGCTAGACAAGCAAACTTCAGTAAGTTTACTTTTACTAGCGGGTACAATATTGAAACCGGCCGTTAATCTTACCTTTTTTGTAAAGTAAACTTAATTACCAATACATAAAACTCAACTAAAGTTATGAAATCTTTAACCTTTTGGTCCCCGGTCTCGGTAGATTTACCGCGAGACAATTAAAATCAATTGTGTCTAGGTATTATTAATAATCAACAGATTTTAAGTATTTCGGGATTTTTTTATCCAATTTATAAATATTTGTCGTATATATAATATATTTTTATCCAATTTATAATTTACAAATTTTTATCCAATTTCTAAATTTATAAATATCGTGCGGAAAATGTTACATTTTCCCGCACGTGACATAAAATTTTGTACTTCGCTCGGGCAGAGAAAAAGAAAGCCTGTCAAATACCTGTGATCTGAGACATTCTTTATTTTACCGCTCTAGATAAAAAAAAAATACTATTTTCATTGTAACGCTTCAGAAATCGTTTCCAAGCAAACTACTTCCAGTGTGTGTGTAATTTCTTTTCAAAGTATACAAATATGTGTCAGAGATAATGTAATGATTAGCAAGCGAAAATAATGGTGTAAATGAGTCGTTCTTTTCAATCATAACGACCTTTTTCGCAACTAACATAAGCAACCGAACAAACTGAAAGCACAAGTCATCTCAGTAGATAACGAAATACGCAACATTATACTCAAGTTTTATCTCATAAAAGATCTGACGGCCGTATTATTGGGTGAAGGATTAGAGAAGGGACTATTCGATGCCACAACTATAACGATAAAGCCATTGCAGCTTTACTGCGCAGATAACAAGAGGTAGCCAACAAAGGCATCACGAAGCCATCGAGGGGTATAAATCCATCAACCGCCATGAATGCGACATATCACGTCCGAGTCGACGCTCATTGTGATCCCGCTACCAGCTTTACGACAGACCTTGGTTCGTAAAACTTTTGTTGTGAGTGCGAGTCATGAGCAGAGAGCGGAAAACATAATATTTCTTTTTCTTCGTTCGCTTTTTCTTACTGGGTAATATTTTGTCAAAATTCCATGCAAAATGTGGTACAGTCTAACGCTAGGAAGCAAAATGATTGTCAAACCAAAAAATGTTGTGGTTTATTATACCTATCAGCTATTTAATAAAGCTGTAATTATTATTTTGTGGATAGTGTATGTTAGTATAAAGTGTTTGTGAAAATAAATAAATAAAATTAATTAATAGCAGCCTTTTAAATGCCTCAACTAAGTAAAATAAATAACTAAAGCTTATAGAGTGAGTCTCAAGAATCAACGCCGTACTAAGCGTCGTTTATCTATTTGTGCTTGATAGAAAGTGACAAACGATTCTCAAGACATGATTGATTTCTGAGCGTTATTCTGTACATAATACGGGCCTAAGTGTTTCAAAATCGCGACTAAAACTTAACTTGCGTGCACTTGATAAATTTACAGAGTTATCGCTAATGACTGATAAGAAATGTGATAATAAGTGTCTGTTTTAAAGTTTTATTTTAATATGGTCGAAGATCATCATATATACGATGATGTTATGTTGGTTGATATACCATCCATTGTGTATAAAATAGTGTAAATAGTATCTGCTGGCAGGCCTTTAAGAGGTCACAGACCTTTTTCAGCCTTACATGATTCTTTGTTTGCCGCATACAACCATTGCTATTGGGTCTAGTAATCCGAACACAAATTGTGTACTTATATATATATTCTTGGAATATATTATTGATGTAGGATATTCTCAGTGCGTATTTATTTTTGACTTTAAAATATGTAATAATTAAACAATTCATTTTAGGGCGAAAAAGATTTAAATAAATTTCTTTTTCATCGGAAGATATTCACGTTTAATCTACATTATTATGTTGAAGCTATCAATGAAATTATGATGAAAATGAGTTTGAGTCGTTAGAGTTCGTAACAAAAGTACAATGCGAGGACAATTCGATAAAGGAATAAAAATAAATGAGATTAGCTAATTACCCGCTTCAGTTCTTGACTTACGCTATAACCTTTAATGCCCTCAACGAGCCGTGTCGAGGGACCGCGGCAGCTCATGTCTGACGTGTGTTTGTACGACTCTCGAAATATCTTAGTTACGACCATCTTGTCTTAGCGAAGAAAGCAGCACACTGCATCTTAGATGGCTTAAGAATGCATGTATTTCTCCGAGAAATTGAAATTATTCTAGTGTGGAAATTTTGTGTTGTTTTTTGCACAATATTTTACAAAAATATGCTGAGCATAGAATTTCTTCCATTCTACGCGTTGAAATCTTGCTATTTTAATACTACTCGTAATTTGGATGTGGTGTTAAAAAAATGGAAGACAGTTCTATTCAAATTTTAAATCTACAGTAGAAAACACCAAATACCACATTACTTCCTAGTTAACATTAAAATTAAATTAATTTCATTGGATTCCTACATTTACACTAGACCGCAAATAAAGCGGATCGGATATAAAAAATCGTTAACTGTAAAAAAAATTAAAAAGAATTTAAGGGCAGAGGAAGAGAGATTTACAACAGGTAAATAGTGGATTACCTTTTCAAATGTTGAGTATCTATAAGTGTAAATATTTTTCAGTGTTTTGTACGTGTCGGTGAGCGGTTTTATGGTTTACGGGAAATTATTATTACAAAGTATAGATGAGTTACGTTTATAGTAATCTACGTTGAAATCTATGCCCGTGCAATCTAAAACTGTAAAATGTTTTCTTGATTGGTCGAAACAGACTGATAGCAAGAAAAGACATTCTAATCGGGACGTTGCCCGTCTAGGCACTCCGTGCACCAATTGGTGGCCAGCAGCCCACAGGGGCTAACGACTGACGCCAGCCTCTGTGGGCTGCTGGCCGACGCCGGCCTTATAGGCCGCCTCCTCTCCGACGGCTGGTCGACCTGGCACTCAGGAATACCCTGACGAGGACACCGAGAGCAGCCATCGGACAGCACTCGGGGAACTTCAGGCGCGGTTGTGGCCCTGAAAAGGGCCATCCGGAACTAGCCGTGGTGGGAAACAAAAACAACTCGACGATGGCATGTGACTTGGAATGCCAAGCGGACACACTTGACATCAAAAGCTACACACCCGCCGAGAAAGTTTCCCCACCACATTACCAGGGTCCGCCACGAGGAGGCTTCCGGACGTGGACCCCCACAACGTGCGAGCCAATGACATAATAACAATCTGCTTCTTTTCAAATATAATATCATTGTTTACGTGTCATGGTTAAGCATGCAAAAGTGCATGTCATATTATTTTTATTTTTAAAGCATTCAAAGTCAAATCCTAAACTATAAGGAATATCGAAAAATGCTCACAAGATCGCGAGCCCGATTTTGATGAAAACAAAAACTGCATCATTGGATTGATTGATAAAATAATGATCACCGCTTTGATTATTGCTTCAACCAAGGTGGAACAAGAAATGTTTTATTGAAATTTCCATTAGTTTCACGTATATCATTACCTCCCAGAAATCGATCCTTATTAACAACACTATCGAATGGTGTAGTAATACAGACTGTGTTGTTTTTTTCAAAATCATTGGGTTTTACTATAACAATATTGTGGATGGTTACCTACACAGCTTTCTGGACACATAAACCTATTTTACAGCTGAGATAATAATGTTTTGCTCTACCAACGTCACGTAACATGCTCTTGGAGATTTTATGTCAATGGTCAGGACTGTATCGTCCTAATAAAATGAATTAACTCCGCAATCATTCTTTTATTCTAGGGCAAAGGTCACTTGCCTTTAATTGTAAAACATGCTTATATTTATTACATTAAACCAAAGAAACATGTGATGAGATATATTAATAGTTTTGCCAAAGATTCAGTCATTCATTCATTTATTACTTGCAAGTCACAGGTATACAAAAGGTGTTACATAATTTAAAAGAACAGTACAAGTGACGCCCTGCTAGGGCACAACAAACATGATGTGGCAACTATTGCCTCTTTACTTATAAATTAAAATTAAATTTAAGTTATAATATAATATTCAAATTATCACATTATTTAATTATATTGCAAATTATTATCACATACCTACATTATCTATACCTTACCTACCTAGATTGGAAACCTTGTGTAAATTAATATCCAATTACTGAATATTGTAGCAATTAATAAACACTTTTAAAGCTTCCGTAACTTGAAGCTGCATCGATCGAAACATCAAAGATCTGCCTCGTAACTATGCAAATAATTTCACGTGAGTTTATTTGTACTGCCTAAGGATTTTCTTTGTCAAGATCTAAGAACGTGCATTCATCGAAGTACCAATTATATTTTTTTCGTTGTATTGTTATTAGATACCCAATAATACACATGTCTATGTGATACCATGAACACATAGATATTGCTTGCAGAGCGATATGTCTTCGAGCTGGGAAGACCCGGGGTGTACGATCGAAAATGGCCGTGAGATCGAATTTAGACCATTTTTCAAATAAATATTAAAAATATCTAATTGCATATAACATTGTTATAATATCGTTATTATATCTAGAATTATATGTATTATTATATTGTTTGTACTTATATGAGCTGCAAGATAGCTCGAAACTGCATTTTCGTAAAACTGCGGTATAAGAGTCTCCTCGCTTAACAAAACTATAAGAGTAAATTAAAATGTCTCTCTATAGTGGTTTAAATCAAGAATTAATCTTCCTATCATAACACATTGCTTTAAAATCAGGTCTGAAAAATCCAGTGACAACTATGACATAAATCGAGTGCACGCCCTTAAGAATACAATAAATGAATATATTGCATTGATTCAAGTTTGTTTCATTTCAATGGTCACGTTGTTTACCCACCTACCACAGACACAGTGTTATCGTCTTCGATTCCTTGAGTGCTGTGATTAGACCGTTTTTCTTAACTTTGCCTAAACTCTTATTTTGTGTTCCGACACTTGAGATAAAGTAGCTTGCTCATCGCGCTGTTTAGAAAAATAATATAGAATTCCGGGTAAATTTCTCTTTGCGATTCCTCTTCGTGAAAGAAAGGAAACTTCATATTTTCAGTCTTGGAGACCGGCCCACACCGAGTACAGTATCCGGTGGGCCTTTTCCTGGGTCCCTCATAGTCGTGCTAAGGGTGGTTTGTATGGTAATCTGCGCTTAAGCCTCATCTAAGCCATCTGAACACCGGTCCTCATTCTGGGAAAGGCTCAATGGGTCCGGATTTAACGTGTTTGCATCACGCACTAGCTTCGACAGGGCGGCGCTGCCCTCCGTAACACCATCATGGAAAACCAAACCACAGGTCGCATCCATCCACCACCTCTGAAAGCATAGGCGTGTGAGGAATGAACGATCATTCAGTTCCGCTCAAGACCAGCCTATCAGCCGGCCAACCCATGACCTAAAGGTGCACTGGCCGGGCTCTCACATGTTTCGATGACAGCCATCTGTGTAGTAACAGGCTGAGTTCTCGGAACATAGCACCCAAGACGACAGTCAATTTGAGATTTTTGTGACAATCCACGGCAAGATCTTTGCGAATTCTCTTTCTTCTTGCTATTATCCTGCTCCAAGTTTATTTTGGGGTAATACAAATATATACTCGGTTTGGTTGGTGGTAGAACTTATTTTTATAGAAAAGTCAAGCAAATGACTCCATTCCAACTTCTGTTAAAAGCAAGTGGAGTCCACCCTCGCATTGCGACCTGCTTCATCACCAATCTTTTGAATGATCCATGATTGCAGGAAGGAGTGAACACGTGTGCTGCCAGTGAATTCCATTTCTTGATTATGTGACACAGAAACGAGATGCCAAATTTCTAAGTTCGCGTTGGAATGATAGCCACAGTTTGCCCCTGACATTAGACCATCACGCGTAATCCTTAAAAAGGAAGGGAGCGATGGTGGGATTAAGGAAAAACACCACAGAGCTCACTTCTTCAAGGCCGCCTGGCTAGTTAACACCATCTCATCAAAATCTGTCGCCATAATGTTAAAAGCATTATTGTATTACAACAATTAATGATATGATAGCCAGTCCCTCTGTGGTTGAGGGTTTC
This sequence comes from Elophila nymphaeata, assembly GCA_955850985.1. NCBI lineage: Eukaryota > Metazoa > Arthropoda > Insecta > Lepidoptera > Crambidae > Elophila > Elophila nymphaeata. Next base: position 5,524,623 of record OY039081.1, read on the forward strand.
AGGTGAAGCTTGATTCCATCTTCGGCCTTATTGTCACTATCAAGCGAGATTACTAGATGATAGATCCATATGTAGGGTCGTATGGGGAGGTACCGTCGCCTTTCTTATTTCTGATGTGAAGCAGTTCGCTGTGTTTCGGATTGAAGGGAAAGGTAGCCAGTGTAATTACTGGACATGGAAGGAATATCATCTTAGTTCCCAGGATGGCAACGTGATTGCAGTGGTAAGTGATTTACCCTTAATATTGCAAGTGTCTATAGGCGACCAGGTGGGCCGCAAGCTTGTTTGCCATCTAGTGGTATAAAAAAAAGATGAACGCCAAGAGATTCCTTGTCATGAATAAAAAAAGGAAAGTCTTTTTCTGAGACAGCATTTAAGTGTGAAATCGCTCGGAAATTTAAATAGCAGCCCTGGCAGAAAGTATCGAAAATATTTTTCTGTGATCAATTCACCCGATTGAAGCTCTAATTGCGTTTGCATAAAATTCACACTCGAGGACTTGGAGGTAACGATTTAAAAATCTTGATTACGGCTCTTTTTCGTTGCCTAAGCATATTATTATGAGTTGACTACTGAATGCTCTTCATTTTCAATTAACAATTTCAGCTACTGAATTCTTTTTATATTTCAAATCTTACTTTAACATTTAATTATAATTGTTTTCTTATTCACGTACATGTATAATGTACATTATACATACATACAATACATACCTACCATATGATCACGCTCGTAATCCCATGAGGGGTTGAGCAGTCTTAGGCAGTAATAAATTTTGTTACTCATAAAACCACATCTGGAAGTATGGGCGATGCCGTGCCACTAAATAGTGTTAGGTTGCCAGGCTGTCACCTACATTAAAGGGGCACCACACTCAAAAATTAACAATCCTTCAGTAAATACACCAAGCGAGTGTTTATAGGGGAACATTTATCCTGGCCGTTGGCTTTAGCAATGACCAGGACAGATGTTACACTCAAAATCATCTCAGCCGTACGGGTGAATTTAATGCATTTGATGTGTATACATATTTAATAATAATGCTTTCCTCTCATTGTACAATCAGTTGACTATGAGCTACGAGCGCTGGGAATGTCGTAGAAACAGGCAAGCACAAGACTGGAAAGCCTGCTAAGTTGTCCTTCCGGTGATTATAGGAAATTAAGAAGAATACCATTAGTCCAAAATGTGGATGCTTGTTCTATTATATTATTATCTACTTTCACTTGGTTCGATTCACCCCGGGGTCCACGTCCGGAAGCCTCCTCACGGCGGACCCTGGTGGAAAAACTTTCTCGGCGGGTGTGTGGCTTTTGATGTCAAGTGTGTCCCCTTGGCATTCGAAGTCACATGCCATCGTCGAGTTGTTTTTGATTTCCTACCACGGCTTGTTCCGGACGGCCCTTTTCAGGGCCACGACCGCGCCCGAAGTCCCCCGGGTGCGCTCCGATGGCTGCTTCTCTTCAGGAGGACGCGCCAGGTTGAGGTTGGTGGAGAAGTGGCTACTGCCACCAATTAGCGCAAAGAGTGCCTAGACGGGCAGCGTTGGGACGGTCTCGGTGAAGTTGCGCTCACGTGCGCAGATGCCGAGCCGTCCCGTATTAGCGCACTGAAGGTCAGACCGGTGAGGATGTTTAGTAGGTATGGAGGGAACGCCTTTACCCCGAGTTCCACATATATACCCTGCGGTTGGCACAACCCTGCAGGGACGATGCGTAAATGCATTTGACCTCCCCATCAAGAAAAAAAATTATTCGATTCACCCCACAGAGTTCCTTGCTTTGCCATTTTAGATTCTATTCTTAAAGTGTTGTATGTTATTTTGTTTTCATTACAAACATGTTCTATCCACTATCGATACTGCTTCGAATGTTAGTAGCTTTAGCACGTTGAATGCACTCATTTCAAAGTCTGAGCTATATACTTCGAGAAGCTTTTGACGACAAAATAACTTTAACAACCTTGTTTTTAGTGCGTTTCGCTAGTGTTAATGTTTTGTTTAGTTAATAAAATATGGTATTCAAGAACTACTAAAGACGACGATAACAGTCCTGAAGCAGAAGTGGTTTTGAAAACAACTTTTTATTGGTTCCTGAATAAACTCACATAACCAGAGGTATGATAATTAACGTTTTGTAAGCACTTATTATGGTCCATTTAAATAACTGCAGAGATGTTTTTTGGGCCTTTGGAGAGTGGTTTTTGGTCCTGGTTATTGATATTTGTTTGTAGGACTACTTAAATATTGCTACTTTTTTGGTGTAGGTGTCCCCTTTGTGTAGTCGACAGACCGGCAACCTGTCATTATTGGAAGCACTGCATGGCACATACTGCCAAATGTGACTATAACTGCTACCTATAAACCTCTTGCGCAGAGGTTTATAGGTAGCAGTTATTTTTTTTTTTGGGATCACGAGCGTGTTTGTATGTAAATAAAGATCGTGTATATTTTTATTTCAAAGGAATCTCGTATCATTTGGTTAAATATTGGTTACTACTAGTCGGTATAAGTATTCGCCGCTTGTCACCGGCAATGAGTAACCCTTTCTCGTCCCGTGGGTCTTGTAAAAGCCCAACCGATGGAGATTCTAAGCCCCGTGTAGACCAGCTCACCAAGGGGTCACTCGCGTCTGGTGACAAATCTCAACTAATTTTAGACCTTATTGTACTAAAGAATAAATCCTATAAGAGAACTGAAAACATTTTCTGCCACACCTCTGCTTGATCGAGTCAATCAAATATCAATTTTAATAACGTACTAAATACAATGTATCCGGGAAATTTCGATGGGTGTGTGCAAGGGAGCCACTGATTGGCATTGCGAAGGACTTCGCGCGCGATTAAATTCGGAAATCTGATCAATGTCCTGTTAATTCGCTAGGAAATATTTGTACAGTCCCCTAGATTAACAACTTAAATGGGAAACAGTATGTTAACTATACGCGAGTGACGTGATTTCGCGCTTGCCCATTTTGCGAATTGCTGACGTGCGATTCCAATAGAAGTATTGCAACATGCCTTTGTGCAATAGTGAGTGTCTCTCAGCTGAAATATGAACGCGAAGAAAACGATGAGGCCCCCGCAGCCCGTACATTGGCAACTTGACTATGGCGCCGCGACATTGGCCGATGCTAGATCCAAAGTGAGCCCAGTGCCATTCCCATTAAGCTCGCTTTTGATCTAGCATCAACCGACAACCTAGTACCAAGAACGGAAAAAGCAGTGTCCCACGTGGTTGTTGGTGCAGCCGCCCGTATTGTGGAAGAAGCTGGGTTCGATTCCCGCCCTGGACAAGTGGATTTTTTTCAGTGTATTTTTTCTAAGTCTGATAGAAAAAATTACAACCACACTCAATTGAAGTGCAATAGTCTGGAACTGTTTCTTTCAATCTGTCAGATCCACCCCCTATACGTCCAAAGTTTGAAAATGAAAATAGAAAATATATTATAATAATATTATTAAATATGAATAATAGAGTGGTCACTTTTGCCAACTAATCGACTACTAGTAGGTATTTATTATTACACTATACTACTAATTTACTGAGCCAGGTGACTGCTCTTTCTGTGAGTTGCGTACTGTGACGATTTGTTATCATCGTCTATCGTTTCTTATTACGTCAGATTTTTCAAACACTACTGCTGTGTACGATTCACTATGGTTTGTACGGTTCCCAAGCTTAACATAGTTACCGCTTCGTTTTATTGGCTGCCGTTCCGAACTAAAAATTAGGTGGAATCCGATATTTACAGCTTTCAACGATTTTCGCAAGCTTTGATTAGTGTTTTTTTATTGCTTTGAAGAGGTTGAGTGTTTCTTTGCGACAATCACCAAAATTAATCAACTGAGTAGTGGTTGGTAAGTACTTGAATGTTTTTTTTTTTTTTATTCTATTGCAGATTGTCTCTGATGACATTTTCTGCGTCACCGGGTTTTTAAGAAGCCGAAGAACTTGAGGGGTCCTCAAGCTACAGGCTTAAGGTCGAACTTTTCCTAGGGGATTACTGGGCGACCGAGCATCTCCCCCGTGGGGAGTCTCTCAACCGCCTAGCGTCCCTAGGGCGTCCGTGTCGGAAGGGATACTTAAATGTGTGACATTTTTTTTCAATTTCTTTTTCTTCCATCGGATGACACCTTAAGCTGGTGGTCTTGACTACAGTCGAAGGATGACAGTCGTATAAAACAAAACAAGTCAGATGAAAGCAAAGGTTTTTAGTAAAACTCTGATAAAGAAAAATATTTTTATCAAACTACTTATTGTATTTTCGTTCACGAGATAAAAATATTTTAAGGGTTAAGTATCGACGAGCAATTTAAGTAGAACTGACGAGAGGACATTAAAGGCTTTAAACATAATGAATTGAATAACACGAAAGTGTTCTTAATTAAAACTCATTATTGGTGTTGGCATTAAGATTCTCTGACAAAATTTGGAGTACAAGAAAGCCCATTAAATGTAAAAGCTCAAATTCTGATAAATAAAGATGACAAAATATCGAATTGTGTTTGAAATGAAACCTTTCTAAGGCTTTCAAAATTCTCCTTCGGTAAGTAGCCTATTTGGTTTCTCATTACGCTAATTGATAAAATAATGTTGTCTCTTCAGCGAAATCATATACGTGTCTCGTTATTTTTTTTCTCAAAACAATGCTTTGACATTTTTTTCATTTAGCGGAGAAATTAAATTGCGTCTGTGATATGATCTCCTTTGATATATTGAACTAATATTAATAGCTTCTCTATGGAATTATTTCTATTACGATGTACTTATAATGTTATTTTACAAAAATCATTCCATACGTGATGTAAGAATAGGGCATAGTGGATTACGTGCCGATGAATAAAAAGGGGTGAATTTTTCAACTGGGTCTTCAGGGCTAAATCCTAAACTATAACAAATATCGAAATATGCTCAAAGGAGTCGCCGGCCCGATTTTGATGAAAACAAAAACTGCATCATTGGATTGATTGATAAAATAATGATCATCGCTTTGATTATCGCTTAAATCAAGGTGGAAAAAGAAATATTTTATTAAAATTTAACATTTTCCATTAGTTTCCCGTATATCATTACTTTGCAGAAATCGATCCTTATTTACAATACTATCGAATGGTGTAATAATACAGGCTGTGTTTTTTTTTTCAAACAGTATGGGTTCGATTCCTGGCTAGGATTATTGATTTTTCAAAAATACAATGACGCAGTTTTTGTTTTCATCAAAATCGGGCGCCCGACTCCTTTCAGCATTTTTCGATATTCCTTATAGTTTAGGATTTGGTCTTGAAAGCCCACTTGAAAAATTCACTCTATATTATGCAGCCGCGCAAATATCAATATGCGGAGAGAGTTTTTAGTGAGTATGCCAGCCGTTAGGACTAGTCGTCGACCGTTGATTAGGTCTCTCTGATTCGAGTTTTTGATGTTCAGGCATCAGTGGATCGGTTTTATGAACGTTCGAGATGGTGAGCGTCCGTGCTTTTGTTACTTCGGTAAAATAAGTCATCCACAGATTTAATAATACAAGGAGATAGGCCAAGCCGGCGTTTAACTTGTGACAAGTGTATGCCCAGTTGGCATACATTGCCGCCATTTCGCCGTCCGCGTCACTACGACTTCCTATGAACTCGGCGATTTGAGCGATCTCCTTTGCGGCTGTGCTTAACTTTCATCGCTTCGCAGTCCTTTGACGCGCCCAATGAATATTGTATATTACGGCATGCTCCACCATGCCAACCATGTTATGTAGTACGGCCGGTGATTGCGACATTCGGTCTTCCTACGAACTCGGCGATTCGCCCGATCTCCTTAGATTGATATATCTGTAAAGTCATCAGTCAAAAGTATTTAGGCATAGGTATGTTATTCGATCATTCGTCATTCGGTGTTACCTAGTAAACCCATGCTAAGTACGCGTTCCGTATAGCGAAGCCTTTAGAAATCGTATTTCTTTTCCTTTTCCAATAATGAAACAAATGAATCTAATATTTTCTCTTTTGAATAAATAACAAATGCCTACCAAAACAATTTTAACACAACCCCGCAACACGTGCAAATGAAATAACTGCCCAACTCATTGCGTCAAACTTTAATAATAATTTGGGATCAACAAAGCAATCGGCGTGTTTTATCGACATTCTTTCGTTCAAGCTTTGGTTATTAGCAAAATAAAAATTTCTAGCTACTCTAATAAATTTAATTTATTGTGCACGTTTTGCTGCTAACGAAATTTTATTGATTAAATGTTTCTAAGTGCTTTTTTAAATAGGATATTGAATTACTGTGTCTTCTTGTCTGCCCAAAATAAAAATAATTCTCTCAACAACATTGTTGAAGGGAAGTATTTTTTCTTTTTGGTTTAGTTTTTTTATCCTCTGTGGTTGACAGTATATAGGCATGCTTGATGGTAAGCAAACACTAAAATGTCACTTCTGTAGTGCTTGCCCTATTCCTATCCCCTATCGTTTGGCGGAAAGGGCTTTGCAGTACCTCAAAATAATGACAGAAGTTTCTCCCGTGTTTTTGTTGTAAAAACACATGTTGAGAGACTCCATTTTTAACTGCAGTCTACCGTACAATTGTCTGGTACTATAAGTACATTTTGACTTGACATTGGCGAAATGCGTAATCTTTACCTATGTGTCGCGATTGCCATTAATTTAAAAGAAGAAAAAGAAAATAATGACAGGGCGATAATAACCTTGAGACTTCAGTGAACGAACAAACAAAAGCCAGCAACCAGGGCAGATGTAACACTCTAAGGCCCATATTATAGAATGACACTCAGAAATCAGAAATCATGTCTCGAGAATCGTTTGTCACATTCTATCAAGCACAAAGTGATAAAGACTTAAGATGCTCAAGTTGCCGTTGATTCTTGAGACTCATTCTATAATACGTGCCTAAACTGTCTCATGATACAAGAGAGATAATGATACAATTGACATTATGATACAAGTGAGCTAAGCTCTCATCCCAACATGACGCGGGTTGCAGCACGAGCCGAAGGCGAGTGCGTATCTCAGCCGAGCATGTAACGAGCAGAGTTCTCCAGTGTAATACGACTGTTTTCAATACACTTGGAGGAAGTAAATTAGCCTGGTAGCGTAGTGGTTAACGCAACCGCCCGGATTGCTGAGGATGCTGGGTTCGATTTCGATTTCTGCCTGGGACAGGTCGAATTTTTCAGTGGGTTTTTTCTACTTTTTTTTCTAGTTGTTTTTTTTCAAGTAAATTAAACTTATATAACGAGCCAGGAATAGGCTTCATGATATTTATTGCATATTAGAGGTATTTACAACAAAGAACTTAGTACCAAGTATCCTCAAAGAGTGTACTCAGAGAGTTTCACGACGACGCACCAACCGCGGGCACATTTTGGTGCCGAAGAACATTGCAGCGCATCAGGTCGCGATTCTTCTGGCCAGAGATGAAAGCATTCGTTACAGACTACCTTAAGCGTTTACTGCCTTGTAGCACTGACAAGTGGCCTATCAGTACTACAAGGCAGAAAACAAGAAGCCTGCGGGTCTCCTGCAAACCCCGGCGCCAGCCCAAAGGTTTGAAGTGTTATCAGTGGACTTATTCGGCTCGTTGCCGAGAACTCCGAGAGGCAACAATTGGATTTTGATCGCTGAGGATGTGTGCACCGGATGTGTAGAGCTTTTTGCCATGGAAAGCACCACCAGTGTCGAGTGCGCTCACATCCTTATATCGGAAGTATTCCTGAGATACGGAGTGCCACGTAGGATGATAAGCGACAACGGTGTGCAGTTCGTAGCTGAGGTCATGCAACAGGCTTGTCATGTGATGGGTATCAAACAGTCTCTGACGCCCTTGTATCACTCCGAAGCTAACCCCCTTGAACGCACGAACCGCGACTTGAAGAAGCCTCAGTTAGCAATCCTCGTGGGCAAGGATCATACAACATGGTATACCCACCTCGCAACCATCAAGTTTGCGATGAACTGCGCTGTTACAGCGAGCACTGGATTTTCACCGGCTTACCTGAGTTTTGGAAGGGAGCTGCGCGCTACGTCATACAGTCAGCATCAAATGATGATTTCACACTTTAGTACCATGTCATAGTGACACTAGCGCTTTTGCAGTAATAGTTGCCACCATGTGTTTTTTTTTTTCTTTTAAAGTCAAATGGTTGGCGGACAAGCATCAGCCTGCCTGGTGGTAATCAGCCACCGTAGCCTATAGACGGTTGCAACACAGACGTGACACTCGCGTGCTGCAAACTCTTATCCGCTGCCTACCCTGCTGCTTTGGCGACCTTACTCACTAACAGAAACACAACAAAATGTAGTGTTATATGACTGTAGTCTTCTGTAAGGTAGTGGTAATACTCCAGTTCGGTATGTTCCAGATTCGAGTCCGCTGTGCCCTACTTAGACTAAAATTTATGAATAATTCTGCTGACTGTACATTTTAAAATACTGCACGACAAACTATTCAGCCATTATAAAAGAAGAAAAAAGTTTAAAAAGAAAACTTTTTAAAAACAGGCTTTTAGTTCTTGTGGTAACAAAGTACTCGTCAAGACGAATCAAACGAGCCGAAAGTCGATGGGGTTGCGACGTTTTATTACCGAGTTTCTATGACTACCTTCCAGCTCCATCTTGATACCATGGTTACCATTGAAAGACAATCTACTCGTCAAGGCGATACAAACGAGTCCAAACTTAATGAAATTGTGTTGTTTCATTATGAAGTACAATGTCATCATAATATTGCATTGTCACGCGATTTACACACGTATGAAAAAATTCAGCTCAATCAGTAACCGGGAAGTGGAGCTAATTTAATTTGCAAGATTTGATGACAAACATCGGGACAGGTGAAACTAAATAAAAGCTTGTAAAAAGTTACAAAGCGTAGATATCTAGGGCCCTAGATATCTACGCTTTAAAATTAAATTTAGTGCCAATAGTTCCCAATGAAAAATTCGATTAGCCCGCCCAACAATAGATGGCCGTATACCGCGCCGTACATCAAAATCTTTGAGAGCCCAAGCTTTTTGGTAATTAAATTCTCGATAGCATTGAAATAGAGGTTTTGCGGATCCATTCGCCACTATCCACAGTTGCAATATTAATGTTTGCTTCATATTTTTCATATTCCGTTCGTAGTTATTCAACGAAGAGTTACAACCTTTTTGTTGGAAAACTCAGTAAATGTTTAATTGGACCGAGTTTTTATGAATGCGTTTTTTTAGTTTTTTTTTTTTCATAGATATAGGAAACTGTAGATGGGCAATGTGAAAGAGAAAGAGCATACTAACACGTATATTAGAACGAGATAGATAGACGAGGCCATTTCACGTACACGTAGGTTCCCAGGTCAGCCTGTCAGTCACGTAGAAAAGATAGCAACTCTCAGAATGCATTACTATTTTTCTCGCACACAATGCGCATTACTCACACATTGGTGCATTTTTTATTCTCGTCCTAGTCTATTCATTGCCAATGTATAAACGTCAGTAATTATAAATCTAAGTTTTTTTACTTTCTCGTATACGTAGTATAGAGGAAGTCTTGTAATCGTCAAAAAATTCGACCACGAGATTTTGACGGATTTACACGTTTTGAACCTCCCTGAGTCCAATTTTTTTTTGTAATTATGTCTGTTTGTGTGTCTGTGCGTTAGTACGATAACTCGAGCATGCTTTAACTTATTGCAACCAAATTTAACATACACACATCAAAATATAAGGTTTCTATCAAATTTTGAGCTGTCGATCACGAAAGTTAATCAACCAAGTGCGCGGTCGGTAGTCGGATGGGTGACCAAAATTTAACATGCATGTATGAGATCAAAATATAAGGTTTCTATCAACCTTAGAGTCATTTCCGGTATACAAGAAAGTCAAGGGGAGACCACTCCCGATTTTTTTTATAAAGAGCTACTTAGCATGTTCAGAAAAGCATTCGTTTATCAGTTATGAACTAATTTTTATTTGTAAGATTTTCTAATAGCCCCATGAAAGTGTTATGAATGCCAGCTTAATAAAGACAGGAATTTTTACACAGGGATTATTACAATTACATTAATTTCCAAATTTAACACAATATCAATTGGCACTCATAGTAAAAACTTTTACTCTAGCTGTGTTTCAATCAATACATTTTCGGGAATGATTCAGAAACTCTGACAAATTCTTTGTCTCACTAACACCGAAATAGAACCAGATAATTGAAATAGTTTTGCTGTCTACTTTCTACCACTCAGTCAATGAATTTATCAATTGAACGACATCTTGGTCAAGTGAACAGTAACTACCTAGACCAGGGAGTGTTCCCAAACTTATTTTTATTGTGATGCCCTTAGGTATCTGCCATTTTTTTGCGACTCCCTGCGGTTATTCCTTTGGGTGGCACCCCCAAAACACAAAAATGGCATTGAGTGGCAGTTGCCTGGTAGTTGCATTTTTCATACTAAAATGCAATTACCAGGCAGACATAATATGTCTGCGTGCCACACGCGCGATATAAACTGTCAGACATATTATGTCTGCCTGCCACTTCAGGGCAGTCAGAAAAAAATTCTAACACTATAATTTTAGGAAAGCTAAAGTTTGGTGGAAAAGTTTGGAAATCGCGACTCTCATATCTTTCTCTGCATTTATTTTCGCGCGACTCGCTTGAATCACACATACAGCCCATCTATGAGGATCGCCTCACGATGCCGATAATGCCACGACGCCTCAGGGCGTCGCGACGCACTGTTTGGGAAACCCTGACCTAGACTTTTATTATTATTTCCTTTATTTCTTTTAAAACACATACAAAATTATACTTCTAAATATTAAATTTTTACAATGTATAACATTAAAAAATATAACATTTAAAAATATAAAAATGCAGTTCCCCATCGGTAGCAAGATCAGGGTCCCGGCTACCGGTGGTCAAGGGTCCAGAGACAGGAACTTCCTCACTATACGGGCCGTGTCTAGAAGTACTGCCTTCTGCATCTGACTCTTGATCCAACCACCTAACGCGAGCCTCTTAAGGTGTTTATCGAGGCTCTTAGCTATCAGACCATGGGCAGATATGACTATCGGAACAACAATTGCTGAATCGATGTCCCACATGTCAACAACCTCGTGAGCCAAATCAAGATATTTGGTTTCTTTATCTTTTTCAGCTTTGACAAGGTTGTCGTCATGGGGGACAGCGACATCAACAATTATTGCGCGGCGTTCGTGTCGATCTATCAATACAATATCGGGCTTGTTAGCTACAATAGTCCTGTCTGTAATGATAGATCGATCCCAATACAATGTGGCATGACTATTTTCAAGAACCTGTTCTGGGGCATACCTGTAGTAAGGCACCTCGGATTCCACAAGGCTGTATCTCAAAGCAAGTTGTTGGTGTATTATCCTGGCCACTTGGTTATGTCTATGCAAATACTCGCCATTTGCGAGGCGAGAACAACCGGAGATTATGTGTCTAAGGGATTCACCCGGGCGATGGCAGGCTCGACAAATGTCCAATGTGCCATCTCTCAGAATAAACCTCCGGTAGTTATTCGTCATCACAACTTCATCCATAATTGCACAGACAAAACCTTCGGTCTCACCAAAAAGGTCACCGAAACGTAGCCAGGATACTGAGGCTGGTAAATCTACGTCGGGCCCATGAAGAGCCCGGTAGAATCTGCCATGTAATTCCTTGCTTTGCCATACAGCGTTGCGGTCCGAAGTACTAAGTACTACAGGTTTGCACCAGTTTTCTTTTGCTAAAAATAGAGGAGTGAGTCCATTGTCAACAGCAACTACATCTCTATGAATCCCCATATCGATGTGGAGAAAATACTCCCTAAGATTGTCTATCTCGCGGTTATGCAGTGTCTTAGCGTTTAAGAAGCCACGACCACCGCATTTCCGCGGGATATACAATCTCATGGTCGAGGAACGTGGGTGATGCATGCGGTGTGCTGTTAACAATGTACGAACTTTTCTATCCAAAGCATCCAGTTCAGTTTGAGTCCATTTAAGTATGCCAAAGGAATACATCAATAGCGGCATGACCCAGCCATTATATGCACGAACCTTGTTTCCGCCCGACAAAAGACTTTTAAGGACTTTTGAGAGGCGCCCCAAGAAACGCTCACGTAATGACTGTTTCATGTCAGCATCGTTGATGCCTAATGCTTGTGACATACCCAAATATTTATAGGTTTCGTTTACAGAGAAAGATCTAAGGTGAATAGAATCCGAGAGTTGTATACCCGCGGATTCCATAATCTGACCACGCTTTACATGCATGACTGCACATTTGTCCACACCGAATTCCATTTTGATAGCATTACTGAAAGCATCAGTAACCTTCAGTAAGGCTGTCAAATGGGAACTGCTATGGGCAAATAGTTTCAGGTCATCCATGTATAGCAGGTGTGATATTACTTGACCATTTCTCCGTAAACGATAGCCTAACCCTGAACTCTCGAGAAGTGTACTCAAAGGGTTCAAGGCCAGACAGAACCACAATGGACTCAGACCGTCACCTTGGAAGATGCCTCGCTCTATTTTTATAGGATCGCCCTGACCTAGAATCCGTCGAGATCCTGGATAGAAAAGGACCGTTCTCCATTGTTGCATACACGACATCAAGAAAGTGCGTAGAGTTGTATCTATTTTATACAACTCCAGCACTCTCATGAGCCACGAATGCGGCACGGAATCATAGGCCTTCTTATAATCTATCCAGGAAGTCGAGAGGTTCTTTCGGTTTCGACGAACCTGTTGGTTAATAGCCATGTCTATGAGGAGTAGCTCCTTAGTACCACGGGCTCCATTCCTACATCCATTTTGAGAGGCGAACATAATAGAATTTTGATCAATATGTTTATTAATCTTAGTTCTCAAAATGGACGTAAGAATTTTATAAATTGTTGGCAGACAGGTGATGGGTCTATAGTTTTTCGGGTCCGTAGTACTACCAGATTTATGGAGCAGATGTGTTATGCCTGTTGTCATAAATTCTGGAAGCGATCGAGATAATAAAGCACATTGAAATTGGGATGCTAAACAAACGTGTGAGCTTGGTAACCATTTAAACCAGAAATTGTGCAGTCCATCCGGACCTGGAGATTTCCAGTTGGGTAAGGAACGAACGGCACAAACAATGTCTTGGTTGTCAATGGTCACCTCATTCATGTCAGATATAAGCTCACACGAATGCTCAACATCCCTCATCCACGCGCCCTCAGAGTGAGTGACAGGCACGGACCAGATGTTGCGCCAGAAAGCGTTGCGTTGTTATTATTATTATTATTATGATTAAATATTAAATACTTGACAATGTGAATTATGTCTCTTTCCAAATTAATATTATGAAAACTGTTAAGGGAGGATAAAACTTGTTGAGTTTCTTGCCGGTTCTTCTCAGAACAAGACCTCCTGGTAGACTCTTGAACCTATGGCATCAAATTTGCCTTTCATAAGTGTACAAATTGTACCTAAATGAATAAAGAAATTTGAGTTTGAGTTTGAAACCTTTAGTGTGACGAATAGAAGGTCCCTTTCTACTAAAATAATCTTAGTGAGCAGGGTTCAAGCAGTCACAGGTCCATAGCGAAGAGGATAGGTCCAATGGCACCACGCCAGTGACACTTGTCTGTTGGCTGCAGCGACCATTCACCACCAGGCCGTACGCTTGCAAAATAAAAGAACTAGTACTTCGAAAATTGTGGCGGTACCCTAAACATAAACACCAGTAAAAGAAGGCCCATAACGGGTGCATTTTTAAAGGCCCGGTTTAGCGTAAACTGAGAGATAAGCTGCGACGCCGCCATCTATCTTCCTCCGGTAGACGTATGTGAGTTATGGCCCGCATATAATCGAAAATCGTTTACCGCGATCCATCTACATGCCGAAGCCGAATGGGATTGGCTTGACGCTTTGTTGAAGTTTTTTAACGAAATTGATGCGATATAGAATAAAAATGTTACGTCGGATTCGGCGATAGAAATTGTTAGTAAGCCTAATTGATGGATCGGGTTAGTTTGTTGTGTTAAAGGTACGTGGATTTGACTGCGAAAGTTTTCTTTTGTTTTTTAGTTTTTGTAGAAAAAAATATTTGTATTTTGTCGCTGATAAATAGTCTAAGATCAAAAAGCGCCAGAGGTAACTTATTTTACTGAAATACGAAAATTGTGTGGAATAATGCTGGCTTACGGTGCTACCGACTAACTACGGCTACCATTACAACTTGAACTAAGCAAATTGGCAGCTCATTTTCTTTATCGCACATCCAAGAAATGGAATATGCTGCCAGCTCATATGTTCCCTCCTTCTTATAATTTAGGGTCATTCAAATGAGGCGTGAAGTACCTTGCAGGTCAGCAAGGCGAGAGTGGCTAGCGCGGCAGTTTATCTCTCGCTATCTTTGTATTTGAATTCCATTTCTGCCTACCATCAGGTGGAATGGAGTCATTTGCATGACCATTTTAACCGACTTCAAAAACGGAATAGGTTCTCAATTCGTATTACTTCTTCTTTGTTTAAAAAAGTATACTTGCCAAGTGGTCCCATGAAAATTTTACATAAATCAGTTTAGTAGTTTTTTAGAATCCTGAAATATCCAGTTGCAATATGGATTTTTCCAACTTTACTTTATGCATCGATATCTTCCAAAGTTGTAAACCAATTTCGATGATTTTTTTTTCGTGTAAAGACCAAAGTCTCGAGATAGTTTCCTGAAAATTTTACATAGTCAAAAACTGTATTTAGTTTATTATACTGAAAAATAATAGAAGAAGCAAAATCCCGTCTTAACTTTAATCATAGATAACTTTGAGTTGTATTCAACGTATCTATATGTACTTACACCACTAAATAGCAAAAAAAAAAAAAAACTCCTTCAAAACTAAAAAGGGAGAAATAAAAGTTTTTTATTTAAACATCTAAAAGAATATCCAACTATGTATTTTTGATGTCAGTGTTAACTTCAATATTTGGAATAATCATTATCACTTGTCTTTGGCACCGACCTCAAAAAACACATAATTGGCATCACGGATTATTATCCGTGATTAAAACCCAAAAGTATGAGTCTAAAACTAAAAATTAAAAGAAAAAAGTTTTTAATTTTAAAAAACTCAATAAATTTTTTATAAACTTAAACCTTTCTTTTTCTTTTAATTTTTTATTTAAAAATATTTATTATATAACAAAAACGTTGAACTCACGCATACCTGCTAAGTTAATTAAAAACGGTCTATATATTATAAATCAGTACTGAATTCTTTAATTAGTAAACAAATCGAATAAACACTTCAAAAAGCAAGTTTAGTTTACTCCCCAAAGACTCGCAGGCCACGTCAAAAGTTGTATGCTGCTGAAGCAATTAATTCAAGTCGATGAATATTTGAATTTTTATTAAATGCCCACCAATCTAGTTAGGGCCAAAAGAACGGGGCAATTCGATTATTCAAATTGGATCGTCAGAGACGTCAAATTAAAACATTGATTTAATTTGTCCACCTTACTCCGCGCTGAGGAAGCTGATTTGCTTATTTCGTCTCCTTCTAAGAAATTAAGTCGATTTCTTGAATTTTGTAAGTCTCCGCGAGGAATGCTGAAAGAAAAACATTTTCGTCGTAATCGATTATTGTAGAGTTTTTTACTAGGTAGTCAATAATATTTACGCTCACACCAATTATGTAGCCCAAATTAAGAATCTGCGAACTAGTTGAAGACCGACAGGGTTGGAGATCCTAGGGGTAGGCCTATGTCCAACAGTAAGCGTTTCCCGGCTGAAATGATGATGATTGCGTTATGGCTTCTGGCTTGCCTGGTGGTAAGTCACCACCTTAGCCTAAAGACGCTTGCAGCTAATTCTCTCAATAAACTCTAATTACCTCAACAGTCAGGTTCTGACTGGTAACGGACAAACAAATTATTATGCACAGTGTTACCGTTCTCTTAGATTTGCGCGAGCACTCCTTGGCGAGAATTTGTCTACTGTCCCTTCTAGCGTATGTTCACACACTGCAGACTTCGTTTCGCGCCTATGTTTTATGTCAGCTATATGCTCCTTCACCCGGGTGCGTGAAACGGAACACTCCAAATTAATAATTAAAGTGACGGTAGATTTAACTATTTCGTAAAATATGACAACCTACATCTTTAGTCATCCCGCGACCACGAACGCTGAAAAGTGTTACGAAACGTTGGGCAATAATAACAACATGTAAAATCTAATTACACGCGAGTTAAATCCGTAAAAGTTGTTTCATTCACAGTGTTACTTTTTTAGGGTTTCGTACCCAAAGGGTAAAATGTAACCCTATTACTAAGACTCCACTGTCCGTCCGTCCGTCCGTCTCTCGGTCACCAGGCCGTATCTCATGAACCGTGATAGACAGTTGAAATTGCCGCTTTATCAACAACTAATAAACAGAATAAATGAAATATTTAAGGGGCAGGGCATCCAGGGGCAATCCATACAACAGATATAAATTTTTTGCCGTTTTTTATAGATAATTGTACGGAACGAACGCGAGTCCGACTCACACTTGAGCGGTTTTTTTATATATTACGAGATGGCAAACAAGCTTGCGGCCCATTGATGTTAAGTGGTTACCGTCGCCTATAGAGACTTGCAATATTATGGGTAAATCACTTAACACCGCAAGTGCGTTGCCATCCTGGGGACTAAGAAAATATGCATGCCTGGGAATATTCATCAACTTTGCAAATTGATTTAAATAACTCTTTATCGGAATTAAAATAGCAAAAGAAACAGTAACTACAGTCTGTAAAAG
This sequence comes from Elophila nymphaeata, assembly GCA_955850985.1. NCBI lineage: Eukaryota > Metazoa > Arthropoda > Insecta > Lepidoptera > Crambidae > Elophila > Elophila nymphaeata. The sequence goes on from OY039081.1 coordinate 5,541,400, forward strand.
TTCTTATAATACAGTTTGTAAGAGCGAACTTATCTCTATAAGAGATCTCTTCCAGCCAACGTAAAACGTTGGTGAAATATTATGTCAGTACGAGGGAGTCATGAAAGTGCATTACAGATTACAAGCTTTAGCTTTTTTCACACATGGTTTCACATAGGTACCCAAAACTGACCTAAATATTGAGCTCCCTTATTATGAAATATCATGGAAAATAAATTAGATTCAGTTTCGTACAGCCGGACCTGCAGCCCTCTGCACATGTACGTCAATTCAAACAATCATGTCAATAACACTTTTAACTATTAATTAGTTAAAACAAATCAAACAATACAATTGGTATGTTTCATTAATTATGAGTGTTGAATGTAGAATAAGCATTCATTTATTAGTAAAAAAAATCTACTGTTAATATTGTAATTAGTAATTGAGTTGATTACTGGATCCCTATCGTAAATGTAATGTGAAATTTGAAACAAAAACTAATGTTAAATTTTTACTATCACCATTGATGATAATTATTATCGGTCTCAGACTTGTATTTAAACGAACACCATACTAACTTAACCTACAAAAAAGGATAAATGCTCACCAAAAAAGTGTAAAGTCTCACTAAAAGTTTGTTTTTGGTGAGCAAAATATCCATTTTTTTTGGTGGGCACTAAATTTGTTCTCTTATTATCATAATAGATAATTGGACCCATTTCTGGGACACAAGGCCTCTCTTTGTCATCAAAGAGTATGCAATAGTTCACCACGCTTACCTAATGCGGATTGGGGGACATAAGATTTTTATATATGTAATATCGTAAGGCAGCCTGTTTATTTACCAAAAAAGTCATATTAAATATTCATCTCTATACCCGGTTACACTGTACAATTCTCTACCATGCATCTTTGTCATTGTCAAGACTCTTAGTATTAAAATATATGAAGTAGGTTAAAAAGAGGAAATTACACCCGAATCCGATGTCCTTTAGAAAATTTGGGGGTAAAACCTCAAAAAATGATTTACACGTTTGCCATCCGAATTTGATCCTTGCAGCTTTGGTCATAAGACACTGGGTGGCTTTCTAATGTGAACACATCAGTTAGGGAAAGGGTTTGCTTCAAGACTGACTAAGATTGATGGTGCCGTTCAATCGACTGCTCTTGGGAAATTAACACTATGAAAACTGGAATTCTATTTATTTTAAAGATGCGGTCACGTATAGACGTACTTTAGGAACATCTTCTTTTATAAAAACTTTTATTTTGTTTTAACAAAAGTTATGATACTGTTATCGATTTATTAAACCGGTATTAATTACGCCGTCATCGTTGTAGGGATAAATATTTGTATGATGAACAAGAAATTCTATTCTTAAATAATGGCGTCGCGATACATAAACGTACGCATTTTGCCAATGTCAAGTGAACATGTAACTAAAGTAACAAAAATTTAACGGTTAATTTGAGTTAAAAATGGAGTCTCTCAATACGTGTTTTAACAACAAGAACTGGAGAAATTCTAAAACACGAATATATATTTGTTGCGAGTCATGGTAGTTTATGTATTTCTGTACTTAGTATATTTATGAAAATATCAAGATGAATAATAATATTCGTCCATTATAGTAACATTGGCTTGCATGGTGCTAAGCCGTTGGCTAGATGCTTGCAACAACGTCGTGACACGTGTGTTGCGCGCTGACAACTTTTTATTACTTTCTTACGTCGGTGGCGTAGTGCGTAAGAGCGTCGTCTCCCACCCGGGAGGCACTGGTTCGATCCCCGCCATGTACCAATGTGTTTTACAATTTTGAATTCATATGTACGTTTAATCGACGCTTCTACGGTGAAGGAAAACATCGTGAGGAAACCTGCACACACCTATGAAGAAATTATTAGGTTGTGTGTGAAGTCGACCAACCCGCACTTGGCCAGCGTGGTTGACTAAGGCCTAATCGCCCCTAATGTGGGGTAGGCTCGAGCCCCTCGGTGGGGACATTATATGAGCTGTTGATGATGATGATGATACGTAGTATAGAGGAAGTCTTGTAATCGTCAAAAAATTCGACCTCAAGATTTTGACGGATTTACACGTTTTGGACCTCCCTGAGTACATAAAACCCGCTTTTGGAATTATATCTGTGTGTTTGTCTGTGCGTTAGCACGATAACTCGAGTATGGTTTAACTTATTGCAACCAAATTTAATATGCATCAAAATATAAGGTTTCTATCAACTTTTGAGTCGTCGATCACGAAAGTTACGCAACCAAGTGCGCGGTCTTTACTCGGATGGGTGACCAAAATTTAACATGCATGTATGACATCAAAATATAAGGTTTCTATCAACTTACAATCGTTTCCGGCATACGAAAAAGTCAAGGGGAGACTTTTCTTTACTTTTTTTGTTTAATTTTGGTGTTGTTGTCTCAATAAACGTTTTTTCTTTCTTTCTTAATTAGTATATTCGTCCATTATAGTAAACTTAGCTTGCATGGTGCTAGGCAATCGCCGTTGGCTAGATGCTTGCAACAACGACGTGACACATGCGCGCTGCCAAATTAATCTGTATCTTTAAGAAATGTAATAGAGTTTTTCCCGAGTTCTTGTTGTAAAAATATTTAGAGACTCCATTTTTAACTCAATCTACCGTACAATTTTTTGCGTAAATTTTACACTCAAAATTAGCAAAATGCATAATTTTTAATATTTGCGAGTGCTAATAATTAAGAATAGAAGAAATTTAAAGGAGTTTCTCCCGAGTTCTTGTTGTAAAAACATTTAGAGACTCCATTTTTAACTCAATCTACCGTACAATTTTTCGCGTAAATTTTACACTCAAAATTAGCAAAATGCATAATTTTTAATATTTGCGAGTGCTAATAATTAAGAATAGAAGAAATTTAAAGGAGTTTCTCCCGAGTTCTTGTTGTAAAAACATTTAGAGACTCCATTTTTAACTCAATCTACCGTACAATTTTTCGCGTAAATTTTACACTCAAAATTAGCAAAATGCATATTTTTTAATATTTGCGAGTGCTAATAATTAAGAATAGAATAGAATAGAAGAAATGTAAAGGAGTTTCTCCCGAGTTCTTGTTGTAAAAACATTTAGAGACTCCATTTTTAACTCAATCTACTGTACAATTTTTTGCGTAAATTTTACACTCAAAATTGGCAAAATGCATAATTTTTAAGATTTGCGAGTGCCAATAATTAAGAATAGAATAGAAGAAATGTAAAGGAGTTTCTCCCGAGTTCTCATTGTAAAAACATTTAGAGACTCCATTTTTAACTCAATCTACCGTACAATTTTTTGCGTAAATATTACACTCAAAATTGGCAAAATGCATAATTTTTAATATTTGCGAGTGCTGATAATTAAGAATAGAATAGAAGAAATGTAAAGGAGTTTCTCCCGAGTTCTTATTGTAAAAACATTTACAGACTCCATTTTTAACTCAATCTACAGTATTATTAATTATTAATTATAATTGTTTACGTACATTTTCACTAGACATTGGCAAAATGCGTAATCTTTATGTGTCGGGAGGAGGAAGTAAGTAAATATAATTTGGGCTATATAATTGGTGTTATTTATAAGCTTTTCTACACATTACAATAGACGTGAGAGTGTCGAGGTATTATGTAAGCTGTTGTCACTTCGATTTCATATGTTAAATCCAATAGATTTCTACAATTATAAAGTTGTAACGGTACGTGCCCTATGGTCCAACTCTGCTAGTATGGTCCACTAATCAAAACACGTTTTCCGTCACTATTTTATTTAGTTATTAAACAGCTTTAAATGATATATAAAAGGTACTAATTTTAGTGCCTTGATATAATGTAAGTACGTATTATATTAATAGGCCCAAGCCGAGGTCAGAGCGAGACCCTTAGGTACGTTAGTAATGACATTGTGTTCTAGGACTTCATTTGTATTCAGCAATGGAATGAATCAAAAAAGAACCAAATGTCATGATGAATGATAATTTTGAATTTGATTGTTATTTTTAAAATATTGTCAGTGATAATGAAGACGATGGTACTATAACATGGCAATGTTATAGTACCACGTTACAAAGTTAAAAGGATCGTCGAAGCAGTATTTGAGGAAGGGTTTGATTTTTTAATAACTGCTCGTAAGCTTTGCTCTGATTTCTAATATATTGAAACAGTGTAACATCAAGATCTAAATTCTAATACTAAAAGCACCTAAGACGTTCTTTTACGAGCTCATGCCAAAACACCTCTTTATTACTTCCCGTATACTGCGTTAGCATGTACACTATAACACATTCATTGCAAAAATAACTCTTATCCTGCGAGAATAAGACCCAGTAACAATTGAAAAGTGTTTACCTCGCTGACTTCGGTTGTAATACTGCCAAGGAAGGAATCCTGGATTTTTCGCTCGTTAAATACCACCGTTAGTTAATAACACGCTTTTTAATGCTATAACGAAGTAAATTAAAATGGAAACACCCGAAGAAAATAATGAGATGCTGCTTCATATTTTCGTTTGTAATTAAAAATGAACTTGATACGCGCCTCCCTATTAATAATGTCTGGACGTTGTAGCGCGTTCATGAACGAATTTTTCAGAATTTCTTTTGGTTTTGTGGTGGGGTATGCCAAAAGTTCTCGAAGGAATATTCTAACGGACAGATATATTAGAAACTAGAAACACAAGACCGCTCTAACGAATAACATATTAAGACAGTTCATATAATGTAGATAGTTCATTGTAAATATTTTACAAACAAATATTTTATTTTCAGTACAGACGATATAGAAATCATGTTATCCATTTTTTTCAATACATTTTCAGTCTTATTCTTCGATCATTCACAGGACTTATGAAGCAGCCATAACTACTGTCAATAATATTTTAGGGAATGTAGTGACCTCACGCGTAAACCAACAGGGATATTACTGTGAGCATGACATCTATTTCACTGAGTAAATAATGTAAGAAATAATGATATCAATTGTTACTGTTAAACTTCAAGAGTTCCGTCAGATTGCGCAGGTTCGATCTCGGTACTTGACCACTAAAAGATGTATTTCTACTTTTTTGTGAATAATAATAATTTTCTCAAACATGCATGGAAATATTGTCATTATTTTCGAAAACAGAGCACGCGAAGTATCGAATTTACGGACAAAGAAAACCAAATCCATTGTTGGAGCGTTTTTTGAACTTGGAACATTACAACGCTCCAGCCTCCAGCAATGTTGTATGAAACGGCGTGCTGGAGTTATTAAATACTCTTTGATTGGATCTTTTCTATCAATCTTGGCATACCAAAGTCTCTTTGCCTAGTACAAATTGCGTTCACGTGGCTGTATAGCCATACATGCGTTTGTCTTTCAGCACAGGTGATAAATAGAAAATTGGCGGCAAAGCTGAAAATTTGTCTTAATTTGTTATTAACATACATAATATATTTATAAATTAAATAATTGAAATGAGTTCCGACGGTTCAGAGAGTGAAATAGAGATTGATTGTACTCCACCAGATTTAAACAACAATCGACCGGATCCCAAGGCAAAAACATAAAGCAATTTTTAATTAAAGCCCCATATGATATATATTTAGCGACAAAGGTAAAGTATGTTTTATTTCCCTGCATTCTTTTGAGAAAAGCACTATATAGCCTATACTATAAGCCTCGGCCGAAATGGCAATTACCTGTCTCGTATTAGTGAAGGCCACGCTTGCGGCTCGGCCTTCAAACTAATACTCGACCTGCAATAATGTACTAATATATTCGCTTAAGAAACAGGGTATAGATATTATGGATCTTACAGACTAGTTGTACAAGCGTGCTCTACCGAAATGTCGGCATGCAAAAACTTTTTACTACAAAATTTAAATACAATGTCGATTTCATAATGATATTAATAATGTCAGCAATGTTAATATTAATAAATTATGACTGATTAGAATTACAACGTCTAGTTAGCAGGCCTGTATGTAGGGTCATCTGGCTAGGTGCCACCGCGTTTCCTATTTCAACTGTGAAACAGTTTGCTGTGTTTCGGATTGAAGGGAAAGGTAGCCAGTGTAATTACTGGGCATGGAAGGCATATCATCTTAGACCTCAAGATACCAACGCACCTGCAATACAAAGTAATTTTTGTCCTTGTTATTGCAGGTGTTTATAAGCGACGGTATCCATGTACCACCAGGTGGGCCATCAGCTTGTTTGTGATCATGCATCGTTGCATTAAAAAAACATATTTGCTTTATATATGTCATAAATATTCACTTAGAATTTGAAAAGCACTCTTGAAGCGTTAAATTATTTAATAACATTTAATTTGAGCAATCTCAAATATTAAATATTCCAACTAAAAATTTGAACAACGAATGTATTTCATTTTAATGTAATTCCCAAAAGAGACACGAGACAAGAGTAAAAAAACTGCTATAAATCAAAGGGGTTTTGACAAAAACGTCTTAATGTAGCGCATGGCTCAGTATAGAAAATTTCAAGCAAAAGAAGTTAATTCGCTACCGCAACAAGTTAAGGAAGATTTATTAGCCATGACGAACCCTATAAAATGGCTTATAAATCAGTGACACGTCTAACCGTTCACTTTGTGAGGTAAAAGAAAATATTTAACCATCCAAGCGGTTTACATTCGTAAATATTCGGTGTTTTACGAATAAAGTATTTCTGATTTCATTCTGCTACTTCACTGTCACCGTTTTTAGGTACCAGAGACTGTTTCGTGGGCCGATCGTATATTGGGCAGATCCTGAAACGCTAATGGACCATCAAAATATTTACCACTGGTCGACACAGCCCACACGGACACAGTGCCGTAAATAGGGCGGTGCCAGCGGTGCCCAGGCACAGAGTGCAGACCCTGGAGGGGCGCAGAAATGACCAGACCATGTTTTTCAAGGACGCAGTTTTGAAAGCTCGCACCGGGCGCATAAAAGGCTAGTTACGGCACTGCACGGACATATCCGACTCTTTGCGGTAACTGTTTTTGTAAGATCCTTTTTAGTGGCAAATTTATTTAAATGCACGCGTTCACACGAGCATACGGTTGCAGGATCGGGCAAAAAACGAATCCTCCTAAAAACGGACCTATTTGTAGTCGCTAAACCGCATGACACACATCCGGTTTTGCGACTACAAATAGATTCGGTCGAACTACAAAATGCAGAATTCGATTTAATGGTAACAGTGTTTCAATACATGCATTCACACTAAGTCGAAGCAAGATTCCTGCATAAACCGGACAAGTGCGAGTCGGACTCGCCCACCGAGGATCAATTCGAATCAGTATTTCCTGAGATTACCGGGTTCAACCAGACAAACAAACAAACTTTTCAGCTTTATAATATTAGTGTAAATTATAATACTGTAATTCCCCATATCCAAACGTACCAGAGCTTGATTTATTTTGAGACTCAAACCGGTAATAGTCTGCTTTGAAGAAAATTAAGTTTGTATTTATACTCGAGTGTGCGCGCCGGGATTGAACCAACACACCCTTAATCGACTCTCCGATTTACATACGTCGCAAATATTTGTTACAATGTTGGACAAAGAAATGTGGCACAAATATTTATTTTCAATATTCCACGTTTAATCTCGAGGATGATGTATACTTGCAATATTTTCGTTATTAAATGTAACTTGTGTACTCATAAATATGGGGAAATTGGTCGCTTAGAGCCAATGTTAAAAACTGGGCGATTGGAACGGCTTTTCCACTAGGTCGCTTCAGATTAGCAATGTTATGACCGCGTTTACGATGTCACATCAAGTTGAAATTTACGTCGAGTTGATTGCTTTTTTAATAAACGTGTTAAAAGAGTTATGGTGTAACGTTAAAGTAAATTGTTGTTGTTTTTCAGCATTGTTGGTTATTAGAGGTTCTAGCAGCTTAAATTTTGTAAAGGAAATTACTACTATCAAACACGTAATTTAAATGAAAGCGGCGACAGTCACATTATATTTTAAAAGTGTTTTGGTAACGACAATTAAAATATAAAAAAAAACAGATTTAGCTTTTCTTCTTTCTATTTATTCAGAAGACAGAAAGACATTTATAGTGTACTAGCTTCCGCCCGCGACTTCGTCCGCGTTGATATTTTACCTTTGAGTCTCTTTTAAATTTTGAGTCTCTAGATTCAGCGATTTGGGCTGTTCGTTGATATCTCAGTCAATTAGTCAGGACTTTGAATTATATGTATAAAGACTGGTAGAGAACACTGTTTAGCATTAAGTCCGCATTTTGTACTTTCTTTTGTGCATTAAGTCTTTAAAAAATAAATAAAGTAGCCAGGAAAGCACAAGACTTTACACACACATATTCTTTTCTATTAATCACCCGTACACTGCAATGTACTACTATCAAAATCTTTTGAATTAAAAGATGCAGAATAAGAGATATACAAAGGTGATAAAATAAATAAAAGAACTGTCTTTAAACTGAGATACACCACCAATAATGTGGTAATTTTTATTGGATGTAAACCTATAAAATTATTATTTCATTTGAAAAAGACGTAGAGGAATCAATATTGAACAAAAACTACTAGAAATACATCGCACGTTCGCACAATCAACTCTATTGAAACATCTAACGAGAAAATGAAATAAAGAACTTGGTGAAAATCAAAGTTCAGTAACCCTAATAGTTTATTTTACAACAACAAAACCTTTTCATTAATTATTAGAGAACGTGCAGTTTGTGGGCTCCCAAAGATGCCACAAATACATTTTCTAAGGTCTATTCGGCAAATACGCGTTTACGACGCGTCCGCAAGCGAAGTGAGCGCACGACATCAAAAAGCGCTTAGCGTTCAGCTGAACACCACCTTGGGACCACTGGCGTATACTTTACGTCGGCCGCAGTTGTAAACGGGGCATCTCTCTCAAGAACACTACACTAGTTTCGTATTGCGGTGTAATTTTGTGGAGAAATGCGAGAGGAAAAATAATTATGTACCTAGTACTAACGACTTGACGGAATAATGATGATCACCACATGCTAACGATGTTTTTGGTGGAAATTTCTAAGTTTATACAAGAAATAGTGATATACCTTTAAAATTAAAATAACGAAAGATTTGTTTAGCCTGATTTTTGATGGAGGGTATTAATAAATAAAAAGTAATATAAAAATAGTAAAAATATATTATCGGATGTTGAAGAAGATGTCAGGTTATGACGTAATATAAAACGATAGGTTGTAGCACAGTATACCAACAGTAGTTTATCTGCGGGCTGTCGGAGAGTTATTAGCCTACTCTGTACTAAGCCTAATGTCCCGAGCGGAAACGAGCGGCAAGCGAATGTGCAATGACGTAAAAAGCGCGATCACACCGAGACGGCGAGACCACCTTATGCCCCCATATTTTTATGTCAATGTGTGCGTCACAGTGCGTGCGTACACGGCGCCAAGTACGAAGACGTATTACTATTCTTGTTATACTGTGGTTGTAGCGAATGCCTAAGCGAACTTTGAAAGAGAAATCATATGTATCGCTATGGGCTATATTTAGTGCTTGCAAGGGTTTGATGTGGCCGCGTGATGCCGGCAGAGTAGAATAGCATCACCCTATATCCTCCATGGGTGTCGTAGTAGGCGACTAATGGATCAGCAAAGGGGTATTGATCACCTTATACTCCGACCATTCCGCATTGGGCAAGCGTGGTGGACTACTGCCCAAACCACTTTCGATAACAAAGAGAGGCCTGTCCCAGTAGTGGGTCGAATTAAAAAGGCTGTTGTTGTTGATGATGATAATGATGTGATGAAAGATTTTATTTTAGTTTAAGTTTTCTAACATTTTAGAAATTTTGCAAAATCATTTTTTACTTTCTCGTATACGTAGTATAGGAAAAGTCTTGTAATCGTCAAAAAATTTGACCTCGAGATTTTGACTGATTTACATGTTTTGGACCACCCTGAGTCAAATAATATTTTTTTTGAAATTATGTCTGTGTGTCTGTATGTCTGTGTGTGTGTCTGTGCGTTAGCACGATAACTCGAGTATGCTTTAACTTATTGCAACCAAATTTAGCATGCATGTATAACATCAAAATATAAAGTAAGTTTCTATAAACTTTTGAGACGTCGATCACGAAAGTTTGGTTGCTTACCAAGTACGCGGTCGGTACTCGGATGGGTGACCAAAATTTAACATGCATGTATGACATCAAAATATAAAGTTTCTATCAACTTTTGAATCGTTTCCGGTATACGAGAAAGTCAAGGGGAGACCACTACCGATTTTTTACTTTCGAACTCAAATGGTCAACAGGTGCGATTATCCCAATGAACTTAATCAACTATAGTAATTATTCACAGCGGCAATATGCACAAATTTTGAAGGGCCGCACAATTTATCATACTTCACTCACACTCGGTACAGATAGCTCTAAAATTTGGCAGGATAACCTCTATTTTGAAAATGATTAATGACTGTCTCTTGAACCAGCTTGAGTAGTGAACGATTACGTGTTACAAGTGACTCACTTGATTAGAAACTATAACAGCAAAAAGATAAGACACAGTTTAGAATGGCTTAGCTTATTGCTTTCCGAAATAGCTATTGTTTGAGTGAGTAATGATAGAAATACAGTTCCTACATAATTTGGTATATTTTTATTGGATCCATTCAATTATGTAATAATGTTTGATATAAGTTAATTTGTAATAAAAGCTACTAAATTATTTACTTATAAAATGTAAAAAAGAACAGTAAATATTTTGATTCGAGAAATATAAAAAAACAACAATATAACAAATTAGTAAAAGTATTCAGTTTGATTACTTTTCTTATTCATAATACTTCAACCGCCTCCATGGTCTAGTGGTCTAACCACCGGAATCAGAGCCAGCGCTGGATTCTGTGTGGGTAGCAAAATTTTTTATTCGGTTTGGTTGCCAGCATGGCTAGTTTTAAATGTGTCAGGCTGGGTACCATCATGTTATCAAAGTATGTGATGTCATGCCAAGTTATTTAGTATTTAGTGTTACTTTAAAAAGCTAAATCCGGGCGGCTACCGCAGCCACCCGAATTGTGGAAGATGCTGGGTTCGATCCCCGCCTGAGGCAAGTAAATTTTTTCAGTGTAATTTTTTATAATTTTAAAAATATTCACGCGTTTGTAAACGCAAAAATTATTTTATAATTTTTTAATTATTTTTGTTTCTCTGTTCGTTTTAATTTTTTCATCTGGCTTTAGTTGGTTTGTTTACTGAAGGATTGTGAATTGGGGTACTGTCTGACCATTTTGGGGTACTGTCTGACCCATGCTGCCAGATGTGGATTTGTTTGTAACCGAATGTGACCTGAAGCTCTGCTTGACTCCTTTTAGGAGTAAATATATGTTTAAAGTAACACTAAATAAGATGTAAACAACTCTGATTGGTATTCAACGCAATTATCCATGTCCTTAAACAATCATATCATATCAACAATTTAATTTAATCTTAAGCCAAAGAAGCTTTTTTTTTTTTTTTTTTTTTTTTTTTTTTTTTTTATAAAAAGATCAAGCAAATGACTCTATTCCACCTGATGGTAAGCAGAAGTAGAGTCCAGATGCGAAGATAGCTAGCGCGAGAGATAAACTGCCACGCTAGCCACCCACGCCTTGCTGACCTGCAAGGTGCTTCTTCACGCCTCTTTTGAATGACCCAGGATTATAGGAAGGAGGGAACACGTGTGCTGGCAGTGAATTCCATTTCTTGATTGTGCGACAAAGAAACGAGTTGCCAAATTTCTTAGTTCGCGTTGGAATGGTAGCCACAGTTTGTCGGTGACAACGTAGACCAGCACGCGTAGTCCTCAAAAGGAAGGGAGATGGTGGGATTAGGGAATAAAGTTCCTCAGAGCACTCGCCGTGGTACAGACGGTAGAAAGCGCTCAATGACGCAACATTGCGACGCAATTGGAGAGGCTCAAGGTGTTTAGTCACCTCTTCGTCGCCGATGATGCGGGCCGCGCGACGCTGCAACCTATCCAAAGCATCGAGTAAGTACTTGGCAGAGCCATCCCACAGGTGCGAGCAATACTCCACGCAGGACCGTACTTGCGTCTTGTATAGCAAGCAAAGTTGATTTGGCGTGAAGAAACGCCGCACCTTGTTCAGGACTCCGAGTTTCCGTGAAGCTGTTTTTATCACGCTTTCGATGTAGTCCTTCGGATTCAAGTCGCTGCGAACCTCCATACCGAGCAAGGTGATACTGCTCTGTAGCGTAAGTGTTGTGCTCTGGAGAGAGGGAAGGGAAAGGAATGGCGACGTTTTAGCCGTAAACGCGCACACCTGAGTTTTCTTGGCATTGAACTCAACCAGATTTGCTGTACCCCATTGAGAAACAAGGTCGAGCTCTCGGTTGAGTTCAATGACAAGATTCTCACGACTCTCCACGGTTTCTGCTCGTCCAGCCCTTGCATGTCCGAAGTAGCCCGCATGCACTGTACTGTCGTCTGCATAGCAATGGATGTTCCCAAGAGGAATCATATCATTGATATGCAGAAGAAACAGTGTAGGGGATAAAACGGAACCCTGGGGAACACCGGCATTCACTGACATGAACCGCGAACTGCATCCGTCGGAGAGGACACGAATTCTTCGCTCATGCAGGAAGCCGGCCACCCAGGTACAGAGCTGAGCAGGCAGACCATACGTCGGAAGCTTGGAGAGAAGACTTTTGTGCCAGACCCTATCAAAAGCTTTGGCGATATCAAGGCTAACAGCCAATGACTCGCCACGTTTGTCCATGGCTTCACCCCAGACATGCGTCATGTACGCTAGAAGGTCACCCGTCGATCGTTTCGGCCTAAAGCCGTACTGTCGATCGTTGATCAGAGAGTGACCCTCTAGGTAACGGACCAGGTGGTTGTTGAGGATCCTTTCCATAACTTTGCAAAGTACCGAGGTGACTGCTATTGGCCGATAGTTGGCCGGGTCTGAGCGGTCCCCTTTTTTGGGAACAGGCTGCACATTAGCCTCTCTCCAAGCCTCCGGCACATGTCCAGAAGAGTAAGAGAGCTGGTATAGGCGCGTGAGTACGGGAGACAACTCCGCTGCACATTTCTTAAGTACAACGCCCGGGATGCCATCGGGTCCACTAGCTTTCCGGACATCGAGTGATTGCAGTTCCGCACGAATATCACGCTGCCTGATTTTAATGTCAGGCATCGTGGTGCCACAATGAGGTAGTGACGGTGGCTGTGCATTGCAATCATCGACTTGGGAATTAGCCGCAAAGAGTCTTGCCAGAAGATCGGCTTTCTCCTGCGGCTTATGAGCTAAAGACCCATCCGGACATCTCAGGGGTGGCAGCGAGGGCTGGCAGAAGTTGCTTTGCACGGCTTTGGCCAGACGCCAGTAACTACGGGAGCCCGTAGGATGCGTTACCAATTCGTGGCCAATGCGTGCGACGCGCTGGGCATCCGCTCTTATGTAAGCCTTCTTACAGGACTTGGAAGCATTGTTGTAGGCTGCTTTCAGTGACTCGATATCAGGAGCTTTAAGAGCCCGACCCCTGATCGGAAGGACACCCAGGGGAAAGAGAAGGGGCAGTGACAAAGGTATTCTTATAGACCGTCACTGCACGGTCAAAAGTGCAGTGACGGTCTATAAGAATACCTTAAGCTTAAGTAAGCTTTAGCTTAAGTAAAAGTGCCACTATTTACCGCAAAGTCCAGCTCTGTGGCAGACATGTAGTTTTTTCGTCATCTCAGTAAGAGTTTGTCGCTTAAAAAGAACATAGAAATTCCTGTAAACAGCTGTATTACCCGTAGAAAGTTTCAGTGCCTTTGAGCAAAGTTGCGGGTTATTTTATGTTTTCCTAGCGTTGCGGCCAAGAAACCAGTCTGCATGTAGTTGGCTATTTGAGAGTTTTCTGAATGAAAAACAAAGCAATAAGTTTTGTGTTATCTAAGCAATAGGATTGTATTGGCCTAAAAAGTTAAACGTATAAAAGTAGATATAAAAAACGTCATACAACTTTTTAACTTTTTCTTGTTTTACGGTAGGAATTTATTTAAAATTTATAATAAACTAGCTTTTGCCCGCAACTTCGTTTGCGTGGAATAGTTACTTTAGGCAGCATTTTATTTTTTTATGTAGGTACTTATTTTGCAAAATATACACATACAAACTGCCGTACATTTTTACAATCTACCATTTTATGTTTTTCCATCCTTTGCTAACTTACATGCAACCTTTCATCCCCACATGGGTCAATATTTCAACAACGCTAGAACAAATATTTGCTTATTTCTCATCGCGTGCTATTAAAAATTTTATTGTTTCATTTCATTTCATTTTTGTACCAAATTTCATCAAAATCTAAAGCTATTAAGTTAAAAAGTCGCATCCACCATCTTGGATCTCAAAATGGATGCAGTATTCTGAATCCTGATTCCAAATACAGCATCCATTTTGAGACCCGCGAAAACTAAAAAAAATATGATACCCATATTGATGATATAAAGTTAAAAATTCGCGTCCGCCATTTTGGATCTCTAAATGGATAATCCGATCCGAACCCTGTAAACCATGAAAAGGATATTCATATTAATAATAAGTTAAAAGGTAGCGTCCGTCATCTTGGATCTAGAAATTGATGATGTATTTGGGTTAGGGTGTCGCAAAGGGGGTGCAGGTTAGGTTAGGTTAGACTTGCGACCTATACGCGCGAGCCGAGCAAGCGTAGCGAGCCTGTCGCGGCAGCGGCCGGCGAAGCGACAGAAACAATTATTTTTTTTCATTACAGCCAGTCCCAGTTCCATACTAAACTACATCGGAAACCTAACCTAACCTAAGTCCTGCACCCCCTTTGCGACACCCAGACTTGTATTTGGAATCGCGACCCCCGAGTAATACGAAAATGATATCGATTTTATGTCAAAATGTCGCATCTGCCATCTTGGATCTCGACATAAATGATGTATTTGGAATCAGGACCCCCGAAAACCTCGTAAATGATACCCATATTCCTAATAAGTTAAAAAGTCGCGTCCGCCATCTTGGATCTCAAAATCAAAAAAATATTGTTCTAAAACACAGAAGTAAAAACGTCTTCCATTAGCATTCAACTTTTTTATATTAAATGCAGTTTATTAGGACTATTGGCACACGCTTTAATTTTGTTTCGGACATTTTTTTTTCATTTGATATTGCAGCAATAAATGAATGACAGAAACTGTTTTAAATACTTATTTTACTCAGTGTTTTAATAACATCAGCATCTGTAAAACGATGAAATCATAATTATAAGTATTACTACCACCAGCCCCCTAGCTATAAATAGCTCATATCTCATCTAGAAATTACCTAAGGTCATGTCACTCCATCTCGCAGACTTCACATCCTCAAGAGAGTTCGTAATCATATGAGCAAGCACTGAGTAAGAGGTATAGGGTACAGCTGACAGCCATCATCATTAATGACACATTATCAAGACGAAGATGAATTTAGTATGTACATTATAAACATTGTCAAAGTTATAAAAATATTTTTTCTTTTATAAAACTAAAAGGTTTTCGCTTCAATATTTTATGAGGCTATACTTGACAAACGATAATTGAAGATAAAATAAAAGCACTGTTCAGAGGATGTTTGTAATTATTATATTAATTTTCTTTTGCATTTGATTCCATGGAATTGTAAACTAAATATTGTTGAAAAATAAGTTTTAAATCATCTTTTGTAAACACTTAATGTATTTTTTTTATTTAATCCTATTTGAATAAAGTCCACACCAATAAATATTACAACATTTCCATTTATAGCAAAGATAATGTTATCCATTGTGTTAGATAGTTAAAGTATTCTTAGAACATCTATATAAAATACTAAGCTAGTAAAAAGAAATAATATTGTTAAACTGTTTTAATTTTTTATGCTGAATATTCCAAGTAATTCATAAAAGTTTTTTAGTATTTTTTATTTTGAAATGTCTCCCCTTTTAACTTATTCTCAGATTACGCGATAAAACACTTGGTATTTTATTCTGATGTCTTAAAATTAAAGTGTATTACAGTAAAACGCTGCTGATTTTTCTTACTAATCTCTAGTACTTACAAAAAAACACCTCCATGGTTTGTCCACTGATAATATAGATTAAGGGGTCCCTGGGTAGGTAATTTTCACAGAACTATGGAAGTTACTCAGGTCCTTTCAACTATAAAAGAGCTGATGACCCTCAAATGTCTCAACAAATCTCTCTAACATTTGCGAAAAATCTGATAAATTAATGCATTATATATTTTATTTAAGTCAGCACACAATTTTACAAACTTATTCTTCAAGCTTACTGATAATATTAAAGTTTTGGTAATTGTACAACCAGCTACGTTAATACACATTCTATCTCTAAATCGAAATCTAATCAAATCACTTTATTTGCGAAATATGGGTACAAAAATGTAGGTCTTAAAAGCTCAGATCGCCATAACTTACCATTGATGTTGTGCAAACATAATTATAGATTTAACTTAGTTAATAGCAATATTTTAAATATTTCACATTAGTTAGTTAATAATAATACCTACTATAAAGTAACATTATTTGCAATTTTAATCTTCTTTGAATAAGGTAAGGTAACTTAAAATGAACTAAGAACATAATTATACTTTTTATAATGATAAAAAAAAGATATTCTTCAAGAACATTCCTTTTGCACGCTAGCCCTAAGACCCTTTACACACTGCGACTTTTAGCATCGATGCGACAGCATCGCGACACCAGCAATGAACAGATTTTTGCATCGATACAGTCGCGCGTTAGTATCGATGTAGAATTGCAGCCGCGGGATAGTGGGGGCATGATCTTGCCACTTGCCGTCATCAGTCACGTCACGGCTCACGCGCCGTGTTGACGTCCACTCGCGTATTTTTTTCTTACTTTTTCATAATGGAGCCGGTTGACACAGAACTTTTTATCTTTTAAAATAGACCAGTAATTTGGAATACACATCTACCCAACTATTCCAATAAAAACAGTTTCAATCGAACTCATAGTGCAGTCAACGAATAACTGATCAAATAAATTTCGCGTCGTGGCTCACGTTAGCATCTATACAGTCGTGACGCTAACGCGATACATCATCGATGCTGCATCGCGACAGCATCGCGACCGCATCGCTGCTAAAAGTCGCAGTGTGTAAAGGGTCTAAAACTTATAACACCAATCTTTTTGCGACGAGGTTAAAAACAGAATATATTCGAAGTACTAAGTGCAGTATCTGAAACGTGAGGTAGAATATCTACTACAATCTGCGAGAGATCTCATAACACGTCTCATATCTTTGAACTCACAAAATGCACTGTGAAAATCTCTGCTTGTATAAAGATCGCATAAAACTAAAAGGGAAAACACTTTAGATGTTATACTCGTTTTGCTTAAATTTACATTCTCATTGGAAGTATTGATTTGAGCGTTTGCATTGTAAAGGTTAGTGTACTTTGAAAAAAAATGAGAGTGGAAATAAAAGTGGGAGTGGTCAGTAATGTTGCATACACATCAATTAGTTCGAGTTAAATTATGGTTGGTGTGATAAGCACGATCATTTTGTTTACGAGTAATAGTTGTTTATACAGGCTCACATGGATGATGTCAAAAGCAAATATATTCAAGTATAAATGTCGAATGAGTAAATCTCGAATAACTCAAAAACCATAAAGCTTAGGGCACAACGTTACATGACAAAAGCTGTTGCTTTTGATCTCGTATATCTATGACGTGTTAGCGGGAATACGACACATATCCAGTGACCTTGTATTTATTTAACATTTCATGTACACAAAAAGACAATTACAAAAGGAGACAATAAATAACTTAACTTTATTTACAAACATATCTAAATTACCTATACGAATTATTTATTAAAAGATAAAACATTTTATTATTTGTGTGTATTGAATAGGTTCCGAAACTACTGGACCGATTTTTATGAACCTTGGTATAGAGATATTTTGAGACCCTGGGAGAGAAAAATGATACTTTTTTAAGATTACTTCCATCTATTTGTACTTATAGGAAGCGGCGCCTTACAACCGCCGCGACCTGCTCGTACACTATTTAATATAGAACTTACTTAAAAACATTGATTATGTCACAATCGATCTTACTGGGTATACGTTACACGAGGTAAGCAGAGTGGAGTATCAGCAGATAATTAGAATTTTTAGCTATTAATACGCTCGAATTATTGACACGGAAATTCATAGAATTCCGGATTCACCGTGCGAGCGTCGGGTCTATGGCGTTGCAGAGAGGGGAGCTAGGTATAATGCGTGGGTGCGTGGTGCGTCTTGAGACCTAGGGCTGGTTTTAAGTGCCCCTTATAATGCATCAACACCCTCCACTACCCTGGATTAATATTACAATAAAAGTACCAAAAAGAAGTGGCTAGTTAATTCTAATATGGATTTTATCCCAAAGTTCGACAACATTGTCGCTAGTTAATTCTAATATGAATTTTATCCCAAAGTTCGAAGCTGCTTTTTTTGCTGGTTTCTTTTTAATATTTAAGAAAGGAAGCGTAGTAATAACTACCGCTATAATAGAATAACTTTTAAAAATTTCACAAAAGAACATTATTACTTCGAACTCTTGTAAATTTTACGTCACCCAAGAGAGTGCTGTTTTCTCTCTACATGAAATTGAAAATTTTATTTGTACTGTGTTATCTGGAGAGCACATATTCCATTTTGAAATGACTTCGTTTCATTTCTACTCATATCGTTAAATATCCTTTTCCATTGTATTCTATTACGGTGACATTTCAAGAAACATTGAATTGTTTTTTAAGCTTCGGTTTCTTATTTCATAGTGCTTGTGAGGCGTCGTCCTTATTGGCAAACTATCGTACGATGAGAATGAAAATGAAAAATCTATTTATTTAAATGGACTTTGCTAAGTAATTTTAAATGATACGATGCGTTCTCATCGCACGATGAGTTCAACAAAATAGATTTATTAAGAGTGTCCTGATGAACCTCAACGTGCGAGCACTGAAACATTACTTTCATCGCGCGATGAAAACACGTTATCGTACGATCAATGCCAATTAAGACGACGCCTCATGGTTCTACTGGCAGAATTATATTATAAATTAATGTTATATTACCACTCACTCACTGACTCACTGATTGGGACATTTCGGATATTTAGCGCCTCTGGATCGCGCTCGAGTGTATGACCGACTTTGACTAGATTTTTATCAACGAAGCTTTTTCATTTTCATAGGAGTCCAGAAGAATGCTTCTATTGTTTTTATATTATTTTCTCGTAAGATATGCTTAATATTTTACTATTCATATCTGAGCACCGCACATGCAACCACGGCTTGCAAATTTTGTATGCGTGTATAAGGAGCACCCCACATCGGACGCAGCGCGGTGCGGTTGACTGGCGCGGCGCGGCGCGAAGCAGTTGCCATCCGCACCGCACTGCGTAGTACTAACTTCAACGCGAAGTGTCAGCAAGTATTGTCTCACCGCGTCTCTGCAGAGAAACGCACATCGGACGCGGCGAGTGCATTGGGCGGTGCTCCTTAAAAAAGTAGTACGTTTTAAAGCTTGGTTTCGAAGTTATTGGTTACTTTATTCTATTAGTTTGTTAATAAAGTGTTAAAATGCAAGCAAATCATTAAAGTTTGTTTCAAGACTTTGTCACATTCCAACTCTCAGCTCATTTTTGTTTCGCACTATCAAGAAATGGACACATCTCCAAGCACACGTGTTAACTAAAGGGGGAAACTCACGTAATCGTCAAAAAATACGACCTCGAGATATTGACGGGTTTACACGTTTTGGGCCTCCCTGAGTCCAAAAATACCGTTTTTGGAATTATGTCTGTGTGTGTGTGTCTGTGCGTTAGCACGATAACTCGAGTATGCTTTATGCCGCTGCTGCCTCTTCTAAGACTGTGAAGAAAATAGAGTCTAGGCCCGAAATTGTTGAGGAAACCGGTCATGTACCCTGCACAGCTGCACGGAAGGAGCAGCATGATGAGGAGGGTTTCACTAAAGTGGAAAGAAGAAAGAAACCCGCCAGACGGAACCACTGTGGCACGGCACCGACGGGACCGCAACACCTGCTGCGTCCTGCAACACCTACGACGCAGCTCTACGTGTCCCGCGTCCACTACTCTGGCACGGCCAAAGATGTTGTGGACTACATACGGGTGAAGACCAATTTCATCCTAAGTGTTGAACGTTTGGAGTCCCGTCACCGAGTTAACTTTAACTCGTTTGTGGTGAGCGTGCCGACAGAACGACAGCAGACGTTCCTCAAGGAAGATTTCTGGCCGAAAGGTGTTGTCTTTCGGCGCTTTAGAGGACGACTACCGAACACTGCGCCGTTACGTCATGAGACGCAGAAGATAGTGCCTAGTGTTAATTAGATAATTATAATATTTATATGTATGTTAGTCTTTAAGGTATATGTAATATGGGCCTAATGTTTTATATTTTACACATTTTGTTGCCTGAAATAAAGAATTATTATTAATATTATTATTATTATTTAACTTATTGCAACCAAATTTAACATGTATAACATAAAAATATAAGGTTTCTATCACTTTTGAGTCTTTTTCGGTATACGAGAAAGTTAAGGGGAGACCACTCCCGATTTTTGCACTTGGAGTTCCACTTCTGCTTATCATCACGTGAGTACCTAAGTAGTACCTAAAGCATTTATGTTTTTTGAAATTATCCCAGCTTCCATAAAAGCTATTTTAAATCTCGATGATTTAAAACAGAGAGACCCATTGTAAGTAAATAATAAAAGCCTCTTCGTCGGTACTGTCTTATATCATTGGCATGTCCTAAATCATTATTCAGAGTTCGTTGTATTGATTTTCAATCTATATCACGTAGCTGTCAATCAATATTAATTATCTAAGTCTGTGAGACTTCGTCGTGAAATCATTAGCAAGTTATTTACTTATTGTGAATTAGGAGTCACAGGTCTGTTGTAACGTGCTTAATTCTAGTAAATATTCTTTAGAAATTCAAATTAGTACTCAAAGACTCTTGTTATTAGAGTTTAATAAAGAATTAGAGATAGCGATTATGGAGTAATTGAATAAATAATTAGCCGCCGCTATGTGAGATGTGTGCTAAAAAAAGGGCACCGTATAACTAGATCCATGCATATAATAGTGATAACTAATAATTATTGGTAAGTTAAGGTTATTTCTTTATGACCAAGTGAAAGCTTGTTTTTGTGCTGTTATGAATTTTCTAATTTGTGCATATTCATTACTTGTACTGCTACAATTTAACCTGTCAAGCAACATAATCCCAGACTCAATTTGGTTTCTAATTGTCTAAGGTTCTAGAAAGTTTACGCGGCTCAACAGTTTATTAGTGTTATTGTAGATTAAACCAATTTGTCGATAAGTGTTATTGTATAAATTAATGGCGGGTTTCTACTAATAACTACTGACAGTTTCGATGGCAACGGCAGAACTTTGACATATTTTGTAATGTATATCTGTCAAAAACTTATCCCTAGTAAGCCAAAGTGTGGATAGATAGATTATTGAAACCGGCCATAAACCAAGTGTTAATGTAGATTAAGCTGACGTCACACGGCGGACGAACGTGTGCGTAACGTGCCAACGTCCCGATCGGGACGTTGCGGTGTGACGTCTCAGGAAAGGTCGATTTCCTATATTACAACGCTCAGTGTCACGCATACATAGACGTCGACGACTCGTCCCGTCCGCGGAGTGGCGTCAGATTCAATCCAATTGTGTCTGGATTTGGTTGCTTGACTGGTTAAATTGTAGTAGTAAGTCAGGAAAAGCTAACGGTAATTTATAAATTACCGTTTGCTTGTCTTGGTTTTCTATTCTGTGCATATTTATTACTCGTACTACGTATAGTATTATATTATCTATAGTACTATTTAACGGTTTTTTAAAATATAAAACTTTATTTTCTAAAAAGAACCGTCTTTGTTATAAGGTCATAATATATATTCTTCAATAATAAATTAATCAAGCAAGTTACTTGTTAACCACCGGACTATTGAACTTTCAGCCAAAGGTGTTAGCCACAGAAATAATATCCTCTTTATTATTATTTCTGTGGTGTTTGCACAATCGAACAACCCCTTTTATTTCTATTCAGATATTTGGCGTGTGTAATAAGTATTACTTAAATAAAAATATTGTAAGATATCTATTACTATTTCATTTTTGACAGACACATTCTATATTCCTATAAATGTCGCCGAAACTACTCAATTTCACGGTATTTGAGATACGAGAAGCCTATAAGGCGTAGAGAAATTTCTAGAAATGCAAGACAATATTACTTTGTATATCAATTTATGACATCGAATAGTGATTCAAACTAAAGGATTCAAAGGTGTCTCATATCAAATTGACATCTTTGACATTTAAAACGAAGATTAGTCAGGTATCACCATCATCCTACCTAGCTCTTAATTTTACTTGGAGTCGGCGTAACATTTTTTTTTTTCTTCCACTATTTTCGATAAATATTAACTAAGAAAAATTTAACTTAGCTTAGGTAACATTTGTCCAGACACAAAGTGACTGGCATTATGTGAAGTCGGCAGAGTAGAATAGCATCACCCCATATCCTCCAATGGGTGTCGTAGAAGGCGGCGGATTAGCGCAACATGTATAATTTTTATCAGTGACTGCAGTATAAAGTTGAAACGACTAGTTAGCTTTGCTTTTAGAGTCACACAGGCAGCTCGGCGCGTAGCTCGGCAGCGCGTTTTAGTGTCAAGCTGACCGTTGCGAAGTACAGACATGGCCAATCACATGAGTGTGTATTCATGGACGCGTGCGTTTTTCGCGACACAGTAACGATAGCTGAGCTCGTCGGGTACGGTCGCGTATGGCTCGGCGCCGACGTTCGTCAGCGCTGAGCGGTCGGCGTTATTCTAAAACGCTCCTTAGGCAACCATACATATTAGCCTTTCAGCGCTGATCGAAGCGAGCTTATCGTAGTGAGCGTAGTCGAGCTTATTGTGTGTTAGTTATTTTTAGTAAATTAGAGACATTTGAGCACAGACTTCGGTACCGACAACATGTTTTGATTTACACCCTAAACCTAACTCCTGTTGCTACTTTGTACACTGTTGCTCTCCATGGCCACCGCCACACCACACTTTGAACGCTAGGAAACAGCTATGGCTCGTAGCGAATCGACTCTTTTTCATAGTAAAATGAGGCGATACGGTTCCGAGGTAATAAGTGTGCTATGACCTTAATGCGCCTTCCGTAGCCTTGAGAAAAATATAGTTGAAAACTGTTCGGTCATCCATCCGAGTACTGACCGCGCACTTGGTAGCTTAACTTTCGTGATTGTAACGAAGAACGCACGACTACAGCGTCATCAAACTCCTTATGAAAGCGACTGTAATATTCCTAATATTACCTTTCAATACGCAAGCGTTAAAACAAAACAACCGATATCCGGTACACGTCAACATAATACCGGGGAATATCACAAGTCCTGACACTGGGATCCCTCTGGGAAATGGGCTTGGAATTACATTAAACAAGGATAGCCGAAAACATTCGACATGATACTTATAATGGTTGGTCAAGAAGGGTACTTCACATGACTGGAAAAGATAAGTTTCATGTCGAATTATTTTTGTCCTTTTTTGACGGTTGCTTCAATCGTAATTGTGTTATCAAACGTTTGGAACTATCATTTCAGAAATTCGATATGTAGAAAAATGCACTAAAAAAAATCGACTTGCCTCAGGCGGGACTCGAACCCGCATCTTCCGCAATCCGGGCGGCTGCGTTGACCAATTACGCCACCGAAATATTTTTGCAAATATTTGACGCCCAGTTAAGATGAAACTACCTCGTCAAATATTTGCAAAAATATTTCGTTCGGGTCTTAGAAGTGCAAATTTCAAAGATTTGATGAAACAATGTTTACCATAAAAACATAAGCACCAAGCACTGACAAATTTCGACAGCGAAAAGCAGTGTCTCGGTGGCGTAATTGGTCAACGCAGCCGCCCGGATTGCGGAAGATGCGGGTTCAAGTCCCGCCTGAGGCAAGTCGATTTTTTTCAGTGCATTTTTCTAGTATTATATTTACGCGTTTGTAAACGCAAAAATAAAATTATTCCATAATACGATATGTGTGAACATTATCATATCGCTCATAGTATACCAACTCAAAAGTCACACGCACACTTCAATATTTTTGGAAGTGTGAAAGATGTGGCATTGTTGTGCGCACGTGAGCGCAACTACACTGAGACCGTCCCAACGCTGCCCGTCTAGGTACTCTTGTACCAATTGGTGGCCAGCAGCCACTCCTCCACCGACGGCTGCTCGACCTTGCGCGTCCTCCTGGCGAAGACACCGGGAGCAGCCATCGGACCGCACCCGGGGGACTTCGGGCGCGGTCGTGGTCCTGAAAAGGGCTGTCCGGAAGCCGTGGTGGGAAAACAAAAAGGGCTTCGAATGCCAAGGGGACACACTTTACATCAAAAGCCACACACCCGCCGAGAAAGTTTCGCCACCACGTTACCAGGGTCCGCCACGAGGCGGCTTCCGGACGTGGACCCCACCGTCAAGTTACTTTCCTATCAAAATATAAAAGCTGATCCGCAGTGAAAATCTCACTTAGAAGTAGTATCGTAAGTAAATTATTAACATATAAATCTAAACACAACTTTGCATAACCATACTACTACTAACTACGGCTTTCCCATTATCATTACACCCAATCAGCTTAATCAAATAAAAAAATGATCACAGTGTTCCAACGCGCGCAACACTTGAGGTACCAGTCATCCCTTAACACGTTGAAATAAGGAACAATTTCGTAATGGCTCCAAATACTCGGTTCAGTTATCTGCGTTGAAATTACCTAAATTAAACAACCCATCGATTTGACTCGTGTTACTATGTCAAGTGGGTTATTTTTACTTTCATTCTAAATGTATAGTCAGCTGGCTTAAGTAGGTCATTTTCAAAGTGTAATAAGTTAAAAGCTTCCTTTAAACAAAGTAGGTTGCATTCATAATAGTTCTGAGTGCATGAGCAACCATGCTCTTTTTAATATTTTATCCCCACTAAAAGTGGGTATGATACTTATATTTTCTTTTGGAATCTGTGACAATGTCTTTTTGTAATGGTTCGCGTAGCCTTTGTAATTACTTTTAATAAATGTTCTCGTTACTATTAATTTACGATTGGGTTTGTTATAGGAAAAAAAAAGAAAAATGAGTGATATGGAAAATATGCGTAAAGATTTCAAGAGTGCTTGTGAAGAAAAGAGGCGAGAAAAATTGTGCGAATGCAGTATTAGCGAATACGAGAGATTGAAGTGCGAAAGCAAAATAGAAGACAAAATTAACCCCGGAAATATAAAACACATCATGGTGAATAAAACGAAAAGAAATATATTCGTCCTGTACTGCCTAAGCATAATAAAATCCGTAATTAAACGTAATAAAACGATCGACGAGAATAGGCAATCATGAGCAATATACTAGTATAAAGCCATAATTGTAGCGAACAACTAAACATGTCGACTCTGAAAACCATAAACAAGCGGATATGATAGGCAGAACAAAACAATAGAAAAAAAAAAAAAAAAAAAAAAAAAAATTAGTACATATACAAGCACATAGTAGTAGTAATAAAGAATCAATATATACATATGTATAATTAATAATAAATAATATAATTACATGTATCAATAATAGAATGATGAATATACTTATACAGGGTGAATTTGAAGTCATTGGCATCAATTCAGTCTACCATTGTACTTAAATTAGGGATTATTTTTATGCGTATCCGAATAAAAAAAAATCAACTTTAAAGAAACTACAAAATAAATGAGAAATTGATAAAGTATCATTTTCTTTCGAGATAGCAACATGCTTAGTGCGACACAGCGAAGCGTCGATACCTACACGTAGTCGGGGGCGTTCGCTCTCTCGCGATCCGCGAGAACAGCTGATCTACCTTGTAGGTACAATAAGAATGGATAATGAACGCTAAACTTCATACCTATTTTTTCCAGCTTAGGACGATTAAAACTTCGGTAACAGGCAGATGAAATAAGAACAAACTCATGAATAACATAACACACAATTAACACTTTTAAAGTTTTTGGCGTATTTCAAAAGGCGAAATTAAAGTATTCACGTTAATAAGAATTTTCAAATCATGATTTACTTATTACCTATCACTTTTGCTCACAAATATTTTAACAATTGTTTAAATTGTCCGCCGCCTCTTTCAATACATAATTCAGCTAGGCACATATGATTGTCTTTCACTCTGTTCAATACAGAGCCTTGCAATTTTACAGCTTCAAAGGCTAAGATTATTTTGTTTTTGAGTTCGTCTCTCGTTTCACTTTCACTCTCATACGATTACTCGGATGGCATGATATTGTGCGTGCCATAAAACCGGTTTGATTACGGGATTTGATTCACGCGAGTTCACACATGTTAATTTGTTTGTATGTACTGTTGGTTTGTGTACCGTCCTTGCACATTACGTGGTCGAGGCATTACGATACGATAACAATACTACCATAAAACAGCCACTGCAATCCTTAACGCGTGTGCGACGACAAGTTCCCGAGACCGAGCAAAGTAATACGTGCATAAACAAATAAGCTTAAAGCCGTACTAATAAATAAAATAGGTACATAGTATTTTGCGCTTGCGCCGACTGAAGCGGGCGGGGCGAGCGGCGGGCGGCGAGAGGCGTCGTCGGCGCAAGCCGAAAGGTGACGGTGCGCGGTGGCGGCGCGATGTCAAAGGGGTACAAAGGACGGCTGCGCGCGCGGTCTTCCTTTAATGATTTACGAATAAGTTTTTTGGTTTTATGAATGAATTCGTAGTGGGAAAATACGCACGCGCCGAGCGGCAGTGTCGCGTCGTTTCAAGCGGACCTATTCAACTTGATATTTTTGAAATTGTTTGGATAACAGCATATTAATATTTATTTATTTTATTAATATTTTTATTGTTTATTTGCACTATTAAGCTATTCTTAAGAAACTAAAATGGTTTTTCTAGGTTTTTGATATTGAAATTTTACTTCTTTTGATTTTGCTAATATGCGGTGTATGCACTATTAACCATGGGTAGAATCTTATTTTAAAAGGATGCCAACGTTTTCAATTTCACCCTGTATACTATAACAACAAAACTGTGATAATTGAAATAAAATGTGATAGATTAAGATTATACAATACAAATTAATAGATAATAAGAATATGAATTATATACAAGCCACTTAGTAAGTAATTTATAATATTATTGTATGTTACCGCGTTTAAATGTCTCGCATCAATTAACAAATATCACTGTCTGACACTATGTAAGTAGCTCTCTAAATGTATCTAGTCACTAGAATAAGAAAATAGAAGTAAGTATCTATAGCAATGTCTACTACGGTGTAGTGTATTAAATGTAGCCAATGAAATGTATTGAAAAACAAAGTCTCCTTAAATAAAAAGGAGGATGTAGAGATAACAATAAATAAAAAAAAAAAAATAAAAAAAAAAAAAAAGAGGCGAGAAGAAGCACGTTGCAAGTGGACAATACGATGGTGGCTAGTGCGACACGTACCTATATGTATTATCTCTCGCATTAACTATGGTATTTGGACTCAACTTTTGTTTACCCCAAGGCGTGATGGAGCCTTTGCTAAACCTCTTTAATAAAAAAAAACTGCAGAGTAGAGACTTTCCTGGACTGAGTGAAGCATAGGTAACAGAAAACAGATGAAAAACCAATCTTGACATGAGATGGTAAGAAAAATGCAACTTTGAAGAATACTACTTCTTTCTGCTTCATCGTGTCAGCCGGGAGACGTCCACTGTTGGACATAAGCCTCTCCCAAGGATCTCCAACCCGAACGGTCCTGCGCTGCCCGCATCCAGCGGCTTCCCGCGACCTTTACCAGATCGTCGGTCCATATTGTAAGGAGCTAGGCCCCACACAAGGTGGACCGACGATCTGATTATACATTTAGCCTGCTGACTATACATTGAGAATGAAAGTAAAAATAACCCGCTTCTCATAGTAACACGAGTCAAATCGATGAGTTGTTTAATTTACGTAATTTCGTCGTGGATACCTGTACCGACCATATAGACCCATTTCGAAATTGTTTCTTATTTCAACGTGTTAAGGGATGAATCGTACTTCAAGTTTTGCGCGCTTTGGAACACTGTAACAATTTTTTTATTTGATCAAGCCGTGATTGGGTGTAATGATGATGGGAAAGCCGTAGTTAGTAGTAGTAGGTATGGTTATGCAAATATAGGAAGTCCAAATGCACGACTTCGCTCACAACCAAGAGTCTCTCTAGCCTGCACCCAGCAGCTCGGACCCACCGTCAGCTCCACATCTGGACTCACTCAGACAGGAGCACACTCGCTGCAGCACAGTTCATCCCACACTCGTTTCGACTCACCGTAGACTATGGGGTTACTGCAGCCACCTGGCACTTGCAAGCTCTGACGCACGACTGCTGTGCACACATGGACTATCGACCGCCGGCCTCTGGGGGGGAGTGGTGTGGCGGCCAATGCCGCTGCTCATAGAACACATAGATGACGCTATACAACAGTGTTCATGCGCGACAATTAGTATGGAACCCGAATCGCGCAAACGAAGTTTCCAAGGGTGCTCGATATAAATAGAAGTTCCAACTACAAACAGTTGGACCGCGGTCCCCGGGCATACAACATCTTGCCCGGCGGAAGTACTTCCCTTTGGACTTCTTAAACAATGTTGTGTATTTAGATTTTTACTTACGATACTACTTCTAAGTGAGATTTTCACAGCGTATCAGCTTCTTTATTTTGATAGGAAACCTCTGGGCTAACTTGATAGTATGCGATGATAAGCTCATAAGGTGATTTTCTACTAGAGTGGCAAGACGAGACGAGGCGAGAAGAAAATTGAAATCGCACTGACTCTTTTCCACTAAAATAAGTACCTAGCAATGAACAACTATAAGCCTATGGCGAGAAGCGTATTTCTGTTGTAGAGTTGATTTATACTCTATATCGGGAGCAATACGGTTCATTTTTACACAAACATATATTTCAATTCACTCCCTACTGTTTCCACCAAAGATGCGATAGGAGAGGATTGAAAATTTGCCATACAAATTTCAACTCTGTTTTCGCCTCGTCTCGTCTCGTCTCGCCACTCTGGTGGAAAATCACCTTTAGTCAGAAGCGAGTTTTACGCGGAACCTTCAATCACAGAGGGACGGCTACCTTATCATCAACTGTCGGAATTCAATTGGTGCTACCAACGCTTTGTCTTCGTCTTCATTCTGCTTCCCTGGTCCAAATTTATTTGTAGTCAGTGTAGTATGTCTTGATATCGACAATACTGCTATCGGTTTTGGTATTAGATTATTACGGCCTGCCTTATACCAACCCTACTTGGGAACGCCTGCTACCTTTCATCAGCAGCTAGGACCACCAGCTAAAATTTGATCTTTGATACCACGGTTAAAAGTATTTACCCGCTTCAGTTACTGCGTCTTCGTTGTCTCCGCCAGATGAAATCAGAATTTTCAATATTTAATAAATAACTAAGAACTCATTAATAATAATGGCACACTTAAAGAAAGAGAGGCAGCGAAGGAATGAGAAAAAAGTTTAATAGATCCAAAGTATGTTTGCTTTATCGATTTACAATCATATTATAACTAGGTTGTGTAGCTTTAAATCTGTTTGCATTTTTTGTAGACGAAAAGCATAAATAGACATCAATATAAAATATTACGTTGCAGTCAGTCTTGTTCATAGGTTTTTCGAAACAAAAGAATTTTTCTGTTCTATTTTCATTTGAACCGTGAAAGCTTCGTGCCAAACGTGGGTGTTGTTAAGAAATATTACTATCGCTTACGCTGAAAGTTTTGACATGGCGCCGCACCGGATATCCGGGTGGGAAGCGACAGCGTGGAAGCCTTCATGCTACATCCGGAGACCGGTCGCAATTAATGTTTAATCAGTAGAGCGATTTCTATGTTCATACTTTCTGTGTTCCATGTCCATATGGGATTAGAATGCCAAGGAAATTGTACAACGCAATTTTTTAATTGTTAGCTACTCAGATATCGAGTTACCACCAGATATATTCTTGTAACATTTTAATATTTTATTTTATTACTAAGCTAATTAACTTTCCTCTTCTCTTTTCAGTACACATTCCCGGATTATTTTCTCGCTGCTATTTTTTCAACGAGAACATGAGAGATTACCATGTTTTTTGCGTGATGCGAACATAATTGGGTCATCCAATCAACATTTTTCTTTGACGTGTGCGCTTGTAATTATTCTCTGGTGGTTCCAAGGCGAAAGAGAATTGGAACGATGCAAGTGCAATTTTTCATTAAAACAAAGAAAGATTAAAATCCGCAACGGGAACGCCGTTACGAGCAAGCGGGTGACGGTTATACATATGTGATTTCTTATTTTTAATGGAACATAATCAAATCTAAAATAGAATAATATCAAGAGCATGAAGAGTAAAACATAATAGCCATGCAATAGAAAAGGATGACATGATATCTCTCAGTGCGCTCGATATGCGACCGCCCTGTCCGCTGGCCAGATTCTAATGAAATAGGGAATACATCATTAGGCAACGATTTGTTAGGTTCAAATTGGGTGACTTTCGAAAAAGAGTTCATAAAACTAGAAAATACACTGAAAAAAGTTGACGTGCCCCAGGTGGGAATCAAACACAGCGACTTTGGCAATCCGGGCGGCTGCGTTAACCACTACGCTACCGGCACTGTTTTCGCCGTCAAAATTTGTCAGTGCTTGGTGCTTATGCTTTTATGGTATTGGGTAAATAAAAATATTTCCATAAAGAGTTCATAGTACGAGCCATTTATTGAAACTGTTAGGTCCGTCAAATTAAACTTTACAACGCTGGATTAGTCCTTGGTGTGCATGGAACATATTTTAGCTGTTTATCTTAACTGGCTTAGTTTAGCTTTGACATAGCTTATTCTGATTCTTATTCAAGGGGCTGAGGCTGTGTCTCAGAGCACTTCGACCCTATGGGATCTTTTGTGCTTCCCCTTTCCTTATCAACCCATCCCCCCCAACACCGAAAACGTTTTGTATGAGTTTCACGATGTTGGCGGGAATAATAAGTAAGGTCTATAAAGTCCTCTGGTTTAGGGTAACCTAAGCCTTTAGTCGCCTATTGGCTAGTGTATCGCAGTCACATAGTACGTGCTCCATGCTTTCTTCCTCCTCACCACACATTCTACAGATGGGGTCATCAGCTTTGCCTATTGTACACAGGTGTCTTTTAGTGGCAAAATGGCCAGTGAGAGCACCTATGAGGCAGCGGATTTGGGTCCTGCTGATTCTTCCCATTTTTCAAAGGTAGCCTTTATATGTGTAAGGATCCTAAAAATTTATTTGAGTGTGTCAGTCGGGGAGTGGACAACCATTCCATGAGGTGCCTCTTTTGACAATACTCTTTTAGTGCCATTTTTATGGTACTTCTAGATAATCCTACAAAAGGCTCGGGCCCATGGTTTTGAGACGATCCTTTCCTTGCTAGTTTGTCAGCATTTTCATTACCTTCAATCCCTACACGTCCCGGTACCCACACTAGTCTGACTAGGTTGTGTTTGCCTTGACATAGCTTAGTTTTTGCTTCAGGTTTAGCTGTTTATACTAATATTGTGAGAAATTGAAGGAATACTTTAGTGAGAAATTCTAGGAATGTAGTCAGTCAGTACAAATGAAAACCCTGGTCAACACATGCGTGCTAATGCAACTATTGTTGGCGTCACTTTTGCTAGTCCCGCCATTGCTCGCCGTGTACACGATTTGGCTGTCATTGAAAGAGAGGAGACTCCATGTGACCTTATATATTTATTTATTTATTATAATTGCAATACATGCGACATCGCACGTAGAGAGGCCACCAACTTACAAAGAATTGTGGTGACGGGAAGGGTGGAGGGCAAAAGACCCAGAGGTCGAAGCTCAAAGAGATGGTCGGACCAGATCTCCGAACAGCTGGAGGGCCGCCCTTCATCAGGCGACGGATCGGATCAGTTGGAGATGAACTATTGATCACCTAAGAAGGAGTCACGATCCTCAGTAATGAGGGAACGATGAAGAAGAAACATGCAACATAGTGACTAAAACATAGATTAAATGTACAAGTACTAAACATTACATGCACCTGGAAGGCATAGCAATAAAAGGTAAGTAAGAAAGAGGGGCAGACATTTATATTATAATTTTTTTATCACGAAGGTATTCATGGATAGAAAAGCAAAATTTTTTAACTAAGATTCGTTTTAAGCATATATACGGTCACACTCTCCCCTATCACAAATACAGAGAGTTACAAATAATTCTTCTCTCTGTTCCCTAAAATAAGAAAAAAAAATTTCACAGTTGTCCTCGCAGCATGACAACAAGAGTTGGCGCAAAGCGAATTACTTGAAACAGGCTACGTAAAGGTTGTTGATTTTTATCGATATTAATTCCGTTGTCCGCTTTTATCTCGTTTTCAGAAGCGCGAACACAAGGAAACTATTTTAAAGTTAGATTGAGTTGGCCAAACTGTCTCTCAAGTGTTTTGCCCGGTTTTTGTGGCGGTCCCCAGAATATTTATTTAGCCGGCACGTTCGGATGCGTTTGGAATGTGTTTGAGTTCGTAATGTTCGCAGTATTAAAACTTGTGTGATTGCCGGGCAATAGCGGCCTTAATATGCGTTTAATTATTTTTTATTTTATTTCTAAACCAAACAATGACAACCAAGCTAAGTGGTTAATTTTATACCCACCACCAAAATACCAAACGACGTGACTGGCGGGTCAGCTGTCGGTTTATAAAATTCACAAAGACAAATAAAAAAATGAGCTATTATTATTCATGAAGCCTTACTTCCTTTACTGATGTTAATCAAATTAATTCTTTTGTCAAATTATACAAAGACTGTGATTGGCCGCGGAACATTGTCCATTATCTAACTGTCACCCACATGCCCTGCTTCGTAATCAATTGGATTGCAAAAAAATTGGAATATTATGTTTTATATAGGAATAATACAATTTCGTAGGTACTTCCCTGCGAAAAAAACTAAGCACCTCGAGACCTAACTCTGTTGGATGTAGCATTAGCTAGACCATGGTAGTAGTTGCATGAGGTTAATTTTTACACTGGTGAGCAAAATCATATATCTTCACTTCCTTTATCTTCACATCCGCTGTAGGAAAATTAGTGGTGAAATTAACAATAAGAGCGTCCATTTTGAAAAAAAAACTTATTAAACTTGACTACTCACACAACATCAGTGTAAAAACGTTTCAAAATTAGTACATTTTAGTGTACTATTAAACAGAATATCGAATATAGTTCTTACCAAAATAATAGTAGTTTATGCAACTGTCATATAATGAAGGGTATTAAAACACGAGTGTGAGTTTATGAAACGAGCGCAGCGAGTTTCATAATAGTAACGAGTGTTTTAATACCCGTGTTATATGCAGTTGCATACACTACTTTATCTTCACTAATGCTTTTACTCTTGTTGTTTGATGAATTGCATTAGTGAAGATAAAGTAGTGGCGTCCGATTTTTCTGGCAACAAACTATTTGTTGTGGCTTTTTGCAAATTATTAGGAGTCAAATTTTTTGTATGGGTTAGATCCCTTTGCCTTCCCGAGTATTTAAGAAAAATAACTGTATCATAATGAGTCGAACCGGTGTTATAATGGTCATTATGTTACAGGTTGTTTTTTTTTTAATTTTAATTTTGATTATCTGTATTAAAAAGTACCTATGTCATTAATTTTATGTTCACCGTAATTCGAATATTATGACATGAGTGTAGATAAAAGAAATTACAACTCTTTAACTACTAAAGCTACTTACATAAAATTGTATTCATCTAGTAGGTTATTTCATTGCTGAAATATATGTATGTTAATAATTAATATTTGTTTTTAAATTTATTTTTTATATCACGCAAAAAAATTGTCTCGCAATCCAGCGAGGTAATGCAGCTAGTGTTATTGGTACACTTCCTGTTTCAAAGCAGTTTCAAAGGATCAAAGCGAAGTTTATTTGTAATTAAGTAGTTTAAAAGTATATTGTATCTAGTTTTACCTTGTTACATTATACTCAATTTAATTATTATTTATTGAAATATTCATATGAGAAAATGTAGCGTCTTGTTAAGAAAAAATATTATATTTCTTGTTTTCTGAGTGTGCTATGCAGGCGCGGAATGCTCCGCTTATATGAGCAAGGTCACCAGCAGTTATCGTCGCCTTAAAGGTGATTTTCTACCAGAGTGTCGAGAAGAATTGAAATCGCACTGACCCTTTTTTTACTTTCTCGTATAGGTACGTAGTAATAGAGGAAGTCTTGTAATCGTCAAAAAATTCGACCTCGAGATTTTGAGGGATTTACACGTTTTGGACCTCCCTGAGTCCAAAAATACCGAATTATGTCTGTGTGTGTGTGTGTGTGTCTGTGCGTGAGCACGATAACTCGAGCATGCTTTAACTTATTGCAACCAAATTTAACAGGCGTGTATAACATCAAAATATAAGGTTTCTATCAACTTTTGAGCCGTCGATCACGAAAGTTAAGCAACCAAGTGCGCGGTCGGTACTCGGATGGGTGACCAAAATTTAACATGCATGTATGATATCAAAATATAAGGTTTCTATCAACTTTTGAGTCGTTTCCGGGATAGGAGCAAGTCAAGGGGAGACCACTCCCAATTTTACCACCAGAGTGGCGAGACGAGACGAGGCGAGAAGAGAAGAGAATTGAAATCGCAATGAACCTTTTCCACTAACGAGCTCGCGCGTGACCGCCGGCCGTAGGCTTCATTAGATAAACATATACAGTGCTGTTGAGTTCGTCTTGCAATACACATGCAATTTCTGTATTATGTCCCGGGAATTAGTATTATTATATATGTTAATGGAATTAGATGAAGATACTACCAAATGCGCGGTCAGCACTCGGATGGGCCATTTTCCTCCGTGCTTCGGAAAGCACGTTAGGCTCGATCGACACATTTCCGTGCAGTGCCCGAGACGTGTTCCGTCAGTGGGTTGGAAAAATATCATTGCGTACTTTTTACATGAACACGTTCAAACGGGTCCGTGAGCGGGCCGCCGACGTAACTTCAGTGCCCAAGTCGACGCCGTACCATGCACACAGCCACTGATATTACCCGTGCACATTAGGGTGTCCCGTCAATGTATGAGAAAATACTTTTCTCAAGCTACGCTAACGCAAGAGGCATCAAAATTTGCGTAATTTTACACACTTTATGCAGAAAGTAATAAAAAATGAATTATGTGTCATCTTTAGGGTTCTACCACACTTTGAAGTTTTGTAAATTTTACGTTTTTACAGACTTAAACCAGTGTGCCTAAAATAATACAAAATCAAGTTTTATTGTTGAAATTAATTAAACTAAGCACAGGAAATAAAAACATATAAAATATAGCTTTTAATCAATTACAAATTAATTAAATTTTAAACTTATTTTGTATTAAAAATTCGATATTTCTGCTGATGATTGCCACCTATTTCTCTCTAAAAGAAGCTTCAGTTTGTATGGGCTCTGTTACGACTTTATCATCAGTTTAACCTTATGGTCCCCGCTCGGTCAATACCTCGGATACCTCGGTAGATATCCACATATTAATCTGTAGATGATTAATAATATCCAGAACAATTGATTTTAATTGTCTCGCGGTAGATATCTACCGAGCGGGTTGACCAAAAGGTTAAGATCTACTTTCCCTATACTTTTCCTAAATTATATGTAACAAGGAAACTTTTCTATTCTATTCAATGTCTTATCTTTCATATGGTTTGAAGGTCCTTATTGGAATTGTATTGATGAACTATAAACTGACAATCGTGCCACAATAATTTTAGTATTATTTCTAACAGAAAAGTTATTTTTATTGGTGTTGATTAATATAAGTGGTTTGTTTATCTTTCCTTGGTTAACATTACTTTTCACTTTAATAACTTAATCGTCACAATTCCAGCTGCTTAGTGTAAAACTTATCAGCAATAAGGTTTTACTAGTGCACAAAAAAATAATCTCGTTCGTAAACAGAATTAACAGTGTTGTGTTGATGTGGATTCTATTGTCTCGGATTAAGACTATATAATTAGTTGAAAAATATATCTGACTCCGTCAGACTCTTCTTACAAGTCGTATTTTCCTTAAGGAAAGAACCAACTTTTCGGTAAGTTATTCAAATTACCAGACACCGCACACCGTGAATCTGTTTTCGTAACCAGCTAACTCTTTTCTAATATTTCTGGAATATTCTCTAGTATAGCTGCACTTCGGGCAGCCATATTAGGTCAATAATAAATAACGAAAGGGTAACTCATTGGAATGAAGCATATCAATCCACCAATAGATTGTAAAAGTCTTTCCAAATACCCTTTAACTCATTGGAATGAAGGAAACCAATCCATCAATAGATTGTAACAGTATTTCCAAATACCCTTTACTAAATCCTTTATTATCTATTATATTATGCCAATTAAAGAAACTGGTATTAGTTGAAGTTCCATCACATCTGTAGAGTTCGTAATTTTATTTCCAACCCAACCCTAAGTCCTCTAAGAAAATTGTAAGAATATCCTTTACAGTGCCATAATTCCTTGACGTTTCTATATCGCAAGTAAATTGATCCAGCTTATATTGCAATTGATATTATTATCTTAAATTAATGATAAATCGCCACACCCCAAAGAAATTTTAGAAGGGAATTTTAAATAATAAATAATTCGTCCAACAACGTAAAAGCCTTTTATAACAGTACCTTCTTGAAGCATCTGGCCGGACTTTAGAGACAACTTTGTGGATCATGTTTTTATCAACAATCAGAGTTAAATATTTGGTAGAAACTCTCAGCCCTCGCCAACTATTTAGGCTCTACTTGGGTTTCTTGTCTAAAACCAAACAAAGCAGCAGTGGCAGATCATAATGATACTCCGCAAATAAGTATCGCAGATCTTAGCAAGTGACAGCATTGGCAATGTATTCCAGATGGCAGTTGAAGTC
This sequence comes from Elophila nymphaeata, assembly GCA_955850985.1. NCBI lineage: Eukaryota > Metazoa > Arthropoda > Insecta > Lepidoptera > Crambidae > Elophila > Elophila nymphaeata. The sequence continues at coordinate 5,578,504 of OY039081.1, forward strand.
GATAGTGTTTCTGTAGAGAGCGTGTTTTTCAGGAATTCATTTATAATCAAAATCAGATACGTTTTGAGGAAATATTCACGCACCGAAACTTCATAACAATTTGATGAGACAGAATCCATTTTTAGAGTAGAACATGACTCTTTTGATACAATTATTGACTTTTCCAGGTTAGAACTTGATGTTATTTTCAGGTTGAATAAACACGAAGTTGATGGTGTTTCTGCATGCTAATCAAAATATCGCTTAAGTAAAACCAGAATACACCAAAAAATTCCATTTTTTTAAAATATTTAAGGTCAGTAGGCGAAATGAGGAATAGCGATAAAAATGACAAATTTTCAAAACTTTGAAGCCTGGTAGAGCCCTAAAGATATAGTTTTATTTTAATTTAAATATTATTTCGGTAATCTACAGTCAATTACGCAAATTTTGAGAGGTCTTGCGTTACGAAAAGCCAAAAAAAAATTTCTCGGGACACCCTAGTGCACATCGAGGTTTCACTTTAAAAACTCACAATCAAATTAACTTTCGTTTATTTGATCGTGGTCTTCTGAAAGGTGGACCTACGGGCTGCTCCAAATTTGAGCGGCTAGTCCGCTGTGCCCTACCTTGATTTGAACTCGGGTTCTTTTTTTATAAAAAGGTCTAGCAAATGACTCCATTCCACCTAATGGTAAGCAGAATTGGAGTCCAAATACGAAGATAGCTGGCGCGAGAGATGAACCGCTGTGCCAGCCAAGCTCGCCTTACCGACCTGCCAGGTGCTTCTTCACGCCTCTTTTGGCGCCGCTACGTTCCAGTCACGTTTGCCTTTATCATTACCATTAACAAAGCTGTTTTCACACAGTTACTATGTAGGTATATTTAAAAATATTATTAATTGTTGATCGCTCGGTTTCAAACATATAATAACAATGATGCACGTTGCGCTGGCGTTCCGTGTGCTTGCTTGCTTGCTTGTGACTATCGTGTTGGTGCCGATCACACCAATAAATGTAGTTCTATTCTATTCTACATATCGTACCACAACGTTAATTGTTAAGTTCCTTCCCGATGCAAGCCCGGCGCAAAACCGTCACCGATGCATTTCACAAAAGTCCACGCCAACAAAATCACCATTTCAAGCCTGAACTAACAGCCTCTCAAACTACTCGAATACCCGTTAAACACTGCATTAAATAGCGCTTCTCACTCAACACCGTCGGTAAAGTTTTAATCTTGAGCCGGAGTTATTTTTTCGTTTACGTTTTGCGCCAGCAGTCCCCAAGTGAACTATTCATACATAATGCGCCTGCAATTGTCTAGTGCTCAGGTCCTTTGAAATTCATTTTATTCCGCAGACTTTATTGTTTCTTGCGTTTTACGTTTGTACAACATTCTCGTGATCAACAAATGAATTTTGGAACATTGTTATAGTAGGGTGTTTATTATTCTTATGTAAGGGGCTGAGGCCGTGTCTCAGATAACTTCGACGCTATGGGATCTTTTGTGCTTCCCCTTTCCTTATCACTAATCTCCGCTAACATCGAAAACACTTTGTATGAGTTTCACGATATTGGTGGGAGTAAGGTCTATAAAGTCCTCTGGTTTAAGGTAACCTAAGGTCAGGACCTTTAGTCGCCTATTGGCATCGCAGTCACATAGTATGGGCTCCATGCAATTCTACTGATGGGGTCATCAGTTTTGCCTATTGTACACAGGTGTCTTTTAGTGGCAAAATGGCCAGTGAAAGTACCTATGAGGCTGCGGATTTGGGTTCTGCTGATTCTTCGCACTCTTTTAAGGTAGCCTATGTGTGAGGAACCTAAAAAATTCTTTGAGTGTGTCAGTCGGGGAGTGGACAAAGTTGTAGTATACCAAGAACAGTAATACGTCTTCATACAAACTGGCCGCTATCCATTAGAATGTGTGCGTGCGTACTCGGCGCCGTGTATGCACGCACTGTGACGCACACATTGACATAAAAATATGGGGGCATAAGGTGGTGCCGCCGTCTCGTTGTGATCGTGCGTTTTTATGTCTTTGCACATTCGCTCGCCGCTCGTTCCTACCCGGCCCTAGCGTCAACGCAGAGTAGGCTAGTAACTCGCCGAGAGCTCGCAGATAAACAACTGTTCTTGGTATACTGTGGTAGTAGGGTGTTTAATCGAACAAGTTTCAGTAGCTCAACAATCAGCACGTCACTCAGAAATCAAGTTAAAGTATTTTCGGTCACCCATTCGTGTACGGACCACGCACTTAGTAGATTAGATTTCGTGATCGATAACGCACCACCCGGCACCATCGACCTTCTCAACTAAACTCTATTTTAATAAATTGAAAATGAAAAACAAATAAGCAATGTAATACTTCGTTGAATCAGATAGCCAACGCTTATTATTAAATGTAATTACCTACAAATTAATTATTAACCTCCTTTCATGTTTCCAATTCTAAGGGACAGTCAATTTTTTAAATTCCTTTTAGCTTTATTGGCAATTTCAGTCATTTGGAACTAATTAATTACGTTTTTTAATATTAAAGAATCCAAATTGGCTCCGAGAAATTTTGATGCCGCGGAGTAAATTGTAGGTAAAATATTTAGAATCTTTAAATTATTCGTTTTTTTATTATATTACTCGGGGACTACAAATAGAATTGTGACGTTTTTATTCAATTTAGTCAGAATTCCGACGAAAGCAATATATAATCAGTAAACAAAGGGCTTTGTGACGACGTTTTTCTCCAAGCATCAACCTTTAACCTTTATTTTTGATACTGTATTATCACAAAACAGTTTTGAAAATAACTTTATTTGACGTGTAGTGTAAGTTTATTTTTGTCTGTAGTATGTTTTAAACTATAAATAAAATTTTAGGTCTTGATATCGACAATACTGCTTAAGTAGGCAACCCTCCTTTAATTATTACTCTTTATTTTATTATTTATATTATTATGATTAATTATTATTATGACTTCAACATCTGAATTATGACTCAAAACTATAAAAACTCTAAAGGGAGGATTAAACTTGTTGAGTTTCTTGCCGGTTCTTCTCAGAACAAGGCCTCCTGGTAGACTCTTGAACCGATGGCATCAAAATTGACTTTCATAAGTGTCCAAATTGTACTTAAATGAATAAAGATTTTTTTTTACTTTGACTTTGACTTGGGAACAACTGCTATCTTTCAACAGCACCCGGGACCAGCTTAAAGGTCTATCCATACACATCAGGGTCATTATCGACCAGTAATCCGTGTCACGTCAGGGTCTTTCCGTTTGCACGTTTCAGGGGCGTTTCCGGGAATTGGCCTGTCCACCGACTTCAATATGTACAATCACCATCTTCAATCACCATTTCGTTTCTGTACCCTTGAGGGGCACAGAAACGCTTCAGTCTACATAGTGTTCATTAGTGAAAATAAATAGAAAAAATCGGGAGTGGTCTCCCCTTGACTTTCTCGTATACAGGAAATGACTCAAAGGTTGATAGAAACCTTATATTTTGATGTCATACATGCATGTTAAATTTTGGTCACCCATCCGAGTACCAACCGCGCACTTGGTTGCTTAACTTTCGTGATCGACGTCTCAAAAGTTGATAGCAACTTTATATTTTGATTTCATACAGGCATGTTAAATTTGGTTGCAATAAGTTAAAGTTAAAGCATACTCGAGTTATCGTGCTAACGCACAGAGACACACACAGACACAGACATAATTTTAAAAAAAAATTTTTGGACTCAGGGAGGTCCAAAACGTGTAAATCCGTCAAAATCTCAAAGTCTTCCTCTATACTACGTATACGAGAAAGTAAAAATCAAAATCAAATCAAAAAGTTCTTTATTTTAATTGACTTAAAACTAAGTTCTTTTAAATCGTCATAAAACAATATGCATTATGACCTTTACAGTTTAATTTTTAAGTTGAATGTGATTCCAAATATTATTTTTCTATATATTTACGCTTCTATTTATAACTAGTTAGTCATTAATTTTATAATAAGTAAAATATGGACGTGCACGGCTAATAAAGGTGGGCGGGTGCATCAGTGAAACTGAACTTTAAACTTGATGCTGACAGTACTTTTATGAGTGATCGAAGCGTGTTACCACGTTTGTGTCTAGCCGGCGACTGAATCAACTGAATGACCGCAATGAAAAAAGTACGCAATGATATTTTTTCAAGCCACTGACGGAAGACGTCCCAAGCACTGCACGGAAATGTGTCGATCGAGCCTAACGTGCTTTCCGAAGCACGGAGGAAAAATTGAGTTAAGAAATTTTCAGTGACCCCTCCGAGTGCCGACCGCGCATTTGGTAGCCTAGCTTTCCAGATCGTTACGAAGAACGCATGACTGCAACAGCATCGACCTCCTCTCCAGTAATATATTGATTTCTGCACCACATTATATCACGATATGTTCCAGAGCTGCATTTTATACGGACCAACCGCATAAATCTAGACTCGGCCAGATCTTACCGCGAGAAACAAAAAGTTCAATATTTTTAAAAGCACTCCGCAAAATGGTGATCGCGGAACTCATGAAATTTCATAGTTTTAAAAATTCTCATAAAATGCGTTAGAAAAGCGGCCAAGTTTGAAAGCTATTCGTTTCAACGCTCCGACTGAAGTTTTGAGGGCTCCTCAAATAAGCCGGCTATGTGCACTAGCTCGAATGGAAACAAAGGCACACAGTAACCGGCAATAGTGCTTGGAAAAGTTCCTCAGGTTCTGAATATCATAAAAACTGTATATTTTTACTACTTGTCGATTATCTATGTATAAGAAGGTTGGATACGTTTTTCCGTCCATTAAGCGGGTTAAGGTAGATCATCTTGATAGTTATACTAATTTTGAACTTATAAATAAGACTGAATTAAGTTCATTTTATGTCATGGAATTAACAATGTTACGTGTTTGCCATGACATCAACGTGAATGCCGAACTATTTCACTTGCCCAAGATTTTCAATTCTGTCTAAAAAATTAAAAATAGGATTTAGGAAAAAAAGAACAACATCAAAAGAATTTGAAATATAATAAAATAGGAATTGATTTTGTTTCAATCTGTTATCGTTCATTAGCTTAAATCGATTAGGTTTCATTAGGGGATTCCATGAAAAATATAACCTTATTGTGTATTGACAATAGAACGACAATGACTTATGTTACTTTGAATCTATTATGTATGTATAAATATGTGAAGTGACATAAAGAGTAAATAACCTCAGCCTTTGCCATATTATGCCTTCGCTATGCGATGCCGGCAAAGCCGAACGCGAAGGCTGGTGGACAGTTTCTGTGTGAAAGAAGATCGTTCCCCGGCCGCCGTAAGACTACCGACGTAAACCCTTATTTATTTATTAGAAAACGAATATCGTATTTACAAAGTATTTTACATAACAATAATTGATATAAGTATGGCCAATAACAGGTTTTCCTATGTATAAATTGTATTCCATACATTAGGCTATGTCGCTAAGATAAATCACCTAGACCACCAACAAACAAGCAGCTCAATGTAGCAATCAATAAAAAAAGCAAAAAATAAATAAAAAATCACATATATACATTATACATACTATATACACAATATATATACATATAATAAAGATTAAGATTTTCCTATCATCAACATTATTTACACTTATGGAATAATTTTATTTTTGCGTTTACAAACGCGTAAATATAATACTAGAAAAATGCACTGAAAAAAAAAACGCAAAAATAAAATTATTCCATAATGTAAGGTAGTTTCATCTTAGCTGGGCGTCAAATATTTGCAAAAATATTTCGTTCGGGTCTTGGAAGTGCAAATTTCAAAGATTTGATGAAACGATGTTTACCATAAAAACATAAGCACCAATCACTGACAAATTTCGACAGCGAAAAGCAGTGCCTCGGTGGCGAAATTGGTCAACGCGTCCACCCGGATTGTGGAAGGTGCGGGTTCGAGTCCCGCCTGAGGCAAGTCGATTTTTTTCAGTGCATTTTTCTAGTATTATTTACACTTATTTTAAAGAATTTATAATTTGTAATTTGAAGTACGTTAATATTTTTCTATAAAAAGTAGTATAGCATCAGCGCATATCTTCCAATGGGTGTCGTAGAAGGCAACTAATTAATTAGCAAGGTATTGATTACCTTATACTCCCTTCACCAATCCGCATTGGGCAAGCGTGGTGGACTACTGCTTCAACCTCTTTCGATGACACGGAGAGGTCTTGTGTCCAAGCTGTGGGTCGAGTATTAAGAAGAATATTATTAATAAGGGCTGTTATAATGAACCACAGCCTAAGATAGACACAGAGAAATATTACTCAAACTCCAACTACTCAAACATCGTAGAGTAAAAAACTTTATTTTCTTAGTATAAAGAAAATATAGTTTTTTACTCCACGATCTTAAGCTACTCTACTTAATTTACATATAGCTACTCCCTTGTGATTCTTTTATAGTTACATGCATTTAAATACGTCCTTAAAGACCACTTACACAAACCAAATTAGTGAAAATTTTCTTTTCACGTAATATGTATCATAAAAATTCAATAAAACTGCTCTAAAAATAATCACAGCTATTTAATCGTCGTACTAATATTATGAGGGTTTAATTTACTCAAGGAAAACTTAAGTGTTTATAAACTTTCATGGAATCCTTCCTACTACAGAGTTGCATCAGTAACTTTCTTTTAGAATTGTCGAACAAGGAGTTTGATGCTTGGTGTGAGCATGAACAAGAACATTATTACTAAGTAGATAACAAGTTATCTGTTCCGAAACCTGAGAATATTCTTGGCGAAAACTTAGTGGGAAATAAGGGAACAAAGATAAGGGGTATGTTAAGAACAATGAAGTGTCTGTATATTAAATCCATAAGCGTACCGTTAATTTTGCCAACACATTTTAACCGCCTCCGTCAGAAGTCCCGGTTCGAATGGATGTACAAATTTCTGCTCAGTTTGGGTGATGGTATGACATTTTTCAAGTCCTCCTAGTCTCCAATCAACGGGGCTTATTTAACCCGAAAAATTCCTCCGTCACTGAAATTTCGCCTGTGATGAACTTTAGTAATACGGATTTAGATGTAAAATAATCAAACTTTTTTTACTAGAAGTTAGGTATTTTTACCTAAACGTGGAAATCTCTAGGCACCTTAAATTTGTCAACAAGACTAAACACCGTGCAGGTCCAACGGTCTGCTTTTGATCATAGATAATGTTTTTTGTTTTTATTAAATATTTAATTATAATACTTTTTTAATGTTTTTTTTATTAAAAATCAATAAATAAAACGTAAAATGTGTAGATTATATTTTTTATTTAACATGTTCTGTGTATTTTTTTATTTCGATGACTTTTAGTAAAAAAAAAATCTAAAAAATGAAATAATCAAACATTAAAAAAAAAACAAAATAAGTAAACATTTAATAAAACCGAAAACAAAACAAAAAACAGTATCCGTGTCCAAAAGCGAACCGTTGCCGTTGGTCCAGCGTGGTTTTTAGTCTTATTTATTAACGATTTTCATGTTTAGGTAAAAATACCTAACTTCTCGTAAAAAAGTTTTTTGATTATTATTCATCTACAATCTGTATTACCTAACTTCATCACATGCCAAATTCTAGCGACGAAGGGTTTTTTTCGGAAGTCTCTATAAAATAAAAAGTCTTCGTTGATTGGACTATGGCTAGCTATCACCATGACAATAGTATTAACAGTATTATTGTGTGCTGGCTGTTTATGATAATATAGCCAGCCCCTCTGTATTATTATTATTTTATACTACGAGATGGCAAACAAGCTTGCCGCCCACCTGGTATTTATTCGTTACCGTCACATATAGACACTTGCAATATTAAGCGTAAATCACTTAACACTGTAAATGCGTTGCCATCCTGGGGACTAAGATGATATGCCTCCCATGCCCAGTAATTACACTGGTTACCTTTCCCTTCAATCCGAAACACAGCGAACTGCTTCACGGCAGAAATAAGAAAGGCGGTGGTACCTACCCAGACGACCCTACCTACGTTGGGCGCCAGTGTAACATTAGGTCGTGTATGGAATCCGAACAGTGTGGGTCCGAGAAATAAGGCACTGATTACGTCACTATATTTTTATTATTGATAAAGGTGGTCATAAGGTAGTTATATAAGGAACTAATTTTATTAGTGCCTTGAGTTAATAGGATATTACACCATTTTTTGAAAACTGTTTTAAATCAATCCTGATGCCGTAATTAACCAGTAACATTTTTATTTAAATTTTATAAAAGTTAAAATGCCTTTTAAACTTAGTTTTATTTTCGATTTTGACGTCACGTCCCATTACAATATGGCGAACGGTGTTTTAAAGATTATAGTGGCAGATTTAAAAAAAAAACAATTTTTAAAATTGAATTATAAAATTTAAATTTCATATTTATGAATAAATATCGATATTTCTCGATTACTTTTTGCAATATCTATCATAAAAATGCAACTTTATATTTTTTCTTTCATGGTGTAAAATACCCTATTGTAAGTATTTTGGTGCGTACTAGTATTATTTATAGCCCAAGCTTTGGGTGGGTATCCAGAACGAGACCACAGTAATTTGACAATAGTGTGACATGGTCGGCAATAGAATGAGTGAATAGCGGGAAACCGAACCAAACGTCCAGGATAATTTTCAATAATATGATTGATAGATTTACTTTTTTAAAAAATATTGCCAGTATACCCATACCGTATACTGGCAATATTTTTAAAAATGGATATGGAAAAATAATGGTATTATTTATACATTACGTTACAATGCTATCCATTTTTTTTCAAGATTTGAACCTTATTCCACGATCATAGAGTTACAAGTCCATTGAAAAAATTTGGCAGTTTGTGGTAGCTCTATCTTCCATCGTGTGTACATTAAAAACAAATAATTTAAATTGTTCCAAACGTCTTCTAAACATTTAAAACTCTCTTTATACATTCATCTCTAGAACACATTAGTCTGCTAACAATAAACAAGATTATAAATAAAGTAATATTGAAAAAGCCACTAATCTTCTATTGAATTAAAGCTTTTCTCTCTAAAAAGGTTTTTTGTTTTCTGTAACGAAATGAAACCTTTCATTACATTAAACTATAATTATCATAGTCTTTGTCATCTTTAATAAACGCGGCATTACTAATAGCTTTTATAAATTAATTGTTCTCTTGTCAGTATGGAAAAACATACTTTTATTTGAGTGAATTACTGATTCAAATCGAGGGTCTTATTTAAAAGTAAGTCGTTTTTCCTTCCAAAGTCTCGTATAAACTCAGGCTCATTCATATTGTATTGATTTTGTAATTACGTATGAGACTGAATCACACATACCAATTATGCAATTAGAAAGTTAAATTTAGGATCCATTTTTAATTGCCTTCAGCAAGTTATAATGAAACTTCGATTAAAAACAATATATAAAGGTTTTTCTTTAAATTTACACGTGCCTAGTTCTAATATGAAGTTTGTGGAATGTTTCTGAGTGGTTTGCTCACCAGAATAAGATCTAGAGGTCGCGGGTTCAATTAAACATATTTCTGGGATGTAATGGTGTCCATTTGCGAGCAAGTAATGCACCAAAAGGAGGCTGCGAAACGGGTAAGGGAGGACGATCCCTTAGCGGTGTAACGTTATGACTTCGTTGGGGTCCAAACACCATAAGTGTGGGTCCAGAAAATGAGGCACCGATGATGTCTCTGTTTTTTATTATTGTTATAAGTAGTAACAGAAAGTATATAAGATAAGTAATAAACAGTAGATACAAGGCACTCGGAAAAGAATATAAAACATACTGTAAAAACTGAACACTTAAAATAAATACACACCCATTTAAAAAGACTTATCAAAAGGTACTTACAATTTTATAAGTGCCTTAAGATAATATTAGGACGGTTTATAATAAGAAGGTACTAGTATTATTCTATGGCCGTCCAGAACGAGATCCTAGTAATTTGACAATAGTGTGTTATCATATCAGACACGGTCAGCAATAGAATGTGTCAAAAGCTGGAAACTGAACCAAACGTCATGTTACAGCGGAGCCCATCCTCGGAAGTAGGAAGCGAATATTCGCCATCCACCCACCTGAACAGAGACGAGCGAGTGATGGGCTGGGCCCCAGTATTGGACATATCGAAGCTGATAAAACATCATGAGCGTTCGCGGGATGTTCTCTAACCTATGTAGGGTCTGATGCGGATAGCCACAGTATAGAAGGTTCCGCTATTGAGAACGTCGACGGTTTTTAGTGGATATGCTGAAGTTCCAGAGAGCCCTACGTAACCTAGTGCGGCCCCATATCGCATTAGCCTTATTTCTGCGTTCCATGAGAAGATAGCCAGTATTTCGTGGTTCAGAGTTCCGGGTGAAACTTGCTTCCACGTAGGTCTTTATCACTACTTACCATCAAGTGAAGTGAAGGCCTAGAGCTTCCATGTCACAAATAAAAAAAAAACTCCAGTTGTCACCATAATTTTTAGCTTAAAAGAAGATCTATCTCTCGCTAGATTGTAAAAAAAAATCGGGAGTGGTCTCTACTTGACTTTCTCGTATACCGGGAAACGATTCAAAAGTTGATAGAAACCTTATATTTTGATGTCATACATGCATTTTAAATTTGGTTGCAATAAGTTAAAGCATACTTGAGTTATCGTGATTACGCACGGAATTATGTCTAATTCCAAAAACGGTATTTTTGGACTCGGGGACGTCTAAAACGTGTAAATCCGTCAAAATCTAGAGGTCGAGTTTTTTGACGATTACAAGACTTCCTCTAAACTACGTATACGAGAAAGTAAAAAGTTACTAAATCTTTAGTTAACCAACAAAAATGTAGGAGTATTCGATCAAAAACGTTATTTCGAAATGCCGTGGATCCCAAAAACAGATTGAACTCCAATCAGGGTTGTTTGAACATTTTTTACGTCGAAAATCCGAATTTATGCGTCGATTAACGTTGCCTTAATGAAGTTGGATTGTAAATCAATTATTGGCTTTTCCGAATTATGAGAGCGGCCGATGGAAATTAATTTGCGTCTTTGAAAATAAATATATTGAATAAACCGTGATTCAATTATGTTTCCGTCGATTAGTTCCCGGGAGAATGTTGGAATTTGAATAATAATGACGTGTTCTTAAAATACGGCGGTCTCCCTGAAAAAAAAAACTGTGGACACCATTTTCACGATAGGATTTGCCTGTCATACTTTCGATTTCATTTACGTGAGGATGGACGTTATATCACACAAAAATTAAAAGCAAGTTTACCACTTAGATATTTTTGTCAGGAAAGAAAATGCTCACAAAATTACGTAAAAAATTTTTAGTGGTTCCTGTTTGGCTGATTAGCGTTTAGGGATCTAGAAATCCACTTTGAAACTCATAGTTTTAAACAGCTCCACATAATAGTATAGTGGCCAGCTGACGAGTTCGATCCCCATAAGGTTGAAATCAATCCTGAGTTTATTCTATTCTATACTTATTTAATGACTTCGCAACACGTGAAGATTGAGCTTTTAGCCAATGTCGAGTGAAAGTAGTATTAAAAATAAAAGCTGTACGATACATTTAGTTAAAAATTGAGTCTGAAGACACGTGTTATTATAGCAAGAACTCTGATGAAACTCCCTGAGTTTGATTGATTATAAATATTCTTTTTCATCGCACCCTCTCCTGTAAAGGTTGGAAGCTCTACACTGGAAGTTGTTGACGATTATGTTTACCTGGGACAAACAGTCCAACTGGGCAAGTCCAACTTCCAGAAAGAGACGACGAATCGAACCAATCGACGAATCCAACTCGGCTGGGCAGCGTTCGGGAAGCTACGCGGCATATTCTCGGCCCATCAACCGCAGTGTCTTAAGACGAAAGTCTTTAATTCGTGTGTGTTGCCAGTACTGACCTATGGAACCGAAACGTGGCTGCTTACAATGGGCCTCATAAGAAGGCTCCAGGTCACCCAAAGGGCAATGGAGAGGGCTATGCTCGGAGTTTCTCTGCGTGATCATATCAGAAATGATGAGATCCGCAGGAGAACCAAGGTCACCGACACAGCCCAAAGAATTGCGAACCTTAAGTGGCAGTGGACAGGGCACATTGCGAGGACTGACGGCCGCTGGGGCGGAAAGGTCCTCGAGTGGAGACCATGTACCGGAAAACGCAGCGCTGGTAGGCCCCCCACAAGGTGGACTGACGATCTAGTAAAGGTCGCGGGCAGCGCAGGACCGACCGGTTTGGAGATCCTTGGGGGAGGCCTATGTCCAACAGTGGGCGTCTGTCGGGTGAAATGATGATGAAATATTCTTTTTATTCTTATATTATGAACTGCTACGATCATTTAATCAATGTCGACAATCTTGGGTCATATGGTAGGTACAAAGCATGAAAAGCGGACATCGAGCATGACATAAATTATCTTCACACATATAAAAAACTTAAACATATTAAATCATAAAATTAATTACATGATAGATGGGTGTCTACTAGTATCTAGTTCTTAGTTTACCCCACTTACCCCATTTAAATAACAATATACATACATACTCTATCATACAATCATTGCAATCCCTACTATCCCTACTTCCCTACTAATATTATAAAAGCGAAAGTAACTCTGTCTATCTGTCTGTTAAACTTTCACGTCTAAACCATGAACCGATTTTGATGAAATTTGCAATAGGTTACTTTTCATTGGGAATATAGACTAGAGCTTGGGGAAGGACATAGTTTACTTTTCATTGCGAAAAACGGCTTTAAGGGGTTGAAATTGAAGATGAAAGTTTGTATGGAAGTTCGTCATATTTGAAGATAAAACCATTAAACTTTGAACTTAGGCACTCAATAAGAAATAAATAAATATTTAGTTCTAGGATTTTTGAAATTTAGACCCGCGTGGGGATGAAATAAGGGATGAAAGTTAGTATGGAAGTTCGTCATTGTGAAAAATACAGCGATGAAACTTTGAAGTTTAGGCGCATCGGAGGAACATCATAAATACAAAAATACCTACATAGACTGCTAAAATCATAACCCTTTGTTTTGGCATCGCCGTAGAGATAAAAGAGACACAATAATTGTATCAGAGGAAAATATTTATGTATAAAACTGGTTTTTATTCATTTTATTATTCTGAAAGAAAAACTTAAAACTATAACTTTTAGCAGCTTTTTGGGCCACTCAGAGAAAGAATTGATTACCACCTCTTTTGGCACTAAAGCATTGTCTAGGGTGTAGACACACTACGGGATATTTTGTTCACGGAAAGTTTGATTAAAAATATATATATTTTGCACCAATTCATAATAAAATATATCAATGCAAAAGCAACTACAGGTTTTTTAAATCAAACATCAAAATTATTGAACATTACATAGACCTTTCAATCTGAAATATTTTATTTGCAATATTGTATTCCTCAAAATGAAAATTTTAGATAAAAAAATATATGATAATCTAATCGATGCTCTCACGAGATAAAAGTACTTTTAGTAAATTATTTTTATTTATATTCAACTGAAACTATTTTGCATCGACAAAACACTTGGATATTAATGTTAATACTAGGAACAAACATAATCTTGTGGTACATGCTACTCAGAATAAGCAATTATTTTATGGGACAATGTATACGCTTCTATAACAAACTCCTAAATAATATTCGAGGCCTACCTATTAATAAATTCAAAACTGCTATTAAAACCAAACTGTAAACTAAAGCATACTATTAGGTGTCTGATTACATAAATGATTCTAACGCATGGGGGTGAATTTGCTCGAGGCTTACTTAGGGTAGGAACATGCCGAAGATGCCTCACTGCGGTACCTCGCGGTCGCTGTTTAGCTCGCTACATCGATGTCACCACCATGTAAAACAAATGCATGCTAATAAACACGCACGCACATGCCGAAGGATACCTCACTGCGATACATCGCGGTCAGCTTCGCGGTTTAGCTCGATGCCTACGTGCAAATAAAATATTTTGTTTTTACATCGCGGTCGACGGCAGCCATCGATGTGATCTGGCTCGTGATTGGTCAAATTGGTTCGCCTCAAGTTGTAGGTATCTACTTCACTCTCATACCGCTTCTATCGTCGCGAGAATTGATCGGCTAGCTGTTCGATTGTTTTTTGGTGAATTGAATTATGGATAAGGAGGTGTTAAATTGATTGAATTTTTACAATAAATACAACTCTGAGCAACTGAGCCAGGTGAGACTGAATCGGCATGTTGGCACCGCCATCCATGTAGAAACAGCGAGTATCGACATCGAGGTAAAGAGATATCGACCGCGACCGCGAGCAGCTTCGGCATGTTCTTACCCTTAGAGTTCGCAGTGTGCGAGTGTCTCGTCAGTGATGCAAGCGTCTATAAGCTACTGTGGCTTCTTACTACCAGGCAGGCCGTATACTTGTCTGCCAACCAAGCTGGTGTAGTACCCGGTCACGAACAGGTCTAACCCTTCTCAACCCGTGGGTATCACAAAAGCCGACTAAGGGAGATTCTGAATCCTTTGCAGACCTTCTCAACAAGCGGTAACAAACATAAAAAATACAGTCGAACTTTTTCTTCCTCTTCTTTTTTTAAAGTCGGTTAAAAATATTTATTCTATTGCAAAAAAAATCAACTTACACGCATAGCCGCATACAAACACATACATGGATATTTACATACACTATTCAGTTTGTTGGTAATTTTATATTTTAATTAAGTGTGTTAAGTATTACTAAGAAAAATATGATATATTATTTTCTTAATCATGAGTTAAGTTATCCTGTAATATATAATGGAAGAGTAGTTCTCCTGGTACAGGCATTGTTTGCTTTTAAAAGGGGACTACCGGCACTAAATAATCTAACTCAAACCTTTTTAGGGAAAATAAATTATTATTATCTTAAAATCTGATACGTACTTAATTTATTCGTCTACGTAAAACTATAAAAGAAATTTTATTTAAAATCTCCCCTCGTGTGCACCCGCCAAGCGGTACATTATAGCCAGCGTCATACGTGCTTCGTTTTCAAATGGTACAAAGAGCCCTTGCCATTTTCACGTCTCTTACCCAATGTAGACTTTCTTCATACCTTGACGCGATCCATTAAGTTCGCAATGTTTTGTATTCGACAAAACGACGTACTCGAGATAGCATGCTTCATTTACTTCCACGTGCTAAGGACGTGAAAGGGAAAATATAATAGGTCTGTGTGTTAACTATCGCACAAGGAGTGTCATTTGACTTTGCGTCTTTTGTTGGGATATAGAAGTTATTTTAGCGACGAAATCTGAGTATACTTGTTGCAGTATTGAAATAGCACCTGCCGCTGTAGTCTAGATGTTCACCGGTTTGATCACCAAAGGAATAAAAAATGGTGATCGGTTTGGTATCATCATTTCATCTGAGAGAAGCGTACTGTTAGTCATAGGCATACTCAGAGGATCTCCAAGCCGATCGGTACTGCACTGTCTGCATCCAGCGGCTTCCCGTGATCGTCGGTTTACCGTGTGAGGGGCCTAGCAACGTTGCGTTTCCCAGTTCGCGCCCGCGACTCGAGGACCCTTCTGCCGTAACGGCCGTTACTGGTTAGTCCTGGAAAGCATTTGACTACACTCTCACCTGATCTCAAACGAAGATGTGGCCTACGATGTTACATGCTTACCTTGAAATAGCCTATTCACTCTCGCCTTGAAGGCACCCATCTTATAAGTATCAGGGAACATATCAGCAGGCAACAAGTTCCACTCCTTAGCTGTTCTATTATAAAAGAGTTAGCAAATCGCTTTGTGCGGATGGTAGGGACATCAACAACATAAAGGTGGTAATTTCCTTCTCGCAATGTGGCCTTTTAATGAGCTTAGTTTTCATGCGGACTTCATTTTCTGAAATAATCACGCCGAAAAATTGCAAGCATGCACCTTGATCGATAAGGCCCATTTGTAGACCACGTTTTGGTTCCATAGGACATCACTCGTAACTTTTATTGAAAATCGTTAAAAGATAAAAGAAGTATATTTAATATTTTGCAGAAACCGTTTAGTTACTCTTCTTGAGTAATCGATGATTCTTATGTTTTTAATATTCAGAGCATACTTTCTTCTTAAATTTTGACCAGACGGACTTATCAAGTCATACCACCAACTAAAGCAAACACAAATTTGTACCCGCTGGTTACAAAAACCCACGATGCCCGGATCAAATTTCAATTCGCGTACCACTAGACCAGGAAGACGGTGTAAATTTATTCCCTTTTTCGCTAAAGAAAAAAATATCGACATTAGATATTATATTATTATGCTAAAATAGTCTGAAACAGGATCTGGCCATGCGTAAATACGCAATATCAGTCGCGTGAAACACATTGATATAACGCCGCATATTTTAAGGGTATAGTTGTTGGACCCTTTTCACTTGTCTATTGATATCATTCACATTCGGTCGTGATGCTATTGTGGAAATGATATCCGATATTCTTTCAGATGTATGTGAATATTGGTCTAACGGTATCATTGAACGAATATTATACGATTATTATATAATACGGAGTATTTTACTTTACTGTTCAGCAATCACAATAGATATCAGTGTGTCAGTTTGAGTATATTAGCTGTCGTATGTTGTACGTGTGTACTTTGAAAGTTGTATTGAATTAATATTTTTCAAGGAGTCTAAAGATGTAAGAGACTTCACTAGCTAATAAATTTGAAACTACGATAAAGCTAATTACTTATTTCCAACGTCGAGAGAATCAATTTGTAAAAAAATATATTGGTAATAAGATGGAATCTATAAAAAAACGTATAACAAAATTTCTCAGAAAATAAAAGAGGACATTAATATAGGGCAATTTTTTATTGCGATATTTACGAAGAATTTATTCCTCGCAAACAGAAAAAGGAAATTGACAATTTTACCACAGTATAATAAGAACTTCTATAGACTGTGATTTTACTGTATTTGAGACGACTTGAGTATTTTCAACTGGTAGACTATATTAATGGCAATTTATAGCCGTAAAGGATTCTACACACATTAAAAATATACCCGCGAGATTTTCTTCCACGGCCTGTGCCGTACACCTACTCTCCACTATTTATAATAATTTCCAACTAACATAGAGAACAGCAACGAAAAAGTTTTTCAAAATAACTATTTGTTTTTCAAGCACCTAATTTAAATCGCCCCTAATTTTCTCCCCGACTATCCGCTGCTGAATTTACATAATGGACTCGGGAGACTGAAGTGTTGAAGATAATTAAAAAAACTTCTCAGAAACTAAATATTTTGTGATAAAAATTAAAAGCATAATTACCGAGTGCCCAGAGAATAATTATTATGTTATTAAGCTACGGAATTAAGTCCAACTTGTAAAATAAAAGTAAGCTAGGTTCTATCTTTTAAGACTCTTAGGGTTCCGTGTGTTTTACAATTAAATAATTACCCATACCGGAGATTTTATTTTATTTAAATAGGTCAGAACTATTAAGAGATTTGTAAGTGGATGCAAACATTTTAGTTTTGGCTTTGGATTTTGGCTGCGCAAGTGTGTGAACCCCGGGTACGAACCCCGATGCACAGGGTTCAGAAAACTACACGGCCGCCAATAAGAAGGTACTATGAAAGTCGTATATCTCGGAACAAATTTAATATAATTTCTCTGAATAGGTTTTCAAAGTATATTTATTATTTATATTATTGGAATTAATATTTATATATAATTATTAGTAATTTTTACTTTTAAGGATTTATTCTGACTTTTTTCCTTGTATTCCCACAAGTTCCAGTGGAGAAGTCCCATGGTGAGACTACTGGAATTTTTTTTTCCCAGAGGTTCCACTGACTTGGAATTGGGATTTCAATATCCCAGAGTTCCGTGTGATACTTAGACGCATAAAACGCATAGTTTATATATAGTTATTTAGAATATAATTTCATTAATAATAGTGTGACATGGTAACATGTCACACTATTATAAGTAACTCAACAAAACATTAAATAATTGATAAGAGTCAACAGAACATGAAACATCAAAAATTGTGTTGTAATAATGTTTGTATTGTAATTATTAGTATGTAGGTACCTATGTGTTTCATTTCATAGTCCGTAAGTAGATATAAACATATTTTTTTTTCAAAAACAAACACATCCGGGGCGACAACTTAGGCCAAATTGTTCCTGAACCTCTGGGAAAAAAATACCAATAGTTCCATCATGGGACTACTCCACTGGAACTACTGGGATACACGCTTTTTTCGGCTTCTTAAATATCGTATGTATATTAACCTTTTATTTTGGTCGAAGAATTACTTCTCATGCAAAATTTTGTGTGCTATCTAATAAGAAATAATTTTTAAAAATTAGAACTTTTTTACTTCTTAGTATTGTGAACTTAGTATGGTTAGATGAACGGGAGGCGCCACGTTGGCGTGACCGGAGAGCGTGGCCGTAGACCGCGAACTGAGGACATAGTAGGTTGCGCGTCCTGCGTTTTTATCAAATCGCGTTGATTTTTCCGCGCTTTCCGTTCGTCATGTAGCCGATTGAACGTGGCATACTAGAGCGGTAAGGCCGTCTCACTCTTCCGCTTCCGCAGGTCGCCTCCGCTCGCTATCCGCAGTCGCTCTCATAGGGCCAACGACTGAGCATATAAGACGCAAGCGATTTGTATTCAAAAGTCAGATTATAATCTTTTAATAGCGAGGCTATTCAAAATAAAATAAATAAAACATAGTCTAAAGACGCGACAGAAATATCAGGCATATCGAATATTCCAGAATTCAAGGCACGGCAGTCATCCCGGTGGAATTTTAATTGTTTATCATCGCCCGCCGTGCCAATAGAAATTTACTGAAAATTCACAACTTTATATTAAAAATGTTGTAACGGACAAGCCTCTATGAGTGGTTATAATCATATTAATAGTGGGTATAATCAAATTAATCAATTGGACAATACTGTATACGTATAAGGGTCATAATATTAAGTAAATTAACAAGTTTAAGGAAAATAATATTTTAATTTCATTTCGATAGTGTAGTCGGCTACGAAATTATATCTGGAAGATTCCACAAAAAAAAAAGACAATAAATCGGTGCGTTTATGACACTAATATTCCCACGAGAGATTTAGTCTCAGGCCAGGTTAAATAGAAATGAACCTTAAATTGTTGAACGTAAGGGACGAATATGCAATAATTAATAGCTTTTTTGGGAAAAACCTCCGTGTCGTTTTTTTTTTGTTGTTTTGTTTGAGGTAAGTAGGAATGTGATTAGCAAATTTCTCTCGTTTTAACAAGCATTAAGATTTATAATTGTAGATGATAATGTATGCATACGCCCATAAGTTAGGGAAATAGGGCGTTGGTTCGAGACGACGTAGAAACAAAAACTTGCGAACAGGACAGTCAGTCTTAAATTTTTAAGTAAAGTGGTCAGGTGGCAAGGCGGGCACTGCGAGGAGTCTGGAGGAGATTTTTAAGTGGAGTGGATTAGTGATTTGGCGGCCGGCGTGGATTCAAGGAAATGTTCCGAATGATCCAGATAGATCTGGGGTCTCCATGCTTAAGGGTTATTAGGTAGTTAAATTGGGGGTGTATTTTATAGCTATTTTCTTCCAGAAATAGCTGGAGACCCAAGATCGAGAAGACTACGTAGGTTTGTGCTTTTGTTTAGACTAGCTTGGTTTGAAATATTGCAGTCCTATTATTTCATAATTGTATTGACAATTTTGTTTGTCATTTGAAAATATACATAAATATAAAATATATATATTCGGAACCAAGCAAGTCAGGTCATTTAAAAATTGAGTGATTTAGTGTTTTGATATAATTTAGGACATAGTAAATAATGTAATTACTAAATTTAAAATGACAAGGTGGTGGTTGTTATGGGTGTGACTTTTTTCTTTTCAATTTAATTACTTTGTTTTGTGTTTTGTTTTGTTTTGATATACTATGTATTTCTTGTTATGTTATAACGGATTATTGGATAAATTTCGTGACAAGTGACGATTTGTAGTTTTATGGGCGTATGTATACCGACGTGATAAACCAACAAAGGGTATTCGGTCCAGTTGGTTCACGTTTTGAGTTTATTTCATACGGAACTTTAATATTAATATTTTATTTGGATTAGGGTGTAGGTAGGTAATATTCGTTATGTATAAGGGGACACGCCGTCGTGGTGGAGTGGTCAGAGTGGCTGGCTGCGCATCGGGCGGTCCGGGTTCGAGTCCTGGTGGCGGCGAGTGTTTGTGTGACGAACGCGAGTGTTTGGTTGCGAGTCATGGTTGTTTGTATGTTTGTTTGGGTTTATTTATAAAGATATCTACAGTTATTATATATATTGGAAAAAAGAATGTCCGTTATCTGGTGTCCGTGGCACAGGTTCTGAATGATGCTTGCCTCCGGCTGGATGATTGGTGTGAGCGTGAAAATATATTGTTATTATTATATTATTATTATTGCAATATGGTTAGGATAAATCTAAACGACATTAAATATAATAAGATATTAATTGTGAATACATTAACCCTGTAATAAAACAAAGTAGAACTTATTAACTTGAATTTTCACCAAAACTTATACTATTTTAATATTGAAATAATCTAAACTATAATTTGAAATCTATACTTAAACCTTTATATCTCAATTTACCTACTGTGAATTCCAGATTATTCTAAAAACTATACTTCAACCTTTATAACTCAATTTACCTACTGTGAATTCCAGATTATTCTAAAAACTATACTCAAACTATTATAACCCAATTTATCTACTATGAATTTCAGATCATTCGAGAATTTGTTTTACGACTGTGCTTCACGATATTTAGTTATAAATTCTTTAATATTCTTATGAAGAGCAACATTCAAATAAACTCATATTTCAAGAAATTATAACTAACGAAATTAAACTATGTAATTTTATATTTTCTTTAATAACATTGTAAGTATGGGACAGTTTGGAGACATTTCGTTATGGATATACACCTGGTTTTAGTTTGGGCATAGGTTAAATAAGTCAGTTTAAATGAACGACTTTGCGTACCAAAATAAAACCAATACTCTACACGCAGCTGAGACTATGACTAAATACACTCCACATGCTCCAAAATTAAGCGAGTGATTATTTTGTGCGAGTTCTCTGAACGATACATTACGGTGATCGCGACACGATCAGAATGGATCTAATTCAAACAAAAAAACGGAACTATTTAGATTAAGGAAGGGATGTATTGCAACACAAACAATACATTGCGAATAGCGCTGACTGAATTCACAACTCAGTTCCTTTTCAGAATTTAAATATTCTTGGTTGGAATAATTTTCATTCAAACTTAGGATGTCAGAAGTTTGGTGAACTCAATCTTAATCAATTGCAACCTTACATTTCGGTTTAAAATCACACCACATTCACAATCCATGGCAAAGTGTTGGCAAGCGTTTCTATATTTATAATTTAGGTTTTCTTAATGAGGAACTTCCTGTGGTTTTGGAAGGGGGGAGTGGATTGACATTGGCCTTGTCACTCACCGATTGAAGCGAGGGTGGAGCTTCAACTTCCTTGTTTATTTTTTTTATGCAATTACTAAAGAACGTTATTAAATTTCGACGTTATAAGTTCTCTTATGCTGTCCATATTTCATTCTCTATATTCTAAAAGAATTTTGGTTACTACTTCACAACATGGGTACTAGATGATATTGGCCTTAGGAAATTCTTAATTCCTGAAAAAAAATTACTTATATTCTGTCTTGTATAATTTATATGAGTATTCATATTATTCATATATTAAAATATTTCGTTGGAAGGGGGGTTCAGTTACAATTTGGTGCCGTAGTGACCAGGATGAATATAATAATAAAAAAATTAGTAAAGACAGAATATAATTATATATTAACACAGTAGGCTTGAATGGCCTACAATTTGTTGTCCGTGAAATGGAGAGAATTTGGGAGAATGAATTTAATTGGGCGGCTAAGAGAATCGGGGGTGAGGTTTATGATTAAATTAGTAGAAAAAAATGAGTGATAGGAAGTTCTAAAATTCTGAAATATGTTCCTTTAACTTACTAAATACATATTTTATAATTAAATAAAGTTGAATTGTCATTGTCAATAAAACGACTTTTACATATTTAATTCGCGTGTTTGACATATTGTTATTTTTGCTCAACGTTGCAATCGAAATGATCGAATCATCATAGTCAGTATTATATTTGTCATGTCTCCTTAGAGGTGGGCAGTTGTTTAAAAATAAACAAATCACGTTAATTCGTATAAAATGTAGTAATTAGTAATTAGGTTCACTGTGAGTTTAGGAATACTTTGTATTCTATATAGTTATTCGAACTTGCCTATGGCATGTATAAGTGAACGTTGATATATTTTCTCTCTTAACATATATATCCTTGAATCAGTAAGACCATTATTTTCTTTTACTGCCATATTTTACCTGTTACGATGTATATAAGGAAAAATTTTATTTGGCTGAAATTATTCGCTTTCACCAAACAAAAATTTTGGGGGTGATTGTAACGGACAAGCCTCTATGAGTGGTTATAATCATATTAATAGTGGGTATAATCAAATTAATCAATTGGACAATACTGTATACGTATAAGGGTCATAATATTAAGTAAATTAACAAGTTTAAGGAAAATAATATTTTAATTTCATTTCGATAGTGTAGTCGGCTACGAAATTATATCTGGAAGATTCCACAAAAAAAAAAGACAATAAATCGGTGCGTTTATGACACTAATATTCCCACGAGAGATTTAGTCTCAGGCCAGGTTAAATAGAAATGAACCTTAAATTGTTGAACGTAAGGGACGAATATGCAATAATTAATAGCTTTTTTGGGAAAAACCTCCGTGTCGTTTTTTTTTTGTTGTTTTGTTTGAGGTAAGTAGGAATGTGATTAGCAAATTTCTCTCGTTTTAACAAGCATTAAGATTTATAATTGTAGATGATAATGTATGCATACGCCCATAAGTTAGGGAAATAGGGCGTTGGTTCGAGACGACGTAGAAACAAAAACTTGCGAACAGGACAGTCAGTCTTAAATTTTTAAGTAAAGTGGTCAGGTGGCAAGGCGGGCACTGCGAGGAGTCTGGAGGAGATTTTTAAGTGGAGTGGATTAGTGATTTGGCGGCCGGCGTGGATTCAAGGAAATGTTCCGAATGATCCAGATAGATCTGGGGTCTCCATGCTTAAGGGTTATTAGGTAGTTAAATTGGGGGTGTATTTTATAGCTATTTTCTTCCAGAAATAGCTGGAGACCCAAGATCGAGAAGACTACGTAGGTTTGTGCTTTTGTTTAGACTAGCTTGGTTTGAAATATTGCAGTCCTATTATTTCATAATTGTATTGACAATTTTGTTTGTCATTTGAAAATATACATAAATATAAAATATATATATTCGGAACCAAGCAAGTCAGGTCATTTAAAAATTGAGTGATTTAGTGTTTTGATATAATTTAGGACATAGTAAATAATGTAATTACTCAATTTAAAATGACAAGGTGGTGGTTGTTATGGGTGTGACTTTTTTCTTTTCAATTTAATTACTTTGTTTTGTGTTTTGTTTTGTTTTGATATACTATGTATTTCTTGTTATGTTATAACGGATTATTGGATAAATTTCGTGACAAGTGACGATTTGTAGTTTTATGGGCGTATGTATACCGACGTGATAAACCAACAAAGGGTATTCGGTCCAGTTGGTTCACGTTTTGAGTTTATTTCATACGGAACTTTAATATTAATATTTTATTTGGATTAGGGTGTAGGTAGGTAATATTCGTTATGTATAAGGGGACACGCCGTCGTGGTGGAGTGGTCAGAGTGGCTGGCTGCGCATCGGGCGGTCCGGGTTCGAGTCCTGGTGGCGGCGAGTGTTTGTGTGACGAACGCGAGTGTTTGGTTGCGAGTCATGGTTGTTTGTATGTTTGTTTGGGTTTATTTATAAAGATATCTACAGTTATTATATAATAGGTTGGGGAAAAAGTTTCTTCGCATTTTTTAAGAAAATTCAAAACATTTTTTAATATAGTTTATTTACATTTAACTAAAGTATGTAGGTAACATTTTGTTCGATAACTTTTTGCCATCTTGTAGGTAGGGACATGATCCCATTGCTATAGAAATTTTGGGACTTCTGGTCAAAATACCGCGACAAGTGGTTTTGGCAGTCCTCTCGTGATGTTAACCTGACACTGCCTAAAGAATTCTGAAGAGACCGAAACAGGTGGAAATCTGAAGGTGCAAGGTCAGGACTATACGGCGGATGCATTAACACCTCCCAGCCAAACTCTCTTAATTTTTGCTGAGTGGCTAAAGATGTGTGAGGTCTGGCGTAGCTAGTCTAGCTTATCATGATGAAAAACCACACCCCTTCTGTTGATTAATTCCGGCCGCTTTCTCTCAACTTCTTGCTTTAATCTCATTAGTTGTTCGCAGTAGAGTTCAGAATCGATGGTCCTGCCTGGTGGTAACAGCTCATAATGAATAATGCCCTTCCAATCCCACCACACACACAGCATCACCTTGTTGCGAGTTAACCCGGGTTTCGCCACAGTCTGTGAAGCCTGACCGGCCTTTGACCACGACCTTTTTCGCACGTTCTTGTCGTACGTGATCCACTTTTCATCACCAGTTATCAGCTTCTTCAAAAATGGTTCGGTTTCATAATGTCGTAATAAAGAATCACAAATGAGTACACGGTTCATTAGGTTTCTTTCAGTGAGCTCGTGAGGTACCCAAATGTCGAGCTTTTTTGTGTACCCAGTTTTTCTCAAATGCGCCAAAACTGTTTTGTGGTCAATTCCCAGTTCTTCAGCTACGTCGTAACTAATGACATGCCGATCTTGCTCCACTTTTACAAAAATGGCATCCATTTTATCTGTAATAGGGCGACCAGAGCGACGTGCATCTGTGACATCAAAATTTCCGGATTGAAAACGCTTAAACCAAATTTGTGCTACTCTCACAGACACTGCACTAGATCCATAAACATCGCAAATTTTTTTCGCGGCTTGCGTTGCATTTTTACCTTTTTTTGTAGTAAAATTTTAAAATGTATCGAATTTCTTCATTAGATTCACTCATCTTGGCGGTACGAAAAACAAATGAAAATCACACATTTACCTAATTTGAATTTGGAATTATGTTCTTTAAAATTTAAACTTTCAATGATACCAAAACCAGCCAGATACAAATAGTATAGCCAAAGAGATTTTATTACAAGTTTATACATACTATAATGCGAAAAGACTTTTTCCCCAACCTAATATATTGGAAAAAAGAATGTCCGTTATCTGGTGTCCGTGGCACAGGTTCTGAATGATGCTTGCCTCCGGCTGGATGATTGGTGTGAGCGTGAAAATATATTGTTATTATTATATTATTATTATTGCAATATGGTTAGGATAAATCTAAACGACATTAAATATAATAAGATATTAATTGTGAATACATTAACCCTGTAATAAAACAAAGTAGAACTTATTAACTTGAATTTTCACCAAAACTTATACTATTTTAATATTGAAATAATCTAAACTATAATTTGAAATCTATACTTAAACCTTTATATCTCAATTTACCTACTGTGAATTCCAGATTATTCTAAAAACTATACTTCAACCTTTATAACTCAATTTACCTACTGTGAATTCCAGATTATTCTAAAAACTATACTCAAACTATTATAACCCAATTTATCTACTATGAATTTCAGATCATTCGAGAATTTGTTTTACGACTGTGCTTCACGATATTTAGTTATAAATTCTTTAATATTCTTATGAAGAGCAACATTCAAATAAACTCATATTTCAAGAAATTATAACTAACGAAATTAAACTATGTAATTTTATATTTTCTTTAATAACATTGTAAGTATGGGACAGTTTGGAGACATTTCGTTATGGATATACACCTGGTTTTAGTTTGGGCATAGGTTAAATAAGTCAGTTTAAATGAACGACTTTGCGTACCAAAATAAAACCAATACTCTACACGCAGCTGAGACTATGACTAAATACACTCCACATGCTCCAAAATTAAGCGAGTGATTATTTTGTGCGAGTTCTCTGAACGATACATTACGGTGATCGCGACACGATCAGAATGGATCTAATTCAAACAAAAAAACGGAACTATTTAGATTAAGGAAGGGATGTATTGCAACACAAACAATACATTGCGAATAGCGCTGACTGAATTCACAACTCAGTTCCTTTTCAGAATTTAAATATTCTTGGTTGGAATAATTTTCATTCAAACTTAGGATGTCAGAAGTTTGGTGAACTCAATCTTAATCAATTGCAACCTTACATTTCGGTTTAAAATCACACCACATTCACAATCCATGGCAAAGTGTTGGCAAGCGTTTCTATATTTATAATTTAGGTTTTCTTAATGAGGAACTTCCTGTGGTTTTGGAAGGGGGGAGTGGATTGACATTGGCCTTGTCACTCACCGATTGAAGCGAGGGTGGAGCTTCAACTTCCTTGTTTATTTTTTTTATGCAATTACTAAAGAACGTTATTAAATTTCGACGTTATAAGTTCTCTTATGCTGTCCATATTTCATTCTCTATATTCTAAAAGAATTTTGGTTACTACTTCACAACATGGGTACTAGATGATATTGGCCTTAGGAAATTCTTAATTCCTGAAAAAAAATTACTTATATTCTGTCTTGTATAATTTATATGAGTATTCATATTATTCATATATTAAAATATTTCGTTGGAAGGGGGGTTCAGTTACAATGTTTACTGAGCGAGAACGGAGGCCGCGTAAAAAAGATGTTATTCTTCAATTTTCAAAGGAAAAATTTAGTTCGTAATAAATTTTTTTCTAGTTTTAAAAGAATTATGTTGTGTCAAACTAGATTATGCTCTCAGCTTAGTTATCTTTTATTACTATAACTACTATCTGATGTATATTCGGTATTAATGTGTAAATAAACTACATTGTGAATGGGACCGCAAATGATCATTTTTATATTAATAAAAATAGAGAATAAATACTGAAATGCGGTTTTTAGTTGGTGGTAGAGGTATAATATATCTAATTATCGAAGTACAGTTAGTGGTTTAATTAATTTTGGATACACTGTTTATTGACTGTCCAATAGAACCCTGCCTTTTATATATTTTATGATAGTTACATTTAACGATAAATTTGTTTACTTCAGCAGAGTTTTGTTTGGTTAACTAATTTTGACAGCTCTTTCTTCCAGATAAGTAACCAAGTGAATTAAAATTGTCGTTTTCACACTTATCCTGTGTGTGTATTCTAAAGTTTTGTGATAGTACTTTTAGACTTTTTAACTAATGAAAATTGTAGCTGTTGTGTTTGTTTATGATTTTTGAATAATAATAAAACACATGTTGTGAGGCCGCTGCCAAAAAATAATAACCCACAGAGCTATAAAGACCTCCGTCCGATCAGCTTACTGCCCTACCTATCCAAGATATTGGAGAGAGTAGTGTATATGCAGCTGACTGACTTTTTGGAGACAAATGGGATTTTGCCGGACTTGCAATCTGGCTTTAGGAAGGGGCGTGGGACGGCTACTGCATTGGCGGATGTTGTCGGCAATATCTTAGAGGCTCAGGATCGTGGGGAAGGTTCAATTTTAGCCCTGCTCGACTACTCCAGGGCATTTGATGCTATAAATATACCCCTACTACTATCAAAGATGTCGTATTATGGTTTCTCTCAGGACGCAATTGCATGGTTCAATAGTTACCTTACAGACCGGTCGCAGGTGGTCGAGATTAGGAGAGAGGACGGTTCCACTGTCTCCTCAACACCACTAAGGGTGTCAAGAGGAATCCCACAAGGGTCGCTTCTGGGACCAATATTATTTATATTATACAACGCTGACGTGGCTAATTGTGTTCAAAACTGTAAATATCATATATATGCAGACGATACACAGCTGTATTACTCCTTTAATCCATCTGATACTGTATCTTCTGTTCAAAAAATAAATGAAGACTTGGACCGTATAGCGCTGTGGTCGAAAAATAACGCGCTGGTGTTAAATCCAGATAAATCAAAATTTTTAATCATAGGGAGTAGAAAACAAGTTAATAATATAGTATGTGCAAAACCGGCCGTAAAAATTAACGGGAAATGCATACAGAGGGTTGAAACAGCGAGTAATTTAGGACTAATAACCGATCAAGTTCTCAGATTTGAAAATCATATCAATAATGTAGTCAAAAATTGCTTTTATAGACTAAAAATTCTGTACAAGAGTTACACCGTCGTAACCATCAGACGACCAAAATAATACGCTGATGCGGCTGATGCCGCAACTGCAGAATCGAAGAGTCAGCGAATCTATTTTATAGTTCATTTTAATTAATTAAATAATGTATTCAGTCTTGTTCGGAAATCCATATTGTAAACATCTTCTAATAAATTTCTTTTGTATTAAAATTAATTGTTTTTAAAAAGACAATTTCCGATCGCCGATACATAAGTGGCGCAGTCGGTAGGATCGCGCAACTTGGACTTCGAATAAACTCTTCGAGTCAAGTAGACGGTTTCAACCGTTGTTAGGCGCGATCGTATAAGAATCTATATCGGCGGTCACCTCGACGCGAGAGTTGAAGATTCCGACAAGACCCGGCTGGAGATGCAGAGGCTGATCTGGTAAGTACTCTCGTTTGCCAAGTGTTCCTTTGCTATATTTCCAGTTGTCTAATCTAAGATAAATTTAAGTGTCCTTCGTAACTAGCAAGGCTCAATATCGCTATAATTAGTTACGTTAGTTAGAGTCAAATAATATTCTAATATAATAATTTACGGTAATT
Organism: Elophila nymphaeata; assembly: GCA_955850985.1. Taxonomy (NCBI): domain Eukaryota; kingdom Metazoa; phylum Arthropoda; class Insecta; order Lepidoptera; family Crambidae; genus Elophila; species Elophila nymphaeata. The sequence continues at coordinate 5,607,347 of OY039081.1, forward strand.
TCTTATAACACGTAATAGGTAGCGTACGATTACACCAAGGCTCAAATTGCATTGGGATCATTTGCGCTAAGTAATAAACGAAGCAATTAACTAATTAGCAATTTTAAAATAGTTATTGAAATAAAATTAAAATGTCTATTACAGACTGTGATGCGTATTTTAAAATGATTTCGGAGATGATGCCTCGTTATGATGGCAATCCGAAAACGTTAAATTATTTTATAAGAGAAATAGAAAATATATTAAAGTTGCTACCGCAAGCTCAGGATGCTTCTCATCCTGAGTTAGTATGTCTAATTAAAAGTAAGTTATCCGGCGTTGCCATAGACGCCATAGCATACGAAGAGTCGCTAAACAGTTGGTCGAGCATAAAGGAAGCCCTCTTACGTAGATTAGGCGAGCCGCGTAATGAAATCCAAGTCATGCAGGAATTGACTAGGTTGCGTAGGCAAAAGTCCGAAGACGCCGAATCCTTTGGTAGAAGGTTACGGGAATTATTAGATACCTTATTCTCGATCGGAAAGCATTCAGATAAATCTTATTATGAATGTATGGCTATAGAACAATATGTTAGCCAATTAGATTTTCAAGTCTCAGTGGGGGTGCGAATAACGCAACCTAAAACCCTTGAAATGGCTATCGTAACTGCCAGACAGGAAGAAGCTAGATTAACTTATAATAGAAATAATACATTGAGTTTACCCTCGACATCACAAATAAAGCCCAGAATGGATGTTCCGAAACCTTCACCCTCAGGGTTCAACCCCATATTTAGAAATAGTCAATTCCAGCAACAATATATAGATCCCAATCTAAGTTACGTACCCAAGCCCAATAATATGTTCCCTGAACAGCGTCAGCAACTAGTCCATGCTATGTTGCCATGGAAACAGCGACCACCAGGTAACTTTAGACCATCAGGCAACTTCAGACCACCAGGTAACTTCAGACCATCAGGTAATTTTAGACAGAACAACTTCCAGAGCCACCAGCAAAACATCCCGAGGCAACAGGTGAACCCTCCACAAAAGGTATCTGACGTCACTATGAGATCAGCTTACAGGCCTCAGAACCAACAGTTTGCGTCGCAGCAACTATTCTACACGCCGACGTATATGCCAACACAACAATATGATGAAATTGAGGTTAGTGATGATCAGCAATTTTACTACGACTATGACACGAGTTCCGACAGTGCCCGACCGTTCGACGCGCCGTACGAACGTGAGGAAAGTAACAGCCGCGAGCCCGTGAGTGTACAGGATTTTCCCCAGGAAGAAGGAAACCACGACGAGAGCTAGTGAAGCTGAACCACCATGACAAAGACCATCTCCCGTACATAGTTCTGCCCGAATACCAAGGTAAATTCCTCATTGACACAGGCGCTTCACGTTCCATGATTTCACCTAACACCATAATAAATCATAAAATATTTCATCAATATATCGAACGCGAACCATTTGAAGTTAAAACTGCACACGCAATAACACGTCACGATTTAGTTGCCCACTTACCATTACCACCCATCTTTCATTCTAACAAAATTCATAAATTCTTATTATTCGATTTCGATCCTAAATATAAAGGTTTAATTGGATTAGATCTATTAAAATCACTGTCTTGTAACATAGACTTACAAAATAAGGTGTTACAAACCCCTAATACTAGCATACCTATTTATTTTGACTACCCTGAAAAATATATTAAAATAGATCCTAGATGTGAGAAAGTTGTTACAATAAAAACAAATTATACAGACGGACAATACATCCACGACGAATTCGTCTGGATGACAGGGGTAGAATCACCCCACGCAATAGTACAAGTAGAAAACGGCTTGTTTAGAACCACGGTCATAAATTATAATACCGAACATAAAATCATTTGTAATAACACATCATTCACATTACAACCTTACGTAGAACAGACGGACACCCATTCTCAACATAAGCTAAACTCCTATGACGTACAAACTGACATTGACAAAGAATTACGTAACAACTTGACCAAAATTCGGACAGACCATATGAATGACGAGGAAAGACGAGAAATTGACAGACTATGTTACCAATATCGAGACTTATTCTATTCAGAAAACATCCCACTTACCTTCACCCATGCCGTCAAACACGAACTTAGACTATCTGACCAAACACCAATATTCGTGCGCAGTTATAGGCAAGCCCCACAACAAAGAGATGAGATTAAAAAACAAGTCGATAATCTCTTAAAGCAAGGCATCATAAGAGAAAGTATCTCGCCTTGGTCTTGCCCTGTACATATAGTACCTAAGAAGCCAGACGCTTCAGGTAAAGTAAAATGGAGGCTTGTGATTGATTATAGACGACTTAACGATAGAATAGTTGAAGACAAATATCCACTGCCGAACATCTCTGATATCTTAGACCGGTTAGGGCGCGCTCAATACTTTACTACCCTTGACCTTGCGAGTGGCTACCATCAGGTAGAGATGCACCCTGATGATATAGAGAAAACAGCATTCTCAACCGAACGTGGACACTATGAATTCTTACGCATGCCCTTTGGCTTAAAGAACGCACCAAGCACGTTCCAAAGGCTGATGGATCATATCTTAAGGGGCCTAGATAACGTTTACACTTATTTAGATGACGTCATCGTGGTGTCTACGTCACTACAAGACCATATAGACAAACTTAAAAGAGTATTCGACAGATTTAAACAACACAACTTAAAAATACAACTAGACAAATCCGAGTTCCTTCAGAAACAAGTAACTTTTCTTGGACATGAACTGACTGATCAAGGACTACGACCAAATAAGGATAAAATTAAGGCTGTGCTTAATTTCCCACTACCACAGACTCAAAAGGACATTAAATCCTTCCTAGGATTAGTAGGTTACTATCGAAAGTTTATTAAAGACTTCGCTAAGCTAACTAAACCTATGACTAAATGCTTAAAGAAAAACAGTAAAGTATTACACAGTCCCGAATTTATAGAAGCTTTCGATAAGTGCAAACAAATCCTTACGAATGCCCCACTCCTGCAATACCCTGACTTTGCAAAGCCTTTCATTTTAACCACAGATGCTTCCGATATAGCCTTGGGTGCTGTCCTCTCACAAGGAACCGTAGGTTCCGATAGACCCATTGCTTATGCGTCCCGCACCTTATCCGACACTGAAACTAGATATTCGACAATAGAGAAGGAGTTATTAGCTATTATATGGGCTATCAAATACTTTCGTCCATATTTATATGGTCGTAAGTTCACTATATACACCGACCATAGGCCTTTAACTTGGGTGATGTCTTTAAAGACGCCCAACTCTAAATTAACACGTTGGAGGTTGAAATTAGCCGAATACGATTATAACGTAGTTTATAAGAAAGGGCGACAGAACACAAACGCTGATGCCCTATCAAGAGCCAAAATATTCCATAACAGCATAGAATCCTTGAACGTTAACTTTGACGACAATGAAAATGACGAACTTATAACTCAGATATTCGACGACGTACGTAGAGAGGCGGAGACAAATAATAGGAACATACCAGAGAATAGCCAATCCCTTAATGTAGAGACGACAACGATAGGAGGAGAATCCGATAGTATGAGCGTAATAACATCCACTAGTAACCAAGACCAGTTAATATCTACTAATCATACCCAACCTGACAACGAGAATAATGGCATACCAATAGTGGCAGATGCAATAGATAGACAGTTAAAGCAATTCCATATTAGATCAACACCAGGTTCTCAATACAGAGTAGAAGATAGATCCACTAATTCAAAGTCAGTAATTAAAGATGTATTCATCCCTGTAAACAACACAGAACAAGAAATAATAAAATTCCTTAAGGAACATACAGTAGCCAACCGAGTGTTCCATTGCTATTTTTATCAGGAAAATCTATACATTGAGTTCTCTAGGGTATATACCAACATATTTAACGAAAGAGGTCCTAAACTTATTAGGTGTACTACACGCGTAACTCTAGTAGAAAGTAAATCTGAGCAACAAGAACTTATTAAGAAACACCATGAGGGTAAAACTACTCATAGGGGTATCCAAGAGACTTATAAACAGATACATAGAATCTACCATTGGCCAAATATGTTAACAACCATACAACACTATATTAACCAGTGTGACGTATGTCTAAGAGCTAAATACGAACGAAACCCTTTAAAACCACCCTTAGTTAACACCGAGACCCCAACTAAACCTATGGAGCACCTTTTTATGGACCTGTACTCTACAGGAGGGGTAACATTCCTTACAGTTATAGATAACTTCTCTAAATTTGCCCAAGCTGTACCACTTAATGCATGTAGCAGTGTTCACATTGCAGATGCATTATTACATGTATTCTCGATATTAGGTTTACCCCTAAAAATCACAACTGACTCCGACAGCAAATTCGACAATGACGTTATTAAAGAAATATGCGCATCTCACGATATTAATATCCATTTCACTACACCATACAATCCTAACTCTAATTCCCCAGTTGAAAGGTTACATTCCACTTTAGCAGAAATTATTAGAATACAACGCATGACTAACAAAGATGACCCAATACCACTCTTAATGAAATACTCAATTATTGCATATAACAACGCTATACACTCCACCACTGGCTTTACACCCCATGAAATATTATTCGGACACACAGCATCCAGAAATCCATTAGAAATCATGTACCCCAAAGAGTTTTATCAAAATTATGTACTTAAACATAGATCTAACGCGGAAGCCGTACAGGAATGTTTAATGGCACATATGTCTAAAAACAAAGAACAAATTATAGCCAGACGAAATCAGGAGGCGGAGGAAATCATGTTCAAGGTAGGTGAAACAGTTTATAAACAGGTAGCAAAAACAGCGAGGAACGATAAGACGAAACCAGTGTTCAAAGGTCCGTATAAGATTATACATTTGCACCCTAATAATATAGCAGAGATCGTGGGTAACCACCCCAACTCCAAGTCTATAAGAGTACACTTCAAGCTCCTACGAAGACCGCACCTTGTTCCAGGATCATCATCACCGGAGCCCTCTGGCTCTACGCAGCAGCCAACGTAGACATCATGCCAGTAGACAATAGCAACGGAGTCCTCCTTATAAAACAAGGTGAAGTCCTAAAACAAACGGATACGTTCAACTTAGCTTGTGTCTATAACATAACTTACCTGCAAATAACTTCGATCCAGTTAATGAACCTATATGAAACTGTTAAGCTCTCTGAAACAAACTCATCCACTAGCGATTCCCATAAAACTTTCAAAGATCAAATAGAACATTCAATTAATTTAATAGGTAAAAAGCTCATTTTCATTATACCGCGTGGTAATACTAGGATTAGACGAGGACTTATAGACGGATTAGGATCTGTAGTAAAATCAATCACAGGCAATTTAGATAATAATGACGCAATTAAATTCGAAAAGGAAATATTAGATATACGGAATAAAGTAAACGCATTACATAGTACTCAAAAGGGAACCATAGTTTTAGCACAAAATACTATCAAAGAGTTTAACAAGCAACTAAATAAGATTAACTCAAATCAACGGATGCTGTTGAACGTAGTAACAAACAGTACTAATAATGTTGATATACTTAGAAACGAGATATATTACTTAAATACTTATATACAGATAGATAACAGTATAAAAATAATATTAGATAAATTGAATATGTTAGAGGAAGCAATGTCTTTCGCGCAATTAGGTATAATGCACCCCAGTATAATAAGCTCGCACCAGTTAATTAATGAAATTATAGAGATAACTAAACAATATAAGTTTAATCCAGTAGTCCAAATTAAGATAGATAATATTCACATGATAGAGAGATCGATAGTGGTAAAAGCCTATAGTACAGAAAGTTCACTTAACTTTATTTTAGAAATCCCTTCTATTTCCCATAACTCCTATAATCTTATTCATATCTACTCTATCCCGAACCCTGAAAACCTTACTATCGTCCCTAAAAACAAATATCTTGCACTTGGTAACGATGAGTACGCTTACCTGGAAGAAGACTGCAGACTGCTGGCAGATGACATCCACTTATGCCATCTGGAAGACACGAAGTCCCTGGAAGACGACGCTGACTGTATTACATCTTTGATTCAGCATCAGAAGACAGCAAACTGTACTTATGCCAAGATCTACATGGAGAAGAAAATCCAAAAGCTAGCTGAAAACAAATGGCTTATCTTCAACAAAAGGGAAGAGATCATCAAGACACAATGTGGAGCGAAGAGTGATTACAAGAGTATAATTGGAACCCACATGATCACCCAGGACGACACCTGCGAGACTCATGTACTGAACACAACCCTAAAAGTACATAAGAAGAAATATAACATTAGAGAGATCATCCCATTACCAACACTTCAGAAGATCTCGCCAGATGCTGCTAAATTTGAAATAAAATTAGAAGACATTTCGTTAGACAGTATACATGAACTTATCAACAGAGCTGAAGAGATCAAATCAACTGACGATTACATCGAGTGGCCAACCCTGATGAGTACACCAAGCTGGACATCCATACTGCTGTATACAATCTTGATGTCCATTGCCTGCGTGAAGATCTACAAATGGAGAAAGCAGCGTTCCAGGACGATCGAGACAAGCGAGGACGCTTGTGGAAGCTGCTCATCGCGCTTCTGTCTTAAGGGGGGAGGAGTTACACCGTCGTAACCATCAGACGACCAAAATAATACGCTGATGCGGCTGATGCCGCAACTGCAGAATCGAAGAGTCAGCGAATCTATTTTATAGTTCATTTTAATTAATTAAATAATGTATTCAGTCTTGTTCGGAAATCCATATTGTAAACATCTTCTAATAAATTTCTTTTGTATTAAAATTAATTGTTTTTAAAAAGACAATTTCCGATCGCCGATACATAAGTCAAGATGAGAAATTTTCTAAGTGTTCCTATGAGGCAAAAACTAGTAGACACGCTAGTCCTATCTAAATTCAACTATTGTGACGTTGTGTATGGGCCGTGTTTGTTATCCCGTACAGCCCGATTGATACAACGCGTGCAGAATGCGTGTGCCCGCTTTTGTTATAATATACCATGGAGAAGCCACATTACACCTTATTTAAATAAACACAATATTCTCAAAATGGCGGCGCGAAGAAAACTACACTTTGCCTGTTTATTATTCGGCATCGTAAAAACTGAGAAACCAGAGTACCTCTTTGCTAAATTTGATTGGAGGCACCATAATTACAATTACTCGATCCGCTCGGCGCTGACCCCCTTGCATGTGCCCAAGTTTAGAACCGCAGCCTTCAGAGGATGTTTCAGGTACGCCGCCACCCGCTGCTGGAATGACCTGCCTCCTCCATTGAGAGCACTAAAAACAATAAAAAACTTTAAGTAGCGCTTAAAACAAATGTTGCTCGAAAGACAGAAATCTTACCCGGCGGACTCTCATTATTCTAAATTCTAATGTCTGGTTAATTATTCCTTTACAATTTAATAATCTACGAAATTAATTAAATACTATACTTATAATAATTTAAAATAAAATTAATCTATTCTATGTATTATAATTATTATACAATTTATCTACTAATTTATTTGAAATGAAATTGTAAAAATATAATCTATCTAATTTGATTCTTACCTAATATGTCTGTGCCATATGCAGGGAAAGACAACGGTCGCGGAGTGGGTTTGGCTGTAGCTAATGCGTTGTTCTTTACCTTGTATTATGTACGTAGTTATTTCTTTATCTGGAATAGTAATAATGATGTTTATGGAATTGTAAAAGCAATACAAAATAACATGGGTGGTCTGAGCGTAATGTAAATTACCTACTTACCCAAACACATGTTGGTGTGATGCTTAAGTTGCTCACAGATTAGCTATATAATTCTTAACTGATTATCAATGTTAAAGTCACTGCTGTTCGCTCGGTTCATTTACTACAATAACAACGATGCGCATTACGTGAGCGCCTCGTGCGCTTGCGGGAGAGAGACTGTCGCTCGCTGTCGATATTAGTTGCATTGCATGCATTGCACGAGCGTGGTGTGGTTTCACGTCCGTACGTCGCTTGGGGTTCACGCTGAAAACCAGCGCTATGCCGCGCCTGGCCGCAGCATAGCAACAAGCTGAGCGTGGACCTCATTGTTATGACCAGGGATGTGCGATCACTTTTATGGCCCAAACACTTTTTATTTTCTTTTTCTTTAGTTTTAATTCTAGATTGTATCTTTTTTTTTTGTATATGTAAGCACGTCGCCTGTTTTATAACAATAAATATAATTCTATTCTATTCTATTCTACATGTAAAACTTAGTTAAAACATAATAATAATTTATTCGTCAAACATGAGTATACATTAAATGCACCTGCATGTCAGGGTTCTTCATTGTCTTTACATGTCTAGCCTGGCAGGGCAAACAAAATTACAAAGTCAGCCAATATTAATTCAATTCAATTCAATTCTTTATTTCATTGCAAAATACATATTGCGTTGAAAACATTGGATATTCAAATTACTTACAATTAAACTTAACATTTTCAATAATATAACGTAGCATAAATCATTCTAATTAAAACAATAATAATAATTTCAATAAATAATAATTTGTATAAATATGTTAAATACGATAAAAACAATTGTCATACTATATTCTATACATTATAAATTCGTCAAAAAAAAAAAAAAAACTATCAAAGGTTATCCTCAACGTATTCCTCTATAGTATAGTAACATTTTTTTACAAGCAGCGCCTTTAACCTTCTTTTAAATAGTGATAATGCGTTGATGGTTTTTAATTCTATCGGGAGCCTATTATACAGACGTGCCGCCTGGTAGCGAGCGCTATGCTTAAAAATATTTAATTTTGGCCAATCCGTGTTACTTCTGATAGGAATATCTTTCCTCCTTGTGCTCAATCTTATTTCTCTCTCCTTAGGTGTCTCCACTTTATCCGGGTGTTTGATTATGTCACATAGTAGAACAAGTATGTAGAGGCATGGCACTGTTAGAACCCCTAGTCTGATGAAATAATTTCTGCACGACTCTAATTGGGATAGCCGGAAAATCACCCTTATTGCCCTCTTTTGTGCTACAAAGGCCTTGTTAATATTATACTGATAGCTATTGCCCCAAAGTTTGATACTGTACCGTAGTCTCGAGTCTATTAAGGCATTATACGCCATTTTTAATTGTTCGATCGTAGCCTCATCTCTAAGAGTTCTTAAAACATGACAAGCAGAGCTAATTTTGCATGCAACGCTCTCCAGCTCTTTCTTCCAATTAAGTAAAGAGTCAATATAAATCCCCAGAAATTTGACATTTTTCACTGCTGTAATATCTAGATTGTCTAATGTGCCTTCCACCATGCCCCTGTTTCTATATGTTGTTTGGAATAACATTAAATTTGTTTTTTGGGCATTAACGACCAAATCGTTCATACGAAACCAAGTTGAGAGCGCATGTAGTGCCTTATTTACATGACAATTTAGTTCTGGTAGATTATTAGCAGTGATTATAGCGTTTGTGTCATCAGCAAATATTATAGGTTTGACATTTTGTAACTCTACATTTATAAAATCAATGAGATCGTTTATAAATATTATGAAAAACAATGGACCCAATATTGACCCCTGTGGTACACCCTTTTTAATGCTGACCAATTCAGATCTATAGGTGATCTCTTCACTGTCACTGAGAGATTTCAACTCTACATACTGTTTTCTGTTATGCACGTAACTTCTTATAAGATTTAGTTCTTTACGTCTTACTCCATAATGAGCTAATTTATTTAACAATATATCGTGGTTAATACTGTCAAAGGCCGAACTCAAGTCCAAAAACACTCCCGCTACCATTTTTTGTTTATTTAAGTTTGTCACCACATCATCTATGAGGGCATCCATTGCCTCAATAGTTCCAATTCCTTTTTGATAACCAAATTGTTGTTTATTGAGTACATTGTTATCAGTGAAATGGTCCAATAACCTTACTTTAATAAGCTTTTCGAAAAGCTTGGAAAGAGTCGGTAGAAGGGAAACAGGCCTGTAGTGTTTCACCTCACTCCTGTTTCCCTTCTTGAAGATAGGTATGATTTTGGCAATTTTAAAATCATCCGGAAACACGTTTCTCGTAAAGAAGTAGTTAAAGGTGTTACTCAGTGGCTCTGCAAGAATATCAATATTTTTTTTTATGATAGTAATCGGAATTTCATCGCATCCAGACGATTTCTTGCACTCCATACCTACAACAAGTCGTTTGATTTCAACGGGAGTCACTTCACTCCATCGGAGCTCTCTAGCTACTACCGGAGTGTATTTTTCTAGGATTGTGACAGCCTCGTTAGGGTTAATTTTACCGACAGTACTACCAGTGTCAAAATGTTTGGAAAAGAGTTCCACTATTTCCTGAGGATTATCTATAATACGATTTTCTTCCTTGAGACGATACTTAATGTTGCGATTTATTTTGTGTCTATTTCTATGTTTGTTAACAACTTTCCAAAGCGCTTTAGTGGAATTGTTGGCTTTATTGATTTCACTCTGAACGGAAAGCTTTTTTGCAAGTCTTACTAATTTACGGTATAGAGTCATGTATCTGGCCCGATACTGTAGTATAGATTGATCATTTACCACAGCATCAGCAGTGCATAAGAATCTTTTCATGAGACTAGACACCCGCAAACCCTTAGTTATCCATCGTATGGTATCCACTTTATTAAGTTTGACTTTCTGTCTATTTAAAGTATATACATCATTAAAGGTTTTCAGAAACGTGTTAGCAAAGCAACCTGGCTCATTAATATCTTCTAAATTAGTAATAATTTTTTGTCGAAAAATAGCTTGATTTTCGTCGCTAAAAATCCTTCTGTAAAGCCAAACAAATTCATTATTAAGATCTTTCTTTCTAAATATGGGAGTTGCGATCTCGGACAAGAGAGCAATGTGACCATCTGATAAACCATTGTCGTCTAATGCGCAATTCAAAATGTCGTCGTCCGTCATATTGGTGATTATGTTGTCTAACCCTGATTGATTATTTCCTCGTCTAAAAGTAACACAGTTGTACAAACATCGATAATTATAACACTGCAAGAGATTTTTGAATTTATTGTGATATACACTGTCAGTCAACACGTCAATATTAAAGTCACCACAAATAACTCCCCTCTTATCAAATAAGTAGTCAAGCAATTTCTCTAAGTTTTTCAGAAAGGGTTCTATAGTACTTTTTGGAGGTGTTCGATAACAGCAGAATATATTTATATTTGTATCTATATCTCTAACCCCACAGATTTCAAAGGAATTAGTTACATATAACTTTTTACATATTTCAATTTCTTCTGTGACACGTCCATTCAATCCTAATATAAAAGTGCCACCGCGCTTTTTCTTACATCTTACATTGTATGCACTAAGATTGTAATTATATAATGTAAATAAGTTTATATTTGACTGTGTCAAAAAATGCTCGCTTATACAAAGATAATGCGGTTTATTATCGCCAAAAGTTTTGAGATATATTTCAAAATCGTCCTTTTTGGACGTAATTCCACATACATTTTGACTAAAAATTTTCAGCGTAAAGGTACATTTATCTAATATAGTATTACTGGAATTAATTTCTTCCCTAGTCACGAAAAAACGTATTTGTCGTCTTATTCCCTTCCTGATTCTCTAATAGTGAAATTAGAGTGGCTAAGTCTTTAAAAATAGTTCTAAGCGCCCTATTGTTAGGACGTCCCGTATACAAATTAAACATTTCAGCGGAATAACTCAAATTCTTATTGCTGTCAATTACATAAGCATACTCATGAATGGTATTGTCCATATAAAGTAGGTTGTTAAAGCTTTCTATGCGATAATTGAACAATTGAACAGCTTCGCAGTATTTAAAAGTGGGTAACATAATGATAACATTTGTGTGTTGGACTAATAATAGTTTTTTACGAATATCCTCAATAAAAATGGAAAAGTTTTTCGTCCCTACAAAGTCATTTTCACCGATAAACAGTACACAGAAATCATCCAACGTAAAGTCTTGCAGCTTTACCTGTAGTCCAGCGATGAGTTGGTGAATGTCTCCGCCTGGGTACATGTAATGACAAATTTGATGATGAGCTAAGTATGATTTAGCTGTAGTTAAAACATCCCTTCGTTTGTAGTTACTGAAAATGTTTATTCTCGAAGTTTTCTTGTCCTCTTTTTGGTAAAATAGCTGTCCTTCGAGCGAGTCATTTACAGCTTCCTTAGTTTCGAGAGAAGGAGTCAGTTCATTTTCCACAGCGTGCTCTGAAGACAACTCTTCAGCTGACAATTGATTTTCGTCCTCTATATTAGGCATCGTATGATTTTGGAAATTCCGATTTCGTATTATATTTCTTCTGCTTTTCACATTTGTATTAAGGCATAGTTTTTTAAGTTTTTCCATTCTTTTTTCGTATCTATTTATCTCCAATTTTAGGTTGCAGTTTTCTGATAACATAGACTCAATTTCACACTCTGCGGATTGAAGTTGAGTTTTTAAGTTCAACACTTGTTCTCTTAAGGTCTCTAGTTCGTTCTTTTGCGTAATTTTGTCTAAATCCAAACAGCTCCTACTACGTGGGAGGCCGATCGAGGTTTCTTTGCGGTGGCAATACCCATCCTCGCCACTTAGAGATTCAGCACTAGATAAAGAGTCAAAAGAATTTTTAACTGGTATATTCACTACATAGCCTTTACGGCGTGTTGTTACATTGTTGTTGTTTTGGATTGCAGATAGATGCATAACATCATCCGTGCTGTTATGAAAGTGTATAGGTGTCTCTGTCTCTGTCACTTCGGTTTGATCAAGGGCTACGCATTCTGAAGGCCCGGGGTTTGTAATTTGTGAGCTGTTTAATGTATCCGAGTTTGGTGCGATTTCGTCTGAGGAGATATAACAGTGATTATTCAAAGTCGAGTGTTGATGTTTTGTCCGCTTTAGTAGGGTAGTTTTTTTTTCCTTTGGAAATACTTTTGATTTTGTAGCGTTGACTGCTAGCGGTGTACTAGACTTCACGATACATGCTTTGCAATTCCAAGATAATCTTTTCTCCACACTCATGAGATTATATCTCTTCCATGAGACATGAGAGCAACTTTCAAAGCACAATATTCTCCCGCACGAGGCGCACTTGATAAACTCGTTCCTCTTGCATTTTTTCTTACAATCATTACAATCCTTATTCATAATGACAGTGTAGTTTGTATTTTGTAGGCTACCGCAATATACCGTGTTGTTATGTGTAAATAATAAGTCAGGAGGACCCGACTGCCACACAATAATGAGTACACACGATATAAAATTACTTCACCAATTCAAAATCTTAAGACTGACACTGAATTGTACGAATGCAGCCAATATTTACGAAACGAATTAATGCCTTTCGGTAGAAAACCAATATAATATTATTTATAAATATGATTGCAATCCCATGGGTATAGCCTCCAGTCTTTCATTTCACTGATGACAATCACGGTCACCAAAACACAAAGTAACGGGATACGATAACTTGATGGAGTTAATTTATATAATTTTAGTAGTTCATACGAAATATCAACAAAAACAACGCCAGCGCAGGTATCGGTAATTTGTTTGCCGAAATTATTCCATAAATTGGAGAATCATTTTATTTTATGCATTACAATGTGCGTCGCTCCATAAGTAGATATAGAGTTACTAAACCAAGGCGTGAAACACCTTACGTGCCAGTAGGATGGTGCAATATTGCAGCCCCTACACTAGTTTTGTATTTGCCTAGTCTTCACTCTGCTAGAAAAATGCTGTTAGGTATGTACCTACTTTTATGAAATCTTTATAAAAAAGTATATGTCACGGGAAACTCAAGCAAATCACAATTTTCAAATCGACAAGGCGTTAGAAATATTAGGTTATTCGTAATACGTTGAAGCGTCGGTGGCGTAATGCGTAAGAGCGTCGTCTCCTACCCGGGAGGCACGGGTTCGTTGAATTCATATGTACGTTTAATCGACGCTTTTACGGTGAATGAAAACATCGTGAGGAAACCTGCACACACCTATGAAGAAATTCTTAGGTTGTGTGTGATGTCGACCAACCCGCACTTGGCCAGCGTGGTTGACTATGGCCTAATCGCCCCTAATGTGGGGTAGGCTCGAGCCCCTCGCTCGGGACATTATATGAGCTGTTGAGGATTCGTAATACACCAAAAACCTTCATACAGTTCGAATTTGTCATCAACACAAACAACTTGTGTATGAAATGGTAGATTTTACTTCGCGATTCCAGTTTTGTTTCCATGGTATATTTTATGTCTTTTACGGAAAACTTACAACTTATTAGTAGGTATATTAATATTATGTACTGAAAGCCATTAACAAGTTTCCACGTGTAGGAATTTCATAGAAAAAGTTGTTTGTATAATGTTCTCTTAGAATTGCGCGAGCACTACACATTATAAATAAAACAACTTTTACGGATTTAACTCGCGTCTAATTAGACTTTACAAACATTCTCGCCAAGGAACGTCGATACATCCCAAGGATGTTGCGCGAAGCTATTGAAATAAAGAAACACCCAAATTTCAATAGAGAAGATGGTTGGGCCGTACCACCTGCTTGGGATCCAGTAATTAAAATTATTAAAACTCAGGCAAACCACCACACAGCAAGACCTAATGACACCGTGAGCTCCATTTGCGTGAAATGGAACTCTCCAAATTAATAATTAAAGTGACGGTAGATTTAACTATTTCATAAAGGTTGACAACCTACATCTTTAGTCATCCCGTGACCACGAACGCTGAAAAGTGTTACGAAACGTCGGGCAATAATATCATCATGTAAAATCTAATTACACGCGAGTTAAATCCGTAAAAGTTGTTTTATTTATAAAAGTTGTTTGTGTTTTGAAGGTATTAAGGTTGTTGATATATTACAAATTGAACTCAATAAATAAAACAAAACACACAGGAAAACGGCCAGTAATCGAACCCCAATGAAAACAGCGGAGCAAACACAAAGAGTATGCAAATAGACTTTTACAAAAGCATCGAACACCAGGCGTAATTCGCGGAACAGTTATCACTTTGAACCCACTATATGAAACAGGATCGTATTATTCTGATCCTCATGCGGCACACGAAAATTACAGTGTCACAGCAGAAGCCCAAGTAACTTTTTTATATCTGGCTACCAGCTAATTGTCCATTTGCGGCCAGTCGCGCGTTTCGCGAAAAATAGAGGAACACTACGCCATTTTTAATTCAATTCTTCTGAACAAAGCTGCCGTTGCATTTTTCGTTCCGTGTTTTGTTGTTGAAAAGAGCGAACGTCTATAAAAATGGAGCAAAATACACGTTAATTTCCTGTCCTTTTGGCGGCAAGATAACTAAACAGTGATTATTTTGCGAAGCCAATTCTGCGGTTTCTCTGGTAAAAGCTACTTGGGAAATAGTTTTAAAATCTATTGGATATTTCACAAGAACAAATTTTAATAGCTGACTAATAGACTGATTTGCTAAGGATGGATAAAATGGCGGCTGATTACGGGAACAATATTTTGATTCCTAGATTTCCCTTAAATTAAAAAGGAAAATCAATAAGACCTGTCGTCATGTATGTGTCATGGCCCGATAGTATAATTGGCCAGAATCATGAAATGCTTGGACATATCGTCTACCTACCGATAACACAGACACGTAGATTAGACTCTCCCACAAACAATACACTCCGCTTGGTCATAAAAAATAACCTTGAACCTACTGATCACTGATGACCACTACCATTTTTAGATAATGGGCTACTCAACTACTGGTCGATATTTTATGGTCCAGTAGCATTTCATGATATGCCACACATTTCATGATCTGGCCAATTAGACGATCGGGCCACGACATATGGACCTGAAAGTTGGGCCATAAAAAGGATGCTGAGATGAGAATTATGCTCCGATGATGTGTTGGTAGACTGGACTAAGTGAGGAGCGAGTATATTAGAATGAATATGGATAGATATAGAGGTAGTGGAGACCGAAAAAAGATGAATAGACTGAGTAATAGGAGATGGGGCAAAGAAGGGTTTAATGTTGAGATGACGGCTGATTAAAGAGAGTGGAAGAGTGAAGAAAAAACGAAAAAGCTCTTTATTTAAATGGACTTTGCTAAGTACTTTTAAATCGTCTAAACCCTACCATCATTTCGGGACGAAATAATTATTTTACTTAAATAATTATTATTATGCTGAGCTAAACATATTTTACACTTGCTACTTGCAAAGATCACGAAAGTAAAGCTACCAAGCGCGCGGTCGGTACTCGGATGGGTGACAGAAAATTTTTCAAAACGGTTTTCCGCCATGCTTTGGAAGTCACGTTATGCTGGTGGTCCCTGGTGCTGTCGAAAGATAGCAGTCGTTCCCAAGGAGGGTTGGTGTCAGGCACACGGGCCGTAAAAATGCAAATCCTTTAGCAGTAATTGTCCATAACTAGACATATGGCACCAACCGTACAAAAAGGGAGCAATGTAGGAAAATGACTATGATTTAAACATAAAGGCGTCGTGGCGTAGTGCGTAAGGGCGTTGTCTTCCACCCGAAAGTGTGTTTTCAAATTTCTAATTCATATGTACATTTATTCGACGCTTTGACGGTTAAGGAAAACATCGTGAGGAAACCTGCATACACCTATGAAGAAATTCGTAGGTTGTGTGTGAAGTCAACCAACCTGCACTTGGCCAGCGTGGTTGACTAAGGCCTAATCGCCCCTAATATGGCTCGAGCCCCTCGGTGGGGATATTATATGAGCTGTTGATGATGATGATGATATAAACATAAAAATCCAAAAGCTTAAATATAATGGTTACTCTGATATAAACTTATGTTTTCAATTTTCACAGATGACAATTCTAGGTGTCTTGGTTTCATGGTTCTGGCTTTCCCTAACAAGAAACAGTTTCAAAGGCAACATTATCATATTATATCCGCGTTGATATCGCCATCAAACGTAATGAGGAACTTATATGCATTGGAGTGACACGGTCTGAGGCACAAATTAATTAAGTCCGTTCACGGACCATAAATCTTATTCGTGTATTATTATGCATGTATTAAACATTAACATAATTTGACGTCTTGAATGATCGGGTAGATTTAGTCGCAATTGTTTCGCATATTCTGGGAAGAGGTTCTTCTTCACCTAGTTGCCGAGCATGAAGACTGTGATGAGACTAGATAATCATCACCATAACGGCCTTTATAATTCGCCCACTGCTGGGACACGAGGCTTCTCCTTGTTGTCGATGGAGGTTCAGGCAGTAGTCCACCACACTTGCCCAATGCGGATTGGAGGACGGAGAGTAAAAATGTGTACAATTTTTTTTTTATTTTCACTAAATTTCCATTCCACCGCTTCCGAATTTAAACAACAAGGGCATAGCTATAATTTCCAATCTAATATATAACATTCTCGTGTCGCCGTGTTTGTGGTTAAACTCCTCCGAAATGGCTTTCCCGATTCTCATGAAATTTTGTGTGCATATTGGGTAGGTCTGAGAATCGGACATCATCTATTTTTTATCCCCCTAAATGTTAATTTTTTTTTTAATTTTTGGACGAATTTTTTTTTTTTTTTTATTATGTGGCATTAAAAAATACATACAACCCTAAATTCTTACATTTTTATCACCAATCCCTATTTTTTTATAGCCATTTTAGTAATTCAATCATTTTTGTATGGCAAAATAACGTTTGCCGGGTCAGCTAGTAAGTATTTATAAACCACAAAAATACGCAATTATATTTTAAAGTAAAATTGTATCTCTAGATTATGTGCATAAATGTCGAGTATCACATACTGTCTCTTGTTTTCTTAACAGAAAATATCAATGAAATCGAATCAATTGGTAACTCCTTGAGTTTCTCCCGAGTTCTTGTTGTAAAAACACGTGTTGAGAGACTCCATTTTTAACCTCAATCTACCGTACAATTGTCTGTTACTTTAAAAGTACATTTTCACTTGACATTGTGCGAAATGCGATAAATAACGCGAACGCCATTAATTAAAGAAGAATAAGAAGAACTCCTTTGTGAATACGGTCATATAAACTAGGTTCCATCAACTCTTCTCTTAAACACTGAAGATTTCTCACGTGTTAGGACAAGCGCCTTAAGCTTATTTCGTTTAAGCGTTACAAGTTTGTATCAGCGGCGCACGTACATAAAATTAATTACTCAAAGCGTAATTAGTTAATAAATTTGCACGTGACTACTGGAAGTTGGTATTAAACTTTAACTACGCAATAAAATTCACGACGCTTTTAGCTTTCATTGAAGAATGATTACAATTAACACTTTACTTGTTATCATTATGTCTGCAATGAAATTACCTCTATTTTTATGTTAGAAGTATTTCTTAAAAGGGGGGTCGTAAATTATACCCTGACACTCCAATAGTAACGCCAGAACAAAATAAACAATCCATCCGTTTCTTCTTGCTCTGTGACCATCTGTGACCCAACGTTCATATATTCGTTCCATAGGTTACGTATTTTCCATTGGTATGAAATATTATTTACTAACCAAATGAGTGCAAACTTTAATAAAAATTACTGAATGTTTAATTAATTATAATCTGCAATAATTTTATTTTTGCTTTTACAAACGCGTAAATATTAATACTAGAAAAATGCACTGAAAAAATATCGTCCCGCCTGAGGCTAATCGATTTTTTTCAGTGCATTTTTCTAGTATTTTTCTAATTATAATCTATCAAGAATTTTCAGTCAACCCACTCGAGATAAGTTTATTATTAATATAGATATTGATATGAAATATATATAAAATACTTCAAAAAAGGAGGAGGTTTTCAATGCGACTGTATGTTTTTTTATGTGTTTGCTGCTGGGTGTACCGATTTTGATGTTTTTTTTTACATTCGGAAGCTGGTGCTTGTCATGTGGTCCCATATAAATTTGAACGAGATCTGAAGAGTGAATTATTAAGAGGAGTTTTGAGTTCTTTGGCCACATTGCTAGAAAAAGAGGTGACAATTTAGAAAAGCTACTTATAACGGGCAGGTGAGCGGCAAGAGACCGAGAGGCAGAAGTCCAATGCGCTGGTCAGACCAAATTCGCTCGGCCTTAAACTCCTCGGTGCACGATGCCATCCACGCCGAAAGATAGCGCGAACTGGCGTAAGATAGTCCAGGACGTTGTTCAAAGAGGCCACGACCCTCGGCATTGAGGTAAACGACGCAAGGAGGAGGAATTGACATCAATGATATCTTTCGCATTATTACTGCCGAGATAGTTTCCTGAAAATTTCTACACTTGCAATACTAAAAAGCAAAAAATTAATATTTTTTTTAGATAAAATAACCGCCTTCAAAGCTAAAAACAGAGAAATAAAAATTTTATGTTTAAAAAATTCTAATCGTTTTCAGGTCATTCTCAATATTTGGAATAAACGTAGTCCCTTGCCTTTGGAACTTTTTTCAATCAATAAACGGATAGGTGAAGGTTGTTTCTTGTTCAGATCTGAAACTAAGATTTATTTATGCAATAATTTTTGCGTTTACAAACGCGTAAATATTTTTAATACTAGAAAAAATACACTAAAAAAATAGACCTGCCTCAGGCGGGAATCGAACCCAGCATCTTCCGCAATCCGGGCGGCTGCGTTCGGCAGCCGGCAGACGCAGCTGCGTTTTTATAGATATAGAGTAACATAAATTATGTCACTTCATACAAATAAAAAACACAATTTTATAAAAATATGTTCCGATTAAAAGAATGTTTACAGGATTTCGCAAGTTTCCATTAAATTCACTTCAGAATTACGAGTAAAATCGTTCCCATTCCAATAAATCGCTGTTCCTTACCGTTGCGTATTCCGAATTCCGCGCGAATAAAGTTGTGAAAACTGGTGGGAAAACTAGTACGCAATAAATTGTTTCGGGCTTTCCATTAAGGCTATTGAGGTTCAAGCTTCGGAATTGTTGTAATTAAGGATTTTATTTAGGTCTCATTTTATATGCTTGTAGGTGACCTAAGTACCTGCACCTACAAAGTATGGGACCAAGTGAACATAGCTCGCTTTCTCAGAACTGAGGAGTTTAATTCGTTAAAAATAACTCTGCAACGCAATGGATTCGATATCCAGCTGGATAGGTAGGTCTGCTTATGAAGAAATGTGAGGTCAAAATTATTTAATGATCAATTCGAAAGAGGGGTGGCTCACCTTGTTCTCTTTGACATAGGTACAAATCTGTACTAATATCACAGATAATATAATACCTACTATTATAAAGCAAAAGAGTTTCTTTGTTTGTTTGAACGGCGCTAATCTCAGGAACTACTAGTTCGAATTGAAAAAAATATTTTTGCGTTGGATAGTCCATTTATCGAGTAAGACTATAGGCTACATAAAAACAGACATTAATGTGAGCAAAGCCGCGGGCGACCGACCACTAGTATTTTATATTAGACTAGCTTCCGCCCGCGTGGACATTTTACCCCCTTAGAGGAGGAATTTCCAAAAATCCTTTCTTAGTGGATGCCTACACTGTATAAGGTATTTCCGTACAAAATTTCAAGTCTCTTGGTTCAGTGGTTTGGGTTGTGCGTTGATATCTTAGTCAATTAGTCAGGACTTTGAATTTTATATAGGTATATAGATTAATAATACGAAATACATATAAACATCATGCCCTATGTCTGAACAAACACAGAGACTAGGCCCGTATTACAGAATGACACTCAGAAGTCAAACATGTCTTGAGAATCATTTGTCACTTTCTATCACGCACAAAGTGATAGAGACGTAGGACGCTCAAGTCGGCGTTCATTCTTGAAACTCTTTCTATAATACGAACATAAGACTTAGCTATCTTCCCGCACTAAAATAGTTACGATAAACACCCGTAGCCACCAACGTACACATCAAAACCGGTTTATGCTAGCTGAGTCAGTGGTGATTCGCAAGATTTACGCGAAGCAAGTCCTTTTGTTTACAGTTGAGTTATTCATTAAAGATAGCTTAACTCACTATCGTATTATCGTCATGTAAGTATAATTCGGCTTTACCTGCCATGTTATATAAAAATTCACAGGTTTGTGTCATGTAAATTGGAAACACTTATTTTGTATCGAAATCAAAATGTTTGTAATGTGAGTTCTGTTCAAAATAGACTACCTGTAGTCTATGCATTTTTTTTATAAAAAAGCAAAAGTCCCACGGTACACATAATGGTCCCCATTATATGAGCTGTTAATGATGATGATGATAGTTTCCAGGGCTCCATGAGAGGTTCGGTAGCATGCGATAACCTACGGTAACTATTTACCATCAGCCCCCATCAGTATCATATATTTAATAAAATGGGTATTCGGTAAAAAGAAGAGATTTTTTTTATATAATTTCCTTAAATGAGGCTTAGATCACTTTTATCCGTGTTCCGCGTTCACTTTGAGGCAACATGAAAAACTCCCGAATTCCAAACGTCACCTAAGTATGCCCCATTCCGTTTCAAGCGAAACCTGTCCCGCGATCTTAAATTGGCCGCGTTCTAAACCGGAACAATTCCAATTACACCCGTGCAAACCAGTGGAGCCAAATTGTGTGAGGAATGCTGAAAGTTTGCCATCTTTAATTAATATCGGTGGTTCAGTTGCGTCCCCTGAATGCTTAACGCGTTTCGCAGATTGAAGAAGTCTCTGAACTTTGTGCAGTCGGATTTTTGAAACTTGAGGTTACCTTAAGTCACGGGTTAAGTGATTACTTAATTTATCATCATCATGAGATGTACCTGCCACTACAACAGCAGATTCTATATAGTTCTTACAGTCAGAAAACTGGCATGCCTAGGCAGAACAATCGTGAGGGGTTCGTGGGGCGAGAGGGGTGCGGTAGCGAGCCCAAGCTGCCATACAATCGCTTGGGACACGCCGGTCAGGAGTGACGTATGACGAAGCTCACTTCACTTCCTTCTGCGGCTTTATGAACACATATCATTGCGCCCAACCGTAGTCCACAAAACGTCAGACTACGCACGTAGCGATGGAGAAGGACTAAACGAACTTGGAGCAAATTGATCCGAGTCTTCGCGACGGGTGGATTTTCACGATAATCTCTAGCTTTTCCGGACAAAAATCAGTGCAATATATCGAGCGCAAAATCTGATAGCGAGTAGCACTCTGATACCATGTCGACTTTCTGGTGTCTTGGACCAGGCGTTATTTCCTATACAAACTGCCCCACGCTAAACGATAGAATAGGGGGATAACCGCCTAATGCGAATTGATGGAAGTCCTAGAGGCAAGGACATAGTCGTAGACTTAAAAATCTCTTTAGCAAGACGAATTATGATTTACAAGCTTCTGCCGTCATCTGTTCGGGATTAGTATAAGCTATAGGCTATATGTCATTCTGATGTACGAGATATATTACTGTTAAGAGAGTTCAATTTTTATATCGTTGGATTCAATTGATTTATTTTTGACTAGCTCGTCTCCCACTGACCTCAAATACATTCAGACCGGCGAAAGTAAATAAAAAAAAAGAACCACTACTTCATTACGTACCTCCCACGTCCTTAATATTATATATGTGGCACTATGTCAGTGAGTTGAATATCAAACAGCTTACTCAATCGAAAATATCACATAACAATTTAGGTGAGTAACAATTTCTTGTGTCAACATTCGCAAATGCTTCCCAAATATACTTTTTCAGTCACTTATTCGCTGTCACTTGTACGGCATCCAAAGGAATTCGTTCGCGGAAAATTTCAAAGACATCTGCGAATAACGGGGCCGATGACATTTGTTATAAAGAAATCATGAATAACTTGACGCCGTAGGTAATACCGAAGAAAAGGCATGAGGTAAATAAATAATTCTCTGAATGCTGCTGGCAAGCTATTTATTTGCGAAATTGAATGAGGGGTAGGGGGGCGTGCCCGCAAAATAATTTATCAACAAAATGTGTTACGTTACATTGCCTGTGTAAAAAATTGCACCGTTTGGTTGCGGCTTTTGGCTGTTTTTACTTTTGCTTTTCGCCATTAGTGTGGATTTAGCGGAGGGAACGCGATAACGCCTACGTAATACGCTGTAGCTTTGAAATATAGACGCCGAACAATGGTGGAGTGAAATTCGAAGAAATTAGGAGCATTAAATTATTTCTACAACATTAATTATGTATTTGTGTTACAGACGTTTAGGCTTTTGTGAATTGTACATAAATTAGCAGTAAATAAAACCATTTGATCAAAAGCTGCAAATAAATATGATGTACAAAAGTATCACTGTGTCATGAACAATATCTAGAAACTGTTATGTTTGCAACCTAGTTGTAATTTATAATGATATATAAAATTCTTTTACACTTATGTTCTATATATATAACTCATAGCTGACTGACTGACTGACATAGTGATCTTTCAACGCACAGCCCAAACCACTGTACGGATCGGGCTGAAATTTGGCATGCAGGTAGATGTTATGACGTAGGCATCCGCTAAGAAAGGATTTTTGTAAATTCCACCCATAAGTGGGTAAAATGTCCACGCGGAAGAAGTCGCAGACGGAAGCTAGTTATAGAATAAGTTTCAAGAATGAACGCCGACTTGAGCGTCCTACGTCTCTATCACTTTATGCGTGATAGAAAGTGACAGACGATTCTCAAGACATGTGTGACTTCTGAGTGTCATTCTGTAATACGGGCCTTAGACTTTTTACAACATAGACAGGTTGTAAATCTATCATAATTATATACGGACACGTATTTGAGTCAGAGATTTCGTCTAGTTGGGTTGTCCTCCCAACTTTCACGAAATGGTTTATATTTGACAGATCCTTAGATTCTCTTTTACAACGTTTTTGAGGTACTTCTTCTTCAAGGTTAAAGGTCAAAAACGAATGATTTCTAGCGATACATAATACTTGTAAACTGTAAACAACTAATTGATTTTTCTCAATCGTGTATGTGGTTCAGCACTAGATGTGGCTAATAACTTTATAATACTCTTTACTAAAAAAAATGGAAATCAATCAATCAATACATTTATTTCCACATATGGGTATACATTTATAAAATGATCTTATTGTTAAAATTCAGAGCAGCCATCTCAGCATAATTATGCATGCAAATTACATTTCATTTGAAAAAATCAGTCATTACGATTAGCAGAAGATACATATTTCGTCTTATCGTAAAAAGACAAACAACTAAATTGTTGAGGAACTAGAAAAAATACACTGAAAAAAATCGACCTGTCTCAGGCGGGAATCGAACCCAGCGTCTTCTGCAATCCGGGCGGCTTGCGTTTTTTTTTCAGTGCATTTTTTCTAGTATTGAAAATATTTACGCGTTTGTAAACGCAAAAAATATTTCATAATGTCGAGGAACTTTTGAGGTGTCCATAAAATATTAAATCACTTTCTGTATAAGAGGCTCAAAGTTACCTAAGGGGCAATGGTAAGGGCTACGCTCGGAATTTCTTTGCGTGGTCATATCAGAAATGATAAGATTCGGAGGAGAACCAAGGTCACCGACATAGCCCAAATAATTGGGAATTTTAAGTTAAAGTGGGCAGGGTACACGAGGAGGACTGACGGCTGTTGGGGCGGAAACGTCCTCGAATGGCAACCACGTACCGGGAAACGCAGCGTTGTTAGGCCCCCCACAAGGTGGACTGACGATTTGGTAAAGGTACCAGGAAGCCGCTTGATGCGGACAGCGCAGGACTGACCGGTTTGGGGATCCTTGGAAGAGGCCTATGTGGGAGATGATGATAATGTATAAGAGGGACCGAAGATCTGCCATAAATGTGTTTCTAAAATTGGTTTATGTTTAAGTAGCAACAACTATTGTTCTTTTGTGTTGTATTGCTGTTGAAACATTGTTTATTAAATAAATAAAATAAAATAAATTCCGGAAAGCCATTGAACTCGGGCAGCACAGAACCGATCAGGTTGGAAATCCTTGGGAAGTCCTATGTATCATAGTGGATGTCTCTCAGCTGACATGATAATCATAAGACTGCCTGCAAAGTAATATATTTTTAATATATTTATTGTCTGTTTGCTATGCAGTCTAACATCAATAAGGTATAATATATGTATTGAAAAGAGAAGACATTAATGAGCATTTACCATGATATGTGAGAACGTAAACACACACATTCCAGCCGTATACAAGCACAAACACATCGATCAGCATGATTCTGACAGCTATATTGGTGAGTTACAAATGAATCTGACAATTTAATTAGCAATCAGTCAATCAAGCGATACTGCTCAGCGAATTCTACGAACATTCGTATAGTGTCCGCGATAATTGGTCTCACTACGCATGAACGCTTTCCAATCGGACTGAAATTGCCAAGAATTAACGATGTAGTTAGAGCTACATTACCTACATAGCAATCGCGAAATGGACCGTAATTTAATGTCCAACGAGAGAGGTTCCAAAGTTCAAATTCTATTTGATTGTGCGGCTACTGGGAATAAACCAGTTAGAGTAATATTCTATAGGCCTACTCTGTCGGGCCTAATTAGATATTTTAATAATATTGCTATAGATAGATACAGAATAAAAGGGAACGAGTTGGTCCGTGAAATTGAAAACAATTGGTAAAAAGGTTGACGTTACCTTTACAGATGCCAATTTATCTCGTAGTCAATTGTTCTGATTCATGATTAATCTTTTTTGTTGTTAGCTTTGAATAGCATTGTTGGAGTTTCTCCCGAGTTCTTGTTGTTAAAACACGTGTTGAGAGATTCCATTTTTAACTGAAATCTACCGTACAAATTTTTGTTACTGCAATTACATTTTCACTTGACATTGACAAAATGCGTAACGTTTATGTATCGCGACGCCATTAATTAAGAATAGAATAGAATAGCATTGTTATTTTTTTGGTTTTTGGCAGAGAAGCTCGTGGCCTCGATGGTAAGTGATGATTAGTTTGAAAGTGAAAGCAAGTTCCACCAGAAACTCTACAATTGAGTGAGAAGTTAACTTATCACATACTGTCGGAACATGCTGTTAACAATATAATTATGGCAAGTCCTTTCATAAAATAGTGGCAGCCACTTAACCACTAACCAAATCGAACAAATATTAAACCCCTGGGGATGGTACCCGGGATTTCTAGAACCAATTCCGGTAGGCGACCACGGTAGCGGCTAAACATTTATATTATAGATCGCCCCCGGTTTCACTCGCGTTAATGTCTGTTACTATGTAGCCTAAAGTCTTTCTCGATAAATGAACTATTCAACACAAAACGATTTTTTGAATTCGAATCAGTAGTTCCTGATATTAGTGCGTTCAAACAAACAAACTTTTCAGCTTTATAATTATTATAAGTAGTATACATATCTGTTCAGCAAGATTCAAAAGGTGTCTTGATATAATTTATATCTTAAATAAAATTCACATAAGGTATTCTCACATCAGTAACTCGACAAAATCATTTGGTATCTTGTTATGACTGAATGTAAAAAATGTGTTAACTAGAAGATCGTCTGACACTATGAGAAGTTGTAGGTAAAACTAACTTATTACAGGTGAGTTTCTGCATTCTAAGATTTATTTTCTTGGAAATTTATTTTCCTCTTCTTTCCGTTTAATTATCGCCGGTTCTATTATTGTGGTTGTAAATATACGGAGTAAATAAATCTAGCCAGGAAACCTTTGTGCAAATTGAAAAGGAAGTAGAAGTACATTTTTATTTGTTTAATTCAGTAGATGTTTGATAAAGTAAATATCCTCGATGGCGAGGATAATCCTTTTCCTTAAACACGTGTGTTCGCAGCTTCCGGTGCTAAAAATAAATAGTTTTTGGTGTGATTGCGGGATTGGTTTTCTTTAAAAAGCTCCTTATATATTTTACTATGATATACCAATATTTTTAACTAGTTTCTGCCCACGACTTCGTCTGTGCAGGATTAGTTGTTACTCAATAGATTTGTAAATTATAGCCTATATAATTATTTTATTCTTATGTATGGAGTTCATACATCTTAATTGTTTGTCCGCGATGGACTCACTACTTAATCGATTTTAATCAAATTTATACACCGTGTGCAGTTTGATCCAACTTGAGAGATAGGATAGTTTTTATCTTGATAAGTAGTCATATTTTTTTTACTGCAGATACAATGTTATAGGTCAGTAGTATGAAATTACTACAGCAACGCGTGGCCGGGACAGCTAGTATTATTATTTAGATTCATTAAAATCCATTCAGTAGTTTTTGCATGAAAGAGTAGCAAACATACATTAATAAAAGTATATTGACTGACCAAAGCATTTTCTGTTGCCCATTCATTTCCATTCAATGCCTTGCTTCAACAAAAGTTTCAATTTCAGGTGGAATATCAACTGTGAAGAACTGCTTGTATATATTATACAGGATGTAAAAGACATGAACCGTCAAACGAAAACCATGTATTCTGCTCACCATCATAACATTTTTTTTCCTCTAGACTATACCTGGGAAATTGATAGTTGCAATTTCATTGAAGGTCAAAGTCTAATTTTTTTTTTCATTTTTTTATGAAAACGTATTCTATACATTATTTCTTAATTATTGTCCAAAGAAACATTATCATTTTTTTTTTGTATTTCATAACAAAAAATAGCTTCAAAACTTTAGCGTTCAATGTAGCTCACTCGATGGGCACGGACACTAACGAACGGGGCCGCCGTCAAGCAAAAATATCGCGGTTTTGCGAGTTGCGTACGAGTTGAGCCCTTTACATTGCGCGGTACAATTTGCAATTTTTTTTAACACCAAAAAATAAAAATAATTTCCCAGCAATATTTTTTTGAAATATGTCTTATTTGGTTCTCGTTTGACTGTTCATGTCTTTTACACCCAGTATTATTTATTATATAGTACAGTATGTCGATACCATTACTATTACTGTCAAAGTAAATAGAAAACAGAAAGTTATTTAAGTTACCTAACGTAAGTGTATTACTTGGCTTTGAAAAAAGGATTATACCCCGAACTTGTTCCACGTAGAGCTAGTTAGGTAAATACTTAAAAGAACTTAAAAGTGGCGTGGCACAAAGCTCTAAAGAGTAAACTTAGATGCGCAGAGATTAGCGACGCGACAAAGCGACAAAAAAGGGGTGAATTGTTGCCACGCCATTCAAACAAACTGCTGACGTACTAAGATTCATGTCACCTGCAAATAAAGCAAAGTTTACACGCCGTAAAACAACGAATCATTCCCGTCACAGTCAAATGTAAATCGCTATTGTTTATACATACATAAAATTACGCATATAATCTCAGGATTTTAACAAATAATGTAAAATACATTTTCATAGCGTTGCATTTTTGTCGGCGTGTAAGGTTGCTTAGAACTGCATGGGTTAAGACGGGTCCAGATATGATCATTTGCCCGATCCGATCAGCGTATCACGTATCAAGCCCCGTATCAAGTTGTGGACGCCTCGATTTGCTCCGTATGACAACCGACATGACATGGGACGGGCCGTATCATAACGGCGTATCAAGATCTCGTATCATGATACGCGTATCATCACCCGTCCACATATGCGATCATGATACGCGTCGGCGATACGGGTACGCGGATAGGATCGGGCAAAAATGATACTGTAGAAAACATAGGGCACTGAATAATACAAATACTTAAAATTCAAATAGATTGTATTACGATAAGTAAAGAAAGAAAATTTACAATTAGTGCCACACTTTTTCACAACAATATTGTAAGAACCATTTGACGCTAATAGACAAGTCTCCCTTGACATGTCAACGCATGCGCGGTAGAACTCGGCTGTACGCCACATCACCCCCCTGCCGAGACCGTTTCACAAGGGTTGATAGTGGTCCGGAAACCTGACTACTCTTCCACTTCTAGTCCTTTTCTCTGGCAACAGTGGGGTAGAGCGTGAACTAGACTCTTTAGGATTACTGTCTACAAGGTAAGCCGGCTTCAACCTGTCAACAGAAACAATAACCTCCCTTCCGAGAATGTCCAACTTAAACGAGGTCGCACCAGGTCAACAGTAGGGCTCGCTCAAGGACGCCAGGAAGATGCAGCCGTCGGAGGAACAGCAGCCAGCGCTCCAACTCCAGCTACAGGAGGCATCCGACGATGCTGGTATCACTTCAAGTTTGCTGAGCTGACGAAGCAGGTTCAGGCCTTATCACGTCGGGGTCACCACTGTAGAAAACATAGGGCACTGAATAATACAAATACTTAAAATTCAAATAGATTGTATTACGATAAGTAAAGAAAGAAAATTTACAATTAGTGCCACACTTTTTCACAACAATATTGTAAGAACCATTTGACGCTAATAGACAAGTCTCCCTTGACATGTCAACGCATGCGCGGTAGAACTCGGCTGTACGCCACAATACCTACATATCTAAGCTTTAGAAGATGTTATGGTTGGCACCGCCTGAGTGACGTGGGTTTTGTAAGCTAAAATGACTGTTTAAAATCAGATGGACCGTATGCCTATTTGGAAAACATCTCAAAAAAGTAATGCAGCAACCCTATAGCAAATCGCTCCTGTTCCTGATTTCATTAGTTCAGTAATCATACTAAGCGTATTTTTGATAAAATATTATGAAAGTGAGAAACTGTAAGGCGTCGTCTTAATAGAAAGCGCATGCGCTATCATCGGCCATCGCGCAAGTTAGTGATGCGGATATAGCGCGCTCGCGTGATTTAAAATACTGGGTGTTCTAATAGAAAGCGAATACACGACGAGAGCTTAAGCAGAGCCCGTTTCGGAGTTCAATTAATCTTCAAATTACATTTTAGACAAGAGAAGCTTAGCTTCTCGCAAAGAAAGAAGCGTGCAATCCGTTGTTTTCAAGACACGTTACTAAAATGGCCAGCATGATGCGCGGATGTCCCGTCCTGCCCCTCGCCATGCTCTTCGAGAATGCGATGAGATCATTTAGCACACGGCGAATAAATTGTCAAACATTTTAGTCGCGTGCATCTCGCGAACTTCAATTAGGACACCTAATCGACATCAATTATGTTTGATCGCGTGTTCGTACAAACTTGCGATGATAACGCATTCGCGTTGTATTAGGACGACGCCTAAAGTCCAGTAGTGCGAATTTGGGAAGCCTTGCTTACAGCCAAAAACACAATAAGTACAGAAATCCAAGGTATGAGACGAGAACAATGTTATAAGCAATGTCGTCTTTATATGAAATTAATGTGCATAACATATAACCTTTAGAGTAAGAATAATAATAGTTCATACTTTCTATTAATTTAATACTAAGCATGTATTGTGTTTTTGATAAGGATAAATAAGTTGTATTTATTCCTTTACTGTATGGTACATAACTGAAAAAAAAATAGTGTAGTTTTTCACTTACTTACTTATGTATTTCGCGGGCCGCAATATGTTGGTTACAGACAACATTAACTTTTATATTACATGTGTCAACATTAAATAATTTAAAATATTTGTAATGGCAACCTTTTGCCCTCTTCCGCTTAATCTCTAAGAAGAAATACACGTCGTCTTGCATAGTATCAGTTTTTATTATTTTATTCCGTCTCCGAGTCCTTAGTCACCATCAACTATACAAGAAATACAGTCCACTAAACAACACAACCAAAACAATCCGATCAGACGATCCGTATGCTGGATTGCTTCTATTAAAAATCGTTTACATCCTATATTACATAACGACATGAGTCTAAGAAGCTAGACCAAGAAGCTTAAAGCTATACTTTGTGTACATGTAAGTAAACATATAACGCAAACTCCGAAGGAAAACTTCTATGGATTATCTGATCTCCCATAAAAACGGATCAGCTCAGGAAAATTGTCAAGAACGTGTGGCACACGAAAAAGTCGCAAGCAACAGACTTAAAATGTTTATCATGACCCAATACAACAGTTTGACAAGCGATGTGAAAATAAATAACTGTTACGCAACTATTTTGTGACTTATAAAAACGGTTGGTTAGTTTTACGACCAACGTGGGTTTGTGGTTCAGGTGACAGCGGCAGGGTTAGTAACGTTGTCTTGCATCATGTTAACTCAATATATGCCTTATTAATAAGCTTAGTAGACTTAAAATCGTTAAAACCCGGCGACGCAGAAAATGTCATCAGAAACAATCTGCAATAGAATTAAAAAAAAAATACTTTAAATCATCTATCGTGATTTTCATCCTCATGATGACGGATGAAAATTTTCGCCGTTTAGTTTTTCACGACTACAGTTCGGGCATGAACTTGTCGATGGACAGTATTATGTCGAATCACAGTGTCCTTTTCTCTCTTAAGAATATCTATTTTGTCGATTACGTCGAATTTGATTAAGATAGCTGTGCGCATGATCAAAAATGGTTTAGTACTTACATACTGCATCGCCATTGTTTTCGGATCGAGTAATAACACGAACTGAATTTAGAATCGATGGAGTTGAATACAAAAACCGTCACAAATGTAATCAAAAACGCTGACGCAGCAGCCACACCTTTAGACGAAGTCAGTGATAATATTTTTATAAGCTAGTTGATTTATTTTTCTTATCGGCTTTCTATCATGTTGGGTCGCTTATAACTCTTTAAGGATATACTTTAATGTATTTTTCTAAGCACTTAATATCTTTTCGTTTTATTCCGCCTTGATTCATTATAATTTTTGTGGTTCGTTTATATTATTGCGACCTTCAAGCTCGTTGTTATTTAGACTGGAGGGCTTAAAGCGGTCCTTGCTTTGAAAGAGATTAATATCAAATCAAGTAAAGTAATCGCTAGGTTACACTTGAAAATTGTTAAAGACTCAATTTAAGCTTACACAGAGTCGTAACTTCACACAACTCAAAATTAATTTCTTCTAGTTCAATAAAACTACCTCATACTGATATTAAAAATGAAAATTTACTTTGAACTTTCAGAACAATACCTCTCAATTTTTTCTTAATATATATGTATGTAGGTATGTATATGTATAATATATGTTTATATATATTTGTATGTATTCATAGTTATATTTATAAGTAAATATATATGTATGGTTCTATATATGATGTAGGTATATATTTTTATTAATTAATTATAATGTAGTAATATTTGTTTTTCTTATAAATACATTGACTATTTTGTTATTTATTGCTTGAAGTAGGTACACATGAATCCCGCATTTTAAATTTAAAACTAAAGCTAGGGTTGGCTGGAAGAGATCTCTAATAGAGATAAGCTCACCTATGTACATACCTTTCTCAATGTATATTTTTAAACCTTTTTATGTGTGTACAATAAAGGATATAATAACAATTTAAGATGAATTAGTATTTGGCAAATTAGTTTCATCGTTTTCAGCTATTTACGTCCAACGACAGGGCCATATACTAGATGATACAACGCGATACAGTACAGAATACATCTTAGATATTCATAACTATGAGTATAAAACAAAATTAAAGGCTAGAAGTCCAAATATACTACGTAAAAACTACGCATAATCAATAGCGTATTCCAATATCAACTTGAGTAAAGACGCACGGATCGACGGCGATCGACCATACAAAACACATTTTACTTTTCTCCAAGATACCGTGCTCTCCAGTTTTTCATTTATCCAGTAATTTAAGGTTGGAGGTGGAGATCCCAATGCACGCAAAGGAGGAGTTCTGGTTGGAAGGAGTCGTTTTTCATTTTCGGATCATTTTAAAGTGGAGAAATGGAGTCCAAATGAAGATAGCTAGTGCGAAAGATAAACCGTTGCACTAGCCACCCTTATGTCACTATAGTACTTATACTTTCTCATATTTTGTCATCTAAGTCCTATTTTCTTTGATTTGTTTTCTATTATTTTTATTTAACTGAGCTTAAAAAGGGGATTATTAATATATTAATATTAGATGCCAAATTCCCTTTGAGTTGCTGTTCTTGCAAATCCTGTCCATTTTTCCTGTCCTATCGCGATAAGGCCGTTCATTGTATCATTATCATAATGTTACTATTTGTGTATCGTATTTCATTTGTTGGTTTACAATGACAGTAAATAATAGGGGTTAAAGTATGAAATTGACGATTTTTTCCTCATTATTCATTAGTGTACCATTTCTTTAATACAATAGCTATGTCCATTATTCTTTTTTTTATTTTAAACTTCATTACAAAGGATTTATATTTATGTATAAAATTTTATTCTTTTTTTTATTTTTTCACTAGAAATACATCTTCAAAAACAACTCGTCCTAAGAGGTGTCCGTCTCCGTTCTAAAAATATGAATATTTTTTTACAGGTATCAATTCTCTAATTTTTTCTCTAAGTATCCTATAGCTTAATATTGTCTAAATATATCCACAAAATTACACAAAATTTTTGAATTGTGGTTCCTGAAAGAATCGCAAATATATTTGTATGGAAAAATGAATTTTCGTTAAATTCTCCATACAAATCGGAAATTTCGTACTTAAACCCCTAATAATATAAATAAAACAGCACGATACTATGAGAAGCCATACGCATTGTCTATGCGTATCTATGTGTCTGGGCATGGCCTGTATTCAGTACTAAAAATATCCGGTTTGTAGATAGATTACTGTGACTAACTTGGTTAACAAGCAGTGTGTTAAAAATGATGTCAAAAAGGCAGATGATCCGTCTAATGGTAAGCTACTGTAGCCTTTATATAATGCTCACAAGATACATGCACGCAAAATATCCCATGCCAGCAAATATTTGATTACAAATCACCTATTAACGTTGAAATCTACTTAGTCAACACTACGAATCTCATTACGTAATTAATTATGATTTGATATATTATATTAAAGTTAATAAGACCAAAAAGTTCTTTAGTTGTGCTAAGTACTTTTAAAACGGCAAAAACCCTTCGCGACTAACGTTTCGGACCGAAAATATTTATTTTACTTGAATAACTATTTTTATATGCTGAGGCAGGGAAGAAACGGCGAAAGACACTCCTCAGGATCTAGATACATCAATATATTGTGTAGGTAAATTATAGTGGTTCATGCGTAAATTTTATGGACACTTTACTCCACATTTGAATCGTTAAGTAATCATTTACATTGAAATATGTTTATATAACTACACTATTTGTTAATTGTGAAAAAGCTGTTAAAAAGACTAATTTGGAAGTACTTTCAGTTCTGTTAAATTTACGAAACAGTATAGAACAAAAGGATAACTTCAATGCTGACTCAGCAGTTTTAAGATTATGGTCAGCTATTGTGAACGATGACTAGGCACAAAGAGTCGATTGAAGAGTTCAATAGAAAATTCAAATACATGACATATTTTTTAACCATTAATATTTGAAGAGTCGTAATATATATTGCTAATATGGGTATTTTGCCTGTCAAGTTAGTTGAGATACTTTTTATTATCAAAACATTATTCTTCCCAAAATATAGTATGGCATTACGAATTTGCGACGTCATAAATTCTTATATAGTCAACTGACTCAACATCATTTTTCTACCCTGCTTCCAATATATTTGCGATCGGTGCAGTATGACTTCATATTGACAATACTGCTTAAGGATTTGGCATTAGATTTTTACAGCCGGCCGCCTGTATGACTCCAACCCTCCTTGAGAGTAGTTCTCACCGGCACCCCGAACCACCATCTTAACGTGCCCTCAGAAGCACAAAATTGATTTGAAAAATTCTCGGTCATCAATCCTAGTACCGACCTCGTACTTAGTAGCTTAACTTTTGTGATCGTTACTAAGAACGCACTACTATGGCGCCATCCACCGCCTAATAGTCAACTGACATAACATTAAATGATTTGGATACGCTTAACGATAAAATTGTAAACATAATTTGAAACGATTTAGATTTTCTGGCATAAAATGCCATCACCATTTACGATTTTTACACTTTGTAATTATTTGTGAATGGTGTCAACATCCCTGATTGTCGACCTTCGGGCGTCTAGTTCGATAATATACATGACGGCGCTATGACATTATGAGGCTCAATTGTAAATTATAATTTGAAAACCTGACGACATCCCCGTCATACATATTATTGCCGCTTGTTTTTATGAGGTGTCACGCAATATGTTTTGGCTTTAACGTAACAGTTATACGAAAATTTGTCGAAAACTGTTAGGAACCATTTGACCGATCTTGTGATTTTGCAATAAAAATTACAATCCTATAATTTTAAAGTGTAAAATCAAGAAATGGAATTCATTTCCAGCATACGTATTCCGTGTTGGGCGCGTGATCCCGACAAAGTAGAATAGCATCACCCCATATCCTTCATTGGTTGTCGTAGAAGGCGACTAATGGATCAGCGATTAAATTGATCACCTTATACTCCGTCCGCCAATCCGCACTGGGCAAGCGTGGTGGAGTTCTGCCTAAACCTCCTTCGATAGCAAGGAGAGGACTTGTGTCCCAGCAGTGGGTCGAATTATAAAGGTTGATGATGAAGACACGTGTTCCCTCCTTCTCACACTCCTGGGTCATTCAAAAGAGGCGTGAAGAAGCACATTGCAGGTCGGCAAGGCAAGGGTGGCTAAGGCGGCGCTTTATCCGTCGCACTAGCTATCTTATGTATCTTTATGTATCTATGGGCTCTACTTCTGCTTACCGTCAGGTGAAAGGAGTCATGTTGTTGACCTTTATATAAAAAAACACGTCAAATAGGTCATATTTGATTGGAAAGTATTCAATGCTATTCGCTACAAATTTTTTGTCGGTTATATATTTTACTTACTAACTATCGAAAGTTTGGCAGTCCCTGAAGACCTCCTCTCCCTACTTGAGTCACTGGATCAGTGCTTTGTGCTTGCGAAAGGTTTTTTTTTTAAATTAAGGTTTAACAAATAACTTAATTCCACCTGACGGTAAGCAGAGGTGTCTAAATGCAACGATAGCCAGCGAGAGATAAGCGAAGCGCTGCATAAGCCACCTTCGCTATGCTGACCTACAATGTGCTTCTTCGCCGCCGTCTTGACTTTCTGAAATGTTTCCGACCATCTCGAGCTCTTGTGTATAAATATTTCCACTAACCTCAATTTTGGTAGTTACATCGAGTCCATTGCTAAAACCGCTGCCAAAAAACTTTGCATACTTTTTAAGGTCAGACGATATTTCACATCTGAGCAGCTCCTAAGCCTTTATCGAGCGCAAGTTCGCTCCTGCTTGGAGTACTGTTGTTACCTTTGGAACGGATCTGCTCGATATCAGTTACATGCATAGGACTCAGGGGAGCACTATGCGAAGATACTTTTATCAGTAATGACGCACTCACTGAGGCTAATCTCCAGAAGCTTGACGAAGACGTGTGGCCAGCCTTTCGGTATTTTATCGGTTACATTTTGCAGAGAGTGCGGAAGTTTTACATAATTTGAAATCCCTGCCTAGCTGCCCCTTTCGACCACCGGACGACTAAGCGCGGCGATAGCTTTCACCCTTATGTTGTTGACATTCCTCCCATTCGTACGAAGCGATTTGCTTCCGCTTTCACTCTGGGAACAGCTAAGGAGTGGAACTCTTTGCCGAGGTCTGTTTTCCCGGATCAGTATAATCTGGACATCTTGAAGGCCAGAGTGCACAAGCATCTTCTAGGCCACCTTAGGCCTCATCGTCGCTTTGCATCAGGCGTGATTGTGGTCGAACGGCCTGCCTATTCAACATAAAAAAAGAATTCCATTTCTGGATTTTGTGACATAGATACTTTTAGTTTGCTGATTTCGGATTTTCATACTACAAAAATGCTCTTCAGACCAACTAGGTTGTTCTGTCAAATTCATACATGATATTAGTTAAACAATATTGCTCCACGAAAATGATATTCCTAGGTATTTAATTTGATTTTTAATGCAATTATGTGAGTGTTGTTACACTCATGCCATGTTTGCCTAAAGAGAAGTAGCTTACCTACGAAAACATAAGTAACTTACCTCTGCAATCAATATTAAATTAGACACCCAAGAAACACACCAAACGTGATTTCTCGTTAGTCCATTACAACCCAATGTGGATTTTATAAAGTATTCATTGCTAACATAATTGAACACAGATAAGACGTATCTTATTTGAAAGTGCGCTCTCCACAGGGAGGGTCAAATAAGTAATTAAATTTAGGTCCGAGCTTTGGGACAGACGAGTTTAATTATTATGCCTCTATACACGCACTCCCTAATTACAAGGACGAATAATAAAATTTACAAAATTTCGTCATGTCCCAACTCGAGTGGTGATGAGAAACATTTTAAATAGAAAGTGTTTAGGACTATTTTACACGGCTGGGGAGATCGTAACCAGGTTAAGGGTAACTAATTGTTTCGGCTTCATTGCGTTTTTATTAATAGACAAGACAAAAATGGTAGCTTTTTCTTTACTTGCCTAGTTTAACCTTTTTATATTTTTCCATAAACAAAATTTTGACATCGGTTTTGGTTCGGATTAGGATAAGATTACTGAGTTTCTAAATGCGTAGTTAAACGAACCTTCAAAATAAATATTAGTTTATCTGAATTCAACTACAGACGTCTTCACTAGACTTCACAATTTAAAATACGTTACCGTATCTATGCTAATATATTCTAAAGAGGAAATATTTGTATGTTTGTAATGAATTGTCTCAAAAACTACTGGGGCAAACATTAAAAAAAAAACACTTTTATTTTTGTCTTTTAGATTGCTACTTTTTCACTGAGTGACATAAGCTATATATTATTAAAAAAACAAGCAAAAAGAAACCCGTTACCCGACTACGGGAAAAAAGGAAGGAAAAAAATCGGTTAAAATCGCAGTTAAGTAGAATCGAATCCTTCTATTGTTGCAGTCTCTTAAAATTTAGCCTTTGGCACCCAGACCATAATGTCCATTATATAACGAATCGATTGACACCTTAGCAAAATCGGGTGAATGATGCTAAGGAACTCCAGTTTAATAATAAGGAACAAATCTGGTCTACATATAAAAAGTAATATCCTTCCTGTACCCACATCCTGAGGTTATTTAGAACACTGATCCAAGGGGATAGGAAAGAAAATATATTCATTACTACACTTAATTCCTGGCGGGCATAGTGTATCCGCTGTTATTGCCCGCCTAATACAATTTCCCGCTCCGACGACTGGAGTCCCCTGGTCTCTGAACAATTAGTGTTGGCGACATTATTTTTGCGTCACGCCCCTATTGTAGGTACCTTTTCTTGCCCTCCCGTGTAATGGGAACGTCACGAAATGTCTATCTCTCAGGGTCCCCTGGGTGGCGAGGATTTTTCGTGTTTTGTTGCGATAAAAGGCAACCCAGCTTATTATTTTTTTGGAATTTGAACCTATCGTCTTCTTGCTGGCTTTTGTCTGAGATAGGCACACATAATAAGTAAAAATAATTTCAAAAATCTCTATTGTATACAAAGAACTAGAATTGAATAATTAGCAATTGATAATGCTGAACGCAATACCGTTATGAATTCACTGAGCAACTTTGCTCTACATTCGCCGTTGTTGCGGGACAGTTATCTTATTTCAAAACTCTGCGACCCACATATTTTTAGACCGCGTTTGCGGAAGGACCCGCAAATGCGGTCTAAAAATATGCGGGTACCGCGCTCACTGTTCAACTTGTCTTCGCACGTTTGCGTTTCCGCAGATGCTGTGGACAAACGTCCGAGCAAACGCGACGTAAATATGTTTAAATTTTTTTACATTGCAGATTATGTATCCGCATTCTACTATACGCTTTCACAGCGAACGCGGAAGAAAATTGCTCCATGTGTTCTTTAGCCTAAATACAAATAGATTGCTTAATTAAAATATCTGTATAATATGAAATAACTCCAATTTGGCTACCGCTTATTACTAGGCACGATATCATGCCATAAAACCGGTTTGATTAGGCGACCTCATTTACGCGAGTTCACACATGTTAATGACTCAAGTGCGTCAAGACCTCACACATAAAAAGAACTAGGAATAGTGCGACGGTTATTCCTCAACAAATCATAAGCTTTAATAAGAAAAATTAGTAAATCTTCATTTGTATTTCGTTCCTACAAGCTCACCAAGGAAAACTTGCTGTACTATATTAGGACTCATTGGTATATGGACAACTTGGTTGCATATACACAGGAGAATGAACTCAACGACTTACCTACTGTGACTTCTATTTAAAATATGAACAATTTGGCTACTCGTTTCTCTGTCGTAAGACCCAAAAATGGAGTTCTGTGCCAGCACACGTCTTCAAGTACCATTTAAAAAGTGGCCAGAAGATACACTTTGCCTAAGTAGATTTGGTAAAAATGGCTGGGGCAATGCGTCTACTCAACGCTGAACTTGTTATATTAGTCCAAATGCAATGTAGAAAAGGCAGCGGAAGTGCAAGTGTATCAAAACCTTATATAATATCAGGTGGGGTGCATACATACTATGTTTTTAATAAAAAAACCGGCCAAGTGCGAGTTGGACTCGCACACCGAGGGTTCCGCCGTACAAACGTAGCAGTTTACAATTTATGACGTATTAAATCAAATTCTGAGTTCACGGGAAGTACCTTGTAGGTTATGATTCCCTAGCGTGTGACGGAAATTCGTCTAAGGTGTCGGTATAAACTGCTGTATCTTTTGATTGCGTTAACTTAGAAGTTTGATTTTTTCACTGCTTAAAGGGACAATAGACCTAGGTATTTGGTATAAATTTCAATTTGATACCTTTATTCGTTCGTGAGAAATAAGGTAGAAAGTTTCATTTTATTAAAATATTTTTATTATATTATATAACTAAAAAAATGTGATTTTCGCAATTTTTCCTATATTTGCATTATATGACAATGCTTCATGCTAAATTTCAAGATTCTGAGTTTACGGGAAGTATCCTGTAGGTTTTTATTCCTTTGCGAGTGTCGGAAATTTGTTGAAAATATCGACATAATCGGCTGTATCTTTTGACTGGCTTGGTTTAGAAGTTTGATATTTTCACAGCTTAAAGGGACAATAAACCTAGGTATTTGGTATAAATTTCAATTTGATACCTTTATTCGTTCGTGAGAAATAAGGTAGAAAGTTTCATTGTATTAAAATATTTTTATTATATTATATAACTAAAAAAATGTGATTTTCGCAATTTTTCCTATATTTGCATTATATGACAATGCTTCATGCCAAATTTCAAGATTCTGAGTTTACGGGAAGTATCCTGTAGGTTTTGATTCCTTTGCGAGTGTCGGAAATTTGTCTAAGGTGTCGGTATAAACTGCTGTATCTTTTGATCGCGTTAATTTAGAAGTTTGATTTTTTCACTGGTTAAAGGGACAATAGACCTAGGTATTTGTTATAAATTTCAATTTGATACCTTTAATCTTTCGTGAGAAATAAGGTAGTAAGTTTCATTTTATTAAAATATTTTTATTATATTATATAACTAAAAAAATGTGATTTTCGCTATTTTTCCTATATTTGCATTATATGACAATGCTTCATGCCAAATTTCAAGATTCTGAGTTTACGGGAAGTATCCTGTAGGTTTTGATTCCTTTGCGAGTGTCGGAAATTTGTTGAAAATATCGACATAATCGGCTGTATCTTTTGATTGGCTTGGCTTAGAAGTTTGATATTTTCACAGCTTAAAGGGACAATAGACCTGAGTATTTTATGTGAATTTCAGCTTGATACGTCCACGCGTTCTTGAGATAAAGGGTCTTGACAGACAGACAGACAGACAGACAGACGGACGACAAAGTGATCCTATAAGGGTTCCGTTTTTTCCTTTTGAGGTACGGAACCCTAAAAATCACATCAACCAAAGAGTTACACAATTTAGGCATTGGATTCCGCACCAACGAACGTTTCTAAAATAATACGTACAGGTGTCTATCTAAGCGTAGACTGACTAAATCATAACTGCGTCCATCCAATTTAGACCAAATTCCTACTGTTAATTAACTAACTCCAATTAAAGTTGCAATCTAATGAAAAGCAATGTGTAAATTTAAATCATAGCAATGTTTGTTGGAAGTACTGTTTTTAATATTAAAGTTATAATAGTTTGTTATCCTGATTCTGTGTTATGTGTATGAACAGTCTTGTTTTTTAGGCCATTATAGTAGGTAATTTTGAAAGAAATTAACGTACTGATACATAAGATTCTTTTATGTAAAAAAAATATATTGAATGTCTATGTGATAACACTTTCAACAATGTTTGATTATTTTCTTTTAACTTGACATGACACACTGTGACTGTGAATTTTGTAAATGGATTGTAAATTGATTTACTTTTTATGTGATTTTTTTAATACTTATAACATGACAATTTCAAATATAGAATTTTGACTGGTAATTCCTGTAGCTTTTATAATTTGACACTATTTGTTTGATAATATCTTTTAAATTGTGTACGTACATTATTTGCACGTTGAATAGGTACTTCAACAGATATTATGTTAGTAAATTGCTAGTCTTTAACAACTACATTCTAAAAAAAAAAAAACATAGACATCCTGTTTTGGTAAATTAGTTTATAACATATATAATTGTAAATAGGTGCATGTGATCATCTCTTATCTCTATGATTTGTCCTATGTCACCGTCTATGTTTATGGTTATTTGTTGTATTTACTAGATGCTTTTCTAAGGTTTAGGAGTTTCTCCCAAGTTCTTGTTGTAAAAACACGTGTTGAGAGACTCCATTTTTAACCTCAATCAACTGTACAATTTTTATTACTTTAGTTACATTTTCACTTGACATTGGCAAAATGCGTACGCTTAATGCGACGCGATGCCATTAATAAAGAAAAGAATAGAATTCTAAGGTTTATATATTTTATCTTCTAGTGTTAAATCAACAGCTCAACAATTACAAATGGTACTATCGCCCGTATAAAATGTGGTTCTTTAGTTGTATCTGTTTCTAAATCAAAATAGTCAATATTATTCACATTTCAGTCCGTTAGTGAAATTAACGAGATCGTTAAAATTTCCACTTCAAACGAAGCAGCAGACACTAAATCCTTTCTTTCAAACACCGAGATACTCAGAGCAAATAACTCGTAATCGTAGTTAAGTGAAACTTCCAAGTGTTATGCCATTTTGAAAGACCTCAGTCGATCGCCGTTACACTCCCAAAGGCTTTAGTTTTATCGTTTTTACTTGGCGGGCAGCCAAATGGTTTCATTTCTTGCAAGATTGATGCCTTAATACTGTGTGAAAACAGAAAAAAACCGCTAATGTTCCCGTAATGAGACAATGGAAGAAATAACGTGGAACCTGCTAAGTTCAAACAAAAAGACGCTGAAGCCAAA
Source organism: Elophila nymphaeata (assembly GCA_955850985.1). Classification (NCBI taxonomy): domain Eukaryota; kingdom Metazoa; phylum Arthropoda; class Insecta; order Lepidoptera; family Crambidae; genus Elophila; species Elophila nymphaeata. Next base: position 5,649,628 of record OY039081.1, read on the forward strand.
TCGTTAACCGAAAAATTCAATTATACGAAAATACGTGAACAAAATTAAGTAGATTTGCGTATTCAGGAAATTTTGTAAGGGGATTGGGGAACGTCGAAAAATGTTATGTGAATACATAATACATTATGTTGCTATATTATTCTCATGGCAAACAAGCCAATTCTATTTTTTCCGAGTTTCGGGTAATCAGTTTACATTCTATGCGATATATTTGTGAAATTGGCAGAACAAATTGACGGAGTCTATTATTCCATTTTTTTTGTTATGCTGTTTAACAGAATTTTTCATAAAGATTATTGTACAAGTCGCAAGTCAGGCCTCATATGGAGTACTGCTCTCATTTATGGGCTGGAGCACCAAGATGTCAATTAGCACCATCCGACGCAGTCCAAAGACGAGCTGTGAGAATCGTTGACGATCCAATGCTTACAGCCGATATTGAACCCCTATGTCTTAGGAGAGAATTAGCCTCCTTATGAGTTTTCTATCGGCTGTGTAACGGAATGTTCTGAGGAACTATTTGCCATGATGCCAACAACTTCCTTCTATCACCGCACCGCTCGCCATCGGCAGGGTATTCATCCTCACACACTGGAACCGAGTTGGTCACGTACTGTGCGTTTCAGAAGAAATTTTCTTCCGCGTACGCTTTGGTTGTAGAATGAACTCCCTGTCGAGGTTTTCCCTAAGGACTACAACATGGGTGTCTTCAAGAAAGGTGTGAAAAAGTTTTTTCTAGGTCGGCAACGCACGTGTGATACCCCTGGAATTGCAAGTGTCCATAGGCTGCGGTGACCGCTTACCATCAGGCGGATCGTATGCTGGTTTGCCACCAATGTGGTATAAAAAAATATATTATCTAAAATAGTCTTAGAAAAAAGATCATGATAGTAATTTTGAGAAATATCTAAGTGTTTTCGGATTAAGATGTGCCAAACAACATTTTGAGTTATATTTTCTTAAATTTAATATAAATTACAAGATTATTATCGTTTGTATTTATTCTAATGCATATTCTATGTAGGGTCATTTTTGACCCCCGATACCAGATGTTTTGCCTTTTTTAGCCATACCAGCTTGTCATGTGTTGCCGGCAGAGTAGAATAGCATCACCCCATTTCCTCCGATAGGCGTCGTAGAAGGCGACTAATGGATCACGAAAGGAGTATTAATATCATTATACTCCGTCTACCAATCCACATTGGGCAAGCGTGGTGGACTACTGTCTAGACCTCTTTCGATGATAAAGAGAGATATTGTGTCCCAGCAGTGGGATGAATTATAAAGGCTGTTATGATGATGATAAGCTAAAGGTTAAGGGATCAAAGTCGACCTTCGTAATTTCCTTAGCTCTAAGTTAATTAATTGTTATGGAATAATTTTATTTTTGCGTTTACAAACGCGTAAATATTAATACTAGAAAAATGCACTGAAAAAATCGACTTGCCTCAGGCGGGACTCGAACCCGCATCTTCCGCAATCCGGGCGGCTGCGTTGACCAATTACGCCACCGAGACATTGCTTTTCGCTGTCAAAATTTGCCAGTGCTTGGTGCTTATGTTTTTATGGTAAACATTGTTTCATCTAATCTTTGAAATTTGCACTTCTAAGACCCGAACGAAATATTTTTGCAAATATTTGACGCTCAGGTAAGATGAAACTACCTTACATTATGGAATAATTTTATTTTTGCGTTTACAAACGCGTAAATATTAATACTAGAAAAATGCACTGAAAAAAATCGACTTGCCTCAGGCGAGACTCGAACCCGCATCTTCCGCAATCCGGGCGGCTGCGGGCATTTATCAAGCAATTTTTAAAAATATTTTTTTTTAAATATTCTTTTTATTCTTGTTTTTGCAAGTTTGATACCAATTGATACCAAATTAAATAGAAAACGAAAAACATGGAAAAAATCCTGTCATGGATACGTGCTGAGACGGGGCAGCACTTATCCATAACAGGATTTTTTCCATGTTTTTCGTTTTCTATTTAATTTCGTATCAATTTAAATCATAATTTTTAAATTATTGCAAAAAATAGTATAAAAAATACGTCAACATTTTTAATTCAGTGCACTTATTCTACTAAATTTTGATTTTATAAAGACGCCTGATTATTATCAATCATTAAACAGTTTGTTTCATCGCGGTAGATCGATTAATATCAAAGTTACATGGTTTTGTCTACACCGAGGTCGTTCATAAGTCTAAAATTTTTAAAAAATCTATAAATGAATCAAATAAGCAGATATTTATTTTTTAATAATTTTTTCGTAGATTTAATTAGGCATAGTATTCCTCATTTTCGTTTGTAGGTACACTTTACCCAGACTCGCGCTGTATAATTCAATTTACTATCAGTTTACGTTGTTTGATCTTCTTATATACCTACTATTTTCAATTTTCTTTACATGATGTTAGTATATCGTAAGATTCACATATTATATTCTATGCACCTCAGGATTCCGCAACGTCTAAATAAATGAAGAAGTATTTCACGGAAAAGGTAATAACACACTGATTTAAAGTTCAAACTTTTCCAAGTACACCAATTCTCGGAAAATCCGAAACAGATACCACCGTAAGCGTATCGACACAGCTGGGAAGTTCCAAGTTGTAATGAATCAGAACTTCCCTCTTCTTTGGGCTCGGAACGCTACTAACCAACTTCCCATACACACTCGAATTTGGATTGTTTCGTTAGGTAAAAACTTCCAGTCAAATAGCTTGAAGTGGAATTAAGCCCGAGTGGAAAATTCGCAACTGGATCCCCAGTTTGAGAACAACGCGCTATGGATAGTTTAATTAAAAGTCCGAGTCTATGAATTTGTTCGGTTCATATTTTGGACAGTTTTCACAGCCATGAGTTGCTAAAAGTGATTGCATTTGAATTTCAGTGGTCAGTTCGAGTTTTAGTTCCACCAATTAATGTTCTACTGAAATCTGTCTTGGACCCAAAGGTAGAACCACTAGCTTTGAGTTCATGTTCCAACTGTCATTTAAAAAAAGAAAATTACCAAGTCCAACTGACTTTCATATTTATGTGTGTAGACTCGTGTTTTTTTTATTATTGTTTATTTGTTTCAGAAATATCCATATACCGTATATTTTACCGTCCGTATCCTATAATAGAAACATGGGCAATATTTTGTCCATGGTCTTACAAGCAGGTCGTAACACAAATAATTTAAAAATAAGTGAATGTTGACTTTTCGTGGCTGGTACCTTTTTTTTGTTGACGGGAAGGTCAAATGCATTTACGCATCGTCCCTGCGGGGTGGTGCTAACCGCAGGCGATATGTGGGACTCCTGGTAAAGGCGTTCCCTCCATACCAACTAAACATCCTCCCCGGCCTGACCTTCAGTGCGCTATTACGGAACGGCTCGGGATCTTCACATGTGAGCGCAACTACACCGAGACCGTCCAACGCTGCCCGACTAGGCACTCTTTGCACCAATTGGTGGCCAGCAGCCACTCCTCCACCGACGGCTGCTCGACCTGGCGCGTCCTCCTGACGAGGACACCGGGAGCAGCCATCGGACCGCACCCGGGGACTTCGGGCGCGCTCGTTGCCCTGAAAAGGGCTGTCCGGAACTAGCCGTGGTGGGAAAACAAAAACAACTCGACGTTGGCATGTGACTTCGAATGCCAATCGTGGCTGGTACCTAGTCTGAGTAATTACTGGCACGAGTAATGATTTTCAAATAACTAAATTTGAACATCCTAAATCAAAATGAATATTTTAAATTTTTGGTGTTACTTAAACCAAAGCCAGGTCGGCGAAGTCACTATTACATTTAGGAGAGACAAATTGATTCCCTTAATTTAACTCTAAATGGTTTGAACCTGTGAAACCAACTGAGCCCAACATGTCCACTCTAATCCGCACTGACCGCAAGCTAAATTACTTATTAAATTCGGCTTTAACATAATCTTTCTTTCGTTTCATACTCGGCTCGTAATTTACATAGTTTTTACTTATCTTCACGCTACTGCGGTTCTAACAAGTGTAAAGGAAAATTTATAACCGTGATTATCTTTTTCCGTCGGACAAAATGTTCTTTGCATGGTTGCATACGATATTCTTTTATAAGAGGTTTTGGGGGCAAACCAGCATACACTTGACGGCATGTGGTAATATAGCTTTTAAGTGTAATACATATAATACATACAATCACGCTTTTAATGTCTAATTGGGTGAACGGATAGCCTTCGGTAATATGTAATATATTATTTATTGCACATAAAAATGCACAGGTATTTCTTTGAGTAAAAAATAATTAATTTTATTTTTTTGTTTGGCAAGTTTAGTTATGATTGAAATTGATACCAAAAGAAATAGAAAACGAAAAACATGGAAAAAATTCCTGTCATGGATAAGTGCTGAGACGGGACTTGAACCCGCGACCTTTCGCTATCCGGGCGACAGCTCTTCCAACTGAGCTACACAGGACTGAGATACCAAATTAAATAAAAAACGAAAATAATATTAATAAATAATTTGGTATCAATTTCAATCATAACTAAACTAACAAAAAAAATAAAAAAAAATATTTAAAAAAAAAAGCAAAAATGTCTAACTTAACTGATCGACGGTATTTGTAAAAATATCTTATCGGGTGTTAAAGGTGTAAATCTGCAACATTGTTAGGCATACGTCAGCTAAATGACGTAATCAAAAAACGAAAGACATGGCTAAATTTGTCGTGGTCAAAAAGTCCTGTGTAGCTCAGTTGGAAGAGCAGTCGACCGGATAGCGAAAGGTCGCGGGTTCAAGTCCCGTCTCAGCACTTATCCATGACAGGAATTTTTTCCATGTTTTTCGTTTTCTATTTAATTTGGTATCAATAGAAATCATCAGAAATAATTTGAAAATTTAATTTATTGATCAAGTGAGTAGTCCACCCGCGAGGCACCAACGTAGTTGTCATGTCAGTTACGGACAAATGTATGCAAGCCAGCAATTGTGCATTACATGTTTTCCTAATCATTACCGTGTAAAGGAAGCACGCCAGAGCAAAATCCCTCCCCAAACGTAGCATTACGTACGTACCCCACCATACCTAGACATAAACAATATTGGATATATGGATACATTAGGGGAAAAATTTATAAATTCCATGTTGTTTTAATAACAATGTAAGCCATGTGTTAACTCAAAATAGTGACAGGCTGTCAACCTATCACCTACATAAAAGGGGCATCTAACCCAAAGAGTCCTTCAGTCAGTGAACTAACAATTAGGACAGAAGTTACATTCTAAATCATTTCAGTAGTCCGGGTATTGTGACTAGGCTTTAATCAGCCTATTGATAATTGAAACAATAGATTGTCTCTGATGGTATAAAAACTCTGACCCTTCCCCATGGCTCTTTCCTACCTTCAGAGAGCCTGATTCAAGCGAATAATTCACTACATCCTATTTGAAATATACATAGCTCATCAAACTCGAGCGGAATAGTTATGGTGCAAATGGACGGGAAAATTTATATTTCAAAAGTTTCTTACGAAAACAAAAAGGATATTATTACTAAACTCCATAAAAATAATCTGATCCAATTTAGCCCGGCAATGAAATTATATGAGTTGTCAATAACAGTAAGTAACAATAATAACTGTTAAGCGAATATTTATCGAGTATTAAAAGATTAGAAAACTTCATTTAGTAAGTAAAATATGAATTTTTGGGACTTTAGTAAAGCTATGTGGGACATTTCTGAGAGAGAAATTATATAGAGGCCTAGAAACTCTAAATCTCAGACCGACTCACGTGATAATTATATCGATTAGAAATCCCTTAGTTGTGTTTTTGTATTAGTATAGTGTTTTCCCCACAGAACACAGTTTCCCTTTGCAGTTTCACCCGAAAATTATACATTAAATTCTGCATTATACATAATATTACACGCAGACGTTTATTAGAAAGAGAAGATTAGATTAGACCTTAAATGAAATAATTTATCACTTACAATGCAAAGAGACTTAAAAACAGTTTCGAGCACGAACATCGATTTCACTACACCATTAATTCAGTTTTTTACTAAACCAAAATATATAATAAAAGTTTCAAAACCAAAAATTAAAGATTCAATGATGTCATTAATTTAAAAATATCACTATTACATATAATTTGACACGACGTATAATTTGACAACATTGAAAACAATGGAAGAATTAACGTGTTTGCCTCGCCAGTCCACAATTATGGCTAAAAGGATAGTAGGTTTAAAGGTAGCCAGTGTAATTACTGGGCATGGAAAGCATAATTATCATCTTAGTCCCTAGGATGGCAACGCACTTACAGTGTTAATACTTTAACACACATTACAACGATAAATCATATTAATGTATAGTAATTTATGTATAAGAAATCTATATTGTAAAATTATTTTAACGTATCGCGCACCTCAAAGCACAAAATAAAACATTAAATGAATTGCTCTTTGCCTGATATATAGGTACGACACAGGCATCGGATGAATCTGACAGAAGCAGTAAAAGGTAATAATCATATTAAAATATGAGAAATAAAGTAGCCCGTTAACTCCAAAATGCAGAATCAGTTTTTGTACTGGGTCTTTGTGGATTGTGAATTTCTACGAAATTAAAGCAGAAATTGAAAAACACGTTATTTTCGTAGATTTTTCAAGCGTCATTTAATCATTTAAATGTACACGAACAATGTTCAGTACCTAGTTACTTGTTTTATTGGCACAATTATGTAACATGTTTGTGACGTTTGGATTATTCGTTGATAAAAACCTTATATTTTGATGTCATACATGCATGTTAAATTTTGGTCACCCATCCGAGTACCGACCGCGCACTTGGTTGCTTAACTTTCGTGATCGACAACACAAAAGTTGATAGAAACCTTGTATTTTGATTTTGGTTGAAATTTGGTTGCAATAAGTTAAAGCATGCTACGGCGGTGGCGAGATAGAGCCCAAAGGGCTACTTTGTTAGAGTGGCGGCTTAGGCTTGAAGTGCCAACGGCTGGCCAGTGGACGATTGGCGCCATACAACCAAGCCTATATGAGTGGGTGGGTCGGCGGCACGGCTCTCTCTCTTTCAGGCTTGTGCAGGTGCTGTCGGGGCATGGTTGCTTCGGCCGTTACCTGCATAAGGTTGCACAGAGAGAGGCGAGCCCTCGATGCCACGAATGCGGCTGCGATGAGGACACAGCGCAGCACACCCTGGAGTTTTGTCCGGCCTGGAGTGCACAGCGCAGTGTCCTCATCTCATCCATAGGTACTGATCTCTCGTTACCGACTGTGATCAAACACATGATCGATAGCGAAACATCATGGGATGCAATGTCCTCCTTCTGCGAACACGTTATACTGCAGAAGGAAACGGCTGAGAGAGCTCGTGAGGCAGACGCTCACGCTGCTCCCAATCGCCGGCGGCGTACGGGTCGGAGGAGGCAAATGAACATCGCACTGCATCCGACGTGAACGGGGAAGCGAGCGACGGAATGGGTCTCCGTCGCTTGCGTTTCTTCTTCTCCCGACATGTGGTATAAGTGAATATCCAAAGTATTCCGCGGATATTCACTCATAAAGTGTTGTCCTGGGCCACGACATTGGGCCACCGTCGTTCAGTATCGTGAAGAAATTTAGGTTCCCGTACTGAACAAAGTGACGATAACTCGCGGAATACTGTCTGTTTTGGTTGGTAGGCTGCAATACAGAGAGTCCAACATAATCTTGCTGTAGACCCCATTACACAAGATAGATATAAAATCTTTCAGACAAAAAAAAAAAAAAAAAAAAATACTCGAGTTATCGTGCTAACGCACAGACACACACACAGAGACATAATACCAAAAACGGTATTTTTGGACTCAGGGAGGTCCAAACGTGTAAATCCGTCAAAATCTCGAGGTCGAATTTTTTGATGATTTCTCTAATTCTTCTTTCTCTAACTTGTTTTTCTTATTTTGGTAAAACCTATTGTCAATATTTAAAAAAAAAACACTAAAATGTACAAATTTTGAAATATTCTTATACTGGTTTGTTGTTTCACACGCCTATTTTTATTTAAAACTTTCACTCTTATGGTTTACGCGTGACAATAGTTCGCAAATCGCCAAAAATTGTATGTAACACGCGCCCCCTTAAGTTTCGTTCGCGTGATTCCTCCCACTCTGTTGCCAAATCTAAATCAACTCTGATCTTGGAGTGTCAGAGTGTCTCCGGCAATTAGTGTAAACACTGGTGACCTACAACTGGGACGGAGGGTACTTCACTCTGCCTCGCATCAAGGTAAGGACTCGCTAGCGAGATTGGCGGACAGGGATGCTAAGCTTTTTCTTTGTTGAAATGATGGGTATTAATAAGGGCACTTCAAGTAACCTTGGCGTTAGGATTTGGTGGAAAGGTTGGCGGAAAACAGGGGCGCTAAGCTTTTTATACTAAAATGAAGTGAATAACATAGAGTTTTGTACTTGAAAGGCTTAAATATAATTTGTAAAAGTTGTGGAAGAAACATTTAGTAATCTTATTGTGATTTTCCAATGACTCGATGCAAAGGGCAAGAAAATAAACGGACGCTATACTTTTTGTATTAAGACCAAAATAATTAATGTTTTAAAAGCTCACATTGTATAAAGACATAAAATAAAACGTTTAAATTCTACGTATAACTTTCTTTTTAAAATTTACTAATAACATATTCATCAGCCGTACCTAAAACAAAATTATTCGTGTTTATCACCATAACCTATCCCTTAGCTCTCGACCGTAAACGCAGGTATGAATTTTAGGCGTCGCTATACAGATAGACAGATATCCGAACAGTTACTGAGTACCCGTAGAGCTAAATTCTATTTTTCTAAGTAAGTTTACCTTTCCCATCCGTCGATATTTTCATATTATGTCGGAGGCTGTAAGATAGAAAGGAATTATATTGTAGATACTCATCCAAAAAGTCTGAAGATACACCTTTCATAAAAACAAGACATTGACAAAAATTATCGTACTGCTTACAACTCATCGTCATTTTTTCACTGTCAGCGTAAAAAGGTGGTAAAGTTAGAAATAGTAGAAAAACCTAAAGAGCTTACCTTCCTTTTTCGGAAGGAGCTGGATATAAAAGTGGTAAAGGTAGAAATAGTAGCAAAACCTAAGGAGCTTACCTTCATTTTTCGGAATAAGTGGGATAAGAGTGAGGGTTAATATGTGGGTGGGCGACCACGAATTTTAACTCCCTTTTCCACCGTACTCCGGGAGGTAGGTTAAGCTGGTGTTTCCCGCCACTGTCGAAAGATGACAGAGGCTAGAAATAGCGACTGATAACTGATAATTGGAGCGAGAAGGTCCTCGAGTTTCAACCACATACCAGGAAACGCAGTGTTGGTAGGTCCCTCACACGGAAGCCTCCTCGTGGCGGATCCTGGTAACGTGGTGGGGAACCTTTTTCGGCGGGTGTGTGGCTTTTGATATCAAGTGTGTCCCTTGGCATTCGAAGTCACATGCCATCGTCGAGTTGTTTTTGTTTTCCCACCACGGCTAGTTCCGGACGGCCCTTCTCAGGGCCACGATCGCGCCCGAAGTCCCCCGGGTGCGGTCCGATGGCTGCTTCCGGTGTCCTCGTCACGAGGACGCGCCAGGTCGAGCAGCCGTCGGTGAGGAGGCGGCCTATATGGCTGGCGTCGGCCAGAGGCCCACAGGGGCTGGCGTTAGTCGGTAGCCCCTGTGGGCTGCTGGCCACCAATTGGTGCACAAGGAGTGCCTAGACGGTTTTGGTGTATTTGCGCTACACAATAGAACAGAATAGAATAGAATAATCTTCATCAAATCTAAAGTAGGTACAAACATTGTATTCTTAAATATTCTGTAAACCTCTGATTGTTAATTAGTTAAGAATAAAATAATACAGCTAGTAATCCGCGGGAGCCACTGTCGACAAACTGTTACACTGTTTGGCAGACTTTAGAATTGTAAACTCAGTGTATTATTTTGTGATAATAAATAAATAAAAATAAAATTTAAACCTACTTTGACCATTACACATTAATTAATTAATTAGAAGAAGAATTGATTCGCTTCGTTCAAACCTACATTAATATTTCACCCCCCGTTCCATACAAGCTGTCTAATATAACTATTGACTGCCAATATTGTATTTACATAACAATAAAAATGTATGTTCCATCGCATAATGGTATATTAAATGAGTTACTAAACAAATAGTTACTGCATGAAGACATAGTGGTTAGGTATAAAAAGGTCGTATTTGCTATCAAAACATGACCTAAAACCTTTATCTCGTTACTTTCATATTGAAAATTGTGGTGAAACTGTAAGCGGACCTTATTATAACAAAGAAATATATTTACTTTTAAATTGATGCAAATACCTAATAATAATTATAAACGCTCTACTCAATTGACAATACATTAATGTATCCAAAAAGTACAGGTGTCCTTTTATTATTTCACTGTACTCAAATGAGTACAACCATTGTGGTTACAATTACCTATTTGGCTTCGCTGTGCTGAATTAGGCACAATGATACAAGTGAGTGTAACATTTTTGTTTCTTGAACGTAAATATGCTCTCAAATTATTTTATTGTACTTAAATAAGTACAACAAAACTAAACGGGCTATTTAAAAACTCGTCCCAAAAAATAAGCAAACTCTATCTATGAACTAAATATCGAAAGAATTCTAAAGCGACACACTGATGTTCGACGAACTGAACAATAAACATCGAATGAACTTTAAAACAACACAATGTTTTTCGATTGAGCTAATTCGATTTAATTTGAGTTTGTAATACTGAATCAAGGCATTACCATGCAGAAGTAATGAAAACAAGTACCTACAATATTTAAGTTCATTTGATTCAAGTGTATATCGCTATCAAAGCTCGTTAATAAAATAGTTTATTTACTAGATCTTCAAAAAGGGATACCCTTTTGATGACTTAATTAACTTCAAATTGACTAATAATATACATCAATAAAATTGTACATCCCAAAACAGATGTAATTAACAGCATAATGAGGTTTAATTGAGAAAACGAATTCTAGTAAAAACTAAAGAGGGTTAAATATTAACAAACTAACATTAGATATATTTTTACTTTCTCGTATACGCAGTATAATAGAGGAAGTCTTGTAATCGTCAAAAAAATTCGACCTCGAGATCTTGACGGATTTACGCGTTTTGGACCTCCCTGAGTCCAAAAAAATTGTTTTTATTCAAGTATGTATTTTCATCATAGCTGCACGAGGAGAAAATCACCAATCGGATGACTTAATTTTCTAACGCCAAGTCTGTCGGTATAACTGTTGACAGCATTATTATGTTTTGACAGTTAATAATAATATAGCTAGTAATTTGTTGAAGGTTCCGAGTGAAGCTTGATTCCAACTACGACCTTTTACATTTAACATGAGGTGATATGAAGGCCAACAGCTTTCCCGCTAAAGAAAAGCTAACAACCCTCTTACACTGGAGCCTCGCCTTTCTCATTTTATCGCAAGTATTTGTGTAGGACTAGAAAACGCACCTGTTTCTTTGTTGTAAGACCGTTGCAAACATCGGCGGTACCTAAACAAACTGCGGGTAGCCAATAGTGCTCAAATTGTAGTCGAACAACACACTACAGCGCATTGAGTAAGCGCCTTAGCAGAATAGCTTTCTAGGTTTTTCTTAGTAAGACTGCTTCCATTAAACTAAGTTGGACTTTAAGGAGATTATTAATTGGAATATGTTAGAGAGCAAAGCCATCAACCAGGACATATCATAACAGCCTTTATGTTTTGTCTCACTGCTGGGACACAAGGAATCACCTTGTCATCGAAGGAGGTTTAGTCATTAGGCCACCATGTTTGCCTTATGCGGATTGGTGGACGGAGTATAAGGTGATCAAATACCCTTTTGCTGATCCATTAGTCGCCTTCTACGATACACATCGGAGGATATGGGGTGATGCTATTCTACTCTACAGGTATCACATGGCAAAGTCATTATATGCGGTTAATATGTTGCAAGCTCTCGACTCGATTTTGAAAACAAACTTTTTTATGGTCGGATGAAGATCATGGCAGCGTGTCGTTTAGTTTCTCTATAGAACCCATAAATGGCTTGAAGAAAGTTTTAGCTGGCACTGAGTAACATTTCGGCTATTCTTATTTACTGATTAGCGCCATCATCATCATCATATCAGCCGAGAGATATCCGCTGTTGGATATTGACCTCCCTGGAAGATCTTCAATCGATCCAGTGCGGCTCGCATCCAGCGGCTTCTCACGTCCTAAACCAGATCATTGGTCCATCTTGTGAGGGCCTACTAACGCTACGTCTTCTGGTACGCGACCGCCACGGTATATCGGTAAATCTTTCGGATCTCATCATTTCTATAAAGGTCACGCACAACTAAACTTATTATAATAACCGTCACCGTTGCCCTTTGAGTGACCTTGAGCATTCTTATCGGGCCCATTTTAAGGCATTTTTTGGTATATACGCGAAAGTCTATTTAGTTTTGAACCGCATACTCTAAGTACCTACCAATAAAACTATACTTCTCGCACTGTACACAGACTAAAGAAATAAGCTGTCATCTTCGTTAGTTGACTTCTGAGGCGCTTGTTTGCTTTTAAGAACGTCAACTTACGCCGCTTCGAGTGAACGTCTGTTGAACAAGAAATTAGTGTGAGATTTTAAAATGCTTCATCCTGCCGTCGTCTTCATAAAACGTAGTTACGTATTTATATCAATGTCTTAACCAGTTTTGTTTGTATCAAAACATAAGAATTTGCATTTTAAAAGTTCTTAAGAAGCAAGAAACGTAGATTGAAAAGAACAATGCAAATTGCATTGTACTTTTCTATTTGTCTGAAAGAAGTCGAGTTAACTAAGCTGATAGTGATATAGCAAAGGAATATTTGAAACTTTTAAGTAGGCACCCATAAGAGATTAGTTAGATACTTACTTCGAAGACTAGAATTAACAACATTTGATTTTCCCGAAAAGTATATATGACTTGCGCTCCACCCTCGTGGAGTAAAAAAAAAATGTTTCTCCCGAGTTCTTGTTGTAAAAACATGTGTTGAGAGACTCCATTTTGAACCAAAATCAACCATACAATTTTTGTTATTTTAGTAACATTTTCACTTGACATTGGCAAAATAAGTACGATTAATGCGTTTATGATTTAAGATCTATTATTTTTCAATTGTTTTTCAACTATATCACAGATAAACTGTATTATGTCGATTAGATTATATACCTGATTATGTCGTGTATGAGTCATTGACTTTTTTTCCAAGAATGCCAGAATTGCAATCTATACTTTGAAATTTGTGGTTGTCTTTCTCCAATCGATCTTGCAGTTTAAGGATATTTAAATAGACCTATTTAATTACCATATGGATCCTTCCGCGCGCCAAAAAACGCGAGTCCAATGCCACGAGTCGCAAGAACAAGAAGAAAAAAGTTACACTGAGCGTGAATCAAACTTTCTGAAGAAATGAAAAATTATGTCATATAAAAGTTCTATCGCTGAGCAACCTTCTTTTCATTAAGAGCTATTGATTATTTTAACAAATTTATTATTTCAATTTCTTTCGATATCCATCAATATTATATTCCTCAATGTAATATCGTCAGCCACTTTAACAGACAAAAGACAGCGGATTAACTTACTTCCCTCAGCAAAGTAAAATGATACAATCTCTAGAGCTGACTGTGCTCTACAAATTCCCTTATTAAGAGCTACATTGTACTATCACGCTGCAATCTTATTGGACTATTTTTTCTTCCTCGCTTCTACTTAGACTTTGCTGGACAGGCGGCTTTATTTGACGTAGCCTTAAAGTCATTTCACATGAAGCGGCGCAACGTCGTTACACGCGCTTACTATGAAAAAGAGGCGATGCACGACGGACCGAAGCCGTTTCGTAGCCGCGGTTCCGTAGCGTTCATAGTACAAAAAGAGGCGTTCCCTTTTCGAGCTGATAAATGTGCTACGACCTTAAAACGTATGACAACGTCATCTGCGTGACTATTTTAAGGCTTAGATCGGTCGTCTTCTTTTTATCTTATCCTTCTACAGGTTATCCTTGTATCAGGGTTTTTCAAGTCACCATTACTGGCCTCTGCCTCGAAGCTTTGATAACGAGTGATGAATGTATCTTCCTCGCCACATCAAATATTAACGGGTATGGTTTCTAAGCAATTTCAAATGATAACTTTGCGGAGTACGTTGTTTGAAGACGTTTGGTCGAAGCCACGGTAGTTCAGTCCATCACACAATCGAATGTGCGCTAACGCTAGCGACGCTGCAGAGCTGTAACCATCAGCTCTGAGACGCGACGCGACGCTTGAAGACCAGTGGTTACGGGCAGAGCAGCACTTCGACTCCACGCCGCGAGGCATTTTCGAATTCTTTCAATTGTGTAACTTATTGTATAATAAAGTGATAATTGGTATCGCTATCTGAAAAAGTGCAAAAAAGCCACGTCGCGTCACGTGACGTGTCGTGTGAACTAAGTCTAAAAGTCATCTGCAGCCTACAAGAATATTCACTAAAAAAAAAACGTTTGTGCCTCAGTTGTGCGACGGTTTATGAGACGCATGTTCAATTTTTTATGTCAGTTGGTTGGCAGACAATCATACGGCCTGCCTGGTGGTAAGAGGTCACTGTAGCCTTGACCCTTGCAACACTAACTTGTCATTCGCGCGCTGCCAACCCTAATCGCCTTCCCTACTGGAGCTCTGGCGACCTGAACAGATACACAACACCACAAAAATGTTGTGTAATTTGACTATGGTCTTCTATAAGGTGGAGATACTAACCAGTTCCGGCTGCTCCAAATTTGTGCGTAGTCCGCTGTGCCCTCATCATCATCATCATAAACAGCTCATATAATGTCCCCACCGAGGGGCTCGAACCTACCCCACATTAGGGGCGATTAGGCCTTAGTCAACCACGCTGGCCAAGTGCGGGTTGGTCGACTTCACACACAACCTAAGAATTTCTTCATTGGTTGTGTGCAGGTTTCCTCACAACGTTTTCCTTCACCGTAAAAGCGTCGATTAAACTTACATATGAAACGCACTACGCCACCGAACGACGCTGTGCCCTAATTCGATTAAAATTAAATGACCACAGTCAATAGCTGCGCTACTCGCACAGAGATCACGCAGCTGATTACGTCTGAAAAGACGTTAAGCGCTTTTCATCTACTTGACTCATCCGCCTAATGTGAATGCACTCTAAAGTTTCTTTAAGCTTGTGGCTGTCACCTGACAAACCCTCTTAGGCGTGTCCTTCATAATTTTCTATCTTCCCTTATACTTTCTGCTTCTTAGGTATTATCTTTTGTCTAGTTGTGGTATAATGAGATGGGGACAGTTTTTAATGGCCGCCTTTATTTTTGTGTTCATTTTTGATGTCACTCACGGCGGAAGTGCAATTAGCAGTGACTTAGGAGCTAAAATGCTTTTTTAAAGTTCACTGCAATGAGAAAGTCTTTATTCCTTTGTCACGCACTTTATTTCATGTGGCACGGTTACCAAGTGAATGTAAAGGGATTATTTATAATTGATTGTATGATGTGTCTTATCAAAAAAATATATAAATACTTATCATTACATTAATCTTATTTCAAATTCTATTTTTATTTTCATAATTTTGTAAAGACCGAAAAGAAGAAATAAATATTTGAATATGGTTTTGTTCATACCATAATGGTCTATCCACACACATCCCAGGACATGGCCGGGCCGTGTCGGGCGGACGCTCGGGCTTATGAAGGTCCGTCGCCGACTAGTACACAGGCGTGTTTGAACGAGTTCATATAAAAAATACGTAATGTATTTATGTCTATCTGAGCTGAATAAGTCTGGGCAGACAGATGAAATCGATCGACCGATTCAGCTAGGATGGGCTGCATTTAGCAAACTCTCTGAAATCTTCAAGAGTAAGATGCCAATGACAGTGAAATGTCGAGCGTATATACAATGTGTCCAACCTGTGCTGAATGAGACCTGGACGCTCACGAGAGAGTCCGTCCAAAAGTTGCAGGTCGCTGAAAGGAAAATAAAGCGATTATGTTAGGTATAACACAGAAGGACCGGGTGAGAAATACGGAAATCCGTAGACGAACTGGAATACCTGACGTAGTCAGCTGCGTTACAGGAAGAAGTGGCAATGGGCTGGACACGTGTGTCGCAGGACCGATGGAAGATTGTGGAAAAGAACATATTTTCTTCCTCTCTTTCCCTCGTAACCAGTTTTACTTCAGTCGTGTGGTATTAAGCACACTCGTTTTTTTATTGCTACCTAGAGTTCTGAAGAGTTCTTTCCCTCATCTTATCCCACCTACTCCTTCTATTTTTACTATAACGTGTGCTGAATTATGTTGCGTTGGATAGTGAGAAGCTAGGTCACTCTAGCCAGCCCAATATCAATTCCAGCCCAGTGTTTCTTCTTACTACTCTTTAGTAGAGGTATGAAAAATCACCTCACACGTTAGTAAGGCGAGGATAGCTGCTACATCGATCTTCTCTCTCGCATTAGCTATCTGGACTCCACTTACCATCATGATTGTGATGGACTGTTGTTATAAAAAGATATATGAAGAGTTGCAGATCTTCAATAATTGCAAGTTAAGCTACGCATCACGTGGCTAAGCTGGTCTTAAATACAAATTACAACGGCCGATAGCAGTACCTTTACTTGAGAGTAAAATTAGTCCAATCCAATCTTCTAAACATCTTAAAGTAAACACTTTTCCGCAAGATTCTATCACGATGTTCAATTCAAACCAAACACCGAAGAATAATCATTTTGTTTCTAACGCTATTCCCTTTCTCTCTAAACGGCATTGGTACTAAGCATTTATTGAAATTGCAAATATTTTTCTTTCCTAATATCAGCAATTCGAATTGAATATGCTAATGACATACTCTGATTTTAGATGCGAGAAGAATACCAAAAAATATTCTATTGCTGGTATTATTTTAGATTACTGTAATCTATAGTAATTACATGCCATTTAAATGCAATAGTCGGTGGCTGGACGACGTTTTCAATTTTTTTTATAGTAATATACAGACCTTGCTACACTGGGTCACAAAAATAGTGGGTCGGTAACCCAAACCTCTATACAAACATACCTACATATATCCACGCTCATAAAATCCCGAGTAAAACCCGGGTATCACGGAACGGATAAAGTCATCATGTCAAGTGCATCATTTTTTAAATCCGCCCTATTTTATATTTAGTCGTTATATTTTTTTAAAGTTTATCAAGCAATTAATTAGAGTGGTATAATTTAGTTCCTAACTTTAAGGTTACCTACAGACCAGACATTTTCAAATGATTGAAAAAAATATATAAATGTCATAATTGCTACATTGTAAGTATTTAGCAAAATTTCTGGTTGCATTTGTGAAAGCTAACCAACTTTCGCTACGGCAATGGGTGTCTTGAGACAGGTATCAGGACAGTGTGTGCTTCGAATAATGCTAAAAGCCATTGACCTAGCTAATATCGAATAGAACTTGTTAAAACCTACTAATCTACATTGTGCCAAGTGGCAAGTGGTAATTCAACTTCCCAAGAGACCTGTGGCACTCTTTGCCTGTTAAAATCGGTAACTAGGAAGGATAAGTCCGCTTGAATGTAAACTGTCACTACAGTCTATTGCATGATTCATCATCGTCATCAACAGCTCATTATAATGTTCCCACCGAGGGGCTCGAGCCTACCCCACATTAGGGGCGATTAGGCCTTAGTCAAACACAAGTGCGGGTTGGTCGACTTCACACACAACCTAAGAATTTCTTCAAAGGTGTGTGCAGGTTTCCTCACGATTTTTTCCTTCACCGTAAAAGCGTCGATTAAACGTACATATGAATTCAAAATTTGAAAACATATTTGATACGTAGCGGGGTTCGAACTGGTGCCTCCCAGGTGGGAGACAACGCCTTTTCGCACTACGCCACCGACGCTTCACGATTGCATGATTGGTACCACCTAAATGTCACTTAGGGGGCGTCGAGGACGAGCACTTCAAATTCAAGCAAATTATTGTCACCTAGCTACTTTTGTTTATATAGGTAGGTGACAGTTATCATAACACAAAAAACGTTGGCTGCTCTGTGCTGCAGACAATGTAATGCATTTGAAAGATACCACTAAAGATGGCTCCTTGCAAACAGGTACGTAATCAAAATCTCAATATAGCGAAACTATTCTATAAGACGAAGATTCAAAGTTCAACCTAGCGCAGGACAATAAAAGGGGTACCCCAACATCTGTTGAACACAAAACATTTTCCAAACACGATGCAAACACAAAGTATTATGCAAAATCGTACCAGTCCGAATGTGAGAGCCAGAAGCCAAAATAAAAGTAATAAGAAACCTACACAATAATCATTTGAATACGAATGTACTGATTTCGGTAACGCTTCGCCTTACATTTATATCCTATACTTCTCAATATTCCTGGAATTGGTATCCCTAGCGTAATAAGCGGTTTTACGACTATCTGGCACCTATTTTGTTGGGTTTTGTTTTATTTAAAGCCAGTTTTTTGCGTAACATGTGATTCTCCTTATCGTTTCAGTGAGTTTTATTCAAATTTTCGGTGATTGTTACTATTACATCTAAATAACAATGAATCGGTATTTTCGTTAAATCGCAGTAACGTCTTCGTATTATAGTGATTGTAAAGCAATTATCTGATGTTACAACTTGGCACTGCCAAAATTTATTCCCAAGCGGTTATGAATTAGTAGGGAATTTCCGTAAACACCACTTCTGTCCAAAAAAGTTTCCATCGTCTCCCAAAACTGTTTTGCCGAACCGTATAAGTTCCAAACTTACAAATCATGCAAATTCTTCTACTAACTCTTCTCGTATTACGCACCATTTGCAGATTAATGCGCTGGTTTACAAACAACGGCTTAGCGACTAGCCAAAGTACTTAGATATAGGGAAAGACGAAAATACTCAGGTCATCTATGCCAAAAAATATTTCTAATGTACGCGGTTGGTTTTCACATGGATGACAAGTTTGTTATTTATTTTCCGTGCTTTGATACATACACTCACATGTAAACTTTGGAACAAATCGTGTACTCCCAACGAATGATTAAATTGTCATGCCCTTTTACTTATATTTTATTGTCTTAGCGCTGTAATTACGTTTATTAGTTTAAAAAATAACAAACATATTATAAATCTAAGCCTGCTAAGCAATTTTAAACTAATGGGAATTGTAATAGATTCGTAAAACATTTTCCTGGGCAAGCTTACACAATTTGGTGCATTTTAAAATGTCGACCTATCTATAACCACGCTTTGGTCTACAGTGAATAGACAAGAACTCAATATGAGAAGATGTGAGTGATCTCATCATAGAACTCATGGCCCCACCTTTAGATACAGCTATAGATATAATATTCTCTAAATCGAGTTACTATTTTGAGCTGGTAAATAACAACGAGCTAACAGCTTTACTTTGAAGCGCACGTCCTAAAGAGATACCTAAACCCTTACAAAAGACTATTGTCAAATCATCATCATCATCTGGGAGACGTCCATTGTAGGACATAAACCTCCCCAAAGGATCTTTAAGCGACCGGTCCTGCGCTATCCGCATCCAGCGGCTTCTCGTTATTGTAAAACAGATAACACTTTATGGTGATGTTTTGTTTCTGCTGGTGTTCAGTTCCATGGCATGATAGAGCCATGATTGCGAGTATCACCTTTGTGTACCCAGAATTCATCTCGATCAAAATACTTACCACCAAGCGAGGCATGTGCTCGACTACCACCCTATTGTATGTAAATAAGCTGCTTGGCTATATAGAAGTACAGTTTTATGTACTACATTCACAACATTTCAGCACATTAGCTCGGTTTTGTTCAAAAATTGGACCGCACGCTCAACCGAGCTCTTGGAATTTGCGATTTGGAGACTCCATTCCATGAAGCAAGCTCCGAAGTTTTCGTGTGAAAGCCGCTATAATTATGTTCAAATATCTTCCAACCGTCATCCTGATTCCGAATTAATTTGGAAAACAACTCTATGTTCACTATTTAGTTTTCATTGAAGAGTTAACTTCGCATAATGATTTAACTGTATTAAGGGACTCTCAAATCGTTTCACCCTCTGAATTCTTTTTGCACTTAATGTGCCCCTTTTGTGTTTGACTGACGGTTTTCCTTACCAAATTACATATATTGTCACGTCTTTTGACAGGAGAATCAAGCGACGAACCTGAAAATTCAACTTAACGTTATAAGAATTTTGTTTGAATAAACGCTAGCGCTATTTATTGAAGCGGTTTTCTTATAAGATGCTGAATATCATTTAAATGTTTTATTTAACAGGAGTCTGCTTCTTCTAAAACTCATCATTTCAGCCGAGAGACGCCCACTTGGACATAGGTCTCCCCCAAGGATCTCTAAACCAGCCGGTCCTGCGCTGCCCGCATCCAGCGGCTTCCCGCGACCTTTACTAGATCGTCATTCCACCTTGTGGGGGGCCTACCAACTCTGCGTTTCCCGGTACGTGGTCGCCACTCGAGGACCTTTCCGCCCCAACGGCCGTCAGTCCTCCTCGCAATGTGCCCTGCCCACTGCCACTTAAGGTTCGCAATTCTTTGTCCTACGGCGGAGACCTTGGTTCTCCTGCGGATCATTTCTGATATGATCACGCAGAGAAACTCCGAGCGTTGCCCTCTCCATTGTGCCCTTTTCTAAAACTAGATAACGGTAACAAGAAACTGACTGTTTATAAATTTGTGAACAACATGAAATCGACCGTAGGTGTAGATTTAAATAACAATACAAAAGGATACCAAAGCAACTTCTTAGCGTAACGCTACACATTCTTTATTATTCTCGGTTTGGATACTTTGCGATTCAACAATTTTGTGTTCGTTGCCAAATCGGAATTTTTCGAATTACACCATAACATATGAGCGGAGTCCCGCGCAGAGACACTTATTTGTAATGTGGTTATTACTATTTTGGATGTAGGCCAACGAACGGGCCACTTAAGTTTAAAACTGGGGCTACCTGCTGCTCATGAATACGCCTTCGCCAAAGAACATTGATTTACGAAAGAATTGCATGCTAGGATAAAATTTGACTGGTAAAGATATTTGCACAAGCACTTCTAATACTAAAATCAAATTACGCTGAGTCAGCAAAATTATATTTAATGATTTCCAAAATTATACAATGCGCAGTTAAGTTACGTATGCAATTTAGATTCAATTTGCCTTACGTTCTCTGGGGGAACTTACAAGATTGCAACATTGAAATAGTTGGGTGGGTATTTAATTAATCAAGACATTAAACTACTAATACAGAGTGTAAAAGACATGAACAGTCAAATGAGAACCATGTATTCTGCTCACCATCATAACATTTTTTTTCTTTCAGACTATACCTGGGAAATTGATAGTTACGATTTTATTGAAGGTCAAAGTCATATATTTTTTTTTTTATGAAAACGTATTTTATACGTTGTTTCTTAATTATTGTCCAAAGAAACATTATCATTTTTTTTTAGTATTTCATAACAAAAAATGGCTTCAAAACGTTAGCATTCAATGTAGCTCACTCGTTGCGCACGGACACTAACGAAGGGGGCCGCCGTCTGGCAAAATTATCGCGGTTTTGGGAGTTGCGTGCGAGTTGAGCCCTTTACATTGCGCGGTACAATTTGTAATTTTTTTTTCCACCAAAAAATAAAAATCATTTCCCAGCAATATTTTTTTTGAAATTTGTCTTATTTTGATGTATAGAATACATGGTTCTCGTTTGACTGTTCATGTCTTTTACACCCGGTATAATTATGTTGACCACGGCAATTCTTGCACAGAATATTCTTTTTTTACGATACTCTTTATTTTAGGCATTAAAATTTTTTGCACTTAAATTCCTCTATGAATGCATGTATAGTTTCATTAAACTTTCTCGTCACTAAACGGTCAGATGATGATACACGGTTACCACATTACCCCCGCAACTGCTCTCATGATAATGATTTATTGGTTAGAAATTTATGTTCATAAGCTTCTTCACAGACGAAGAAGAAACCATCGGAAAGATGAAATCATGGATGTCGCTTCAACGCCGGGAGAAAAGGTAAGTGTTGACCATTCAAATGGCACCAATGTCGAGATAGGTACACTTTGCAAACGTGACATATTTGTAATTAATTTATTGCTATTGTTTGGATGTACTATCTACCTTTTAAATCAAATTAAAAACATTTTTATAGTTTTTATAGGAACTTTTTTTTATGTTACGAGATGGCAAACAAGCTTGCGGCCCACCTGGTGTTCAGTGGTAACCGCCGCCTATAGACACTTGCAATATTAAGTGTAAATCACTTAAGACCGCAAGTGCGTTTGCCATTCTGGGTCTACCACCTAGTTACTACTTTGAAAATTATTATGCCAGATCCGATGTTATAAAATCTATGGTTTCCAACCTACACCCCATGCTACTGCAACGTATAATTCCGTAGTACTTTACTAGGAAAATAATCACAGATAGTTCCCTTTCATTGCCAAAAACCTCCCCGTGAACAAAAACCGTAATTTATAGAATCTTGACAATCAACTTAGAGCTTAATGCGAATATAATGGTAATTTACTTTCTGTATGCGATGTTAGAGGAAGAGAAAAAGATAATTAAGATTCTTCCATAATTATTTTTACACTCGGAAGAAGGAAGCCATTTATGAACAAGTTATAGAGATTACAATAACGTAAGTTCCAAATGATTATTGCTTAGCATTTTGTATAGTCATTTTAAATTATAGAATCGCATTGTATAATTTACTCGTATTTAATTGGGTTAGACCTGGTTTAGACCACAACATTTTATATGTACCTATAATTAGTGGACTTGTGATTTTTTATTAAGCATGTATACAACAATAATCGCTTATTGATCACAAATCGCTAAAGTAAAATATGCAGAGTAGGTAGTTGGTAAATTACTCAGAATCAAAAGTGTCCAAGAATATCTATAATTTATGAATAACATGCACCTAAATCTTTATTTGCCACCTGAACTCATAAAGGACAAAGATTTCAAATCATAAATGTATTATTTGAAGCCGTATTATGTATAAAGTTAAGAAATGATGAAGCATTCAATGCAAAAATTCAAGTCCAAGGTAAAGAAATGTAACTCCTCAAAACTGACGAATTTACAAAGAGTCGAACTGACTTATTAGTAAAGCAAGTTAATTTAAAGTAGCTTAATAAACTACACACTGGAGGTGTGCCGCAGTGTTGTCACACTCAAAATCCCGTGGGCGCTCGCTCAGCGAATCGACTGATTAAATTAGCTCTGCAAAGTGCGCGTTAAATAGATCCGATTCCATGACAGAGTTGGAAAGACGCCGTATCTGCAATGGGGAAATAGCGTAAAACTTAGAATCTTTTTACAGCCATTGACGAAGCAGCAATTTAATCATCTGAATCGATTATTTATAGATTTTATCCAAAATTAATTAAAAATCAAAGTCTTGCAGAATTCTTAAAGAAGAAAAGGTTGCATAAGCATTAGCGCTTAAAATTTTTGGGAGTGTTCAATTTTTATCTTCAGCCTACAAAACTTTCCAGTGCTTTATAATGACTTGGAATAAACATTATATCGGTGATATTATTTTATTTCTTTAAATGCAATTCACTCGGTACCTATGTAATTCGGGTTTTAATATGTAGTCGAAAAATATTAACGAAAAATTTTGTACTTCATGTTAAATATCTTCATTTCTGTAGAGGATTACTGCTACCGAATGTATAGAAAAATATATGCATGTTAATTTTTTTCACCCATCCCAGTACTGAACATGCAATTGGTTGCTTAACTTTCGTGATCGACGACTCAAAATTTGATAGAAACCTTATATTTTGATGTTATACATGCATGTTAAATTTGGTTGCAGTAAGTTAAAGCATACTCGAGTTATCGTCTAACGCACAGACACACACACACAGATATAATTCCAAAAAAAATAATTTTGACTCAGAGATTTTGACGGATTTACACGTTTTGTACCTCAAACGTTTAAATCCGTCAAAATCTCGAGGTCGAATTTTTTGAAGATTATAAGACTTCCTCTATACTACGTATACGAGAAAGTAAAAAAAGGAAACTTTAAAAAATAGACCATCAGAATAACGAAGTATCATCACTACGAAGGAAAGGTCCATTCGCCAGAGCATGGAAAAAGGTTTTATTAGAAGCAACGCATTGTAATTGAATCAGTAGCAAGCAATTCGGAACAAGTATAGTTATGATAAGTAGGTATATTAATATTCATAGAGCAAGACGGAACTAATTAAATATTCCATAACCGATCTAGTTCTAAAGACCACCTTTATAAAATTCGCTACATGGTTTTACTATATCTTCGAAAACAGAAAACGATATAGAAGCGTTAAAAATTTATAATATTGCTTTTTAATAAACCATCTATGTTTTACGACATTAGTATAAAATTTAAAAAAGTATAAAATTTTATTTTAGTTTGAAAATCCACATATCTATCTTATATGTTTAGTACTTACTTTTTTATTTAGTAGGTATACTTAAATTATAATTTTTAAAAGTAATAAATTATGAAAAATAAAAATTGTACATCTCATCTTTTATTTGTGTACAGTAGTAATTGCTATTTACAATAAAGGTATAAGAATAATCATGAATCAAATCATCCGGGATGTTTAAATCTATCCCACGGGACAGGGCTCCATTGCTCGACCCTAATTAATTTGCCCTGGGTTCGAGATAACCACTCAATTGATTAATCCAATAGGATTGTATACAATCTATAAACATCTCGTTCATTATGACACCGAGTAGAAATAAATTTGCAATTGGGTGTGTTCTTTAAAAAAACATCCTTATGCACGAACACAACACACACCACACACATGAAAGTAATAATAAAGCCGTGGCTTCACTGCGGAGCACGCGCTGCACGGTGTCCACGACCACGTTAGCTGCTTAAGTTCGCTTGTCAGGCAAAGTGAGTCAACGTTTACACTACTAATAAAATTCGTAGCTACCCACAGCTACGAAAAATTCGGATGCTGTCATGAACTGGTCCACGCAGTTCAACGCAGCACACGCTTTTCTCGCTGGATTGTTTCCAATCACGCTGTGCACTCTACGTAGGCGTATTTCATTTCAACATTCGTGGCCCGATGGAACCATGCAGCTACCGTGTGTGCATATCCTACGCAACGTGTGTGGCGTGCGCAACGTTGAGCTGCGTGGGTGACATATCCAATCAGTACACGCGTGTCCCATTGACGTCATTTCATACGTAGTGTGTTCGTGGGTTGCAGTGGATGTTGTCACTAACATTTTCATTGAAAACAAAGCTTGACACATGTGCGTAGCCTCTCCGTGCGCCGCCAAGGAGTACAGGGGCCTTATCGCGCTATTTACAACGCTACATACACAAAACCTTTATTTCAATGATTCCTCATAACTGTTCGTCAACACGGATGCTTATGCAACGAAACGACACCAATTTCAATGCACAAAATCCACTCCGAACCAAATCATTATAGTTTTCATATATTTTGACAACAGTTTGACAGCTCTCCGCTGTCAAAACGTATGAAAACGATAACGATTTGGTTTTGGTAAAAACGTTGTAAATGGCGCGTTCGGGGGGCAGGTCTGCTCCCTCCCAAATCATTGGTGCTTACTTTTTTTGGCCTATTTTGTATTAAGAAATAGTTGTAAGCATGTAAGCGTAAAAGCGTAAACTAACAAACAGGATAAACAAGATAAACGCAGTTGCTGTTTTATCTTGCTGTATATTACTCAACCAGTGCTCCACTCGCGACTTGGTGCGGAATTCTTTTGAGAATATAAGGAAGAAAAAAGAAAGAAAGCATTTATTGGACAACAACGAAAACAATAGTCGTATGATGCCGGCAGAGTAGAATAAGCAGCACCCCATATCCTCCAATGGGTGTCGTAGAAGGCGACTAATGGACCAGCAAAGGGGTATTGATCACCGCATACTCCGTCCACCAATCCGCATTGGGCAAGCGTGGCGGACTACTGCCTAAACCTCCTTCGATGACAAGGAGAGGCCTTGTGTCCCTGCAGTGGTTAGAATTATAAAGGCTGTTATGATGAAAAAAAAACAAATATCAGTATAAAAATAATAGTAATGAATTAACCACTAGTACTTATCATAAGAAATAAACAGAACATTATCAGGCCAACTAGGTCACTATATGTATAGGTAAAATACCAGTGAAAGAATATTTTAAATCGGCCCCGAAGCTGCTGAGCCTATTCCGTACTAAACACACAAACATAAAAACTTTCTCTTCATACTCGAAACATTAGTAAGAAAAAAAGAACGAAATAGTTTTATGTAGGTTAGGTACACCCCGAAATCTGAGAAAGCATTATTCAAAAAGTTGCATGCTATAAATTTACAAAACTATTTCTGTTGAACATTGTCCTCGTTGCAATGTTATGCAATATTTTATTTTACGACCATCCCAGTCACCGTAGTAATATTCATTAAAACGTGGAAAAAGCCATCACCACGGCTCACTTCATTCCACTTATTACTTTGTTGAGCTCGATGGGAATGTTTAAAATAAATTTAACAGGATCCTGATTAATTAAAAGTAATTATGTACCATAGCGCATGTATAATCGGATTTTAATATCAATTACGTCAGCTTAAACAGGACAGCACACACAAAGGAAAATATTATGCATTTTTCTGCGGAACGTTATACTTGCATTTTAAATACTAGAAAAAATACTACCTACTTATCTTCTTGTACGTACGCCCCAAAGAACCAATTCCTCCGTGGGCCAATGTAAATATACGTTTTTATAACAAGCTTCCGAATAATATTAGAGACTTGCATACTATTAAAAAGACATTAAAAATTAGACTAGAGGTATAAGTACTTATTACAAGTTTAACAACCCATACAAATGATCCGAATGGATGGGATCTGCCCAAAAGGGACACTTATAAAAGTATAATATACACAATGTCTTGACCTATAATAATGTCTTTAAATCATTATGAAATTGTAAACTGGTGAGTTTCTTTTGCCGCTTTTATCAACGGGCATATAAAAATAGCTACTTAAATAAAATCATTATATTCGTCCCAAAATAGATTGTGACGATCTAAAAGAACTCAGCAAAGTCGTTTGAGTAAAGAACTTTTGTATTTTAACTTTGTCAGTGAGTGTTACAGGTATTTCTCGACATTTTTATAGGTTTTTATAGGTAATAACTGTAATCAGCGGTAAACATCACGCGGTCCGGGTTCGAATCCTCGCAGCGGCAAAAGTTTGTGTGACGAACTCGAATATTTGTATAAAAATATCAAAAATTACTCTGTACCAATATTAAAAAAAATATCTGTTACGTAATATCCACAACACAAGTTTGTAATGATACCTAATTTGTACTAGATAAATGTATTATATTATTATTATATTTTTAAATCATCGCCTATATGAGCTAACTTGATGCAAATAAAGTACAGCGTGAAATTGACCCATAGAATAACCCATTTTCTATGGAAAACCTTTTACGTGGCGTGTGTGGGGCTCGCCCGGGAGTTCCCGGGTATACTCCAAAAACCATCAGTACGATCACAGTCCTTTGTGGGGATGTTTCGGGAACGGCGCACAAAGTACGCCTCGACTCCGACACGCCTCCGGGCTGCCCAGAGAATAACCCTAGCAAACAATCCTTACTATTTTCCTACTGCGTTCCAGTGAGCCAACTGCTCTGTCCAACCAGTTACACTACAGGCCTTCACTAGGCTGTTGGTCCAACAATTTTAGTCCAATTAATTAAAAAATGCTTTAGAGTCCTTAACTTAGATTCGAAACTTCAACTGCAACACATTTAGGTATTTTATTTGTCATAAATCAAAAGAGAATTGATGTCATATTATTAAATAATTAAAATCTATATTCCTTAATACACCACTGCCCCGCTCATTTATTTTTCTCTAAGTTGAATTATACTTTCCTTGACCGGGCGCCTAAATTCGGGCGGCTAACCCATACCCTATCTACATTTATAATAGCATGTCCAAACTATAATCAATCAACCATGTATTCATTATATGAGGTACGTTTATAAACCCAAACTGAAACAATGAGTTCTAATCTAATATACGAGGCTATGTTAAGTCTATTAGTATTTTGAAAAGACAATGGCTCGAACGACCCCATTCCTTCAATATTTATCCCCAAGACGGCAACACTGACCCACAATCCGGCCCGTAACTTAACTATGAGAGGGGTTATAACTTATGTAGGGAGAGTAAGTATAGTGTTGTACAGCCTTAGTTTGTGAAACAAGTGATTAGTAAGAAGCGGAAAAAGAAAGTTTTTTATAGGACCAATCTGAAATCGATAGCTTTATAATTGAGAAAAAAGATAGAACCACTGTATCAGGTTTTTGACGTAGATTGTTTTTTATGAGTGTCACCTTTCGATAGGGACCGAGAGCAAAAGCTCAACACACCTTCCGAAGAACAGAGGGATATAGATATTTATTAGATATTATTATAGTTAAATATTTTTCGTTACTTACTCATCCAAGTACCTACTAACTTCGCACATAGTGCTTATGTTCCGCGATCATTGCTGCTTTATCTCTTGAGTTTTTTAAGTATGTGGTATGTGATATTAGCGCTCTCCAGCCAATACCTGTCTCTAAATCCTACTCATAAACTTAATCACACAGATTCACACACAAGGTGACATATTCAACTGCTATATTCTTTTTTCTTATTCGACGTATACCACCTCTTTCAAAACAGGTCCAAATTAATTAAAATAGCCAAATAATATCACGGCTGATATCTCTAGACTTGCACCGCACCAAAATCGTGTCCCAACAGACAGTTCCGAGCTGAGCGGCTTCTAGCAGCCCAACGGTTAATTAAATTCTATCTGCCGACCGCCGGCACACAAAACAGTGGTGAACGACCGCCTAAATAATATCATTGCTTCTATTAATTCACACTCGAATAATAAATGTCCTATTTTTCGCTACCGCGTTATGTGCTTTCAATGTTTTCCAGGTCTAGGAACGTGATTATTTACTTCCGTTGAGTTTACTCTGAGGGATTCCCTAATCCGCCTTTTCCTTTTTACAGCACATTTTACAACACACGAACTCACCACGCACCATTTCGCACCCGCAGAAGTACCGCAGGATACCAAGACCCGGTTTACACTCGTCGCGCTATTTTAGGTACTGACATGACATGTGCCTGGACGCTTGTCTCCGATTCGTCCATGTCACGGAACGTCTGAGCCAAAGTCTGAGACCTTAGCTCTCCCTTTGGACTCGAACTCTGTAGAGTAGCAACTCTAAGAGCCTCCTTCATGGGTGAGACACTTACTGAATTTTACAAATAGAAGAATAACGAATAAGAAAGGTGACGATAATTGACGCTTGGGTGTCACTCTGTGTGAATAAAACATGTGGATTTTTCCTATGCTCCTATAATATCACTTCATCGGGAGGTTTAAATTGCTGAGGCCAGCAATCTGGAGATTGAGTTAGCCACCATAAACTATTGGTAACGAGATCGGAAGGAAGCTGACCACGAGACGCAACGTCTGCCGGATTTTGATCGGATCTCACGTGACCCCAACGACGACCCCGACATTTGGAATAACATCATGAATATGCGAAACTTGATTCGCAACGAAAGTCATCCACTGCGAAGGATGAGAGCGAAGCCAAGCGTATACAATCGTTGAATAGGACCAAGCAAACACGTCAGTGCAATGAAACACGGGTAAGTGAAGGTCTGCTACGGATTTTAGTAGATCCGCAAGCAAAACTGCGGCACACAATTCAAGGCGTGGAAGCGATGTTGATTTAGTTGGTGCAACACGAGCCTTAGGGCATAGGGTGTAAGAAGTAAAAATCCTTTTATGACAAGTTAACACTACTGGCTATAGGACCCACCAAAGTCCTAGCCTAGTTATAATGTATCCAGTGACTAAAGCGACAGAGCGACATATACAATATTGCTATTAGTCATATTATGACTAATAGCAATATTGGATAAAAAAAAGACAAAAATCTACAGTAGGAGAATCAAACAAATCAGTTCGTTTGAATATGATTTCATGCTTTTCGTTAAGTAGGCTTTAATAAAGTCAAGCCTGGAAGAATGAAATTGAGACCTTGTTTTTGGAAGCATCTAGTGCGAATTCACAATGTTCGAATTTTTAACACATAATATAAAAAAATTAATAAATTATTTTATTATATTGCTGTTTGCAAAACCACTGGTGAATCAGACAATGTAAGGAGCCAAGATATTTTTTTTCAACGAAGAATTTTTAATAGTGGAAAGGATAGAAAACTGTT
Source organism: Elophila nymphaeata (assembly GCA_955850985.1). Classification (NCBI taxonomy): domain Eukaryota; kingdom Metazoa; phylum Arthropoda; class Insecta; order Lepidoptera; family Crambidae; genus Elophila; species Elophila nymphaeata. The sequence continues at coordinate 5,680,057 of OY039081.1, forward strand.
AAGGACATAACATAAAATTTAATACAAGTCCCTAAGAAAAACTGAAATTCTAAAATTTCTTATTCCTATAAGGTAAAGAGGTATGTCACCGTCGGCACAGGTCACCTGTATGAAGTGCAAGTTATTCATTTGTAAATCAGTGGAAGAACACTGGGATAATTAATGGCATTGTTAGAAAAAACTATAACAAATCATCCTGTGCCACAAATTCAACACTGATTAATATCATTTATTGTGACAGTTCACCACCGAAACCACCTGTTGTCGAATTTGCTATATCAACCGCCATTTTCCAAAACTACTCGACAGCAGTCATTCCATATTAACTTTAGAATGGGTGTATTGTGGTTAAATAGAGAGTTAATCAACGTCACGACAAGTTTTGACATAGTGACGTAAAACGAAATAATCTCATTCCCAGTGCACATGTTGATTTGCCGCCACTCGTCGCGTTGAATTCAATTAAGCCAGCTTTTGTTCGCTTAGAGTCATCGCCGTCACGTTCTGTTGGTCAAAATGAATAAGGTTTTGACATGTCATGTCCGGAATTAAATAATTTAGATGCAAATAGAATTGAAACCAAGGGATGACTTCGTTTTTGAGATTTGGCACGTTGAAATCTGGGTCCGGCTGTAATATATGGACATCCCTATTCACATTACTGATTAGAGGCCAGTTAACGTATAGGGGTCAAGTGACTTAATCTTTGGCCTATATATTTTCCCGTCCAATTTATAAGCCTTGATTTATGGCCAATTAAGCTCAAACTATTGATAAGTAATCCCTAATCGTCCCAACTAGTTTCTTGGGCATTTGCTAGATATTTCCATCGTCACCAACCAGCTATTTAGACATATTAGACAAAGAAATCATCAGTTCTTTGTTTCGTTATTGTATTCGTTAGTACGGTTTCTAAAACACCTCGGTGTCAGGATGTTAAGGGATCGTTAGTAAGAGGCTGGTTACTGTATTACCTTACCATCAGGAGAATTTTTTTTTTTTCAAATTATGTTATTGATTGAGTGATAAATGAGTTATTAATAAAATATTTACATTTTTACCTACTTAATTTGTAATACAAATTAATAATGTTAATGACATTTAATTTATATTCTATTGTATTATGTCTTTAGGAGCTTGTCGCTTAAATATTTACCCACATTAAAGTAATTTTTCTTTATAAGGATATTTAAAAGTTTATTGTTAAATTCTGTATCTTTTTGAATATTTCTTGGTTGGTATGGTAAAATATGTATTACATATTTTTATTGTCATAGATAGTGTACTTGTTGAGTGTAGTTTGATCCGGGATATAGGTATGACCAATTTGTTTTTGTGACTTAATTGTATATTTTGGGTTGTTAGCGATGTGCGTTTTGAATATTTCAGCATGTTTCCTGACAAATTTACAAATTTTAAGAATATGGATGCAGGGTAAGGTAAGTATTTGGTATTCTGTAAAATATGGTTTGCATGAATCGGTACTTTTAATGTTAATTTTTTAATCCGTATTAGTTTTTTCTGTAGGATAAATGGTTTGAACATCAGTACTTTTTCCTCACATTATAGTAGTTGAACCATACGCATACGCGTAATACATTACTAGAGCTGTTTGTATGTCGGTAGTCTTTTTTTATTTCAAGAAACGCATATATAAACTTAAAAAGCTGATATTTTAATTGTTGTATGTGTTGTTTCAAATTTATATTAGTATCTATCTCTACGCCTAATAAGGAAAATACTGGAACCCTTTCTAATTTAATTTAATGCTTAATGTTGTATGCTGTTAGGCTATTAGAAACTAAGTCACCATCAACGAAGCAATACCAATTTTGTAATAAAAATAAACGATGCTAGTAATTCTTCTAATAAACATCACAGTACCATATCACAGTGAATGTGAAACATATCAAGGCATTATCACAGTGCAGAGGACATAATACGAGCCATAATTAATGACGCCGTTAACCTTTTCTTTGTGAAAATTTCGTGGCAACCTATTTGTTTCTTCACATTAAAAATATGTTTCTGTCGGGAAAAAGCATTGTGTCTCTTAAAATGTGGGCTGGGTTTTTTGTAGGACTAAATGAGAAACTGGATGTAGTATTTTGTCATTATTTACGGCGAGGCAGGTATGGGAGCTCGGTGGATTATTTATAATCATACTCTTTCATAATCTAAAACATGAAACAATCTCTAGCATGGTTTGATTTGAGATGTTAAAGAAATGTAGTACCTACGTAACTATGACATAAAAAATAGTAATGTTAAAAAGCACTAATTGCGATTATAGTTCAGTTGCTTTAATTTATGTTAATCTTCTTCTGTATAATTAACGTTACTGACTGATCTATCAACACACAGCTCAAACCACTGAACGGATTGCTCTGAAATTTGGCACGTCAATATTTGTTATGACGTAGGCATCCGCTTAGAAAGGATTTTCCAAAATTCAGTCCCTAAGGGAATGAAAAGGGGGTCAATAGTTTGTATGACCCACGCGTACAAAGTCGCGGCGAAAGCTAGTTTTTGTATTTTAAATACCTACTTTATAGTATCTGTTATATTTCTTATCGAAAAAAAGAATTTTACTTAAGTATTTATTTTTAAAAAAGAGAACGTCTGAATGCAGTTACGCGTTAGTTATATTATAATTCGCAAGAGCAACAAGTGAGTAGGTATTATCCTTCATTTTGTATGACTCTCGTGCCATAGGATGGTTCATTCCAACTAGTCCAAGTCTTGAAGGAACCAGTGCCTTGATATTGCTGACGACATCTTGGAGTCTACCCGGATAGCCCAAATAACAAGTCTAAAGAGCGTCTGTTTTGCTGTATGCATGCTCTGCATAGGTGGAACATGGAACAATAGTGGCTGTCAATTTATTCATTACATTTCATTCGACTAAAAAATAATAAATCTACCAATTTGTAATAAATTTCTCATCCGCGGTAAATCATTGTATTCGATCCGAACCCTGTTACAATTCTGTTGACACTCACACTTGGTACGCTCGGTTTAAATAACAAAAAAACGGAACCACCCAATGCAACAAACGGATGACGTATAGTGATCTGGATTACAATTCAGCTTTTGAAAGCGTAATATAAATATGATATATGTGTTGATTGGATGAAGATCTAAGTAGGTGTAGGTGTTGATTGGATGAAGATCTAAGCAATGAAAGACTGAACATAAGTTAAAATAAGTACCTATTTATTTAGAAGTCAATATCGTACTTGCATAATTTTTTTTAAAACAACTCTACAAAGTTGTTAGGTGTAAAAAATGAAGCATAAAATCTCAACTGTGATTCTTCTTTTCTATACCGTTTATTGTTGTACCTACTTATTTGGTTTCAAAAAAAATTTGCTTCAATTATATTAAACTCATCCAGATATTAATAGACCATTTCATATTATACTATAAGTACAGATCACCAATTGTATTCGGATACAGTTTAGTCGATGTAGGAACGGACTAGCCGTCCGAATTTCGAGCACTGAACTAGGGTAGTATCTCCACCTTACAGAAGACCACAGTCAAATAACACTACATTGTTGTGGTGATGTGTTTCTGAAGGTTGTCAGAGCTCCATGGGGTTGGGCAGGGGATTAGGGTTGGCAACGCGCGATTGTCACGTCAGTGATACAAGCGTCTATAGACTAATGTGACGGCTTACTACTAGGCAGGTCATATTTATTTATTTAAATTTTATTGTACACTAAATGATACAAATGGCGGACTTAATGCCGTAAGGCATTCTCTACCAGTCAACCGGAAAGCTGGGAACAGAAATATCAACAGGCGGTGCAGAAAGTAAATGCCGTTATGTAAATAAAAACAAAGCTACTTACCAAAACCATGATTAAGTACTTAAATAATATTAATAAACATAGGTTTTTAACATACATAAATATTATAATAAATATATACATACATATAATTATAATAATACATACGAAATATAGTTAAAAATATTATTAATGTCAGATGAATATAATGAAATTTATGTAGGAGATTCCAAATAGTAATTGCGAACCAGATGTTTAAAAGCGAGTTTATTTTTTGCTCTTTGGATATTGGATAAGCTTAACAGCCAACAAAATAACATAAAAAAACAATAACAAATATATTAACGTATAATATAGTAACAATAACAAATATATAAGTATCTACCCTATTACAAAATATGGTATATTACAATAAATTTAACAAAACTTTAAAAAAATAATAATAATCTGATTAGTAGGTAACCTATTCAAACTTGAATTACTATTTTTTTTTCGACATACGACCGTATAAAATCTTATAGAATCATGCGAGTTCGTTTTACACGTGTATTGAATTATAGACCGTATTTTTCCCCAGCTATTATCAGACTGTAGAAGCACAGCGTAAAAACTTGCAGTAGGTAGTTCAACGCCTTCGAAGTTGAAGAAAAAGCCGCTTTTATCTAGTCAGCGTGCAGTAGACATGTGGACCAGCGTCTACCGAACGAGTGTATGGCAGTTCGGTTGCGGCACCGCGCCCCTCTTGCCACGCGTCCCCCTCACGATTGCCCTATCTAGACGTGCCTGTCGGCTGACTGAAAGAACTTACATAGGCTTGGTAAAAGTAGTACAATGCGTTGCTACAAACCAGTGCTATGTACTGGATTCTAAACTGTATTATGACGTATTTACCCAGTCCAATGCCAATATTGCACTGTGAGGACTATTGTTGCCATATTCAACAACTGAATTGTAACACACTGTACCAAATACAATACGTAATATTGTAAAGATTTAATTGAATAGTAATATTCGTAATATGACGAAGTCAAAATAATGAAGCGTGGCACCCTCAGAAAATTATAATTTCTAGTTGCACAGACACAAGCAAATAGCTAAGTCCAAAATACTAATATTAAGTGCCAGAATACTCTCGAAAATAATCATGCCATACTATTCTGCCAATGCCAGTATGATAGTTAAAACTGTATTACATGCTTCTTCAATTCTTCGCTTTGTAAACAAAAATTGCTGTGGTAATATTTCAAGCTATTTGAGTTACCAAATATTATTTCGAAATTAAAATTGTCACGCACTTTCAATCTAGTGAATTTAAAAGCTTGTACGTTAATGAGAATTATTTATTACGACTATTTATTAGAGTCGAAAGCAAAATTTTATGCAATTTCAATTTCCAAATCACATAATAATTTCGAATTTCATAAATACATAGGTTAGGTACATACACAGAGTCAGACCTTTCTTCCATAGCGGTAGGCATCGTGGTCACTTCTTTTCACTTGCTACGATCCTTACATAATTATTTCGCTTCATTTACTCTCATCACAGTATTCATGCATGCTCGGCGATTACGAGTACCTGATCTGACCTTTCTTTAGGATTTGATTACTTCCTTAGTTTTCGATTTGATGAACGAACGTTCGGCTAGGTCTGTCTTCCCCATGCTTCTCAACTTCTTCCGATTCATATATCCTATTCCTCAATCTACTTTCGCTCATCCTTTTTAAGTGACTGAACCATTTGAGCATCCCTTTCTCAATTCTTGTCATTATAATCTTGTTTCAAACCACACCTTCCTCTTATGACTTTATTATACAGCCTGTCACTAAATTTTCGTAAATAGGTGCATGTTATGGGTAAACCAAATCTAGGAAATATATCAATTAGTATTTCGTGTCGTAAAGTCTGTTTTAATAAATAAAACTGGTTTATTTAGAAAATAAGGGCGATAAAATTAAGATGGTAACCCTTGGCCACCCTTTTTTGTCGTTGGAAAATCCATTTACAGACCGTGGGATAGACGGTACGGGATTCCCCGATGCTCTCAGCAACGCCGGTCCTGAAAACCATCGGTGCCCTCTTAAGCTCTTCGTATCCCCTTGTCTCCGAAACGTCCCAGTGACATGGCAACTCTAACCCACAACATACCAATTTTATTGAAATTAATTGAAAAGATGGTAATATTTATTTATTAAATATTATACTCATATATTTGAGATTATTGGATTCCTATATTATGTAACTGTTATAAGTTAATCCTACATTGTTATTATATTAATGCATGTACCAAAATGAAAATGTCCAATTGTTTAGCATTACGCCACTCATTAACTTTAGTAAGCCCACGTCATTAATAAATGAAAGCATATTCGTGATGAAGCCTAATGTTATTGCAACTCTGGCTGGTAAATTTGTGGGGATTATATTGGATAATGGAACGGAATTAAATAGTTATGTTATTGTTTCAATTTGTCTTTATTTCGTGGTGTTTCATGAAAGGATTAATATTCCTGATTCAGGTAGAAATTTATGATAGGGAAATTATAGTTCGATTGCAGCGTTGCCTCATTCTTGCATTACGTAGCGACCACAAAAGTTCAATCGCCGTTTAACCGCAACTGTCGTCTAGTGGTTTGCCTAGAGGTCCCGGTTGGATCCCCAAGGAAGTACAAACTTCTGATCGGTTTGATTAATGGTAGGACTGGTTTAAAGTCAGAAACCTTCTTATTTAAACTCAAATAGTATAAGTATTGGTTGCCCTGAGTGACTAGACAAGGACCCATTCAGTGTCCTCGCATGCTTATTGTGTAATTATATCTATATAGTAGAAGATCCGAACCTATATCGACCTTCACCGAGCTGATAATAGAATGAAACATATTTTATTATTAATTTAGTATATTAGAAAATATATTAAAAATGGGTTGTCTAAAAAAATCCTGGACAGACTATTTTTAATTATTTTTTGAAAAATGATTTTTTAAAAAAAATGAATAAAATATTGCAACATCAAGATAATAAGAAAATTTTGTCCTGACTGATAGTAGAAACCGTATAGAATGTGCAGGCATTGGGTTGTCTATTATTTACCTGCGCGAACTACTAGGTTGTCAGGTATGAACAGGTATGTCGATATCAGTTACTTTCACTCGATTGGATAATAGAAAAAAATTTATAATATCATGAGCGCGCGACAAAATTTTCTTATTATCTTGATGTTGCAATATTTTATTAAAAATCATTTTTCAAAAAATAATTAAAAATAGTCTGTCCAGGATTTTTTTAGACAACCCATTTTTAATATATTTTTTAATATACTAAATTAATAATAAAATATGTTTCATTCTATTATCAGCTCGGTGAAGGTCGATTTAGGTTCGGATCTTAGACTAATACCTAAACCTTTTCGTATTCCTTTAGTCCATAGTACCTATTTATAGAAAAATATTTTGCTTGTTATTTGAACGCCAACGTCAATATTGATAAATTTAGTGACAAGTACCTACTTGAGGCTAGTAGTCTGTTTATGTTTTATTTAGTACCTACTTATAAAGTAAAAACTAAGTAAGTTAAAACTAAACTATATTCCAATACTTACTAAAAATAAAGCATAATTTTTAGTAAGTATTGGAATATAGTTTAGTTTTAACTTTAGTTCTTAATGTTGTGTCAAGTTTCGATTTTTACTTGTGGTAACTGAATGTGGTAGGTGAATTTTTCAATTGTGCCTTCAGGGCCAAATCCTAAACTATAAGGAATATCGAAAAATAAACAAAGAAGTCGCGAGCCCGATTTTGATGGAAACAAAAACTACATCATTGGATTCATTAATAAAATAATGATCACCTCTTTGATTATCGCTTCAACCAAGGTGGAACAAGAAATATTTTATTAAAATTTAACATTTTAGGCCCTTTTACAAGACGCCTTCTAATTTATATTACTATACATTCTATACTCTAATAATACATTACCCATTCCAATAAATAAGTAGATTTGAACTCGTCAATTCAAGGATCTCAATAGCACTTCAAAACTCATTTCATGCTAGTTCAATAAGCGTACATCTAGTCGTTCCATAATAATAGTAAGTCATAAATTACATAAACCACCCATAACCCTCCAGTGAATTATCCTAATCAAAGTTTCGCAGACACATGCCACGCTAAACATAAATTCCGTTCTTTGGTTTAAAGTTTTAAAGGTTTATAAAAGGCAAAGGAGATATGCTGTTAAAGCTAGTTTATTTTTTTGGCAAGTAATACTCCACTCCAACCTTCTCTACTTCCATTAAATGTTATCTTTAGGGTGCCTTCAAATTAGTAGCCTCTAATGGTAGCCTCTAATGGCGCTGCAGTAGTTTCAGTATGGCGTGCTAGACGCACCATTCCTTATTTTCATACAATATCTAGAAACAGTGACAGCGCCATCGTGGCTCACGCGTCTCATATGCGACGACGACGAAACGAAACCTCACATAAATTTACCGAAGCATTACAGACGCACGCCTACTCCGCCACAGACGAGTAACTGCAGTGCTTCTCTATGGTAGCGCCACGGCGCTTTATAGCGGATAAATTTAATATACATAATAGTATAGATTTTATACATAAACAACACCATGAATCGTGAACAAATGTTCGTGTTCATCACACAAACATTTGCTCCTACCACGACTTGAACCCGGATCGTTTGATATGTAGGCAGCGTTACTGGCCACTCCACCATGACGACATCGAAAGCTTTAAAGGGACCCTAAATCCAACGTAGATATTAAGAATTAGAATTTAAGATTTCCTATTGCCTCACATTTGAGCACAATGGATAAGTATAAAAACATATGTTGTAGGTAAATCTTATACTTTATTGTGGTTGAGTAAACACAATATATTCCAATGCAGAGATTTCCATGGATTTTCCAAAATCAAATTCATTTCAATCAAGTTTTCACTGGAACTTCAGTTTAAAACACTCTTCTGTTAAAATAAGATTTCAAGTATTCCCATCAAATCCTACCCGAGAATTCGGACACAAATATGGAAGTTAAATTTTTAAATGGTTCAAGCGACCCCACCTGGTTAATGTTCGGAAGGAAAATGTTACCTTTAACCAAACAACACAAGCGGAAGAAAATCCACATCATTTATTCCAACGAATTTAAGGTATAAATCTGTTAAAAAAAAACGTTTTCTCAACCCAACTGCAGAACCCAAGGCAAGCTAAACCAATCGACAATCCGCCTACGGTCGACACGGACGGATTTGCGTATATAAATTCCCCTGACTCATTGTCTGCTTAATAAATGAATCCATTTTTTACTCGCAGAGGCACGAATAGCCTTCGGCGGCTGATCTTATTTGTTTGTGGTCCATTAATTTGATGAGCCCTACATTTTTGAGTTTAGGTTCATTTCTTATCTCTGTCTGCCAAATTACATTACTTTAATATTTTAGATATTTATCAAAAAAAATATAAAAAAATAGAATTGCTACTTTTATCTCACCAGCGTTAGGTGAGCCTTGATTGTCTTTGTAGATATGTAGATATACGTGGACATTGTATCTGTGTGCGTGTCAGTACCGGTACTGAGAGCCATAGATTTAGAAACTGTAGATTGGCAATGTGAAAGAGAAAGAGCATATTAGCGCGCATATTAGAGCGAGATAGATAGATGAGACCATTTCACGTACACGCTGACAGCCTAGGTCGGCCAGTTAGAAGGATTAAAAAGACACGCATGCACATTACTCACACCTTGGTGCATTTCGATTCATTTCAGTGCTATAGATTAACGTAAGTAATTATACATCTGTGATTGGTGCACTTACGCACACAGAGAAAATGTGCGTATTTTCACACATTCATGTGCTTATCTTCACACTTCAATACTGTAACAGACTTGTGTATTTTTTTTTTCAAGAATAAAGAATCACGTGCTTTAAACCTCATTACTACGAAAGTCCCAACTATTATTGAAAATCAGGGCTATCTCATTTAATAGCCAGGTCTCTAGTTTACTCGACTCCGTTAATAAATAATTTAAGCTTGCACAAACAACACTAAATAATGGAAAATCATTTAACAACGGAAATAATAAATAGCTCATATTAACAAACCCGTTGGCTACATTAACTTCCACAACTTTCGTCAGCCAACTTGCTTGGCTCACTTTATATTATGTATTATCCACCTTCCTCGCCCGTCATAAAGGTCATATTTGAATTGCAAATGTCACTGTTGTGTTGCTAGTTGGAAGACAAACAGGAGTGCCCTAGTCAAAGATCGGTGAAGTTGATTCTAAGTTAGGTGTACATAGGAGACATTAAGAGGGTCGTAAAGCAGTTAGGAGATGTTTATTGGCGGGACGTGACCAACTTTGACAAGCTTCTGTGTTTAATGCTGTAGCGTGGTTCTTTATAGGGTCCATCCGCCGTAAGCATGCTATTAACATTAATATCGTATTTCAGCAGCATTTTAGTTAGAAATCGGTTGTGCAAACAGTAGTGAGCGAAATTTTCGGGTCACGTTTCGCGAGATGCCGATGTTAAGGATAAGAGGAAGAATGGATGTATTAGCGCCTATTCTATCATATCAATACGCGTTACTCCAACAAAAAACTATATATGAAGTTCATATGAGCACAAATGGCTAGTAGATTATTACTTGTAGGTATCTATAATAGATTTCAAATCACCACTCTGACTTTGTTTTCCGGCTTGGGCAGCGTACCTTAAATAAGGGCCTTTACATAGTTGCGACAAACTCGCGTTTGACAGCCGCATGATTCTATGGCGTCTGCATAGTGACACTAGCTGGTTGCGCCACTTTATTTTAAATAACTTTTGATTTTATAGAGTTCGTTATTTTAATACGATTAGGTACGCGGTCTAGTGTTTATCGTAGCCTAAAGGCTATGTAGTTGTGTACCAATAACGTGACGCTGCTACTATTTTAAATATTCGCGCGCTCGATGTGAGTGCGCCTGACCAACGGGCCGTCTTGGAGGGTCGGCTGGAGCATTTAAGAAGATGATGGCTCCCCGCCATTGATTTGAGTGGTGCTCACTCCTAATATTTTCGTTATAACTCGCGGGAGAAAATTTCTAACCAATTATATATAAAGGAAGAAGAAAGTGAAGGGAGCTTGCATAAAGAGAAAAATTGCTGGACGGACGGCGAGATAATCCAGGTGAGTGTAATTAATAACGAGGTTATCGGTTACAGATTTTTCTAATGGTGAGTACCTTACGGCTTATCGAAGGGTTGTTTTACACACCACCAGCGTTTAACAAGTATTTGTATCGATAGAAATGCGGTTGTAGAGAACATCCTTTCACGCTTTCATCACATTTTTATCGATCCTGTATCGCGTTTACATCGAGGCTGTTAAGCTGTAGCTATGCAGCCAGCTATGAGTCACGATTGTATCGCTGATTTTAGTAACGCGTATGTGTAAAGGTACGAGAATTTGCGACTGTATCGATGATGCATCGAGAATCGAGTTTATATCGCTGCAAAAGTTCTCTCACTATCGTCACCACAGTTTATGTGAACCCGCTTGACTCTCGGAACCTAAGAGTTTTATGTTGCTCCAGAAAGTGCTAAAGTCAACCAGGAAGACGCTGTCAATTCATATTTGAAATCGAGCAGAACACATATCACCTAGTACTTAGAGCCTTTCACGCGAGCGATTTTAATCGGCGATTCCTAAGCGGAGCCAGATCGCAGCTGGCACTCGGCGGCTTGCGGTGTGCACTCAACGATATCGCCGCGAATTATTAACCGCCGCGATAACGCCGCGTGCTCGCTGCGAGTACGCGGCGAATCGCGCTTGGTATTCGGTACCGTCGGTAACGGCTTTCGTCATTTACAAAATGGACTCAGACGAGTCAAGTCTATGTCATTATAATATCGGAAATATATTTACGTGTAATCTAAGGAACGCTGTGCAGATATCTACAAAACGGTGTCAGAATTAGGGTAGATTGATACTAACAAATAATTGTGCGAAGTCTGCAGGTACTCGCCGCCAGCACGCGGCGACTCGCTGCGAGCACGCGGTGTTATCGCGGCGGTTATTATCTAGCGGCGAAATCGTTGCGTGCACGCTCTGCCGAGGAATCGCCGATTAAAATCGATCGTGTGAAAACACTCTTAGCTACGATCTTTTGTAAGTTCCCTTTGATACATTTTAAATATTGATGAAAAGTACTTATTCTTATACCATGCCTCAATCATTTCTGTTTTTTTAAATACAAAATCCTACTCATCAGATGCCGAGAACGCATTAAAATGGCACACGCCAGTAATTCCCAAATGAATCCGATACGTCATCAGGCCATCGTCAATCATTGGCAAATTGATTGCCCGACTAATCGCAAATGCGATAGTTCCATAGTTCCAATTGGTTGGTGTTGTAGCTTCATTATCTTGTATTTGCGTAATTTGTTAGTTTTATACTATGCGTGATCGATATAGGTACTTTCGCAATTTATGAGCAATATAGCTAATGATATCATGACGTATAGTAAATCCGTATTTTATGGATATATATTGGACCTTTGAATTAGGAAACATTCCTATACTTCACTAACCGAATCAATTAATCGACTATCCAGAGACTCAGAGATTTCCGACTCCGCTTGGTCACAAAAAAATAGCCATGAAACTACCCATCATCTTTTGGATAGATTTCTTAAACAAAAATTTAATTTCATGGAAAATTCGAAAATTTATCCATAGGGTGGATTTTTTTGATTCAACGGAATTTTACTGCGATGTTTCGTAATTTTCTCACTCAAACACTCCAGAACGGCTAAGCTGATGTGCATAAAATTTGACACAGAAATAGATTACAGTCTGAAATTGCAAATAGGCCGGAAAAAAGGTCCCATATGTGTGTGTATCCAGTATTCATCACTTGTAAAGAATAAATACACTATCAAGTCTGTATTTATAGTTTTGGCTGCAATAAAAACTTATTTGAAATCCACAACAACCTCCCAATCCACAATTATATTGTAGATAGAATTAATTATCATAACTCTTTTTGAACATCACTGAATGGATAACAACTACGCTTCCTATTACTTCTAAGCGTAGGTCCTCTGCCACTTATAATGGTATAGCTACACTTAATCAAGCCGAGGAGAAAATTGGTTGGTATTTATAAACCTGATCGTTTTACAAATGCCACATTATTGAGTTCCTCTCTGATTAAATTTGCATTACAGTATCCTTCAAATACCTCTACAACAAATGCCAGAAACAACTATTGTGAAATTAATTACCATTTCATCATCCATTAAAATGATTTTACCTACTTCGCTGCACCCAAATACGATTGCAAAATAGCTTTATTGGCATTTAGTTTTAACATAACATTTATATTTAACAAATTTAATAGACATATGTACAACAGTATGAAACTCAGGTATGAAACGTTACAAATAGGTACTTATTCATTCGGGAACACAAATTTCAAAATAGAATAATTATTGAACAATGTTCAAAATTGAAGTGCTTGGTTTGTTTAGGGGGGGTTTCAAGTCTGTCTGGATAGTTACCAGCATTTTATCAATATGTCCATAATAATAAAAAATGCCATGTGATGCCGGCAGATTAAAATAGCATCACGCCATATCCTCCAATGGGTGTCGTAGAAGGCGACTAATGGATCAGCGAAGGGGTATTGATCACCTTTTACTCCATCCACCAATCTGCATTGGGCAAGCGTGGACAACTGCCTAAACCTCCTTCGATAACAAGGAGAGGCCTTGTGTCCCAGCACGGGGTCGAATTTAAAGACTGTTATGTTGAACAATACAAAACAGCTCTCGTATTTTCCACGTAATTTCCAATAGTGAAAAGATAGCCAGACCGTCATTGGTCGAATGCTGGTTGAACATCATGTGAGATAAAACCCAAGAGATAAAAACAATATGAAAAAATATCAACTGCACACTTACATTTGCATTTTAAGTAACTACATTACCCGTTCGAATTCACGTTTCACAATAGCCGAAATTCGGGTGAAGGAATACAAAAGATGCACCGTAACTAAACTACTTCAACGCTTAATATCATATAGTAAGCAGGAATGAGCAAAAATTCCAACTTCAAATTCGCTGTACGTTTGACCGCAGAAAATGCATTTTTAATATACTTACATATTTTCATGGAAAATTTGCAGTATTTCGTATTTTAATTTGGGTCAACAGCGTTCACGTATCGTCCATATTACAACGTAGAAAACTCATGATATATTCCTGAAAACGATCACGAACAGAGTAAATCGACTCGCTTCTATTTCATTTTCTTTCAAATCTTTTTTTATTAGGTTTTGTTTTAACTTATTAATTACTGCAATTTTTTTCGCTTCATACATCTTGGCTTCCTTCTTGTGGTTTTATATTGAACTGTAGAAGTTCGATTCTGGGAACAAGGGAGTATTGGCAATGAATTACATGTAAATGTACCGATTGATAAAGAACAACCCTAACAGAAAAATTGTGCTGGTGATCCCAACAAAGCTTATGTTTCCTTTCGTTCAGTAGGCTATTTCTATTAAAAATAAAGGTAAGGATAAATAGTTAGGTACTATATTAAATGACGGTGAAAGTCACGTTTGTTAATGACATGAAAAACAATTGCTAGCCACAAATAATAAAAGCCTAATATTTTTGTCCACTCACTTTTACAACAACATAATGAAACTAAAGTAAATTTTAAATTACGCGCCATTAGGTATTGCTTCTAAAATAAATTATGTTCACGTCCGAACTAAACTTAAACTTCAAAATGACTTAAGTACTTATTAGTTTAGTATTATAAATATCTTTAAACCCGCTTATAACTCCTGAAGGGGGCCTGATTACGGGAAGTACAAACGAGGGAGGTCATTTGTATTTCCCACATGCAGCTACCACCAATACACCTAATGTCACGGGTTGCAGACAGACATACACTATGTTTACTCAAACGCGGTCTCTAATCCATGACTCATCCGACTTAATAAAGTTACTGGAAACACACAACCAGCCTATTGGCGCTTCAATGTGCTAAACTATAGCAGATTCTTCTCAAAAGTTAATTACACTGCTCTGCTTTCGTAATAAAATATAGCTCATCAAAATAAAAATAAAACAAATGGATCATACAAGATGTTCGGGACTCCTTTTAGTATAGTTTTTTAATGTACTTTTTGATAAGATTGACAACGTCACTTCTAAATAAAACCACGTCTTGAAAATACAGATTTTTATTCAAGATATTAATTTAGATAGTCAAACCAACAACCGATTACATATAACCACGGTTTTTAACCCCAACAATAAGATGGCGACCGTAGGCGAGTTAAAAAAGAACCGCAAAGTTTATCGAATGATGTGCACAACATCATCAAAAAAGATTGAAGAGGTCATTACCACTGGGAACCCAGACCTATTGAGGGCATACTATGAGCCATTGAAATCGAATGTAGAGAAACTGATTAAGAATGATGAAGAATTAAAGGCCATAGTTGTAGCAGACGACAGTATGGCAGACGAGGAAATGATAGAAATTTTAGACATAGAAGAAAGCATGAACCGAAGCACCCAGTACAACCTACTCTTGGCCCGATGTGAGTCAATTTTGTCTAATTTTCTTAACCCTAAGACTGCCGATAATAATGGTAGCCGTGACTATGTCGATGAGAAAAATTTTTCAAAGAGGAAATTTCATTTACCAGCGTTAGAGCTAAAACAATTTGATGGGAAAATTGAAAATTGGATCGGGTTTTGGGGCCAATTTCGAAAAATCCACGAAGATTCTTCTATAGATGACGACGACAAATTTCAGTATTTACTTAAGGCTACGGAACAAGGAACGCCTGCGAGAGAATTAGTGGAGAGCTTCCCACCGAGTGGTATAAACTATTACAAAGCCATTGAAGAACTAAAAACCAGGTTTGCAAAAGATTCATTTATAATTCGACATTATGTCAGAAAACTCTTAGAGCTTGTTTTGTATCAGAATAGCAACAAAAGGACTCTAGAGATACGCGAATTGTATGACAAGCTAAATACCCAACTTAGGGCATTAGAATCGCTTGGAGTAACTAGTGACAAATATGCGGCTATTGTAACGGACAAGCCTCTATAAGTAGTTATAATCATATTAATAGTAGGTATAATCAAATGAATCAATTAGACAATACTGTATACGTATAAAAATCATAATATTAAGTAAATTAACAAGTTTAAGGAAAATAATATTTTAATTTCATTTCGATAGTGTAGTTGGCTACGAAATTATATCTGGAAGATTCCACAAAAAAAAAGACAATAAATCGGTACGTTTATGACACTAATATTCCCACAGTGATTTAGTCTCAGGCCAGGTTAAATAGAAATGAACCTTAAATTCTTGAACGTAAGGAACGAATATGAACGATAAAATCCTTTTTGGGAAAAAACCTGCGTGTCGGTTTTTTGTTGTTGTTTTGTTTGAGGTAAGTAGGAATGTGATTAGCAAATTTCTCTCGTTTTAACAAGCATTAAGATTTATAATTGTAGATGATAATGTATGCATACGCCCATAAGTTAGGGAAATAGGGCGTTGGTTCGAGATGACGTAGAAACAAAAACTTGCGAACAGGACAGTGAGTGTTGAATTTTTAAGTAAAGTGGTCAGGTGGCAAGGCGAGCACTGCGAGGAGTCTGGAGGAGATTTTTAAGTGGAGTGGATTAGTGATTTGGCGGCCGGCGTGGATTCAAGGAAATGTTCCGAATGATCCAGATAGATCTGGGGTCTCCATGCTTATGGGTTATTAGGTAGTTAAATTGGGGGTGTATTTTATAGCTATTTTCTTCCAGAAATAGCTGGAGACCCAAGATCGAGAAGACTACGTAGGTTTGTGCTTTTGTTTAGACTAGCTTGGTTTGAAATATTGCAGTCCTATTATTTCATAATTGTATTGACAATTTTGTTTGTCATTTGAAAATATACATAAATATAATATATATATATTATATTAGGAACCAAGCAAGTCAGGTCATTTAAAAATTGAGTGATTTAGTGTTTTGATATAATTTAGGACATAGTAAATAATGTAATTACTCAATTTAAAATGACAAGGTGGTGGTTGTTATGGGTGTGACTTTTTTCTTTTCAATTTAATTACTTTGTTTTGTGTTTTGTTTTGTTTTGATATACTATGTATTTCTTGTTATGTTATAACGGATTATTGGATAAATTTCGTGACAAGTGACGATTTGTAGTTTTATGGGCGTATGTATACCGACGTGATAAACCAACAAAGGGTATTCGGTCCAGTTGGTTCACGTTTTGAGTTTATTTCATACGGAACTTTAATATTAATATTTTATTTGGATTAGGGTGTAGGTAGGTAATATTCGTTATGTATAAGGGGACACGCCGTCGTGGTGGAGTGGTCAGAGTGGCTGGCTGCGCATCGGGCGGACCGGGTTCGAGTCCTGGTGGCGGCGAGTGTTTGTGTGACGAACGCGAGTGTTTGGTTGCGAGTCATGGTTGTTTGTATGTTTGTTTGGGTTTATTTGTAAAGATATCTACAGTTATTATATATATTGGAAAAAGAATGTCCGTTATTTGGTGTCCGTGGCACAGGTTCTAAATGATGCTTGCCTCCGGCTGGATGATTGGTGTGAGCGTGAAAATATATTGTTATTATTATATTATTATTATTACAATATGGTTAGGATAAATCTAAGCGACATTAAATATAATAAGATATTAATTGTGAATACATTAACCCTGTAATAAAACAAAGTAGAACTTATTAACTTGAATTTTCACCAAAACTTATACTATTTTAATATTGAAATAATCTAAACTATAATTTGAAATCTATACTTAAACCTTTATATCTCAATTTACCTACTGTGAATTCCAGATTATTCTAAAAACTATACTTCAACCTTTATAACTCAATTTACCTACTGTGAATTCCAGATTATTCTAAAAACTATACTCAAACTATTATAACCCAATTTATCTACTATGAATTTCAGATCATTCGAGAATTTGTTTTACGACTGTGCTTCACGATATTTAGTTATAAATTCTTTAATATTCTTATGAAGAGCAACATTCAAATAAACTCATATTTCAAGAAATTATAACTATCGAAATTAAACTATGTAATTTTATATTTTCTTTAATAACATTGTAAGTATGGGACAGTTTGGAGACATTTCGTTATGGATATACACCTGGCTTTAGTTTGGGCATAGGTTAAATAAGTCAGTTTAAATGAACGACTTTGCGTACCAAAATAAAACCAATACTCTACACGCAGCTGAGACTATGACTAAATACACTCCACATGCTCCAAAATTAAGCGAGTGGTTATTTTGTGCGAGTTCTCTGAACGATACATTACGGTGATCGCGACACGATCAGAATGGATCTAATTCAAACAAAAAAACGGAATTATTTAGATTAAGGAAGGGATGTATTGCAACACAAACAATACATTGCGAATAGCGCTGGCTGAACTCACAACTCAGTTCCTTTTCAGAATTTAAATATTCTTGGTTGGAATAATTTTCATTCAAACTTAGGATGTCAGAAGTTTGGTGAACTCAATCTTAATCAATTGCAACCTTACATTTTGGTTTAAAATCACACCACATACACAATCCATGGCAAAGTGTTGGCAAGCGTTTCTATATTTATAATTTAGGTTTTCTTAATGAGGAACTTCCTGTGGTTTTGGAAGGGGGGAGTGGATTGACATTGGCCTTGTCACTCACCGATTGAAGCGAGGATGGAGCTTCAACTTCCTTATTTATTTTTTTATGCAATTACTAAAGAACGTTATTAAATTTCGACGTTATAAGTTCTCTTATGCTGTCCATATTTCATTCTCTATATTCTAAAAGAATTTTGGTTACTACTTCACAACATGGGTACTAGACGATATTGGCCTTAGGAAATTCTTAATTCCTGAAAACAAATTACTTATATTCTGTCTTGTATAAATTTTATATAGGTATTCATATATTAAAATATCTTGTTTAAAGGGGGGTTCAGTTACACTATGTTACATCCCCTGATAGAGTCAACCATACCGGAAAATACTTTGCGAGTGTGGGAACGTTCTGCGAAAGACAAAAATCAATGTGAGCTACAACAACTTATGAATTTTCTCAAAGCTGAAGTTGAGTGTGAGGAGAAGGTTCAGATGGCGAAGAATAGTTTCAATGAAGGCAGGATACAAAGTAAACAACCTACAGCGTGTTTTGTAACTGCAGACAGAAGGCCAATGCATAAGAAGTACACTAACATGGACAAGACTCCTACATCTGTGACAGAAGGCGGATTACCATGCATTTGGTGTGACAAATCTACTCATAAAAGCTCTGAGTGCATCCGAACGAAAGAAATGTCTTTGGATCAGAAAAGGGAGTTTCTCAAGTCGAAAAGAGCTTGTATGATTTGCCTTAGGATTGGCCATTACGCTAACAATTGTCGCAGTTATCCCAAATGTCTAAACTGTTTAAAGAGACATACAATCGTTATGTGTCCAAATATGAATATGCAAAGCGGAGGACCTTCGGAAGCAACGTCGAGTAAGGTACCCGATAATAATATTAATTGTCATACCGAATTGGTACAGAAGAAAGAGGATTTTGGTGAGTCAATCCAAGGAGTTAATATTTGCCACAAAAACTTTACAACCCTCTTGCAGACTATTTTTGTAAATATTTTATATAATGATAAATGTGTCAAAGTACGAGCGTTATTTGACAGCGGGGCGCAAAAATCGTATATTTCTAAGCGTGTCGCTGAAAAACTAGAGCTCAAACCAGTAAGTAGCCATACTATTACACACTGTCTTTTTGGTGGTATGGAAACAGCCCTCGAGAATCATAAGCTTTATAAATTTTACGTTCAGAATATCGATAAAAACTTTGAATGCATAATTTCGGCCTTAGATAAAAATAAGTTATGCGGCTATTTACCCAAGTTGAATGATAGGAATATTTTTAAACAATTAGAAAATTTTAATATTACCTTAAATGACTGTTGTAGCGATATTTTTGATATAGATTTACTTATAGGAGCAGATCATTCAGGTTTTCTATTTACAGGGGAAGTTGTTCAAGTTAATGAGTCCTTGGTTGCAATGAACACAAAATTTGGATGGGTATTGCAAGGCAGCACTCTAAGTTCAACGGTGTGCACTTCCACCGTCTCGCACTCCACAATCAATTGCAACGCGATTTCACATCTTTGGGATTTGGAGGCAATCGGTATTATGGATCCTGCACAAACAAAGAAAAGTGAAGTTTTGCAAAGAGAAATTATGACTTACTTTAATGAAACTATCAAAGTTAATAATGAAGGTCGGTACCAAGTTAGTTTACCATGGAAAGAAGACGTTAGTTTGTTGAATAATAAAGAGTTAGCCTTAAAACGTCTTCATTCCACAACAAAAAGGTTAATTTCTACCGGGAACTACCAGGAATATGATGCGTCTTTAAAAGAGTGGTTAGAGCTCGGGATTATAGAAGAAGTAAGTGGTGATGATAGCGGTCATTTTCTACCACATCATCCGGTCATAAAAGAATCAAGCGCTACGACCAGAGTACGGCCAGTTTTTGATGCATCGGCTAGGGATGTGCACGGTAAGTCTTTGAACAACTCCTTAGAACCTGGCTTGAATTTGCTAGAATTGATACCCATACTGCTCATTGGTTTTCGGAAACATTCGGTAGGAGTTTCCGCAGATATCAAGAAAGCATTTTTGCAAATTAGTTTATTAGAGAACGACCGAAAGTTCCTACAATTTTTATGGTGGGCAGACAAACAACGCAATAAAATTATTACCTATCAACATTGTAGGGTTGTATTCGGCGTTACATCGAGTCCGTTCTTGTTGAATGCGACAATACGACATCACCTAGAGAGTGGAAATTTCCCCAAACATTTAAAATCAACTGCGGATAAATTAAAAAGCAGTTTTTACGTTGATAATTGTCTAACCAGTTGTGCTTCTTATGAAGAAGCGTTATCATTTCAGGAAGAATCGAAGGAGCTTATGTTGTTAGCCAAAATGGAGCTAAGAGCGTGGGTTATTGGGCCATGTGAAGAGGAAACTGAAATATCTACATTAGGTATCTTGTGGAATACTAGAGAAGATACGTTATTTGTGAACATGAAGAATTTGGAGTTTAACAACGAAAAGGTTACGAAGAGAATTATTTTATCTTTAGCTCATAGAATGTTTGATCCGATTGGCTACACAGCACCGATTGTTTTAATACCAAAATTGTTGCTGAAAAGTTTACATGAGCTTAAAGTTGGTTGGGATGAAGATGTTCCAAAGGAAATAAGTAACAAGTTTATGACATGGGTTAACAAACTGAAATATCTACAATCTCTTCGCTTACCAAGACGTTTGACACTTGATGATATTAACAAATGTAAGTTGTCAATCCATACTTTTTGTGACGCTAGTAAAGCGGCGTATGCAGCGGCAATATTTCTACGTAGTGAGTATAATGGAAGTGTATCCATACAACTGTTGTCGGCAAAGTCAAGGTTATCACCAAACAGAGAAGCTGGCGAAGTATCTATACCGCGACTTGAGCTACTTGCGGCTACTATTGGAACTCGCTTATATAGTCAAGTCAAGAGTGCCTTAGGTATGGATCATGATAGCTACTTTTGGACAGACTCTAATGTAGTTCTCTCCTGGATCAAAAATGAAGGTGACTGGGGAGTTTTTGTAAAAAATAGAATAAGAGAAATACGCTCTCAAACAAAAGTGGATGATTGGTATCATATAGCGGGTGCTCTGAATCCGGCTGATTTGCCTTCTAGAGGTTGTCACGCAGATATTTTGCGAAGGTCAGTTTGGTGGGAAGGCCCTGATTGGCTCAAGCTAAAAACAGAAGATTGGCCGATACCCAATGGTGAACAGCAGAAGATAGCTTGTACGGTGGAGGATGACGTGAGGATTACTGCTTTAACAATCCCGACAGAAGAACGATTTTCGGATTGTTTGTTGTACTTCTCGAAATACAGCATGATCAAGCGAATGATAGCTTGGATAATGCGGTTTTGCAATAATGTTAAAGGAACAGAGAGAAAACTAAATGATTTAGAAATGGAAGAAATCAAGAAATCCGAAATAGTATTATTCAAGTTGATACAAAAGGAGACATATGGTGAAAAGAAGAGATATAAAGACTTGAGCACTGTCATAGATTCGGATGGGTTAATAAGGGTGAAAACTAAACTTTTTTCTGAAGATATTCCGTCATGCTACAGGTTTCCAATTTTACTACCTAGTAGTCATACTATAGTACAACGCCTTGTTGCTCAAAAGCACTCTACATTGTTCCACGCTGGGACGCAGACACTTCTTGCAAATTTGAGACAGGATTTATGGATAACCGGAATACGGGTTTTAGCCAAGAAGACTTCGAGGAGTTGCGTCATTTGTAGGAAGAATAGGGGAAAACCATGTATGACACCTCTCATCCCTCTGCCAACCAATAGAACGGAAGCGGGTAAACCTTTTGAAGTCAGTGGTGTTGACTTAGCCGGACCACTCATACTTCGAAATGGCGACAAGGTATGGTTGGTGTTATACACATGCGCAGTTTATAGAGCCATACATTTGGAATTGGTAACATCATTGTCGACAAATGATTTCTTGCTTTCGTTCCGAAGATTTATTGCACGGAGGGGTAGAGTAGTAACTATTTACTCCGATAACGGAACAAATTTTGTCGGAGCAAGAAACATGTTTAAGTTAATCGACTGGAAAGAAGTTGTAACTCAGGCTACTATACAGGAGATTAAATGGATACTGATTCCTCCAGGATCACCGTGGTGGGGAGGGTGGTATGAGCGTATGGTGAGGACAGTCAAAGAGCTTTTGAGACGCGTACTAGGAAGAGCATCTCTGTCCTTTGTAGAACTAGAGACGGTTTTAATTGAATGTGAAGCCATAATTAATTCTCGGCCACTTTCGTGCATTGTTGACGACGCCGATATTTTATCCCAACCCATAACCCCCGCGACATTTTTACAGCCGTTGTCATGTACCGACGTTACCGACTTGGATCAGTTAGACGCCAAGAGTCTTAATGTAAGAGTCAGGTATTTACAAAAACTAAGAGATGACTTGAGAGTAAGATTCCGTAATGAATATCTGGCTTTACTAGTGCTTAAGGGGAAAGAGGGTCACCACGCTTTGAAGGTAGGAGATGTAGTTTTAGTAGAGACTCCGGATAAAAGGATTCGTTGGCCGCTAGGTCGTATTACGGAACTGCATGAAGGTCGAGATGGTGTGTGCCGGGTTGCCACTGTTAAGACTAATACGGGCGTGCTTACGCGGAGTGTTAGGAAGTTGTACCCACTCGAGTGTAGCTGTTGAATAACGCTCGTACTTATCCTACTTTTTTGATACTTGCGTTTTATGGTGACATCTATATTTTTGTTAATGAATTTGTTTTCCTGAAGTGAATATTATTTTTGTTTCCCTTTTTTGTCCCGTGGGAGGATGTTCGGGACTCCTTTTAGTATAGTTTTTTAATGTACTTTTTGATAAGATTGACAACGTCACTTCTAAATAAAACCACGTCTTGAAAATACAGATTTTTATTCAAGATATTAATTTAGATAGTCAAACCAACAACCGATTACATATAACCACGGTTTTTAACCCCAACACAACTGCTAAAGAACTCGCAGTCGCTTGTTTTCGAAATGTCAAGGAAAAACGACAAAGCAACATGCTTACCACTGTAGCTGTATATAGAAGTTTACACGGCGACTTTAAAGCTTATGAGCTGCAATCAGTGTTTGCATTATGCATGAAACCATCCTGCGGCAACAGATGGCACAAAAACTTATAAAACGACTGACATTAGTATCTGTTCTCAGGTGTATCTCGAGAATGAGACTGTTTTGGCACATACGAGTGTAATTTCAAGTTTGCGATGAAACAGTATTTGTCTAAATGGATCTACATCAAGCCTCATTAGTATTTTAGTAATTAGCCTTTCGTCTTTCTTTGTTTTACATTGTAATTGTAGAAAGGCATATTTTTTTATTTGAGACTAATTTTAACACGGCAGGAGGCGCCACTGCGTGAAATTTACCACATACTTAGTGTATAAATTCGTAGAAATTTCTTTTTCCGTTTAATTTTGTGCCGAGACCTTTTAGGTACCTTTCAACAGATGTACGATAGTCCGCAATATTGAAAAAGTGGTCAATTGGCGCGCATTATTTGGTCTCAACATACATAAAGAGTAATTTTTTATTTGTATTTCAAGTGATTTTTCGAAAAAGAAATCCAAGTTAAAGCATTTTGCAATTCTTATTAAATATAAGAATGTATTATGTTCTTTTGAAATTAACTTTTTTATTTTGATCTAATTTTTCAAGATAACTGTATTCATCTACACAATGTGACAATGTTTCAAAGACACAATATAAACTAAGTTTAAAATGTTGATACGACCGCGAAGAGAAATTCTAAAGCTTTTTCAACAAGGGTTTCTTGAAGAAAGGTATGAAAAATTTCTTCAAGGTCAGCAACGCACTTGTGATACCTCTTGTATTTAAAATGTCTGTAGGCTGATTGGTGTACAAAATTGATTGCATTGACTACTTTTCCCATAATACCGTAACACCATGAACTGGTAAGAACCGATTTTGGAAATTCATTGGTAAAGACGTTACCCCACCACCTCTAAAAGGCAAAAGCGGACTGGCAAAGAACGCCCGGGTTAACACACTCAAAAGCAAATCGAACCATACTCTCGTAAGCACACTGGCGACCTACTAAGCTCAACAGGCGCAACCTGAGCTTGATGATTAGGGTTCTGACTGGCTACTGCAAGCTAAATAGACATATCTACAATATGAGACCAAAAGATAGGACTGATGGTTGCAGATGCACGTCCTATGTTTTGTAAACCTCTCATTTACAAAAGAAACTTACTTTTGGGGAGACACATTCTCGCCACAGATGATGTCAAAATAATCCAAGCTGGGTATATCTTATCGTTTTTAGACAGTGCTCAACTAAAGGAGTACCTTTAAGTCCTAATAAGACTTACTTGGAGGCTAGTCACAATGATCTTTAGGCTGACGCCACACCGCGGACAGTCGACGTGTGCATGATGAATGCAGTGACGTCCCGTCGAGCTGGACGTTGCGGTGTGACGTCTTCGACATTTCCTTTATTAAAACGCTCAGCGTCACGCACACGTAGATGTCGCCGTCCCGTCCTGTCCCCAGTGTGGCGTCAGCTTTATAGGTCGCAGTGACGTAAATAGCCCCGAAACAATGAAGTAATAATACTTTTACCTTAACAACAACACGATGAACTCAATTCGTTGGTAAAGACCCGGTTACGCCAACACTTATTGAATCCATTGTAGACGATCTTTGGCTTACATTATTTATGGAAGAGGAATCAGAGCAGAATTCAAACCACCCAATAGATATCTTTGTATGTATATACAAAATATAACATTCCCGCCATCACAATCCTCACTTGCATTATGCGATATTCCAAGGAAAATATGTGCAGACAGTCCAACAGAGCAAATAGACGGATGTTTACGTGAAGAACTCGAGGTCCTTTGCCACTCAATCAGCGTTTGCATTATGCATGAAACCATCCCACGGCAGATGGCGTGGAAAGTTTGAGTGCGGGTGATATTAATATTTGTTTGCTAGGTATTTTGTGGCTGGTTATTTTGTTGACCTTAAATTATTTCGAATCTCGAGAACACAACGCTGAATAACCTTTTTCCTTGAGCAAACTGATCACAGTAGGAGACATAAATGTAAGAATTTTGAGACGCTTAACGCGGCGAGTAGTGGACCGGAACACTTATTGGGACTTCGGTTCTCCTTCTCTGTGCCTTAGTGTTTCTGCTGAGGATATACCAAGAGGACTTAGGTTCTATCTCAGGATGGCTTAAAATTTCATCTGAAGCCCAGATTGTTAAGTGGAATACTTATTGTCCGAGCAATATATCCCACTGGACAACTTACGATGATATTTCATTTACACAAGGAGATGCTAGTTTTTGTAATTAATATTTTGGGACTATAATTTTGATAGACGGCAAAATGATACAAATTCAATTCCTCGTATGTAGTCGTGTCTTTTGTCACTCGCGTAATTCATACCGAGCGTTTAAACTTGTACAAGCAGGAGCCGCCGAAAACGCTAATTGACCCTCTGGCTCGGCGAATACATCAAAATAAAGACATAATATATACGTGCCTTCCGTTATATTATAAACGCTAATGTGCTGTAAAATTTTTCAACACAACAGCACAGTCACAGTGTCACAGGCGTCACACGGGTCGCATTATTCTAGGTACAAATATTATTTATGTGCCTGGCCCCTTCTCCCGAATTCCTCCTCGTCACGGCACATCTGAGACTTAAGAGGCACAACTATGTCTGCCGCAACCTTTCGATCAGAACTCTAGACAACAGTGAGATTGGATCACGGGAGATACCCGTCGACTAGAAACCCTCCCAATGTCATCAAGGCCACACCAAGGACACTATTTGCGTCCAGCAATAGTCATTAAAACAAAGCGCCGTACGGTATTAAAGTAACGAGTGCTTAGTATGCCGAAAGGAGTTTATACGCGCAGAAAGTAACGCTCGAATGAAGCCACCCTTATCATTGATACCATCACAAACAAAAGCTAAGGACGACACTTATCCCTGTCCTTGTCTTACACCTGTAAACACTTATCGACACTGGAATGTTATTTGGACACTCTATATTATACGCTTGTTAAGAATCACCTCGTCTGCGTTTCGGTATATTGATGACCGTGTTTAGTGCCCGCTTTAGATATTTTATGGTCTTTGTAATAAGAAGATATTACTAAAAGTCACAACGAAATTTACGATAGCAATAACACTTACATACATATTGTACGGTGCACTAAATGTAAGAACTTGTTTCACGATAAAGCATTGAGTTTTAACTCCTTAACACATTAAATGCCTCCTTGTGATCAATAAAGTCACTCTTATTATTATTGTTTAATATAAATGCTCTGTTGAGGAGGCCAGTTCTACATATTTGATTGTAACATTCATAGAAACTCTACGGATATAAACATGTCGGCATCCGACATAGATACCAGCTAGCTTTGGTGATCGTTACACAGAACGCGTGGCCGCGGCGCCGCCATCGACAAACCAAGAGACGTTTTACACTGTAGTTCTTTTTACTTTCTCGTACGTAGTATAGAAGAAGTCTCGTAATCGTAAAAAAATCGACCTTGAGATTTTGACGGATTTACACTTTTCGACCATCCCGAGTCCAAAAAAATTTCTTTGGAATTATGTCTGTGCGTTAGCACTATAACTCGAGCATGCTTTAAGTTATTGCAACCAAATTTAACATACGTGTATGACATCAAAATATAAGGTTTCTATCAAATTTTGAGCCGTCGATCACGAAAGTTAAGCAACCAAGTGCGCGGTCGGTACTCGGATGGGTGACCAAAATTTAACATGCATGTATGTCATCAAAATATAAGGTTTCTATCAACCTTTGAGTCGTTTCCGATATACGAGAAAGTGAAGGGGAGACCACTCCCGATTTTTTGTTGTATAGATCAAATTGATGATTAAATATAGGTACGTACTATGCGATTTCTTTATTAACAACAGTAATTAAAGCCCGAGGTCACATATTCTTAAAAAAAAAACTATTTTTAATAATAGGTAATTATAGATAGAGTTCTCTTCGTTTCCTCCTCGATATAATCCCTAAAGAACAGCACTACGAGAATTTTTCATAACTAAAATAGCAATTCTAGAATCGATCCTCTTAAGTAACAGACTGTTCCCATATATCTTACTGACCGACGATGCAGCCGTCCCAACTGGGACATTTTAACTTCTCCGCTGGAAGCTTCTAGCCAATTCGTAATTTTACCAGATATTACTGGACTATTTATCATAGATCTGTTTGATATTTGGCCAGCTTATTTATGCTATAAAGCTATTGGACACTTGAAGCCACAGCTGTGCGTCACTTTAAAAATTTGGATATAAAATCTGGGGATGGAGACTTTTTTCTGGCTTCTACATTTATAGCGTCTGCATACAAAGAGAACTTTGCACAGAATTTCAAGTCAAACGGGCATGCAGGGAAAGAACTAGAAGGTATCCCGTTAATACTTAGTCTCTTGGGCGCACTCTGGACTTTGTATCGTTTTATGCCTAAGTATCAAATACAAAATCGCACAGCGATGTAAAACTTGATCTGTCCAGGGACTATATACACGATCACGACGTAGCTAACTAATAAAACAGGTATGGTTCTAATAATATAAGCTTGTGAAAAACAAAAGACGACAGTACTACCTGTCGTTAACCCAACAGACGCGCTGGATGCAAAAATGTAGGTGCTTGTTCTTTCATTCATTTAAGAATGTGTGGGCCGAATGTAGACTGCTTTTTTAAATAATTGATAAAGATAAATCACTTTTCTTCTGGAAAGTACACATGTTCTTATAACATGGGATTCAATGGAAATAGCAAATGGGACCCAACGTTAATATCTAAAAAATGGGATCGAAAATTGGGATCCAACGAAAATAAATGCCCCGTAAAAATTATAAATGGAACGTGTGGGTGCAGTGGCGAGTACTACGCAGTACCATTATGGTGATGGAACTCAAGAGGTACGATGATCGCAAAACACTTAAATAAATGGTTACTGTAACCATTAGATCGATACTCGCAACCTCAGGGTGACATTGATTCTCTGCCAACTATTCTCAAAAACTCGCCAGTACAAGAAGGCGTGATTGTGGACAAACACCCAACCTATAGAACAATAAATAGTCGTTATTTGACTGAAGTTTTCTATCAGGTAGATGTTTCTACCACCAAGTCAGAATGTTTATTTAGGTGAGTATGTTTCCTCTTCATAAATAGTAAATAAACATTGAGCATATAATATAAATTTACTTTTACGAATTTATATCGCCTATATGTAGGTGCCTGTGTGTAGGTCATTTTTCAAAACATTTTCCGCTGTACGTTAGTTCTAACTAATAATATTAATGTGACCAATTGAAACTAAACCAAATAGCCAGAACGTTGATTTTTGGGTTTACTATTCCTTTATGGTTAATAATTCTCGGTGACATCTTACTTTTGATTATAATTTCATAAATTTCTGACAGAGGTTTTTTTTTAAATGATTATTGCGTTACCTTGACAGCATCACCGGAGATTTTTAAGAAGGCGAGGATCTTGTAGTGCCTTCTAGCCGCGAAAAGTCTAAAAGAAATATGCTTCTGCAATTTGTAGATTAGATTCAGATGAAACACTTTCAACACAAGTTTCTGTCTAAAGTTCATCATTCATAATTTGAATTGGATCAATTTCATTAAATATAATATTATCTCCATCGTCCTCACATTAAAGATAGAATATAGACTAGGTAAATAAAAAACTATTATTCTTAACATTTTCTTAAGTAAACCTCACTCAGCTCATTCGCTATCAACTTGTAAGCGAGACAGATACATTTTCTATACTAACCGAAAGTCTTGCTTTTTCAACTCTCAATATGGCTCTCGCACTTATATGAGTTTTATAAAAACGAACCTTACTATTGAACAAAAACGATTGCGGTACGAAAATTACAATTGTATTATCGCATTGAATTTTCTTACTGACAAGAATACAGCGCAGAAGGATACGACATTCATTTGTTTTGCAAGCTCCGCAATCTTCCATATAAATATCGCACATAATATGCAAAAACAATAGTAGAAAGCGGTTCTAGCGCTTACATAATGGTGCCGGGAGACCGTTTGATCGCTCTATTGTGCCAATCGTCGAACCAATCAATTACGAACAAGCGAACGCTTTTAGCTAATGCAATCCGAGGACATATTTCTTCGAGTCTTGCAGTTTTACTGCCTTTGCGAAAGATGTTTTAATATTTTACGAGCAGAGCTTGGCGGTTATACGACAGATTTACGCGACGTTTTTATTGGTTTTTTAATCTAGAAAATATGCGTCTCTATTGGAATTATGATTGGATGGGTTTATGACGTGTTTCGAAGGCGATGGTTAAATGTTTTAATTGTCGAATCTCTTACCCATCTCCTTCTGCTAAAGTAATTAGATTATTTTAAATGCGAAAACGTTAGAAATTACCACTTAAATTTTAATCTACGTCTTCAGCTTGGCTAAGAATTAAAATATTCTATCAGTCTGTAATTATAGTACCTTCTGTTTGTTTTGTTGTTTGTAAAGATTTTTTAGTTATTGTAATAACAGAGACTCCATTTTTAATTCTTATCTACTCTTATATTGGAAATCAAACTTGAAACAACCGAGCGTGTATTTATAAGGACTATGGTGAGAGACGAACCAAAAGAAATATGTAAGGATCATACCAAGTGAAAAGAAATTATATCTGTCTAACCCTATGGGGAGGAAGGCGTGACTTTGTGTATGTATGTCAAGCTTTAATACAAATAATGTTATCTTCTTTTGTAATTGTCTATTCCTTTCTATCATCTATCATCTTCGTGTCTACATAATTTTATTAATATATTTCAACATTAAAACCAATTTATTAGAGGAAATGAAGTATCGTTAAGAATTTCTGTTACGGATAGGTACTACTTATCATGTACTTATCGGACTAAAATCAAAACTTAGATCATCTGCTCCCCTAACCTTTGTCTCGTGATTATATGTGCATATTCACCACACAAACATTACTCCTACCACGATTCATACTTAGACCCCTTCACGTGCAGGCAGTGCTACGAACAAAATTTATAGGTTAAACTGGAAGTTAGACTATCAATAAAAAAGTGAAGAAAACTTTTTTGACCTCTAGTAACCTTTGAATGTGTCCGTTTCCTACCTGTCTCTTTCTTACTCTCCTCACAAGTATTATGATAACGTACGTACATATGACGTATTAGACGGTCACGTGACACGTGCTCTAGTAGTTAGAGACAAATGGATAATAAGTTTCAAGGTCAAATCTTTTGTCTTCAGTTTTTGTTCGAGTTGTGTCTGCCAGTTATACTTATAAATTTCTTGAACGCTACTAACCACACTAACTTTACAATGTCAAATGGTACATGTATTTAGAAATAGCGTTATTCTGTTATTTTCGCAATTTGATAGCCTGCTGAATACACAAGTTCTCTTGTTAGTTAATTAAGTAGCTTTATGTAAAATTAAAGTTTACTCGGTCGAAGTTCTGGTTTTAAGTGAATTTCAACTTTAAAATACAACACTATACAATTATTTTCCTACAACAAAATTAACTTCAATAAAATTGCTTTAACACTCAGCTATAGCTTATTTTAAACGTAATCATTCCTCTTTTGGTAGCATAATGGTGTGCACGCACCTAGTAATAATGCCGGTTTGAATTAATTTTTAAATGTATTCATTGCGTTGATTACGACAGGTCCAAAAATTTAAGAGTTTGTAAAATGCATAACTAAATAATAATAATTCATTTATTTCAGGCAACACAATGCTTACAGAGATGTTAAAATAAACAAGGACCATAGATAAATACCTTAAAACTAACCTATTATATATACCTTATAATATAACTCAAACACTAAGGCACACGTAGGGTCGACGACATGTAGCGCTGCTCGTAAGGGAGTTATCCTCGAAAACGTCGAAAAACGACTCTTTCCGGCCAGAACTCCTCCTTCATGAAAGAAAGTCGGCAGGTGATGGGTTGGAACTCTCACCACAAAAGAAGAAAAGTTTACTTTGTGGCGAGACTCCAGACGCTCAACTCTCAGCTTCCAGGTGGTCTTCTTTCTGACATAGTCTACGACCTCCTCCACTTTCGTAGACCAGTGCAAACGGGACAAGTACAGCTGCGTCGTTCAAACTTCAGGACACAGTTGATTCTCCCCAGTCGGTGCGGTAAAGACCGCATAAAACGATAATATAATGATTTGTAATTTGAGCATAATTCTTTATTTTTAAATAATTTCGATATCAAAAGCGTAGATGTCTATTATATGTAAAATGCAACGCCATCGCGAGACAATGTTATTTTTTAGCAAAAAATAGTTATGTAACAAAGCAGTATTAAGCCAGGCTAAGCCAAAAATTATACATTTATGATGTGTAATCCCACCGTAATAATATCCACTGAGAGAGATTCTGAAACCAATGGATCACACGCGCAGTGCCAGTAAATAACCCACAAATGCATTACAAAGGAGGATTGCTATCAGGCAGGTGCGGGCCATAAAAATAGTCCAAAACCAGTAACAGTATGGTTATTACACCTACCCCAAATAAATTGGGATCAGGGAAGGAAGAGGAAGAAAATCTGTCTTTTGTCTTGTAATTTTTAAAATAACAATCAAGATCACTATGTTTCTTTCAAATAACTTATTCTGCAGACGGGTTTACAAAGAGCCATATTTTATCGGAAAACAACTTACAACACTACTTCTAAGATAACTTGTAACAACATAACAGAACTATACCCAAGGAATACAAAAAGAGGTTAAGAGCGCCTTATAGCGGAGCCAGCGCCCTGTGATTGGTTTAGTTAGATATCGCGTGATTCATAGTTCTCTTGATTGGTTTTGTTGTACCTTGCACAAGTTAAAGGTAGCGCAAGCTTGTGTCTATTATTGTAAGAATAAAATGTAAGTACTAGAAAAATGCACTGAAAAAAATCGACTTGCCTCAGGCGGGACTCGAACCCGCACCTTCCACAATCCGGGTGGACGCGTTGACCAATTTCGCCACCGAGGCACTGCTTTTCGTGGAAGGTGCGGGTTCGAGTCCCGCCTGAGGCAAGTCGATTTTTTTCAGTGCATTTTTCTAGTATTATATTTACGCGTTTGTAAACGCAAAAATAAAATTATTCCAAAATGTAAGTAGTCATGATCACTTTTCTAACCTCTTCCTGTTTTCTGTGACTATACCGATGTCAATATCCATGAGGGTCAATATGAGTTTATTTCCATGGCCTGTCACTAAGGTATATAAATGTATGATTTTTGTGTGTTCACTAGGAGCTCGCCGAACGTTTACTAATCCGTACATACCCTAAGTTGAATGACAAATGGACATGAACAGCTTGATGTACGAGCGGGACACAGGATGTGAACACCGCCACTTGCACTACGATCGTGTTTGACCTTCTTAAATCATTATAAAGTATGATAGAAATGTGGATTTGGCAATGACATCTGTAAGATCTATGTACTAAAAAATATACTGACTATTTCTTTTGACCACAGATGGTTTTTACAGCGTCAACGGGATCTTTTTGCGATAACCACTTGGCTACGCGCTTGGGGAAGCGTCGGTGGCGTAGTGCGTAAGAAACGTCGTCCTCCCACCCGGAAGACACTGGTTCGATCCCCGCCATGTACCAACGTGTTTTCAAATTTTGAATTCATATGTACGTTTAATCGACGCTTTTTCAGTGAAGGAAAAACATCGTGAGGAAACCTGCACACACCTATGAAGAAATTCTTAGGTTGTGTGTTAAGTCGACCAACCCGCACTTGGCCAGCGTGGTTGAGTAAGGCCTAATCGCCTCTAATGTGGGGTAGGCTCGAGCCCCTCGGTGGGGACATTATATGAGCTGTTGATGATGATGATGACTTGGCTACGTGGTGAACAAATGTTTGGCCATGCCGTCTCCGCGGGGTTCCGGTAAGGGAGGAAGACCCAAGAGGTGCTGGCTTTGACGTCGTAGGGGAGGTTGCGTGCCAATGCTCTCACTAAGCGCGATGCCGAAGATCGTGCGAAATGATGAAAAACGGTAGGAAAGTGGACCCCAGGCGTTACTTGTGAAGTCGAGGGACATAGTGGGTCCTCTAGCCGTAATTCAAACTACTCTTTAGAGGACTTCTAGTCTATAAGCATCTCCGCCAGAGATTAGATTATCTAGGGTGTTTGAGTCTGGAGTGGAACGCTTGATGTCTCTAAGGTGTCGTACCAATTGGCAACGATTTTACGATGATACGATACATTTTTCTCGCGCGATGAAAGTAGTCATGCGAAAGTTCAACAGACATGTCCTAATAGACTACGCGATGCCGATCGCACGATGACGATCGTCACATGCCCCCGTATTACTATAATTATTTCGTAAGGCCTTACATGTACTCCTTTAGCTAGGTACTATCTAAAAATGGTAAGATATTCCCAGCTTGGATTGTTTTGATATTGTCTGGGTCGAGAATGTGTCTCCCCAAGTGTTGGCTTCTTTTGTGAATGTGACGGCTTCTTTTGTGAATGAGAGCTTCACAATCCGTGTTGTAGAGATGTCTGTTCAGTGGCCACTCAGAACCCTAATCAACACGCTCAGGTTGCCCCTTTTGAGCTTCAGTAGCTCGCCAGTGCGCTTACGAGAGTATGGTTCGATTAATGCTTTTGAATGTGTAAACCTAGGCGTTCTTTGCCAGTCCACTTTTGTTGCCCCCGTATTACAATTATGCTGGGGCCGCACTTGCGCCTATCGTCACGAAGCTTCGTGCTAGGACACGATACACGCAGATGTGACCGGCCGTTATCGGCTATCGTCACGAATATTCGGGTTGCTTGTGCGTTATCGGCCGGGAGGCGGTACGTCAGGGTTTTAGCGCGCTAACCTACCGCGCTGCGTGGTCAGACATGCGTTGTTCATTTCGAAGGTTGTTCTCCATTAGTTCAGACGCGTACGGGTGACTAAGTATACGATACAGCTGAGTTATTTTTTATAATAAATGCATCAGGTAATTATTAGCACACAATTTAGAAGTAAAGAAAGTATTGACACTCCAGTAGTCGTATATGCAATTAAGCATATAACATTCGGAATAACGGAGACGTTGTGTCCAAGCAGTGGGTCGAATTATAAAGGCTGTTATGATGATTCGAAATGAAAGGAAAAACTGGATGTATCTCTGGTCCAAAACACTTTAGAATCTCAAAACAAAATCGACGTTTATTGCAGGAAATAAAAATGTTTTTTTATTACCTTTTCAAAATTTTACGCATAAATATTGGCGCATCAATTTAGAAGATGAAAAACAAACTGAGGTCCAGGAAACAACAAATTTAAACATCGTAAAATACTCTTGGTATCGAATTTTAATTGCTGCGGTTAACCTATGATCGGTCACGATTCGATTGATGTAATATTAGAGCAAATGCGATGTTGTATCGTTCTCAGAAAAGTCGATAATATGTGATGACTTTCTGAAAAAAATGAAAAGTCCTACGAGTGTATGTCGATAGAAAATCTGGAAACACGGCAGTGCCCCGACAAAGTCGAGCCAAGCGACACGCAAGGGCACTACCTACCTTGGCCGATTCGTTACTACAAGAACTATAACGCTTAATTTACTTAATATTAAACTATTGTTTAATTTATTTAATTTTTTACCTTACGACGGTAGCGAAATAAAAATTTTACCTTACGCCCATGTGACGGTAGGAAAACGTCCAAATCACATATTTTGACTAAGGTAAAGTAGAGTTTGAAAATATAGGCCTGTAGAGTTAGAAGCTGGCTCTACTTGAGATCTGATAACTTTTTGACAGTGCGAGCTATACGTTCTCGTCTTGGCAACATGTTACATGAAAATGTTTTTGATGGTATTGACTTTTTCTCCTAATTTTGATTAATTGTGACAGTCTTTAGAGATTTTAGGAAAAGCTCCATCTTGATTCTTCTTTAAACTGCCTTTATACGTTCTGTGACTATGTATGTAGGTACTATGTATCCAAAGTTTATGATTCGATTTAGAAAAAAATTTATGATTCGGAAATTAATTAAAAGCTTAGAAATACTCTAGCATTACGGAACCGCCAAAGTTCCTTGTTCTTAAAATTCGGTGACGCTGTAAAATAGTATTTTTGTTTACTGAATGTCACCGTAAAATGGACTGTAATGAAACTGATATTTTGGTTCTGCTAGCATCCCTTCTACTAAACTCTTATAATTCAACGGCGAAATTATTAGAAGACAAAGTCAGATATTCCCTCTGGTTAGTAAAAGCTTTTCCGTGTAATGAATTAGTCACGTACTCCGTTTTTGCACTATGATTTATAACGAAAGCGAGGCGATTTGTAGAAACATCGGCCGTCGTTTCTGTTTACTATTCATTGGGCGTAAGCATTTGTAAATCATAGAACTGCATAAAGAATGTGTACGAGTTTATTATACGTTATGGATACTTCCGATTATTTGGATTGGGATAAGCAATCGTGTATGAAAATGGAGATGTTGGAGATGGGAAGAATATATTATTTTAATTTTATTTCTTGTACTTGTCCAAGTACAAGAATTGCGTAATTATCGTTGCATAAACAATCTCAGCAGTCCTGCTGAGATTATTTATGCAACGATAATTACGCAATTTTGAAAAATATCCTTATGAAACTAGACTATTTCTAGAGCAAATTAGTTTTTTTTTTATTTATTATTGATTTTACAAAAGAATATCAAAATTAAACAATAATAGCAACCAAAAACCACTGAGGTTTAAACCTGTGTTATTTTGAGTTACAGACAGAAACAAAAGAATCCGGGAAGTTATTACCCAAAAGCATTCGCTATTCAAATTATTTAAAGTTTAAACAAAGACGTTCACATTAAATTACATCATTGAGTTAGGTATTAAAGCTTAATTCTCTAAGCATACAATACACTCCGCTCACATCACAAAAAATAACAGTTCTAAATGGATTTAAGAAAGTACTGTTTTAGTTTATCTTTAATATTTTTATTTTTTTTATTTGTTACTTACTACGTTATTAGTACGAGAACATTTTATAATATGTACATTTTTGTCTGGAAAAAAGGTATTAAATAAGAACTATCTCGATCATGTCAGCTTTCAAACAAAAAAACCACATCAAAATTGATTCATCAACAGCTTAATATTTTTGCGTGTTTGCTAAGTGCTTCACACACGCGCAGGATGCTTCATTTAGTTCAATTCAATTTCTTTATTTACAGGAATATGGTACTACACAGGTCTTCTTCCTCCGTGCCTATGTCCCATATCTTTTGGGGTCGGCCCTCCTAATCTTGTCACGCCATTCCGATCGTGTTTGCGTCATATCAGGGTGCAGTCCCATCGTCCTCATATCTGTTTGTATTGTTCTAAACCAGGTAGTCGGAGGTCTACCACGTCCACGTTTCGGCTCTTTTATGTCCATTACTGTTCTAGTCATGTGTTCTTTATCGCGTCGCATGACATGACCATACCAGCGGAGACGGTTCTCAGATAATTTATCGGCAATTTTTGCAACTTTAAATGATCCTCTGATGTGCACATTCCTGACTCTATCCTTTAAAGTTACTCCTCCGGACCACCTCAGCATTTTCATTTCGGTCGTATGAAGTTTCTGTACATCGGACTTACGCATCGCCCAGCATTCTGACCCGTAGAGCAAGGCCGGTCTAATTGCCCTTTTGTACACATTTCCTTTGCTCTCTACAGGCATTCTTGTGTCGCAGATAACTCCGGTTAAAGATCTCCATTTCAACCAACCACTGTTTATTCTATTTTCAATGTCCTTGTCCACAGATGCCTCAGATGTTATAATTGACCCTAAGTATTTAAATTGGTCGACGGCTTTCAGGGGTATGTTGTCGATACAAGGTGGTTGAGTTGACGCAGGCGTCCCAGAGAAGTTGCAATGCATGTATTCTGTTTTAGATCTGCTTACTCTAAGTCCTCTACCTTCCAGGTTGGTACACCAGATGTTCAGATCATTCTGTAACTCTTGCGCTGTTTCGGCTATCAATACTATGTCGTCTGCATACAGTAGTGTCCACGGAGCTGGTCTTTGTATATTTTTCGTGACGTAGTCCATGACGATATTAAATAGTAGAGGACTGAGAGGTGAGCCCTGATGAACGCCGACTTTAACCTCAAACTCCATGCTAGTGCCAGCAGGGCTAACAACTTTGGTCTTTATGTTGTTGTACATATCTTGAAGGATAAGTACATAATGCTCCGGAACCTGCTGTGCACGCAATGCTTCCCATATAAGTTTCCTTGGCACTCTATCAAAGGCTTTCTCCAAATCGATGAACAGAAAGTGTAAGTCCTTTTTCAAAGCTTTGTATTTCTCTATTAGAATTTTTACTGTATGGATAGCATCAATAGTGCCTACTCCTTTGCAAAATCCGCATTGATTAGGAGTTATGGTTGTGATATTGGATAATCTTTTACTTATCACTCTTTCCCAGATTTTGAGGGCATGTGAAGTAAGTTTGATGGCTCGATAATTTCCACAATCTGCGACGTCACCCTTGTTTTTGTAGAATGGTATTAAATTGCTCTGTCTCCATCCTTCCGGCATTTTTCCTTGTGACAGAATTAGGTTAAAAAGTGTAGAAAGCCATAAAACCCCTGAGCTACCATTCTTCTTCAAAAGTTCCACCGGTATTTCGTCCGGCCCTGTAGCTTTGCCATGGTACTACACAGGTGTTACATAAATATTATTCTACATATTCTGTTGATAACATCAACGTGCAAATAATTACATCAAGCTATTACATATTATTAATTAGGTATAACATTAAATTCACAATGTCACTAATAAAAAAAATATAAATGTAAATGTCAAAAATTAATAGCTATTTCATATACAATGTCAAAAATTCCTAAAAATCTTACACTGTCATAATAAACACAATTATTAAATGCCCAGTTATTAAAATTAAAATTAGTAAAATATAGTGTTGTCAGTAATAAATTCGCCCACGGTATAGTACATTTTCTCGATTAAGAAATTAAATAACGTACATTTAAATTTATTTAATGTCTTTCATTACTGTCGGTAACGTATTATAAATTTTGACGGCCATACAGTGCACGTTTTTAGAATTTAATGCCAGTCTTTGGTATGGTATACATAACATATCAGCTCTGCGTCCTTAGTGCAGCGAAGGTCGCCAATTCAGGTCGCCCCTTAACTACGGACAGTTTCGTTTGATAGTGGTAGAATTTGGACATAATATCATATGGGATATAGGATGTCAAAAACCCAGTAAGCAAAAGAGTAAATCTTAAACCCAGTGTGACGAATCGGCCCTGCTAGAGCCCTTGACGTCACCCAGGATAAGGATTCGAATTCGTTAGGATATTCCCGCCGATATGTAAAAATAGATGTGATTCGAACAGGTGAATGCCAAAGCAATTTAACACAACACCTTACCTTGACTACTTATCCACACCAACTCGTGATCTTGTAGGAAAACATTATTCAGTTCAGACGCCAAACAACGCGTCACAAAATGCTAGTATCTTTGCTTTTCATTGGTTGATTGGAGAATTTTGAAAAGAAGATGGTTACCGACACGCATCGAGAGGATTCGTTCTTACCACAAGCTTCTAACACCTCGATGGGAGCAAATCAGTAACCCAATGCTAGATAGAGCTCTGCTCAACACCTATTAGGATTATGGGCGCACTATAACGGTTATTTGTAATACACCCTTCAAGCATTTTGAAGATCTTGTCGATACAAACAAATTTTACTACAGAAGCAACTCTGAAATCGCGAAAATTTTTTAAGCCTGTTCCATAAAAATTTACAAACGAACTCGTCTGAAATTAGTGTAACGGTAGATTTTTTCTTCGCGATTCCACTTTTGCTTCCATACAAAATGTTGTTTGTTTTGATGAACTCTTCAAATGGTTTGAAGGTTGTTGGTGTGTTAAAAATAATCCTGTATACATTGGAGAGAACCAGTTTTTCCTGAAAAAATGCTTAGTAAAAAAAACTTTTATTTGTTTCATTTTTAAGAGATATAATTAAATTGTCCACGTTAGACTAAACTAAGGCTAGAATAAGATTTTGACAAGCAGGAGGTATAGACACTTGATTTTGACAAGGCAGCGTTACTGATCACTCCACCACGACAGCGTCAAAAAATGTAATCACGTCACATCTTACTTGCTATAAAGTGATATACAGGTCTATTAAAATATATCTGTCTTTAAATAAAGGTTGTTTTACCAAAATAAAACAGTATACCTAGCGCTAATTTAAATGTGCTCGAAATGACCAAGTACTAAGTTTATATTTCTTTATAAAAAACAAGAATTATTATTATGTTAACAAGAATAAATAAAGCTTAACACGAGTAAACACGGGATTAACGCGATTAAAATACCTTTTAACCTACCACTATTAACTTTTATTCATGTTAATCATGCAACGCAAAAGTTTTAAAGTAAATAAATAAAGTTTTCTAGAGTCCAATACTTCAGGCAAGTTGCAATTAAAAATATATCGTTCACGCGTCGAAATTCTCCCCAAACTCATCAGCAACCAAAACTCAATATATTAAATTAAGCAAATTGAAGTCTTATTAGTTGAAAGTTTAAGAACACCAAAGTAATGGAACCAATTACAGCCCACCTGCCTATATAATTCTGACGCCCGTCCAATTTATTCTAATTAAAATAATAGATACATTCCCGAGGCGATATTTCACAGTTTAATTTCCAACGCTCGGCTACATTGATTTATAAATTCGGCTCTTCTCTTCGAGGATTTAATGAAAAACGTGCGTAGAAAGTTGTCGACTCATTACTTTCGCCTGTTATTGATGGCGGAACTGGCCCGGTATTCCGCGAGGCTGGATCGCTCGATTTGATAGATTGGTCTTCGCTGGTTTAACATAGACAAAAGAGCTAGCTATAGTTGGCCCATAAAGAAACTGTCAATAAAATTAATGAAACAATAACAAACAAAGGTTTGAAGCAGGAGGTTTGAAGGTTTTGACAGGATTCGTTTGCGAACTGGATTATTCCTTGTGTTTGGAAACATGTAATTCGGTTTGGAGTATTTTTACCAGTGAGCTTAATGTGCGGAATTAAGGTACATAAATTATTTTCTCTGAAATCATATTATTGGTATATTATTATGATATAAAATTTCATTTGATTGCTTATTTCTCGATATGTTTTTTTTTTGTTTACAACTCGGAAAGCCTAGAGCCTTCCTCGATAAATGGAATAGCCAACACAAAAAAATATCTACACTCATGACATAATATTAAAATTATTATCTCAATGCTTCGATCATCTACAACCGTGGATACAGCACGTCATACAATAACAAAGCTGAAACTTGGCACATGTGAAAAATTCACCATATTATGCTTCTACTGGCTTTGTCCATACATTGCCGCAGACACCTCAGTCCTTTAAAATGTCTTCAGTCATTACACAGTAATGTAAAAAAAACAGTCACTTGAAGCTACCTAAGGTAATTTTTGAAGCTGAAACGAACAAAAAGTGCAAAGGAGTAGCAACGAGCTGTTATTTTTTATTTATCTAAAAAATATATTTAGTTTTCTTCGTATTTATTTTCTACTCTTTAGATATTATGCATTCTAATTAAATTCATTAGTATTAGTAGATAAAAGTCGATGATTTTTAATCAAGCCGAGTCGTCATGTCAACGACGTATAGTTTTGAATACTTGATAAAGATAATTTATTTAAATAAAACTTGAAAAAATATTAAGTTGAATAAGTAGCTGTGTGTATAAAGTATTTTTACTGAGGTCTGCGGTATTTATTTCGGGCTTAATTACTTGCCCTGAAATAAATTAATCTTGTTTCAAAGTTGCCTTTTGGAGTTACGGTTCCTTTCAAAATTTTAGTGTTGTGAAGTGTGTGATTTTATCATGATAAAAAAAACAAGTAAGATTTTTAAATGACTTATTATTATTTAAATAAGATAACCCAATACTAGGGTCTGCACTATTTATTTTATTGTAGATTACGTGCCCTGAAATAAATTTATCTTGTTCCAAACTTGTCTTTTAGATTTACGTTTTTTATCTAAATTTTATACACTTAGTATGCAAATAAAGAATTGATTGATTGATTGATTGATTTTCTTGCCTGGAAATATAGTGAAGTCTTAAATCGACATATTTTTCGATAATGGCCTTCGTCAGATGATAGACATGATGAAATTGATTGAAAGCTGAAAATAGATCATTTTAATTTACTACACTAATTTAAAAATATATATGAATGGCTATACGAATATATAGGAACTCCATTCCTAAAAACTTGACTATGTTCCGATTTTATTAGGTATTTTGTCTCACTTTGGCTATGAGTGTGAAAGGGATGGCTAAGGGCCGTTGTTTTATGAAATTATTTTATAATTTTCAATAACCAAAGCGTATTTCAAGCTAGTTTTAGCATAAGTTCAGTCTCAAATTTTATTAAAAATACTAACTTACTGGTGGTATGTCACATCATGTTTTTTAACTAGAATTTAGGAGTGATTTTTACAATCTTTTACGGAGCACTTTGACATGTTTACCGTTTGACAAATCATGCATCACTTAATGCGAAGTCCGCTACGGCTGCGTTTTAGCGGAGTTTGAAGTGTGCCACCGACGCTATTGCCGTGCATTATCCACGGTTGTAGATGATCGAAGTCTCAATGATATACCTCAAATGACATTCTTTTTGACAAAGATAATCAAAATGAAAATAAAGGTCATTTACCTGTTGCATAATTAATGACCATTATGCAACATGTTCGGCTCAATACGTTACAGTTATTTTTCTCAAAAATCAAAAACTTAGAGCAAAACGGGACGGCAAAGGGAGCCAAAGAGACGCTAGTTTATGTACTGCACATAATTAGGTATTAAAACACTTGCGGGATATTCTCGCCAAGGCTCGTTTTTTAAAACCCCGCTCGTTTTTTAATAAACCCTATTACGTGACGGTAACATGAAGTACTATACCCATGTACTATATGATAGGTGCGACAAGGGTGGCCGGTGGCCACCAGATGTTATTATTACTTACATATATATTCGAAATATAATTCATGTTAAATGTGTAACCGTTAATTTTCCATAGTATTCAATTTAAATAACTTGTATTGTATATTTAATTTCATTTTGTGAAAAAGTATCGAATTTGTTTTTGTGCTCTGTACCTGGACGGCAGCGCGAGTAATGCGAGAGGGAATGACCGCACAGCGTGTAAATACCTAAACTTGGAGTCTGCCGTACGGCGTAAACGCTCTTAAGCCGAAAGACCATAAAAGCTGCCTGCAGCCATAGTAAAAAAAGTACGATGCAACTGCAGGGGTATGTGGGACTCGAGGTACAGGCGTTCCCCCCTACCCACTGAACGTCCTCTCACACGACACACTATGACAGCACCCGGGATAGCGACAATTCGTTTTTCATCAGGACGCCATCTGTGCCCACCTTTTCGGCCGCCACCGAGCACAAGGCTCCAC
Source organism: Elophila nymphaeata (assembly GCA_955850985.1). Lineage (NCBI taxonomy): Eukaryota > Metazoa > Arthropoda > Insecta > Lepidoptera > Crambidae > Elophila > Elophila nymphaeata. The sequence continues at coordinate 5,723,174 of OY039081.1, forward strand.
TGGCCCTGAAAAGGGCCTTATATCCCGTCCCCCATAATGGTGCCAAAGATGGCTTGAGGCACTTCAATACCTAAAGAAATGGAACTGACATATTTTTCGAAATAAAAATATCTCCAACACTATGAAATCTGACAACAGTTTGAGAAATGTTCTATGCTTACCACCATACCCGAAGCTCGCTCCAAAACTGTAAGCTCGTTTGTCAGCTAAACAAACTACACAATATATCACAAAATCCCATTTCAAAAGGATGCTCCTTCACTACCTAACGAGTTTTAAAATAGTTGAGTTACAGCTTTCCAGTGAAAACTACAAATCGTTTCTAGTATCTGTCGTATGTATACAATTTTTCAATTTTCTGTTTATCGCGAGATGGCTTTTTGGCGGTTTGTTTATGTATAAAGTCATAACTTTACCCTTTCATCCACCTTCGCAACTAAACTTTTAATACCAACTCGGATTTTTCCTAGTTCGATAACAAACTACGAAAATATAATTAAATGTTTATAAAATTTACTGTTTTATTTAATAGGTATCTATCCTAAGTTTATCTTTGGAGCAGACGCTCAGCGATAAGGTCACTCCTTGTATAATTTACTGTAACATGTTTCATAAATGTACTGCGTTACGACGATGTGTACTAAAAAGAAAGATATTTTTAATTATTTTCTAAATTTTTAAGATAACACCCAATACTTATAGCTATAAAGTGGCATGGACAGAAAGTGACAACCTAAAATACGCGTTAAATTTGTATTATTTTTACAAAAAATAACTCATGCCTGTAATCTATTTAAGAGAAAGAAGACGTGTTGTTTATTTAAATTCTCCCTATTTAGGAAAGATAACATTTAGGGTAGATACAGTTATTTTATTTTTGTTGTAGTTAATCAATAATGTAAAGTTTCCATGACTGGAATAAATACTCAATGGTTACCACATGGAAGCGTCGTCTTACATTTTATTCGAATTACGCTCCGTTACTAAGCTACGGAGAATGTAGTTGCTACGTACTACGCTGTGTTGCAGTGATACTGCGTAGTACGTAGCAACTAACTACGTTATTCGTAGCTCCTAACGCTCAACGAAATGAAACTACTAAACGACTACATAGATTACAATTTTGGCAACCTTTGGAAATTATATACTCAATCGATTTTGCCCTTTTTACCCTACTACGGGGAAGTCAAAAAGAAGGATTATGATTTTAGCAGTCTTTGTATGTATGTTTGTATTTACATGTGTTTCTCCGTAGCACCTAAACCATTGATTCGATTTTGATGAATAAGGTATGTCAATCGATCGATCCACTATTACAGCCCGAGTAACATAGGCTACATTTTAGCTGTCTTTAATAATGAGAAGTCGATCTCACCTTATAAACCCCGATTTACCGATTTCATTCCTCTCTTCCATAGTCGGGTTACAGTTTTTTAAACTTTTTGATTGTGTAAGCTGTACGATTGACAAACCAAATTAGCTTTAGTCCCGTTATAGAACGACTTTCACCGAGATGTTTATTTGATGAAACGTATTTTATATTTATTTTAATTTGTCAATAAATATATTGTAAATAGGTTGCCTAACAAATTTTAGTCCAGTGTATGATTAATTAAAATTTAAAAAAAAAGTTTAATCATTTCAACGGTTTGATTATTAGACAAATTCTATACCAATCGAAAGTATGAAGCCCATAGAAAATGCAAACGTTAGGTTGCCTATTCTTTTCCGGTCACTACTATCGGGTTGCCAGGTATAAACAGGTAAATCGATAGGTACAATGGTCTGATTATTGAATTAAAATTAAATGAAATTAAAGATTATTTCATTTTGAACACGGTGATATAGGGTTGCCTGCGAAAAATCAGTCCCGAATTCCGGTTGTCGAATTTTGAAAAGTAAAATACCTTTCGCCTAACGGTAAGCAATCACCATAGCCTGTAGAATATTACGACGTTGGTGTTGCAACGTGTCTCTCGCGCTCCTATTCTTATCCTATCCCCTATGGAGCTCTGACAGCCCCATAATTATTCTCTTTATTATACACACAGAATAATAGGTAATTAATAATATATAATATAATATATACTTCCACGCTCACACCAATTATCTAGCTAGATAACTGACTTTAATATACATAATAGTATAGATATTTTTTTATATATAGAGATTTTTAGATAATTTTTTTGGACTCGTACCCGGATCGCTTGATGTGTAGGCAGCGTTGCTGGCCACTCCACCACGACGGCGTCTAATAATTGACAAGCTTGTAGTAACGATTCCCACAAGAGATCTATGCCAGCTAATCCAGAATATGCGTCAGGACTACAACAATTAACGTATGACACAAAATACACTTATACAAAAAATTGTGACTAATTATAATGTACACAAAAACTAACTATTAGCACTCATATTTTAAGAATAATTAAAATAATTAAACACTTAATGACTCACAGAAACACAACACTACGAAAGTTAGTCATATTTTACTGCCAGCTTTTTGTTCTACCTCACTTCGTAAGCTACAAATTCGAAAGTCTATCCCGAATCTCATAATTTATTTATGTTTAAAAAATATATAACGGGTGTAACAAGACCAGACCACGCTAAGAACTACGTTTGCCGCTCACCATTAAGATAATTTTCTTCTTCTAGAGTATACCCGGGAAATTATTAGTTATGAAGTAAATAACGGTCAAAGTTAGAACTTATTTTTTTCAAGATTTTTGCGAAAAAATATTGAAAACATAATTTCTAAATTTTTGTCCAAAAAACATTAGCAAAATTTTAAGTAATTTCAAACAAAAAATGGCATTAAACGTTATAATATGTTTCTTGGTTTTCATGTGTAGACTTCGGGTATGTATTAGGTCTTTTTACATCCTGTATATGCTTGTTCGCTTTTGTGGTTTATAAAAACTATCACTCAGAACAATAACTAAAGTAATCAGCACCGTAGTATGTATTCAAACTTTAATTTAAAAATAGCACTGCATTAATTCATATCTCATAACAGCTACAAACAGAATGTTTCTTTAGATACAAGCCTTCAAGCTTGGTTGAAAAGTTAACAAGAAAACTTGGCAACAATAATTTGCAAAATTATTTTCATCTTTTAAAAGAATGAGTTTATGAAACTTTTCTTTTCGCGCTTTTATATTAAAGTAGTTTTTCTTGGACATTTTTCTTTATCAAACCCTACAGTAGAATAATAAAGTAATTTATAATGCGATCGTTGGTAGACTTGATTGACTCTTCAATGATCAAAACGAAACTAAATCCATAAAAATTAAAGTTCGTTAAAATCTCAATTCTCAAAAGTGGATTTTGGATAATGACAGATTAACTACATGACTTATTGTATATGCCTCAGCCATATCGAATAACACGCCATACTAAAAAACGGCGCGGCGTATTGTAGTGTGTGAGCATTGTTAACCAAATAAAACAGTTTGTTGATAAATCCGTACTAGATTCTATCAACATAAGCCTGTATAATCGAATGGAGATCGCTTATATCGATTCAGGTTATTTTTTTTATTACCAAGCAGAGTGGAAGTATTGTCACTCAACACTCTCACACACTTCAAACCACCGCGCCGTTTTGATACACGATACGGCTGCGACATTATACAAAGTTAATTTTCAAAAGAAATTGACTTTTAGATACATAGAATTAGGTATATTACAAAATCTTGGGATAATTAAACAAGGTTTGTTGTTATTCTCACAAATATCAACATTAAGTAATAATGTACGGTCAGCAAATACAGAGCGTTGTGTTGAGTTGTTGACGTAGTAAAATTAATTTCAAGTCTACATTGGCTTGCCCACAGCCGGGTCCATAACTCCTCACAATAATAATAGTTTGTTGCAGACGAACGGCTTGACCGCCTCGAATCCGCTTTGTAGTACCTCATACAACATTTGTATTTAGGAGGTCAAATACTTTTTTTTTCTTACTGAATAACTTCAAAATTCACAACAAATCTTACCTTGGTAGATGTATTAAAAAATGAAATGAAAATGAACATATCGATATTTAAATTCCAACTACTTCATTTTATCTAAAAAAAATTAGATAAATGACAGAAGTTCTTAGGGAAAGAGATAGTCTCCAGTAACTTATAACAGCGCCACGCTGGAAAGAAAATATTTCAAAATGTGTCTAAATATGACTTGGGCTGAGTCCGTATGCTTGTGTGGTCCCATGTAACACGAACGAAGCTAGCTTTTATCAGAGTTTTATTTTAGAGTAGTTTGTCTGGTATTAGCTGGTGACAACATTGTTTTTCACTATGTATTTTCTTATTATTTTCTATTGAGGAATTTCGCTCTGCAGCCAAAGGTCTTAAACCATTCACCAAGAAATTGACATGGAGGCATCGTATTACCTTTAAATTTGGGTCATAATTGGCGGAAGTTTAAAGCTTATCTTATCCCCCTTAATATGAAGCATGGACTAAAGTTAATTATGGTTTCAAACTGATGCTTTTCTGAATGAAAGACAGAGTTAGCTTCAGTTTCAAACCACGACTAACTTAATAAGGGGCTATATGTTTAAAAAACTATAAGAAAATTTGTCACTACGCACACTGTTATCATCATGAGCCTGCATCAGTCTACAACTGGACATAAACCTTTCCCTGACCACCTTTGAGTTACATCTTCAGCTCTCCTCCTATACCTGCCCTTACAAATATCATCGCCCTACTTAGCTACAGCACGCACTGGTCTGCACCCAAGAACCAGTCTGCCCCAACGGTATTTAGTTCTGCGGCAGATGTGACAATCTGTCACATCTCACGCCCACTGCCCCTTCAGCGTGATAATTCGCTGAGTTATGTCAGTAACCTTGGTTCTCTGACCTTCGTTCCAGCTTCGAGCCTTAAAGGAAGCTGTTATTAAATATGAAAAGTCATTGTAAGGATATACTCTCATAGAACAAAGAACTGCCTAAAACGCCAGTAAAACGCTCGTCTGCTTTAAAATAGCAGCAAGTTAGCGCTAAGCTCACAGCTGCACTAATAAGCACAGCACTTGAAACCACTTGGCTGATTAGACTAGAGGAAATTATGCGAATTTGCAACGCAGGCCGCTCGATCCGTCTTCACATGCTGGATTAATCAGATTAGCTTCAATCTTATTAGATGTTCCCTGAAGTGCACGCGATAGATTTGTACGAGAAAATAGGTATTTTAAGACTATATGAAGAGCTTTAGATGGTTTTGGTTAATTAATCAAAACATTATCGGGGAGCTCAGTAGATTAGCGTGTGCTCTGGCTTCGGAAAAATTGAGCAACCTTCGCATTCGTTGGTCCATGTCGATTGCCGGGTCATTTCGTAAGGTACATTGAGCTTTTGGTCCTGGTTACTACTGCAACTTCTTGTACCAGTCTGCCTTAAACTAGCGTGGTTGTGTTCATTTCTCTACATATGTATATATGATCTCGCTCGTAATCACATGAGGGGTTGAGCAGAGCCTTAGGTAACATTTTGTTATATATGAAGTCACATCTGGCAGTATGCAGAGGCCATGCCATGCAAATGTAACAATCCTTCAGTAAACAATCTAACACAAAATCCAACAACCAGGATAAATGTTACTCAAAATCATCGCAGCAGTCCGGGAGTTACTGAGTTACGCTCTCGGCTAGAACGTTCACTCAGCGCGCCTTTTCGTGCCTTGTGTGCGCCGTGCGCCCTTACTCCCACCTATGTGCGCGCCTTGAGCACCCTTTACACACTTTCAGACCAACTCTGTGAGCCTGAGCTGCGTGGCTGGTCAGTACGCTGCCTGCGCGCCCGGTCTTCACGTTTCTTCGTGGGCATCTCTTCGGGTCTCTCTCCAGATCCGACCCTCCAGAGCCCGGTGTCACTTATGGCTTTAAATATGCTTGATTGGCTTGCTCGTTTCTATCTGTTATAATGTTTCATATGTTCTTGTATTTGTTCTTTGTATTTCAAAGCAGCGCAGCGGTACAAGAATGAAATTCGCACATATATCGATGCGTATATCGATCCCAATAAAACGTATCACCAAGTGGATCCCAAACTTGTTTTCCGTGTCGTAGTATAAAAAATCTGTCATTTTCTCTCTTTCAAAATATCTGTGAAATTAAATCGATTTTTGACAATTATTATACTGCCAAATTTTGTTTATCCATAGTTTCGTGCCCGTACTGCAGTTCACTTAGAATTATCATAAGTAAACTGATTGCTTCAATAAAGCAGATTTGAAAAGTGTGAACAAGAAGGCAGCGTGCCATCAATTGCCATCGTAGTTTAAATTAAAACCTTAGAGCAAAATTTCAACATAATTACCATTACAGATTGAAACAAGGTGAGACGTTATTTAAAAGTTCAGACATAGAAATACTTAAATCAATTGGAAAGCTAAGTTTGTATCGAATAAGGTTAGTTTTTACACATCGTTGCTTCCTTGTGTACCATTATATAAAACGCCTAAAATAGATGGAGGATCGTACCGATTAACGTGTCCATAAGCCTCTGCGGCTTTGAACGACGATACCCAGGCGTAACTTGATTCTGTACTTGGTATGCTTAATTAGATTTAATTAATAGAACAGTATTAGCGAACTTGTCGGGTGATTGCCCGTCGCAGTCGGTGGACACTTAATGGACCGGCTCCAATTATATACATGGCCACTCGCCACTGCCAACGCACGGTTGCATACAGTAGAAATTTGGATTTAAAATAGACGGTAAACATTTCAGTTCAGGCATACACATTCTTTGATATGAAAACATGCAAATAATAAGCTGAATAAGTAGTTACCTGCAGTAATAAATCAACACCTACACTCCCCCGTGAAATTTATGGATAAGGTTGCGTATTTATTATGAAATGCTTTAAATAAGAGAGGTAGAAAAACAGTAATGATTTTGATATCAAAAACATAAAAGAGGCATATAGCTTTAAAACTACTTTTTTCATAAAACTTAATTAATCTTGCAGAAAATTTTATTATTTAAATACTGAGATGATTTTGAGTGTAACATCTGTCCTGATTGTTGTCATTTGCTTGTTTGTTTACTAAAGGATTGTTATATTTTGGGTTTAGTGTCCCTTTTATGTGTAGGTGACAGACTGGCACCCTGTCCCTTTTTGGAGACACTTCATAGCACATTTTGCCATATGGGGCTTTATGTTTATCCAAATGTTACCTAAGGCTCTGCTCGAACTCGAACGATCCTTGTTTAGTAAATCTCAGGGTACAGTTTTCAATTTTCCTTCCCCATCTTACTAACAACCTCCATCTTTTAATTGTTAAATTATCCCCACGCAAGTCAGGATTGCAACGTAAAAGCCTTCCCGTGTATCAAACTTGTCTACCCCTACAGGTGGAACTTGATTCAGAGCTTATTCCCGTAAATACTTTCCGAGTACCGGCGCGCAATTGAAAAACTTCCAGCGAGGTGAAACTCAAAATGTAGTAGCATGAACTTTCGGAGATTAGGTTTAGTCTGGTTAGTGCTTTTTAAGTATCCCAGATTTTCCCTTTAAAGCTAGTTGCGGCATGCCACAGCATAAAATAAAACTGCTTGTATTTCTGTTTTCGTTTAAGTATAATAAGACTTAGTCAATTCATTCAGGTATCCATGTATTTTATGGTTGCCGAAGTTATTATAATTTAAATGTCATCATTCAAGTGACTTTTAATTATTAGGTAAGTGGTAAACATTCTTAAAGATTTTCATTATCAATCATAATGCGACGTTGCAAACTTGGGTAAAGAGTATAATTATGTTGAGCGATTTATTTTAGAGAAGGGCAAAGCCTGGGCGTTGATCTGTCAGTTAGTCAGGACTTTCTTTTTTATATTACTATAGATAAATAACTTTCATATACCTATAGATAAATAACTTTTCGCGAATAATAAAAGGTACAAATTACAGGTACATTCTAACACGTTTTTAAATTAGCGTGACCAATTTCATGCACTGAACATCGATTTAAAGATTCTTTCTTTAAAGCATACTAAATTCCAAAGTAGGTATCTACTATTGAATCATTTTTCACCAACAAACAAAAAAAGCCAAACAAAATTTTGTACTCTGGAATATTTTTACGAAGAAATGATCAATTCCTCAGATCTATTCTATTCTTAATTAATGGCGTCGCGTCGCATTAAGCGTACGCATTTTGCCAATGTCAAGTGAAAATGTAACTAAAGTAACAAAAATTGTACGGTTGATTTAGGTTAAAAATGGAGTCTCTCAACTCGTGTTTTTACAACAAGAACTCGGGAGAAACTCGAAGAAAACTATTTAACGGTGCCTAAAATTGGTCACGCGGCAAACTATAAGTCAAAAGTGCATAAAAGCATAGACTAAGCCGTTATTATGTAAATTAAGTTCACAAGAAAAGTCATTTAAGGTGCTATATGGAGGTTCTAGCACTATTTAACACGAAAGTTTTCTTTGGATAAAAATCTTTGATATTTTATTTCAAAATGTAAATATCTTTATTATTCCCAGGAAATGTAAAAAAAATATATTTGAAGATTTTTAAACACAATAAATTTTCATACTCTTATTAAGGATATTATGGTGCCGATTATGTTACTAGGCATATACTTTCATACTTTATTAATCGCCATATAGGTAGGTACCTCTTTCTACCTTCTAGAGCACGTGCCACGTGACCGTATAATCCGTCATACGTACATTGTATACGTCTTCATAATGGAAGTGGTTGTGTGGAAAAAAGCAAAGACAAACTTTTTTGACTTCAAGTAACCTTTGAATGTTTCTATTTCCTATCTGTCTCTTTCTAACTCATAACACAAGTATTATGATGACGTACGTACGTATGACGTATTAGACAGTCACGTGGCTCCGGGTGTCGCAAAGGATGTGCAGGACTTAGGTTAGGTTAGGTTTCCGATGTAGTTTAGTGTGGAATTGGGATTGGCTGAAAGAAAAAAAAATTCGTTTCTGGCGCTTCGCCGACCGCTGCCGCGGTACACTCGCTACGCTCGCTCGGCTATATATAGGTTCCTATATATAGGTCGCAAGTCTAACCTTACCTAACCTTACCTGCACCCCCTTTGCGATACCCTAACCGTCACGTGACATGTGCTCTAGGGTAGAAAAAGATAAATAGATACTAAGAAAATTGAAGGTCAAATTTTTTGTCTTCACTTTATGTTCAAGTTGTGGCTTTCAGCTTTACCTATAAATTCAAGAAATTTAAGGTAAGCATGGTAAGCAGTCACCGTAGCGTATAGACGCTTGGAACAGTGACATGATAATAATAATAATTTATTTCCAAAAAAGAAGTACACAATACATACAATACAAATGCAGTTACAAAGGATATTCCTGTGTTTCAGGCAATTACGTCTAAAATAAGTGTAAAAAGGCATACTCAACAATCTTCAGAAATTTATCTCTATATTAAAATTTACAATCTAATTATAAAATAACATATTGTGTGCCAATGAATACGTAAAACAAATTCGTGATTGAAGTAAGTTAAAACTACTTAAATTATGTTAATAAATTCTCTGTATCTTCATAGGACATGTTTTGAAGGCCATCTTGAAGGGTTTACTTGCACTTATTGTAATTCAGGGTATACATCTTTAACATTGAATTTAATCTGTTATAGAAGAGGTCCTAAAAATGCATAAAATTTAGTCGAGAAAGCGTGTTTCGATAATATTTGAATGCAAACAATATCTTTCCGTCTTTTGTTCATTATTTCGGTGCTGTAGGGAAGGGCTGCGTGCTGTTTTAGTACAATGTTAAGTATGAAGAGTTGACGGACTGTTAATACTTTACAATTTTTGTAGAGAAGGCTGGTGGGAAAAAGGAAAGGTCGCGAAAGGATGATACTCACGCGCTTCCAACCTTATTCCCCTTTCCTAGCCCGTGGAGCTAATCTTAATACTTATATATAAATTACGTGTCACGTTGTTTGTCCGCGATGGACTCCTAAACTACTTAACTGATTTTGATCAAATTTGTACACCATGTGCAGTTTGATCCAAATTGAGAGATATAATAATTTTTATCTTGATAAGTAGTCATATTTGTTTTTACTGCAGATACAGTGTTATAGGGCAGTAGTATGAAATAACCACAGCAACGCGTGGCCGGGACAGCTAGCACCTACATAAAAATATACTAACTTTGTAATTATTATCAATCCAATTGACACTATGAAAAGATATAATCTCAAAATAAACACTGTCTCCCTCAATATATTAAATAACAACACTCAAAAACAAACAAAAAAATAAGCAAAATGCAGTAATTCTGGTTGGTTAAACGTTCCGTGAAAGATAAGCGAATACCGCTTGTTAAAAACTGTGATAAGTTCAACTGGCGTAACCCGAAACCGCAAACAGTTTTTCCGTTCTCTCATGCAAACCCTGGAAAAGGAAATTTCTGCAAGTAAAAACGTTGTTATCAGGACTACTGGGATGATTTTGAGTGTAACATCTCCATGTCCTTCTTGTTGGTTTTTCTTTGATTTTTTACTTAAGGATTGTTACTTTTTGGGTTTGGTGCCCCTTTTCTGTACGCAACAGGCTGACAACCTGTCACTATTTGGAGGCTCTGTGTCTGAGCTACAAGCTGAATATTGGACTCCGGTGCATGGTCAGCAGCGAGGCAACAAACAACATTCCGCCCGTCAAGAACTACGTGCACCGTCGGCTACGAGAGACAATCAAAAGACTATCAACGTGTACATCAACAATATCATATAAAAGAACAATCAATTAACAGATTCTTACCATCCACATTGAGTGTCGTTTCCTCCCCGCTGTTGCTTGCCAGGGCTACTCCCCGTTCCTTATCATCATCATCATCAGCTCATTCCTAACAACAATGTTACTGGCCAGGTTTGCACCATGGGTCTTTTAATGAAATTTTGGGATGCGGCTGCTTACAACCGCCGTGACTGCTTGTACACATACTGCCATTGACCAAATGTGGCTTTATGTGTAACCAACTGTTACCTAAAGCTCTGCCCAACACCTCTTGCGTGACCGTATGAATGTAGGTAAAAGCGTTTATTTTTCAACGTAAGGTTGAAACTTTGCCATCTTCTTACCCTGATGGTATGCAAAGCTGAAGGCAGCAAGCTTCACTTGGAACTTATAACTACTGGGCGACTGGCAATCTTAGCACTAACTGGCCAAACAAAACAATGCTCTAATCACTATTGTTATAGAGCCAGACTTTGATGACATGGTAGTAGCCAAGCGGACTTACAAAAAGTCCTACAACCAACCAAACCAAGGACCATGTGTAATTACCTAGGGCAGCGATTCAACACCCCTTTTTGGCAGGCTGCTTCCGTTAGCCCTGTAGCCTCCTGAAAATAGGCTGTAGGAGTCCAATATAACCTTCTGCACAGAAATCCATGAGGATTCACAGTTTCCTTCCCCCGCAGTCCGTAAGATTTGTACTACTGTGACGGAGTGATGACTTTTGGTTCTACGTCCGGTAGGTAAACCTAGAAAGTGGTTAACACTTCTAAAATTGCGTTGAAAAAAATTCTAACTTTTAAAGTTTGATTTTTCACATCTCCAATGGATCGCAGAACTGGGAAAGTAACCGTCGATATAAACTTATAGCTAAGAACCAATTCGATAACGTCAGCCTTTAGACAAAAAACTGCATCAAAATAGTTCTATTCGTTCAGGAGCTACGGTGCCACCGACAGACACACAGACACGTCAAAATTATTGCGTAGGGGCTTACGTAGGTAGGGGGTAAAAAGAGGTCTTGACAGATAGACGGACGAACAGCAAATGGATAACGCTTTTTCCTTTGAAGTACGAAACGCTAAAAAGTTTCGTCAAGTAAATCAAGCAAGGGCACTTTGATATTGATTCTATTTAAATACTCTATCAAACAGTAACGTATTATTAAATTTCCTAACAAAACTTCCGAGTAACCAATAAGAAGAAATCGACCAGAACTATTTTGATAGAATTTGTATCCGTATGTCGATATGATTGGTTTAATACAACTTCCTTGCGGGTTTGACAGTTCCTTATTCTTTAGAAACTTTTCCGGACGTATTTCTCGGGTTTTCTATCCCTACTGGGGTCATATGAAGCTTATGATAAATTTTATAAGAGTCAATATTGATATCGGTTTTATTAGAAATGAAACATCTTGGGATATCCAAAAGTAGATTGAATTTATGATTTGATATTTTTTTTCATCTTTAAGAAATTTTTTACCATTTTGATATTATGTTAAATCACAAAAATATTTTCATTTAGATATTTACAAGATTAAATATGGATTAACTATGAAGAGACAGAGAATTTCTTAAAATATTGAATGGTGAACCTTGATGACCTTTTGAAGCTGTATTTCTTATTCAATCGTTATTTTCTAATTACTTATTTTATATATTTTTTTATTTGTAACTGTTAGATATATTAGCTTCTATCTGCACTCTTATAGCTTTCTAACCTAAGAACTTGTTTTTGTCTAGGCTACAATTCGTTAAATTGTTAGGAGAGGGGCCTGTTACCTGAAACACAATCCGTCCTAATACAGGCAACCAGTAGTCACCATTTTCAATATTCATTTGATTATGTGCCTACTATTTTTAGTTTACCTTAAGATATTGAAACTGTAAGTTGTACTGTATGTAAAATAAACTTCATTATTATTAAAAAATACTTTGCTATTGCTTTTCACCCGATTACGGCGAAGCCAAATGATAGAGTTATAATTTTAGCAGTGTATAATGTATGTCTGTATTCAAGTCTGCCTAAACTATTCATCCGATTTAGATGAATAAAGTGTGAATCGATGCGTTATTATAGTCCGGGTAACATAATCTACATTTTTAACCGAATTTAACAATATGATGAGTCGAATTTACCTTATAAACACGTTTTTGTTTTTTTTCAGTACCTAATCGGGTTCAGTTTTTTAAACTTTTTGCTTGATATACCTAAGTATAGTTTCCTAGTGGAAGAGAGTTCACAAGAAGGATTGGTATCAGGTGGACGGCCTTAAAAATTTAATGCCAAAACCTGTAGCAGTTGGTATTGTATATCACCGGGGACGTTTTGGTGAATGGTGTACGTTACGCCGAGCCCAAAACGACCACAGAAGGGCTTAGGAGGGTATAGGTGGTTTGTAGTGGGTAAGACCAGCGCTGTTCCGCGTCATGTCCCATACACGTCGTGCGCCTAGGCAGCGTACGGTATGGTAATATATAAACGCGAAAGTTTGTATGAATGCATTGTATAGATGTATGGATGGATGTCAAGATGTGTGTTTGTTACTCTTTCACGCCAAAACTACTGAATTGATTTTAATGAAACTTTAGAATAATATAGCTCGTAGGAAATAACCACTTTCCAGCTACCTCGAATTCCGAGAAGTTATTAAAATTCTATTTAAATGTCTTTAGGAACGCCTCTGCGATCAATCAGTAACGATTCGTTATATAACATAAGTATTTTGATACCTTTTACCTGTGACAGAATAATTATATCTCTAAAGAATTAGTCATTTCTTACGACAGTTCGTATGAATGCTTTAAACAATACAAACTTTAGAATAATATAGCTCATACATCAAAATAACTTATAGGCTTTAATTTATACCTGTATCCGTAGTGTAAATTTTTTAGTATAAAATACATAACTATTTTAGTTGCGTTAAGATCTCAATTTGTATGGGAAACACGATTTCCGCTTCTTTCCGCTAGGGGCACTATTCATGTTTCCTATACAAATTGAGCTCTTAACGCAACTACAATAGTAACGCATTTTAAACGAAAAAACTTAAACTATGGGTACTGATACTGCGCAGATGAAGTCGCGGGCAGAAGCTAGTCTAAAATATATTGCAAAGGAGTCGACTAGTTGTCGTCGATAGTAACTTATCTGCTTAGTAATTAGATCTAGAACAGAAAATTTCCAGAATATCTAGGTATATAGTTCCACTGTAATTTGATTTAACTTTACCAAGTTAATTCAATTGGTTTATTATTACAATACAAACATTATTTGGTTTTAAAACCAATAATAATATTATACGTAATAATTATTTAATATGCAATGAAATTTCGTTAACGCAGAAACAATTTCCATATTATTTGCCACAAAATGCTTTCGAATTTCCAAAATCTTTCATAATTACATTGCTGGAACGCTTTCAGGAAATACCGAACTACCGAATAGCCTTCTATTTAAATGATTGCTTTTACATTTGTAATCAACGTAGATCGCAAAATCCAACAGCTAAGGTATCTCAGAAATTGCTTACAAGAACGTATAGGAGTCGGTCGACTTCATCTTAAGTTATGCACGAAGCACGAGGCAATGCATGCTCAATGCCCAGATTTACATGCTGTTTCACATTCAATGATACATTGCTTTGCGTTATCAATTCAGTGTTTTGCATACAGATATATTTTACATTCAATAAATTGTGCTACACCTCGACATTAACTTAGATGAGTTTTTTTAGCTAATTTAAACGGGTAAACTTCCTTACGGAACTGCTTTATCATTTTTCATAAGAATTACCATTGACTTACAATTTCGCTAAGTTTTGGATTTGGAATTTATTTTGATCTCATCTTAACAGCCTTTATAATTCGACCTACTTTTGGGACACAAGGTCTTTCTTTGAAATGATGAGACACAAGGCCTCTCCTTGTCATCGGAGGAGGCTTAGGCAGTAGTCTAGTCACCACGCTTGCCCAATGCGGATCGGTGAACGGAGTATAAGGTGATCAATTAAATATCCCTCTGCTGATTCATTCGTCGCCTTCTACGACGCCCTTTGGAGGATATAGGATGATGCTATTCTACTCTGCCGGCATCACATGGTTGCGCGGTATTATATTATTGGAAGTATAAAATTTTCTGTATTCACAATATTTTATAGTTTATAGCTTTTATACCGCAATTCCATGTACAGTTTTACGAGATATATTTATCTACGGAATATGCGCAATAGTGGGTGTCTGTTCGATTCTATAAATATTTATTGCTACTCAGTCTTTTGCAGATTGCGAAGGATATTTCGTTCAAGAACTTGTTATTTTTCTTATTGCTATATATCACAGAGAACTAATTCTAATCTATTTGCGATAGACTATTGGAATCATGACATCTTTTACAACTAGATCTTAAGAAATTGACAAAGAATATTGGACACGATTGACAAAATCTGAAGTGGTCTCCCCTTGGCTTTCTCGTATACCAAAAACGACTCAAAAGTTGATAGAATCCTTATATTTGTCACTCATTACCGACCGCGCACTTGGTTGCTTAATTTTCGTGATCAACGACTCAAAAATTGATGGAAACCTTATATTTTGATGTCATACATGCATGTTAAATTTAGTTGCAATAAGTTAAAGCATACTCGAGTTATCGTGCTAACGCACACACAGACATAATACCAAAAACGGTATTTTTGGACTCAGGGAGGTCCAAAACGTGTAAATCCGTCAAAATCTCGAGGTCGAATTTTTTGACGATTACAAGACTTCCTCAATACTGCGTATACGAGAAAGTAAAAAACTATGGAGTTAGATTTATGTCTGTCTGGCTGTCATTCCTGTAAGAAATATCTACACGTTATATAATACTTGCTTTCATTGAAGTGGTTGAGTGAAGAAATAAAACTGTGAGCCATCTAAAACTAACATTCATGCTATAAGGTCAAATATCTCTATTGCGAAGTATAATATCGAAATAACGGACTTTTTACAAGTAGGTACTTATTGCAGCTTGCTTTAGATCGAGCAGAAAAGACTTAGCATAAGCCTATTTATTCAGTTGATGATGATTGGAATATTGTCTGTAAATAAAAACTCTTCCCGCAACAAACCTTTCAAGTATCTCGTGAGATTGGCCTTTCTATACTAATAGATTCTATTGGATTAATTGCATCCATTATATGCTAAGCTAGTCTTTATGAGCAGCATTCCATTTTCTCCAGAATTTTCCATAAAATGATCTGTGGTATTAATTAATTATTTTATTAATGAAAACTTGTCTTTACATAGAAGTGAAGTTGATACTACGTTCAAAGGAAATAACCACATTCCAGCTATCTCGAGTTCCGAGAAGTTATTAAAATTCTATTTCAATGTCTTTAAGGAACGCCTCTGCGATCAATCAATAACGATTCGTTATATAACATAAGTATTTTGATACCTTTTACCTGTGACACAATAATTATATCTCTAAAGAATTAGGTCATTCAGAACCTAGGACACTGTCGTATGAATGATTTTAAAATTAATATACAGGGCGTCCCACGGCCATGCCACACGGAGGGAAAGTATATTAAATATTGAACGTAGGATATTTTACTAAAAGAAGACATCGTTTTATTTTTAATTATAAGTAGAACTGCATTCACAGATTTTTAAAAATCGCCTACCTCAACCGGGAATCGAACCCGCCAAATGTGTGTGACGTTACCTTATTATAAACTCAAGAATAGCGGGTGTCGGAATTTAAATGAACATAATTATGACACTTTTTTTACTACAATACTTGTAACTACATCAGCAATACACCTCTTTACACTTATTTCTGACCCGACGACCTCAACCAGACTAACCACATTTCACTTAAACGAAACGTTTTAAATGTCCTCACTCCCTACTACTACCGCTGGATTGGCGCCATATTGTCTTAACATTTGGCGCGAATTCAAGAAAATACTTAAAATAACATTCCTTTTTACTTTAAACATAACCAAGGACTAGTAAAATATGTATCAATAAACATTTTAGTAATATTAGTAATTTATAAAAAGAATATAATATTAAATAACGATAAAAGTAGTAATGAGGAGTTATTCATAGTAGCCATTAAAATTATGCTGACAAACATTTAGGCGCGAACTGAATAAAAGTAATCAACATTACCATTTAGCTAATTTTTAAAGGAAGATGGAGTTTTACATAGTTAGGTTATTACAATATAATTTATAAAGATTATTAATGGATATTATAGGCCCGTTCCAATTGGAAAAATGGTTTACGACATGTGATAGAAAAATTACATGTATTTTATAATAGCGTTTGAAAGGGCTACCCATAAGCATTATTTTTTCCTAAAAAACCTGGCATATTAAATGAAACTAAGATCATAATTTTTTTCATTTTATTTAAAAAAACAATAATTAACAAATGCTCAAAATGTGATCCGTTCTGTTGTATACAAATTCTCACTCTTTTGATAATTTCTCTCCCTGTCGATTTACTTATTTTTGCATGGTGGATGTTTGAAATAATACGTCTAAGTTCATTTTGTAACTCCTGCACACTGTTGTACCGGTTCCTGTAAACTAAATCTTTTACATAACCCCATAAAAAAAAATCAAGTGGGGTTAGATCTGGGGATCTCGGTGGCCATCTAATTTGTCCAAAAGTGCCGATCCAGGAAGGAAAATATTCATTAAGAAACTCGGCTGTTCTCCTACTGTTATGAGCCGGAGCCCCATCTTGCTGGAATATGAGATTTCGTCGATCTGCATCAGGAAGATTATTAATCTCATTTCTTAAAATCTCAAGTATTTCTAGATATCTTTCCGTGTTCAGAGTTCCTTACAATCCCACACCAACAATTGAAAGAAAAACGCACTTGATCATTAGTCTCGCGGATTCGTAAGGGACTCTGTCTGGACCAAATGCGATTATTACGCCGGTTGTACATGCCGTTGTTACTAAAGTTTGACTCGTCTGACCAAATAATGGTGTTCAAAAATTTTGATCCTCAAGGATGAGTCTCTCGATATGTTGGCAGAAATTAAATCGTCCTTCAGCATCTCCCGGCCGTAATTTTTGCACTAATCGCCCTTCAACATAACTTTTGAACTTGTATTATTTCAGAACGCGATGTATTCTACTCTTTGAAAGTCCAATTTCTTCTTCACCTTCCCTCACTGAACTCGTCGGGTACGCTTCAAAGTAAATCAGAATGTTGAGTTCATCATCGCTGACGTTTATTATCTGCTGCTGTGGTTGCTGTAAGCGATGATCAAAACGTCCTAAATTTGTTAAATTATCCACCATTCTTTGCAACACATATCGAGATGGTGTGCGTCTATCGGGATATCTTTCGCGGTACCACCGCAAAGCTAATGAAATGTCTTTGTGATTTAAAAAGTATGCTTCTATTAAATCCAAATTATTTTGGTACGCCATGGTAAGTAAATTAACACAAAAATTGCTAATAAACGAAAATGAAACTCACAATAAACAAAAGAACAGACGCTTGAAAATTTACGTGTTCCATTTTCGAATTATTTATTTTTACTAAAATCAGCCAGTTGCATGGTAATTGTGAGCTCACATTTTGAGCATTTGATAATTTTTTTTTTAATAAAATGAAAAATTTTATGATCTTAGTTTCATTTAATATGCTAGGTTATTTAGGAAAAATAATGCTTATGAGTAGCCCTTTCAAACGCTATTATAAAATACATGTAATTTTTCTATCACATTTGGCGGGTTCGATTCCCGGTTGAGGTAGGCGATTTTTAAAAAATCTGTGAATGTAGTTTTTTTTTTTTTTTTTTTTATGTTATGAGATGGCAAACAAGCTGGCCGCCCACCTGGTGTTAAGTGGTCACCGCCGCCTATAGACACTTGCAATATCAAGTGTAAATCACTTAACACCGCAAGTGCGTTTGCCATCCTGGGGACTAAGATTATATGCCCTCCATGCCCAGTAATTACTTATTATTAAAAATAAAATGATGTCTTCTTTTAGTAAAATATCCTACGTTCAATATTTAATATACTTTCCCTCCGTGTGGCATGGCCGTGGGACGCCCTGTATATGTCAATTGAATGCCTGGATTCTGAACCTGGATTCTTAATTTGAGTACATATAGTTTTTACTTTCTCGTATACGTAGTATAGAGGAATTCTTGTAATCGTCGAAAAATTTGACCTCGAGATTTTGACTCAAAAAATTCGACTTCGAGACTTTGATGGATTTACACGTTTTGGCCTGAGTCCAAAAAACTTATTTTTTTATTTCTGTGTGTGTTTGTGTGTCTGTATGTCTGTGTGTCTGTGCGTTAGCACGATAACTCGAGTATGCTTTAACTTAAGTATTGCAACCAAATTTGACATGCATGTATAACATCAAAATATAAGGTTTCTATCAACTTTTGAGTCGTTTCCGGTCTACGAGAAAGTCAAGGGGAGACCACTCCCGAATTTTGGAATCATGTCTGTGTGTGTGTCTGTGCGTTAGCACGATAACTCGAGTATGCTTGAACTTATTGCAACCAAATTTAACATTCATATATACGACATCAAAATATAAGGTTTTTATCAACTTTTGACTCGTTTCCGGTATACGAGACAGTCAAGGGCAGACCAATACCGATTTTCTTTTTTCAAGAACATGGTTTTCTGATTGGCTACAGCAACAAACACGCTTCGCGCGCTTGATTTGCACTTTATCTTGGTCACAATTTCACATTATCCTAACTAAATATAGTCTCTCACTTCTAGATTTTTGCATCGACACTGAAACGGTTTCTAGTTAAGGGTAGCAGTAGGTAATTATTGGGCATTCTAATTCACTTTTTCTTTTTCAAAAGATTGAATTTTAATTATTTTTTAAGCATCATCATACTGAATTATGAATTTAATACTTAAAAGAAAAATGTTAAAGTTGTGTTAAAATGTTAAAATGTTAAAGTTCAGATATCTATTGCAGACATTCGACATAGATTTTCCATGTGTATCTTCCTTAGCCTAAAGCTAAATTCTGAGTTGCATTTCCGTGGATAAACGGCTTGTTTGTTGGAACAAACAACATATGATATTGGAACACTGGAAACTCATAACAATCTTGCGACAAAACTTAAAAGCTGTAATATTACCAATGTTATTATAACGAAAATAATTTCTACGAACACATTAACGAAAAAATTACTTGTTTTTTTTTTGCTATTAATTGCTGATTTTCAACCGCGTCTGTTGGACATGGTAGTGCTTTGAGCCTAGAGGCAACAACCAGAGTTTGAGATTTGATTCCCATAGGTCCCATACTGGGTTCAATTCCCGTAGGAATACTTTCATCAATCGGTATGGAATCTGTTAGTGCTCTTGTTTTAAATCTGACCTCCTAACTATATCATATGGACGCCAATGAACACGACTTATTCTGCCAAGAGAAAAAGCCCCATTACAACAATGCTAACAGCATTTTGGAGGTAGGGATTATACAGATAGTTGAAAGGTATTCTAAGCAACGTTTGTAAATCTCAGCCATGATTTTATTACGTAGCCTTGTGCGTTGCAGTATGATAAACACCTAACACCATACTAATTTAGGTGCATATTGTCTTGCATGTTGTAAACAAATATACTTCTTACGGATGACTTACCTATCGTAATTTAGGACTCATTTGATCTCAATAACATCTTTAAAAGTAGAAAAAATACGCTGAAAAAATTTTACCTGCGCCAGGCGGGAATCGAACTCAGCATCCTCCGCGATCCGGGCGGCTGCGTTAACCACTACACTATCAGGGCACTGCTTTCGCCGCCGAAATTTGTCAGTGCTGTGCTTACGTTTTTATGGTAAACATTGTTTCATCAAATCTTTGAATGCACTTCTAAGATCCGAACGAAATATTTTTGCAAATATTTGACGTCCAGTTAAGATCTTCAATAACATCTCATTATCTGTCGTCCGTTAATACAGCTACCATTAAGTCTTGTAGTAAGAAGTATAGCTATCTCGGCCCACCAAAACATAGTGTTTGGCGTCGATCCAAATCTTCGGTGCTGTACTATCGGCATGAACTACACCAAATTTAAGTCAACGCCCGCCAAGCTCAGTTCGAATTATGGCTTTATGGTTGTACGGTCGATAGGGATCAGGAAGCTGGGGCTACTGACTTCTCAGAAAGAAATCTTGGTTGATTGTAATGTATTTAGCTTACATTACTAAACAAATTTACTTATAGTAACAGAATTTGTAATGTATTCAGCTTGGATTACTAAATAAAAAAGAAGCGTCGGTGGCGTAGTGCATAAGAGCATCGTCTTCCGCCAGGAAGGCACTGGTTAGAACCCCGCCACGTACCAATTTGTTTTCAAATTTTGAATTCATATGTACGTTTAATCGACGCTTTTACGGTGAAGGAAAACATCGTGAGGAAACCTGCACACACCTATGAAGAAATCTTAGGTTGTGTGTGAAGTCGACCAACCCGCACTTGGCCAGCGTGGCTTTGACTAAGGCCCCTAATGTGGGGTAGGCTCGAGCCCCTCGGTGGGGATATGGGACCCCCTTATATGAGCTTTTGATGATGATGACTAAACAAAAGGCAGAGGAACCACATGGACCAATGGAGCGTGACCGACAAGCGAATGCAAAATGAAAAGCGCATCAAATTGTGATATTTTTTAATAGGGTACGATAGTACTTAAATTAATCAATGGTGGCTAGACGTCAGTAATTATAACTCTGGAGTTTCTCCCGAGTTCTTGTTGTAAAAACACGTGTTGAGAGACTCCATTTTTAACACATTCTACCGTACAATTTTCTGTTACTATGAGTAAATTTTAACTTGACATTGGCAAAATGCGTAATCGTTATGTGACGCGAACTCCATCCAATTAAAAGAAGTAGAAGAAGAATTATAACTCTATGTATGTGACCGAAATATTTCAAATTTGGAACACACTATTATTCATTATTATAGCAAGAAAGAAGGTGATTTCATTTCCCAAATGAGATGATTTTGACGCCCCAAGCCTGGTCTATCTTACACCTGGGTTGTATCGATAAAAATGTGGCCGTGACCTTACGTTTATCGCGTAACAATATTGTACCTACGCCGAGGAAACTGAGCCATTTTGCCACACAACAAATCATGTACAGAATTATTCTGAAGTCATAAAACCCTGTGGGAATATAACGTAACCACCGGAACGAATAGAGTGATAAGGAAAGTGACAAACGTTACTATTTTAGCCCCTTTAGTTAATGTGGCTACTTGTGAATATTTCATCATTATCATTACCTATAAGTTTATTTATTTAATTAATTTAACATAATTATACGGGGTTAGCCCAATTACATAATTATGAATAGCAACTTACAAGCTTATATCTATTTTGTCTAGAAAAATTTTGTAGTTGTCAGAAGGAGTGCGATAAGTGCATGATGCATGACGCATATGGGTTTACCCTTGATTGGTATAACAACGTTTAGTCGAAAATTGTTTCAGCTAATTTTAGTTACAATTAAATCATTTCACATAATTATTCATTTGACCGAATATTTAATTGGTAGAATTTAATTTAGCATAATTATTTGTTTGACATAATGTAATTTCAGCGAATTTTCAAATGCACTAATTTCATTTAACCTAATGTTTAACTAGACTAATAATGATTTGGTCGAAAGATCGTATCGAATATTCAGTTCAGTAGTAATTCAATTAAAACGCCCTAAAGTCGCTTCTGGCCGTCCACTGTGTTCATGTCAACCTAACTCGCTCGTCGCTTCGCTCCTCGCTAACCTATTGTTCAATTTTACATTCGATGGAATTAAAATTATACCACCTGAACAAATGAACATTATACTTTTTGATCAATAGCGCAAATGTTATTATCGCAAATGAACATTCGATGAAATGAAAATTATGTTAATCGATATTATACAAAGTGATTATTTTCTTAAACGTTGTTCGAAGAAGTGATTTTCGACTAAACGTTGTTATACCAAACAAGAGTGAACCATGCATATGACATAGCGGTGATTGCGCGCGTGCCACCGTGCAACACGGCGGAAGCGCAAACAGCCGATGCCTATGAGTGCATCGAATACGTAGGTAGTTATTAGGTTCAAACAGCCGAGATAGTTTCGCGACACATTCAGGAGATTCCATGTCTCCACGACGCCCTAGCAGTTGTTAACTCGATTCGAGTTCTCCTAACCGATAAAAGCGATGGTATTTCCGACCGCATGAAGCACATAACAATGTGGTCCTCCTTCTTCTTTTTCTCCCTATCCTAGTCTCATTTATTATATTATTTATAATATGGCATAAGGGATAAAAATTGTGAGAAGAATTTCGAAGCTCGCATTTGAGTGTACTTTCACTAGCAGTCATTACAATATTAATATAGTTAGATGATATTTTTAGGTAACTGTTATTACCTGGTCAAATTATGGTGCTTATTTCGAATATTCATTTATACAAGATGGTTGGTATATGGAATATCAAGCGGGCACCTACCCATGCTAACATATTCAATAGTCATATAAATACTATGGTATACCTACCTATTACCTTAATTGTAAAAATATTTATTTTTTATTTTTCATACATTTTGTTTTGGTAATCGAAATATTTGTAACCAAATTTTTATATTACCATAGTGTATTTATATGACTATTTTAGCATGGGATAGGTGCCCGCTTCATACCGCATGTAACAAACATGGGGTATCATGATGTTTTGAAATCATTACGAGTTTCTTCCGCCGTTTCTTCTTTTTTTTCAGTCTCAGCATAATAATTATTAAACAGTTTCGTCTAGAAACGCTGGTAAGGTTATTTTGACGATTTAGGGAGATGATATAGAAAGTGCGCCACGCTCACGGCTGGGGAATTTTATTTTCAAAATTTATGGCGTCCAAATGAACGAAATAAACTATAACATCTCCCTTAAAGTAATTAGCAAAGTCCATTAAATGACTTTTTAATTTTTTTATCTAATTACTAACAACACATTAGTCTTATTTCAACCAGCTTAACGTACTTACCACAAAAAATGCTCCTAATTTCAGCTGTACAATGTCATCATTACATAATAAGAAAACACAAAAACAACGACATGTTAATTCAATGAAATAGATATTTGTTATTGCTAATTTTTTAAAACAAAATGGTGGAAAAAGATCATAGGATCAATTATAATTTGACTATCTTTGTGTACCGATAGATTGAATTTGCTATTCATAGTTCATGTCGTCTAAATGTATTCATAATTATGCGCTATGTCATAAGCCGGGTCTAAAAAGGGGTACCCATGTCCGGTTCGGTAACAAAACTCACAAAGACATTTTGTGTTCCCAGTTCTCATTAACTCATGCGACACATTGTTTTGACGTTAACTAAGTTCCTGCTACATATTAACTCAGATGTCCCACGCCATTAAAAGACCTATATTATGTGGATATACATATAGTAGAAATAGCTGTGTTTTTTGGCACATTGCTGTCACATTATGAAGATTTAAGAGTACTTAGCAAAATTAACTTCAATAAAGAACATTATCATTTTTATTAAAGGATCGAATGTGGATAGAGAAAGCAAGAAAGGAAGGCCATTCCGATTCGGACACCCTATGGACGCTAGGCGGTCGAGAGAATCCCGAGAAAGAGTTGCTCGGTCGCCCAGTAATCCCCTAGGAACGTTTGACTTACAGGCTTGACGACCCTTCAAGGCCTTTGCCTTCTTAAAAACCCGAAGACGCAGGAAATGTCATCAGCGATATCCTGCAGTAGTTAATCAAAAACTACAAAATTTTAAAAAAAATTATGTAACCCCCAACATTACAGCTAAGAACCACCTCCATCACGTTAGCTTTCAAACAAAAAAAAACGCACTAAAATTGGTCTATTCCCTTACGGAGCTACAATACCACACAGATACACAGACAGGTCAAACTTATAACACCCCTGTTTTTGCGTCGGGGGTTAAAAAGAAAAGAAGAAAAAAGAGAAAGGAAAACCGAAGAAAAGATGAATAAAACGTGTGAAAGATATGGTCATCATCATCATCAACAGCTCATATAATGTCCCCACCGAGGGGCTCGAGCCTACCCCACATTAGGGGCGATCAGGCCTTAGTCAACCACGCTGGCCAAGTGCAGGTTGGTCGACTTCACACACAACCTAATTATTTCTTCATAGGTGTGTGCAGGTTTCCTCACGATGTTTTCCTTGACCGTAAAAGCGTCGATTAAATGTACATAATGAATTCAAAATTTGTAAACATATTGGTACGTGGCGGGGTTCGTAACGGTGCATCCCGGGTGGGACGCCCTTACGCACTACGCCACCGATGTTATGGAAAATAAAGGTATTAACGTTAAGATGAAGAGAGACAAGAAAAATGGTGGAAGTAAGAATATAATACACGAAAAGCCAATCAAGCAAGAGTTTGTTTTAGAAGGAATTTCCAAAGACCTGGAATAGGTTTGGAAGATGTAGGACACAGCGGAATAGCCGCTCGAATTCGGACCACCCAAACTGGAGTATTACCTCCACTTTACAGAAGGCTACAGACAAATAACACTACATTTTTGTGGCGTTATGTTTCTCTTACTGAGTAACGTTGCCACAGGGTAGGGAAGGGGACTATGGTTGGCAGTGCGTCATTGTCACGTCAGTGTTGCAAACGCCTATAGGCTACGGTGACTGCTTAACACCAGGCAGGCCGTTTACATGCCTGTCAATCAAATAAATAAAAAGTAACAAAGAAAGGACTCCACAATTGCATGCTTTGTCGCGACTATGTATGATATGCGACTACAGCATTACAATAACAAGAAGCATTTTCATCTAAACATGAAACGAGGGTAAATAAAAATGTGTCCTCTATTTACGTCACCAGTTCCACCGCTAATTACATTAAATGCCACTAACACGATAACGTCACTACAGCATCCACATTTATCCAAGCTAATGAAACGAGCCGATTTGGGCATATGAACTGCCTACCCGAGCCAAAACTGTAAGCAAACTCGAATAGCAAGCCGTTATAGTTTCGAAACACTGTTCATACGGATCCAAGTGTGACCAATAAAAACAGTTTGTCTGTGTAAAGAGTAATTAGTACATAGTTTAATTACGGAGCGGACGCGGCTGGTGATTCCGCCCAAATCTTGGCCGGGTTCCTGCAATTAAAGCTGGCTTTGCTGTGGCCGGCGGAGCTCGATCCAATTACTGAAGATACGGTGCAAGCAAAAAGAGCTTAGGCATCATTCTTGAATGGTGACAATTGTTTGTAACAGATTCATAACTCTTACTTTTTTTTTACAGTAAGAAGGATTTTAGAAGTATACCTTGCCGCGATAAGGATCCGCTGACAACGTTATGGAGGACTCTCCGATTAAACACGGTGTAAAATATTGGCCAATCCAATTGTATCCAAAACCAAAATTATCCTGGCAGGGGCTTAACTTATGCATATAACTTTATATGTGTATTGTGATGGTTTGTTATGACGAAGGTAAGTATGAGAGTTTTTAATACAAAAACTAGTTTTTCTCTTGCTGTGGAGGATGTTTAATATTGATCAATTAATTATACCTGAAACCAAGATTGTTCTAAAAGTGGTCATGCTGATGGAAAAAGTAGGTATAGGCTTTGAAATCGAGATATTAGCTGCTATTTAAAGTTGTTACTATGCTGGATACTTTACAAAAGCCACTGGTGCATTCTACATCAGCGTGTTGTCTCCTCCGCGCGAGAAACTATTTAACTTAGACATCTGTGCGGCTCTGTGTGTGGTTGGCCTTTTCTGGCACCCATGTGCTAGAAGTCATCCCGAGTGCACCTGGGATATCCTCTATACACTAGAGGGTTGTGCTCCGCAAGTGACATGGAGACATCCCATAATCTTAAAATACTTACTATAATAACTATTGAGGAGGTCGTAGTGCCGTAGTTTAGCACTCTTCGTAACGAACGCAAATCGTTGGACCAACATTTTTTCAACACAATTTTCCTCGATTCGATAGGTGCGTTAATCTGGTGTTCCCGTTGCTGTCGAAAGCTGGCAGTCGGTAAATTAAGTAACATCAGAGACCAAAAATGGTATGAAAAATGGCGACTTTTAAAAAACTCTGTACACGATAAGAAGAAAAATAAGGTTGTACCTAAATACAAAAGTTTAGATAGATTGATGTTTGGCATTCAATCACGGCAGGTCAGAACTTTAGACCTATGGGATTTGGCACAGAATATTAAATTCTGGGATAGCTGACTCCTACGCTACTTTTTTATTTCGGATTTCATATATCTAAATGTCCACGCAAACGAGCAAGCAACAGGTATTGTCCTTATAAAAATATGGAATTATTTTTAAAAACTCTCATCCAGGTTGGCGGAATTTTTGAACGGCAGGACCTCTGGATCTGAACTGGCTGTGAACCATTATACCGCGGAGATGGTAGATAGTAAACTGAACATAGAGGTATGAACAATGAAGCGAGGAGGAAATGATCGAAAAACTGAAGAATATAAGAAATAATATTATATTACTCACCTATTTAAACATAATAAACGAACTCTGTTTCGAGTAAATTTAATTCTCAAATATAAAGCTAGACTTCTTTATTTCTGAACATAAATTTCATAACACTAGTTTACTTAAATGCAGACTTGGCAATCAGTTTCGAATAGTGCAATAAATTGTTAAGAAACTGCACTTTACGCTGCATATTTTACGGTTTAAATTCCAGATTAAACTTCTAAAGTACCTATTTGTATAATGGGTCCAATATACTTAGAACATTTCAAATGACAGATAATTGTTTTAAATATACATTCAGATTTATAGATATGTCAATATTCTATTCCTCGAATGAGCTTTTATGAATTGAATTGTTTTTTAACAGTACCTAGCAAAATCATTCAATATTCTTCATCTTCCTAGTTCCTTGCTTCCAGTACTTTTGTAGAGCTTATGACATAAATTTTACAGTACACTAACGTCGTCTTTAGAATGAGTAAGTTTTGAAATTTTATATTCAAATAAAGTAATCAAAATTAAAGAAAATTAAAAAATACGTGTTGAGTCTTTTTATATCTATTTTCCATCGATTTAATAAAAAAAAATACTATTTAAAATGTATTTCTTCTTTTAGGTTAATGGAGTTAGCGACACATAAAGATTACGCATTTCGCCACTGTCGATTGAAAACTTTACAGAGTAACAAAATAGTGTACGGTTAATAGATACAGTTGAAAATGGAGTCTCTCAACACGTGTTTTTATAACAAGAACTCGGAAACTCCTAAAATATGTAATGTTGTTAATTGTTATTGACATACTACTCTAAGTTTTAGCATTCTATTAAGTTCATCTCGTCGATGAACTTAATAGAAGCCCTAACTCCAACTTAATCCAGCACCTGTGTCCAGCACTATACTGTCGAACCCCCAGACGTCTGGATCTAACCACGGATCCACTAGACCATGGTGGTGGTTAGAGGACTAACCTGTACTATTGTACAGATTACTATACTGTATTAAAGTACATTATTTTTTTATAATAAGGTCTAGCAAATGACCCCATCATTTAAATGACCCAGGATTGTAAGTAGGAGAGTAGTGTTGAGTGTCTTTCTTAGTTCGCTTTGGAACAGTAGCCACAATGAAGGGAGATGGTGGAATTAGGGAAAAAAGCTCCTCAGAGCATTCATCGTGGTATAGACAGTAGAACGCGCTCCGTGACGCAACAAAGCGATGCCATTGGAGGAGCTCAAAATGGTTGGTCACCTCTAAATCGCCAATGATGCGGACCGCGCGACGCTGCAACCTATCCAAAGCATCGAGTAAAACACTTGACGGAGCCATCCCAGAAGTACGAGCAATATTCTGCGCAGGACAGAACTTGTGTCTTGTAAAGCAAGTATACATATGACACAAGTGAGCTCGAAGGCGAAGTTACACTCCGCCGAGTGTGCAATGAGCAGAGCTCACGAGTGTCATACGACGGTCTTCAACAAACTTGGACCTTTTTTATTTTGGCAGTATAGACTTTCATTATATCACCTTTGGCCTCGCCAGCTGAGAATCTCAGGATGTAACAGTATAGATATGACTTAACAAAGATGTTACTTATCGAAATCGAAACTGAAATATGACTCGAAATCCGTAGTGCCGTAATGACTAGTTACATTCGCACTAGTTATGGACGCCATTACGAAACTGAAAACATTGCAGTAAAGTTGGTTTTGTAAGCAAGCGTTTTATGTAAAAATAAAATAATATGATATCAAAATCAGAACTTTCTAAAAGCAACCTAATACGTGAATGGCATAAATGTTTACTCACACCGAAAAGATAAGTGTAATATTTTGTGTATTTCTGGAGTACATTTTTGGTTTTAATGAATTTGGAAGCTTCGATTTTGATTTTGATTGTCTATTTCTGCTGTTTCTGCACTTCCTACAGCATTATTCTGGTATTAAAGTTTGGATGAAATAAGAAAATAAGATAAAGTATCGAAATAGTATAAAACGATAATTATTTTAACGAACGACGGCAAATATCTATATACACTTTTCCAACGGTTTAATTAAACAAAATAAATCTTTTTGCCACAAACAGCAGAGTATTTACAGCTTTCAACAGAACGCAATATAAAGTTTATTTTCGAAGCAACGACAATCTATGGCAGCGACGGTCGGTCTCATAACTACACATGCAATTTTATTTAGCTCGTTCTCTGCGATAGAGCCAATAAACAGAGAAATACCAAACGATGTATGAGAAACCTCTGATGTCTCAGATAACATCTAACCTTTATTAGACACTAGTGTCGTCTGGGATTTCAGAGCGTTTGTCATCAAACTCTTTGTTTTCTCAAACAATATTTTTGACTGACGAACGCGAGCAATGGCTTAGTGTATTAGTGCAGGAGGGCTATGCTTGAAGTTTCTCTGTGTGATCATAAAACATCGTAAATGATGAGATTCAAAGAAAACTAACGTCACTGCCACTTAAGGTTCGCAATTCTTTGGGCTATCCAAAGAATTGAAAACCATGGCTTGGCGTGGCAATTGGCAGAGCACATTGCGAGGAGCACTGACGGCCGTTAGGGCGGAAAGGTCCTTGAATGGAGCCGTGTACGGGGAGACGCAGCATTGGTAGGCCCCCTTTTTCTTATGACGATGGACAACCCATTGACGGACCATACCGTATGCTGGCTAGGCGTATGGTGTGTGTGGGACTCACCCGGCGCGTAACAACGCCGGTCCTACCCACTAAAAACCACCAGTACCCTTCTAAGCCCTTCTAGAGGCGTTTTGAGATGGCGAACTTTATGTACCACGAAGAGGAACAACGATATGGTGAAATCCGCAGGAAGCCGCTAGATGCGAGCAGCGTAGAACCGACCCGGTTTAGGATCCTTGGGGGATGCCTATTTCCAACATTATGCGTCTTTCAACTGATATGATGATACCAAAAAAGAAATTAGAACAAAAAGCGAAAGAGGTGAAATAAAACTTAATTTTTAAGAAATATGAAACTCTACTCTGAAGTAATAAAGTCGTTTGTAAATTTCTTTTATTACCATTTTACACGGGCCACATTTGGCTGTTTTAAACACAAAATAAGCATTTGCCTTGTTAAATTCCCCCATAGGGATCGCGGTATCTCAATAAAAGTCCCTTTATGCTCTCATCAGGTCGTTAGTAATAAACTCTCACCGTTTCATCGTTTAGGGTTCTATGGTAAGAATTGTAAAATTTAATTTAATTTTGTCCTATACTCGAAATAAAATGATAAGAATGTGAAGCGATGTCTTGAATTTTTATGCAAGATTATCCAAACAGTGACGTCATACAAGACCACCCTGCACCAGCAGTCATGTTTACCACGTACTTCATTGCATCAAAGCCATCTAAAGTCATTTCTGATGCTCTATTATTATTTTTTATATTAGTTTATGTTTTCAACTTTTCACATAACCACGCACAGCATGTCACTTTTCGTTAGAAAGTATTAATATTTTACGCGAAGTATTTCTTTTGTGTTTATTTTTTATCGATGCTTGGTACATCCAGAAACGCAACAATACATTATGATTACATAGAATACTTTACGTAGTAGAAATTTCAATATGATGTATTATTATGGTAAAAGATTCGGATTGACGGAGTCACTGAGCAGCACTTTCGTTGAGCACGTTTCCTATTGGTCAAACGTTGGGTTATGGTTTTTACACAAGTACCTATACAGCTACATTTGGTAATATCATTCATAAAATTTGTTTATCAAGAAGCGGAACCACGCGCGACTCATTCTTCGTTTTCCTCCTATTTATTTCCTTTAATAAATGTTTAAAACTTTCATACGTATAACTTCAGACTTCGTAGTAAACGAGATAACATTACGTCATAGCACTGTTATTTATCACTGGAGCGAGTGTGAAATTTTGACGTCAGCTGTCTCTTGTCTCTAGGGTTTCATGAAAATTAGAAATGCTACTAAAAATAGCGCCTTCAGCTAATTGCGATGTAACGAGGTTGAAGAAGTTAATACTTATCGAATAAAAAGTTTTGAGAATAATGTAGTGCCAGATGTAAATCGATGCAATTAATAGCGATAAAGTGTCTGATCCTCGTGGTACGGATGTTATAATACATTATACATTATTGTCAAATGTCTTTGCTAGTTTTAGCAAAAATGTCTTTGCTAAAACTAGCAAAGACACGTTTTTAAAGAAAATTAAGTTTAATAGTCTGTTTACTTATGTCTTAAAAAAATGTCCAATACCTATACAGGATGTAAAAAGATCTATGACAAAGCCGAGACCTACTATTTTTTACTATACAGTACCTGGGAAAAAGTAATTGTTACAAAGCTATTGAAGGTCAAAGTTAGAATTTCCTTCAATATTTTTATGAAAACAAATTGAAAACATTATTTCTTATTTTTTGTCCAAAGAAACATTATCAAAATTTTAAGTACCTATTTCCTACCAAAAAATGGCTATAAAACGTCAGCACTCAATGTAACCACTCGATATCGGGGCCATTCAACTCAGCCAACCGAACGTCGCGCTTGTCTCCAAGTTGCAAA
Source organism: Elophila nymphaeata (assembly GCA_955850985.1). Classification (NCBI taxonomy): domain Eukaryota; kingdom Metazoa; phylum Arthropoda; class Insecta; order Lepidoptera; family Crambidae; genus Elophila; species Elophila nymphaeata. The sequence continues at coordinate 5,755,029 of OY039081.1, forward strand.
GCGCCGCGCAACTTGCGTGCTGTATACATTGCGCGGTATTGTTTGGAGTATTTTTTTTAAGACAAAAAATTAAAGTCGTTCCTTAGCATTTTTTTTATATGTTTCTTGTTTTGATGTATAGGATGCGTAGACTTCGGCTTAGGTCTTAGTAGGGTATTTATAGGTATAGTATACACGAAGAAATTTTAGTGGCTCTCGAGTCGAAGCTATTTTAACAGCTAGATCAACACAAACAACTCTTGCTGTGGAGTCAACATCGAAATCGCGAAAAATACATCAGCTGCATACATTTTGGTTGCGTCGGTACTCCACTTTTGTATGGAACAACTGAGTTCTTTTTCGGCTTTGTTCGACCCTTCATTAGATTACGACAGTGATCATAATGAAGGTATGTATGTATGTTAGGGTGCTATGTTCTTAGACCTCCCCGCGGTGCACCCTGGGCAACGTCTGGTGTCTACACAGACGGCTGACATCGGAATGGAGGGGACCTTTTCAGGGCCAGTGGACCTTTTTGGTCATGGGTTGGCCATCCGATAGGCTGGTGGGCCGCCTTGAGCGGAACTGGGAGGTTGGTCGCTCCTGACACGCCCCTGCTCTCAGAGGTGGCGGATGGATGCGACCTCTGATTTGGTTTTCCGCGGTGGTGTCATGGGAGGCAGCGCCGCCCTGTCGAATCCAGCGCCTGGTGCCTACACGACACAGCCGGACCCAATCGAGTCGCCTCCTCGTGAGGGACCGGTATGACGGATGGCTACGGCCTTAGGTAGGGGGACAGATGGCGTAGACATCGGGCTTAAACTGCGCTGAGTTTCACCCAAGCCACCCTTGGCACCACTATGGGGGACGCGGGAAAAGGCCCTTTTCAGGGCCGGTGGAGCCTTGTGCTCGGTGGCGGCCGGTCTGCAAGACTGGCGGTCTGTTGTCCGGCCGTACAGCGGACAAGAATGAACGGTGCACCGGTTGGGTGCGAAAGGGCGGGCACAGATGGCTTCCCGGTGACAAGCGAATTGTTGCGATCCCGGGGTGCTGTCGTAGTGTGCCTTGGCAGGATGCCCAGAGAGGACGTTTAGTGGGTAGGGGGAACGCCTGTTCCACATACCCCTGCAGTTGTATCGTACTGTAGGGATGATGCGTAAATGCATTTGACCTCTCCGTTAAAAAAAAAAGATTTAATACGGTGGGTGAGTGACCTATTACAACACTACATATTTGAATGAAGAAAATTTATAAGCATACCTTTGTCTGGATTTTGCGACTCCACGGGTTAAATATATTATTACATAGGTGTAGAAATAGAATTAAAAATAGATTCAAGACAATTGATATTGGTTTAATACGCTATGTATAATTTATAAGATGTGCAAACCCTCAATATTTTTTTATGTTTACGGTAACTTAAATTTGTATTGATTTGTTTAAAAGTTAATAAATGAAAAAGAAAATTAATAGGTCACTCACCCACCGTATCTCGCTCTTATTGGACTCCACTGAATGTAACCTAGTACTAACAAGTTAGAAGAGAAAATCCGAAAATCCAATGTAAAAAAAACAGTTCAATCTTTCCAAGTAGATGCAATTGAACAAATTGAATATAATTATAAAACACGTACGATTTTCAATGCGTTCATCACTGTTTATTAAATAACTGTGTTAATCCACTAGAGATGCAGTATTCAAAGAGCTCACAACATGCTCTTGAGGCTTAATAAATAAAAAGAATAAATACAAAATCACGAGCAAATACTAATAAATCCAACGAAATGAACGTGATTTTCCACGTTTCATTCGCGAATGAATAGATATTCATTCAATCGTTCATTAATTCACTTCCATACCTATCTGCTCATAAAGATAGGAAAATGAACCCTGTCGCTTAAAATATAAAGCTACTATTTAACTAAGTGTTTGCGAAAGCACTCTTGCAGTAAAAATGCAAATTTGATTCAAATGACTAATAAAATAAAATTGTATCTGAATTTTTAAAGATCAATCAAATGCTATTTGCGTGCCTCCAATTAATGGATTATTTGTGATATCAAGAGGATTGCTCACGAATGAATTGGATATTGGGGATAATTAATAAACATCAATGGCATTAGCTCAAAATAAATGTACGTTTTGGTATAAATTAAAATATTCATTTAATACATACATACACGTAGTGACACTGGATATGATACTCGTAGTCTAGTTATTTCGTCTCTGTAACATGAACGTAATTATTATAATTAGTATTATGCGGCTCGGCTCAGCTGAAAATACCATATCACATATTGAACATTTCATCAAAGCCATACATCATTGTAAGAAACAAATCGTTGCGGGAGTCAAGACGCGAAGTTCTCAATCGCTATTAAAATTAATATTTAAAAAGATTAGCATACTGAAGTTGTAATAGGTGGTCATGTCCACCATTGGATTTCTTTATTTACATATCGTAGAAAGCCCACTTGTGATATTTTAGTCGGCAGATATTTTGTTCGGACATAAAATCAGTATGGATCTATTTGGTGGTTATAGTTCCCGATTCCTATACAATCAAACTATCGACCAATTATCGGCCGATCGCGTAATATGCATGAAGAACTATGCGTGCGCACGCACTCAATTCAACTAAGCTATCGCCTAACTATGCACAAGACCAAACTATCGATCGATAATTTAATTACAATCGTCTGCTATCGAAGACGAAGCTATCGGCCGATTAAATATCACAAGTGCATGCAGTCTCTTAGTGGATACGGTTGAGTAGAGAAGAGAGGAGATTTTAATCATGTTTGGATAGCGCGATCAACACACAAATATGAGCTGGAGTGGCAACACGAACCGGCAATCTCTTAGGAGATAACAGAGGCGTACACCCTACCAGCACTGAAGGGAGAGGATATGAACGGAGTACGCCCATCCGGTAGAAGATTCTCAGCATTCAGCGCTCGCCACACGCACCTCAACTTCTCTATTATAGCCAGATTACATCTCTGACTCCGGTCTAGTCAGCCTTTGGAGGATACACCATAGCTGTAAAACCAATTCTCTTTTCTCCACTTCTCACGCATCGAAGATATCAAAAGGCTCCTATTTAAAAAAGTAGATTACCATCATCTTCTTCTTTTTCCTCCGAATTTATTTGAGTTCAGTGCAATAAGTTACCACACTGCTAAAGGTTTTGTTTTGGTTTTATAGCAGCATGATACCAATTCTCTTTGGGATTGCCCTTGGCGATGGTTATCGCCAACGCTTCCTCAGAAATTCCCTCTGTCGGCTTTAAGGCCCGTATTACACAGAAGTCAAACATCTCTTGAGCATCGTTTGTCACTTTCTATCACGCACAAAGTGATAGAGACGTAGGCCTTCATTCTTGAAACTCATTCTATAATACGAACATAGACACCCACAATTTAAGAAGTGTAGTCGTATCGTGGGCAGAAACTACATTTACGTCGATCCTATTTAAAAAACTAGCGTACGTCAGCAACAATAACTTTTAAAACAAAGTTACAAAGTTGACATCGCAGCGCTACGTCGAAACGTAATCGCGTCAAAGTCTCAAGCGTCCTTAATAAGAGTTATGAAATTGACATTTTAAAATTTTTCCTAAAAGTTTCCCGAGCAATATTATACTAGGAGGAAATTAAATCTGCAATGTCTGCAGTCGTTCGTGGGGAAAGAATTTCAATATAAGAGAAGCAAAAACTCAGTGCCAGTGAAAATGCGATAGGGATAGTTTCCTTTACTGACATAAGTTTATTGCTAATTAAAGTATTGTAAACTGAAAATTTATGAAATTCTAGTGTTTTTTTTTTGCTAGCTCGTAGCCACGGCCGCAATAAGGTGACCAAAACGTCGAGTAATTAAGGTATTTCAATACTTCCTATATGTGATAGTATTAATGGTATTTTTTTATGGAAAAGGGGACGAACGAACTGACGGTTCACTTGATAGTAAGTGATCACCGCCGCACATGGACATTTGTAACACCAGAGGAATTGCATATGCGTTGCCGGCCTTAATGAAAAGAATACACTCTTTTTTGAAAATTTCCATGTCATATCGACAAGGCTCCTCACCACCCTAACCCTCTCGTAGTCCAAGTCTCTAATTACTGTGCTAATAGAGATGTCGCGCGCGCCTTGCGCCGTCCTTAAATCATCCTACTGGACCCCGACGATCCAACCACGAGCGCCAAGGCTCCGTTACCGCCGCGTATATAGTTCGCAGAGCAACACTACACACCCAAGCACTAGTAACACACTTGTTAATCACCGCACCTGTCGCACAAGGGTGCTTCGACCCAGTCTACACACTTCGCGCTATACCCGGTACAGATTTGTACCGGGGCGCTTCTACCCACGTCATCCATGACACGACGCGCCCGAGCCGAGGGCAGAGCCTTTAGAGGCACCCTCAAGCACGTCGCTCCCTTCCGATTAGGACGCCCTAAGGACGCTAGGCGGTCGAGAGAATCCCCACGGGGGAGATGGTCGGTCGCCCAGTAATCCTCTAGGAACGGCCGATCGAGTCTTAAAGACTCTTCAAGGTCTTCGCCTTCTTAAAAACCCGGTTAAGCAGTAAATGCCATCAGCAGCAAACTGCAGTAGTCAGTCAAAAAAAACTACAGAGATGTAATCTTTATTATGTTCTCTATTTTACTAAATAAAATTAAAAAAATATATCTACCGACGAATGTTTTTGTAGATTCAGACAAAATTCTATTTAGACCACACGATAGTTTGTCGGGCTTAGTACTCAGTCTGAGTACTAAGCCTGACAAACTATTCAGACCAATATTGGTCTGAGGCTTAGTATTATAAACTTAAAAACTCAAACTCAAATTTCTTTATTCATTTAGGTACAATTTGTACACTTATGAAAGTCAAGTTTGATGCCATCGGTTCAAGAGTTGAAGAAACAAAACTGAAAAACCGGCCAAGTGCGAGTCGGACTCGCACACCGAGGGTTCCTCGGTATAAACTGCTGTATCTTTTGATCGCGTTACTTAGAAGTTTGATTTTTTCACTGCTTAAAGGGACAATAGACTTAGGTATTTGGTACAAATTTCAATTTGATACCTTTATTCGTTCGTGAGAAATAAGGTAGTAAGTTTCATTTTATTAAAATATTTTTATTATATTATGTAACTAAAAAAATGTGATTTTCGCAATTTTTCCTATATTTGCATTATATGACAATGCTTCATGCAAGATTCTGAGTTTACGGGAAGTATCCTGTAGGTTTTGATTCCTTTGCGAGTGTCGGAAATTTGTTGAAAATATCGACATAATCGGCTGTATCTTTTGATTGGCTTGGCTTAGAAGTTTGATATTTTCACAGCTTAAAGACAATAGACCTGAGTATTTCATGTGAATTTCAGCTTGATACGTCCACGCGTTCTTGAGATAAAGGGTCTTGACAGACAGACAGACAGACAGACGGACAACAAAGTGATCCTATAAGGGTTCCGTTTTTTCCTTTTGAGGTACGGAACCCTAAAAATGAGACCATGCAAACAAATCCATTTCGATTTTATTTTCTGCTGTTTTAGATTTTACGTATTTTGTTGTTTATCTAAATTCTAATTTTATACAGAATCTGTTTCACGTAGAAAAAAATACATCATAAATACACGAGATTTTTGTTTTTGTTTGATTTTTGGAAAGAAAATTTTTCCGAAGTGAGACGTCAATACTATTATATAATATTATGAAGTCGACAAAATCCACAGTGAGTGATAAAGCAGAGCGTATAGTGAACGCCAGGAAAAAACTAAATTCAATAACAGAAATCTCTTGGTGATTCTAAGCAAATAGTAGCAAAATTCAGGAGTATCTTACTTATTTCTAACAAATATTTATATTGGCAGCTGTGATGTTAACATAATGTACTCCTTAAAAAGTTTTTTACCTCCCGTACTAGTATAAACTGAGTTACGGCGAGGTAAGATTCTCACTACAAACTAATTGAACGTTAACAGCAAGAAGCTTATATTTTATTACGAAACTTCTTGGTTAACACAGCCCCAACCACACAAAGATATTAATAGCATGCAACCTCATTGGTCGCATGACTGTGATGGCACAAGGACAAAAATAAAGTTAGAATTTCAAATTCAAATCAAAACTACCAATACCGCTACCTATCTAGTCCAATTACTTGCAAGACAAGTGAATGCAACCCGATGTTCGCAAGAAACTACCGAATTGGCGTAGAACTTAGCTGATATTTCACCTCTACAACGAATAATTATTATGCAAATTTATACAAGAGTGTATGGAATTCGGAACTAAAAGCAAATATAGTTTCAGAGTTCGTATGAACATTGTTAAAGGTCTTTATAACGAGTTCAGAATGTGCTATCTAATTAAAACAAACACTTAGAACTTAGTTCTAGGAAATTAAAAATAAGTATATAAGTTTTTGGCCGCCTTTAATGTATATGCTGTGAGGGCTGTGAGCGGTAATTGAAGGCCAATGTAGATACGCACGCCGGGGCTCCTGGTAAAGATTTTTATATTTTACATTCAAAGTTATCTAGTAGGAATACGATATAATTGCTAATGTTTTAAATGAAAGAGATTTTTTGACATGGCATTGAAAATAGTGCTAAATTATCCCGCGTTGGGATGCCAGCGCACTGCAGTATGCAACGGCACGCCAAAAGACGCTGTGTGTTCGTTCAGGAAACCGCGGCACGTCAGGCTGTCGGTAACATTAACATAATTATGCCGATATAAAGATCGATCAAGGCGGTTTTTGCACGCATCTGTTTGAATTATAGCATCGCATGTGGCGGGCAAAGTGACGGGCAACATTGCGAAAGACGCTGCCGGGGACGTGGCGGGTTTCGTGATGATATATTGCGGGGCACATAGAACACACGCTTCTCCGTTGTTACTGTTTGAAAAAGACTACCAGGATTCAAGAAAGCTGCAGTGTCCGAATCGGTAGCTGCTGCGGATGACGCGGCATGCACAGCGCCGGGTACCGCTCTTCCATATGCTCCTTCTTCATGAACAAAACCACTAGTTTCCATATAGCCACTAGTCCAGCAATCCAGATGTTCGTCTTTGCACGTGAAACGCGGCGGGCAACGACGTGCTGACTCTCCATAAACGGTGAAATCGTTTGACATCTCGCCGCCCGCCATGCGCTCCATGCCACCTGACGCTTAGCGTCTCCCTGAACGAGGCAGAAGTGTCGATGTCCCGTGTGGTGAGGCAGTGTAAGTGGGGGTACATGAATTCTCACCATACTTACTCACACATACCACAATCTACCATTTCAAATCTTTCAAGTCACGACAACACGCATTCAAACACAACTTATGGTTAAAATTACATTGTGTATAAGGCAGCAGAGGCGGTGCTACCGAGGCAGGCTACGGTGTGACGCGGTGGGCCGCCGGAATTGCACAGTATGAGTGGCTAGTGAGCGATAACCAGTGACAAAATCCTCGGCCATCCCGATCCAGTGTGCGTTGATTAAAGCTTCGTCGTGTCTTCAATAAGCGCCAATTCACCATCTAGCGGAAAGGAATAGAAAGGTAGCAAAACGCCTTTTTGGAAAGAAATCTTAAATAGCATTTTGAACTTTATCTCCGTTGTGTAACTTTCCGCGGATTTGTAGACGACTTATTGGAGTAGCAGGATTTGTCGGGAAGATGCAATACTCTTTTTAGACGCGTACGTAGTTTGTACCTATTGCACAAAAATATCTTTAAAAATAACTGACTGAAAGTAGTATATTATTTAATAAAATAAAATAATTTCAAAAACATTGTAAAAATCCTCATTAAAATTTACCAATTTATAATTTCTTTTGGTATCCCTTTTTAATAAGTTATTTAGATTTTTTACTTATTTAGGCTTTGTAGTGGTTTATAACAGCATATTTTCTATTGGAAAATCTATTTTTGCAAAGTATTGATTGCCATTAATAATGTTTGTATTTCATCTGAAAGATAGCTCCAAACGACATTTTCGTAACTTGGGCCATAAGATTCTTCTTGCTTTACAAAACTATAAGTGTAAATTAAAATATGTCTCTGTTGTAGTTTTAATGAAGAATTAATCTTTCTAAAATAAATAATTTCTTTACAAAGTCTATTCACATCGCTTCAAAATCAGGTCTGAAAAATCCACAAAATGTGACAATTTTGAGTTAAATCGAGTGCACGCCCTTTAGTAAATATCGTGATGTTAAGTCAAATATCAATTCAACTATTTACCGTGTAAATATTGCATTACAACAATAACCCCAATGACCGACAAAACTATACAAAATCTGGAAATTAATTGCTTAAAAGAATAACTTTCCTTTCGTTCATACAAATTTTATGAGCTTGAAAGAAACGATTGAACACCCCATGCTTCGTTTGAACGAACAAGTTTACTGGATTATAAATTTCTACTGGTTTTTTTATTAGATGTAAGGCGGTCATTTTGTTATTTCCCCTAGAGGACTAGCTGGGATCACCAGCTTAACGTGCCTTCCGGAGCACTGGAACGTCAGAATGCCTAGACAAGTCACAAATCTATACCACCATCTAACTATTTACGAATAGGATGTTTATGAAACATCGTGGCTGCCTATTGTGCCAAATATTTAATTCTCGGAAACACCTTAGAGCGTTTGCCACTTGTATATTCACCGATAAAAATACTCTTACTGAAGTTTGGTCACCTAACAATTATTGTTAAATTACTAAAAATAACAGCGGTTACTTGGCAACAAAACTCTGATGGGGCGATCTCTATCTTTAGGTTGAATATTGATACTATAATGCTGACGCCACACCGCAGAAGGGATGAACCGTCGACGTTAATGTCTGCGTGGTGAATGTACCCCGTTCCGTCGAGTGGGGCGACGCGGTGTGACGTCCCCGACTTTTCCTACAACCTCTTCTTGCGTTGTTCATTTCGAAGGTTGTTCTCCATTAGTTCAGACGCGTACGGGTGACTAAGTATACGATACAGCTGAGTTATTTTTTATAATAAATGCATTACGTAATTATTAGCACACAATTTAGAAGTAAAGAAGGTGATTATGCATAGTTAAACGCAAAGAAGGATAATAATACTACGCAATTTACACGTCTGGAAATGACGTGCAAATCAAGAAATGCCACATGCTTTATCGCGATAACTTTGCTAGGGCCGCACTTGCGTGTATCGTACGAAGTATCGCCACGCATTACTTCGGGACGATAGGCGCATGTGCGGCCAAAGCACGAGAAGATTTCCATTCCATACCAATAAATACACCTTAGGAACAAATCAACTAAACAATCCACAAGCCGCGTGACTTGCAGGTAAGTGCCCTTTACGTGTCCACATTTCGATTGAAGTCCGGCCTACGGCGATTCGCTTATCAATAATTCAACAATGCAGCCAACAATCTAACCTTTCGGATATATGTACCTACTATTATTATTAGAAAGCCCTCCATTTTTCCGGCTTACGTATGTGTGAACGGCGTTATATTGCTTTGGTATTTTGTGGCAATGTTTGGAGGATTTTGACGAGTTGAGAATAGGATTTCGGTAGATAAATCCTGAGAAAATATTGTGTGTTTGCGATGATTAGGTGCAAAACAGTATAATAAAATACGTGAACGTTTTTAAAATAAAATTATTAATGACGGTAAGACACAAACTTCGCCTGTTGAATGGTCATTGTACGTTAGTACTTGGTACGTTAGTACGTTAGTACGTACGTAATCTGTGGGACACAATCAAATAACTCTATGGCTGTTCGTGTTTCGTTGAGTATGCTTCCAGAACTCCCAACAGGGGTGATAAAAGAACCCACAACGTTTTTTTTTATAAATAACTATTTCTATTCTCCTTTGAGTACAACGTCGCTGAGATTTTTAAGAAGGTGACGACCTTGGTGGTGCTCTAGTCTGTAGAGCAGACTTCCCGTAGAGAGTTTTTAGTCTACAGGTACCTACGACTCCCTCTCTGTGTCTGTCATTAAGATTCTCTGCAGGATTAAGCGCGCGATTGTTTCATGCGAAAAACGCATAGTTATTGCGACTTTTTTAATACATACATATAATTACGCACACACGTCCAAGAGGGGTTTAGCATAGCTTCACACAAAGCCACATCTGGTAGTATGAGCCATACAGTAACCCCCTAAATAGTGACAGGTTGCCTTGCCAGCCTGTAGCCTACACAAAAGGGGCACCAAACCCAAAAGTTTACAATCCTTCTGTAAACAAAGCAACTAAAGCCAACGGCCAGGACAGACGTTTCACTCAAAATCATCTCGGCTATCTATTTTAATATTTACATATAAAGCAAATACCGTAGATTTTTTTACGTTTGACGCAGCGGTAATCGTCGACTAAAAAGAATAGCGATTGCCACGGGCGTCTTGCCGCATAAGCAACCGCGAGATTTAGAGTTGAAAAGGTGGCCAGACCTTAGGGTGCTGTTAGGGCTCGAATCTCTCAAGTATGCCTTTTTATGATCAAGCGGAATAGAGTCTTTATTTCAGGTATTTGTAATAGCGACTTTAGACTTTTCAGCAGATAAGACGATTATATCCCTTATCAAACTACGAAACTTATACCGTCGTACCATTGAATAATAGTACATTATGATATAACTGCGGTAAGTTGAAAATTACAGCCGAGGCGATATTGCTAGCCTGAGCCGTAGGCGAGGGCTTCAAGAGAGCAGAGGCTGTATTTATCAAAGCGCACGTATGTCATACGACGTTTATTTGTGAAGAAATAATTAATAAATTCATCACTACTTGACGACATTTTCAAATAAAAATAATACAGCGAAAAGAAAAAGCGCGCGGAATAATTTTTACTTGTTCACAGATTAGCGATGCGCTCGCCTCAGCGCTTTTCTTAGGCAAAGTTTCAAAAAACAGCCAGTATTACTTATATAAAGTAAATTAATATTAATGTTTTTTTGTTACAGATAAATAGTTGTGATTTATTGCAAAAAATAATTAAATTAAATGTTTATTTATGACATTATATCTCCCAAAGTTAATTTTATTCATAAAATGTTCACATAAAATAACTGATCTGACATAAAAACTCTTTGCTAAGATTTAAAAAAGTACCATTCGTTTTTAGACGGATCATTTTGATAAACCGTGCGTTTTACTTTACAATAACGCACAAGTACTTACGTAATGAGATGTAATACGATATTGAAATTGGTAAAATAAAAGACCCTTTACGAGCAAATGTGTTAAATAATAATATATTACGTATGAATACGTTATAATATAAGTACAAAAACTTTTTGTATGTTTTATACAGAAAAATTCAACATCGAATTAATCGCTACGTTGAATTAATATAAGTACAACGTGCCACTGCGCTAATAAACGCAAAAAACTACGTAACTGCATCGATCGGATCCGACGAGATATAAATTTGAAAAATCCAAATACAATTTTTTGTTTATTTTAGAGTGGGACTCTTTTGCATGATCGGAGACATAGTTACTGAGGTGAAGTGCCGCGCGATGGAACTTTACAGAATTCGATGTGATAAAAGAGCAAAATATGTCGCTATCAGAGAATTGCTAAAATAATATTTCGTTAATACTGGTTCTTTATTATTTGTTCTTATCACAGATAATGTTTCAAGATAAATAAGTCGTACACTACATATGACAGTTTGCACGCGATACTATAAATTTTATTGATAAGCATTATTTTATCTATAATAAATCTATCAATACAATGAGTTGCAATGAAGAACTGTTACCTTTATCCTTACCTTTAACTTGACAAGATAACTTTGTTTCTTCTTACCTGATAGTATTCTGATGGGATCAGCTGATTGCTAAGTCCAAAAGTGAAACTAAGTTTTACTGAGAACTCTCAACAAGAGGGATTAACTATCTCATCACTAAATGTCTAACTGAACACTAAAATTCTCGTAACATTATAGATAAGGCGACAGATTTTGGATGGTCATAGGTAGCGGGGTGGATTTAAAACAAACCCTAACCTAATCTTAGGGCAGTCCGTCATTCTATTAAAAGTACCAGCAGCCGTTATATGTCGTAGCTGTACAATAATAATGTTAACTATTTCTGTAGTGTAATGTTGTGAAATAAATATACAATTTATTATTGGAGTTTACTCCTTAAGAATAGATTTGCATATACAACATGTAAATGAAATAACCAACATCCTGAATACAGGTGGTTGAGGATCGGCTTCTGAGTTGATTTCAAGATTTTTTTTTGAAAAAAAACCAAAAAAAAAAAACAAAAGTACCCAGAAAATGTTGTACAACATTTTTAGAGTACTTTTTTTTTTGTTTTTTTTTTTTCAAAAAAAAATCGTTTTTTTTAAAAAAAAAATCTTGAAATCAACTCAGAAGCCACCTGTATTCAGGATGTTGGTTATTTCATTTACATGTTGTATAAGGGGCCCGGTATGAGAAAAATGTGAAGAGTAAAATCTATCGATGAATGACCTCGTTACGTTTTTGAAGGTCAAAGTCATAATTGGTGCGCATCCTATGTCGCGCAACTTTCTAATTGTCAAAACACGGATGACAGCAGGTGCGCCATCTCACATGTCTCGGAGTAAACTCCAGTCGTGCGTCGGAGCTGACACACACAATTTTTATTAATCCAGCACAAAAAAGGAAGTAAAAGCAAATTAAGTACTTCACTTATAATAGCAGAGCTCGGCCGTAACGATGAAGTTTTCAAATCTTAGACTTCAATTGCCTCAAAATTAACAATATTAAAGAAATACCACAAAGCGAAGGTCTGAAGCGCGTGATCCTTAGACTGTTTTAAGATGTTCTGAGATTTCCTGACCGTGAGACTTGACCTGCCCGCCTAGCATGACCACCGAAACACGATATGATAAAGCCATTTATCGCGCTGAACTGTCAAAAATTATTGGATATAACCGCAACCTTGAAAATTTTTCGAAACTGCATACATGTATAAGCCTTATAAATGCTCGCAGTATCGATAAAATTCCAAATTGGCGGTTATATCCAATAATTTTTGACAGTTCAACGCGATAAATGGCTTTATCATATCGTGTTTCGGTGGTCTTGCTAGGCAGGCTGGGCCCTGCTTAATCAACGTTACAAATTGTAAATTGTTATTGTAGATTACAGGCTACACATCGACAAGTTTCTGTTCCAAAGTGAAGAAATTTATTTGTTATACAAGAAGAAATGGTTTGATAAATATGCTAAAATATTTCATCTGTTCCGCGATGTCTTTTCACTTTTGTACCCGACTAAGGCGAAGCCAAAGGGAAGAGTAATGATTTTAGCAGTCTATGTGTGTATGTTTGTATTGATGTATGTTCCACTCTGACAATTGTTTTGTTTTGATACTGCGTAATATGCACCAATATTTATTAAAAAATTATAAGATTTTTTGTATGTTTAATTTTTTTTCGGGCCTTTGTTTAGAGCCAAGCCCGTTTTGGTTGTCTTCCTTTGAAATTTTATTACACATGAAATTTTGCGAAAACCTATAGTATTGTCGATATCAAGACATACTGCACCGACTCCAAATTAGTCGGGAGCAGGGTAGAAGAAAGATATTAGAGGCAGAATATTTTTTATTGTGCTCCGTGACTTTCGTTATGGATCAAACAAATAGAAATGCACTCTGTAAACCAAAATATGCTAAAGCCAAATTCTAAATACTTTTACGTTTCAAGGTTTCTAAAATCTACCCTCAATTTAAGAATGTTCAACAAAACCATACATTCTATGTAATTTGTAACTTACAATTACAAATTTGTAGATACAATATTGTCATAAAAATCTACAGGCGTTTTCTACACTTGTAAATGTTTATCAAACAACATTTACAATGCTAATATTTGTAATGTTCCTCCTTGTAGAAATCTTACATAATTGTAAGGTTTATTAAACAGCACTTGTCGTACAACTTTACTAATTTGTCACTGTAACGTAAAATTGCAGGTTGTAACGTTTATTTGACAGGGCCCTGGGCCCTGTTATGGGTACTATTCTTAATTAATGGCGTCGCGACGCATTAGACGTACGCATTTTCTAATGTCAAGTAAAATGTAACTAAAGCACAGATAATATAATACTATACTAGTAAAGTAAAAAAAATTGTACGGTTGATTTGGGTGAAAAATGGAGTCTCTTAACACGTGTTTTTACAATAAGAACTCGGGAGAAACTCCTGGTATGTATTGCTTGCTTGACTCCGCAATATTTTACTTACCTTCTTTAAATACAACTCGAGCAATAAACATGCCACTTAGTTCTCTAAACTTGAGAATGCACTTCTAAATAAGCTTTGTGCTTCTTGCTAATTAAGTAATCCTTCTTACACATGAAACCTCATCGGGGCCACTCTCATTTGCTTTTACAATTTAGCTTACGTCTGTAGTTAGCTTTCGATATAATATTAATTATTCTCTATTCTTAATTAATGGCATCGCGTCGCATTAAGCGTACGTATTTTGCCAATGTCAAGTGAAAATGTAACTAAAGTAACAAAAATTGTACGGTTGATTTAGGTTAAAAATGGAATCTCTCAACACGTGTTTTTACAACAAGAACTCGGGAGAAACTCTAATAATATAATTAATTTCTTACATATTTATGTACAGTCATGCTCATATGGTTGTACCTGAGCGATTGGCCACCAGTTCATATGTACCTAACACTGAGTAGTAAACCATATGAACAGAAATAAATCAAGATAGAACAGCGATCATTACTAGTTTCCATACAAACAATGCGTGTCACTTTTTTCGCCGCCCACTAGATGAGGTCACATTTGAGTTAATTAGTGAGGTGACACACTCAACATTCATAATCGATAGTGCACTCATTTTAGTCTTAATCAAATAAATACCTGATAACGTTCTGTGACGAGTCTCGACACCAAGGAGCTTATATTTTACCTATAGAATGGAGTCATTAGACAAATGAACAAAGTGAGGGCAAAAATTTTGACAACACTTGACATTACTTGACATTGCTAGAGAGGCCCTGTCTCTTTCTAGTAGGGTGCCTGTAGCACAAATTAATCACGGACAGTCTTGTGCCACGGGTAAGGTCTCACGTGCTCCCACCTGGTGGTAGCCGGAGATGGTCTCGGTGAGGGTCACTCGGTGGGACGAGTTAGGGCGGCTTGTACTGCTGCTCACTGTAAGTCCAGTCCTGGGCGGAAGTGAAGGTGCGGAGGCGACAGCGGCTACCTTAGCCTAATCTTGGACCCCAATTAGGGGTTAAACACAAGAGTTCAAATAATTTATTGCATTCATGAATGTAAATAACAGATGTTCATAAACAACACCACCACATCATGTTGCCCATTTGGGCATAGCATAATCAAGATAAAAGTGTAACGGACTAGATTAGAATTTATTCATACTATATTTTTTTTTTTATGTTACGAGATGGCAAACAAGCTTGCGGCCCACCTGATGTTAAGTGGTCACCGCCGCCTATAGACACTTGCAATATTAAGTGTAAATTACTTAACACCACAAGTGCATTTGCCATACTGGGGACTAAGATGATATGCCCTCCATGCCCCGTAATTACACTGGCTACCTTTCCCTTCAATCCGAAACACAGCGAACTGCTTCACGGCAGAAATAAGAAAGGCGGTGGTACCTACCCAGACGACCCTACATATGGGTCTACCACCTAGTATTTTGAATGTATGTGTGTAGTGTAATATATTAACTTAATTTGAATGTATATTTTACGCTTTATTTAACCTACTCTAAACATCGATAAATGAAGTGTTGGTGACAATAGACTAATTACTTCGGAAACCCTGGTTTCTCATTTTTACGTCATACGCCATTTTTGTGACTATGCAGAATGTTAAAATTTAATTGAGTCATTGTATATTCAATAATTGATGATGCCTGATACTCTTAAAATGATTTCCCAAACATTTTAGCTCTATTAACTGTATATTACCACGAAAAATTTTACTAACCATTTCAAGGGTTGCCTTTGAAAAGTGATTGAGAAGTGGTTTTATTGAAAAAAGGGCTTGAAGTTTGCCGTAAGCAGTTGGTGTCTTGAAAGTGCAGGCTACATAGTTTCGAAATTTCATAAAATTTGGTTTTTAAAGGCACAATAGACAACCATATGGTCCGTCGCTTCGGAAATCTAAAAAGAAAAGAAAATTTTATGTATACAGATACTTTTAACTTGTAATCAAATAGCATATTAAAAACTATCATTTGATAGATTTTAATATGCTATTTGATTACAAGTGCAGAAGAGCGCAGCCACAATTTTAATTATACTGTCTGTCTGTGTGCAATGTATCTGCGTTGCATGTTAGTACATGCAAATGTGAAAGATAAACATTATTACACTAGTAAAATCCAATCAATACTCTCATTATCTTTTTCTCAAATAAAATAATTTACATTATACACAAATTACATAGTAAAAATTACATATTTTATTTGTAAATAAACATTTCGTACTAAAAATGCGTAAAACTATTTATGTATTTTATCCATGTAACAGTTATTTCAAATAATTAAATAAAATAATATATCAATTTTGATTGCCATTTATAAACGGAATGAATAGAAAGGGATATTATTTCTTTATAATTCCGGAAATCCTAGTCACCCTAGTCAATTTGTTTACACATATTTGACTAAGTAATTTATGTATGAAAATTAATTAAATTCAGATAGTATGAAAGCCGAGTATCAGAAATTACTTTCCCCTATGGAGTTTCGCCCAATAACGATAATCATATGGAATTACATGTGAAAAACCAATTTTACTTAGGTGAACAATTATAACACTTACAAGTGAAATTTCACACTGCATCCTGGATACCACTCACTTCTGCAACCACGAACTATACAGCAATGCACCATTTTGCACTATTTATAGTTATTAAAATGTAAAAAGCCGTACCAAAATCGCGAGTCGATACCTATCAATATGTCATGTTGAGATTTCTGGACATCAACGTGATTGACGTATGAAGACAAAGCTGTCATTATATAAATCCCTTAATTTCCCATAAGTTCTGGAAAAAACACAATGATACACCAGTTGATTGAAATACAAACCTAAACGTTAAAAGTCAATATATTATATTTATTTCTTTCATTGACAATAAATACTGATAATTGAATACAATATGTTAAGTTTTTAGCTACTTTTCTACTTTTGTTTTAGAAAGATGGCGAAATACTGGGGAAATCTTGTTTCTATGTAGTCGTGTTTAGAAAGAGATGACGACAATTTCTAGAAAGAGAAATGTGTAATTTGAAATGTCAAGTATTGTCAAAATTTTTGCCCTCACTTTGTTAATTTGACTAATGACTCCATTCTTAGTATAAGCTCCTTGCTCGACACGCACTGACGGAACTTTTGAGATATCTTGTCAATATGACAAGATTTCGGGCACGCGGGACCAATGACGTAGAATTGCGCGGGTCACACCCACTTCACCGTCTTATCTAGATTTATTTCTGTGTTAAGCATGTGCGTCTTCCACACACCACTGTGCGTCTGAGCACCGACAGATGGCGTCCGGAGGCACAGTTCTGAATTAGGGCAAATAATGCCGGTAGGTACGTGTGAAATGGCCATCATCGGACGCGGACATTTCGGCGTTGAATTTGTTCAATTAATTACCTTATTGCCGTGTGTTTGGTGCGGTATTTGAATGAAATAGAATGATGTCCGCGCCGTATCCTTGCCATCTGCCAATCATCCCACCACCAATCCATGTCCTGGCGCAACCTTCCGGTTATACAGGTCGAAATCGCGGGAGAGTGCGCTGCTATTCGCCGGGGGCTACAACCTATCGACACCTCGCTAAAAGTGTAGTCTTGGTTCTTAACCGTTGCCATACGCTTCGCCGCTGGGTATCCGGCACTGGCTACCCGGCAACCGGCACGTGTGAAAAGGCACCAAGGAGGGCGTAGTTTCGGTACACGTGTAGTTGGTCTCAATGCGTTCTCTTCTTGCTTTTATTTGGTCTGAGATCGATAGTTCTGTGCTCGCATTGCGATTTATTTTAAATTGAACACACTATGCAATTATGATAAAAATTTATTTATATTTAGGTAAGTACGTTGCTCCTTAACAATCATTAATATTTTAAATATGTTTCTGTTCAATGTGTCAATTGTAAACAATTGACACATTGAACAGAAACAGCTAACGGTTACAGTTAAATAATTGCAATCGAACTAATGAAAATTTCTCTCCGTGACGACGCGGAAAGAGCTTTTGTGTAATTTTTTGCATTAATTCCAGCGACATCGCGTTTTCATTGGCCTTATTACGGTGACATACAAAAGGCGAAATAATTTGTAATTTACAAATTATTAAAGGGAATGACCATGATGAATAGGTATTGCGTTTGTTACTATCACTCGACCCGCAACATTGTCGGAGTGAATTTTATTTAAGCATTATAAAATAAAAATTAAGTGCCTCTCAGTTATTTTGAAAAATGCCTTTTTCTAAGCTCACGTGATTCCTTTTCGCAAACAAAATCTAAAAAAAAATCGGGAGTGGTCTCCCCTTGACTTTCTTGTACACCGAAAACAACTCCAAGTTAACTTTCATGATCGACGGCTCAAAATTTGATAGAAACCTTATATTTTGATGTCATACACGTATGTTAAGTTTGGTTGCAATAAGTTGAAGCATGCTCGAGTTATCGTGCTAACACACAGACACGCACACAGACACACACACACACACACACACACACACAGACATAATTCCAAAAATAATATTAATATAATATATAAAAAAATAATTGGAGAACCTGGCTGGAAATTATAAGCAACTTAAGCTGCGTTAAAAGTACTAAAACAAACATATAGGCCAAGTGGCTGAAATGTGGATTAGTCTATTCTGAACAATAAAAATATTTTTTTTATTAAAGGTGGCAACAGTAACAGTAACTTTATAACCTCAAAGTAACGATGTAAAACTATTAAAATCTTATTGTCTAACAACCGAACACAACGCTACGAAAAAATATCAGTGAAGTTTTCTGCAAAATAACTTTAAATTTCCAATGCAACCACTATCTTATTAATTAGCTTTTCGTGCATTATAATATTTTAATTGTTAAGTATAACGAAATTAAAACACTTTTCTTTTAATTTTTGTTTACTTTTTTCTTACTCCCTTTCAATTTGCATTTGGAATGATAAAATGTCTTCCAATCTCAATTCACACGCAGATTCACACGGACCATTGGAAGCTGACCGTGGTCTTCGACCGTATGGGATAATTCCGAAGAATTCAGCCACTTGCGAATCTGCCTTAGAATAACCCAAAATTACAATACTAAGACAACGCGGAGGGTGTTATATATTCCCCTCATCCGTCTAGATAATTTTCAGGCAAAACTTCAAAAACAACGGGCACAACAAGCGAAGTTATTTGCAAGAGTTTAGACTTTCCAAATTGCGGTAGAGATTTTCCTGAACATCGCTGAATATTTTAACATAAACTTGGAGGTAGATTTTTCAACTGGGCTATTATTTGCCAGTTTGCCATTAAGTTCATTTAGAGGTGTAGAAACATGGAAACAAAAGAAAGATGGCTAGAAACTAACTTCATTAAATAGTAACTTCTAAGATTGAAACTGTTCTGCGCAATACTTTGCTTACTAAAAAAAGCTTACTTAAACAGCTAGGGGCATCGCTGAGAGGTAGATACGGATGGGTTTACAACCTAAATAACTTATATACTTATTCTTGCAGCCCTTCGACTCACTAATTTTATGTTTTTTTTTAAATGAGACTGATATACCGCTTCCTCGCTGAATATAGAAAGATAAAACCAACACACTGTCTAAACTCTTATAAAATTATACTTGTAGCAGCTATCCATGTATCTTGAGCATTACTTACTACTTAGTTTGTAATAAAAACGACATGAATATGTTTTATTTTTCTCTGCACTAACAACCATCAGCTCCTTCTCAAATGCTTCGATGTCAAGATAATTTTAGTAATCAAAACCAAAATTAGATAATATGTTTAGGGAAATAGCAAGATACCCTACAGGGTATCCAAATACACCTACAGGTGTATACGTTATATCTACATCCAACTATGTAATGAAAAATATCTTAATTAACTAAACATAAAACTGAAATATAAGACACGCAATAATTTACGTATAATAAATTAAGTATTTTGAATATTTTTTCAAAACTTGAAATGATAAAAGCCGCAACTTTGAAATCTAATCTTTCTAGAAAGTTCTTATAGAAACGCCAACGAATAAGAAAGCAATTTGCAAGACAAAAGACCAACATCTTCAATTTAAAAATATCAATTTTAATTAAATCAGCCCTAACGATGCATGTCTTCCAGTCCTCGACCAAATTGAAGATCAACATTCACAAAAGAAAATTAATGAATACGAGATCAAATTAAAATATCTTCGTTAAGGAACTCTTTTTGAGGGAACTGACTAATTAAAGAAACTTGTTAAGCAAAAGTGCTGACCGTTCGATGGATTAATTTCATAAAAAAATTCTTTCCGTTCCGCTTTTATTTCCAACTGTGGATTTGATGAATTTATAAATTAGGATACTTATTGGAACAGTAAATGAAAATGATATGAAATTGGTGCAAGTACCAAAAGCGACAGGTTGTGTGCAAAATTAATTGACGCTAATATAGGTATGTATAGATTAGTTCATTATAAAAGATGCTATATTTATATGACTTAAATATAATATTTCAATCACTTGAATCCCTTAACTAGACCAAGACTATAATGTTAAGAATGACAATGTTAAATGTTTCATTATGTTTTTTTTAATGTTATTCTGGTACCATTTTTGCTGATCCCTTAGTCGACTTCTACGACACTCATTGGAGGATATGGGGTTATGACAGCATTCCAGGCAGCACTTGGTCCAACTTCCATACAAAATTAGGCAATGTCCAATTTTACGTATGTAAAACTGTAACTTAAATTATATTGATAATTAATTATTAACCTGTATTGGCGTTTTAGTGAATGGTGTATGTAATGTACGCCGAGCCCAAAAAGCCCCCAGAAGGGCTTAAGAGGGATACCGGTGGTTTTTAGTGGGTAGGACCAGTGCTGTGCCGCGTCTAGCCTGCGCTAGCCGCGCGCGATATGGTCCGTAAATGGATTTCCCATGTCATAAAAAAAAGGTAACAGCAACACCAATAAAATCGGGAGCAATGTAGAAAAAAGGAGGAGATTAAGAGGATTTTTGCCAAAATGTAAATATCGTTTCTTATCAACCCTACCTATACCCTAAGAGATGTGTTCGCAGCCTAAGAGTTTCGCAAATATCCTAGACAGATCGATTTTCAGTCAAATAATAAGAATTGTATTTCACTGAGCATCTTCGAAAAACTTAAGGTGACTTTTACTGCTTTACGATTCCACTCAACGCCGGGGTCAAGATTGTTTGGTCATTTAGAGGGCATTTTCTTATAAGCATATGTGCTTATTAAATGTTATCTATACCACAAGGGTGACCAGAGAACCGAGAACCGTTGAAGCACATTCCTATAATGGAGAATTGTGTGATCCATTGAGCTAATGATCCCAGGGTGACGTTGGGGGTTGGATTTTTGGTTGGGGGTTGGTTGGACGCTGGATTTAGAAATAGACGCAAGGGTCGAGAATTGTATGGAATATGTAACAAGTCATGAATAAGCTGTTGATTAAAGCAAATGGTAAGCAAACACACCACTGCCGACAAACTGCGACAAACTGCGACAAACGCAGTTTGGCAGATGAAATCTTTTGTATATCTGAATATGTACTATCACTCCCAGTACTCTTGGATTATGAGAAAACTTTGAACGCCATCGAGACCTGGGTGTTTTCATAATGAATAGAGGGATGTTGTATGCAAAAATAGGATAGTCGTATCATGAGAGTGACCTACGTCCAGCAGTAGACATTCACAGTCTTGAATTGATTTATAACAAAGAAAATCGAATTTTGGAATCAAATTTAACCACTTAAAGTTAAAAGTTACAATGGTAGAAAGAAATAAGCAAAGGATGAACGCCCTTTCAGTTGCGCTCAGTCAAGTTTCAGTGCATCAACAATCGATCATTGCCTTCGCGCGACTTTCATCTCCCGACCTCTCCCAAGATAAAAAGGTTGTCTCGTGAATGCGCTGCGATGAGCAACTCCGCTGTAATATAATCCCTTCAATGGTTTCGTGAATAGTTGAAGAAAAATCAAAGTAAAGAAAAATATTCCATTTCAATAATAGCATTGATACGAAATAGGTAAGTTAGAAAAAACGCAATGAAAATATTTACAAGAAAATAATTAGTTTGATATTGCACTGCTAGGGGTACTACAGCGGGTCTAGACGAAGTTCGTTAAGAACCAAATGTATAATTATAAGGATTGACTAATCTGTAGTTTAATCACGTGGTCAATTGTCATCGCTAAGTAAGTTGATAGCGTAAGCTAAGTAAATGTTGTAGTTAGCAAAGCAAGCGATGTTGACGAATTTTTATATGTTATCGTTATGAAAAGATCGCCACTCGTCTAAGCCCGCAGGCGCGATTCCGATTACGTGAATATTTTCTTCGTGTCAGTGTTCATGATCAGTATTCTATAGTAAGATACCTGAGCAAGTGACAGATTTAACAGATGCAATATTTAAGACTTTTATCAAACAAAATTTAATATCTAAGGCATATTACAAGATAATCGTTTATCTTGTAATTTACCTTGCCGATGATGCTTGGAAATGAAAAATCTCTGCACTATTTATTATTGGAAAAGCAGGACAGTTAAAGCAAAAATGTAGGTATACCTTATGAAATAAGAATTAAGAATTTTAGCAGCTTTTTAAGTATTGTTTTCATTATATTTTATACTTTTAAGATTTTAGCTATCTATATAATATTGTCTTATAATTTTTTAATCAATAAGAGACAACAGCCTAGGTACTGAGTTTCTAACATGGCTTTTCTCAGTAAGCTCTCTCAGTTTTCCGAACCAGCATTAGCTTTAGCCTTAGTATAAACATTATTCAATATTATGTCAACAAGTGCTTGTAATAAGTCTATGTTGAATAAATTCATTTTGATTTTGAGTACTCTTAACTCCATTGCTTCGTAAGACACGTACAGGTTCTTAACAATCGAGGCCAAAGCTTCTTATAGTTCGAACAGCAGACTATACCTAGTATAATCAATGATATCAGCCCCGCGTACAGACCTCGGGCTAACGGGGTAGTAGAATAGGCTTAGAGTCGGTAGCGCGGCACCTTGGTGTTACATCTATAAGCTACGGTGACAGTCTACTATCAGGCTGGCCGTATAATTCTTGGCCACCAATTGAGTGTAAAAATCAATACTTCCACTTTTCAAGCACTTAACTCAAGCGATTACCGACACCGCCACTCTCAATATCAGTATTAATAATGCTACTCCCTAGTCCGCCCCTGTTCAGGCCTCCTGCAACGCTACCAATGTTTTCCATTCCGCGGTCGTGCTGTGATATATAAGAACCTTTATTGCGTCGTGAGCGGATGACATTAAAAACCGCTTAGCTCTGGCCCACCACGAAATATAGTCGGCCATTTTGTTCGCCACTATACAAAAAAATTAAAGGGAATTAAGCTCGGAAATTATCCTACACATTTTGTGTCGCATGGGCCGTAATAGGGAGCGATTGTGGCTGGAATTATTAACTTGTACTTTTTCATCGTACTCTTTTGAAATACATATTAAATTTAAGTAGACACTTAAAATTTCATATTTTATTACCCGGACTGTTGAGTTGATTAAAGGAGTATGTATCAACCAACAGTCATTGTTCCATGAATTGTTCGCCAACAGAGCTTTTCATCCACCAACTATGTATTTGACCAAAGAATATTGGTAACAAGTTTACTAATAAAGCTACATTGATCGCTTTTCTGGCGCTTCGCCGGATTTGGAAGCTGCATTAAAATCTACTCCTAAATGTTTTTACTGATGATGAAATACA
The DNA here is from genome assembly GCA_955850985.1 of Elophila nymphaeata. NCBI lineage: Eukaryota > Metazoa > Arthropoda > Insecta > Lepidoptera > Crambidae > Elophila > Elophila nymphaeata. The sequence continues at coordinate 5,779,020 of OY039081.1, forward strand.
ACATAACAAAATCGTGCAGCTATAGCGTAACAACTATAACTGAAAGATTTTGTTAATTTGCCCATACAAATTTAATCCGAACATAAAATTTTAGTTCATTATTAGTAAGGGTTTTTTAGTAAATAGGTATGTAGGATTCTGCCCATCCAAAACTTTATTTTACAAAGCAGCCCTCACACGCCTATTACAACATACATCTTGACATATTACAACGATGTTATTTCGATCGTTTTGATAGATAACCTAAAATAGCAATAACGTTACATCATTTTCACCCCTTCTTTTATTCCCTGCATTGCCTTAACACGCAAGTTGATATTGATCTTGATAAAGCGTTGGATCCACTTATTTGAGATAGTTTTATCGTAGGTATAGAGTGCGACTTAGTACGTGCTTTCTTCGAAGAATATTAACTTTCTTACTTGAAGAGTAATTTGCCTTCGTCTAAGTACCTGATTATCTGATGACTGTACCAGAAGAGGCAGAAGTCTGAGCATTTGGAGATAGCGGTATTCCTTCGGGTGGTGTTGTGGAGCCGGAAATAGCTGGTACAATTAAGAAGCCGATTCAATAATCGCTTCTCTCCTTTAATTAGCAAATAAACATTTGTAATTCAATTATTAGTACCTTACAGACTTTTGATCTAATGCTAGCTTATTCTTATTGATGACCGTTTGTGCTCATAAATATTTTAGTGTCGTTTCAAGGACGAAAAAAACTTTACACGCGCTACTTTCAACTGAGCTGTAATTAAGGGAAAATAATCTTCAAAATAGTAGGTAAAACATTTCACTTTATACGTAAATACATTCTAATAACGGTTCGGTTATTAGTAATAATTACAAGATACAACGCAATCATTAAGGAAAACACTGTTTAAGGGATTGACACGAGCCTACCAACAATAGATGAATTACACCAACAGTGGCATAGTGATGAAAGTTTATCCTTCTAAATAAATTTATTTAAATCTGATTCTTAAAACGGTAGTATCGGTGGCATAGGTAGTACTATAGACCACATACATATGCTGCGAGAAGTAATACAGAATACCCGAGTATTCTGTATTGCTTGTCTACAAACATACCGTTTGTAGACTATGAGAAAACCTTCAATTGCTGGAAAGGCTGTTCTTTCCTTTCCTTTCCAACACCCTTTACACGCATGAGGACTACAACATGGGTGTCTTCAAGAAAGGTGTGAAAAAGTTTTTGCTAGGTCGGCAACGCACGTGTGATACCCCTGGTATTGCAAGTGTCCATACACTTATAACTATACAAGTTGGTACTAGCGGTAAGAATTGCTACTACGGTCCAGTATTCCCTGTGCTACTAAAGAGCTTACTAATGACTTAAAATTATTACGCAGTAACTTTTTTGCTGACTCATGCTGGAGGCCATACCTTAACGGTTTTCTCACGGTCACCAGAGTTGTTGTGATGAAGGCGAGGACCTCTGTAGGTCCTCTAGAGTATTCTAGATCTCCCACAGGTCTGTACACAGAAATAGCGATAAATGATATTCTGATTCTGATTCTGAAGAGTTTCTAGGGCATTCGAATCCGACAGGTTAGACAAATCAGCTAACTATAATATTGTTAACTATCCGTGTGTCTTAAAAAAACTTAATTACCAATCGACAGTATGTATAGCCCCTAAGAATCGATATCGCGTGACCCTTCGCTGTTCAAGTAGGATCGGTGCATTAAACAATGAACTCTCTTCTGTTTGCTGGATGTGTCTATTTTTTTAGTATATCTATTTTATATGATTCCCGTGTCACAATGTTTGTCCGGGATGAATTCCGAAACTAACAATCCGATTTTAACTTTTTGGAGTTTACTCCTTAAGAATCGATTTGCATATATAAGGGGCCCGGTATGAGAAAAATGTGAGGAGTAAAATCTATCGATGAATGACCTCGTTACGTTTTTGAAGGTCAAAGTCATAATTGGTGCGCATCCTATGTCGCGCAACTTTCTAATTGTCAAAACACGGATGACAGCAGGTGCGCCATCTCACCTGTCTCGGAGTAAACTCCAGTCGTGCGTCGCGCACAAAACACACACAAATTTTTCTTATGTGTGTTTTGTTCCAAATTGACAGATGGGATAGTTTTTATCTTTTACTGCAAATTCAATGTTATAGGACAGTAGTACGCCACAGCAACACGAGGCCGGGACAGCTAGTATTTGTATAAGAAGATTGTATTCCTTTACAGGAAATGATGAAGACTTGCAAAAGATTACTAACGACAGTCTACGGTCTCACCACAGTCAACATCTTAAAATTTAAAACTTATTTTTTAGTTTTGAACTTGTTTTTGAACATGTAGGTGTACAGTTGTCGCTCCTATAATATTAGGCACATGCATGCACCTAGATTTACTCCTATTTAAGTTTTCTGTATTAACTAGGTAACTTTGTAACTGATATCTGTAATTAAACCTTTCTGAATTAATAAATACTACCCAATGGTATGCGGAAATGGAATCTAAATATGAAGATAGGTTATTATAAAAATTTAAGTAATAAGAATCCAAAGATTTGATTTAAAAACGAGAATTTTCTTGACAGCTACGTAAAATTGTAAACATGTTTATTTATAGGTACTTTTTGCATTTTGTATTCAGCACTTTACATTGTATTAAAGTTTTATTTTATATACAAAAGTAGGTACCTAATAAAAGGTCATTGGGCGTTTTTGACCCGCTTTATGAACTTTCGCGTACAGATACCAAACTAGTTTTAAAATGTAGAATTTAATGTCACTTTTCTAAATATGTAATTTGTTTTTATGTATGGACCGGCAGAAAAAAGTTATCCCACAGTATGTGTACGAGTTTGTATACTGTTATTAAGGGGCTCCTCGGATTTTCGGCGTGCACAATAGCGCCACTTCAATACAAAAAAATATCTCGATATCACAATTAATCATTAATATCATTTATTCATAAATATGCTGCCACTGTTACTGAGCATGATAAACTTTCCGCAGCTTACGTATGAGGAGTTAGTATTGTTTACGCTTAGGATCATACCACTTAAGAATCAGAAGGTCGTATTGCCACGAGCACATGCGTATGAATGGTGTATACAACATTGAAATGTACCGACACTAAGAAAAAATTATTGAAAACAAGATCCTGACAAGAGGCAGAATACCGTCGTGACACATTCGTGCGAAGCAGTACTACACGAACATTTTAGTCATCGAGCACATGATTTTAGTAGATCCCATGCAGATTGGAAGAAATACTATTCAAAACTATTACTGCTCGTGTACACGGCCGTCGCACTATCGGAAGCTGTGCACATGTTGCAAGTGTAGTCTATTTTTTATCGTGGGCCAGGCATCAAGAAGTGATTGACGCGCCTGCAGCCTTTTTAGACGAATTAGCAATTGATTTTGATCAAGTAGAATAAAAATATTGTTTTTTTTTACTTTCTCGTATACGAAGTCTTGTTTAGAACATGATTTTATTTTTGTACCCTTTGAGATTAAACAATGTAACAACAGCAACAGCTATTCAAAGAATATTTGAAATCGGTCCAATAGCTCTGATTTAATTCATTGCAAAAATGGTATAATGATAAGAAATGATTTTTTTCCTCACTTCTCCCATGGCCTGCAATAATGCGACCTATACCACTGAGTAGCAGAAACATTTACCTACATACCTAGCCCTATTTTGTTTGTGTACGCCGTGGGTCATATGTCCAAAAAAAATACTCACTGACCTTTAAAGCGGTGAGACCATCATCCACGATCTTTAATTTGTTTATAAATGTTTCGAATACCTACACACACATCCTTATCATTTAAAGCAGATTTAAAAAATAGTTTATCACAATCTTTGTGTTTAAATCATTTTTTTTTAATTATCAGCACCAAGCATTTTGAATCTGTACGATGAACCCTATTACGGTATTCTTTACTACTGAGCGACTGGCTTTCTTATCATTACCTCGGAACACAATTAACAATGCTGTTTAATTTTTTAATTTTTTTAACAATTATAAAAACATACATTTATGACAGTTTCACTTACAATGCTTTAAGAAAACCACTAAGCTTTGTCACAAAAAGCACCTGCAACATCGAGCAGATATTTATAGATATATTTTATATAGACAATTCAGGTAAAAAATAAAACGAAAGAAATATAAACTTATTTGTTGATAAACAAAGACTGGTTAAAAGTAACTAAGCAAGTACGTACAAGATAAAAAATTATCCTTAATTTGCAAGATTATTAAAACTGTTATTATTAAAATTATTATTATGGCAAACAGACTTTGATAAGTTATTAGTAGCTAGCTAGACAGGCTTTAAACAAGCCCACCGCCAACCAAAATAAATACAAAAAGAGCATTATTTATTTTTTATTATAATTTCCAAGTGCCGCTTCTAGTAAATTCAACTCCGCACTCCGTAGTAAGTATTAGCCCCGACCGCACTTGCCTATATCTTATCAATAGTTCTTATCTTACCACCAGCAGAGCAAACCGCTCATAAATCATTTGGGTCATACGTTATTTTGGTCTTAGAAACACGTGTTTTGTCTGATATACTTTGACAATCGATTTCGTCATTAGTCGACGATGACGGACGAAACACGGAAACTGATAAGGTACTGCGCAGTTTGAGTCGGTTTCTGGGAATGGGATCGCAAATATCGCAAACACTTTTTTGTCAATTGTGATGAATAAGGATAAAGGCCGCCTGTTGCTTTTTGCATTACATATTTACCCCTAGGGACTCGAGGTAAAGGCGTTCCCTCCATACCCACTAAAGATCCTCCCCGGCCGGACCTTAAGTACGCTTTTACGGGATGGCTCGGGATCTGCGCACGTGAGCGCCACTACACCGAGACCGTCCTAACGCTGCCCGTCTAGGCACTCCTTGCACCAATTGGTGGCCAGCAGCCACTCCTCCACCGACGGCTGCTCGACCTGACGCGTCCTCCTGACAAGGACACCGGGAGCAGCCACCGGACCGCACCCGGGGGACGTCGGGCGCGGTCGTGGCATCAATTAAACCGAATAAAAATATAATATCAGAATTCCGGACTTGACCCTGAAATGTATATATTATACTAGTGGACGCCCGCGGCTTTGCTCGCGTTAACGTAGGATGGATTTTTTGCCCAAAGCCTTCCTCAATAAACGGACTACTCGACAAAAAAAAATTTTTTTCAAATTGGATCAGTAGTTCCTGGGATTAGCGCGTTCAAACAAATAAACTCTTCAGCTATATAATATTAGTATAGATAGATTCATTTGAAGTAAAATCAATCCAATCATCAAGTCCGGGAATCCTGGATCTAGTTCTGCATTCCGAATCACTAGACCGCGTTAACGGTAATCTTTTCTAAGTGATTATTTTCGTAAGTATTTATGGTAAGAAAATTATGTTTAATAAGAAAACCGCCTTCAAAACTAAAAACGGAGAAAAAAAGTTTGTTTAAAAAATCTTTTTTTTTTTTTGAGGACTGTCCCAAAAACTAGTGACAACATTTATTCCAAATAATGAGATTGGCATCGACCTCAATAAAAAATATAGGATTGTGGAAGGTGCGGGTTCGAGTCCCGCCTGAGGCAAGTCGATTTTTTTCAGTGCATTTTTCTAGTAAAAAATATAGATTATTTTAAACAAAATTTTTATTTCTCCGTTTTTAGTTTTGAAGGCGGTTTTTTTATTTAAAATATTTTTTTTTTGCTTTTTAGTGTTATAAGTAATAAAAACTTTCATGAAACTATCTCGAGATCTTTTAGACAAACAAGTAATAAAATTATTACGATATCATCGACGTCAATTAAATCAATTTATTCATTATTAGGGATAACTCAAAAACTACTCGTAAGATGTCGATCAAATTTAAATCGGACCACATGACAAACACCAGCTTCCAAAAGAATCTTCAAATTCGGTACACCCAGTAAAGAGTTATGGTTATGAGGTAACATACATAAAAAATACAGTCGAATTGAGAACCTCTTTTTTTTGAAGTCTGTTAGAAATTTTTTGCTTTACAAACTCCAATGTAAGTTTGAATACCGATATGAAAAAGATTATAGAAGTTACTATTGACATTTTTACTATTAAATTAACGGTGGAAACTGCGGGCGTTTCAGCACTTAAGGTGCTTAGCTGCTATCATGAGAGAGTCGTAAATAAAGTCACGAAAGTCCCATAGAAATCGGTTAAGATAACTGTTAATCAGCTTATTCGGCCCCACTATTGGGCAATGGGCATAGGGGCTGGCTTTATCGTCAATAAGGCTTAGGCGCCATCTTGGATCAAATAGACGTGGTTTTCGGAATCGGGACCCTCAAAAACCACGAAAATGATACCCATATAGATTTTGTATTAAAATTTGCGTCCGCCATCTTGGATCTCGAAATAGATTATTTGGAATCGGCATCCCCGAAATCTACGAAAATGATACCCATATTCATATTTTATTAAAAAGTAGCGTCTGCTGTCTTGGATCTCGTTATTGCAAACGTCTGCCATTTTGCGTAACAGATTTACATCAACATAAAAAACGATAAAGCTCTTTTTACATTATATTCCTAATATCCCATGCACATACACGTGTCATCAGACCAGCAAGCAAAATCAAATGTAAAATTAGACTAAAATAAAAAATGTGACAAACCTAGGTGTCTAGAGGAAAGCGGCATTTTCCTCAACTTCAAAGGCGTCGGACCACTGGATGTATTTACACTGTGCTAATATTATAGAAAGGAAATATTTTGAGATATGTTTGTAACGAATAAACTCTAAACTTGCTGGACCGATTTTGAAAAATCTTTCACTACTGCTACTAAACCTAAATCGGTCCAGTAGTTTTAGAGTTTATTCATTCATCATCATCATCATCAACAGCTCATATAATGTCCCTACCGAGGGGCTCGAGCCTTCCCCACATTAGGGGCGATTAGGCCTTAGTCAACCACGCTGGCCAAGTGCGGGTTGGTCGACTTCACTCTTCTATTTCTTCATAGGTGAGTGCAGGTTTCCTCACGATGTTTTCCTTCATCGTAGGTACGTGGCAGGGTTCAATCCAACCGGTGCCTCCTGGGTGGAAGACAACGCTTTATTCATTACAAACACACAAATATTTCCTATTTTTAATATTAGTATAGATAAGTTGTTGATGAGATTGTAGCTGTGATGGTAGTAATCAATAAGGTACAGGGTAGACTCGTAGGTACTAGTGTGCCGCCTCGGTCTGCCTCCTGTCATTGACTTTAATAAGAGCGCAAACCACAGATATATCAATCTAAGGAGATCGGTCGAATCGCCGAGTTCATAGGAAGACCGAGTGTCGCAGTCAGCGGCCGTACCTACTACATAACATGGTTCTAGTTGAGCATGCCGTAATATAGACTATTCATTGCGCGCGTTTTAAGGACTGCGAAGGGATGAAAGTTAAGCACAGCCGCAAAGGAGATCGGTCAAATCGCTGAGTTACGTATTCACTTGACTTTATCGGAAGGCGAAGTGGCGGAAATGTACCACAGGGCATACACTTGTAGCAAGTTAAACGCCGGCTTGGCCTATCTCCTTGTATTAATAAAAATGTGGCGCAAACTAATTCAATACAATAGTCAGTCGAGTCAATACTTTTTCCGAAAAGATGTATGCTCATAAATGTTTACATTAGCTAGTTTGAGGTTTTATTATTGAAGGGCGCTACATTTCCATTCCATTCCAAGTAGACAAAGTCAATATTTTTTTGTAATGCAATGCTATTTGTTTCTTAATAATGAGGTCAATACACCGAATTGTTTTGTAACAATCGTGACGCAGATCACATGTTTAACAAATACTTACGTAAATGTCAATAAAGTAATGTTGTTTTTTTGTTAATACAGCTCAAGCCAAACACAATTCTTATAGTTTTGGTAAAATATGACATCATAAGATTATTGTGTTTTAGCTTTAATAACATCAATGCAAGATAAATCCTCACTATGGCTTGTAAGTATTTATGTATTTACTATTGTTATTTTTCTTAAATAAAACAAGTAGAGGTACATAGGTATGTCATTTACAACATTTTAAAGTTTCAAATATAATAGCAATACCTATAGGTTATAAAAAATCCTTACGGGTTACGTCGGACCAAATATTTTGGTCTGAAGTGGTTAAAGCGTTTTGTAGATCCGTAAAAATCTCGTTTGCTGTAAGCCGCAAAAACACTGGTAACTTAGAAGCATCTTTATAGCTATTATTTAACAAAAGGAAAAATAAAAAGATACTGTTGAAATCATGTTCCTATAGTTTTATAGTAACGATAATTTTTCTAAATCATAAATTTGTTTGACTCTGGTGAACATTTTCATGTTTTGATGCTTACAGCAAATACGTTTTCCTACGTCGATGTCTAGTCAGAGAGAGAAGCCGAGTGAAGGTCTCCTTAACCCTACACCTGGCAACAAGTGCCAGGCACTGCTTCTGGGTTCATCTCAGATCATATTAAATGATCTGAGAACGCGATAAACCCCTTGCATCAACTTACTTTGTAGGTACAATTTGGTAAAAAAATTAACATCGTTATAAATGGAAAAACCCACACTCTTCCTATGAAACAAATTGACTTTTAAGTTACTGTTTGCTAACTTGGTCCATAACACCTTTTTCGTCATACGAGAAAAACACCACTAACGAATAATAACATCCAACCCAACGGAAGCCTGCCAAAACAGTAATCCAGGCAAATTTTCGAATTGATATAAATCAAAAACCCTCGCTCAACAATAAATATCGCTAATTCCGGTAAGCCACTTACTCCCAAATAACGGTGCATCTAAATCTCAAAATTGTTTATTTCAAAGTGGGACATCGTAAACACGAAATATTGCCGGGGGTCGGTGAAAATTAAAAAGTTTTAATTGAATATTACCCAGCTGAGCGGAGAAAGTAGGTTCCTTCGTCAAAAAAGTCTGCAAGCTCTTTCAAAAGTTGCAAGATTGAAGTCTTCGAGCGAAGAACAGAGAGCAAAAAATGTAATTAAATTTTGGATTTTATTAAAGACCTCGTGATGATCGTTAAACTTAATCATCTTTCAGGAACGGATCTTCAAATTACAACATGTTAAAGGTGAGTCCAAATTAAGTATCATGTTGTATAACTTATGCTATATAACACGTCCACATTATTTAACAATGCTGTATTGCCCAATAGGCAATATCGCCAACACCAATAAAATATGTTATATGTATAATAATAAAACATAATTGTTTTTGCTTATAGCGTGTTTTTCATATAGTCTGAAGTCACTTTATGAATATGGATTGTAACACACAATAGGGGTTGAGCAGAGCTTTAAGTGACATTTAGCTCCATCATATAGGTAAAGGTCCATCTGGGCCACTAACAAGGAGCTTATACTAAAGAATGGAGTCATTAGACAAAGTAACAAAGTGAAGGCAAAAATTTTGACAATACTTGACATTTCAAATTTCACATTTCTCTTTCTAGAAATTGTCGCCATCTCTTTCTAAACATAGAAACAAGATTTCCCCAGTATTTCGCCATCTTTCTAAAACAAAAGTAGAAAAGTAGCTAAAAACTTAACATATTGTATTCAATTATCAGTATTTATTATCAATGAAAGAAATAAATATAATATATTTACTTTTAATGTTTAGGTTTGTATTTTATTTTGAAAATCATCATTGTGATTCTTTCTATAACTTATGGGAAATGAAAGGATTTATGTAATGGCAGCACTCTTTTCATGTGTCAATGTCCCGAAATCTCAACATGACATAAATTGTCGTAATTGAAGTATTCATAAATATCGACTCGTGATTTTGGTACGGCTTTTTACATTTTAATAACTATAAATAGTGCAAAATGGTGCATCGCTGTATAGTTCGTGGTTGCAGAAGTGAGTGGTATCCAGGATGCAGTGTGAAATTTCACTTGTAAGTGTTATAATTGCATATTATTGTTCACCTAAGTAAAATTGGTTTTTCACATGTAATTCCATATGATTATCGTTATTGGGCGAAACTCCATAGGGGAAAGTAATTTCTGATACTCGGCTTTAATACTATCTGAATTTAATTAATTTTCATACATAAATTACTTATTCAAATATGTGTAAACAAATTGACTAGGGTGACTAGGATTTCCAGAATTATTATAAAATAATAACCTTTTTCCTTTCAGAAATGGCAATCAAAATTGATATATATATATTTTTTTTTTAAGTCTTTGAAATAGCTGTTATATAGTTATATATAGATTATATATATATAGTTTATAGATTATGTATATATATAATACATAAATCGTTCTACCCATTTTTGGTTGGGAACGTTTATTTACAAACAAAACATGTAATTTGTGCAATGTACATTATTTTAATTGAGAAACATATTCAAAATGATTGATTGGATTTTACCAGTGTAATAGTGTATTTTATCTTTCACATTTGCATCTACTAACATGTAACGCAGAGTGCAATATGCACAGTGACCTCAAACTTCACTCGAATTTGGGTTAGTAAAATTGACACAGCATTAATAAAATTGTGACTGTGCTATTCAAGCCTATCAAATGATAGTTTTTAATATGCTAATTACAAGTTAAAAGTGCCTGTATACATAAAATTTTCTTTTCTTTTTAGATTTCCGAAAGACCCTAGGCGGAAATTACACTATTACGGCTTTAGGAACAAGGCTCTTATCATTCTGACTTCGTAACTGAGTAACAGGTACAGAAGGTTGATATACATATACGTAGGGCGTTCAATTTAAGTTTTATGCATATTTTTTTAATACTGGTTAACACATGACAAAGTTATATACCTTGTCATACGTTAACCAGTATTAATCGAGTTACGAGTACAAATGATTCTTTTACATTTTTTACCGGTATTCATATTTTTAATTGTTGGTCTCATGATAGAATAAAGTCACATCTGCATAATTCTTTCTTTATAGCAGAGCGATTTTAAGTTTGTCTTGTACAAAATTAGCTGTAACTTTTTTCTTAGTTGTTTTACAAAATCGATTATTTTGCCAATCATTATAAAGTATTATGAAACATCGATTGATATGAAAGTAATATATTTTAGGTCAATATTTTGTAATTTAGAAGTATCTATGTGAATATGTAACTATATTCTGCGGATATCACTGTATCATATAATAATAAAGGATTTTGTTCTTTTAAGTATCAATATTATGTGTATATATAACTTTGTTTTACATAAATTCTTGAGTCACATATGTAATATATGAATGTTAAGATTGTTATTTATGTTTAGATTGTTATTTATGTTTAGATTTAAAATAGAACAGTTCTTGTGATGAAGTTTTTATTAAGGAATAAACTTAGTGTGTTACAGAATTTATAAAACTACCACTACTACTACTTTATTTATTTTTAATAACTACCCAAAATATACGCATGTAAAACTGTAACTTAAATTAAATTGATAATTATTTATTGACTTGTATTGATGTTTTGAAATCATTACAAAATTGTAAGCTGTGGAGTTCTTCGCCGGAGTCTTTCGCCATTTCTGCTCCATCTCAGCATAATAATTATTATTTCGTCCCGAAATGGTGGTAGGGCTTTTGACGATTTAAAAGTACTTAGCAAAGTCCATTTAATAAAGAGCTTTTTCATTTTTATATTTCGCCAATGTTAAGTGTAAATTTACTTATAGTAACAGACAGTTGTACGGAAGATTAAAACTAATTATTATGAATGTTAATTCTTTGTCATGGTAAACTCAAAAATATTTTAAACTTTGAGTCCTAATTAATTTTATTAACTTAACGAAGTCCAAGATTGTCCGTAATTATTTTTTCTGATATAGGCACCCTACTAGAAAGAGACAGAGCCTCTCTAGAAATGTCAAGAAATGTCAAGGGTTGTCAAAATTTTTGCCCTCACTTTTTTCATTTGACTAATGACTCCATTCTATAGGTAATATATGCTCCTTGGCCACTAAGATCTGGGACATCAAAATTGTGACAGGTTGCTAACCTGTCACCTACATAGACATAGGTAAGGCAGTCGCCCAAGGAGCTTATACTAAAGAATGGAGTCATTAGACAGAGTAACAAAGTGAAGGCAAAAATTTTGACGATACTTGACATTTCAAATTTCACATTTCTCTTTCTAGAAATTGTCGTCGTCTCTTTCTAAACACGACTACATAGAAACAAGATTTCCCCAGTATTTCGCCATCTTTCTAAAACAAAAGTAGAAAAGTAGCTAAAAACTTAACATATTGTATTCAATTATCAGTATTTATTATCAATGAAAGAAATAAATATAATATATTTACTTTTAATGTTTAGGTTTGTATTTTATTTTGAAAATCATCATTGTGATTCTTTCTATAACTTATGGGAAATGAAAGGATTTATGTAATGGCAGCACTCTCTTCATGTGTCAATGTCCCGAAATCTCAACATGACATAAATTGTCGTAATTGACGTATTCATAAATATCGACTCGCGATTTTGGTACGGCTTTTTACATTTTAATAACTATAAATAGTGCAAAATGGTGCATCGCTGTATAGTTCGTGGTTGCAGAAGTGAGTGGTATCCAGGATGCAGTCTGAAATTTCACTTGTAAGTGTTATAATTGCATATTATTGTTCACCTAAGTAAAATTGGTTTTTCACATGTAATTCCATATGATTATCGTTATTGGGCGAAACTCCATAGGGGAAAGTAATTTCTGATACTCGGCTTTAATACTATCTGAATTTAATTAATTTTCATACATAAATTACTTATTCAAATATGTGTAAACAAATTGACTAGGGTGACTAGGATTTCCAGAATTATTATAAAATAATAATCTTTTTCCTTTCAGAAATGGCAATCAAAATTGATATATATATTTTTTTAAGTCTTTGAAATAGCTGTTATATAGATATATATAGATTATATATATAGTTTATAGATTATGTATATATATAATACATAAATCGTTCTACCCATTTTTGGTTGGGAACGTTTATTTACAAACAAAACATGTAATTTGTGCAATGTACATTATTTTAATTGAGAAACATATTCAAAATGATTGATTGGATTTTACCAGTGTAATAGTTTATTTTATCTTTCACATTTGCATCTACTAACATGTAACGCAGAGTGCAATATGCACAGTGACCTCAAACTTCACTCGAATCTGGGTTAGTAAAATTGACACAGCATTAATAAAATTGTGACTGTGCTATTCAAGCCTATCAAATGATAGTTTTTAATATGCTAATTACAAGTTAAAAGTGCATGTATACATAAAATTTTCTTTTCATTTTAGATTTCCGAAAGACCCTAGGCGGAAATTACACTATTACGGCTTTAGGAACAAGGCTCTTATCCTTCTGACTTCGTAACTGAGTAACAGGTACAGAAGGTTGATATATATTAGGTTGGGGAAAAAGTCTTTTCGCATTATAGTATGTATAAACTTGTAATAAAATCTCTTTGGTTATACTATTTGTATCTGGCTGGTTTTGGTATCATTGAAAGTTTAAATTTTAAAGAACATAATTCCAAATTCAAATTAGGAAAATGTGTGATTTTCATTTGTTTTTCGTACCGCCAAGATGAGTGAATCTAATGAAGAAATTCGATACATTTTAAAATTTTACTACAAAAAAGGTAAAAATGCAACGCAAGCCGCGAAAAAAATTTGCGATGTTTATGGACCTAGTGCAGTGTCTGTGAGAGTAGCACAAATTTGGTTTAAGCGTTTTCAATCCGGAAATTTTGATGTCAAAGATGCACGTCGCTCTGGTCGCCCTATTACAGATAAAATGGATGCCATTTTTGAAAAAGTGGAGCAAGATCGGCATGTCAGTAGTTACGACGTAGCTGAAGAACTGGGAATTGACCACAAAACAGTTTTGGCGCATTTGAAAAAAACTGGGTACACAAAAAAGCTCGACATTTGGGTACCTCACGAGCTCACTGAAAGAAACCTAATGAACCGTGTACTCATTTGTGATTCTTTATTACGACGTAATGAAACCTAACCATTTTTGAAGAAGCTGATAACTGGTGATGAAAAGTGGATCACGTACGACAAGAACGTGCGAAAAAGGTCGTGGTCAAAGGCCGGTCAAGCTTCACAGACTGTGGCGAAACCCGGGTTAACTCGCAACAAGGTGATGCTGTGTGTGTGGTGGGATTGGAAGGGCATTATTCATTATGAGCTGTTACCACCAGGCAGGACCATCGATTCTGAACTCTACTGCGAACAACTGATGAGATTAAAGCAAGAAGTTGAGGGAAAGCGGCCGGAATTAATCAACAGAAGGGGTGTGGTTTTTCATCATGATAACGCTAGACCTCACACGTCTTTAGCTACTCAGCAAAAATTAAGAGAGTTTGGCTGGGAGGTGTTAATGCATCCGCCGTATAGTCCTGACGTTGCACCTTCAGATTTCCACCTGTTTCGGTCTCTTCAGAATTCTTTAGGCAGTGTCAGGTTAACATCTCGAGAGGACTGCCAAAACCATTTGTCGCGGTATTTTGACCAGAAGTCCCAAAATTTCTATAGAAATGGGATCATGTCCCTACCTACAAGATGGCAAAAAGTTATCGAACAAAATGGTACCTACATACTTTAGTTAAATGTAAATAAACTATATTAAAAAATGTTTTGAATTTTCTTAAAAAATGCGAAGAAACTTTTTCCCCAACCTATTATATACGTAGGGCGTTCAATTTAAAGTAAGAATGAGGTACAAACTCTTAGAAATCGAAAAAAGTTAATACGGGCTATTCCAAATACATGGTGTGATACGTTGCGTACCGACCAAGTTTTCATAGGAAATCCTTATCGTTTTATGCATATTTTTTTAATACTGGTTAACACATGACAAAGTTATATACCTTGTCATACGTTAACCAGTATTAATCGAGTTACGAGTACAAATGATTCTTTTACATCTTTTACCGGTATTCATATTTTTAATTGTTGGTCTCATGATAGAATAAAGTCACATCTGCATAATTCTTTCTTTATAGCAGAGCGATTTTAAGTTTGTCTTGTACAAAATTAGCTGTAACTTTTTTCTTAGTTGTTTTACAGAATCGATTATTTTGCCAATGAAACATCGATTGATATGAAAGTAATATATTTTAGGTCAATATTTTGTAATTTAGAAGTATCTATGTGAATATGTAACTATATTCTGCGGATATCACTGTATCATATAATAATAAAGGATTTTGTTCTTTTAAGTATCAATATTATGTGTAGGTATATATAACTTTGTTTTACCTAAATTCTTGAGTCACGTAATATATGAATGTTTAGATTGTTATTTATGTTTAGATTTAAAATAGAACAGTTCTTGTGATCAAGTTTTTATTAAGGAATAAACTTAGTGTGTTACAGATTTTATAAAACTACCACTACTACTACTTTATTTATTTTTAATAACTACCCAAAATATACGCATGTAAAACTGTAACTTAAATTAAATTGATAATTATTTATTGACTTGTATTGATGTTTTGAAATCATTACAAAATTGTAAGCTGTGGAGTTCTTCGCCGGAGTCTTTCGCCATTTCCGCTCCATCTCAGCATAATAATTATTATTTCGTCCCGAAATGGTGGTAGGGCTTTTGACGATTTAAAAGTACTTAGCAAAGTCCATTTAATAAAGAGCTTTTTCATTTTTATATTTCGCCAATGTTAAGTGTAAATTTACTTATAGTAACAGACAGTTGTACGGAAGATTAAAACTAATTATTATGAATGTTAATTCTTTGTCATGGTAAACTCAAAAATATTTTAAACTTTGAGTCCTAATTAATTTTATTAACTTAACGAAGTCCAAGATTGTCCGTAATTATTTTTTCTGATATAGGCACCCTACTAGAAAGAGACAGAGCCTCTCTAGAAATGTCAAGAAATGTCAAGGGTTGTCAAAATTTTTGCCCTCACTTTTTTCATTTGACTAATGACTCCATTCTATAGGTAATATAAGCTCCTTGGCAGTCGCCAAAGGGGGGCAAGGAGGGGCAGAGATTAAAAATCAATGCAATCTAAATACAATTCACATTTTCTTATCCTCCATAATATCAACTTGCCCCCCTATAAGCTCGCTCAGGTCACATGCTGGCGACACCCTTGGCTGCCGATATTAACGGTTCAATGAAATTGAAACAATACCATTGAAAATTGCCCATTCAACGTCGTTTCCAATTTACATGTATATCATAACAATGACGCGAGAATCGCTCAGCGCGATGAGCGATTCTCGCTTAGCTCCCTTCAGAACACTCCCTGAAATATTCTCTTCGTTGTGGAGTGCTCGCATTTAATATAGTTATTATTTTAGTGTGATATGATAGTAGGTACATACATCATCATCATCATCACGGATCAATAGTCTTTTATCATCATCAACAGCTCATATCCTCGTAAGGCCCAACCTAAATTTAGGTCGATATACATTACGACCCAATGTACTAAAAATAGGTGCAATCAGTTGCGGCCCAGAACTTTGATTTAGTAAAAAAGTGTTTAAATGGAATTCTTTAGGCTAAATTATTTTAAGGGTCATTTCCTATACTTAAAGTTAACTATTTCATGCAATATTTATGTTGAAATAATTTGTCCTTTTTTTAGGTCACTGGGCTATAGTTATAAAATATAATATTAATTTGAATAAATCAAATCTATTTAATTATTTATCATAGAATTATAAACTATACCAGAAATAAAAAAAAACTTGTGAAAAATATTTTTATTGAAACTTCTTTCATTTCAACCTTATATATTAATCATTTTACATAACAAAATTCTCTAAATCAGTCTCATTTTTAGGAAATAATCTATCATTAGCATTACACTTATTAATCATAATTAAAGAAATAATATCCTTGCTTGGTAATCAAAATTAACAAACTAATAATTTACTCGACCACCACGGCCACCTCGGCGCTGTAAGCTCCCCCGTCGCGAAACAAAAGAATTAGAAATCGCAGGGCCTGAAACTGAAAGCTCACGTTCAGAATCAGAAGATGATTCTGTTGAATTATGTGATTGACGGTTTTGTCCCTGAGGTCGATAATCAATTTCATCGATATCATCTTAGTCTCCGTCATCTTCAAACTCAGATAAGTCCAGATTAAGCACATTTTCTATAGCTTCGTCGTCCATGGCATAAACAAAGGAAAATAAAAGTAAACACCCAACGTCCTAAAATTATGACATAGAAGTTAGGCAATAAAGACCCACCGACCTTATTTTGGGACAAAGCTTTTATCGTTCGTATATAATTGAAATAAAATTACTTAGAAATAAAAAAAATGCGTAGGAACATAATTAACCATTTACACAACTGTTTGCAATACATTTCAGACATCACCATGTAATGATTATAAAGATATGAATAGATTTACTTACCTATCTTCACGAAGCTTCCGTTGACACGAGATGCAACGTCAAAAAGACAGATTTTTGGTCGCCAAATGTCAAGTTAGGATTGTCAAAATTAAAGATGCGTTCATTTTTATAATTGTTTGATAGCAGACTTAAATTGGCGGGATTTTTAAAAACCGGAAAATACGTTTACATATTATGTCCTAATTTTAGGTAGTTGGGCTGTAATTTCATGATTTCAAAAATTATCTTGGGCCCGAGTGACAAAATATTTTTGTCATTAAATTAGGTCGTTGGGCCTTACGAGGATATAATATCCCCACCGAGGGGCTCGAGCCTACCCCACATTAGGGGCGATTAGGCCTTAGTCAACCACGCTGGCCAAGTGCGGGTTGGTCGACTTCACACACAACCTAAGAATTTCTTCATAGTGTGTCCAGGTTTCCCCACGATGTTTTCCTTTATCCGTAAAAGCGTCGATTAAATGTAAGTTATGAATTCAAAATTTAGGAAACACATTGGTACGTGATGGGGGTGAAAATATGGGGGCATAAGGTGGTCTCGCCGTCTCGGTGTGATGGCGCGTTTTTATGTCATTGCTTATTCGCTCGCCGGTTGCCGCTCTTTCCCGCCCGGCACATTTATGATAGCCTTAGCGTCAACGCAGAGTAGGCTACAGTCCGCAGATAAACTACTGTTCTTGGTATACTGTGATAGCGACTTGAAATTTTGCACCATAAACAGTGTAGGCATGTAGGCGTCCACTAAGAAAAAAAATTTGGAAATTCCACCTTTAAGGGGGTAAAAAGCCCGCTAGTTTTGAAGTTAGGATCTTCAACATTTGTATTTAGGCTGACAATTGAAAAATAATATTATTTACATATGTCAGCGTTTTTGACAATTCCATCCCCGAAGACCTTGCGAAGACCCCTTCGGCCGAAAAGGGGCTGAAATGTTGTATCTGGAAAGTCCTTCATTAAAATTATTTAGGCTTATGGTTGGAAAGTAAAACAAAAAAACAAACACATATTTCGTATTTTTTCGAAAATCAACCCTTTAGAGGTTAAATGGGATAAATAAACATTGCTATCATATGATAAACTAGCTTCCGCCCGCGTCTTGATCGACGACTAGATCTATTAAATTGTAATACCCATATTATAATGTTAACATCAAGAAAGAAGAAAGAATACAGAAGACATTGCCGTATGGGCTAGATCTCTTTGTTGCCTTCAACTGGGAGAAATTAAAAAAATAACAGAGTGTTTGGCGGGAAACCATGGCGTCTGGATGTGGATCTTTATTTCGATAATTCAAAATTGCCTCGGAGTGGATTTTGTGCAGTGAAAGTGGTGTCGTTTCTTTGCATAAGCATTCGTGTAGACGAACAGTTATGAGGAATCATTGAAATAAAGGTTTTGTGTATGTGGCGTTGAGATTGTATAGTGGTTGGATATCTCACTATACAATTCTCATCAGTCACAATCATGAAGTCTGTTGCCATGCATTTCTTTCCAAGCACTCACTAGATGCATTAAAATGTGTGACGTCCATATTTGATTGTAAACATCAAGAAAGAAGATAATAAAACTGAAGACTTGGCTGTATGGGCTAGATCCCTTTGCCGTCCCGTAACAGGGAAAATTTAAGAAAAAAAAGGTTGTATGTCAAAAAAGTTTTATGTTTCACTTCACATTTCACAAACAATTTCACATGCGATAGAGATACAAGTAAAATTGTGTTTTTTTAAGTGTAATAAATAACTAGTATTATCAGCAAACCACAAAAACGCAGTCCAATTATATCAGACTGCATAAATATTTTAGTTGTTTCGCAAGATCCACAAAGGTACTACTTGTTCAATCCAGGTGAATAAACATTTTCAAATTATAACCTGCATTAAGTTTTCAATTACTTTTTAATTAAGATTTACTATGGTGCCTAGTGTATAAAGTAGTTTTATTGTATGTTTGAATATATACCTACCTAATAGAAATATATTCCATCGCAAGCTAAGCATGTACAATACTGTGAGAATTGTTTGACAAACATGAATTGTCTCAATTTAAATTTTATCAACATCATATCTTGTTTCTTACATTGTATTGATGGAATTACATCTTTGTGGTTGTAAGGGATTGAATGCATTACTTAAGTTGGAAATTTGTTCAGTTGGTTGCTCATCGTACCTACAAGAAATTTATAGGAAAAGTACACTATTTTTAGTTCCATGTTATAAAGTCTATAACTTGTTATTTGAGTTAAGTGTTTTATTTTACAAACTAACTGTGTATACAGAAAAGGTTTTATACTACATAAAATTTCATGCTAATAACTTTATAAACT
Organism: Elophila nymphaeata; assembly: GCA_955850985.1. Classification (NCBI taxonomy): domain Eukaryota; kingdom Metazoa; phylum Arthropoda; class Insecta; order Lepidoptera; family Crambidae; genus Elophila; species Elophila nymphaeata. Next base: position 5,798,766 of record OY039081.1, read on the forward strand.
TTTGGTTCAGGGTTTACTAAGTTTGTCTAGAGGGCTACATTTTTTTTACTTTAAAGTAAGTACTAATTATATTTGTAATATTCCTACATATTTGCTTAAATTATTATAGTGCTTTAGTCTTCCAAAATATATTTAATTACTTATGTGCAAGAGTTTTATTTTGCATTACTTACATAATGATTGATTGATGATTCTTACTGATTAGTTTCTTGTGTTTACTCAATTTAATTTATTTTTTATTTAAGCAATACATTTACAAATATTTTATGTAAGTAATAGGAAGACTAACATAAACAAATTCATGTTTTCAACACTTGTATTGATTAAATATATTGAGAAGGGACTTAGGAGTTTAGCTATTTAAAATTGGGCATGCTCTTGTAACATGCCCATGCTGTGCGTCAAAGTACTTACATATTTGAGTTTTGTATGGTAGAGATGACTCAAAATAATAAAAAAACTGAGTTTCTCCCTAGTTCTTGTTGTAAAAACATGTATTGAGACTTGAGAGACTCCATTTTAACTCACATCTACCATACAATTTTTCGTTACTTAATAATTACATTTTCACTTGACATGGCAAAATGCGTAACGTTAATGTATCGCACACACCATTAATTAAGAGTAGAATAGAATAAGATATTAATCTAGAACTCGTGAACATAAGATAGGGTCAGCGTTGGCCCTGGTGTTACACTACTTTTACATCCATCTATACACAGACAGCCTAACATCAAGCAGGCTGTATGTATAGGTTTGCTATCTAAATAGAAAAACCATGAATAAACTATTCTGTGTAATCATTTTTAATAACTGAGTAAAGGTGAAAAATAAATTTGTTTAGGATAACTTATTTACTCATATACTTCTGAATAACAAATATTAATTTCTCAATACATCTTATAATATCTAAATATGTCATATCACTGTGTTTATGTACGAACTCCTCCGCAACAGCTTGACTGATTTTTATAAATTGTTGGTGTATATTTGGTAGTTATGAGAATATGTTGTAAGGTATATTTCATACCGCTAAAAAGAAAATTAATATACATGGCAGAACAATGTTCTCGGGGTCAGTTATGATATACAATATAATTATAAGTTACATCCACTACAAATCAATATGAGATTAAAGTGGTTCATACCTATATAAACATGTTTGTTGTTTATACAGTTTAAACAAGTAATATTATCATTATGCTGGTTTATTCTGGATTTAAATTACATATACATCTAGAAAAAACCAGTTTAATGCTCACTTACTATTAAAGTAATCTTAAATTTAGTTTCAAGCGGATTCGCTTCCATGACCTCATTTCTGATATAGTTTGAACTGTGTTAACTGAATATGATATTTCTTACTACAGACATTAAGCAAATAATTGTAGTTGACTCTGAAAATTTCTTAACAATATGTTGGAAAAATATTAATTCTTTATCTCTTCTGACCTAATGACTTATGTCGTCAACAGTAAGTGATGAGGCAAATCTTGTACAACAGTATATTCAGTTCATTACTGAAATCCACAATGAGAAGTCATACGTACATTGATTCTTTGGGCTCGGTCAGGTAAATTAATAACAGAAAAATAGTTAATATGCTTCGATTGGGCTTATTGTTTTTACTTTTTAAATTTACGTTTATTAATTATTTTGTAGTGCATATACTTCATTCGCTTTTGTGGTGGTTTTGTTAGTGTTAATCTAATGACTTTAAACTAATTAATTTAATTGTAATTAGAGGTAATTTTTTATCAAGTTTAGTTTTAAAACTTTTTAACCAACTTCTTTTCTGTTTAAATATCTTCCACAGATGTTTTATAAATTTTTGTGTTTTACATCCTTCCCCACTTATGTGTATTTTGTGTTTTACACCCTTCAGAGTTATGTGTACTTATCAGAATTCTTTAATCTGTGGAACACTAACTTTCTTTTTTGCTTAAACAGGATGATGGCCCGAGTCCTAGATGGGAAGGAATTAGCCAAAGAAGTGAAAGACGAGTTAAAGCTAAAAATAGAAAACTGGATTAACCTTGGCAATCGGGCACCGTCTTTAAGATGCATTATCGTCGGAGATGACCCAGCGAGTCACACGTATGTGAGGAATAAAATTGCAGCAGCAAAATATGTTGGTATTGACGCTGAAACCATAAAATTTTCTGACACTTTAAGTGAATGTGAATTAATTGAGGCAATCGACGCACTTAATACTGATGATAGTGTAGACGGGATTCTTGTCCAGCTGCCAGTGCCCGAGTCAATGAATGAGAGAAAAGTATGCAATGCTGTAGCTCCGAAGAAGGATGTTGACGGCTTCCACATTATTAATGTTGGTAAATTGTGCTTGGATATGCCAACTATTGTTCCTGCTACGGCTCTTGCTGTCATTGAAATGCTAAAAAGGTGAGGGAAATTATTACATCTTCTTCGTTTTGTTTGATTATGTAATGGAAAATAGGTAACTCTGTTTCATGAATAATTAATATTTTATATTTTTTTTTTTTTTTTTTTTTTTTTTGTGTTTATCTGCAATCAGTTTTCTACTATAAGCAGATGGTTTGTGATCTAATTTTTCGGGTCAAGTGCATCCTCCAGCGAGGACAGCTACTCTTTATACTATTATGCAGTCTTGCTACAGTATGTCTTTTCTTTTGAGACTAAATGAATATTTTATATAACATAATTTATTTAGGTAGTACTTTTTGACTACTTTTTTCCATGTTTCTCTCTGGTTTATTTACGTATAATATTTAGCTAATATAAAACTGATAAAAGATTGTCTAATTAGATTTAACTATAGTATAAGAAAACAAATACTCCTGAAGAATATTAGATCATTTCTTTATTTTTTGACCATAGATCAAGAATGAAATAGATATTCCATAACAAAATGTCTAAATATTAAAGTGCTTTTTAGATTCCAAATTGAGACATTTGGTCGCAATGCGGTTGTTATTGGTAGATCAAAGAATGTCGGCATGCCAATAGCGATGATGCTGCATTCTGACAAGAGACATGACAGTGGATTGGGGATGGATGCAACAGTTACAATATGTCACAGATACACACCTAAAGACAAGCTTGAATTTTACTGTCGAAATGCTGACATCATTGTTACTGCCACAGGTATGTATTATTAAAAGCAATTAGTGACTATCAAAAGATAGCCTTTCAGTACATACTGAATAAAGATAAGATTTGTTGGATTTTATAGAAACTTATTTTTAATTAATCAGGTATTCCGAGCCTCATAACGGCAGATATGGTGAAACCAGGTGCGACCATCATCGACGTGGGTATCACAAGAGTGACTGATGCTGAGGGCAAAACGAAGTTAGTTGGAGATGTAGACTATAACGGTAAGTTGATCATTATTTTATAATCTTTAAAGATTCTAGACTGATGTGGTAGAAAAATATAATTTCTTATACTCTTATATGTGATACTAGATTCTGCCCGTGAATCCGCGCAATATTAGTATAAATTATAGCCTAGGTATATGTTATTCTAATAATATGAGCTTTATTATTGTAAGTTTCAATAATATCTCTATATACAGTATGTTTTGCGAGAAAGAGTAAGAAACATCCATACAAACTTTCGCGTTTATAATACATATTAGTAGAATTAAATTTTATTTATTAAACGAAACATGTTTTTCTTTTTCCAAAAAGTATTAAAGTCATTGTAAAAATCGACGTCTCAAAAGTCTTCATTAGCCGTAGTCTTCGGTGTTCTGTGTTTTTATTAATGTATCTAGCGACAGCGATACACCTGCCGAAATTACTTTACTGACTTCGACGCATGGTTATCGGTTGTCATGACACGTCTAACGCGCAGAAGAGTCGCAATACTTCATTATTTTGGCTGTTTAACACGCAGCTAGATTTGTCTTATGATTAATGCAATATACATTCAGTTTGTTCTTCTGGAAATAGTAGTTTGACGGAAGGTTGGCGCTATACCGTACGCGACGAAATTTCGGCTGATGTGTCGTAGCTTACATACAAATTGTGAACGTATACATCCGGAACTTCGGAGTCTAATTTTCAGCAGCTCTTATTGATCTTACTATCTTTGTTTCTTTTTTAAACAGAAGTAAGCAAGATTGCGGGTGCACTGACCCCTGTACCCGGGGGTGTGGGTCCAATGACAGTGGCAATGTTGATGCACAACACCTTCCAAGCCGCACAGAATCTGAAATAAGAAAACTTCAAACTGAAAAGATCGTGAGTCCCTTTATTTACGCGTCAAGTCTACGTGTAGTAAGCTCTATGGCTGTTGAAAAGTATTGAATCCTATTTTTAGTGCAATACATAGGTTTTTTGTTTGACCCGGTGCTTAGTTTTTTTTTATTGAAGTTGATATTTGTAGCTTATTGACAAAATGAAATTGATCTTAATTTGTTTGTTATATCGAAGGTTGTTATAGTTTTGAACAGTAACTTTTTTTAATATTCGTACACACTAAACTGATTTGTCTAATTTTGAAGACTTTTTAGTAATTGCTTACAATCTCTACACATCAAAATTTTTAAATGCAAAATTATTACATTAATTTCGAATTATAACTTTATTAACTGATACAATTGCTGTAAAAAATGGTAATAAACCTCCTATTACAAAATATTTTATAATAAAATATTATTTAAATTTTAGTACCTACCGCAGGTAGGTGGTGAATATAACCGAGGCATGAACTGTGAATAAGTTAAGTACCCACTTACAGTCGACCACACAACAAACATAAAAGGAATCTCTTAAACTAACGTTAGTTTGGACCAAAGCCATTGCAAGTTGGTCCAAGCTATCTTAAACTAACGTTAGTTTGGACCAAAGCCATTGCAAGTTGGTCCAAGCTAAGGTACCTAGTACCGAAAACAAACGCTTTTTACTCTGTCGACGTCGTCAAAAATGAGAAATTAAAAAAGTTAAAGCGTGTTCAAGAAATAATAAGCACGCGGAAAACGAGTCGATGGCTGCCGGTGACTCGTCGACGGCAGTTGCCTCTGCCATTATCAACTTGGCGCTCATATAAGAGCGCTTACGTGACGACAGTAGCTATCAACAAAATCTAATCAAATACAAATAAATACAAAAAAAAACTCAAATTTTCATTGATTTTTTATATCTTTTCCTTTGACTTGTGTGGCCGACTGTACATTGACAGTGCCTTTTTGTTTTAAATGTGAATCGAGTATTATATTTAACTAAAATGTTTATTATTGATAGATGTAAGCTAGCTTACTTATTATTAAGTATATAACATTTGAATCTATACATGCCAAGTATATCTATACGAGTTGAATAGTTGAACACTAAGCATTTTCAATGTCATTATAATTTTCTAAAGTAACGTATATAAAATAGACTAGCCCCTTGTGTGTCGCGCGGCCTCCTGGAGGTCGCTGTCAAAAATGCCTGTGTGTCGGCTGACCTCCTGGAGGTCGATCCCCCCCTCCACAGTTTTCCGATGATGAAAATGATGATATTATTATTATTATTTGATAATATAACTGTGCTAATTATATTATATTCTGTTAGCTTATTTTATAACGATTTTAGTGACAAAACCTCATATTTATAGTTTTATTACAAAAAATTTATTATTATTTTTTAACACCCGGAAAATTCGCGACGGAAAGTCACATGCGCGAAATTTTACAAAATGGCGGCGACACAATAGGGGCTAGAAAAAACTTTACTCAACTATTGTGCTGACTGTCCAATCGAGACACGTCTTCTTGTATTTTATCTCATGCGCGCGTGTGAGTAAATACATGGGCATTAGCGGCCTTTACACGTGGTAGCATTCGGATCTCGGCGGTTGAGACTCGGTAGCCGCGACTAACCGCCGCGACCCAGCTGCAACTACCTCATACAGTAGTCAAGAAGGAGTTAGTGTGAACAGTTGTGCGTTCGTTCGTGTTTTGTGTATCACAACTGTCTGATAACTTAAATAAAACGAAACGAGAACTCTTGAAGCGACTTATAGAGGAAGAAGGAGAGGATGACGAAATAATTCTATTCTTACTTTCATAAAAAAGGAATAGGGTAGATTCAATATTTACATCCAGAGTTTTTAGCAATTAATTCAACTAAAAACTCGTCATTTTCATCAGTAAATGACGCCATTTTGACTACTGCAACGAGTGAGTGGCGCTCCCATACTGCCTCCGGAGCGGCTCGGCGGTGCTGCCGGGGTCGTGCGCAGACCACGCCCCCCGGTCGCGCTGCACAGTCGGAACGCGTTATAGGCACTCCAGACTCACGCGAGAAGTTCTCTCTTCAAGAGAGTTTCTCGGGTCAAGTCAAGTCAAGGGTCTCGGCGAGAAGTCTCGTCGAGACACTACCCGGGCTGCGACCGCCGAGATCCGAATGCTACCTACACTGTATCGCGCGTTAAATAGCAAATAACACGAGAGAGAGGGAGAGAGAGAGAGAGCGTGCGTGTAAAGGATGTTAAACCTGCTTCGAGCAGCGCTGTTTTTCCATGCTACTATAGACAGACAGCCCCTGCCTATATCAGCTTGCTCGACGTAGCGGTTATTAGTTATATACAAGGTGTTTGGTAAATGGGGTATGAAGCCGGCACCTACCCATGCTAAGATAGTCATATAAATATAATGGTGATATCAAAAACATTAAATTGTAAAAAAAAAATTTGAATTCTTCATACAAATAGTTCGATCAAAAAAACGAAATGTATGGAAAATTAAAAAAATATTTTTACAATTTCAAATTTTTAATATCACCATAGTATTTATATGACTATGTTAGCATGTGTAGGTGCCGGCTTCATACCCCATTTACCAAACACCTTGTATAATTATAGATTCCTATATTATATGACTATGTTCAACCAACCTGTATAGAGATACAAAACTATTTTAACCACTAACATTCCCAAATGACAACAAAAAATATTGGAATGGCTGTGAATTTTTGTACTGTATATTGTAATTTCCTTTGTCCGCAAATGAGAGTTGTTATAAATAAATTGTACCTTTGTATAATTATAATCTTGTTTTATTTATTGTACCTGTAACTTCTGTGCTAGGTAACGATTTTTGCAAGCCGTAACATATATCTACAGTACCTAAAACCCGTATAAAATTATTTCGTAGGGACCCAGTCAAAAACGCGTCTTATGCGGGAAAGCATATTTATTAAGTGGGAATCCACGGTATTATAATGTTAGATATTGTGTTTTTAAATTACGTTACGTCATAGTGACATATCATAATTACATTGCTTAAAGTTTGCAGACTATCTACAACCAGGGAGGATAATAATGAAAACACACATTAATTACCTTGTTAATTTGATGTATTCGTTAAGTACAATCTTCATAAAGATACTTCTGCTCCGATAAGGTACCCGTTACTTACACTAACGAGAGGTCTTGTTGGGTTGGCAGTTGAAACCAGCCCGCCTAGCATGACCACCGAAACACGATATGATATGAGATGATAAAGCCATTTATCGCGTTGAACTGTCAAAAATTATTGGATGTAACCGCAATCTTGAAAATTTATCGAAACTGCGAACATGTATGAGCCTTATACATGTTCGCAGTTTCGATAAAATTTAGAGTTGACGGTTATATCCAATAATTTTGACAGTTCAACGCGATAAATGGGTATATCATATCGTGTTTCCTTAGATTAATCTAAGCGTGTTTCGGTGGTCATGCTAGGCGGGCAGGATGCCGGCGCCGTTGCTCAGCGGCCATTACCCAACGATCCACACCTTTTTGTCTCTGTCGATTCACTCAAAGGAATCTCGCTCCGTACAGCCAATTCAAACAATTAATTTTTCGTTTAATAGTTTAAGCCTGACACTCGACCATCCTGACCAGCCCGCCTAGCATGACCACCGAAACATGATATGATATGAAGCAATTAACAATTATTACAAGTTTATGTATTTCCTTTATCAAAATTTATAAAATCAATGATTTATATGCAATCACCTTAACACAACTTAACACGTTTAAGTATTTCTTATATCAAATATTACTAATTATTAATAATTTATTTTTAACAGATCTTAACTTAATCAGCACAATCATCACCAGTATCTTTCTCGTCAGATTCTACATCACCATTATTTACTTTTTATGCAGCTACATGAACCCAAGGCGATATTTGATCAGCGGCAACTCTTATGTAGGTATTCTTTTTTTGTCACGGGGAGGTCAAATGCATTTACGCATCGTCCCTGTGGGGTGGTGCCAACCGCAGGGGATTATGTGGAACTCGAGGTAAAGACGTTCCCTCCATACCCACTAAACATCCTCCCCGGCCTTGCCTCCAGTGCGCTATTGCGGGACGGCTCGGGATCTGCGCACGTGAGCGCAACTACACCGAGACCGTCCCAACTGCTGAAAGTTTCCCCACCACGTTACCAGGGTCCGCCACGAGGAGGCTTCCGGACGTGGACCCCAACTCTTATGGATCCTGGGTAGCGAAACAAAATCCACCACACATCAATCACAGCCAGGACCAGTGATGAGATCAACCTTTCCTGGCCATAACCACGGGTCCGCTACCAAAATAAACAACCAGAACTAAGTTTGTTTGCTTTCCTCTTTATCCTCTACAGTTGCATTCAACTACATGTAAGCCCCCAACACTATCTCTAGAGGGTGACCGACTCCACATGTGACTCCATCCACATGTGACTCCATAAAATTCTCCATAAAGCTCTCCATACGACACTTCATAAGACGCCGTAGGAATCTCCATAAGACTACAAGACTATCACATAGGACTTACAAAAGACTCCTACATAAGACTTACATAAGAATCCTACACAAGACTCCTACATAAGACTTTTACATAAGGCTCCCACATAAGGCTCCCACAAAGACTCCTACATAAGACTCCTATATAAGGCTCTTACATAAGTCTCCTACATAAAACTCTTCATAAGACTACATAAACGCTACATAAGACTACACAAGACTACATAAGAATCTACACGCAAGACTACATAAAACTCAATCGCTAATGACCACACAGCTACTTGTCCCTCGGGTACCTTTCTCAATCTACCATAAGTGTATTGTATACTGGGGACTTGCATCTACGCCCAGCCAGAGCTTAGTTCTTTTAAAACATAACGATAAATGGCCACGCGAAATTTAGGGTCCCACTTTGCTCTGAAAATTCAAAATTGCAAAAGCATGCGCTTCGGCCCTTCTCGGTATAGCGCTGTCTCTCTCGCACAGCCACTCAGTGGCGTCACCTGGCGGCGCGGCGAGGGACTAAGGTTTCGAATCCGTTCGCGCGCGCTTGTTCGTCATTGGCGTTAAATTTCCCGCTGAAGCAATTATGTTCACTTCACTAGTGAACAAAAAGAGTGATTTTAAAAGTTATCACAATTAATACTTTTCATAATAGATAAGTATTATAATAACGTGAGTTACTGTAATGTAGTACATGTAAGTACTTGTGATTTTTTTATACCTAAGAACGTGTTACCGTTCGATAAGTTCTTTTTTCAAACATATTTCGGTTGGCAAGAGTTAATTAAAAGCAATTAATGATTTTTTTTTAATTCTTATCTGATAATTACTGTTTTCTTACCTAACACAGAAAACAATTTATTGAGGGTATTAATTATTATTACCCTTATAGCGCCTATTGCTACTTCGCGTCCTTCGCGCCAGCGACGGTTGCCCGCTCGGCTTGAGTCGTAAACGTTCGGCCGGCACCCGAGCGAGGCCGGGCGTGCGCCGTCCGACCGCCAGTATACAGAGAGTCGCGAAGCGCGCAAGTTACGAAGGCAAGACGTACGCGCTCTGCCTCGCGCAATATCTCGTGATCTATTTTCTGTACCTACTCGTAATTGTTGTATTACTTTAACTATTAAACACACAGTTTATATCTGAAAACGGCCTTTTTCTTATATACGAACCCGTACCATAAGTGGCGTCCCAACGTTTGGCCGTGTTTTAGTGTTCTAAAACTGTTATGTTTTCAAATTTTAGATTGTGTTTGAGTAGTAAATACAACAATTAAAACCTTTGAGTTGAACTATATAGTGTTTAGTGCCGAAACAGTGACTTTCCAGTGTTTTCTTCGAATGGTGTGTGTCAAAGTGTTCCACCCTTCGCCCCGCTTGGTTACGTTACGTTTTTGCGCACAACACCATAGTGAACAACAAACTGAACAATATTTCTAGATAGTAGAACTTGTATAGTATAGGTGAATGTAGTGTATATAGTGTTTTTTTTTGTGTATCAAAACTATAGTAATAGTATTATGTTCCAAAGTTAGTGTGCCTACGCTATGTCGTGAAATTACTTTGTAGTTCACTCGCCATCTTGGAACGTTTTAGAACATTTTCAAATACCTACATAGGTACCTATTTTCTGCAACAGTGTTGTAAGCTTCATATTTTATAGGTATTTTTGTTATTATGGACATTTTGGACAATTTTGTTTCGGTTTTAGACTTTTAGTGCTCACGTCAATATTCGGCGAAATAGTTACGTGTAATAGAGTAATGTTTATGTGTTTGTAGTTTGTTAGGTATTAATATTGCAGTTAGTTGGACTTTAATAAGTGTGGAACTCGGACTAATATATAGGTATAGACATGGTGCTCACGCGGTCACGTGCTAATAGTGCTACACGTAAAGCAGAACAAAGGGAGATGTTCCCTGCAGCTAGAGAACAGTTTGACGGTCCAGGACAGTCGACTTCGGATGGAGGTGCTACTTTCGTTGACGTGCGATCGTCGACGCCGCCGCTGGCTGGACGCCCCGCGTCCGCCGGCGCCTCGCCAACTCCACAGCTGTACGGGCGTGAGCCGCCCGCCTTTCTACACATGTCGCCGCCGCACGGGCAGGCTCCGCCCGTCGCCTCGCCTCATCCACCAATGTCCGCGCCGGTTGTGATGTCGGACCAACAGCTGGTATTTCTATTGCAATCATTACGGACAATGGCGCCTATACAAGTCGCGCCGCCGGTACAGACTCATGTAAGTGCTAATCTTTCTAATTGTTCTGCGAGATTCGACGGTACCGGGGACGTAATTGCGTTTATAGACTCAGTTCAAATTTATAAAGACTGTTTGAGTGTTACTGATGACATTGCGTTAAGGGGACTCCCCATGCTATTCACCAATTTTGCCGCTACGTGGTGGCAAGGCGTCAAGCATTCAGTGAACAAATGGGATGAAGCACTAGCCTTGTTGCGTCAGACATTTGGCCCGCGTTTGCCGCCTCCTAGGATATACAGGGAGATCTTCAGCCGAGAGCAGGGTAGTGAGAGAACAGACGTTTTTATCTGTAGATTTAGAGCGCTTGTAGCACAGTTACCCCCCCATACATTAGCCGAAAATCCAGTACAGCTAGATATGGCATACGGCTTACTACATAGACGGATTAGGGAGAGGGTAGCTAGAAACTCTTTTACGTCGTTCAGCGAACTGCTCCAACTGGCACGAGCAGCAGAGGATGTGCTTGAGGAAAAGGGTGCCGATGTTCATAAAGTCACACGCGCTTCGACATCGGTTGCTCCGCCAAATGATAGAGACCATTTAATGCCGACGACCTCAATAGCTAGTTCTTCTAGAAACGATCCCGTAAACACGCCAGTCAGTAATAAAGTGCCCAGACCTAGGTGTACATTTTGCAAGATGTTTGGCCATACAAAAGAGTATTGTAAAAAACTTATGAAGAAAGAAGATAATGTTAAAAGTGAACCAGCTTCAACGCCTTCGGAGCTGCGCCCATCGCTGTCATGTTTTGGATGCGGTGCGCCCGGGGTTGTAAGATCGAACTGTGCGATGTGCAAAGAAAAAGGTTTTAAACCGTCAATGTCTAGCTTCCAATCGGTGTCAGCCTGTCATAATGTATTCGACCCGCGGATGAGACCAATTTTCAATATCGAAGTGTTCGGTACCGTAGGCACCGCTTTATTGGATACGGGTGCAAAACAATCAGTGGCTAGTGTTAGTTTGACCAACCATTTGCGTGCCAACGGACAGCGTTTCGAAAGTGTTACCACAGAATTAAAGTTCGCGGACGGGGCACAACGTGTGCAAACAGTAGAGACAGCCTCTGTACTTGTTAAGGTGCACGGAGTAGCAATAGAGACTCGTTTTATGGTTTTACCGGGTGCGACAGAATCTTTGCTTGGCATGAATTTTATTAGGGATTCGGGCATGGTACTTGATTTCGACAAAAATCAATATCGTTTGCGTTCTACCGATTTTTATCCGCTTTGCTTTGAGCAAGATCAACATACTGTAGTTAGTTCGGCGATGGATCTCCGCGAGTGCGAGGGTCTTCTCTTGTCCGAGTTAGAGAAAGATAAACTCAGAATGCTTTTGCAAGATAATTCAGACATCTTCAATACAGGGGGAGGGCCTACACCATTCGCGGTACATAGAATTGATACGGGAGACGCTACACCGATTTCTACACCTCCTTACCGAGTCACGCCTGCAAAGAAGGAAATTATTAGGCGCGAAATTGATCACATGTTGGATCTAGGCATAATAGAGGAAGCAGAGTCAGAGTGGGCTTCGCCGGTAGTGTTGGTTCCTAAGAAGAACGGAGAGACTCGCTTTTGTGTGGACTACAGGAAATTAAATGCAGTAACACGCACCGACAAATATCCACTGCCTGTAATTGACGATATCCTAGCTTCCGCTAAGAGTAACTGCATAATATCAACAATTGACCTGAAATCTGGATATTGGCAAGTGGAGGTAGCTGCGGAGGATAGACACAAGACCGCCTTTGTTTCGCCTTTCGGAACTTTTCAATTTCGACGGATGCCGTTTGGGCTTAAGAATTCACCGTCGACGTTCCAGAGACTGATGGATAGGTTCCGTGCAGGGCTAAGGGATACTCGTTCTGAAAATGGTGCAGGCTCTAAGGATTTAACAGTCGTAGCTTACCTTGACGATATTCTGGTGATTTCTGACGACCTGGAGTGTCATCTACACGATCTACAGAGGGTATTTGATCGTCTCCGTCAATTTAACCTTAAGGCGAACAGAGATAAGTGTGTTTTCGCCAGAGAAAGGGTTAGTTATTTGGGACATGTATTAACAACCCAAGGTGTTGAGGCCGATCCCAAGAAGGTACAAGCCGTGATGGATATGAAGTACCCAACGAATTTAAAAGAATTGAGGACCTTCCTGCAAACCTGTGCGTGGTTTCGGAAATTTATTCCGCGTTTTTCTGAAGTTGCCCAACCTCTGACTGACCTAACCAAAAAGAATAGATCCTGGAAGTGGGGAGATAGAGAAGGCGACGCCTTTAAAGAGCTTAAAAAGAGACTCAGTACTAGTCCAGTATTACGACAGCCAAATTTTGAGCAACCTTTTGTACTGCGCACTGACGCTAGTTCGTATGCACTCGGTGCCGTACTGATGCAAGGTCCAGATCCGAAGTCTGAACAACCGATAGAGTATGCTAGTAGGTTGTTGACAGCAGCTGAAAGAAACTATTCCACAGCAGAGCGGGAAGCGCTGGCTGTAGTGTGGTCCCTCGAGAAGTTCCGTGGATATCTCGAAGGCGCCGAAGTTCACGTTGCAACCGACCACCAGCCTCTGAAGTGGTTACTGTCGTTGAAAACCCCTAGTGGTCGCCTTGCTCGGTGGGCCTTGAAGATTCAATCTTTCAACCTAAATGTAGAATATAATCCCGGCAAAATAAATGTGGTGGCGGATACGCTCAGTCGTCCTGTATGTGGTATTCCAGCAGACGAAGGCCCCACCTGCAACATATGTCCAATTTCCGTTGACTTACCACATCGTACTTCCGAAGAATTGCGTGAATCTCAACTTGAAGATCCTAAAATAAGGAAAATACTCACCGATTTCGAAGATACTGGTACTGCTGCACGATGGACTGACCGGGGTTATTATATTTCACATGGAGTTCTGTTCCGCTATGACCCGGATAGTGAATCCGAGGAGCCCCAGCTTGTTCTGCCAGAGTCTATGCGCCAAGAAGTAATGCGAGAACTTCACGATGCACCGACGGCTGGTCATCTGGGATTGGAGCGTACTCTTAAGAGAGTCAAGGAGAGGTTTTATTTCCCGAATATGCGACAGTACATATTCAAGTACCTCAAGTCATGTGACCTTTGTCAAAAATTTAAACCTACTAATTTGAAACCCCGCGGTAAGTACCATGCCAGTCTCCTGAGTCCGTATGTAGGGAACACTGACGTTGTGGCTCATAATCGTAAGCGAGGAAGACCGCGTAAACGACCAGTTGCCAAGTCAGCTCCTCCGCGTTCCTCTGACTTGGAGGGGGAGAATATAGCGCCTATTGCTACTTCGCGTCCTTCGCGCCAGCGACGGTTGCCCGCTCGGCTTGAGTCGTAAACGTTCGGCCGGCACCCGAGCGAGGCCGGGCGTGCGCCGTCCGACCGCCAGTATACAGAGAGTCGCGAAGCGCGCAAGTTACGAAGGCAAGACGTACGCGCTCTGCCTCGCGCAATATCTCGTGATCTATTTTCTGTACCTACTCGTAATTGTTGTATTACTTTAACTATTAAACACACAGTTTATATCTGAAAACGGCCTTTTTCTTATATACGAACCCGTACCATACCCTCTATAAATTATTTTCTGTGTTAGATAAGAAAACAGTAAATTATCAGATTAGAATTTAAAAAAATCATTAATTTCTTTTTAGATAAGAAACCAATTGTAAATTTGTTGCGATGGACAACGAAATAAGTAATTATTGTTTTAAGTACATAAATCGCTTAATGCTTTACTCGTTTTCACATTGATTTCGAAAGTTTGAATTTAAAGAAAAACAAAAGAAAAAAAAACAGTACTCACCTATAATGTAGGGCGCGGTTTTATTACACTTCTGTTATGTTGCAGTCTATCTACAACTAGGGAGGATAATAATGAAAACACACAATTACTTACCTTGTTAATTTTATGTAAGCAGGTATTCCAGTATAATATTCACAACAATACTTCTGGTCCGTATAGGTGTACCCGTTACACTAACAAGAGGTCTTATCGGATGGCGGTTGAAACCAGAACACAGATTAGAAAGAAAGAGTTATGGCATTCCGGTTTTTATTTTTTCTGCATAAAATAAAAATGTTATAAGATTCGGCTTTTAGGGCAACACTCATTTCTAATGATTCCTTAATACGTAAAATTTGGAGCAATAGAAACTAATTTCGTATCCTACGTTTTGCTTTCGTGCATGAATTAAAGTTTCACTTCGAATGATTCAAAAATGCGTCTCCAGAATGCCAGCGCCATGAAGCTATAGGTAAAACCATGGTTGTATAAGCTCCTTGGGTAAAACCGTCAAACATCTATAAATTATTTTCATTTTTGTATGGGATCTGGACGGGGTAAACCCAACAGAAATAAAATGTCATTTAATTAACTTTATTGTACCTACTTCTAAATACCCCTTAAGTACTTGTTAACCTCAAGAGCGGGTAATACTGCAAAAAAAAACAAAGATTGGTTAAATAAAACACACATATTCGACTATAACATCTAATAAATGTTCTGCGGGTGCAACGAAAGGCTCGTGCCGTCCTAACCATAAAAAACCACAAAACTGAAACTATGTGGGCACAACTTCATACTGTTCTGCCTGTTAAGCAAGTACAGTAATGCTCAACTATCGTATTTTTACCGATTTGGTCTCTAATTCTCTATCAATCAAAATGTAGTATTCTATGTGCGCGATCTGCCATGCCGCGACTGTATTTTAAATCGAAGCAACCACACATTAGTTTGCAGAATATTACATCTGTTTAAATAATCCAATGACTCCTCTCTATATATTTCAATTAAATAACATTACACCATCGCGGTAATGTTCTGCGACATGCGATTTTGCTAGTTTTATATGATAAGTTCCCAAACCGTGAAGCACTAGACATTCCTCTGTTAAACGTGGAAAATCATTTAGGAATGGTAGATTTGCTTCCATTCTTACAAAGTCTCGACGTTGTCGATTCAGATTTTTAAGTTCGACATAATCGTATAAACGATTCGTTGTGTTTATTTTGTCATCAATTATTGTTATATCCGAAGCTAGTCGATTTTCAAAAACTGGGTGAAAAGCATTTAAAAGGCTAGCACCAATTTTGAAATCTACAAACATATGGGGAAGAGCTCTATTGATGTTTGTCGCAGCAGTTTAAAACACTGTTTCATTTTGCCATTCATGGCTTCCACTATCCAGCGGCAAATGGTATTCGTTCGCGATTTATTATTTTGAAATCTATAACAAATAAATAAGTTATAATAATAACATAATTTAAACGTATACCTACGTTTAAACATTAGGCGTGCGTTCTAAACCGATTTAAATTTACTCGGGTTAGAGTAAATTAAAATTAGAGATCATGTATTAGTGAGTAGGTAACGTTGCCAGAGCTCCTAGGGGTAGGGGAGGGGATTAGGAGTGGCAGCGCGCGAGTATCATGTACGTGTGGCGAGCATAGATTGAAAATGCAGTGTGACAGTTGCTGTCTTTTCTACGATAATGACAGGCCGACATAGGCCGCCTGAAATGGTCTCGTCTATCTATCTCGCTCTGATATACGCGTTAGTATGCTCTTTCTCTTTCTCATTGCCCATCTACAGTTTACTATATCTGTCTCCCAAGTAGAGATAACATTTCCGTATTTTGCGACCCAATTAATATGATATAAGTAGGTATGTTAATACTCGACTTAACTTGATCTAATTTAGTAATACAAAAGAAAACTAAATTGGGACGCCCGGGGCAAATTTATCCCAACAATCTTTCGTGTTTACTTACGTAATGAAGATTGGGGTCACTTGGTTCTTGAGGAGTACCTACCTAGGTACTAACTAGTAAGTACACATGAATTTTAGTCTAGGTATTTAGGACATAGATATAGGAAACTGTAGATTGGCAATGCGAAAGAGAAAGAGCATACTGACGAGATACCTAGATAGATGAGACCACGCAGGCGGCCTAAGTCGGCCTGTCGGTCATGTAGAAAAGACGGTAACGGTCTGACCAGTACTAGCAACCATGCGCATTACTATATTAAATGTGTGCGCCAGAAGCGACTTTAGGGCGTTTTCACTGAATTATTATTGAACTGAATATTCGATACGATCTTTCGACCAAATCATTATTAGTCTAGTTAAACATTTGGTAAAATAAAATTAGTGCATTTGAAAATTCGGTGAAATGACAACATGTCAAAGAAATAATTATGCTAAATAAAATTCTACTAATTAAATATTCGGTCAAATGAATAATTATGCGAAATGACTTTATTGTACGTAACTAAAATAAGCTGAAACGATTTTCGACTAAACGTTGATAAACAAATCAAGGGTAAAGCGTACAAATTGTACCTAAATGAATAAAGTAATTTTGACTTTGACTAACTAACTTAAACAGCGAGTTAGAATCTATGTAGTAGGTACCTATGTGTGGATCGAAACGTGTCGTCGGGCCGCAAATCAGATGCATAGAAGATAATGTTGAGTGGACCGCCGAGAATGGATTAAATAAGGATTAAGTATAAAAAGCTCTAGTGACAGAAAATTAGAGGTGGGTGTGTATGGACACGTTATGAGAAGGATTGAAACGCATTGGGTGAAAATTTCATGCAAATAAGACGAATAAAAGAATGTAGATAAGTATTGATAGTACCAACCTAAAACTTATAAGGAATGAAACGTATTTTCCTACGAGAAACATGAATTTGAATGTTGAGGGTGGTTGAGGGACAAACTCCCACCAGTTTGCTAAAATGCTCTAGAACGCTTAGGGTCAATTCACTTACGCTGAAAGTGCTCGCCGTGTCGCTGCGCCGTTCCGGTATGTAGGTATCGGTCCTTATACACTTATACCTACCTCATGGTCCCCTTTAATAAACAAGTTTTAATTTTCATCGTATTCTTCAACAAATCACGAGATTACCTAATCTATTGATGCACTCAGAAGTACTTAGTTGGATACCTATTCAAAAACGGTTAGATATCTAATTCAAAAACGGTCAAGTATCTATCTCATCATCAACAGCTCATATTATAATGTCCCCACCGAGGGGCTCGAGCCTACCCCACATTAGGGGCAATTAGGCCTTAGTCAACCACGCTGGCCAAGTGCGGGTTGGTCGACTTTACACACAACCTAAGAATTTCTTCATAGGTGTGTGCAGGTTTCCTCACGATGTTTTCCTTCACCGTAAAAGCGTCGATTATACGTACCTACATTATATGTTTTCGAAATTTGAAAACACTTTGGTACCTACGTGGCGGGGATCGAACAGTGCCTCCCGGGTGGGAGACGACGCTCTTACGCACTACGCCACCGACGAAAAAGTATCTATTTATCAAAGTAAATTTTGAAGTTATTTGATGATAGAGGTGGGAAATGTTTTATTTCGTTAGACCTTAGATCATATTCAACCGTAGAACGAAAATAATATTGAAGTTTGACATTTATTTCCAGCAAAATATGCAAATGCTGGATAGCGACAGAAACACAGGTGGTCTGAACAGGATAACTGTGTTGCTAGGAAATCCGACGTTATTAACGATACATTTGAATCAAATTTTGCATAACAACAGCGTTATGGGATGCAGGTAACCCGCTATTAAGACAATAAATTGATATATTTCCCTATTAAGATTCTGAAACGTTGGCCATTTCATTCTGGAGAATACCAACTTGTGAGTTATGATTTTGGCATCCCGAAAGCGTTTACTTGTTTCTCAGCCCAATAAAACTTTTGTATATATGTAGGTAGATAATTAGTGTTATGTCTTCAGGTTGATTTCCACAGACACTCGCGGAATACTGTCTGTTTTAGTTTTCATTATACAAGGTGTAAAAGACATGAACAGTCAAACGTGAACCATGTATTCTATACATCAAAATAAGACATATTTCAAAAAAAATATTGCTGGGAAATGATTTTTATTTTTTGGTGTTAAAAAAATGTAAGTTGTACCGCGCAATGTAAAGCGCTCAACTCGCACGCAACTCGCAAAACCACGATAATTTTGCCAGACGGCGCGGCGGCCCCGTTCGTTTGTGTCCGTGCGCATCGAGTGAGCTACATTGAACGCTAACGTTTTGAAGCCATTTTTTGATAAGAAATAGGTACTAAAAAAAAATTATAATGTTTCTTTGGACAATAATTAAGAAATAATGTTTAAAATACTGTTTCATAAAAAAAAATTGAAAAATTATGACTTTGACCTTCAATAAAATCGTAACTATCAATTTCCCAGGTAGGTATAAGGTCTTAAGGAAAAAAAATGTTATGATGGTGAGCAGAATACATGGTTCTCGTTTGACTGTTCATGTCTTTTACAACCTGTATACTACTAGATGGCAAACAAGCTTGCGGCCTACCTGGTTATATAGTTACCATCGCCTATAGACACTTGCAATATCTATTATGGGGAAATCACTTAATAAACTTAACTGCAAGTGCGTTGCCATACTGGGGACTAGATGATATGCCATCCATTCCCAGTAATTACACTGGCTACCTTTCCCTTCAATCCGAAACACAGTGAACTGCATCGCGGCAGAAATAAGCAAGACTGTGGTACCCACAGAACAGGTAAAAGAGGTTAGAAGTCGTATGTCGCCACACGCGACATAATATTTTTTCAATAAAGTATAGGTATATTTATACTCACCGGTAAAAAGAAATGTCTCCATTAGTAAGATTATGCGCCTTTTTTGCTTCCTGCCAGTTAAAATAGCACAAGACGGTATTTTAGATTTATTTTTCAAATATTTTTCTTCTTCGAAAAGGATCGAATATGAGTGTTTACTCATATCATAACTAGCAGCGCACGCGCCCCGCCTACTTACGACTTCTAACCTCTTTTATATGTACTGTTGTGGTACCCAGATGACCCTAGTGTACCGTAAACCCAAAGGTATGTCTACCATACCACCTAGTAAAACATTATAAATATAGAGATTGATGGAAATAGAGTTGGCACAAGATACCTAGCTAGAGGTTTTATAAACCTCTAGGTTTATAAAACCTCTAGCAAAATGTAGCTCTCTAGAGCTACATTTTGCTATCATTCTGGAGACTAAAATAATAATTAAAAAACATACTAAAGGTAACAAAACAAGTGTACTATTTTTACAATACCTATGTACCTATAAAGCTGAGGAGAAGAAGTTAATATCCTGCGATCATAGCGCAAAAACGCGAATAAATTGCAAAACCGTTCCCTGTTTTTCTAGAGAATATTTAATTAGAACAAGGTAATGCTCAGTTTATTAATTAATATAGGTACCTAATTTAGAGAACGCTCGACTAGCTTTTAAGAGGTTTAATTAATGACGTCAGAGGTCGGCTTTAATATAACATCGGAGCCCTCAAACTTGAGACGAGTTTTCGTTTCTATTGTTCTTTTAAATAATAATGTAGTACCTTTTATTGATGTAGGTTGATGAATTACTCGCTTGTGAATACCTACAGTAAAGGGTTGGCAAAAGTTTTATGGGTTTTGAAATATGGTTTGAATGAATTGTATGTAGGTAGGTTGAAACCGCTGCGTGCCGTCCGGGTATTCATGCATGCTCGTATCTCGACGTTCGATCTCGCCAACTAGGTGACTTAGAGGGCCTATTTTCCGGTGTGTGGTGATCACTACAGTAACCAATTCTCTTTTATAGCCTTAAAGGCCTTGATAATATTCTGTCACCAGAATATTTTTTTAATAAGTCTTGGTGCAGAGAGAAAATTGTATTTACCTAGGTTAGGTCTTCTTCGTTTCGCTATTGACAGAGCGGTCGCGGTCGTCATGAGGGAGTGCCATTGGCTATTGTCGCTCGCCACTATATTTCGCCAACGTGTCCGATTTGTAGCGCTTCTTGTGCATTCATGCAACGGGCCCCCCACGGTAGAATTCATCTGGTCGGTCCATCGCATGGGTGATCTGCCTCTCGGTCTAGTACCATCCACTCTACCCTGAACAACCAATCGCTCAATCGACTGGCTATCCCGCCTTGAGACGTGTCCGAAGAACTTCAAATAACGTGTTTGCACGAGAGCAGACAGACGCTGCTTGATGCTGAGTTCCTGGAGTATAGACAGATTTGTACATGAAACTCCCAGCATTCGTCTCCAGCACCACATGTCTAAAGCGTCTATCTTCTTTTTTTTCTATTTCTCGCATCGTCCCACTTACGAATGCCAAGCGGACACACTTGACATCAAAAGCCACACACCCGCCGAGAAAGTTTCCCCACCACGTTACCAGGGTCCGCCACGAGGAGGCTCCCGGACGTGGACCCCTCATTTGCACCCCCCTGAGGATCGAACCAAAGATCTCTGTATCTCATTCCGGCGGGTATAAGCTACTAGAGTACCTACGAAGGCGGTTAAATTTCAATTATTTATATTAAAGATTATCTAGAGACTTGTGACAAATAGTCTATATTTAAAACTTGCGATTGACGGACTATCTTGGATAAAGGCAGTAAGGTTGTTCCAGAGCTGTGCAGCGCTAAAGGAGAATGATTTTAGGAAAAAGTTGTCCCTTCCTATTCGGACTCCCTAAGGACGCTATAGGTGATCGAGAGACTCGCGAGAGGGAGATGCTCGGTCGCCCAGTAATCGCCTAGGACCGTTCGACTTACAGGCTTGAGGGCCAAGGCTCGCCTTCTTAAAAACCCGGTGACGCAGAGAATATCATCAGCAATAACCTGCAGTACCTACCTAGTCAATTAAAAAAAAGTTAGAAATTTGGTGAAACACACCTTTGTGATATATGGGAGTCTTGAACAAGTGGGAGGTTCATACAACTAGTTGTATGAACCTCCCACTTGGAATCTTGAACGGAGGTTCCTACCTCCGTTCAAGATTGCATTATCTTAAGGGGGCATGATCTACTATAGGTACCTATATCTAAAAATCACTGACTTTAAAAAAATCTTCTCAATAATTTGAGAAACCTTACTTAAAGACCATACCTTTAAAGACGATATTCCACTGTAAACTTAAACTGCAAGCTAGGCTATATTGCGCATGCAAATCTCATTTCAATGTTCGAAATTGTGTCTAAATATTCTAGTTCCAGTAAAGACGATGTTGCCACCTCGTCAGCCTCGAAATGCCTAATAAAAATTCAAAGGCTATCCAGTCCGACATCTCACGGCCCACCGTAAAACCCACTAGAGAAATGTTAATAATTAATTAAGACATGAAATAAACGATGCCGAAATACTTTGCCTCAGGTGAAAGGTACAATAAAACGCGGCGCCCGTAGTACAGAGCTACCGCAATTCAGTTCTTATTTACAATGCTGCGAACAATTTGAATTATTTAAAACACCCTCTATATTGGACTACAGTTATTTGATATTTATAAGCATGCTTGCCTGACGAAAAATATGCAGTGAGAATTTCTAAAGAAAGTTAAGTTGTAGGTAATACTTTTTTATTTAAATGTAAATTAATATATTTTAAGCTATTTTAGTTGCGTGAAAAGTTCAATTTGTATGAAATATGTGATTAGATATTGTTGAAAATAGTGAGCAACATCCAAATTTTTGTTATAATTTTCTAACTATGGCAACCCTCTCTCTCTTCTGTCATGGCTATCTTTCCTTGTAAAAGTGTTTTTGTATCGCCTTCTAAAATAAAATCTCATTAATAGGAAATCAATAGATTCTCTTCTATTCAAATAACCCAAAATATATACTTAGCGCTACACCTAACCTAAAATCTTAAATCATTTTTCGCATAAAAAACTCTCAACGCAACTAAAATATTTATCTACTTTTGTCATTAAAACTTATTCCTGTGCTAAGCCCTTACACTCAAAATCTACATTATTAAAATTCAAAGTCCTGACTGAGAGATCAACGCACAGCCCAAACCGCTGAACTTAGACTTAGAGACTTGAAATTTTGCACATACCTACATACCTTATACCAGTAGTTTCCAAACTTGATGTTACTACGCCTCCTTTAAAAATATTTAATTATTTGGCGGCGCCCCCCTGAAGATTTCATAAAATAAAAACACAAACATTTTTCAGTAATTTGGAAAATTGTTTACTGTGACTAATTTTCGCGGCTCCCTTTAGACTAGTCCGCGCCTCCCAGTTTGGAAAACGCTGGCTTATACAGTGAAGGAACTAGGAAGCCACTAAGAAATGATTTTTAGAAATTACACCCCTAAAGAGTTAAAATGTCCACGCGGACGAATTCGCGGGCGGAAGCTAGTCAAATCTAAAATTCATGTGCATCATGTTTTTAAACTTACACTGTCGCGAGTGCGATAAAGGGACGGCGTACATAAATGCATATTCTTCTGCAAAGAACAAAGATGATTTGCCTATACCTATCTAGGACTGTAATAATTAACACTAATGAAATACACAATGAATATTCAAACAAAATTTAAGCCATTATTGTTTTTAGAATAGGTACAGCAAAAGGAGAGGGTTTCTTTATTCAAAAGCCAAATAAAGCCCTCGGCGAATGTCTCTAAAGGATCTTTACACTTGAACAATCATCACCAGCCCGTAATTTTCTCGTTTGGTGAGTTAAGTAGCTCAATTTCACTTATTTCACTACGAATGGACTCTGAGCCTTAATGTTTAAGTGAAGTAGGAACCGTTGAAGAGATAAATTTGTTACGAAATATACTGTGTTAGAATTTAAGGCGACGATAAAGGCCGGCGACCTTGGCCATGCTGAGTGGAGCAACCCGCGCCTGCATTACAGACACAGAAAATGTGAAAAACTACTGATTTTTCTGAACAAGATTTTACTTTTTCTCATAGGAATATTCCGCACGTGCGTGGTGCACGGCTTTACGAGCCATGAAACAATCCTTTTAGAGTTCAAAGTAATTTCTTCGTTTATACTACCTACCTAGCTACTTAGTACCTACCTATGTGAAACCTGAATATGAAATAAATCTAGGAATTTTATAGGTACCTACTTATGCATTAATAATTTTCCGAGAACAGTCCCGTCTATAATTAAGTGAAGAGTTATATTTACCTACCTATGGGCATAATGATGCTTACACGGGAGTTTGCGAGCTGTTTATACCTCGGGCAAATAATGCAGTTTACCAGAAACATCAACATTACGCTAATA
This sequence comes from Elophila nymphaeata, assembly GCA_955850985.1. Classification (NCBI taxonomy): domain Eukaryota; kingdom Metazoa; phylum Arthropoda; class Insecta; order Lepidoptera; family Crambidae; genus Elophila; species Elophila nymphaeata. The sequence goes on from OY039081.1 coordinate 5,822,877, forward strand.
ACTTTAACTTTGATAAACATATCCCCAATTACTAGTTAGACAACCAAGAACTATTTACCCGGACTACTGAGGTAATTTTGAATATGTCCTGATTGTTGACTCTTGTTTTGTTGGTTCGCGGAAGTTTTGTTACTTTTTGGGTTTATGCCCCTTTTATGTAGGCTACAGGCTGGCAGGTCCACATCCGGAAGCCTCCTCGTGGCGGACCCTGGTAACGTGGTGGGGAAACTTTCTCGGCGGGTGTGTGGCTTGGTGTCAAGTGTGTCCCCTTGGCATTCGAAGTCACATTCCATCGTCGAGTTGTTTTCGTTTTCCCACCACGGCTAGTTCCGGACGGCCCTTTTCAGGGCCCACCCGCGCCCGAAATCCCGCGGGTACGGTCCGATGGCTGCTCCCGGTGTCCTCGTCAGGAGGACGCGTCAGGTCGAGCAGCCGTCGGTGGAGAATCGGCTGCTGGCCACCAATTGGTGCAAGAAGTGCCTAAACGGGCAGCGTTGGGACGGTCTCGGTGTTGTTGCGCTCACGTGCTCAGATCCCGAGCCGTCCCGTAATAGCGCACTGAAGGTCAGGCCGGGGAGGATGTTTAGTGGGTATGGAGGGAACGCCTAACATATTCCCTTTGGTTTGCACCACCCCGCAGGCACGATGCGTAAATTCATTTGACCTCCCCGTCAATAACAAAAAAAGGCTATACAGGCAGGCAGCGGAGAGAGCTAGCACAGCTCCCCAATCTGGGGATAGCATAGTACCCTAGCGCAATCCCCCAATGGCGCATCGCCCTGCTCACTCGTTGGGCCGGGGCAGCCCGGCGCTTTGGTAAAAAGGCGCACGTAAAGTGCACCGATCCCAAAGCGCCCCCATAAGGGCGGTGGGTTTTAGTGCGTAGTACGTCCACGTCGGTGAATCCCAGACACGCCGTACGTCAAGCCAGAGTGCGGTATAGTCCTTAAACGGATTCCGTATCGTCAAAATGGCTACAGGTTGGCAACCTGTCACTATTTTGAGACACTACATGACCCATACTGCCAGATGTGGCTTTATGTGTAAACAAATACTTAAGCCTGAATTTTTGCTCAACCTTTTTGGGGATATGAGCGTGATTGCATGTATGTATAGGGCACTACTCAAAGCTTCATTTTAAAAATTATGAAATCTTACCTATATACCTATCTAGTTTAGGGGTGTGGACTGAAAATTCAGGTAGGGTATCCAGTATGTGTGGTTAACAAACTTATCTACCATATTTGTATATTAAATGATCTAGAAAATGACTCCATTGCAGCTGATGGTAATCATGGAGTCCAACATGCAAAGATAGCTGGTGCGAGAGATAAACCGCCGCGCCAGTCACCCTCGCCTTCACGCCTCCTTTGAATGACCAAGGATTGTAAGAAGGAGGAAACATGTGTGCCTGCAGTTAATGACATTTCTTGATTCTGCGACCTAGTACTAATAAGTTGCAATATTTTGTTGGAATGGTAGCCACAGTTTGTCGGTGGTATCGTAAATTAGCAGTCCTTAAAAGGTCGAAAGATTGTGGGATTAGGGAAAAAAGCTCCTCAGAGCACTCGCCGTGGTATAGACGATACGCTACGCAATTGGAATTGGAGAAACTCAAGTTTATTGGTCACCACTACGCGCCGATGATGCTACGTGTGTAGATAGGTACTTTTCGGAGCCATCCCAGATATGCGAGCAATATTCTACGCAGGACCGTACTTGCGTCTTGCACCTAAAGCAAACAGTTGATCGGGCGTCAGAAAAATCCTTACCTTGTTCAGGCGGCCGCCATTTCAACAATTCAGTACAGTTTTCAGCATCTTCTTCATAGTGCTATGGCTTCGCAACAGTTTTTAATGAATCATAAATTTACGATAACTTATATCTACCTAAGTCCTGATATGAAGAAATTTGCCTGTTGTAGGTAACTAACCAAGTAAACCCTAATACTAATATGTATAGTATTAAGTATATTATCTGTGCTAATACTATTAAATATATAAGCCAAGGTGTTACATCCGTTCGTTTTATAGATAGATATCTAATCTATTGTAGTTCAGAGCACGTTCTATAGACAAACTTATCGAACCAACAAACACAAAGCAACTTACTGCCAGAACAGCTCGGTATCAAGCAATATGTGGGTAAGTAGTTTTCCAACTGAAGCTAGTAATACCTCAAAGGCAATACCTACATGAATACGTTAACAAAGAAAATTAATGAGGTAACCAACTACTGGAAGGAAATTACAAAACATCATAAACAATACATGTAATATTTTATTGTGAATTTCGTCGGCGTCTTGCATAATTTGGGTTCCCTCAAGGCGAGAGTGAATATGATACCACTACTAAATGCATACATATATGCGCCATTTCCACGCGCGATTCTCAGATTAGAGAATTGCGCCCTAGCGGGCCATAGGAATACTCATACCTATGGCCTGCTAGGGCGCAATTAGCGTTTACTTACACAGCTGCTCTCTCCGTTGTCAAAAAAGAATTGATAGAACGTGTGTTAAAACTGGTATAAAATATAATCTCGCGTGACTGAGCGTGCAGGCTTTCCTGTCACGCCCCTGAGATTGTACGTGTAGACACAGCTATTGGTGATGCGTCCAGCCGCAGTCCGTGGAGCGGCAAGTTACGGTATCTATACGGGAGTACCTATCTATATCTGCTTCTCCAAGCAAATTTCTATACGCCTCCGCGCCCTTGCGGCTTTGTACGACCGACCGACCGACGGCCCCATGCTACGCATAAAAACCGAAGTGATACCTGCTATTGAGCTCAGCCCGCCTAGCATGACCACCGAAACACGATATGATATAGCCATTTATCGCTTTGAATTGTCAAAAAACATTGGATATAACCGCCATTTCGAAATTTTATCGAGACTGCGGACATGTATAAGCTTTAAACATATTTGCAGTTTCGATAAAATTTCAAATAGGCGGTTATATCCAGTGATTTTTGACAGTTCAAAGCGATAAATGGCTATATCATATCGTGTTTCGGTGGTCATGCTAGGCGGGCTGGGGCCTTATCGCGCTATTTACAACGTTTTTACCAAAACTAAAACGTTATCGTTTTCATACATACCTACTAAAGGCTATGTTGATTGCACTACCATGTATGAGTAGCTTCTTTCAACGAGCCTTTTTTTTGACTGACTAATACTGCAGTTTGCCGGTGATGGTATTTACTGTTTTACCGGTTTTTTAAGAAGGCGAAGACCTTGGAGGGTCCTCAAGCCTGTTGGTCGGCCGTTCCTAGGGGATTACTTGGCGTCCGAATCGGAAGGGAGCGACACGCCCGAGGGTGCCTCTAAAAGCTCGGCCCTCGGCTCGGGCTCGTCGTATCAACGAGCCCTTAAACGCGTCAGTCAGTACAACTAAAACCACAGAAATATCACAACAAGAAGCGCAGCTTTTGAACAGCAAAAAATATTTTTTATAATTTTGATTGCACTTAGGTATTTTCTGATTGATTTTCTGTGTGTGCTTGTGACTTTGTGCTATACATAATATAATATATGTAAAGAACAAAGTCACAAACACACGCGTTCCTGTAATCAATCAGAAAGTCGACACGCGGCACCCTAGCGCACATGCTTGTGCTAACAAATTAACTTGCAATTTTCCTCATTTTATATGCACCCTGTTCCCACACATTAAACACACCTCACTGGTCTGAATAAGGTTATTAGAGGCCAACTATGCATGAACCCAACAAGGCAGGCACTTAGGCTAACCGCATATTGGAGACTATTACATCTGTATTTTGTGCTAAATCTCGCGAATGATCGCAAGCATTTACCGAAGAATTAGCAAAAGACATCTCATTTTGTTGCTGGTTTTGTAGCGGTTTTCGATAATTTCTCATTTTCCATTGTTTAATGGTTCACAATACTCGGCGCTTTCAAGTACGATTTTAACCTGGCCCTTTTACAATATTTTCCTATCTGATAGACCAAGACCACAGAACAAATAAAAGAGGTTAGAAGTCGTAAGTAGGCGGGGCGCGCGCGCTGCTGGTTATGAATAAACACTCATATTCGATCCTTTTCGAAGAGGAAAAATATTTAATAAATAATTTTAAAGCACCGTCTTGTGCTATCTTAACTGGCAGGAAGCAAAGACTCATAATCTTACTAATGGAGACATTTCTTTTCACCGGTAAGTACAAATATACTGTTAAATTTAAAAAATATGTCGCGTGAGTCGACACTGGCTCTGGTATTAACATCGCTTGATGCGACTTCTAACCTCTTTTATCTGTTCTGTGAGCAAGACCAATATGGTAGATAAACGTTCGGTAGGTCTTTCGCATCCCGAATCTCCATTCACTGTCGTGCAACGTTCAATCTACTTTCACTAATCATTTCTACATGACCGAACCTTTTTTCAAGCCTCACCCTTCTAGAAGTCAGCTGATAACCTGTCACTCAATTTTACCACATCCATGCTCCTCAAGGCTGTCATTTTTTCCGCATTTATTCTGCTTTCATGCCTTTTCTCCTTTACCCAACTTTCACTTCCATAAAGTGTGCGTTTCGATTACTCAGCCACGACGGATAATAAGAAAAACGACTTCATTACGTTTTTGTAAAAAAATGTGAAACTCTAACGCAGAGATTATCAAACTTATTTTTTTACCGCCCCCTTATAAAAATCAATTATTTTCAGCGCCCCCAATTTTTTATACACTCCTAAAACTTAAAAACCACAATTTCATTACTTTAATTACACAAACACGAACAAACTCGTTTATTTAACAAAACTTGTTACAACTTGATTGCGTACGGCGGGCGTACGGCCTAACCTGCGAAATCTATGTTAAGTATTTTTAGTTTTTATACCATCATACAGGGCAGAAATATACACTGATTATTCGATATTGAGTAGTAGGTAGGTTTTAATATTAGTAAATTTTTAAATATATAAAACGCCCTCCTAAGCTACGCCAACGCCCCCTATTTTTTTCTGGGTACCTTAACGCCCCCCTCTAGGTCTCCAACGCCCACAGGGGGGCGTTATCGCCCACTTTGAGAAAGACTGCTCTAACGCTCAAAAGCAAAAAAAATGTGCTCGTGTCGTGACTCTTCCGAAGTTACAAGGGTATAAACGATTTTTTTATACCTACTTATTTAGTTGAATTTGTATATGAGAAAGACTGTTTAGTCACACTGACGCTTCAAATTGACCAAACAAACCACCGTATCTCGAGATCATGGCGCGAGGGGCGGCCTCGCGCCATGATCTCGAGATACTGCATAGTAGAATTCTGGGAGTAGAATTGGCCAATCATACGATCGGGCCACGACATATATGACACTAATACATACTCTTATGGGTATCGAACCCGGAACCTCTGGTTACAAAGAAATGTAATTTACAAAGTACTTGAAAGTCTACATATGTCCTTATTCAAACTTCTTTCTTAGAAAGAAAATTAAAAGGAATTGAATAACACACCGAAGCTACTTCCGATGTACGCAGAGCGATATATTACAGGAAGGGTGCAAGTCATAAGAATAAGCGATACCTATATTATGTTTTGTTTGACAATACAGTAACGAGGGCACACTAACTTCATTATTTTCACCTCTCTAGCACCAAAAGGCCTCTTTTGCTTCATAAAGCCTCGAAGGAAAAACGCTTTTGTTGCGAGCTCTCAACAATACTGTAACTGTAACGTTCAATATAAATTAATTTAGTAATCTTACTTTTAATTTTCAATAATTATTTTTAAGTTATTAAACATGTTTTAAAGTATTGCCTTGTTTTTCTCACCTATAACAATTTTCTCGCTGTTGAGGTGAAAAGTTGTATGTTTCACACGAGAGCAAAGTTTTTTAGTCTCGTGCCTTTAAATCACGCATCAAGCACACGCAGCAAAAACTAATTTTGCTCACTTGTGGAACATTTTCATTTCTTATGGTTTCACTTACAATGCTTTAAGAAAACCACTAAGGTTTGTCACAAAAAGCTAATACAACATGGAGCAGATTCTGATATTTTAACGAGTGGCTAATCTATTATGAAGTACTTACTCATTATGATCAACGTATGAGGTTTGATACTAAAGGTCCCATAGGTCCTCCTCATAATTACTCTTTATTAAGATCTCGGTTTGCCTAGAACTTCAGTAAGCTCTGTGCCCCAAGCACGAATAGTAACGTATTCTTATCGAGAACTTTCTAAAACCAATAAAATAAATTCTTAGTCCCGTATTACAGAACGACGCTCAGAAATCAATCATGTCTTGAGAATCGTTTGTCACTTTCTATCAAGCACAATGTGATAGAGATGTTCGACGCTTCGGCGTTGATTCTTGAGACTCATTCTATAATACGTGCCTAAACCAAAATCAGGATTTTATTAAAATTTCTTCTCTAATTGCGAACTCTCTTTTTTTTAAGTCGGTTAAAGAATTACTTAAATTAAATAGACAATACTTAAATAGTGGATCAAAAAAAAAGTGTTGAACTGTTCTAAGCATCAAGCAGAAGCGAAATAAAAAACACTACTCCGTTCTTTATAAAATTTTGATGGGATCATTTCAAAAGCACTCTCCTTCAAAGGAAACAAGAATAATTGAAATCTGACGGTCTCAATTGATAACTAAACTAACAACCACGGCTTCGCTCGCCTTAATATAGATATTGTTAAAAAAGTATTTTTTCTATACCTCGGGAATAGCTTTTTTCTGATAGAAAGTTTAATTACAAGTCAGCAAAACTTATTATTCTTAAAGTAAAATTTATTATAAAACTTATTAATAATAATTTCATGATAATCACTTCTATTCTACTTCAAGACGTCGTAACAGAGTATCAAAGAATAAACTAACTTTTTCATTGGCAATTTTTCTTACTCAACCTAACAATTTTGTTTTAATCGATCGCAATTTAACTAGGTACCTATGTGCAATAATTTCCTCATGGAATAATTTTTTCGTTTAAAAACGAGTAATGATTTTCAATACTAGAAAAAATACACTAAAAAAAATCCCGCCAGAGGCAGGTCGATGTTTTTCAGTGTATTTTTTCTAGTAATAATTTCCTCAACTAATTTATTACAGCCCTCTCTACTTTACGTAGGTAGTCGTACTTCTTCATAACCGGTGACTCGGTTGAAAGATACAGGAGTCTATTATTGTAGACACAAAAAAAACGTTCTCCGAAAATTGTGAATTTTGAACACTTGTTTCAATGAAAATTCTGAAAATTTAAGGTATTATGACTACAGAGTAGCGAACTTGTAAAGATAATTACTGAGTCTCAGACCACAAAGCATCAACGATAAAAAATGTATAACGAATAAAGTGTGGTCCCTCACTCCACACAAGAACGATCATAATTTAATGAATATTACCGAAAAAAATCGACTTGCCTCAGGCGGGACTCGAACCCGCACCTTCCACAATCCGGGTGGACGCGTTGACCAATTTCGCCACCGAGGCACTGCTTTTCGCTGTCGAAATTTGTCAGTGCTTGGTGCTTATGTTTTTATGGTAAACATCGTTTCATCAAATCTTTGAAATTTGCACTTCCAAGACCCGAACGAAATATTTTTGCAAATATTTGACGCTCAGCTAAGATGAAACTACCTTACATTATGGAATAATTTTATTTTTGCGTTTAGAAACGCGTAAATATAATACTAGAAAAATATTATATTTACGCGTTTCTAAACGCAAAAATAAAATTATTCCATAATATTACCGAATTAAATTTATTTCTAGGCAGTCGAAATATTCAGCTCTCCGATTGGTCATTAAAAAATTACCATGAACCCACGCATGATAAGTTTATGTAGTTACATTTTACCAACAGTCAGGAATAATATCAGTAGGATATATGCAATTAACAGATCGATTTTCCATGCATGCATCAAAAATATCGATGATAAAATACAAAAACCACACTGCTCTTCTCAATTGCATCCAACTCACACACGAACACTGCAGAACTGATACTAACAAGCATTACGATCGCAATAAGCAACGGAGAGATGCAATAAGCTTCAACAAAAACTGTATGCAGAATGCGGAAATACAAACTGCTTCGTGCCATCCTCTCATTTATTACGTTCAGAGTCGAAGTGCATAATGCTAGTTTGGTGTTACTTATACTGGGCCAATATGGAGTGAGATTGGAAAATTCTTTAATGTGATCGCGCTGTTAGAGTGCTTAAATCATTTGATCTGTCGATCTAAGTATACGGATTTCTATTTAAGCTGATTTTGGAGCACAAACTCTGGATATTGCAGCAAAGTATATATCTTGGATAATCTATACTACTAATAATAAAGCTGAAGAGTTTGTTTGTTTGTTTGTTTGTTTGTTTGTTTGTTTGTTTGGTTGAACCCTAAGATCTCAGCAACTACTGACTCAAATTGAAAAATTCTTTTTCCGTTGGATAGTCCATTTATCTAGGAAGGCTATAGGCTATATACCATCAAGGTACGTCCAATAGGAGCTGAGCATTAATGAAGAATGTTGCAAAAACGGGAGAAAAATATTTCTTTTCAAAGCTTTCCCTGCGTGCGCTGCGTAAACGGTTAAAGTTACGGAAAAATTATGTATGACAGAATTATTCTCCATTAAATTTTCTAAAAAAAAGTCCGCGATAGCATATGTTTATCTTTTATGGTTAGCTCACTATAACCTTTCTTTTTGGTAATCAAATTTGTTTTAAAATAATGTTTTATCTGCGATGGTGTTTTTGTATGCATGATATTATTCCTTATCAAAATAAATACATTATTTATCACAAGCATTTAATTTTGAACAAAATTGTTAATGACCTCATTTGATTTCAATGAATATCTTCAGAGATATTACAGTTTTAACATAACTCCGCAGCTAAATAATGATCAAGTACTACGCACGCATCTATACTGAGTTGTTTTTTTTGTTTAGTTGATCGCGCTTATCTTAGGAACTACTGATCCCGTCCGATTCGGACGCATTAGAGACTAATAGGTTCAGAGACACCTCCGAGGGAGATGCTCACCGGTCAGGAATCCTCTTTGGAGTGATTCGACCTTAAAGCTTGAGGACCCATCGAGGTCCTCTCCTTTACTAAAAGCCCTGGTGACTTCAAGAAGGTCATCAAAGATAGCCTGCAAAAAAAAAACCACCTAGAAGGAGTCGAACGCGCGAAGGAAGGGTTCCGTGCCATAGATTTTATCAAAAATCTCCAAAAATTATTTGAAATTTCATTTTGATTTAATTACTTATTTTAAAAGTGAATAATATAACTAAATATTCTGTGAATACTTCGAGCGTCTATCTGTTGCCGTTATCAAAATCGACCAAAAAAAGTCACGCTTATTTTATGGGAGCCCCTTCAATATTTATTATATTCTATTCATTAGTATTTGTTGTTACAGCGGCACCAGAACAGCCGGACAGCGGAGTCTTAGTAATAGGATCCCGTTTTACCCTTTGGGTACAGAATCCTACAAAGGGGAACTACTGATTCAAATTGAAAAATTCTATGATTGTCTATTTATCGAGGAACACTATAGGCCAGAGCTTCCCAAACTTATTTTCATAGTGACGCCCTTAGGAATTTTCCAATTTTCACGAGCCCTCCCCTTGTTATAGTAACAGCCAAGTTAAGTACATACCTACAAAAACAAAAACATAGCTGTTTTGGAATTATTTAGGCGTTAACGAATGCGCAAATATTTTAAAATTAGAAAGACTGAAAAAAATTACCATAAAAACATAAAGTAGCACCGACAAATTTCGACGGCGAAAGCAATGTCCCGGTAGCGTAAAGATGCTTATTCGATTTTTTCGCCCGCGCTGGACAGTCGATTTTTTTCAGTGTATTTTCTTATTTTAAAAACAGAGCATCTCAAAACCGGGTTCAAGTTTAGAAATCGCGACTTACATTTCTTTGTCTACATTTATTTTCGTTCGACTAGCTCGCTAAGCTAGCTAGACAGCCATTCTATGTGGATCGTCCGTGATATAGGCTTATATACCTCCAAACATCACTCTACGACTAATAGGAGTTGAGCATCAATGAAAAATGTTGCAAAAACGGGAAATCCACGCGGACGAAGTTGCGCGGGCACAGCTAGTGTTACCATAAAAACATAATTACCAAGCACCGATAAATTTCGATGGCGAAAGCTATGTCCCGGTAGCGTAGTGGTTGACGCAGCCGCCCAGATTGCGGAAGATGGTGTGTTCGATTCCCTCGACTGGACAGTCGATTTTATTCAGTGTATTTTCTTATTTTGAAAACATAACTTCTCAAAACCGGGCTCAAGTTTTGAAATCGCGACTTTCTTTCTCTGCATTTATTTTCGTTCGACTAGCTCCCATAGCTAGCTAGACAACCATTCTATGTTGATCGTCTCACGACGCCTCCGGGATAGAGCCGCGACACCCCAGGGCATTGCTACGCACAGTTTGGGATACCCTGATATAGGCCATAACATCACGACTAATAGGAGTTGAGCATCAATAAACAATGTTGCAAAAACGGAAAATCCACGCGGACGAAGTCGCGGGTACAGCTAGTTATGTATATACTGTCTAAACGCGCACAATATTAACATAGTAATTGTCGAAATCCTATGTACCTTGACTAGAAGTCTCAGCTGCCTTGTAGCGGCCTTCATATATATCTAAGTGAAGGATGCAACGCGAAAGTTTAAAGTGTTATTTTAATACAGTCAAGTTTTTTTTTATTCCTGAAAGGAAAGCTGGCCTTATAAACTGATTTTTCTCGAAAACTCCGGACTATTCAGAAATGCCGATATAGTAAAAAATTTTCATATTATACTCATTGAGTTAAAAAAATAATGTATATCAATGATAATATATTACCACAGCGTAAAAACTTGGGTTGGTTTGGGCTAAGATGTTTTGACTGAGATACATTTTGGTCGGTGTTGGCTTTCGGGGGCACGTTTCCACGCATCATCCTTTAGAATACACAACTAAATGTTTGCTGTTGTTTAGTAATCTGAAGCTAATAAGGAGATTCTCAGTTATCAAAACATCCATATAGGTCTTCCTGTGTACAGTCACGAGCAAGAGTATGTATCCACTTTTGCCATTACAGCACCTTTATTTCCTACACAATAAGAGTCAAATGTTGATACTTGTTAGTGCTCGTGACTGTACAACCTCAATTTCTCAGCCTCCTTTTTAAACTTAACATTAATGTTTCTCCGCAGAACACAAAAAGATTTACGTTAAAAACAGGCCCATTTTACGTCACAATATTATCATAATAAAATGGAAATTTGACGAAAATTCAATTCGTTGTCATACTTCGTTAATTTTATCACGACAGGAATGTTGCCGGCGCGGTATCCGTGGAACCCGGAGAATGTTATACGGAACCCGAGGGCTTTGTCAACGCCTATTGGCCCGACCTACTTTCGAAAATTTAGCTTAAATTTTGTATTTTTTTAAACCCTTGTTTAAGCAATCTTAATCTTTTTCCTATGTTGATATAAATTATTCGCAGACCAATTTTAATGATGCTGATTAATTAAGAAGATGCTTAATTGTGACGGAAAGTACTTACTTGAATATTTGTACTTCGGTTCGGTTAACAATATTCACATTGAGTATTATGTTTGTTTACGTACGTAGCATCTCATTATTATCTTTGTCTTATGTTATAAAGCAGTTTTGAACGCTTATAGCAAGAGTTTCTCCAGAGACTCCATTTTTAACCTCAATCTACCGTACAATTATTGTCTGTTACTTTATAGTACATTTTCACTTGACATATCGCAAACGCCATTTAATTAAAGAAGAAGAATAACAAGGCTTTTTAGAGCTCAAAGGAAAACTTTTTCTCGGCTAAGATTTCTCGATCTTTAGCAACTCATCTGTAAAACATAGAGAAGTTACAGCAGTAAGTTGCAAAGTTTTGTCGTGTCATCGTGTTTTGGTCAACAAGGTGACGTGACAAAAGTCACAAAACACTTATTTTTCGTCAGCTCCACCACATAAAGGGTAACCCTGCAAAATGGGAACAGACACCGCACTAAAATAAGATTAGTTTTACATCACTTTAATCCTAGTTTCTGTGGTCGAAAACGCACGCCCTACTTTCCAAGTTTTCGACACAAAATAAAAATCGGGCAGAAGTCAAGCTCGTGCGGGCGACCGCTCTGTAGGCCTATTCGTTAACTTTTTTTGACAGGTGAAAATGATCGCGTGAATTACATGTCCATTGCTGTTTTTACACGACAAGTGCCAGAATGGCGTATCGCGTAATAGAGCAATGTATATGTAGGCCTACTGGACTGACTTGGTTGGGACCCGCGACCGCGACACTCGGGGTCTGCGCGCGGCGGCGTCGCGGCGAATTGTAGTCTGATTCTTACAGACTACAACCCGCTGCGCCGTTTTTGTAATACGGCGTGTTCTACGATCCGCCTGCGACATAAAAATAACTTGCAAAATTAAATTATATTACATTACTTTATTATGTGGCAATAAAGTCTGCCCGCTAGATTCGAGGCCGGGTCGGCGACCACCGCCCCGCTGTCACTGACTACGAGTCCGCAGACTAAGTTCGTCTTGAGGACTTATCATTACTTACCATTAGGTGCGATGAGAGTCAAAAGCTTCCCCATCAATTTAAAATTTTTTTGGATCCCTGACACCACCGGCTTGCTGGCTTGCATGGTATTTTTAATACGCATTGCACCCCTACAAAAATTCTCTCTGTCGTTTTCGTGTGTCTGAAAAGACCATAAAATGAAATGAAATTAAATATTGATACTAGCCATGTGATACTATTAGTAGAATAGCATCACCCCATATCCTCCAATGGGTGTCGTAGAATGCGACCAATGGATCAGCAAAGGAGTATTGATCACCTTATACTCCGTCCACCAATCCGCATAGGCCAAGCGTGGTGGCCTAAACTTCCTTCGATGACAAGGAGAGGCCTTGTGTCCAAGCATTGGGTCGAATTATAAAGGCTGTTATGATGAAATATTGATATTAAATATTATAGATTGCCTCAAAATCGATTAGAGCTGTTCTGAAATTTCAAGATGGTAAAAAATGTCTGTGTTGCTTGGATTCGCAACGATCTAAGTTTTACTTCTGTGCCCTTTTTATGTTGTCTTTTCGGAACGTCCTCCGATAAATTCGGTATCCAATATCATCGGTATACTCACTTTATTAGTTGACGGTACCAGTCAATATTGGGCTAGCACGTACGGTTGGCAGCAACACGCTTTTGTTAGGGTTACCAAACGTCTAGATTGGCTCGAGGTGATATCGAATATTCACGTTTCTTGCTTCAAGTTACGAAATGTGTCAATTGCGTGTCTATATTTTATGATTGGTTTGAATCTGCATAAAATAGGTCAGATAGATTAACAATAGTTTCCCAATAACTATAAGTTTTGGATCAGCATAAATGGATTCATCATTGTGTGATTTTTTGACTGGACTTTTGCTGTTGACCGCAGATGGTTTTTACAGCATTATGAGAAGATGACCCTAGTGGGTCCTTCAATCTGTAGGTACTTGAGTAGATAGATTAATAATAGTTTCCTTGATGAAAGCTACTTTTCTACAGAGGTATGCAGCTATGCTACATTGCTATGGATGTGTTTGATATCGAGCTTTGTGGCTGCATGCTATAGATGCGTGCTACGGATGAGAGGTATTGATTTCTTTCCTAACTCTTGAGTAGGGAAGAAATAAATTTTATCATCCATAGCAGCAAGATGCGCAACGATGCATCGCATAGCTCGAGCATCATCTTCCTCGCACCTTCGGAGCATCTTCATAGCGCATCTTACTCCACCCCTTCACAACATAGCTTACCTAGCATCAGTAGAAACGGTCACATGGTTTCGTCGCTTAGCTGTTGCATTCTCGCAACGCAGGTGCACAGCATATCTCTTCTGGAAAGCCACCTTAGAGTTATTTTCCAAGGCTTCAGTAAGTATTTCTTTCATTCTTCGACATCATAATAACACCACTGAAAATACACACATATAATAATCCATTCAGAAGTAATTTATGACTTATTAGAATAAAAATCCTGACGCCATGAATGCGTGGCAATCGCCTCGGCAACTTTTGTTAAATTTCCTAAGCGGTACTAAATAGGTACATACCAGTACGTCACATCCATATAGTGTGTATTTTTATTAGAATAAAAGACTAATGTTAACATTAACCTAGTAAATTTTATGTCTATATTATTGTAGTTTGTCAAGCCGAAAGCACCTTCCATAGACACCGTGGCAGCACGCACAATTCACAGGGTTGTCACAATGTATATTTTAAGTTCAATTAAGTAAATTTGAACTATCTACTATACTCTGTCTAAATGTCATCACAATGCTTTGATTCAAATTAAATTGAAATGAACAATTGAATTGCTAATAATGTGTTTTGTTTACGATGGGCCTCATAAGAAGGCTCAATGTCACTCGTAGGGCAATGGAGTGCCATTGTCTTTGGGTAAGTGATTTACGCAGAGAAACTACGAGCATAGCTCACTGGATATGCTCGTAGTTTCTCTGTGTATCTTAATAATATAATATATGATGAGATCCGCCAGGAGAACTATGCTTACCGACATAGATCAAAGTATGTAACAGTGGCACATTGCGAGGAGGATTGACATCCGTTAGAGGGGAAAGGTCGAGTAATGACCGCGTACCTGGAGACGCAGCGTTGGCCCCCCTCAAGGTGGACCGACAATCTGGTAATACTCCCAGTAAGCCGCTGGATGCGGGCAGCGCAAAACCAATCGGTCTGAGGATCCTTGGAGATTCAACAGTGGGCGTTTCTCAGCTGAAGTTATTGATGAATGTGTTTTTATAAAACGTGGATGAACATAAGTTTATTCATGACATATTTGTGGTATTTTATTGAAGGGCTATGAAGGCGTGCTATCATTAACGGTACAATAATAAATAACATAAATGATAACCAGATCACACGCCTTTTCCTATTTTATTCCGTGAATGTTTTTGAATTATTTTAAGTCACGATTTTACAACGTTATTTTATTTTTATATCGATGAAAAAAATTAGAAATATGTACATGCCTACTTAACTAATGTATCCAACTGTTCGCCCTATATCCTAAATTACGCCCGTTTCCAGAAATATTAACGTAATATTTAGTATTGCTGGTACCCTACTTCTCTTGTTATTAGCGTTAATTGTGGCACGAGTAGCTTAATTTAAATGACAATTAAGAAAACAAATTACATTAAAAAATAAAACACAGCCATAAAAAGTGAAAACAACCGCACAAGGTACCTATTTAATGTTTTGACAATGGCATCTTAGACACGTGTGTAACTTACCTCATACTTACACGAAAGCCGATGCATTAGAAAGAGATAGGCATACCAACCGGTGTTGCCTCCTCAATTGTCAGTGTCACCACTTGCAGTAAAAATTTCATGGCACCGTAAAGGCAGTTACAGAGAAGCCTCGTCAAAAGGACAATTTGCAAGTAAAAGCCTTCTTGCGCCAGATCGTAAAAGTTTTATGAAAAGATAATACTGTTACAATTACTATTTCTCTGTCTGTCTAGTCGTATAAAGAGATCGTAATATAAATGTTTTTATTGGAGTATCTTTGGATTTAGACTTACTTTAGGCAATTAGGTATCTACCAGTTGTTTCGCCTACGAATAGGGTTGCCAACTTTTGTGCAAGAAAAAAAGTATACTTCGGTCATAGAAGGAAAATAAACAGTGTAAGTAAGTCTAAAAAAATACCCGTAAGTATATTATTTTTTTTATGTTTTAAAGACATATTTTCGTGGTTCTTGCACAACATATCAATTTAGTATCTATTATTTTTAAAAACCTCATAGGCCTCGCTACAAGCAACATGCTTGAAACAGTGATTTGTATGGGTATAATTTAGTGGAAAATAGTATAATACTGTTTTTAACAGTACATACTTATAGTTGGGAACCCTTCCTACGAGTCTGATAAGTAGTATTAATACACAGTAAAAATTACTTACGTTATTTTTGTAAATTTATTCCAAAAATAACGTAAGTAACTTAAAAACTTATGAAAATAATTTTCATGATGTCATTGGTGGTTGAAGTCACTTTTGGACTCGGGACCGGAACACAAATGAGAAATTGAGCTAAATAATATATTTTTATACTATTAGTGATACAAACTATGAGTTTAAAAATCTATACGCGTATAACTTCAGAACGACTGCACCAAATTTGATGATTAAGTAGTTTTTATTCTGTTTATTATTCTCAGGACAAGTTAAAAGATAATTTTCAAAAAATTATATATATTTTCAAAAAAGAAAGACGTATACCTATATCTATTAGATGGCGCATTATGATTAACAGTATAAGGTATGTTAAACAAAATAAACATTAGTTTTCATAGATTGTCATTCATTCATATTCAATTACCGTATTATCTTTTTTTAATTAGGTACACCACCCGTGCGAAGTCGGGCGGGCAGCTAGTAATTTAATAAATACTTACTATTGAGTTTCCAATATTACTATTATATATCAAATTCTAAATATAATTTTAACAATAGATAAGTATAAAATTTAGACTTCCATTGCAAAAAAAACATCCATTTTGTCAACAAAACTGCTCAATTATCAACACAATTATTGTTCATGTCATATCATAAAACTCATATTGAAGAAACAGCAATAATAACTGGTCAACACAGCTTCATCCTACAAAATAAGCCTGGACGAAGCGACTTCTTTGATAATTCCTGGATTGAGAGGAGCACGTTGAACCCAGAAATCCGAAGCCCGCATTGGGACCAGGCTTGCTTAGGTGGGATATATCGGGAAAAATGTCAAGAGAAACAATTCCCTGTTACCGGGTATTTGGGAATAAGTTACAGTTGATTGCGGGATCAGTGCTGTTTAAAAATGTTGTTTTATTGAGAATTGGTTTGCGTTCTCTGAGGAGCTAAAGCTTCTGGATTTTATTTGCGTCAATTTTGACGACTGCATTTATAAGTAGATGAAAGGTTATTGTTATCCCATTCAATTATAATCGTGTTGTCGGACACTGGAAGTGAGCTTCACTTTTAAAGGTCATAGCAGACTTATCAGCTTGGTAAGCTTGTTTTTTGCTATCAGGTGGAACATTTGTTGGACCTTTTTAAACAAATTTATAAGAATTGTTAGAAAAACAAAAAGCGTCGGTGGCGTAGTGCGTAAGAGCGTCATCAATGTGTTTTCAAATTTTGAATTCATATGTACGTTTAATCGACGCTTTTATGGTGAAGGAAAACATCGTGAGGAAACCTGCACATATCTATGAAGAAATTCTTAGGTTGTGTGTGTAGTCGACCAACCCGCACTTGGCCAGCGTGGTTGACTAAGGCATAATCGCCCCTAATGTGGGTTAGGCTCGAGCCCCTCGGTGGGGACATTATATGAGCTGTTGATGATGAAAAGAATTGTTAACATAGGTCGCGATAGGGTGAATAATAAACAATGTCAGCACACTTTTATCACTTAACCCTTTTATGTAAAAATCTACTTTTAACGGAAAATATTATTTAAGCAACACCATTAAGAATTGAAGCGTGCCTGTTAAAATTGCGAAAACGCAATCAAAGCCTAACAACAAAGTCACGTCACAAAGACTTCTAAGGTATCTATTAAATATTCAATAAATATTTATCATTTTCCCGGTAAGATTAAAATCTATTTGAAACGAAGACACCTTAAAAGCAAAAATAAGAAGAGGTTCGTTATAATTTATTATTTGAAGGACGTTTTTCGAGTAGCCACTGTAACGTTCCGCTGATAAGGCTTTGTTAAGTATGACTGACGTTTCTATTAAAGCATTCTCATTCGGTATGAAGACCGTATCGCGGAGTTCTGATTTTCGGTACCTCAGCCACCAAAATTCGTCGTTTCGTTCAGAAAGGGGTCGCATAAGGTCTTTGCCCTCCTTAAAAACCCGAAGGATAAGTATTTGAAACCAACAACAGGTAGTAAAACAGATTATGTGGTATTAGATAAACATCTTTTTAATACTTTAAAGTTTGCCAAAAGCTATACCGAAGATAGAACATGGTACGTCTGAAGCCATGTGATGCCAGCAGAGTAGAATAGCATCACCCATATCCTCTAACAGCTGTCGTAGAATCCGGCTAAAAGATCAGCAAAGGGGTATTGAATTGATCACCTTATACTTCGTCCATCAATCCGCGTTGGGCGTGCGTGGTGGACTTCATAAATAATAAGTTTATTTATTTCCAAAAATAAGGTTACAGGCTACAGGATAAGCATTGTTAAAATATGACTGTGTAATCAATGTTATTAAAATTATGTATTAGGTTGGACAATATAGTACCTAACACTGGACTTCACACTAGGATTCCGTGTGTCGTGAAGGCCAGTCTTCCCATTCTAATTAAAGCACTAAATACAAAATGGCGCATGCGTGTGTGTGTTTGTGTGTAGGTGTGTGTGTGTTTTGTATGTGTGTGAGCGGTTTTTCTGGAAATGTATTTTGTTCTATATAGATGAGAGTTCTATGTAGAATGAAGTAATTATCTATGTATATAATAAAATTAAATATAAACCTAGGTATATTTCCTACGATGTCAAGGAGAAGCCATGTGTCCCAACAGTGGGTCGAATTATAAAGGCAGTTATGATGATGATAACGTCTAAAGAATGATTATCTGAAATGTGTGCTTAAGTGAAATCTAAATCAATGCTTATAACACTACAATACTGACTTTGACTGTCGGGTCAGAGTTCACTGACAGCAGTCTCTCATGGAGCAGGAAGTGTCCAATCTGTTCAAACATCATGACGACAACAGAGCTCGTATTGCTTTCACATGGTACAGTCAACAGCACGTCGGGCTATACAAAACTGTCAAATTTCTCCAAACGATTTTCAACCTAAGGCTATTCAATATAAAGTGCATAATCAATTGGGAAAATTTAACAGTTTGTGGTAACCCAACGTGCTGTTGTCTGTACACTTTGGAGCGAGCGGACTGGACATGATATTTCCTGTGCTCTCCGAAATTTAAATAAACAGTCAATCGTTTTTTGTCTCAAAGTTTGTACCTATTTCTTGTAAGCGACTGTACACACTAAACACACTTCGCTGATCATGCGAACTGCGGTTTGTCGCACGAGGGTTCTATACGCGGTGTCTACAATCAGTGGAAAAAGGTTGGATTCTAATGGAATTCTCTTGTCGACCAATACCTAACGCTCAACGCTTACCGCAAATTGGCATCTCTTGCAGTACGAACTCCAGTCTCATTTAACGATTTAAGCTGTTGTAAATTACATTCACTATCTCGTTTTAGCGAATTAAACGGATTGAGAACGTTTAATTTGGTTTTAATTTTATAGAAGAACTGGAGCGTTGGTATCCTTCATTCCATCGTGTCGTACTTAGTATTTCCTCTTTTTTGGGCATGATACTTAGCTGTTGGATTTCTTCACAACTTAGGTACACCAAGTAGATACAGTCGACCAAATTGAATCATGACCCACCTTAAGATCATTTTTCTACAGTCACTCTACATATACAAAGTAGGATGAAATTCGCTTGAACGTACATTTCTAAGTAACGAACCTGTTATCAATTTGTTAGACACTGACAGTGTCAAATAAATATGGCTTTTTAAAATTTGTTCAGACTACTACTTGACATCTGACATATAACGTCATTTTATTTTTAAAAATATAATAGTTATTCCATTTTCTCAGTAGTGAAAAGAGTTTAGATTATGAACGACATCTTATTTAAAATTCCAATTGAGACTTTAGTGCAGTGAAAAGAAAGATTAAAATTGAATAGATCTCTGACCCGTAATGACGCATTTTTATTCATATTTAAAACGTACTAAGTGCAACACGCATGATAGCGAAGAAAACCTAACTAAATTTATGATTCTAAAGGAATGATCGGCCAAGTGGGTCATGATTCAGTTGGTTCGACTGTACATAATAAAAGGAAAAAATAAAATTTACAAAGTCTGCTTGGCTATGAATGTTGTCAGGCATTCGTGAACATGATGTTAGTGCGCTACCTCGGGAGTGCACAGGTCAGTTAACTTTACTCTATAACCAGAGCCAAACGGACAATTATATCACATCACTAATAGAAATTTTATTGTACCCTAAGAAAGGGAAGACACTTTCTTATATCGCACCAAACGTCTAATTACCTACTTACACCCCATATCTAGGCGCGTCTAAGGACGTAAAACTCTGAATGCGATACGAAGGGCATTCGTTCAACAGTAATAAAGTCTGATGTAATACTATCCAGTTTAAATGTTTATATTCTAGTAAACAACATAGTTCGATTTTTTAAAATCCGGTCCTACCGGATAAGGAATTCAGCGAACTCTACATACATGCATAAAGTCACGGCTTTCTTCCATAGGGATAGGCAGAGAAAACTTGCTTCCACTTGATACAATCCATACATCTTTCAGTCCTCACACATGCTCGGCGATTCCGAGTGCTGGGACTGATACGAGACAGCGAGTTCTACAAAATTCAAAATTCGAAAAATATTTTAACCTGTGTTACATTACGGCTAAAAATTGACTCCTACAATTGCTTTCTACAATACAAAATGAGGTTTAAAATAAAAGCCCGCCTTGTGGTCGCAGTAAATTCAGTGTGGGCAATCCGAAATCATAAGCCGGAACACAGACCGGGAAGAAACGGGTGGTCTAGCGTCGGATGGGGCACATTACTCATGTCCTCAGGTTAAAATTGCTGCAGTCCATAACGCTATTCTACATTATAACTTAGCAGCTTATATTAGAGTAGCTATTTAAAAGGCAGATAGTTTTTATTACTTAGCCCTGATATTAATGTTAGTAAATGGCTGGATAGTTTGTTCTCATATGTTAATTCAAAAATGTTTAACGCAAGTTTAATTAGCAAACGCCATTATATGGATACAGAAACGGCGTCTCGTTCGGACACCTTCTCGTTCGAACCATGAAATTTGTCAACTCGTTTCGTTGTCGCACAATCAAGAAATGGAATTCACTGCCACCACACGTGTTTCCTCCTTCCTATTATCCTGGGTCAATCTAAAGAGCCGTGAAGAAGCACCTTGCAGGTCGGCAAGGCAAGGGTGGCTAGCGCGGCAGTGTATCTCTCGCACCAGCTATCTTCACATTTGGACTCCACTTCTGCTTACCATCAGGTTGAATGGAGTCATTTACTTGACCTTTTTATAAAAAAATCATAAGCAAGGACCTAATACAATATACCTTTCCTTTCTCCAGTATCCATAGCACAATGGGAATTAAATACGTAATTTGAGCGTGGAAATATATTATTTTATATAACAATTTAGTATCGTGGAACCACCAGTCCGTAACTAATATTAGTTCCGAATAACTACTCTTAAAGCTTGCCGAAGTTTCTTGTATAACTCAGCAGGATATCGGGTTATTGTTAGCGGGGGTCAAAGCTTTAACTGACCAACTAAGATATTTAATACAGTTCGCTGTGAAAAGTAAGTTTCCAGGTATGTAAAGTGTAATAATATAATACCTGTAATATATTTATTTTATGTCCAACACACACAGGTAACAGTACATAAATGCAAATTCCATATGAGCCTAAGAATACCTGAAAGTGTGATGGACTGGTGCCTAAAAGAAGTATGTAATACCTGTACTATAGGTCTCCCCCCACGCTGAAAAAGTCAGTTGAATATTTAATACATTTGCAATATTGAGATCACTTATATGGTGAGTGATTAGAAAAAAAGGAAAATAAATAAAAGTATGGTGGGTTATGTCCAACTGTGGGCGTCTCTTGGCTGGAATGACGACGATGATAAAGTATATGGGTTAACTGTTAGCAGCAAATATTAAAGTTGTTACACACTTATCAGAACGGGAAGGGAACGCCTGTTTTTTCTATGAACGCTACGGAATAGCCAAATGGCTGCGGACCGTAGCGCATCGCCTCTTTTACCATGGGAAAAAGAGGCCTCTTTTTTATAGTAAAAAGAATACATGCTAGAGGTTTTCTTTGTTTCTGTTAAAAAAATATAGCTTTCCATTTAACACTTAGGTACAATTATGAGAGTAATTGTAAGTGTTAAATGGAGATATCTACCGCGAGACAGTTAAAATCAATTGTGTCTGGATATTATTAATCATCCACAGATTACATGCTGAATAGTCTTTGCATCCTGATAATCTGTGGGATATTGTTAAGTGCAAAGTTATAGGTAACACAAGAATTTTAGATTACTTAACAAAGAATTTTCTCCACTTGATTTGGATCGTACTTTATATTAATAAACATTTTTATAATTATCTAATTTATTCGTGTTTTCAAAAACGTTATTACCTACGCGTCACACGTAAAAACGGCTAATTAAATCACTTCAGTTTCGTCAAATTAAATTTGTTTACACGCGAATATGACTTCAAACATCTTCAAGCCATAATTCAAGGACGAATTTTCTAATTAGTAAAGTAATTGCTGAGTTTCATATTGTAATCTACCTCATATCAAAATTTCTCGTCGTTAGCTGCGATTATCCATGACAAAAGGTAATTGAACAGGCTCGAAAAAGGGTAAAATGTAGGAGGAAAGATTATGAAAGGTAAGAGAGTAAGTGTGCGGTTGTTTCTCAAATGGGTGACCAACACTTTTTACTTTCTCCTATACGTAGTATAGAGGAAGTCTTGTAATCGTCAAAAAATTCGACCTCGAGATTTTGACGGATTAACACGTTTTGGACCTCCCTGAGTCCAAAAATATAATTTTTTTTGGAATTATGTCTGTGTGTGTGTCTGTATGTCTATGTGTCTGTGCGCTAGCACGATAACTCGAGTATGCTTTAACTTATTGCAACCAAATTTAACATGCATGTATCAAGTTTGCTTGCTTTGCCTGTTATAAACATGAAAGAATTTAGCAAATATATATGCGGATGCTTAGGATATCAACAAAGTTGGTAATTTAACCTGTGACAGTGTCCCGTTTAAAATATGTATTAGGCACTATGTAAGCGAACTCAATAATTCTCCATCGACTTAATACTCGAATCATCTGCGTTACATGAGTAATGGAGTAATGAAAGTAAGGGCCATCACTCACGAAGCGTCATTTGTATGCACGCATCAAAACCAGCCGCGACATTGATGAAATGTCCTCCACTCTGGCTTCTTTAGCGCACATCCTCATAGGCTTTCACCATTACGCCATTAGGCTAATGCGTTAGGATCCAGTTGCGTCAATCATGATAATACATTACATTATCAATTATGACTTAGTAGTATGTATTTTACGCCGCGTGATGTCTGCAGAGTAGAATAGCATCACCCCATATCCTCCGATGGGTGTCGAAGAAGGCGACTAATGGACCAGCAAAGGGGTATTGATCACCGTAAACTCCGTCCGCCAATCCGCATTGGGCAAGCGTGGTGGACTACTGCCTTAACCTCCTTCGATGACAAGGAGAGGCTTTGTGTGCCAGCAGTGGGTCGAATTATAAAGGTTGTTATGATGATGACCCAGACTGCCTTCTGTAAGGTACTACACCAGTACGGGCTGCTCCAAATCCGTGCGGCTAGTCCTCTGTGCCTTACCTCCCCTAAAAACATTACATTAATCACGATTATAATGCCAAAAGAGGTTGACTTTACATTTGGTTACACATAAAGCCACATCTGGCATAATGAGTCATGTAGTACCTCAAAACAGTGACAGGTCGACAGTCTATACACATAAAGGGGGCATAAAATCTATCTTAATGTATATAAATTACGTGTCACGTTGTTTGTCCGCGATGGACTCCTAAACTACTTAACCGATTTTCAAATTTGTACACCGTGTGTAGTTAGATCCAACTTGAAAGATAGGACAGTTTTTATCTTGAAAAGTAGTCCTCATTTTTTTTTAAAACTGCAATTTCAATGTTATATGACAGAAGTATGAAATTACCACAGCAACGCGTGGCCGGGACAGCTAGTGTTTTATATATATCTGTGTGTATATCTATGTTTTATATACATATTATATCTATTTATGTATATGTTTTATCGGTTTTTATGGTATGTCAAAATTTTTAGTTGTTTTGTGTTTGCTCAGCACTGCATAGTCCCCTAATTTAGGGGATTTAATCACACACATTCATGAGTTGACTGGAAGAGATCTCTTTCAGAGATAAGCCTGCCCTTACAAACACTGTTTTGGTTTTAATATTGTAACTTTTTTATGTGTAACAGTGTATAACAAACCAAGATAAAAATAAAAGATATTTATTTGTTTGTACCAAGCAGTGAACCAACAAAAAAAAGGATGAGATGTTAGGTACACTCAACATCATCTTAGTCCGGTTCGTTCACAATGACCCAAATTATTCATCTCATTTTTCTAAACAAAGACCAGCATGATAATAATATTCCTTATGTAAGTAATCCATCAAAACATTGTTTTCGTTACAAATTTTGCCAATATAAACAATTTGTTATTTTGCTGTACCGCACATCGATTGAATAAATAACGCTGGACGGGGCAAGGACTCCATCTAGGCGGGGTCCCAACGACCCTTTAATGTATCGCTCTCCTGCTGAGAAATACGATTATTTGGGCCCGCTTATTATTTATAGGACTGCAGACTTATGTTACGACAAGGGTTAAACTGAAAGGAAATGGGAGATCTTTAGCGATTGGGAATATTGATATAGGGTTGGGGATTTTTTTGAGGATAGAACATAGAACTCACCTTTGTGCTATTCCGGTGATTAATCGGCGATTTCCATATAAAGGAAACTGTTTGAATCTTAGCTATTCTAGAGTAAACCTGGTTAGATCTGGTTCGACCAAAGGATATTTGTATGCTCACCAGACTCCTTCACCGCCTCCCGAAAACACTGAGTGATTGTGCCCGTCTGATTTCAATTGGCAAAGCATTCCATAATCGCACAGCTTTAGCAGTCAACGAATTCCTGTAAAATTTAGTGAAATGCATTGGCATTGCTAAGCTAAGATTAATTATGTTTCTGCGCTATATTTTAACCAAACTTTATCCAATACTATTATCATATTTCACAAAAAAAAAATAGAAAAAATGGCGCGCTGTCAGGAAGTTTTTTATTTCAATATTTGAAATAATATAAAATGTAGGTACAATATTTCCAATGGTTTCTCATTTAATAATATTTTAAAATGGTTTCTTAGAAGATTTTGTCCAGTGAAAGTGGTGTTACACGGATGATTTTTACGGTATTGACGATCAATTAAAGGGAATTATTGAAAAAGGTTTTGGAGTGTATGACGTGAGAATTTTATAGTGGGATTACCATTAGTCGCCATTATGAAGTCTGTTGCTATTAATTTCTCGCCAAACACTCCCTAGATGTATTTAATACATGTAACACTCACATAAACTAACTGAAAACATAGCTTGGGCTATCCCTTTGCCTTCCCGTGAAAGGGATAAGAAATAAAAAAAATACATTTTACTGTCTTTTTCTCGCATACAACACTTCCTAGCGTTATTCTATAACGCTGAACGCTGCAATCCCCTATAACGGCTTAACAAGAATGCAATAACTTTCCATAATACAGTTGATTTTACGTTGCCGTGTTTAAAATAGGCGTTGAGCGTTGCCGCATAGCTCTAACATCATTCATGATTGCGGGGTTGGCCTCGGGTCTCACCTAGACGCCGCAGCTTATAAAACTATGAACTATTTTATGACACTACACTTAATTTAAAGATAATTAACCAAATAAAAATCTAACAAGTTATGGAAGAAGCGTATCATTAAAAAAATTGTAATTTTCGCACGCAGTAAACATCGATTCAATATTTCGATTGGGTGATTTTTTCCCTCGTCTCCCTGTGACCACAACAGATGGCTAATAGGGGCTAAAACCATAATATTATAAATTTATTTTTTTATGGATTTTATAAATTGTATTATTAATATGAACCTGGTCTGAAATAAATGTATTTTATTTTTAATTATTTTAAAAACTTTGACTTGATAATTTAAAAGTTTTGATAATTTAAAACAATATCATTGTGTTTGGTGCGCTTTCATTGTCAGTCAGATTTTTATTCAATAATTCAAATAATGAACTGACTCGACTTAAATAAGATAATAATTAGAAACGATTACTCTTAGCATTCTACGATTTCACCGTGTGTTGGTAAGATTCCGAGAGAACCGCTATAATTCCAGTAGAGAACTTATGCAAGTTCAGAGAAGGCGAGGTCTCATAATAATGTTTATAGGAATTGAGCTGGTATCGCGTCTACCTCAATTGCATAAAACCAACGATTTATTGGTTTTTATATTGTCCTTCCAGGACGTACGCCAAATTAAAAAAAAAATCAACTAAAAAACAATCTGTTTTTTTAATTGTTTTTTTTTTTAAATACGTTCTTTGACGTCATCCTATTAATAAATAGAATAGAATAGAAATAATTTTATTCTCACAACACTAACGACGTGCTATAAACAATGAAACAACAACTTAAAGTAAAAAATAAAAAAGAACAATACACTTTGAAAATAATAGCGCAGGAATCATTGTGATCGCACGTCGTAGGCTGTGACAACGAGGTCCACACTCAGCTTGTTGCTATGCTACAACACAGTCTCAACACAGCGCTGGTTTTCAGTGTCGACCTCAGGTGACGTAAATCACAACATGTATAGCGTCTCAGTGAGACCCGTCTAAGTATAGAGGCCACGTCAGCTCCTATAGTTAAACCGGAGCCAAATTGCGTACATAATTACGGCAGTTAAGCTGTGGTATAACCGTTAATGAAACTGAAAACGGTTTCAACTTTTAAATACGGCCATGAATACAAGCTGTTTCTGAATTTAAGTAATTTAACGTGATTTTTATGAGAAACCCCACTTTTTGAGGCTAAACAGTTTAGATGTCTCGTTTCGTTTGGGATGCGAATTAGAGGTTATTGGAGTTTGTTTACAACATTTGGCTTGTGTGCAAAGTTTTTATAAATTACGCCAGAATTTTACAATAAATTTACGTTTACTTTGTAAATTGTAAGTTTGCTTTTATAATGGGTGGGAATGACAGTAAAATTGCTAATCTTGAATAATATATTAATAAAATTTGAACTAATAAGTGCTTTGTTTTATTGTGTGGAATTGTTTTGTTTAGCTATTTAAGTATCATAGCTGCCTATATAAGTGATCATATGATGCACTAAACTAATAAGCCCTTTTTTTGACGGGGAGGTCAAATGCATTCCCTCCATACCCACTAAACATCCTCCCAGGATACCGGGAGCAGCCATCGGACCGCATCCGGGGGACTTCGGGCGCGGTCGTGGCCCTGAAAAGGGCCGTCTGGAACTAGCCGTGGTGGGAAAACAAAAACAACTCAACGATGGCATGTAACTTCGAATGCCACTTGACATCAAAAGCCACACACCCGCCGAGAAAGTTTTCCCAACACGTTACCAGGGTCCGCCACGAGGAGGCTTCCGAACATGGACCCCATAGTAATAAGCCCTAAAATATAGCAGAAATGTTGGTAGTTGCAGCGTAACTATAAAGTAATATAATAACAGCTTGATTAGGTACCCATTGCACACTCTACTAACGCCCAACGTTATATAAAAATTACCCCTTATTATTATTTGGTAAATTCGGGGCTTTTTGCGTCACTGCGGCCTATAAAGATCTATTGTGGCTAACCTCTGTAAGTCCTATTGAGGCCTTACATATACTCCTTTAGCTGGGTACTATCTAAAAATGATAAGATATTCCCTTATTAAAATTATCCCTTATAGAAAACCGTCTTCAATCTTAGTAGTGTTCGCCAGGATATTAGCTTTCTTAAAAACGGTGGAATCTGTGTAAAAGTCATCTTAAACTGACAGACACTTACATCTACATTGATATCACTAATATGCTCAAAAACTATAGGACCAACTTTAAAAATTCACCAGTAGAATTCTACATTTTCACTTATTTTGTTTCATAAGTACATACCTATATGAAAAATAAATAAGAGAAAATGTGTTTTATCTTGAAACGTAAATAATATCTGAAGATTCTCTGTAACAATTCTATGGGATTCTCAATTAAATGATTCAACTTATATAATAATATTAGCGACCCGCCCCGTCTTCGCACGGATAGTACTCTGAGTACGTACTAACCTTAAAGATTTATACTTCTAAACCTTCCTCTTGAATTACTCTATCTTCGATTCATTATCAATCGATCTCCGAATCTGTGAGTACATAGAAAGTCATCTGGGAGCAGTCTCCTACGAGGCTTCTCAGACGAGTGCTTCTGTAAAGAGTCTCGGGAATATGCTGTATACAATATACATTATATTGGTTGCTATCGTGTTTGTAAGCTCTAAGCAGCATTCTTTTTTTCTATTTTGAAAATGTTTTATATTATAGGAAAGGATACTAGCGTGCATTTTGCAACATGGAGCGATCTTAAGCCATCTTGACCTCCGTAAACTCTACTCCGTGGTAGACTATTCTAAGTATTCACTCAGGGAATACAAGACCGACGTTGTAATTGTCTGTAATTTCTTCCCTTATTGCTCCGTATTCCAACCTACCTACCAAACGAGATTTTCTGTGATACAACAGTAGTTGTATCACAGAAAATCTCGTTTGGTTTTTACTTATTTATTTCCCCCCTATAAAATATTTTATAGTGAGCAATAAAACTGCTCGTCCGCGCAAAGCTTTCCTTTCAAGCTATAATTTCTTTCGCTGAGTTTTCAATAGAGACATACAAAAGAAAACTAAGAAATTTGTCAGTTAGTGCAACAATAGAAGCGCTGAGCCAGATGGAATTTTAAACGAAGTTTGAAGTGAACTGGAAAGTATACCAGAGATCTTTACGGGTATTTTCTGCACATTTTCAATTGGTTTTAAATAAGTTATTAATGAACAAAAAGATATGTGTGAGTCAATATGTCTCATTGAGGATATTATTGTTGAGGAAGTCAATTGAGGCCTTCCATTCTACAAAATCATAATTATAACAATCGCAAAAGTTAAGCAGGTAAGTGCGTGGTTAGTATTCTGGGTATTATTATTTTATAGTGCTAACTAATGAACGTTAATTAATATGATTTGCTCCAATTGATAATGTAGGTAAGTGAAAATCTAGGGAAACCACGACCATAAAGCCTCTTGGGGCACAAATCTTCGAACTTGCTTCAATTTAAGCACGAGATCCCTATTCCATGCAACTATGATTTAATTCAAATAGCCCTACTGATAGTTGACCTACAATAAACACTAATATAACATTTTTATTCGACAAACTTTCGTTTGATAACGGTTCTGAATTTCTGATGAGTAGAAAACTGTCTCAATCAATGTCATGTATATTATGTGTAATTTGAATGACATTATTATTTCGTATTAGGTATACATTGATTATCCTTGATAAGTTAAAAAAATACAATAATGAACACCTCAATAACAAATAGGTACAATGTTCTAAGAGTTGTTTATGAAAGTGAAGTGTAAACCGCGTGAGAGTTTTGTTTAATGTCTCCCAACGCAGTTCTTTTTGAAGACGAATTTCATCTAAACTTCGCGTTTCCAACTTCAGTAATTTCGCCACGACGTTGACGAATCAGCAAAGACATCTCTTTATATGTATAAAATTCTCTGGATAGACAATTCCGAAGCGACTTTCAAATTTTCAACACATAAATCTTGGGTCGTGACCAAAACTTTGAAATTGTGGTAAAAGTCGAATTTCTTTTACATTTGATAAGCCGAAACAACGTTGCTACTCGGAACTTTTATTCGATGATCAATCACCTGCTCTCAAATTGTTTTATTTAAGATACTCCGGATGAAATGTAAGGCTTGCTTCCCCGCAACGAGAAACTTTGAATGAGATTGTATTGGCTACTTCCCAAGTTGGGGCGAAAACACTAGAATTATTTTCTTGCTTCCAGCTACTGATCAAATATTACGTTCAAATTATTGACAAGTTCGCAGTTTCTGATGAAATAGGCCAGTAGATAATTTTAGTTATTAGTTTCTATGTAGCTACATTTCTGTTGTAGGTACCTTACCTACCTCATGCTGAGTACCTAATTTAAGCGTAAAATGCCAAAAAGCAAAGAATCCAATGAAATCTTTCTGTCTACATTCTACGCTACTAATAGTTGAACTTTGCTTTTTGAAAAAATTGTGTTCTTCTAATTTTTAACCGTTGAAGATTTGCACAATTACCCTTTTTTGTAAGATATATAATCATACAGTTTGGCGTAAAAACTATTGGTGTACTTATTTTTTGTTACTTTGTGTGTTGTATTTTTGTACCAATTAAACATCATTCATTCATACAGTAAAACAAATTGCAAAGAAAAATATTTCTTGCAAAATTTTGACTTTTTAATCTTCTAAATAGTACATACCTAATTAAAATTAAATGTTAAAATATACTGTGGACTGTTTAAAAAAGCCATGTAATGCTGGCAGAGTAGAATAGCATCACCCCATATCCTCCAATGTGTGTCGTAGAAGGCGACTAATGGATCAGCAAACGTGTATTGATCACCTTATAATCTATCCACCAAGCATTTGGGCAAGCGTAGTGGAGATCTGCCTAAACCTCCTTCGACGACAAGTAGAGACCTTGTTTCCCAGCAGTGGGTCGAATTAGGTTATAATGATGAAACACGCAAAACAACTAATGCAAATGATAATTTGCTCCAAATTCATGGACGCTTATAATGAATGTGGTAAACTACTTGCATTTTGGCAAAGATCTGGGCTATATCAACCATTTAGGACTCATAATACAAGCAGTAGTTAGTTTTTGCCAAACAGAAGTTATCAAAGAATATGTTTAGTCAAAGATCATATTTACATAAGGTTCCGAAAGATTCTTAAGGAGGATTGGTGTCAGGCAGGCGCCGGAGCAGGAGCGCCAGGAGCAGGAAAGAAGGTAAGAGAAAGAAGAGACGTTTTCAAGTATTACCTCGATGTATTTCTAGTAAGCATAAATAAAATACCAAAATTAAAAATAAATCAAACAAAATAATCTTTAAAATTATTATTCACTATCTGACCCGGCGAACATATTCATATAACAGATTCATACCGCCTAAGGCCCGTATTACAGAATGACACTCAGAAATCAATAATGTTTTAAGAATCGTTTGTGACTTTCTATCAAGCACAAAGTGATACAACGTACGACGCTCAAGTCGGCGTTCATTCTTTAGACTCCTTCTATAATACGTGCCTAAGCGTCGATTCTTTAATTTTTTAATGCTTATTCTGCTATTCTAGACCCGGTGTCCCGAATAGCATTATTTGTATTTTTGTCTAATAAAATTTTAACAACATTTTCGGAAAGCGTGAAAACTACTAATTTAATGTCAAATCACCATGCCGTAAATCTCAAGGAGACTACCCAACTAAGAATTTGTATTGGCGTCTGCCCAACTTTTGTACCGGAATCAACGGTATCTAATTCGACTCCAGAATATTCGTTAGGAATTCCCATTTAGAAATTTGTAGGGAGAATTTTTAAGGCACTATCTGGCCTGTTTTATGAAGCACGAGAAAATATTTGACGGGAAAATTGTTTTTAAGCTGTTTGTTTAGTTAGGAGCCTTAGCATATTTCCGTCGGACTAATGGAACATAAAAACCGGAGTGCCCATTGAGCCATAAGAGGACAAACAACATGGTAACACTAAAAGTTATTATTTTAAGGGTTACATTGTTTTTGCAAGAAATTATTGGTTTGCAAATAGTCTTGAGACTAGGGAAAGCCTCACGCTTTATTTTCTTGACTGAGATTATAAACAATTTATTATAATCATAACAGCCTTTATAATTCGACCCACTGCTGGAACACAAGGCCTCTCCTCGTCATCAAAGGAGATTTAGGCACCACGCTTGCCTAATGCGGATTGGTGGACGGAGTATAAGCTTATTAATACCCCTAAGCTGATCCATTAGTGGAGGTGGGCGCTAATAACTGAGACACAGTCTTTGACTATTACAGTTTTTAACGCAAAATAGTTTGTGAATTGTATGATTTTTGAAAATAAAAACTATTAAAAAACTATTAGTCGCTTTCTATGACACCGATTGGAGGATATGAGATGACGCTATTCTACTCTGCCGGCGTCACTTGGCAATGCCGGCATTACATATGGCAACTGAATAATATTTATTATATTAATATTAAATGTTCAGTTTTAACTTGACCATTGGGATTTCTAAAAGCACAATTCATCTCTAAATGCCAGAAATTATTAATAAATAATGATAATTAAATATTTTAATGGTGGTTTTTTGTTGGTAGACTAAGGAAAAACTGCAGGAAGCTCTATAACAGATCCTAAAACCAACTAAGCCTCTGAAGTTCTAATAACCACAGAAGTGGTTGAAATATTTTTATTATTTACATGCAACGTATATGTACGTTGTACATAAAGTCACATCTTTCTTCCCTAAGACTAGGCAGGGATCACTTTTTGCCACTTACATTATCCTCCCATCACATTTTTTATACATCCTCGGCAATTTAAAAATTTTTTGACCTTCATTTTCATGACCACTTCCGGGCTATTTAATAACAATAATAAAAAAAAAATGTTATTCCAAAATACCCTACACCCTAGTTGAATTCATAAAAGGAGTTTGATTTACATGTGTAGTGCTCGCGCAAACCTATTAGAAGTTCGTAATATCCCGATTTCGCGGGATTCCAATCTGGCGAGATCTCCTTATTTGAGATCAATCCCTAAGCATATTCTAATTCAGAATATTATTTTAATATTCTTTTTCACACAGAACAGACAATAGAACAAAAAAACTAGCTAGACTTAGTAGGAAAGGCTAGCTGCATTGCAGGCGACTGTAGTAAAATGCACAAGATACACGTCTTTGCGACACCACGATGTCAGTCTATAAAATAATTTGCATCGGAAGCAGGCCCCTCATTTCCACCAAGTGAACCAATCCTCCTAGTAACGAACTCGGAAATTTATTCATAGCCTTCGTTGTAAATGCGACGACGCTATACAATCGGAATTTCGTTTTGATTTTGAGCTCATCCGAGATTCAGAGAGAACAATAATTACGTGATATTTTTCAGTTTAGATAAGAGCGAGCTAACTGCCCGATTTTATCGGGAGAATTGCTAGTGATTTGTCTTGTTTGAGAACAATGCTCAATTGACCTACGATATATAATAAAGTATTATTATCTCACGACCATGGGTGAACCATGGATTCGTCTAATATATATGCTGAGGTGCCTACACTGATGCATACAAAGATTTGTTTAGTCTATATTATTACTAGCTGACCCGGCAAACGTTATTTTGCCTTACAAAAATGATAAAATTACTAAAATGGCTATAAAAAAATAGGGGTTGGTGATAAAAAAGTAAAAAGTTAGGGTTGTATGTATTGTTTTTATGCCACATAATAAAAAAATAAAAACAAAAATTTCGTCCAAAAATAAAAAAAAATTATTAAGGGTAAACAACCCTTATCACTGAGGAGTATGGAAAATAGATAGTAGCCGATTCGCAGACCTACTGAATACGCATACAAAGTTTCATGAAAATCGGTCAAGCCGTTTCGGAGGAGTACGGTAACTAACATTGTGACATAGAAATTTTATATATAAGATGAAATCAATAACGCAAAGAAGCATTCAGCCCGCCTGCTGTATCTTACGATAAGCGGTCACCGTGCATTGCTTACTTTTGAAACTTTTTCACCCATTGTTTGAAGAAACCTAATTTGTTGTCGTTTGGGAACACCTTGACAGGGTTTATTCCACAACCGAAAAACCGAAATTTTCTTCTGTAACGCACTGTACCTACTTGCCCAACACAGTTCTAGTATGTGAGGATGAATTATCCTGTTGATGGCGAGCGGTGCGTAGCCGTTGGCACCATGTTAAATAGTTCCCCAAAACATATTCCGTTATATAAATAAATACAAACGATTACGCTCAGTCCCAAGAGGGGTTGTTGGCCTTAGGTAACATTTCGTTACACATAAAGCCATATCTGACAGTACCATGTAGTGCCTTCAAATAGTGACAAGTCGCCAACCTGTTGCCTACATAAAAGGGGCCAAACCCAAAAAGTAACAATCTTTCAGTAAACAAAACAATCAGGCAGTACAGATGTTACACTCGAAATCATTTCAGCAGTCCGCGTATATTCCGTTATATTAAAATAACGGAAAGCAAAATCTCTCCTAAGATAAGTCATATCTTTATTCATATAAAACAAAGGTGTTACAAAATTCTTAAGATTACATGTTTCCAAATATCGTTAATATCATAGAACATACTGTCCCGTAGCCATGATAACAGTTTTTTTTTTTAATTGGCTTTGTATTTTCATGTCATTTGGAATCATTTTGGTTTATTTTCATGTCATTTATTGTACACTTTTCACATATAGCAAGACAACTTTTATTATTAACACTTTTATCTGACCTGGTAATAGCCCTTAATACAAGTCTACTAGGTTTCCTTTTAATACTCGTGTTGGCCTCGAATGCTCGCTTAAATAAATCATATTTTTTACCGGCTGTGAGCATTGGATCGTCAACGATTCTCACAGCTCGTATTTGGATAACGTCTAATGGTCCTGGCTGGCATCTAGGCAATCCAGCCCATAAATGAGAGCAGTACTCCATATGAGGCCAGATTTGTGAGTTACATAAGAGCAGCCGTTGCCCAAGGGTGAATTACCGCTTTTCTCTATTGAGTACGCAGAGCCTTTTACTAAAAAACCTCCCACAACAGCATTAACAACGAGAGATAATGTAAGGCAGGCAGTCAGGCATAAACTATGCTGAAACCTATAGCAGTAATAGTGTGCACCGCACCCAAATAAACTGAGACCAACGACTAAAGACAAAAAGAAAATTTTCCAGTATTAGTTGAGTTTTGATTTATGAGACTTATTCTAATCACACAAAGTAGATTATTGTTTCACAAATTTAAAATTAGATCACGTATGAAGTACAACTGAGGACCCATAAATAGGCTAACTTTTACATTAAAATACTAAATGCAGAAAGAGACGGCAGTAATTACTCAGAAAGACGAATGCTGTTGAAGATACCTCACGTTCCTTTTATCTCTTTGACAAATTGCGAAGAGCCGTCCAGCAATAACTTAGATATTTTAATGTACGGCTTCGCTGTACTGTCTATATTAAGTAGATTCTTACAGGGATCCGGCTCGAAGGACCATTGTAAGTAAGGTAACTAGAGGAAATAAAATATAAGTTATTTATTTCAACACACGGTAATACATATTTTTACAATAATTTGTCCAGCAAAATATAAAATTATTATCTCAAATCAAAATTAAATCAAATCAAATATAATCCATTTATTGTCTTAGTTATAGGTTACAAAACTCTTATTTGCATAAAGACAGCACGCTACAACCTGCCAAATCGGGGCGTAAAATTATTGTAATAGCATAGTCTGTAATAATAAAAATAATAATTTAAATATGTCAATTTATAAATTAAATTTCAAATAAATAATAAGAATGATCAATAAATTAAATTAGAGAATAAAAGTCACTCTGTCTTTTCCAATTAAATATTACTTTGTCAGTAAAGAATCCATTTATGGTATAGTAACATTTGTTAATTAAAATGCTTTCAGATGGTAAATGATTTCAATTACACTTAAATGTTTTTCAATTTCGGTTATTTCGTGTAAAACAAATTATCATATATATATAGGTACGTATTACATCAATGTATTAAGATAAAATAACGTCGAGGTGGAAGCTGACCAGGCTTTCGATACATATTAATATTTATATTGTACGGTAGTTTTAAGTCGGTGCGCGACTTGCCCTCGTAAGCAGACGAAAGTCAGTTTACTTGACGTCGTCTGACGGTCCTCATTTTGGGTCTATCTATACTAGTTCTAGATTCGGTCGGTTTGTGGCTAATTAGTTGTGAAAGTGCATTGGCAAATATATTATTTATACATTGTATTTATAATCACTGGAATAAAAGTGTGTGTGAAACTCTGAAGTCATGGTGGATGCAGTGAGGCACCCTAAACAAGATAATAGTAAGTGCCAGCATAAACGAGGTATTTATTCATCATAACAGCCTTTATAATTCGACCCACTGCTGGGACACAAGGCCTCTCCTTGTCATCGAATGAGGTTTAGGCAGTAGACCGCCACGCTTGCCCAATGCGGATTGGTGGACGGAGTATAAGGTGATCAATACCCCTTTGCTGATCCATTAGTCGGCGTCTACGACACCCATTGGAGGATATGGGGTGATCCTATTCTACTCTGACGTCATTACATGGCTAACCTTCTTGATATGATATGAAAAACAGTTATCACTTTAATTTTAAATATTTTGGGAAATTCAGCATACCTTTTACATTCAAAGCATTACTTATAATGTACGCGAAATTATTTGCAGAGGACTTAACTGTTGCACAAAGGTATATACTGAACAAATTCATAATATCTCATACCGTACTGCATTAAATGATAAAATAAGTATACCGCAGAAGCAAACTTTTTATATCTATGTATCTACCACAGAACATAGAAAGAGGTACCTACTAATGAGCAAATGACTTTAATTTGTCGTCAATAATAGATAAATAATAGATAAATAATGACGACATATATATTAATCAAATAACAGATAATATATTTTTACTTTCTCCTATACGTAGTATAGAGCAAGTCTTGTAATCCTCAAAAAATTCGACGTCGAGTTTTTTTTTTATTTTACGAGATTTCAAACAAGCTTGCGGCCCACCTGATGTTAAGTGGTCACCGCCGCCAATAGACACTTGCAATATTAAGTGTAAACCACTTAACACCGCAAGTACGTTTGCCATCCTGGGGACTAAGATGATATGCCCTCCATGCCCAGTAATTACACTGGCTACCTTTCCCTTCAATCCGAAGCACATCGAACTGCTTACATTAAACCCCTTTGGGAGTATGAGCGCGATTATATGTAAGTATATATGTACTGTAGTGCGAGGTTAGTACTCGAATAGGTGGTCGAAAACATTTTTTTTAATACTATGAGATGGCAAACAAGCTGGAGGCCCACCTGCTCCCAGATCGCGCTATTTACCAACGTTAAAACCAAAACCAAATCGTTATCGTTTTCATACGTTTTGACAACTGACAGCTGTCAAACTGTTGCCAAAATGTAAGTATGAAAATGGAGTTTCTCCCGAGTTCTTGTTGGAAAAACACGTGTTGAGAGACTCCATTTTAACCAAAATCTACCGTACAATTTTCTTATAACTATAATTGAGTTTTCACTTGACATTGGCAAAATGCAGAATCATTAAGATTTGCGAACGCCATTTAATTAAAAAAGAAGAAGAAGAAGTATGAAAACGATAATGAGTTGGTTGTGGTAATAACGTTGTAAATAGCGCGGTAAGGCCCTGGTGTAAGTAAAGTCCTTAAATATATTATAGTATTTGATCAATAGGTTCACATCTCATTTAAGGTCTGCTATAGACAAAAAGACTAAGATCTGTATTGTTGGGAGAATCCATCGCCATCAGTCAGAGTGGTTGCGACAGTAATTTTGGACTTTCGCCACTCTGAGCTTCTTTTGTTTATAAATAATTGCAAATCTTACCTCCTGGCCTTTCCTTACTCTATGGTTTGAATAAGCCTGTTATATATAAATGAAACAAACTTCCGTAATACCTCGATGTGGACGGTATTTCGCAACATGCTCTCAGTTACATTTTGTATCATTTTCCTTTATATTATGTTTGTTTTCTGTTCCTGTTGAATTAGGTAACTGTATATTAAGCTTTACTTCAAAGACTGTTGTGTACAGATTAATTTTTTGTAATTACCACTAACTTATTTACCTACGAATACATTGAGAGATTCCGTGCTCGAATATTGATATGGACAAAATATCTTGTCAAACGCCGACACTTCTTAACGACTACCTATAATAATTACTTCACAAAAATCTAAACAGAATAATTATAATAATAACTTTATTGACATATCTATCTCTTTATTATCAAAACTAGTGGTCGCCCGCAGCTTCGCTCGCGTTAATGTCTGTTATTGATAGCCTTCCTCGATAAATGGACTATTCAACACAAAAAAATATAATTTTATTTGTATCAGTACTTAGTTCCTGTGTTTAGCGCGTTCAAACAAACAAACTCTTCAGCTTAATAATATAATCAGCTACATAAACTCCCAGCCACTTGTATGTAATTGAGGTCTCTTAACACAGGTGTTGTACTTAAAACGAGATCTCAGCCACTTGTTATGTAATAGTGTAAAAGATATGGAATAAATATTTTCATTATTATTATAATACTTATTAGTATAGATTGGTTTACGGTTATAGGCATGAAAATATAACAGACAGATAGAGATAGTCTTTGTAGATATCCGTAATTTTTATTTAAAAATATAGCATAAGTATATTACTCGGAATAAATGTAGGTATAAGCTCTATTCAACCCTTTTGGTAATGTGAGCGTGATTATACATATTTATATGTATGTATATTACTTGATAAAAATGTACCATTCTACTGGTGAAAGAAGAAACTTGGAAGAATAAAAGAAATCATAATAAAATTGGTTTAGTAGTTTTCGAGTGTATTCATGACAAACACACAAACGTGCAAATCTTTTTTCTTTGTAATGTTCGAGTAGAGAATTTAAAAAATATGTCATTTAAGTTTGTTCGGTACTTTCATATTAATTAATTAAATATGTTTATTTGTTATAAGACTTGCATAAATACAGAACTTATTTATATTCCAAAAACTTAAAGACCACAGGTGAGTACTCCCATACACTTTTCGAAACTTTCTTCATTTTCATTTGTCTAAGGGACCGTTTATAGAAATTCCCATACAATATTACAGAATAAAAATGACATGATACAAAATATGTGTTGTAAACCTCACCTCTGTACTACGGGTACAAGCTCTCAAGGTAATGTAAAAAAGGTTGCAAAGGTTGCAAGAATATGTGTACTGAAGCTTTTGATATTAAAATGTTGGGGGCTTATAAATATTTAATGCAATCTCATTGCAAAGAACGAGTGAGATGTAATTCACGGCGGGAATGTAAATTTGTAAATTTTACAATAGTTGAATAATCCGGTCCGTTCGTTTTAAACTTTCTTTTTTAATTTATCGTAGTTTTTTATAGCCTTCAAAATATTCTTGTAGAAATCTTTTGATTATTAGCTCCTCCAAGTGCAACATATAAATAGAGCTATTTCTAACGTAGTATCTAAAAAAAACACTGTGTGTTTTCTTTATTTTGACAGGGGAAATGTTTTATAGGATAAGTAATGTAGTTACATTGTACTGTACAGTACAGATAGCATAGAAATTAATTTAATGTAGAATTTTGTGACAATTATTACCTATTAAATGACTCCATTACTCAATTAATAATAATAATATATATCTTATATTCGCCCTAATACAAATGTGTGTCATTTTATTGTTTCTTTTTTTATTTAGTATAGAAATAAATATATAAAGCACGCGAGCAAGCAATACGATAGTTCACACACAATTAATTAAAATAGTAACTAAATTAATCCCTTCTATGCAAAAATAAACCACTACACCGATTTTGATGAAATTTGGTATAGAAATAGTTTGAGACACTGGAAAGAACAAAGTATAATTTTTGGGACGATAACCGGCATCGACGCAAGCGAAGCCGCGGGTGACCACTAGCTATTCATAATTAGCCATCAACAATTAATTACAAACTCTTACTGCAATGCACGTACTGTAAGACTTGTTTTGAGCTGCTGCCTACCATCATAACCTACCTTTGTCTTTTAACATTTGATTATAAGATAGCCAATTCCTCGGTGCAAGGTTCATAGTTGCTGGTAAAGAAAGACCTTCCATCACTTCACCTTACACTTACTGATACCGTCGACGCCGACGTATTTGACGCCGTCGTGGTGGAGTGGTCAGTACAGCTGGCTACACATCAAGCGGTCCGGGTTCGAATCCTGGTAGCGGCAAATGTTTGTGTGACGAACACGAATGTTTGTTTGCGAGTCATGGTTATTTATATATTTATTTTAAGTATATTTATAAAAAAGTATCTAAAATTATTATGTATATTAAAAACAAAAAAAAATGTCCGTTATCTAGTATCCATGACACAAGTTCTTAATGATACTTACTTCGGGCTAGATAATTGGTGTGAGCGTGAAAATATATTATTATATATTATTATACCAGCAATTGAGATAAAGGTCAAAATCTTCCCTGACAAATTGAACATACAATTTCAAATCTATGACACAGTTCAAAAGTCGATTGAAAAAATTGTTCGAAGTAGTTCAGCTGTGTGTCCTCCTCCAGTGTCTTTTCCCTCAGCCATAACTGTCGGAATAATGTTTCCCGCCGACACGTGACTGTCCACAATAGGTTCCTTTGACTTCCAATCTGTCCTTACACCTAATTCTGCCACACATTCACGCGCTACATAAATACCCAGTAACCCACGCTAAATATTTCTCGTAAAGTTCAATTTACACTGCGGGCGAAGACACGAAGAGAAGTATAACGAGTTTTGTGTCAATAGAGATAGCGCACAAATTTGATAGAAGCCAAAAAGAAAATGCGTCGAATTCTCGCGTATAGAGCATTCTCCTAGCTCTTGTTAGCGCTGAATGTGGAATCCGCGGGAAGAAAAGCGCATAGCGGCGTCAAGCATACATACATAATGTATACTTGGTTCGTATTCTCGGGTATTCGCGCGCCTTCTTGTATGACGTGGAGAATATCCCTAATCTTCGCTTCGCCCGCTGTGTAAATTGAGCCTAACACAACTGCTACGGAAAATCACGTAGACGAACGCTTACTGAACTACGGACCGCCATCATTATTTTATAGATTTCGCACGTGGCTTGCCTTTTAATGAACATTTGTGTGCAACAATGTGTGATGTTTTAATTGTTACTCTGAAATGAGCTTTAGTTACACATCCTCTATTAGCCTAATGAAACTAATGTTGCGTGTACTATTTATGTAGTCAAATTTTCGAATTGTTATGTTGAATTGATTGCGGTAGGGAAATGTTAGGCTAATGCAGGCTTCAGCACATTAATATTTATATCAACACCTAAATAATATATAATAATAAACAAGTAGAGGCTCATTATTTGTCACTATAATCATCCATTAGTATCTATAGTATATGACAGTATATATTTTATATATTGTATGTATGTGTGTATTATTATTTAAGTATGTATATTTAAGTATTTATATTTATGTAATTATTATTTGGTATTTATAATTAGTATGTAATAAGTAGATTTACGTCGCCATCTTCCCTCATAGTTACTTTTTACTTTGCAATCCTGTCCATCCTAAGGTTACCTGGAAGAGATCGCTTTTAGCGATAAGGTCGCCCTTTGTACAACTATTTTTATATATTAATATACTATTGTTAATCTGGTTGATGTATGTTCAATAAAGTCATATTCTATTCTATTCTATTCTAAATAATTTTTGTTTTAAAGAAAAGAAACTTATTCAGTAGTTAGAGGGCCACCTCATTCGTAATCCTCTAAATAATTGATAACTTTGCCGATTTCTGTATAAGGCCAACAATAAATTGCGCAGTATCTCGTAAAAGGAAGGTTGCTGAACACCCCTGGGACTAACCCTGGAGAAGGGAGGTACTGAGACTTAACATGAACGTTTCAAGCTGTTATTTAGTAACATGAATTGAAATTGAGGCCAAGGTTGAATTACATAATTTATTCATTTAAATAACTGTTCGAGAAATGTTTAACAGTCAACCATTAATTGGGAAGTATATAGAAATAAAATACCATAAATTCTAAAGTTGCCTGCCTAAGGGCCTGCGCGACAAGGGATTTTTATTCGCGGAGAACTGTCAGCAAAATGTCGGCCTAGATCTTAACGCGGAATAATGCTTCGCGCAAATGGGCTAGTGGCGACCACCGGTGTAGAACATTTTTCTTCATACGTTTTGTATAGACGCTGCCTACACGCATGGCTGGCTTAGCAGTGTCCGTGGTGGCCGCCACCGGTGACGACCACTGACTACTGTCATTTGCGCGGTACTAAAAGTAAAAGGCGCGCGGCA
The DNA here is from genome assembly GCA_955850985.1 of Elophila nymphaeata. Lineage (NCBI taxonomy): Eukaryota > Metazoa > Arthropoda > Insecta > Lepidoptera > Crambidae > Elophila > Elophila nymphaeata. Next base: position 5,865,046 of record OY039081.1, read on the forward strand.
ACCACCGGTGGCGCCCACTGAACACCCGTGGCGGCCACTGACCACCTTCATTTGCGCGTTACCAAAGGAAGTGCCGCGTGGCGGCAAATATTCTAAGATTACATTGTGTTGACATATAGTTGAAATATGTCGATATCCTCTGTGTTCGGGGACTTTTCATACGCGGTACTTTATGTCCTTCGTATGCGTCGTGGCAAGCAGTTCTAAGCGATCTATTTTAATGAAGTTCATCCGTGACTATGGCGCATTCTACTGCGCCGAAATATCGGATAATTTACAAAACATAGGTACGTGGTATAAATCCCGTTTTCACACATTTATTTGACAGTGTCCACGTAAGCTTAAAACAATATACTCAAGTACATTTTAAAACAATACCACCACAATCCTCAAAGTGTATAAGCACACTCGAAGAAGCATCGCAAAAAATACCGTTGAATTTTTTCGTTGCACTACAAACCAACACAAGGGAAAAATGAATTTCAATCCGAACTAAAGAGGTCATACGTTTAAGCAATATAAGCTTTAAAAATCTCAGAACAATTTCGTTGAAGCAACTCATAGCATATCTGTGCACACGAGCTGGGACGCCCGGGAATCGAACTGAGATCTCCGGGTATTTATTCTGGTTCGGCTGAGTGCACCGATTGGCCCGCGTGAGCTGACTGCTAATGCGGGGATCGAGTGAGACGTCTTTCTTGTAGGGCCGCATCCATAAGGATGAAATAGACTTATAAAATAAAATAAAAATTAGAGTTGAATTCACAGTTTTGTTGGGAAATTACTTTGAACCTAGAAGGAGCTTAATCTTGAATTTAAAAGATTTGTGTGGTATTTTTATCGACGGAACGTAGTCATCACTATTTAACTGTAACTTTGTCACTGTGATACTGTGTAATGTCGTAAGGTTATTGCGAAATTCGGGTTATTAGACAGAAAGTAGGTAGCTAGTTGCGGAGCTTAGCAGATTTTTTTCGCTCGCGGATTTGCTTTCTTTATAAACATACCAAAGAAACTTCAAAAATATGTAAAAGTAGTATAAAAAAAGTTCCTAAGTTTTTCGCAAAATACGATTTATTAAATCATCCTGTGACGTAATATACAAGCTCGCCTGATTGTTAGCGGCACATGCATGGACGGTCAACTTTGAGACATCAATAAAATAGGTCATTGTGTCGTTTTACTGAGCATTAACCCATAATCGATACCTTTACTGAGATGTGTCACCATGCTTCTAATAGGTTTGGCATAGTTTTACGTCATGCAACCATGGGTTGGAGATAGCTAGGGACATTGGGTTCAACATTGGTCGTTTCTCGACTGTTAGATGATGATGACCTGCCTGACACCAACCCTCCTTGGGATTCTTTTGTGGTAGTCTGTGACCCCTTGATGGTCTATAATGGGTTCAGAAACTCCCCTAGTCAGCTTTTACAACACCAACAGGATGAGAAGGAATCGGGTACAACATTTTAAGTCATTATATTTCTCATATAAAATTTAGGTTCACAAAACGATATCTTCGTCTGGGCGACTGCAAAAGAATACAATCCGGCGTCCGTGAAATTGCTTGTATACGGTAATCGTGGCTGCGTTTCTTTGATGCACTGCACTGCTTTGTGCTACCAACAACGCAATTGACATGTCATATTTATTATGTCATTGAACGCTAGTGTTGTGAAAAATTTTTTAAATGGAAGACAGGAGGCACAGAAAATCAAGGATGTCAAAATAAATCTAATCTTGAAATTGTGTTTACGTGGTATTTACAATATTATTTTTTCTTGTGGTGCCTCTCCGAGTAGTGCAAGTTGGCAATCAGCTTTGCATAGTTACTTTCCTCCAATCCATTCCTTTTCCACTCGCAAATATTTCTGAAGCCAAATTTCTTTCTACGATCCTTGGATCTCTCTTCAACTTTGCCGATCGTGCTATAGTTGCTAAGTTGATGTCGATCATGAATGCATGATGTCTTTTAACCGCTTCTCAGATAATTCTTTACAAGGAGCTTAACGACACATCCTTAAGTTTTATTTCGGACTTGTAACAACTGAACACCCTGTACCTGTTCAGCTTACAATCCTGAGTAATTCAAAAGAGGCGTGTTGAGACGTGTAGAGGTCTCGCCTTTCCAACCTGTCAGGTTGTGATGGGATGTCCTAGTGAGAGACATAATGAAAACTGGCATTCATTATGTCTCTCACTAGCTATTAGGACTCTACTTCAGCTTACGATAATAATAAATAAATTATATAGATAATAATAAAACATACACCACGACCTTACAGCGACAGCGACCGAAATAGAAAACTATCATGAGATATTAATAATATTATTGCACTAAGTATATATTATCTTTTTCTTGTTACGAGATGGCAAACAAGCTTGCGGCCCACCTGATGTTAAGTGGTCACCGCCGCCTATAGACACTTGCAGTATTAAGTGTATATCACTTAACATCGCAAGTGCGTTTGCCATCCTGGGGACTAAGATGATATGCCCTCCATGCCCAATAATTACACTGGCTACCTTTCCCTTCAATCCGAAACACAGCGAACTGCTTCACGGCAGAAATAAGAAAGGCGGTGGTACCTACCCAGACGACCCTACATATGGGTAAACCACCTAGTCTTTAATGTATCTACAATGAGTCACTATTTTTCCTTATATTCCGTCCATACGTCTCGGACGATTTACCTTATCATTATAACAGGTAGAACGCTCAATTTGGAGTCTTCATGCCGAATATTATCCTCAACCTACATCTCAGTCACGTCTCCACGCGAACCAGTAATCCAAAATTGGAAATGAGAACACAAACATTATTTGACAGATTTGGATCTCGCCGTATAAGGAAAATAGAGCGAAAATTGGTCAAGTGTTTTCTCAAAGCTTGAACGTGAAAAAAGGTTTCTAATAAAAGTAAAGTATTTTTATTCCTTGCTATTAATTTCCTTGGATTTAAAAGCAATTACGTTTAAGGGGATTTATTTTTGATTACAAATAATTATATAATTTAGTTAATATGCGAAAGTATTGCCCGTGAAAGAAGTAAAATGTATAGGTACATGTTAGTATACATTCAGGTTCTTTTTTTTTCAGTGAAACCTAATATATAACTAAGAAGACTAGAGAGCGGACCCACAAACCTACGAAAATAAATTAAAGTCGCTCAAACCTTCATAAATTAAAAAAAAAAAATCTGAAAGAATCAATGACTGTGTAAATAATAACTTAATTTTATTTATTTATTTACCGATTTATGTACACACAAGACAATTACAAAAGAACAATACAACAGACAGAAAATTGTACAAAGGTACTGCTTGTTCCTGTTTGCTTTATTTATAAATCTTGGAAAGTATAGGTATATCATTACCAACGGTTCTTACGCTCTTATGCATCACCACTTTTGCCCAACAATAAAACGAACATTCAAATTATGTATTTAAGAGAGTATTTTTATGGTATATTTTGCCGTGACGTACTTACTCAAAGAACGGACGGTGCGCGCCACTTTTACTTATGTTCGGGACAACTACATTTATTCAGCGCTTCTCCATAGAAAACAATGATTTGGTATGGGATACTTACACAACTTCTCATACGCAATTGGTTTTTCATCATCATCATCATCACAGCCTTTTTTATTCGACCCACTGCTGGGACACAATGCCTCTCCTTATCATCGAAGGAGGTTTAGGCAGTAGTCGACCATGCTTGCCTAATGCGGATCGGTGGACGGAGTATAAGGTGATCAATACCCATTTTGCTGATCCATTAGTCGCCTTCTACGACACCCATTGGAAGGTATGGTGATGCTATTCTACTCTGCCGGCATTACGGCTGTTTTTTGTTTTTTGTATAGAGAAAAATGGGGGGAAAGCTGAATAGAATGGGTAGTCTCCCTATAAGTGTGATTAGTCCCTACTTACTGAAAAGTCTATGTACTGCACTTTACTTTCGAACTTTTAATGTCTCGGTCTGCTGTTATGCAAAGTTAATAGTGTGTAGGTGCCTTTTAAAAAGAATCAATAAGTAACGAAGTTTAATAATTAATGAACTACCTATGTATTAGCTATGAATGCATTTATTACAAACGGACGAATATCCATGCTATCTCAATCATTAGTAGATTCAAGATATCATGGATTTTAAGCGATCTTTACGAAAGACAAAAAGCGTTTGACTATTTAGCTACCAACTAAACTAATTTGAGAAAGTATAAATTATATACACCCTACAATCGTACAAAATCCCAATAGGAATTGTTTTAATTAAAATTGGTCAATGAAAAAGAAACCAATCTACTTTCAAAACTTCTAACAAAATCTGAAAAATTTAACATCTAAAATACACGGACATAAACATGACAAAAGAACATCACTAGCACTTCCCTTCACCCTCATTACCCAAACCTCATTTTCTAGAACTAAAAAAGAGCCTCTATTTATTTGAGATTAGAGTCCAAGCTCGTCCAACCTAATGGGGCCATTCTATTGAGTGAGCGACATGATGACTCGAAAACTATGGCCTTAGTTCCCAACTTTGAGAGCTGATTACTGCTGACTGGGACGCCCGAACAAAGGTCCCTGATTGTAATTTCGGACGATAATAACGCACGCGAAAACGGAAACGTGTCAGATATTTCATGTGGACCGGTTTAATATGGCCGCATTCGAAAACAATGGATGCAAAGGCATTGTTTCTGAACATATGTGGACGGTAACCATATTTAATAAGGAATTTATCGCGATTGTCGGCCGCGGGTACTTCTGTGGTTTATTGAAAAATGGCGCTGATAACTCGTCCGTCGTTAATACTGCAGTATTACGCTCATATTTATCGCCCGCCACGGACGGTTTTATTGATGAAATAATTACGCTTTTAATTGATATTTTGCATTTCTCAACAAACTGAAGATAATGCTACGGGAGTTTGCGTAGTCAATCGCTAGGGCACACCGGGGAGTAGCCGATTGAATTTTGAGTGTTGCCTTCATGGCTTCATGTCACCTAATTGTAAGTTTGTAAGTGAAGATAAGAAGCCGAGGGATGCATCAAGCTTCATCGGAAACCATCAACCACTGATTATCTTAGCGTTTATTGCCGGAGCTCAATTAGATACTTTTGTTATGAAGATGGAATATAATTAAGATGGTGTGAACTGACCAAGCGGACTTAAAAGACCTTCTGGGAACCAACCTTTTTTAACCTCCTGGGAAACGTCACTTGGATATTTGGAATTGATGTCGTTGTGAGACCCACTACACCTCGGATGTAGTTAATCCCATAATATTCCTGATCCAACTTAAGTTGCATTTTTTGGCTTCTGACCTGACCGGTTTTGAATACCGCCATCTTTAGTCAGCAGAATAATTATTGGCCTGAATAGACATGGGATCAAAAGATATGATCTACAGCTCATATAAAATTTGTGTATATTTTTAAGAATTTACTCGTATTCAAAATTTAAACTTCAAGCTTTTTCAACAACGAATAGATTTTTAGAGTCCTAAGTAACTTCCAACCTTATTTGATCTCGGGCTAAATCAAATAAGTATTTAACTTAAAACAAATTCCTTTCTCCAAGGCATAATGACTTTCATTGGTTCAGTTACAAATATCTAAACGGAATGCAAAAGTAAGTCAACGCCGTAAACGATTTAAATGAATTCTATAAACTTCGCGCAAAAATGGACCCTAATACTAACGTCAAAAAGTACAACAAACACGTCGGTAAGACGCTAACGATAATTACTTCCAAAGGATCGTTTAGAGACACTTCTTTTGGGTCTCGGCAAAAAGTAGAGTTTTTCTTAACAATTCGTTATCATTATTGTACATTTTTCATACAAATCTTATCTAATGAAGTGAACTGTTTCTAAATGATCGTAATTATTTTTACACTCTTTCTAAAATGTAATAAGACGGTTTATTGTAATGTAAATATTTAGCCGAGAATATTATTTACTAGGAGGTAGACCCATTAAGTAGGGTCGTCTGGATAGGTCTCACCATCTTTCTTATTTCAGCCGTGAAGCAGTTCGCTGTGTTTCGGATTGAAGGGAAAGGTAGCCAGTGTAATTACTTGGCATGGAAGTCATATCATTTTAGTCCTCGGGATGGTAACGCACTTGTGTGCTACGAGATTTATCTACCCCTAATATTGCAAGTGTCTATAGGCGACGGTAACCACTTAACACCAGGTGGTCCGCAAGCTTGTTTGCCATCTCGTAATATAAAAAAGGAATAAATATTGGAAGTTTTGTATAACAGGCCTGGTATGTGACTCTTTGAGAAGACCACCTACAGGCGGTGCGGCAGGTTATACAGGAAACCGAAGCATTATGCTTAACTTTTATGGATTTTGAGGAAACCTACGATTCTGTTGAAACCTGGGCCGTGCTCCAGTCGCTCCATAGGTGACAAATAATTAATAGTTGTAACACCATATGAACCTAATCTCTACTTCATAACCTGATATTCTACGACAGACGCACGACATCATAAAAAGCTTTTTTTCATCGAAATAACTCCGTGAACTTTGGTTATCCTATTTCGCTTTACCTATGGTTTATCTTGCTTTGTGTTTTCTAGCTTCGGTACAAACATTTTATATCATTTCAAATAAAATAATCTCTTCGTCCCACTCGGTAGCAAATGGATTGAATTTCCCGTAAATTTCATAATAGTGACTGCCGACCAGTCAATCAAAATATTCTGTAATTGAGCGTTGTGTTCGCGACGTGCAGCCTTCACTCCGAAATTAACAGTTCACGTATATTGCCTTTCAAAATAATTTATATTTCGAAATCTTGTTGCTTTTCGCAAAATTTACTGTAATATTACTAAAAAACAAACTTGTATTTTTCTGATGCACACACTTTCATAGCATTTTTTTTTTATTTTATGAAAAAAGAAATCATTAATATGTTAATTTTTTCTCATATCACTATTAAGCTGCCCTGCTCCCAATTTTATTTGAGGTCGGCGTAACAATCATTTATTTTCCTCCTTTGGATCAGCCGCCATCTCAATATTAACACAATTCTTTGCCATATCATCTTTCGCAGTCTGTTCATCGTTTTCATCGGTCTCCCTCTTGTATGTTTTCTCACCACTATTTTTTTTTGGCATGATTCGCATGCATCGGCTCAGGCACTTTTTATGGCAGGATTTTTTTCTTGCTTTCGTTTTTTATTTCATTTGGAATTCTAATCACTTTCTTTGTAATATGCTCATCTCTTCTCATTAGACGCGCATACAATGTCAACCTGTTACCTCTCACTCTTATTTATTTAAATAAAATTTTAAGAGCTTCCTTGAAAATCCCTTGCCATTATAAAGTCGGGCGGGGAGTGCGCACGACCGATTCTGTCACTTATACGGGATGAGACCCCGCGGGAAGAGATTTATTCCCGAACCCGAGCCGCGCGTCCTCCGGGACCGCACATCGGACACACATGATAAATATTTTAAGTCACTTCGAGTTAAGACATTAAACGAGTTTATAATATCTAACCTTTATTGAAACAAAAAACAAGGCTTCTTTTTTTGTTATTTAGTTGGATAACACGCATACGGCCTGCGTAGTGGAAAGACAGTCGCCATAGCCCATAGACTCTTACAACCTTAGAGTATGCCAAGAAGCTTATACATAGGTCACACTAAAAGTTTCCGGAATTGGCCACTTACATAAACAAATTTGAAAATGGAACTCTTTGGCTGTAGAATGCAGTTTGTTTCATCTGACTGTCAATTGTTTTTACATTGTGGCGCCATTTAAAAAAAATTGCGTGTCTACGTTAACATGGATTAACTCGGGAAAATTTTCGTAGTATGATTTTCTACGATTTTAAATGTAATTTGACAGCTCAACAGATAATCGCAAACGCCGTTATCATTTTGCACCACGATAATGCTAGTTCTCACACTCCCAGACAGACAAACAAACTTTCGAAGGTGAAAAACGTAGAACTTATGAGCCATCCTGCATACAGTCCCGACCTGGCACCTTGTGACTTTTCTGGGAATTCTTTTAATTAGATGGCGTTCACGACACAAAGATACGCATTTCGCCAATGTCAAGTGAAAAGGTACTTACTTATATTGTATGGTAGAAGGAGTTAAAATGGAGTCTCTCAACACGTGTTTTTACAACAAGAACTCGGGAGAAACTTCCCCCGAAGGGATTGGGCCAGGGGATCCTAATGGACGATTTCTTATCTAGGGAGCATTCAAGTATTACGTAACGCAATTTGGGGGGAGGGGGGGTTTCGTATAACGTTACGATGCGTTACAGGGGCGGGAGGGGGTCTTTCTAACACGTATTACGTAACATTGTTTCTTTCTTTGAATAAAAAATTAGGGAATTAAAACTCCCAAATTTATAAAAAATAAACAAAATACGCAGGTGTTGCGGATTAAAAATCTCTTGTTGTATTTAGTATTATTACCGCAAAGGCAGTTAAAACTATACCAAGGATAGTACTCTCTAAACGTCACGATCACTTGAGTGTTACGTGACGTTTAGAGAGGGGGGGGGGGGGGGGGGGGGTACACAAAAACGTTACGGTGCGTTACAGGAGGGGAGGGGGGGTCAAAAATCTTCCAAAATTGCGTTACGTAATACTTGAATGCTCCCCTAGTCTAGTAGTGTATATAATCACTCCATATACCTAAAAACCCATCACTTAAATAAATGTAAATTATATTTTGATTTCGTCTGTCCAAAATCTCATATTTTGCGAATCTTATTTTGAGAAACTGTTATTTTGAGAATCTGGTATTTTGCGGATAAACCATACTGATGTACAGATGAAGTGGTTGAATAGTGATTTGCCTTAACTGGTGCACCTATTTGTAAATGTAATTTATTATTAAGTATTTAGTAACAATTGGGTAGCAAAGTATAAGGTAGGTTTTAACAGATCAATTAAATACAGGTATTAATTTGTCCATACTGGTGCTTACTGTTCATACCGGTGCTTACTGTTCATACTCGCAAGCGCGCGCTCTATAGCACAGTAGGGGAGATGGAGGTAAGACAGGGTAGCGGGTAAGACGGGGTACTCAGCGAAATTCATTGACCAATCACGCTCGTTCATTCATCATTCGACGCGCCACCATGAACTTGTCAGTCGCCCGGTGGTAAGTGGTACACAAGTGCACATTGTCGAAAAAAAATCAAAAAAAGGGTTTTACTGCAAATTGCTTATCACATTTTCTTCGGCTTTGACACGTGACTGTGGTTTGTTAATTATCGTTAGCTAGTGAGGTGTTACTGTAATTGACGCTTAAACTATCCTTCGATAAGGTAGGCATTGTGTGTCCTTAAGATTGTTGGCTGATTTTTTCTGTTTTTTGTTTTTTATAAAATGGCTCTGCAGGCGAGACGGGGTAACGGGGTACCCCATCTTGCCCCCAATGAGTGTTTTCCGTAAATATGGACAGTACTTAACTTTTTTTGACAGATGAAAGTGATGATCACTGAGTGATTTACATATCCATTGCCGTTTTACACGACACGCTATTATGGCACTTGTCATGTGAAAACAATGGGTATATAATTCACTCAGTGATCATCACTTTCCACTGTCAAAAAAAGTTAGCGAATAGCCCCCCTGCCCCCTTACTCACCAAAAGAAATAGAACACCACAAAAATGTATTGTTATTTGACTGGTCTTCTATAAGGTGGAGGTACTACTCCAAAGGAGATGGCCCATTCCTGCCCCAGAGTCGTTTCATGTTTGAGTACTAAAAAACATGAAGAGACCAGATGATGTTATTTTGAAATAATTCTATTTAAATTATAGAATGCTAGTGTATAAATGGATACAACGTATCTAGCGGGGTTCAAAATTAAATTAAAAAAAGGATTTAAAAACTGCTCTTGATTGTATACATTTCCTTTACGTTATGGCTATGTCATAAAGGCTTTTGAGCCACAGGTAATTCATCAGTCGGTATATCTCATACTCCAATACAAAAACAATACCATTGGAAAATATTGTAGACCTTTTAAATCAAATCAAATTCATTTAATTCATTTAATGGCGGCGGTCAAGATTTTTATTGTAATAATTACGTATACATATGTTATTCATTTAAAAGATAAATAATATATCAATAAATAATAAAAATGTACAATAATAATAATATTTAAATGCATAGTAGATACTTACTTATTAAAATGATCACAATTTTATGGTGCCAAATGTGCTTGTAACTTTAAAACCCCACTATTTACAGCAATAACTGATATGTAATATTTTAATAGAGTGTAAAACTAACTCAGAAATCCAACTTTGATCGTGACGCATAGATTTTTGCTTGTGGGGCAAACATTGTATGGAGAGTGGGCCATCTCCTTAGAGCGGTCCGCTGTACTCGACCTCGACTAAATATATTAAATAAGGATAACTTTGTCTGTATTTTTAAAATAGATTTACCTAGTAGTTTTTGAGCCTATTCTATCTATTCGTTACAAACTTACTAAGAAGTAACTTAACTAAGTTAGAGAAATCACAAGCTAATAAACTTAAAAAGGGCAAATTCAGAAAAGGGTATTACGCAACCCAAAGTAAACAACAAAACAATAACTTAAGGCAGCTATAAACTATTCCAGCTATTTTAAATGGTGAAATTTGTAAGCGCTTAGCGACTTGGTTGCCGACTGTGCCATCATTTTAAATAAAATATCTTCTTGCCATCCCTTTCTCTCCTTTGCTGAAAGTGGCGCTGTCTCTTTCGAACTGTGGTCGGATCTCCCGTGTACGGTTAGCATAAACGGTTTATCACTGGCGCAGCGAAGTCGAGCAGTCGCTTACCGCCGAGGGGTTGTTTTGTAGACGGTTTTTGAATTGTAAAGACAGAACTTTGGTCTATTTTTCCACTTCCCACGGCTTCTAGTGAATAATACAATCTTTAAGAACTGATCTTTGATGTTGGTTGTTGAATCGTTTAGATTAAGAGTCATCCATTCGCCTGCCTTGCTCCTAATTTCATTTGGGATCGGCGTAAATTATGTTTTCCTTATGGTATAATTATTGCGTTTACAAACGCGTAAAAAAATTTAATACAAGGAAAAATACACTGAAAAAACGCAGCCGCCCGGATTGCGGAAGATGCTGGGTTCGATTACCGCCTGAGGCAGGTTTTTTCTAGTATTATGTTTTCCTCTTCGATATACCTCGGTCACCCGTCGTCTCAGTATTAACTCTGTTGTTTGCCATATCATCTCATACAGTCTTTCAATCTTTTCTTCAGTCTTCCTCTTCCTCTTAACCCATCCACATTCATGTTCATCGCCTTCTCCTTCAGTTTTTATTTCTGCTAGTCTTACCTCTTGGGACCGCGTGGACTCGTGTGAGTACATAAACAATTAAATGTTCTACTATCGTCCTGTTGATTGATTTTAAGGTAATGCAAACATATTTAGGCAGTGTGGGCACCTATAATATATAACAAAAATATCTTGTTTACCTATCTAAACTATCCTCCATGGCACACGGTGAGTTAAATGGTGATTGATCATAATTTTAAGTTAATTATATGCTCTAATTATATTTCTATCATGAAATATTATTAATGAGCTATTAGGAGACTGATTTATTTTCGTAATTAATTGAAAAAAGTTATGCCAAAACATCACAGGAATTATATGTACTTACTCGTGTGAGTACTCGCAGACTTAACTTGAAGTAACTCATACGGAGAATATTAAATAATTTTTAAAATAAATTAATAAATTCTTTATTTTCAGGCCATTTAATGGCTGACCAAATCAGACGGAGTGTCAGACGAAGACACTGCACCTACAAATGATATCGGTGTCCGTGTAGATAGGTATCGCAAGGACATTCAACTACTTAGTTTTAGGTTTTTCTAAATTATTTCTATTAATTTAAAAAAGGTATGCTTTGTTTAATTTTATATAATAATATCTACAATAAAGCTTTTAAAAAAGTTCGTAATTTATGTTTTTTGTTGAGACTGATTGTATAATTTGCAAGTATTTTATGTTAGTGAACTAATAAAGTCGATTACTAAAAAGATTTTTCTCATCTTTTTAATTTTATACATAATTTGATATACTTGTACGAGGACACGGTCCTGATGTACCCGCCTGGGGACGAAAAAAAACCTATGAGGAAAATTCGTATATTTTTCAACTATTTTTTGTGAACTTATAAATGTAATACAAGGGAAAAATTACAATAAAACCGTTTCTTGCTTAAAAAATTCTCCGGACTCAGGAGTTTAATGTAATCGTTTACATGAAGAGTGTAGCAGAAACTGAACTCTCAACACACAGCACAAACCACTAAATGGATGGCTGGCAAAGTAGAATAGCATCACCCCATATCCTCCATTGGGTGTCGTAGAAGGGCGACTAATGGATCAGCAAAGGGGTATTGATCACTTTATACTCCGTCCGGCAATCCGCATTGGGCAAGCGTGGTGGACTACTGCCTAAACCTCCTGCGATAGCAAGGAGAGGCCTTGTGTCCCAGCATTGGATCGAATTATAAAGACTTGTGATGATTTTATTATAATTATTTAGTTTAGCGCCTCATTGATTTAATTAACAGAGGCATCAAGTCCGATTCCTCGGGTTTTCAAATTACAACCGATGCTATGGAATTCACGCCAAAATTTCTTCATGCTTACATGGGCCTGGAAAACCGCATGTACTTATCGGTTTTGTCTTTGAGTCATTAGTTCAAGACTGTTTGCAAGTTCAATATAGTTTAATGAGCTACGAATACTTCAATTCTATTTTGAGGTAGTTTGGGTCAGCAAGCATACACAATATATCTTCGATATTAGCAATAAGACACGAATTACTGAAATGAGTGTAAGATCTGTCTTTGACTTTTGTTTGTTATTTCTTAATTTATAGGTTTAATGCCCCTTTTATATACGCTAACGGCCGGTAACCAGTCACTATTTTGAAGTCTGCATGGCCCATACTGCTAGATGTGGCTTTACATGTAACCAAATACAGCTCCGCTCAACCCTCTTTGCATTATGAGCGTGACATTAAGTAAGTATGTATTAGCAAAATCATATCGAAAATTTTCGTCGATAATTCCGTAACCATCTCTAGGCACGGCAGTGTTATCAAAAGTAATTAACACTCTAATCATAAAGCAATATAGTTCAATATACTATCAACAAACATTTCAATCTCATTTTGCCCCAACAATTTCAACTCTCGTCACTCAACGCGTTTGTAGAAAACCACCTTTGCACACTTGACGGAGGGTAAACGCACATTTCTCTACCAATAGATGACAAATATCCCCCTTCTCCTTTGCGGTCTAACCATGATCACGGTTCGTATAATTGGATTCAAATGTCGAATAATTGGATCCTAGTATGAAGGTTCGTTAATATTTCAGCCGATAATAATATAGAGTAACCCGTAAGACAGGGATTAAGTATGTATAAAGAGCTGAATGCGCGTATTGCGCGTGCATTCATTTTGAATTTCTTGTTGACAAAATTAAATAACACTTTGTAGTACATAAATGAATTGAGCGTAATAGCCACAGAGGCCTTAGTATGAGTTTTAATAGTTTTCGAGCTCGATCAAACGTATCGTCTTTCTTCATACATTGGCCACTGATTCTGATAGTTTACGCTAGGGGCGCTAGTGGGCAATGTATGAAAAGAGACGATACGTTTGATCGAGCTCGAAAACTAACAAACTCGTACTAAGGCCTCAGAACACAGGTAATAGCAAATTGTACGATCAGCATCACAAGTGATTAGCATTTGAGTAAATTAGTTACTTTAGTACTGTAGTGATCGGAATTTTTGGTGTATATATACTGGCAGGTTGTTAATTTGAAAAGCGACAGATTGTTGACAGGAGTGGATAGATGGAAAATTGTGAGAGTGAGATGTTTTTTGTGTGGAAAATAAAAGTATTTTTACTTTCTCGTATACGTAGTATAGAAGAAGTCTTGTAATCGTCAAAAAATTCTACCTCGAGATTTTGACGGATTTACACGTTTTGGACCTCCCTGAGTCCAAAATTATCGTTTTTGGAATTATGTCTGTGTGTGTGTGTGTGTGTATGTGTGTCTGTGCGTTAGCACGATGACTTGAGTATGCTTCAACTTATGGCAACCAAATTTAACATGCATGTATGATACTAGAAAAAGCGTTTGTAAACGCAAAAATAAAATTATTCCATAATGCATGTATGACATCAAAATATAAGGTTTCTATCAACTTTTGATTCGTCGATCACGAAAGTTAAGTAACCAAGTGCGCGGTCGGTACTCGGATGAGTGACCAAAATTTAACATGTATGTATGACATCAAAATATAAGGTTACCATCAACTTTTGAGAAGTTTCCGGTATACGAGAAATTCAAGGGAGACCAGTCCCGATTTTTTTATTTGATAATATGTATTTAAGTGAGAATAATTATTTTTCATAACACAATCCTGCATAATGATGGCAACTATTATCTACTGTACAAACGCTGGAGTTGCTATGATATTGTACTTAACTATTAATCTACTTCAGATGCTGACTGTAGGTATGCAGTATAAAAAAACTATAGTATTGAAGTGTTTATAAAGTAATTGTGATGCCATTAGATGTTATTCTACTCTGCGTAAATTGCCTGCTTTGTTTCAATACCATTCAGTTTCTTCTTTCCTTCGTTATAGCCTTAATGCATTTTCAGCTTTTTCTAGAACTATCACAGTGTAATAAAAGTATGCTGAAATAACTATTCAATAAAAATAATCTATAAAGAGAAAGGCGTAACAGCTGCCACAAATTAATATTCAAAGGAAAGCGGCAAGCAGTCCTTTGTTCGAGCCAACACTCCAATAACATCTCTCGTGTCTTTAAATTACAAAGAGATTTCTTTAATGGAATAGCTGGAGCTCAATTCGGACCATATGCGCTTGTCAAACTGAATATGATGAATGATAACCCTTCTCCGCTGATTTGAATTCACGCTATTCATTATACAGTCGTGTTTTGTTATGAATTAGATTTTTAATGATATCGCCGCAAATATTACGCAATATTTTTTACTTCTTATTGTTTTAAGGTTTACGTGTTTAATAAGCTAAAATTTATATTTATATAAAAACGTCAATACAAGAGAAATTATTATATAAATGATCCAAATGCGTGGAAGAAAAATCTGCCCATAATTTGCGTATATAACTTAGTAATTCACCCATATAGATGTATCTATTGACCTGTAATGATATCTTGAAATCATTACCAAATTGCAAGGCGTGAAGTGTCTTTCCTCCTGCCGCCTCAGTATATAAATATAGTCATCTAATAAAATAATTATTTTCGTCCCGAAATGGTGGTAGTGTTTTTGACGATTTAATAGTGCTTAGCAATTTGTCTTTTTAAATAATTTTTTTTTTTGGTTTAAGAATTCGAAACAAAAAGTTTTCGGATTATTTTTTAAGGTTTAATATTTCTAGTCAATTCAAAATTGCAATACTTGTGTAGTGGAGATGGAGAAGTCAGTCGCGATTGCATTGTGTATCCATACAAACGTAAATTCACACGTTACAAAAAATATGAGATGTAGGTATACATTTCGTATATATGTCATAGTTTTTTTCATATTTTTCAGGCTCGCTCGCGTTCCTAAGATACAAATTCTGTACTTTAAACTCTAATTAGACGGATTTACTATAAAAGCTTTTTATGTTTTTATTTACCAACAACATTATTTTAATTGAATCAGTACAACATTCATAGGCATTCTTCGAGCGATTTCAAAACCATTTCTTAGTAACAATAGCAATAGTGAATAATTCGACTTTCATCATAGTTTTCCGGATAGCAACGAACTAAAGATTAATTGTAATAATAAGAAATTTAATTTAACTATTCTACTACAAAAGTTAACAAAGTTGAAGTCTGTTAAACAATCTACAACAAAGTTACTTAAATACAAAATAGGAGTCAATTAGTATCTATGGATAGGTAATTAAAAACATTTAAAAAAATGTAGCTAGAGTTGAATTACTACCAATACAATAGGCTATTAGGTTACAAAAAGTGATAATTTTAATTGTTATAATAATTTTCTACAACGCGTAATAAATACTTCAATTACACCAACCAGACCGAGCACTGTACTCTCTTGAAGACCTGGGACCTCTGAATTGGTCTGTAAACCACAGAGGTGGTTAAACTGCTTACTTTGACTGTGTGACAAATAGATTGGAACGAAGTTATAACCGGTTGGAACGAAGTTTTATCTGGACACAGACAGTAAGTAGTATATGCGCTATTGGATAACTGTCAACACTAAAAAAAGGGTTATGTCGAAAACTAGTGACTAAGAAGACTAGAAACGAACTTTTTCGCCTTCGAACGTCGTTCCAAAAGTCGCGTCCGCCATCTTGGATCTCGAAATAGTTGTTGTATTCGTAATAGGAACAGACGCTGCTCGCCGTACTCACTACTCTAGAGACTTTGATCTATCTATGGCCAGGGAACCCTCGAGCATGTGTTTCAGCCTTATTTTACCCATTCTACTAGAAAAATGCACTGAAAAAAATCGACTTGCCTCAGGCGGGACTCGAACCCGCATCTTCCGCAATCCGTTGACCAATTACGCCACCGAGACACTATTAGTCAACGTAGCCGCCCGGATTGCGGAAGATGCGGGTTCGAGTCCCGCCTAAGGCAAGTCGATTTTTTTCAGTGCATTTTTCTAGTATTATATTTACGCGTTTGTAAACGCAAAGATAAAATTATTCCTTACCCGTTCTAATTGTTTTTTTCTAGTGTCCCCTCTTAATTTTACTTACCATCTATAGCGAATTTAAAACAACTATAACACGACTTATGCCATCTCAGAGCCCTAATTTTCTCCCCCTGAAAGTCTCAATCGCCTAAGGGGCCAACGCTGAGAATCTAATGATCTGGAGTCACTACCTTTATACGCAGTTGACAAACTCGAAACCCATCTATTTAGCAATACCCCGTCGACTCCTTTGATCTCACATGTGTTGATTTCCAGCAAATCTAAAATCAAATGTGTGATTAATCTGTTGAATTAAACACGGCGCTTAGTCCCAATTTGATAACGAACCCTTTCAGCTGTTTTGAGTGGAAACTTACTAGACGCTTGAGTTTGTTATCAGAGATTTCTCTGATTGCTAATGAAATGCACTAAGTAAGTGATCCTAACTTTACTTAATATGATCTGATGTTGCTAATGAGTAATTGAGCGCTTTGCTTCCTCTTTCATTATTCGAACAGCTATGGAGTGGAACTCGTTGCCAAGGTCTGTTTTCCCGGATAAATATAATCTGTATATTTTTAAAGCCAGAGTGAACAAGCATCTTCTAGGCGAGCGTGTACCATCTTAGGCCACATCTTCGCGTTTGGCCACATCAGGTGAGATTGTGGCCAAACGCTCAACCTATCAAACATATAAAAAAAAATCCTAAAAAAAACACAAAATTATAAAACAAATTTTAACTAAGAATACATAAATATAAAATAACAAAACTCACAAAACAACATTTAAACAAATAAAACAAAAGAATATACAACATAACAAACCTTGATAACAGAATAAGCCAACAATAACCAAATTAAAGTCTATAACAGTAGAATAACACCAATGTCAACCCAAAAACTTATAAACCCTGAATGTAACAAAACAACACACACACAACACAAAACACCTTTATAAACAACACAAACACACACAAAAATTGACCTGTATTAAACTTAACTATAAGCCCACACTATGTAACAAGAATACTTAAAATACAACACAATACCAGCCTGAGGAACTGCTTTTATACAACACATAAGCACTAAATACCACTTTGTAAAACATGTAGCTTGCATGTCGTTATAAGGTATAGTCATTAGCCCTGAGACGCATACAGGCCACAGTCATTAGGCAACTTGTATTAGTACGTAAGTCCAAAACAGAAAAACACAAAATATAACAAATCTCAAAAAAATATGTACGGAAACCTCCTCGAATGTCGGCCGTGTACCGGATGCGTTGGTAGGTGGACTAACACAAGATTGACCGACGATCTGGTAAAGGTCGCAGCAAGCTGTTGGACGCGGGCAGTGCAAGACTGATTAGGTTGGAGATACTTAGAGAGGTGATGTCCAATAGTATAAAAAAAGTGCGGGTGTCTCTCGATTGAAGTATCATCATCATAACAGCCATTTTAATTCGACCCACTGCTGGGACACAAGGCTTCTCCTAGTTACCGAAAGAGGTTTAGGCAGTAGTCCACCACGCTTGCCTAATGCGGACCGCTGGACGGTGATCAATGCCCCTTTGCTGATCAATTAGTCGCTTTCTACGACAGCCATTGGAGGATTCTACTCTGCCGGCAACGATGACTTAATTTCTAAAAATCTATGTTGAATTTTACTTCCTCCTCCTTCACTCCCGCGCTGCCATCCCATCCGCTACTACGGAAAGGTCTAGCAACGTTATTCACCATTAGAAAGGCAACACTATGTAGAGTTATTTGAGTGTGGTCTTCTGTAGAAGCCTCAAATTCATGCGGCTAATCCGCTGTGTTCCCTTAAAATCTATAAATGTCAGGTGATTGTTATAATAAAAACAAATCAAATCTATTATTTTTATTTTTGTTTGGCAAGTTTAATTATGATTGAAATTGATACCAAATTAAATAGAAACGAAAAACATGGAAAAAAATCCTGTCATGGATAAGTGCTGAGACGGGACTTGAACCCGCGACCTTTCGCTATCCGGGCGACTGCTCTTCCAACTGAGCTACACAGGACTGTTCGACCACGACGAATTTAGCCATGTCTTTCGTTTTTTGATTGCGTCATCAAGCTGACGTATGCCTAACAATGTTAAAGATTTACATCTTTAACACCCGATGAGATATTTTTACAAATACCGTCGATCAGTTAAGTTAGACAATTTTGCTTATGTGAAATATTATTTTTATTTTTGTTTGGCAAGTTTAATTATTCACATGTGCAAAATTGTCTAACTTAACTGATCGACGGTATTTGTAAAAATATCTCATCGGGTGTTAAAGATGTAAATCTTTAACATTGTTAGGCATACGTCAGCTTGATGACGCAATCAAAAAACGAAAGACATGGCTAAATTCGTCGTGGTCGAACAGTCCTGTGTAGCTCAGTTGGAAGAGCAGTCGCCCGGATAGCGAAAGGTCGCGGGTTCAAGTCCCGTCTCAGCACTTATCCATGACAGGATTTTTTTCCATGTTTTTCGTTTCTATTTAATTTGGTATCAATTTCAATCATAAATCAAATCTACGTTATAAAAGGCTACTAAAACTAGATATAAAACTTATACACTACTAAATTACAGATAAAAGACTTCGCCTAGGTCTTCTGAAACAGGAAGTGTACCAATAACACTGTCTGCATTACCTCGCTGAATCGCGAGACTAATTATTTGCGCGAAATACAAATTAGCCTTATTGTCACTTACTGCCTCACGTAGTTGCTCTGTAATATCCCGAAAAAGTCGGTGACCCCATGCTCCCATTATTATAATAAGGTATTTTACACCATGAACGAAAAAATATAAAATTCATTTTTATGATAGATATTGCAAAAACTTAACGAGAAACATCGATATTTATTCATAGATATGCAATTTAAATTTTATAATTCAATTTTAAAAATCGACTTTCCCTAAATATGTCCCTAAAATCTTTAAAAGGCCGTTCGCCATATTGGAATGGAATGTGACGTGATGTCACTCCCCTAGAAAACAAAGTAGAGTTTGTATTGATTTTGAAATCGCAATTGTTTTGTTTACTAACGAAGTGACGTCACGGGTCGAAAAAGCATGGCGGCTAGCGTTTCCGCGCGAAATAAAACTAACTATTTAAGGCATTTTTAGTTTTCTGATATTGAAATAAAAATTCTACTGGTTAATTATAACCTCAGGATTGATTTAAAACAGTTTTCAAAAAATAGTTTAATACCCTATTTGTTAGTATGTAATAGATTTATTGTGTATAAATTAATAGCAACGACACCTACTACTCGGTCGTGACGGTGACAAGACGATGTCTTATTAAATTCAGCAGAAACCAATCCGGCCTATTTTAAAACAAGGACTAAATTTAGTCATGGCTTAAAACTAATGCTGTCACGTTTATTCGCTGAATGAAAGACAGGGGGAATTATATTTAGACTGTACCCTGTTTCTAGATACAGTTTCGCCGTATATTTTCTGCACGACTTCACACAGAATAAGCAGCTCTGGCAGATGCATTTTCCTTGGAGTAAGTTATCCTGTTTGCTTCTCCACAATATGATTTCGAATCGACATTCTATACACGTCTGACTGAAGTAGAACCCTCCTCGGGGATGCATGAGGTTTAAAGCAGATCCTAACAAAAGTTAAGGAGTTAATATATCTGTCGTAAATAGCTTTTAAATAATGACGTAATGATCGATGTTTTGTTCCTTTTCACTAAAATAACTATACTACATATAGAAGGGACTGCTTGGGGATGCCAATCGGGGCTACCTCACCCGTCAACGATTCTGAGCTTTCGAGTTGATTCAGACGTCACTCATACCTACAGTTGCGCGTGTACAAAATGATACATTGATTAACTAGGGCGGTAAAACGAAGAGTATTTGACGATTATCTGAGGCTTTCTTTTTTTCCACCCTAGGTATGCACCAAACTATATGTCACTCTCATACTAGGAATGTGGGATTATCCGTACGCGCAGCGTGCGCAAAATGCCACTCTCTGGTCAGGTGTGGTATGATGAATTTTTTTGTAGTAACTACAGCTGTGTGTGTGACTATAACGTTGGGAAACAAGCATACGACGCACCTGATGGTAAACAGTCATTGTAGCCTATAGACGGTTTGAAACCACAGAACAAATAAGAGGTTAGAAGTCGTAAGGAGCGGGGCACGCGCGCTGCTGGTTATGAGTAAACACTCATATTCGATCCATTTCGAAGACGGAAAATATTTTTAAAAAATAAATCTTAATCACCGTCTTGTGCTATTTTAACTGGCAGAAAGCAAAGTAAGAGTCATAATCTTACTAATGGAGACATTTCTTTTCACCGGTAAGTACAAATATACTGTTAAATTGAAAAAATATATTATAATGTCGCGTGTGGCGACAATGGCTCCTGTATTAACATCGCTTGATACGACTTCTCACCTCTTTTAGCTGTTCTGTGGTTGAAACAGTAAGGTCGTGTTAATCCTTTTTTATCTTTAACAGGAAGATTCTTGGTGGCAAACGAAGCCCGGTTGAAAGTGAAAGCGAACTTGGGTCCCTCGACCTCGTTTACTAAAGGATTGTTACTTTTTGGGTTTGGTGTCCCTTTTATCTAGGCGACAGGGCAACCTGACACTATTTGGAGGCACTCGGCCCATAGTGCCAGATGTGGCTTTATGTGTGACGATATGCTACCTAAGGCTCTGCTCAACCCCTCTTGGGACTGTGAGCGTGAGTGACATACAATCATGTCACGGTCAGAACACAATAATAGTGCATAAACTAAACATAACACATAACTAACACCAACAGAGAAGCTTTAGAAGGAAACTTCCCAAATGAATATAAAGCAAGTACACAACACGCATATAAGAAAAATATTAGACAAAAACACAAACAACTATCATTTACAAAAAATACATCTTACATTACAACTACATACGTCGAATAGGGGAACAAAATAGCATTTATTACCTTAACAAGAATCAATATTGGAAATAAATCAATCACTTTTGACGGAGTACAAATAAACATATAATAAGTTACCTTCGTACATAAAAAATGCAGAGACGTTGTTAAACTGTTAAAAGTGTGTTTAAATCCAAATTAGACAAATATATCAATAGCAACTATAGTATGTTTAAATAAACCATCAGATTTATCGTTTACCATAATTACCTTGCGTTATGTGTCATGATAACGATTGTATTATATTATGAATTCTCATGTAAGTGGCAATTGTCTTAACGCTAATAATGATCTTTAAGCTGAACATTCGATGTTGTGCTAAAACAATGCAATTTTTACAAAACCTCAATATCCCAGTCATTCAAAAGTATTTCTTTTATCGCGTTGGCTTATTGTACTTAACCCTTCGTTTGCCCAACGCTAAGTTTGACATTAGCTCTCTGGTCACGTGTCGTCGATTTTCGCGTTTCGCGCGTCCCCGCGAATTCTTATTTTTATCGCGATTTTACGGCGACATTCGTATTGTAAGAATCCAAATGGAAGTTTACGATTTTTTTTTGTTTAATAGCATGGCAATTCAGCGTGTTTCGTGTGAACGATTTCGCGAACGTTTACAGAAACACATTGCTGTGTAAAGATGAAAATGTTTGAAAGGAATCATTGTTACGCTCGAATGTTCAGAATCTTTAATGTCTATAGTTTGCGAAGTACTATCATCAAATACCTTTCAAAAAATACTTCTTTCAGTTGAATATAAATTACTTTCAATTGAACGCCAAAAAAATTTAAACATAAATTTTCAACTCTTGTTCTACACTGGATGAAGAGGAAGTCTCAAAACATTTACAGTATTTTTTATCTCACGAACGGAGGTGACTGTTGTGTGTATCAGTGTCGACACAGAATGAGTGCGCTGGCTCTAACGCACACATATATAATGTTCTAACGCATACAGGCTAAACTCCAAAGCCAAAACTTAAATGTTTGCATCCACTTACTGCATTACAGAAGCGTCGGTGGCGTAGTACGTAAAAGCGTCGTCTCCCACCCGGGAGGCACTGGTTCGATCCCCGCCACGTACCAATGTGTTTTCAAATTTTGAATTCATATGTACGTTTATTCGACGCTTTTACGGTGAAGGTAAACATCGTGAGGAAACCTGCACTCACCTATGAAGAAATTCTTAGGTTGTGTGTGAAGTCAACCAACCCGCACTTGGCCAGCGTGGTTGACTAAGGCCTAATCGCCCCTAATGTGGGGTAGGCTCGAGCCCCTCGGTGGGGACATTATATGAGCTGTTGATGTGATACAGGCAATACTAGAGTCTGTGCTAGAGTCCCCAACCGTTTTGTTTTCTCAGGACATGTCCTGGTTTTGGAAAATGTCTGGATAATTTTAAGCGCCCTGATAAGGTCATGTAAGCCACACTTCCTATTTTTTAACACAAAAACTCAACTTACCACACTATGATGTCTTTCAACTATTGTCGCGTAGCGCTTTCCCTTTGCTACCCCGAAGCTTTCTACTACTTCGTTATCTAATTGTGTGGGAACATAGTACTCTATTACTGCGTCCTGTTTTCAAACCGTGTTGGAGCGCTAATATCTTCGGGAGCCCTCGGCAGCGTTCGGCGATTCTCGGTCGGAAACTGCGGGCGCCACTTAGCACAACCTCTTCTCAGGTACCGAACATAATTCTCGCTCACGATACATACTTCCTTTACATTACTTTTGAACTAGTGAACCTTGTATATATTCCTCAGATATACAACGTATAATAGAAATGACGCGTCATGAATGTAATTTGTTACTAAGTTTATGTCGGTCATTTATTATTTAACCTATTTTAACAATGACACTTTACTTTCTCGTGTACGTAGGATAGAGGAAGTCTTGCAATCGTCAAAAAATTCGAACTCGAGATTTTGACCGATTTACACGTTTTGGACCCCACTGAGTCCAAAAATACCGTTTTTGGAATTATGTCCATGTGTGTGTGTCTGTGCGTTTGCACGATAACTCGAGTATGCTTTAACTTATTGCAACCAAATTTGACATGCATGTATGACATCAAAATATAAGGTTTCTATCAACTTTTGAGTCATCGATAACGAAAGTTAAGCAACCAAGTGCGCGTTCGGTATTCGGATAGGTGACCAAAATTTAACATCCATGTATGACATCAAAATAAAAGGTTTCTATTAACTTTTGAGTCGTTTCCGGTATACGAGAAAGTCAAGGGGAGACCACTCCCGATTTTTAAGTAAACTATTTATCCTCATTACAAACGCATAACATAGAAACCTACGCACCGCGCGCGCTACGATTACAAGCAAACTACTTTCTGGGTGTAAGAGGCTTTTGTTACACCTTGTATAAATTCCTCTTTAATTTAACAAACGGTCCTTCGAGCCATACCTATATTAAATAAAAGTGGACTGTATATCGTTCTGTGATAGTCGGTCGTAGGCTGCGGCCGCCCAACAAACTGATTGTTCTGGTTGTCTCAACTTTTAAATCTTCTAATCCTGTTTTTTTTTTAATTTGAAGTTTGGCACCCTAATCGACATACAGCCATGTCTCACCCGCGCGTAAATAAGAATACTGTGATTAAAATATGACCAATTCCGAATTATACAATATACAGAACCCTAACAACTCAGCATCTAAGACGAATATCCCGAAAATCCCTTACACCATATGAAATTATTTACTTACCTAATATAGTTTGTTCGTGATTCCAGTCACGTCCATGCCTTGGGTGATAGAGCGATGTTTCCCATTGTGTGGAATACGCTTACTGTAAAAAATCGAGAATAATGTATGTACTTACCAATTTTATGACGCTACAAGAAAAATGGAATTGTTGCTTTTTGACGGCTGTTTCCTTTATGCATTAGGTTTATAAATGTGAAATCTACTTTTTCTAAGAAAGTTCTAAACAAAAACAAAGCTCCTAGCAGCATATTAACAAAACATATTCTATTTCCATTTCAAACACATTTCTAAATTGAAATTCCTAATTTCCTCATACCGTCTTTTGTTTAATGGAACAGGTTCGAATTTCAAATTAAAAATATTCTAAAAGTACAGAAATCAATCAACAACGCGAATCATTCGAAAGTCGATTAACTCAGTTTTCCTCAAACAAGAAACTTCTTAACAAAATTGGCAATTACAAAACAGAGATGAATTAAGTAGGTAATATTATATTACAAAGTTGCGTCATTTGGCGCACTCACTCCATAATGTCGGGTAATTTCCATGAAAACTTTCATTTATAAGAACCGAAACAATATTGTTTAGTCAGTGAACGAAATAATGGTTTACTGCCCCAAGAACAAAGGTCTCTATTACAGTCATGCTTTCCTATCGACGATGTATATGCATGAAAATAGTTGCATATACCGTAATATACTTAAAAATATGAAATAGGAAAACTATCTTACAAGATTAATTACTGAAATTATTGTCGAAGAGGGCTTGTGTTTCCCGTTAATTAGCGTTGGCACGTGACAAATGAAAATATAATTAATTAATATATCTACACCCATGCTTTAAATCCTCTGTAAAAGATTCTGAAACAGTTAGCTTAATGCCAACATTAAAACAACCCAATGTCCTAATAACCATTATATCATCCAAATGGACGATATAATGTTGTATATATCACTCCTTTGCTTTTTCGATCCCTTCCGCGCAAAGGGTTTGCTCATCAGACAGCCATAATACTTATTAGCCAATGCGTGGTATGTGTATAAATTTCACAATCCGGGCGGACGCGTTGACCAATTACGCCACCGAGACACTGCTTTTCGCTGTCGAAATTTGTCAGTGATTGGTGCTTATGTTTTTATGGTAAACATTGTTTCATCAAATCTTTGAAATTTGCACTTCTAAGACCCGAACGAAATATTTTTGCAAATATTTGACGCCCAGTAGGGTGTCCCAAGACATAAGGGGAATTTTTTTTTTCCTGAATTTAAATACGCATACCCTCTTATTTTTTTCCATTTGATCCCAATAGATCATATAATAAATACTATTGTGATTGGACACCGGCAACCCGTGCCGACTTGACGTCAAACATACAAAAAAATTTTTGTATGGAGTTTAATAGGAAAATATTTAAGACCTTGATATTTGTTGGATAAATAAAATTAAAACTACCCAAAAAATCTATTATGCACTTATTTATATTTAAAACGGTTCATTTATTAAATTTTCCCTTTAAAGTTTATTTTTTACAGTCAGAAAAATCTTCCGGTATTCGTAAACACATTGTGACAAAACTTGTGTATTGTTCCTTCTCGACTGTGATGGAAATCATGCATTATCTTAACTACTCTTTCAGTTGTATCGTTCACTACCCTCAGAGACGACGTCTTCTTTCTAGCTTTTTGAAAATAGGCATTATTTGGCCACTCAGAGGACATTCGTTAAGAAAAGTGGCATAGTTTTTAGACGATAAAACAGAGACTTGCTGTTGACAGCAATGAAGTCGTAATTTTTTCCCTCTGAAAAAAAAAACACTAAATTATGACACAATTATCATTGAAACAATCCATATTTTAACCTGTTGGTTGTCACAACACAGAATTTATAATTTATCTTCTAGATTTCAGTCTACAATCATATTCATTAAGCAGCCACTTGTTGTCTTCCTGAAGAGCTTTCCATTCATAGCCCCGCAATAATTTTTTCTTTATTCCCATAAGATATAATTATTGAAAATTGGAAGATATTCTTCTTTTGATTTCCGAGGATCTGAAGCAGGCAACAGTTTGCCATTCCAGTGAAGATTTACAACATCGGGTACCTCGTTTTGAAAATAAACTTTTATGACTTTCGCGGGATTCTTCCGTTTCTCCTTTCAAATTCTTGGAATCGTAGCCTTACTTATTAGAAACTTAACAATATTTCATCCCAGCGCCTCAAAAGTAGCTTCAACAATGAATACTGAGTCGTCTCATACTTAACTGGCACCTGTCTTTTAGTAGTCGCAGCGACTAACTTAAGAGTATTAAAGTCTTTTCGCAGCGACGTTTTCTGGTGACTGGTTTCAGGTTGAGTACCTACTCCGTAGTGGTAATCTTCTAAATTTGTAATCAGTCGTCTTGTAATGGTTTATAAGATGAAACAAAAATTTCTTTAGACAAACTTCGAAGATTTATAACGATGAATTTCATAGAAAATATCACTTTACGACGTAATCGAACTAAATCAGACTCGATTACAAATACATCAGTTGCAAACATGTCAATAGAAGAAATTTTAAATGAATCCACCAATAGTATGCCCGATGTGTCCCTCGATGCTACTAATATTGATCAAATATTTCAACTACGAGAAGAAATTGAAAAATTAAAATTACAATTATGTAGTGCACATGCTGAAATTGATTCCTTGTGTATTGAAAATAATAATCTAAAGCGTATGAATGAGGATATAACCAAAAAATCAGAATTATATAAAAAAGTTGCGCAAAGCCCTATACCGAAGAATACGACACCAAAAACAAAAAGGAGCAATAAAGAAATGACGGATAAACAAATACAAACGGAGCAACAAGATAGCGTTACTAAAGAGGTGATTATTCAAGAAAAGAGAGAAACGAATGCAAATCAAAGCCGACCTTCGAAGAATGGAAATAGACACAAAAATAAGAAAGTAAATGCAGTTAAACATCGACTTCATGTTCTTAGCTCAAACAACAAAAATAAAGTCCTGGAAACGCTCCAACAAACTTTTAAGCGCAATCAATATAACGTTTGCCATTACTTAAAACCCCATTGTAGCCTTCTAACCTTAATTGATGACACAGTAAACATTACAAAGAACTTAACAAAAATGGATTATTTTGTGCTGATGATTGGTGAAGAAGATTTCAAAAACACTCACGAGTATTTTAATATAATTTTTAGTTTAAGGGATGTGCTGCAAAAAATTAATCATACTAACGTTATACTTTGTTTACCTACTTATAAGTGTGCAGCTTATAAAAATATGTTTAATTGGAGAATTGAGAATTTTAATAATTTACTGTACCTCGACATAGCTACTCACGAATATGCTTACCTTCTTGACTCAAATCTTAACCTTGACTATAGTTATAAAATGTTTAATACTAAGAATGGTGATGTTAACAACTTTGGTATTAAAACTATACTTAATGACCTTTATAAATTAGTAAATGAAATAGAAATGTCTAGCATTGATTTGTATGAAAATTCATCAATAGCAAATAATACTCTGACAAATACTAAAAATGAAGAATTGTCAATATCATCTTCTGATTTTTTTCGTCAATGAATACCTTTTAATAATGCATCAAAACATTGCTAGTGTATTTGCAAAATCTGACGACCTTTTAGTATGTATAAATGAAGTCTCAGAAAAAAATAAATGTATAGACGTTATTTGTTTAACAGAGCACTTTATGCAATCCGGATATGAAAATTATTTAATCATACCCAATTATTATCTAGCAGATAGTTTTTGTAGAATATCTAGTAAAAGAGGAGGAGCCTGTATTTTATTAAAAAATGGACATCATTGTAAACCTATCCCTGATGTTAAACGAACTTCGGTTGAAGGTATTTTTGAATGTTGTGGTGTGGAATTATGTGGCTATGATTTAATTATTATATGTGTGTACAGAGTTCCTAGTGTAAAACACCTAAATCAGTTTTTTGAAAAATTATCCGTCCTTCTTTGCAAAATAAATAAATTTACTAAAAAGCATGTAATAATAGCTGGTGACTTTAATGTAGATATACTTAAAAAAACTAGTGTTGTCTTGGACTTTGAATGCTTATTGTTGAATCATAACTTGAAACTACAAATACGAGAACCTACTCGGTTGTCTAGTGGCACTTGCTTGGACAATTTTGCTCACAATATTAATAAAAAGGGTTGCAATACTGAGGTTATTGAATTCGGTTTATCTGACCATACAGCACAGTTACTAAAATGTCTAGTAAAAAAATATTTCCTCATTGATAAATGGAACATTGCACGTCGTGACTACAGTAAGGAAAATATGATCAAATTTAAGAACTGTTTACGAAGTCTTTCTTTCTCGGACATCTACAAAGAAAATAACCCTAATAAAGCTTATGACATTTTTATAGAACAATTTAAACTATTTTATGATCTTTGTTTTCCGAACATAAATATAACTGTAAAAATAAATAAAAAAGTGGCTTGGTTATCACGTGGTATAAAAATGTGTAGTAAGAAAAAGAGATTACTTCTGTGGCGATGTAGATTGAAGCCTACCAGTTCGAATAAAGCTGAACTTAAAAAATATAATACTTTATATAAGAAAATAATTAAACTTACACGTCGCGCTCAAAATGACTATAAAATTAAACAATCAAATAATAAGTCAAAAAGCGTTTGGCAGATAGTAAACAATAGTAAGAAAAATAAATCGCACGAAACAATTAATACATTAAATATTGACGATAACATTAGTATAACTGACTCTGAAGAAATTTGTAATAGCTTTAACAATTATTTTGTAGACAAAGTAGAACCCATAACATATAACAATTTAAAATATTACTATGACATTACGAATATTATTAATTCAATGTTTATGCCCCCGGCGCTACCATGTGAGATACTTAATATAATAAGAACTTTAAAAAATACCAAGAGTGTGGGATATGACGATGTCTCTACAAAAGTAGTGAAATTCGTTGCAGAATCATTATGTGACCACTTAGCGCACATTCTCAATATGGCAATAAGTGCTGGCGTCTATCCGGAAAAGTTAAAAGTAACCAAGGTAAAACCTGTATATAAAAAGGGAGATAGAAAGCTTATGGAAAACTACAGACCAATTGCTCTTTCATCATTATTTTCTAAAATTTTTGAAAAATATATTTATCATATAATGCTTTCGTTTATAGAAAAGAACAATATTTTGGCCAAAGAGCAAAAAGGTTTTCGTAAGGGCAAAACAATCAACATGGCTATATATGATTTTTTGGAAACTGTAATGAAAAATATTGACAAAAGAAATCCAGTCTGTGCCATTTTCTGTGATATGACTCAGGCTTTTGACCACGTTGACCATGACAAATTACTATTTAAATTAAATGCCTATGGAATAAGAGGTAATATTTTAAAACTTCTTGAAACTTACCTAAAAAATAGAAAACAATATGTCGAAATCTCAAAGATATGTATAACATCTAAACGTGAAATAATATACACATCCTCTCAGCGTACCATTACATATGGCGTCCCACAGGGAAGTGTTTTAGGGCCGTTACTATTTTTATTATATATTAATGATTTACCGAAGGCAGTTAAAAAATCTGTATCCCTTTTTGCTGACGATAGTACGGTCACTATTGACTGCGAGAATAAAGAATTTTACGAGAGTGATGTAAATAGAACATTAAAATCTATTATAATGTGGTTAGACAATAACAATTTGAAGATAAATCTAGAGAAGACCAAATTGATGCATTTTAGTCAAAGAATACCCAGTTTTAAAATGAACATTCATTATAATGCTAATGAAGTTAAGGAAACACATGTATCGACTTTTTTAGGTTTGGCAATTGATAATAAATTGGATTGGAAGTTACATGTAGAAAAAATATCGTTAAAAATAAGCAAGGCCTCATATGCACTGTACAAACTGGCACCAGTTCTTAATATAGATGGGTTGATTACTGCCTATTATGGAACAGTAGAATCTATATTAAGATATGGTATTATCTTCTGGGGCAACTCGGTAGATAAAGAAATGATTTTTAAAATCCAGAAACGATCAATACGATCAATGTTTGGTTTAATTCCTATTGATAGCTGTAAAGATTACTTTAAAAATTACAAATTGTTAACATTGCCATGTTTATACATATTTGAAGTAGCTGTGTTTGTGAAAACAAATCCAGAATTATTTAAAACCGAGTTATATATCAGTAATCGAATAAGAAAAAATAAAAATACAAAGCTTTGTGTATGTAATGCAAATACGGCACTTATGCGTAATAGTATCTTTGGTATGGGCCCGACTATATACAATAAGTTGCCAATAACCATAAAAGAGCTCAATTTAAATGTATTTAAAATAAGACTAAAGAATTTCCTTATAGAAAAATGCTATTATACCGTAAATGAATATATATTAGATAAAGATTTACCTACTTTATAATAATGTAATATGTAATATTTTATTTTTATTGTTTTTGACCATAATTACAATCCTAATAATTTAATTGATTTTTATATTATCATCCATAAAATAAGACATTTTGTGTAAATCTTGACAATAGCTACTTATAATTTGACAGAGATTAAAATTAAATTCATTGACATTGTAACTGTGTAAATATGACCAAGCATTTGAGGACATTGACATATATGTATTTTTTTTTTTTTGTAATAATTGACATAATTTTATTCTTAATCATAATTGTATAACATATTTTTTATTTATAATTTGCCCATATTTTTGACATTGTAACTAAGTAATTATATTATATTATTTTGACATTATAATTAAAGTAAAAAATTTTGACATTTATAATTATGATTGATTGACATAAGGAATAATTAATATTGAATGAATTTGTAATTTTGTATGCCCTGCCAGGCCAAACATGTAAGGACAATTATGAACCCTAACACCTGCATTTAATGTATACTCATGTTTGACAAAATAAATCATTATTATTATTATTATTATTAAGATAATCTCAAAAAAGGTGGCGAAGAGAAATACCTTTTTGAGAAGTAATAGGTTTTTTTCCCACCCCAGCTAAGAGGCCACGACGACATGGCTCTCTTTGCTAATGAAAGAAGATTAGGTCTTCATTTATTAATTCAAGGGCATTGGCATATGCAATATCAAATGAATTATCTTAGTTTTTGACAAACTTTTGATGACGTTCTAAAATCTTGTGTTTTATGAGCATTTTTTGCTAGTCCCTCCAAACTTGTCATAAATTTACATGTTACTTCACAGAATTAGGCGAAGATTTAGTATTTTTATGCGCTTTATACCATTGGAATAAAATACTCGCTAAATTGTAAGATTTACACTTTAATTGACCGTTAAATTCACTTACCGAGGATATTGTAGAACATAACTTCCAGAACTTCCATTAAAGGACTGTTTAGAACCCGATATTTTTGTGTTATACGACTCCTATTACAAGTATACTCTTTCGATAACTGCGTGATACTAACGGCCTCTTGATTGAATGAGAAATAATAGCATTTGCACGTTATTATATGCGTCTCAACACGTTAGCTCGCTGACGTCTTTATAGATAAGTACTAACATGTTTCGATGCAAGTCGGCACGGGTTCCCGTGGTCCTATGTCAATGAAATTTTATTTATTAGTGTTTTGTCATCATTGAAACAAAATTAGAGGGTATGCGTTAAAAAATAACTACTTTGATTTTTTTGGGACACCCTAACGCCCAGTTAAGATGAAACTACCTTACATTATGGAATAATTTTATTTTTGCGTTTACAAACGCGTAAATATTAATACTAGAAAAATGCACTGAAAAAAAACTTACTTTTTTGTTTAATTAATAACCCCCA
The DNA here is from genome assembly GCA_955850985.1 of Elophila nymphaeata. Lineage (NCBI taxonomy): Eukaryota > Metazoa > Arthropoda > Insecta > Lepidoptera > Crambidae > Elophila > Elophila nymphaeata. The sequence continues at coordinate 5,897,356 of OY039081.1, forward strand.
AATCGGACAATACAGAATGTAAATTGAATTACTACATTAAATATTTTTATCATTATACTTAGTTTATTTGTCAGTTATTAAACTTTTCATTAATTTTAAGTTGTTAGAACTCTCCATGGTTTCGGAACCTTTTCAAAAGGATTCATATCAATGGTTGTAGATAAAGTCTTGTATACAACTGTTTATAATTAGGTATTAAAATACTCATATGATACTATTATCACCCTTGGCTTGTGTGATAAACCCACGTTCGTGTTTTAATATCCCTCATTATAAAACCGTTGCATAAAAAGATATATTGTTCGACGTCTCCCACTATCAACCACAACACTGTATCTATTTGCTGTTCCGTTGTCTGCCTTTAAGAAAGGAATACGCTTTTTACTTTCTCGTACGTAGTAGAGAAGTCTTGAAATCGTCAAAAAAATCGACCTCGAGATTTTGACGGATTTACACGTTTTGGACCTCCCTGAGTCCAAAATTTAACATGCATGTATGACATCAAAATATAAGGTTTCTATCAACCTTTGAGTCGTTTTCGGTATACGAGAAAGTCAAGGTGAGACCAATCCCGATTTTTTTTGAGGTATTTTCTCCGATAACTCGAAAACGCTGGGATCGATTTAAAAACATATTTTTATTTTTGAAAGAGTATACTTTCCAATTCCAAGTCTCTCATGAAAATCTTACATGACTCGACTCATTGAGTTTTTTAAAATAGTGAAAATACGCAGTCGCCATAAATATGATTTTTTCCAACTGTACCAACTTTATACGTCGATATCTTCGATAGTTAAAGACCAATTTCGATTTTTTTTTTTCTCAAAGCCAAAGTCTTGAGATATTTTCCTGAAAATTTAACAGTTTCGAACGTGGGTATTTACTAAACAAGTAGTCTAAACAATTAGTTACTGAAGGGTGAAACTTGCAAATTACTTTACAAGTAAAACCGCGAGTTGCAGCTTGTACTTTCATATAATTTTCTTGTTTCAAACTTGAGGTATTAGGACATGGTGCTTAATAACGCCTATGATTTATTGAGAGTTGCATATTCCGGAGATACGGTAATCGTTTCGGGAATACACGCCTACGAACGATATACGAATATTCCTTGAAAATTTAGAAAATTTTGATAATTTGTTTAAGTAAAAATCTGCAATTATTATGTATATTAAAAAAAATACCGTTACCTAGTATCCATAACACAAGTTCTTAATGATCCTTACTTCGGGGTGTGAGCGTGGAATGTCTCGGTATCGTAGTGGTTGACGCAGTCTTCCGGATTGCGGAAGATGCTGGGTTCGATTCCCATCCTGGACGGTAATTTTTTCCGTGTATTTTATAATTTTAAAAATATTTGCGTGTTTGTTAACGGAAAAATCAATTCCAAAATAATGAGATCTATAATTTTATGAAATGAAAAAATCTGTTCGCCATAAAAAATATTTATTTTTATATATAAGTAGCACAATAATACTGTTAACATTATCATGGCGACAGGTTTTGTTAGACTGTGGTACCTAAACCGAGTACAAAGTACTCCCTTGGGCATCGAACCCGGGACCTCTCGATCTAATTCGAATAAGACGAATGACTAGACTTAAGAGGCGGTTATAACTCTTGTCTTAATGACGAAAGCTTATTTATTTATTTATTGATCACCAATATCATCATAATCAACAGCTCCTAATATAATATTCCCACCGAGGGTCTCGAGCCTACCCCACATTAGGGGCGATTAGGTCTTAGTCAACCACGCTGGTCAAGTGCGTGTTGGTCGACTTCAGGCAACCACGCTGGCCAAGTGCGTGTTGGTCGACTTCAGGCACAAGAATTTCTTCATAGGTGTGTGCAGGTTTCCTCACGATGTTTTCCTACACCGTAAAAGCGTCGATTAAACGTACATATGAATTCAGAATTTGAAAACACATTGGTACGTGGCGGGGATCGAACCAGTGCCTCCCGGGTGGGAGACGACGCTCTTACACACTACGCCACCGACGCTTCCGATCACCAACATAATAAAATATAATAAACGCAATTGTGGTAATAGCACAGATAATATAATATCTACTATACCTACTAGGTAATAGATAAGGCTACTTAAGCTTAATGTTATTACAATTATAGGTGAAGACCATATCGATAAAGAAGAAAAGAACATTGTACCTAAATTGAATTTAACAATACAGATGCGAAAATTTAAAAATCAGATACAAAAACAAAAAATACATATAACGTCTTTTCCCTGACGATACAAAAATTAAAAAAAATCAGAGAAGTGACTTTCTGAACTTACGAAAGCCATCCGTGAAGAATCCATGTCTCTCTGATCTTAGCCAAGCTGTTGAACTCGCTGATAAGAATAGTTCACCAGAATATTGTATCTCGTAGCGCGAGGTAGTTTTAAAGGTGTTAAAAAAGACAGACTTCCTAGTAATTCGGGAGCCTCAAGGATGCCATTCGCTAGCTTGTACAGGACTAATAAGTCACGCAAGCGTCTTCGATCTGAAAGGGGTAGAATTTTGAAATAATTCAGCCTATCGTCGTATTTTTGAATTTTCTTGCCCAATTTACAAGAGCATGTAAGATGCCACAAAAATCTCTTTTGGACACTTTCCATTTTTTTTATATTATGTCTTAAAATAGATAGAGCTTACTGTAGAACTGATTTAGCCGTGTGATGCCGGCAGAGTAGAATAACATCACCCCTTATCCTCCAATGGGTGTCGAAGAAGGCGACTAATGGATCAGCAAAGGAGTATTGATCACCTTATATTCCGTCTACAAATCCGCATTGGGCAAGCGTGGTGGACTACTGCCTAAACCTCCTTCGATGACAAAGAGAGGCCTTGTGTCCCAGCAGTGGTATAAAGGCTGTAGTGATGATACTGTAGCACTCATAATATATTTGCACTCTTTCGTTCGCTGCTCGCTTGTAGACTTGTCCAAACCACTTGGCTCAACTTCCGCTAAACTTTCAATGAAATTGTATCGGATACCTGCCAACGCGAGATTGCGGCTGGATACGCTAAATTATAGGGTGCGCTATCAGAAATATGTTGGCTCCCGAACTCTTTTCAAAACTTCCAGTTAATTTACTGAGTCTACGAGGTTTTTTTAGCTCGCCGCTAATCCAACTTGCAGCAGAAAGGGGTGATTTTGTATTGGTAGACTGGGGACGACTACTTATAGTGCAGAGTTATTTTTTTACTACTAAAAAGGTCTTCTACAGTGTCCCTTTTTGAGGTGAACGGCCTCTTGCTTGCACAAGAGTTCATTGATTGGCCACTCTCGCCTGCGCAGGGCGCTCAATCACTGATAGGCGTTTAAAATTTAAAAAATGCCAAAAAGAGACGGGCTGCCTGAGTTTGTTTTTGTAACTATAAATACCACGCAAATTGTATATCCTTTGATTTCTAGTTAAATTTTCTAAAATTTAAGACTATTTTGAATAAAAATATTGCATAATATTAACTGACAAGCATTTGAAACCAGGAATAAGGTAACTTTCGACTTAAATTTTTCGTAAAGTAATAAAAAAACAACTAATAGATCAAAAAATTAAAAAAGCTGAAAATTACTATATTTATTTACCTTCCGTCTTAATCGCCAAGTCCAAAATTACGAACAACCATCATAGAGGAGAGCCGAATGAATTTTTATAAGACTTAATCCGTTTGTAGTTTGAAGGCGGTTTTTTTTTCTTATAAATATTTAAATAATCAAATTATCTACTTACAAGATTAATAAATTTTTATGAAAATAGATCCGCTAGTTTCCAAGATTTGTATTTTTTTTTTATTTTGGTAGGGCAAGGTGCTTTCAATATTTTAAAATACATTTTAATTAACATATTTTGAAATGTTCTCAGTTATTTATTGTGTAAGTAGGTAATCTAGTTTCATAAGTACATTTTTTTCAAAATTTTCTCTTGTTTGTTTTTAATAAATAAATAAAATAATCAGTATGTCTAACAATGACGAAGAACTACTTACACTTAAAACAGAGTAGATAGGTTTCGATTAAATCTCTGGTAAAAAACGGCATCTTTTTACTTGCTCTCCAATATAAAGCTTTAATTCATTACTTAAGTTAGGTAATCTAACTTAGAATAATAATCTCTATTTTCACAAGCCAAATGTTTAATTCTCTTTGTTCGAAGCCACAGTCCATTACAAAGAGTGCTTCGACCTCTGACACTACGTGTAGACACGACGGCCAGAGTACGGTGACCTTGTCAGCCTGATGCCTCTATATACTTCACTTCAGATACCTTACAATATAGTCCAACTAATCTAACTAGTCATTAATGCTTAAAGCAATATTATTATACTAGCGTCTGCCCGCTTAGTATAAATTACTACTACTGTTACTATAAATTACTAGTATAAATAAATACAGATGTATAGGCTATATTATTATATCGTTTCATTAAAATCCATTTAGTAGTTTTTACGTGAAAGAGTAACAAACATCCATACAAACTTTTGCGTTAATAATATTAGTGGGATTGATATTGTAAGATCTTCAAGAAGACATAATCCAATGAGTTAGGTTAACGGAAGACTTTTCAAAAGATATTTTATTACCCATGCATAGAAAAGTCTGTAAATTAATTATATTGTCTTTTAAGTAACCGCTCTAGTATATTGGTTCGCCTGTCTTTACCCTGAAGTTCCAGGTTTGATTCCCATAGAGTAAAAAGGACAATGGCCATTTAAAGCTCAAAATTTAAAAAATGTACAGAAACCATAATTAGCGGTAAAGCACGCACTTGAAAAACTTAAGGTATAGTTCCAATGAGTTAGGTAACATATTTTGCAAGGGCGCACTTATCTCTGAATCTATACTAATATTACACCTAAAGCTGAAGAGTTTGTTTGTTTGGACGCGCTAATCTCAGGAACTACTGGTTCGAATTTAAAAATCCTTTTTTCTAAGATAGTCCATTCATCGAGGAAAGCTTTAGGCTAGACAATAACCGAAATGAACTCTCGCTCCATGCCACCCTCGCCTTGCAATGCACCTGCTAGGTGCTTCTTCGCGCCTTTTTTGAGTTACCCATGATTGTAAGAAGAATTTTTGATTGTGTAACAAAAGAAATAAGTTGGCAAATGATTTTTTACATTTCTGGGGTAGCCACTGTATGAAAACGTAATCCAGCCCGCCTAGCATGACCACCGACACACGATATGATATAGCCATTTATCGCGTTGAACTGTCAAAAATTATTGGATATAACCGTCAACTTGAAATTTTATCGAAACTGCGAACATGTATAACCTTATACATGTTCGCAGTTTTCAAGATTGCGGTTATATCTAATAATTTTCGACAGTTGCAACGCGATAAATGGCTATATCATATCATATCATATCGTGTTTCGGTGGTCATGCTAGGCGGGCATCACGAGTAGTCCTTAAGAAGAAAGGAGGGTATAGGATTTTAGGGAAAAAAGCTCCTCAGAACACTCGCCGTGGTACAAACGGTAAATTACTAACAAAATGCAGATTAAAAAAACAGATATACTTGTTATCTTACATACACGCAATATAAGTACACAGTACAGACAAATATTTGGGCTATGTCTATGACCTTCGTACTCCTCTTATCCCATCATTATCTGATATGATCTCTCAGACAAACTACGAGCATAGGGCTCTCTAATTAATGTCCCATTTTAAGCGGCCACTTTTCAGTTCCGTAGGTCATCACGGCAACACACACGTATTCAAGACTTTCATCTTGAGACTTGGATGTAAATTAATAAGCATCGAATACCAGATTATTTTAGTAAAGTTGTTTTATTGTTAGATAAATTTTGAAGAGCAAAATGTTATAAAAAGTTCTAATTAATAAACTAAGGTGTAAAGCGTCACAAACTATATAAACAGAAAGAAAGTTGGAAAGCTATTTTACTGCTTTACTTTGTAAACACAAATGATTAAAGGATAATAAAACGCTTGTTACAACTTCGTTGAACTCGTCACAAGTATTTTATTGTAGTGTAAAGAAATAATGTTTATTTCGAACCCTTACGGAAGACTGCCAACAAATTTTATTTCTTTTTTTTTAAAGACATTCCAGTAAACTGAGACAGACATACAAAAGAATTATTAATTCTGTGGCATCTCGTGTGCGCGAGATGCCTATACATATTTAATTTATTTAATACCTATAAATATTTACATTGTTAAAATACTTAGGCTTGTTTAGAACTTCCGTAAGTTCTCGCGGAGTCGTACCAAATATGACCGTGCAGAGAGAAAAATTACTTTCATTGGGGGTCCGTTTTGTAAATAAAATGACCGTCGCGGTCCAGACGGTGTAAATGCTCAAAACAAAGCCGCCCCCCACCCCCCGCCGTCACCCCTGGCCCTACCCTTAAGAAATGTCGAATGTGTTGATACAATATCAATGAACAATTAAACGAATGGGGGTTCGGGAACATTATTTTATTAGATAGTAAATAAGCAATTAATCAATGAGAAAAATGTCATTTTTTGCCCTGAACTATCCGTCCAAAGTTTGAACTAAAGTTTGTGCAGGCTACTGTCAATAAATCTTGGAGATATTCATCGGTAAGAGTTATTTAAGTGTAAAATATTTTGTATTGTTAACACACGGTCCGCACAAAAGAGGTTGGCGGTCCGGATCCGGACCGCGGTCCGCCATTTGGTCAGTCCGCCTGAGTCACCGTTTCGAGTTGATAACTGTGCTACAACCTAGGGCCTAGGTTGTAGCACAGTTATCAACTCTAAAGGGAATGTAACCGCACGCTTACGTTCCGTAGCAGTTTCGTAGCTGCTTCGTAGCTGCTACGTAACCTTATCGCCTCTTTTTCATAGCAAAAAGCAGCGTTACTGTTACGTTCGCTCTCTGAGTTATAAGTGTGCTGCGATCTTATCCCTACACCTGGGTCCACGGAATAAATACATCCTGGGTCACAAGCTCAGGGAATGCTGCTTTGTGGCACGGTGAATCCATCGAATGCTAAGAAGATTCGTGCAGTATACTTTACTATCGACATCTGCTAAAGGTTTAGGCATTTGATTTTTACGACTAGCCTGACCTCCTTGGCAACTGCTGTCATTCGACAGCGTCCGGTACCACCAGCGTAACGTGGCTTCCTATGCACGGAGGAAAACAGAGTTGAAAAATTTTCGATCACCCATCCGAGTACCGACCGCACACTTGGCAACTTAGCCTTTGTAATCGTTAAGAAGAACGAACAACTGCGGCACCATGGACTTTCTCTCCCATCCTTTTCGTCTCTATGTTATGATCAAATATTTTATCAGTTCCCAAAGGCAACATCGTACTAGAAGTCAAAATAGTGATGTCAGCGTGTGTGGTATTGAGTATTTAGCTAGTAAACCGTATTGCAGTACTTTGACTGGAGTGTCGCTATCTACCAACACAAATAAGATCCAGTGGGCGGGATTGGATTTGGAATATTTAAATAGTCAACAACAGAGTAATAACGAAATAAGCTTAGAGAGATTCCCTAATGTCCCTCGGGAGACTCTGATGTCCATCAGAATCAGTTCCGTTATTAGATAAATTCGACCAAGCAATCTTTAGTACAAAAATAAATGTACGAGATACTGAACCATAGCACGTATCAAATGAGTGTTAGCAAACTTACCTACATTCGGTCTGGTGTACGAAATAACTATCGTGATAAATAACATTTTAAACTTTCGCATTGCATTATTTACTTATGTAGAGTCCAAACGCGCACAATAGTGACAAAGTAATTGTCAAAAAATGGTTTATTTTTTGACAATTACTTTGCTTTCAAAACTAAAAACAGAGAAATAAAATTTGTTTATAAAAATCTAAATGCTTTTTTGAGGTCGGTCCCAAATACAAGTGACAACGTTTATTCCAAAAATTGAGGTTGGCTCTACTACTACGCTGCTCTACAACGATTACTCCAAATATTGAGGTTGGCTGAATAATTTTATCGACATCACGAGTATTTAGACGTAGGTCTAAATACTCGTGATGTCGATAAAATTTAAATGGGACCACATGACAAGCACTAGCTTCCAAAGGTAGAAAGAATGTTCAAAATCGGTACACCCAAGAAAGAGTTATGAGGTAACAAAGAAAAAAAAATCTACAAAAAAATACATACTTTCCAAGTAACTATCGTGCTATCGCCCAAAAGTGATCGCTCAGTAGTCCTTCGTGCATTCCTCATTCAAACTCCTATTCTTTCTTCTAAGAAAAAGTGTGCATCAAAATAACACCACTTTTACTTCGCAAAATACACACCGAAGCAATTTTGAATTATCGAAACAAAGATCCAGACGCCATGGTTCCGCCAAAAACTTTCTTAGAAGAAAGAAGAGGAGCTTGAATGTGACCGACCCTAAATACAATTAGGAGTAGGGTAGCCCCAATTGTATTTATAATAATAGTAATATGTATAATAATATATTTCTACGCTCACACAATTATCTAGCCCAAATTAAGTATCTTTAAGAACTTGTATTATGGATACTAGATAACGGACAAATACTTAATAATCTAGATATATTTATAAATAAACTTAAATAAATATATAAACAACCATGACTCGTCAACAAATACTCATGTTCATCACATAAATATTTGCCGCTAACAGGACTCGAACCCGGACCGCTTGATGTGTAGGCAGCTATACTGATCACTCCACAAGGCAGCGTCAACGGATTTAGGATCGGTTTAGTATACCTATGTCTTGCTATCAACACACACAATGCTTATAGATTTGGGCATAAGATTTTTACGGGCAGCCGCCTGCCTGGAACCAACCCTCCTTGAAACAGCCTTTCGCTGTTATCTTTCGACATCTGTTCGACATTGACAATCAGTCATTGTTCACAGCACAACAGTTACTATTGTGCTCCCAACTACTTATACCGACTTTGGCAAGCGCTTGATGCGACCGTTTAGTATGAAGACGTAATACTCAACGTCGTAGCTAGAGCCATGAGCGACTCTGGCAAAATTTGAATTTTGAGCCCCTCAAGCAAAGATAAGTACTTGAAGAGTCTCTGGTAAAGCTAAGGTAGATTCTTGGCATAAGCCCCAATATGCGCCCCAAAATTCAAATTTTGCCAGAGTCGCTCATGGCTCTAGCAAAATTTGAATTTTGAGCCCCTCAAGCAAAGATAAGAACTTAAAGAGTTTCTGGTAAAGCTAAGGTAGATTCTTGGCATAAGCCCCAAAATGCGCCTCCTAAGGGTGCGCCCCTGGCAACCGACCCTTTTGCCGGCCCTTAGCTACGACGCTGGAATATTGCTTGTCCTATTTATTTATTCTGTGGCATGTGCTATGTTGATCATTTTACACCAGGTGATTCGTATGTGCCGTATTGTTTCATTTACTAGGCCTTTCTTCCATATTGCCGGCGCTATTCATAGTTCTCTCAATCTACCGATAACAACTAGAGTACCTAAATCCATCGTGTTCTCACAGTTATGTTTAGTTCAACGGAAGAGCAGTCACCCAGATCACGAAAGGTCTAAGGTTTATTTCCCATCGCGGACAATCACGACACAAAATTTTTTCTAGTCTTTTGATATTTAAATTTTATAATACTTAATTTTGTACATCTTTGCAATACAGAATCTATGTTATAGAGTTTGGAAATCTTACAATTTCCAGATTGTCAAATCGAGGTGGAAACTTTTCTTCTAATACGATTACCAACCGCACATTTAATTGCTTTAATTTTTCCGTAGTTACAGAAGAGATTCGATATCAACCTCCTCTTAGATAACATGAATTTCAAATGATCAAGCCATACTCCAATTAATTACAGACGAAGCTCAAATGGATAATCAATGCTACTGGGAATAACCAAGTTCCTCCGGTTACTATTAATTAATAATACCCTTATCACGAACAATCAGCGAACAATAGTCCCGAGCCCGTTATAGGTACCAAGGTATCTACCTTGTTCCGTAGGATATGCATTAACTCTGTAAAATGCTCCTACAGCTTTACTTAACATTTAAATCTCAAAGTAGACTAAAGATAAAGCCTAATTTAAAAAAAAAATAGAATGTGTACATTAGAAAAATGCACTGAAAAAAATCGACTTGCCTCAGGCGGGACGATTTTTTTCAGAGTATTTTTCTAGTATTAATATTTACGCGTTTATAAACGCAAAAATAAAATTATTCCTTAATGTGTCTCCTAGGCCCTAGATGCATTAAAAATTTACACATTTTAATATTTTTTTTTAATTTCTCGCGAGAAATGCATGGTTAAAGACCTCATGATAGCGGCTGATGGGGTGGAAATAAACTAACAATACTCATCGTCTTGCACATCACAAAACCTGTGCATCAAAATAACACAACTTTCACTTCACAAAATAAATTCCGAAGCAATTAGAATTATCGAAACAAAGATTCAGACGCCATGGTTTCCCGCCAAACACTCATCTCAACTTTATTTCTTGAGAATGGGTTGTTCCTTTTTTAAATAATATTTATTTTTTACGAAATTGTAAAAAGTATAACTTGGTGTAACTCAATAAAACCAGAAAAATGCACTGAAAAAAATCGACTTGCCTCAGGCGGGACTCGAACCCGCACCTTCCACAATCCGGGTGGATGCGTTAACCAATTTCGCTACCGAGGCACTGCTTTTCGCTGTCGAAATTTGTCAGTGCTTGGTGCTTATGTTTTTATGGTAAACATCGTTTCATCAAATCTTTGAAATTTGCACTTCCTAGACCCGAACGAAATATTTTTGCAAATATTTGACGCCCAGCTAAGATGAAACTACCTTACATTATGGAATAATTTTATTTTTGCGTTTACAAACGCGTAAATATAATACTAGAAAAATGCACTGAAAAAACGGGTCGGGTCCCGCCTGAGGCAAGTCGATTTTTTTCAGTGCATTTTTCTAGTATTATATTTACGCGTTTGTAAACGCAAAAATAAAATTATTCCATAATCAATAAAACCATTTAGTTATTGCTCAGTTTTATGGCAATCGCTCTGCTTTTATTTTCTGGGAGGCTATCCACGTTTTCCAAAGACAAAATTATGTTCTCTGCGGTCACTATAGAATAAACTAGAACATAGTTTCTGAACTACATACCTTGAGTGAGAATACTTTTTTGCCATCTTAGTTTTGTTTGCCATAAATCACGCATTTAAAATAGATATTATCACGATTAAAGTATGCTTCTTAAAGCTTCTAATAATCTCTGCGTCTCGTAACTTTCACTCCTGTAGCTTCCGACAACACAAAGGGCGTAATCGCCTTTTCGACCTATAGTTAAAATCTATACAAAATCACCCTACACGTACTAATTCCTAATCCGTACGAAACATTCCAATAAAATTCGGCTTTACAACAGATGGGTTTGTTTAAGCCTTTTGTAAACGAGTGCCGTGGGTTTCGCCTAAATGGATCACGGCCGGTGAAAAATATATGGAAGCATAGATGAATGAGGGCGTGGGGATTGCACGATAAATATTTGAAAGCGCGCCATTGTACTGGATGCAAGCTCAAGTTTAGTAAAACACTTGTTTCGAAATTCCCAGTGTTTTCGGTGTTATACACTGTGTTCCCGGCGATATGCATAACTTTGACCTGTTATTTGGACCGTTAAATTGGTAATATTTCATCATGGAAATATTTACGAAATTTTGTTAATTTTCATTTTCATACAAACTGATTGTTTGTAAATTGTTGGCAACGTCGTTTGAAAATCTAATGAATGTCAACAAGTCAGTTGAAAAGTTGATTTTTTTTTAATTTATTAACCTAGGTAACCATAACAAAAGTAATTGCAAATGTAACGCAATAGGTAGTTTTAATGTTGATTGCACTCACATATCACAGTTAGATACATGTGTATAAGCAATTTAAATTGAAAAAAATAAAATTTCATATGGCCGTGTGATGCCGGCAGAGTAGAATAGCATCACCCCATATCCTCCAATGGGTGTCGTAGAAGACGACTAATGGATCAGCAAAGGGGTATTGATCACCTTATACTCCGTCCACCAATCCGCATTGGGCAAGCGTGTTGAACTACTGCCTAAACCTCCTTTGATGACAAAGGAGACGCCTTGTGTCCCGGCAGTGGATCGAATTATAAAGGCTATTTTGATAAATATGAAAATAAAATTTTAAATTACCAAAAAAAATAACAATAATAATCACATTTTACTGCGAAAATCAAGAAAGAAGATAGAAAGACATGGCTGTATGTATGGGCTAGATCCCTCGCCCATACAGCCATGTCGTCCCGTATTGGCCCTAATGGAGAAAATGTAAAAAAATGTTGACATTTATGTTAGTTTTTGTGCAAAATTGTAATTGGTACAACTGGCCATTAGAGTTACTCTGGAGACTGATAGTTCAATGACCTAACTAAAATTCGGTAAGATACATCCTGTGGATTAGTAAGCATAATAAGTTAGTAGAAATTTGAATACTATGTTTCTTTTTAATCAAGAATACACACTCTAACATGTCAGATCATGATAACCATAGCATAGTCACCCCTAAGCGATCATATATTAAGATTCTTAAATGTCATAACTTATTAGTGTGTGTTGCCCCTTTCTTAAGCGTTACTCTATTCTATACAGACGACGGGGCAGGGAACCACGCGTTTAAAGGTGAACTCAGACCTGGACGCACCTCACGCACCGCAGTCGCCGCATTCGAATTCTTTATTTGAAGTTCTATACAACTTCGCACATTCACCCGCACCACGGTCGCTGCAGTACCTGAGTGGCCGAAGTACCCAAGCGGCAGCTGATGACGTCACCAACACCGGCCCGTCCGCATCAGACGCGAGGAGTCATCAGTCGGTAGAGTCACTCTCACCCTCAATTACTTCTTATACCCAACATATCCCCAGAAAAAGTCTTTAGAATTGTACATAAACTTATCACAGATTCGTTGATCACAAAAATTAACAACAATTCAGAGAGTTTATTAGTTAAACCACCTGCATTTTCATTATTGATACACAGTGATGGTCACATGCTGTGCAGGTTTGTGTGCTAAATCATTCAAAGCCTTTCACACTGCAAATATTTTATTAAAATCTCTCAGCAATCCTGGTGCTTCAGCCCCGTCTGTGCACCTATTTGTTTAAAATCTTTGCGAGTTCTAAATGAACAGTGTGTTCATTGCGAGACTTGTAAAAGGGTCCAGACACGACAAATTACCCCCAGTGGACCCGGGTGCGGGTATGTCGTACCGTCTTTGAGGCACACAGTGATTGCGCCAAGTACCCTGTGTGCGCTAAATAGGATAGAATTTTATTGCTACAACTGTGTACAATTTGCCTGTGATAATGCTTAAATAAGTTACAACAGTTTGCCCATTGCGGGCATGCAATATACAATTATAATTAAACTAAACACTTATAACTTAACATAGCAAACTGCATCACTGTTTGTTTGTTATTTTTATGTTATTAAGTGCAATAAAGAGTTAAAAAATTGTTTGTAAAAAAAGTACTCATTCAAGTTATAAAAGACATTATTTTTCAGCCAGCATTTTAAATTAAAGCCACGATCTAGAGCAGTGGTCGGCAAACTGCAGCTCCTTTGGCTCCTTAAGTGGGGCTCTGGCCATAGGGTCTGGCACAAATATCCACGAAAGGCGCAATAGTATTTTCATTAAAAAATTTTCTTATCAAGTTTTTTGACGTGACAACGTCTTATAATTCGATAGAGCCGGCTGCACGCACGAAAAAACATGACGCATGTGGCGTTACCTCGCTCTGAGGCGTTCCATGTAAGGCCGGCAAAACAAATGAAATTAAATTTTTCTTTTGAAAAATGCTACCATTCCATCAGTATTTTCTTAAGACGTTGTCACGTTCAACTATCGTCAGTAAACCGACTTTACAGACAACCAATTTTTTTTAATTGTTGTAATGTTCATATTTGGTTCTTTGGCTAATAAGTTTGCCGACCACTGACCTAGAGGAACACGTCAGTTTTTAGTGGGTATGCCATGTCCTGAATAGCAGAATGAGTACCATAATAGCTTTGGGGTGGCCCTACATCCAAAGTATGCGTAAAGCATATATTTCTTCTTACTGACGTTGATACATAGATTGGCAATGAATCGACTAGGGTGAGACCAAAAAAATGCACCAATGTGTGAGTAAAAAATAGTACTGCAGTCTTACAGTTGCTGTCTTTTCTACGTGACTGACAGACCTACTTAGGCCAACTGTATGTACGTGAAATGGTCTCGTCTATCTATCTCGCTCTAATATACGCGTTAGTAAGCACTTTCTCTTTCACGTTGCCGATCTACAGTTTCCTATATAATAATAATAATAATAATAATATTTCCACACTCACACCAATTATCTAGCCCAAATTAAGTATCATTAAGAACTTGTGCTATGGATACTAGATAACGGACAAATATACATAATAATCTAGATATTTCATAAATACACTTAAATAAATATATAAACAACCATGACTCGTTAACAAATATTCGTGTTCATCACACTAACATTTTGCCACTACCAGGACTCGAACCCGGACCGCCCGATGTGTAGGCAGCGTTACTGACCACTCCACCACGACGGCGTCATCTATGATAGCATAGATAAAAGCGTGACAAGTTACTTGACTTAAATACAAATACTTCTGTCAGTCCAATTCAGCGTATTTGACACCATACATACATAACTTTAATAATTCGTGTTTCATATTTATTTTATTAAAATTAACTCATCATTTATTTCCCTTGCAGTCCTGTGCACAGTGGTGAACGGACACGGTTTAACAGACAAATGTCCAAACAGACTTTTATCTGCGCCATAAATACTTAACTTTATTTGCGCGTTCGGGCGTATTGCTCCACTAGTGAGTTGTGTTTGTATACTTTTTTTATTTCTGTTGACGTAATTGAAGTGGAGATGGATGGAAAACAGATATATTTTTGTCTATTTCAGGACAAATTTGAATAGCCCAATGGGGTGTTCGTTTTGGTTTTGAAATAGGACAACATTGTCCTATACATATGTCTCACACATCACATCACATCAACAGCTCCTATAATGTCCCCACCGAGGGGCTCGAGCCTACCCACCCTACTTTAGGGGCGATTAGGCCTTAGTCAACCACGCTGGCTAAGCGCGGGCTGGTCGACTTCACACACAACCTAAGAATTTCTTCATAGGTGTGTGCAGGTTTCCTCACGATGTTTTCCTACACCGTAAAAGCATCGATTAAACGTACATATGAATTCAAAATTTGAAAACACATTGGTACGTGGCGGGGATCGAACCAGTGCCTCCCGGGTGGGAGACGACACTCTTACGCACTACGCCATCGACGCTTCAATGTATGTATGTCAAGGTATTGTTAATATGTGTTAATGCGGGGCTTTTGCGCCACCAATCCGCATTGGGCAAGCGTGATGGACTACTGCCTAAACTTCTTTCGATGACTCCTTGTCATCGAAAGAAGTTTAGGCAGGAGGAGGAGAGAATTATAAAGGCTGTTATAAGAAGATCTAATGTAATTTAAATCAAATCGAGAACTGACATATATGTACTCCTTTAACTGGGCACTGTATATACTAAGATATTGCCACTTGCCAATTTAACCTAAATTAATAATTGGATTATATCCGAATCGAGAATGTGTATCAAAAGTCGGCATGGATAATAGTTTATTTCTCACAAAATACCCAATAATTTTTGGATTTTACACAGTTACAAATATGCCTAGGTAATAGTAGTGAATACCACACACGTCGGTTTTAACAGTATGTTTAGGTCTTTATTGTGTAATAATAAGGTCTGATTTTGATGTGATTTGTTGTTCGGCGCCGATGGTATTTTTACAACATCGCAGAGTTTTTTAAGAGAGCCACGACCTTTTTCCATAGAGGTTTTCAGTCGATAGGTCTCTCCCATTCGAGAGTGTCTGTCGCTTAGTTTTCAATACCAAACCAGAAGCCTATATTTAAGGAGATCGTAAATTATACCTTAGCAATTCCTAAAAAGATGGTTTCTGTAACAGAGGTAATTTTTGAACTTTATTTAGTCAGTGAAAAACCTACATACCTTGGTTAAGAAACACAAACTTAGTACAATTTAGAAGCCACTCCAATATTGATTACTCTCCCTAACCGCTCAAAACACAAAATTTTGAAATTTCGAAGGCAAAATAAACAAAAAACAGCTTACTGAAGAAAGCCACCACAACCCACCGTCCAAAATTCGTAATCCGCCGAATTTAATACAAATTAGCGCCGTGGCACTCCTGAAGCCGCGTTATCTGTGTAACTCGGGAGGGCGTCTCCCAAATTGCTCCCGAGCGTAAGAAAGACTTCCCTCTCATTATATCAGTGATTAAGGGAAGACGAGTTTTAAGAATTAGACGCTATTGGGGTAACGACGCTATCTACAA
Organism: Elophila nymphaeata; assembly: GCA_955850985.1. Classification (NCBI taxonomy): domain Eukaryota; kingdom Metazoa; phylum Arthropoda; class Insecta; order Lepidoptera; family Crambidae; genus Elophila; species Elophila nymphaeata. The sequence goes on from OY039081.1 coordinate 5,913,786, forward strand.
AGGCGTGTTTTAAGAAATTTGAGCTTAAACTTGACAGCAAGAAGGGTAGATTTCGACCGGGAAAAGGGTGTCCAGAATGTATATTGTTTTATTGTGAGCTTTGTTCTGTAAAGGCGGAATCTGTGTGGATTACAATAAATAAGTTTATGCTAATAGAGCTGCGATGATACTGCTAAATCTTTTTTATTTTTGTCCAAAATTTTTAAAGTTAATTTTATAGTAGATTTAGATATAGAAGTAACGTCATTGAGATTAGTGTTCTGGAATTTGTTACCCTCTTTTATTTAAAAATGTTAAGCAAATATTTGTTTAACATTGGAGTTTCTCCATGACATTAGATTTGACTCCATGACATTAGATTGACACAACGCCGTCGTGGTGGAGTGGTTAGTATAGCATACACATCAAGCGGTCCGGGTTCGAATCCCGGTAGCGGCAAATAATTTTGTGTGACGAACACAAATACTTGTTTGCGAGTCATGGTTGTTTATATATTTATTTAAGTTTATTTATAAAAATATCTAAAATTATTATGTATATTAAAAATGTCCGTTATCTAGTATCCGTAACACAAGTTCTTAATGATACTCACTTCGGGCTAGATAATTGGTGTGAGCGTGGAAATATATTATTATTAGATGGTAAAGTTTTTTGCGCATGGGTAAAGTTGTCTCCAGTACGGCATAAACGAAATGCAGACCTTCATAGAGACTAAGATCTCAGGAAAGCTGAATTCAAAAAGAGCGCTACTAGGGGCTTTATCGATAGCTGCCCCAAATCCTCTTGTAATAAGAACGAATTACAGACTACACTCCGATTAGCGATGTCAACCTTGCGTATGTTCTGCAGACCAAGAAACGTTGTAGTACTTGACCAGGAAGTTCGAGCAATAATGTGCTACTTCCTAATCGTCCTTTATACACAACACCACACCCACCCACTCACCACACAAACGAGCTACGACTCCTCGGGGCTCCATGGTCTGCCACTTTCTTTCCACTGAAACATGTACAGACCTTAGATGATAGTAACTTCCACGCTTGAGATGCCTGTGTAATAGAAATTTTTATAAGAAGCTCGCCTTATAGGCTAAAAAAATTACCATGACCCTCGCTCTTAAGACTCTGCGCTGATGCTGAGGCCAGTGATGCAATCCGCGGGCAGCAGCAGGCAATAAAAAAAACAAAGTTATAGCTCAGTAAGCTCTAGACTTTGTAATATGCCACGTAAAATCTTGACCGCTGTCAGGATCAAATCGTGAAATAAATGTAGGTGATATGAAACTCGATTGCAGATCAAAGGTGTAGGTATAACCTTGGACCTTGCTATAATATCGATTATATTTGCATAATTTTATGTGTAGTCGTCTGCTTAGTGGTTTAGTAGACATTTAGTTCAAAAGGTAGGTCACTTAGTAAGCACCTTTTGAACTAAATGTCTACTACGACTTAATAAAGAAATGAATTTGAAAAAACCTGACGTAGGTTTTCCTGCTCCAACTGTGCAATCTTTATGTCGGAATCTTGGCTTTAGCAAAAAAGAACATCCATTTCAAAGTACTATTTGCATTTCGTATTTTAAAAAACCCTTTGAAAGATCCGCACATGTTAATTAGAAAGGGTTGTTGTATCAATTTGTAAAATCAGCATTTTCACGTAATAGATACGAGAAACATAAAAAGCAAATGGGCATGAAGCTAACGAACGGTGACAACCAGATTAGATTCTATTAGAGTACGTGACGCATTTTTATGTAGATACATAACATATTTTCAGCGATAATATTTTGAAAATGCAAATTCAATTCTCTTTGATGAAATTCAGATATTCATCATTCAAATCTGTATATACCTACGTCGTGGCCGAATCGTCTTATTGGCCAGACCATGAAATGTGCGGCATATCATGAAATGCTACTGGACCATAAAAATTAGTAGAGTAGCCCATTATCAAACATCAGGTCAGGTCAGTGATCAGTAGGCTCAAGGTTATTTTTTTATGACCAAGCGGAGTGAACTGTTTGTGGGAGAGTCTAATCTACGTATCTGTATGATTGGTGTGATTGGCTTATATTGACGCCGTCGTGGTGGAGTGGTCAGTATAGCTGCCTACACATCAAGCGGTCCGGGTTCGAATCCTGGTAGCGGCAAATATTTGTGTGATGAACACGAATAGTTGTTTGCGAGTCATGGTTGTTTATATATTTATTTAAGTTTATTTATAAAAATATCTAAAAAAAAAAATTTATGTATATAAAAAAAAATGTCTGTTATCTAGTACCTATCCGTAATACAAGTTCTTAATGATACTTACTTCGGGCTAGATAATTGGTGTGAGCGTGAAAATATGTTTATTTATTTATTATTTATTTAATTATACGATCGGGCCACGACATACTTATATAAAGGGCAAGACTGGCGGATCTATCAACACACAACCATTGAACATATTGAGCTGAAATTTGACTCGCAAATTGTTATCATTACCTATGCATCCGAATAAAAAAGGATTTTCCAAAACTCACCCCTTTAGGGGATGAAACGGGGGTCCAACGTTTATATAGAGTTACCCCGAATATAACGCGAGCGAAGCCGTGGGAAAAACCTAGTAAAATATAGGTAATTTCTAAAATAATGCAAAAGTGCTTAAGTGATAAAATGCATAAAAAATCATATTACCTTATATGTTTTCATTAGGTCAATGAACGAGTCGTTAAAAATTATCTCTTACACAACCTCCAAGCAATCTCATATCGCTTAAACATTTTCAATTTCCTTTAACATAACAGAATTTCATCTAATGTTACGGAATCTGTCCGCATTCAACTGTTGGGTAAGTTGGATTAACATTGGCTCTACGAGAGCCTCTATGAAAAAGTTATCAATAATATTATTCAAACCGATATATCCCATCAGAAACTGTTGAGGTCGTTTCGGCAGGGCTTATCTTGTGTGGGCGGCTCCCGAACCTAATAGTCGCGGAGACAGACTTCTAAACGATCGATTCTTAAATTTTCCTATTCTAAATGTACGAGGATTTATTTGCCAATGATTGTTAATTATCCCTTCTTATATATTATTTTATAAGACTCGAAGAGTTTTTGTTATTTCTGTGTAGAGTAATTATGAGTACCTATCTATCTAACGGCTCAACCGATTTTTATATCCGAATAGGGAGCAAAATTTATTTGAGACCGCTAGGTAAAAAGAGAAATATACATATGTCAGTACAACGTTTGCTGGGGCAGCTAGTATTTATAAAATAAAAATAAATGACCAAAAAGAGAACCAAACTGTTTGACTGCTGACTATAGGATACCTTTCTACTATATAACATTTAAAAATAAAAATATACTGACTTTTACTGTTTTCTTGAGTTATCTCAATTTGATCAAGTTACTGTAATATATTACTAAATTCTGGTACATTAACGCCAATTTATAAAATCCTGGCTCCATCATCATAACGCGTTTTTTTTTCTTTGCTCATTTATTGACAACCAATCATAGGTGAAGGTCGCGACCTCGGGAGGGGCGCGGGGTATGCGGGGACGCAGCCTCGGTGCACTTACATACATAACAATTCCTCCCTCTAATTACAACACTAGTTTTTAACAGAAATTTAAAATGCAATCAATCCAAATCCGACCAGGGACGCCTAGGTAGCGATATTTGACTAATACCGACAGCTTCATCTATCACTCGATTACCCTCCGCTGTATGACTTAGTTTTTTCATTTCTATGTTATTTCAAATAATCATTTTCGTAAATAATACGGTTCGTATCTCTGAGCCTACTCGCTGTACGGTATTTTATCCCATCCGTCTATCTATCATACTCAGCATGACACGCGCACATGTTTGCGAGCTGCAGGAAAAATAATTTAACATCTCATTCGATCGAACAGAACGAATGTCAAGGTATCAGTGCCATTGACAGATGTTGTGGTTTGCAACGCAGTTGCATTTCATCGGAATTATTTTATTAATTTCAACTTGGGTTGGTTTTGTTTTTAAAATTAAATTTTTGCACAACTTTATTTTCAATTAAACTATAAAATTTTGAGGTCCTGCCTCTTTGTAATAGAATTATATTCATCATCATCATCATATCAGCCGAGCGATGTCCAGTGGACAACATCGGACTCCAATTCATTTTATAAAGCCGTACTCTTTATCTCTATGTTTAGTACAATAGTATACTTTCATTAATTTTAAATAGGTCACTTATTATTTGAGAAATTAAAAATAAATTTGTGAATGAACCATGGATAAACAGTCCAATAGTTAGCACCATATTCACATTACTACTCTGTCAAGAAAGTACCGGGAAAAGATCAATAATACACGAAATGTTAGTTATTCATTCAATTTTATATTATCACATTCAAAGTAGGTATGCTCCTTCAGAAACGATACACTTACAGCAACGAATAATCCAACCATCAAAACATTTTTTAAACGCTGTTTCCGGCATTTTTTTAAATATATTTCTACGCTTACACTAATTATCTAGCCCAAATTAAGTATCATTAAGAACTTGTGTTATGGATACTAGATAACGGACATTTTTTTATATATATATTAAGTCCTTACCTATGAAATTGGCGTTTTATTATCTTGTACCTACCTAAACTTGCAATTTCTTTAATTCAATAGTTGTTTTAGATTCTTATTATTATTATTTTTTGAAACTACACTCTGCAAGATTTTTGTTTGTAATCAAATTATATTTCAATTGTTAAATTCTGAAAAGAAAGTGAAAATGACTCTTCAATCTCTTCATCGGAATTGACTATTTGATGCCTACTAACTCATGGACAGACTGGATTTTTTCATAATTTATTGATGCTAGACTTAGCCGAGGGTTGTTAGATTATTTCCTCCAAATTTTGTAACATTAAGATTTATAGTAAAAAAAATATAGAAATAGGAAACAACGCCAATTTTTATTTAGATTTTCAAAAAAATATGTATTTTCATACTAACGTTATTTAAAATTTCTCAAAAACTCCGTTGCCAAATCTTTTGAAAATTGGAGCGTATAATTGGGCAAGACTTAGTTAAATATTGCACGAATAATTAAGACAAAAAATAATCCCGTCAATAAATTACAACGATTCCAAGAGTTGATTCTGCCGACCAAATAAAACAGCCACTTTATTTTTATTTTTTTTCGTTAAAGATTTAAATAATCATAATTTCACTACATGCAAATTCGTAACAGTATAGTCCTTATTCATAATAAAAATATAAAACTGAAACAGCGACTTAATCAAAGAAGTTACACAGCTAATAGTGTGTAAGAAAAAAACGCCAATTTCATAGGTAAAGACCTATTACATAATAATTTTTAGATATTTTTATAAATAAACATGAATAAATATATAAACAACCATGACTCATCAACAAATATTCGTGTTCGTCACACAAACATTTGCCGCTACCAGGACTCGAACCCGGACCGCTTGATGTGTAGGCAGCTTTACTGACCACTCCACCAAGACGGCGTCAATTTAGATTGAGTTCAGTTCTCGCCGCGGATTCTCCCTTATGTCGTCTGCCGATTGAAAAAGGGGTGCCACTAAGTGGTAATCTCTTTTCAAACTCGTAAACCCACGTCTCGCCACCAGTAACAATGCGTTTCATGAATGTTGGGTCGGAATTGACTCGATCTAGCATGTCCTCAGCGACTCTCCTGCGATTGAGTTTTTGGTGAAAATTCTTTTGGGTCTTTTGGGACTAGCCGAGCGACAACGTGTTTAATATCCAAGTGATTATTTAAGATGGTACCGATCGATGCGTGAGATACAGAAAGTTCGGCAGCTATCTCTCTCAAACTAGAATGAGGATTTTCAGTCACTATTTACTTGACTTTTGCGATGTTAACTTCAGTTGCAGACGTTGATGGCCTACCAGAGTGAGGCAAATCTTCCATCACATCTCGACCGCTTTTGAACGCTTTGCATCATGGATTAATATTATTTTAGCGTTTACAAACGCGTAAATATTTTTAATACTAGAAAAAATGTACTGAAATTCATAAGCAAGCAAGTGTTTTTGATAAAGTCGATTCATAGTAAGCCTTCTGTAGTATTTTCAGTAACTCCACTTTCACGTATAGATACTAAAACTCGAGCCGTTCACCTTATCTTATCACGATATCACTAATCGTTTCATTTGATTTATATGTTTACACATAAAAAGTTCCAACTTTAATAAATTTGAGTTGTTTGACAAACGATAATTGTGCGGCAATTTGTTTAACACCAGTCCACCGGCCGGCGCACGGAATACGGTAATTAATAACTTGAGTACCTACTTAAGTAGTTGAGAGAAAATAATTATGAATCATAGTGGCGGTTTCCACTGAAATATGGCGTTGGCCAGCTAATGAAAAATCTTCTCAAAACATCGTCGCCAAATTTATTTATGCCACAGGCCACCCCTGACCTTTAAGTGGCATTTTCCGCACACTACCAACGCGTACGGAGAATCCCGCTTCCTGGACATACAATTTTGTCTTTACCTCGAGCGGTAAAAAGAAAACCTCAGATCGCATATACAAATATCTGCGGAGACATTCATTATTTTACTGCCCTAGTTTTAAATAAATTTCGACAGCGAAAGCAGAGCCTCGGTGGCGTAGTGGTTAACGCAGCCGCCCGGATTGCGGAAGATGCTTGGTTCGATTCCCGCCAGAGGCAGGTCGATTTTTTTCTGTGCATTTTTTTAATTAACTACAGTAAGCTACGTGAAGCTACTGAAAGAGGCAGTGATGAAAATTGAAAATTAACGCAGATAAACATTTTTATTTAGCGGTATCTGTCTGACTACCACGTCAGTCGCAGAGGTATAATATAAAACTATAATCGTATGTAGGTATTCAAAATTTCATATCAATCAGTTGAGAATAACCGAATTCAATTAAAAGATTTCACCCGAAAAATACATACAAAGATTTCAAGTTAAATATAAATTAGTAAAACAAATAATCAAAATTTGCGTAAAACACAGCTAAATAAATAATTCTACTGCCCGTGCGATACAGAGTTACGGCAGTAATTGTGTTAAAAAGCTATTAAAAACATCTGGATAGTCTTCGGGAGTAACGGCGCAAATGCTATTTGTTAACGACGCCTCGGGGAGTTTCCTAACGACTGATTAAAACAAACTACAACATTTGAATTATGGCGGCAACTTCCCCGCAAACGTATCGCTGTTTATTGTGATACATGTGCTGATAATTTAGTTCAACGTTAGGTAGATAGTGTCATTTCATTTGTGTCGCTTTTGTGAAATTTGGTACTTGTAATGTACAGACTTTATTAGGTGGTAGACCCATATGTAGGGTCCTATGGGTAGGTACCACCGCCTTTCTTATTTCTGCCGTGAAGCAGTTCGCTGTGTTTCGGATTGAAGGGAAAGGTAGCCAGTGTAATTTCTGGGCATGGAGGGCATATCATCTTAGTCCCCAGGATGGCAAACGCACTTGCGGTGTTAAGTGATTTACCACAGTGATTTACACTTAATATTGCAAGTGTCTATAGGCGGCGGTGACCACTTAACATCAGGTGGGCCGCAAGCTTGTTTGCCATCTCGTAACATAAAAAAAGACATTAAAAGTTCACAAATTGTTTATTTATTGTAATAATTTTTCACGCTCAAAGCGTTATAGCTAATATCATCTAGGTATAAACTTAGAACTTGTGTTGTGAATAGTCGGTAGTTACTGAAAAAGTTGAATTAAAAAACGACCGACTCGAAAACAAAATGTTTGTAATCTTCACACAAAAAATTCAACCCGTAAAAGTTTATTTACCCTGTGTAAGTCAGCCTTTAAGGCAGAAAGTTGTCATTGTGAATTTATATATTCTCATTTCTATCATCAATTTATGACGTTGACTTTACCTGTACAGCGATGTACTAATTAATGGAACGCTCCGCCTACAGTGGCCGTGATCCTGTAACTCAACCCCAATTAAACCATCTTCCTCTATAAAGCGCTTCTTATTATTTCACTTTCCGTTAGATATAATACGCCTTATTGCCAAGGAAAACTCATTATCTTCGTAAATGAAGGACTTTAGGTAAATGTTCATTAATATTTCCTTAGAAACAATTACTTCTACGCGGGTTTTTTTTTAATAAAATGAAATGAAAACGCTAAATATAACATTAATAACCGTACAATACCGTACCTCTTTCTGTGTTCTGTGAAATAGAGGATGAAAATTTTACTCATACATACCTATATTTTTTGACATATTTCTTGGTTTCCTTCTAAGCGTAATACATACAAAAGTAAGAAGCGAGTCTGGTCTTTGGGGTGATATGTTCCGAGACCTCCCCGCCTGCCCAAGATGCAGGGCAACGTCTGGTGCGGACAGAGGGCTGACGACGGAACACGGAATGGCCCTTTTCAGGGCCAGCGGACCTTGGGTCGTGTGTTAGCCGGTTGAAAGGCTAGTGGGCCGTCTTCTGGGAGTCGGTCGCTCCTGACACGCCTGTGCTTACATAGGTGGGGGATGAATGCGACTTCTGGTTTGGTTTTACGTGGTGGTGTCACGGTGGGCAGTACCGCCCTGTCGAAGCTAGTGCCTGGTGCCTACACGCCACAGCCGGATCCATTGAGTCAGATACCGATGTTCCGGATGGTTGCGGTCTAAGGTAGAAGGACAGATGGCTTAAACACACGGCTTAAGCTGCGCCGAGTCTCATCCGTGCCGCCGTTGGCACCACTGTGGGGGACTAAGGAACCTTTCAAGACTACCGGAGCTTTGTACTCGGTAGAGGCCGGTCTCCAAGACCGGAGGTCAACTATCCAATTTAAATAATGGACCTCCGATCCTCACCTGAGCCTCACATACCCCTGCAATTGCATCTTACTACTGGGATGACGCGTAAATGCATTTGACCTCTCCGAAAGAAAGGAGCGAGTCTGGTCGGGGCCGCAATGGATCTATGTTAGAAGCGGGCGGGCGGGATGTTGTGAGGCGCCTTTCCATATTTTGATGTCAGTTGACGTGTCAGTGGACATTGGTCAAACCTATGCTTCCGTGGGCAGTAATTCTGACCACAAAGTAGCTGGCCCTATTTTTAATTAACTTTATAGGTAAACTAACCCTTAGCTGGTGTTGCGGCGTCCAACCTCCATAGTGAAGGTCTATGGCCGATGACAGGACTATACGACAATATACTGACAGGAAGATAAGACAAGTGACTACAACTAAAGAGACTTCGACAATATATAGTGTAAAACAGTGGTTTTATTTCTACAATCGACCCTCGCCGACGACAAGACCAAACAGCTGGTATGGCTAAAAAAGGCAACACATCTGGTACCGGGGGTAAAAAAATTACCCCGAATAGATATGGTATTATAATAAAATAAAAGAAAATAATATTTTAATTTTGTAATAAATAATGAAATATTAATTGAGTTGTTTGGCACCTTTAAATCAGATATCACTGTTTATTATTCAAAAATACTAACATGTTATTTTTCTAAGATTCTACTTAGATAGTTAATATTTTGTATAAAAATCTATGTTCAATATTTTCATAATGTATTCAACTATCCAAAAATCAAGAATTTTGTCTAGGATGACATACCTACAGCAGAAAAAATGACAAACTAAAGCAAATCTTCATAAAAAATGCCTGAAAATGTCTAATACCAATATGTACCAGTTAAGGGTCAACTTCCAATACTCGTGCTTGCTTACTATGAGCAGTATTATATTATACTAGCTTATGCCCGCGACTTCGTCCGCGTAGAATAGTTACTTCGGGCAGCATTTAAATTTTCTTATTATTTCTTCTAACCCAAGCGCCATAAACCTACAAATTTTCATGGATTTTACTTAAAAAATGACGGATTTCCATACAAACTTTCATCCCCTATTTTACCCCCTTAGGGCAAGGATTGAATTTCAAAAAATCTTACAAAACGTCTTTCTTAATTTGTAACTGAAAGGCCATGTACCAATTTTTATGGATTTCACTTTAAAAATTACGGATTTCCATACTAACTTTTCACCCCCTTTTCACCACCTTAGAGGGTGAATTTCCAAAAATCCTTTGTTAGTGCACCCGTGGCTGGACCTCATAAAGAACCTACGTACCAAATTTGAAACCTGTAGACCCAGCGGTTTGGGCTGTGCGTTGATATGTCAGTCAGTCAGTATTCATTTTTATATTAGAAGATTTTTATATATATGCACAATCAGTGTACAGATCCAAGACACTCAAATTTGCTATAGTCATTGCATTAGTCATACAGTTGATTCAGTGGCGCTTTGATCACTCATAAAAGTACGGTCAGCTAAGTTAAGTTTAAAGTTCAGTTTTAGATTACACGATCTCTGCGAGTATCTATAGTAGCAAACAGAGCCACATAAGAGTGAAAAACACGACTACTTTCAATGTAAACGTAATAATATTCAATTTCAATAACATCAAAGTAGAGTCTGAAAAACACGAGCGTTGCTTTATGAGCCGGTAATAAGGTTGATATTCCAACTACTGGTAATCCTAACTACCCTTGCAAAATGTTTCGTTTGTCATACAGGGTTTCCACAAACATTCGCATTGTCCACGTCAATTGTACTACCCTTGTTATATCAATTTGTTGGGCGTTCCGCATTTGGTATTCAACTTCAATACTATGACCCTTTTTAACATATATTTGATCGACCTACCTCATTAACATATAGAAAGGCACCGAAAAAATCGCTATCCGGGGTTGTGCCCACTTTTTTTCACTCGGTCACGCCTTCAGAGATAAATTAGGAGGTTTCGGGCAATGTGACCGCCGACGTGGACGAGAACATTCTATTGGGTCGCACTTAGGGAGAGTAATTCTGAATAATTATGTCCTCCCGGGATAAATTGGTTTGCGAGTGACATAAAAAAACATTTATTTTTCAAACGATCTACGTTTTTGAGTTATCTTTATCCGTTATTATTTCGTATTATTTGCTTTTTTTGTGTAAAAGAAATATATACTTAGAAGGTATATTTTCATATCTAATTAAAATTTTAAACGCGGCGGTTTCGAATTGCTTCAGATAATAAAGAGGACAATTTTGATCTTAAATGCGTAAGCGGCTAGCACACCAAGAGCTAAGCTAAGTTAGTTTAGTTTAGCTGTGCAAACTAAGCTAAGTATTTGAGCTAACTAAAATATGCGAAGCTAAACTAGTTGTGTATGCCGATGCGCAGAGCTACACGAGCTAAGATAAGCCCCTCGCGCCTACCGAGATTGAATGTGTTGACAAATCCAGGTCTAGAATGTCTCTTTTTGATGTAATAATAAGTCAGTATTAATCTTCTTTTTCTAGTGTAAAGTATTCATCATCGGAACTTTCTTAATTGGTTATATTCATGGTGAGCGACGTCCGTCGAACTTCTTAACACTGACTGAGCTTTCGTTTAGTTCTTGGTGTGCACGCCACATATTTTTAGTTTATTTAGCTTAGCTAAGCTGGCTTTGTTTAGCTTCGGAATAGCCAAGCTTTCGGTCTGCAACCCGTATAAATCTTAAATGCATATTTAGGAAGAAAATTTTGGGCTTAGACGTACTTTTCTGGCGAATTTAAGACAAGATGTTTTTTGATTAAGAACATTATTTCCACTTAAAAAGAATGTCCAGGAGATTAAATTTCAAGTTCAGCTTATTGGTTCACGTAAATATTAGTAGGTAAGTATTTTCTTGGTCTACTTTTGCTGTTCCTGCACGCAACAAATATTTCATTTTGTTTCATTATTGATTGTCAAACATTCAAGTTCACTTGTAGTGTCATAGTTATCAAACAGACTTTACCGTAGAACCCTAATAACATATTATATGTTGATTATATGTTTGTAATATGAAGAGAACAATCTCGAATATATAAAATATTTGTATGATCATTATGATCATTAAAACAGGGAGGCAAGCTCGGTTCCTCTAATTTGTCGCCAACGACTCACAATTCCTTACTTTGTCGTTGTTTCGTTACCAAAACATTATTAAATGCCGCCCTTGCTCCGGCAAACAAAAGAAAATGCGTTCACTCCACCAAACAAAATTGACATGCTAATAAATCGCGTAGGAGCTCATTTATTGAAAAACGAAAAATATCGTAGCATAAGAGAATTCGAATGCCGCAAAAGTTGGCCCCAAAATAACATTTTTCTGCGGAAAATGCCATACATTATTTATATAGGGCGCGATATTGTGGCATATCTTTTGTTTACCCCGTAGTTCTTTCCTTCGGGAGTCTGCTCTTGCTCGCATAAATTGAATTATCGTCCTGCGAACGGCACCGTTTGACAACGCCGTGTCCAGGGAGCCGAGTTATTGAATTTATTTACATACTTACATACACGCGTAAAAAGGGTCTTGGAGTATAAAACTGCCGATATATCGCCAAAGGCGAGTTTTTCTATGATAATATTCTTATTGCAACTGATATATTTTCTTTTGTCTGAATAGCATTACCTTTGTCCGAGTATTACACTAGAATCAGTAATAATTTTCCTAGAGAAAAATCCTTTATGTTAATTTTCGATCCTCACAAATCTTTTGCATACAAGCAATTTTCTCCTCAACCAAACTTTGTGACTACATGTTTATTGTTAAAAACTATTAAAAAGGCCTTGACCTAACTCGGACGCAGATCAGAACTTCGAGCTTAGATAATTTTAAAATAAATGGGTGGACTATGCTCTATTATTATATCTCCAACGGCAATCAACTGGTTTCGAAGTTACCTGTTTGAGCGCCGGCAGAGGATCTGCATCGATGATTATTTTTCATTGTGGTGTGATACATCTGCTGGTGTTCCACGGGGTGGCGTTTTATCTCCTTTACCTACTCGCAATATTTAAAAAAATCAATCTCTAGTCCTACCACCTTTATGCAGATGATTTGCAAATTTACTTGCAGACGCCATTGGAAAAGCTGGCCGAATCCGTTAACGCAGTAAACAAAGACCTAGGCACCATTTGTAGATGGAGCTATTATTTGGGCTAAAAGTCAACCCATTGAAGATACATGTCATACTTATCGGGAGAAAACGGATGATGTCAAAGATTCAGTGGGCAAAGGTGCTACGGGTAATATTTGTCGAAACCCACATACTTACCATTTAGCCAAACCGTTAAAAATCTCGGTGTCCTCATTAATTCAAATTTATGTTGCTCCACATTTAGAAGAAGTCAGCAGGAAACTATTTGTATCTGCTGGATCTCTCCGAAGAGTTCGTAACTTCCTTCCCACTGCTAACAAAATTGCGCTAGCTCAATCCCTCTTTCAACTTATCCTTGATTATGCTGATTCCTGCTATCCTGACCGCAATAAAAAGCAACTAAATAAACGTGAGCGCCTTCAAAACGCCTGTTAAGATTCATTTTTGGTTTGTTTACGTAAATTTGATCATGTCTCCGAATTTCGCTTAAAACTCAAGTGGTTGCCAATTCGACTTCGCCGGGATGCTCGTTTCTTTCCCTCCTTTATACCAATCTGTTCTATCCTCATATCTATATACTATCTTAAAGACCGATTTAAATACCTTCATGATACTCATTCACGTGGCCTAAGGTATATATCTATATATATAAAAGAAAGTCGTGTTAGTTACTCCACTTATAACTCAAGAACGGCTGAACCGATTTAGCTGAAAATTGTCAGGGAGGTAGTTTAGAGCCAGGAGAAGGACATAGGATACTTTTTATCCCGTTCGACAGCATTCCCGTGTGACTTGACATGAAACGTCAGTCACTATAAAACGTGGTATAACAAAAAAGAATCAGACTTGGAATAACAAAACGCAAATGACAGCTATGTAATTGACGTATAATGACAGCTATGTAATGACGTATGGATTCGTATAAACCAATGTATAAACCACGAAGTTATATTAAAAATCTATCTTCATGGTATAAACCCTTGGTATAATATAAACCTCAGACCAATGATTATAATAGACTCCGCCTTAGCATTTTGAAGCGGGCCGTTTTCTGTTATTTGACATTTCTCAATTGCGTCATTGCGATTGACGTAGGGATGTGAATAATGTATAATAATCATTTGAGTATCGATAACTGTATAAGTATTTTGCTATTCTAATTTATTGGAGTTTTCAAGAGCAAATCAAACACAAAACACCAAATAGAACTAAAAATTTATTTTTGTAATTTTTTTATTTATAAATTTACAGAAAATATTTACGAAAATGTTTCCATAAACGGTGTAACAAAAACCAATTTTGGTTTGCATTGATTGTATTCTCTTCAGTTTCCTAGGAGATATCATTTATTTTGGCGCTGAGGTAGTTTTCTTTTCTTTAGCACTTAAATAACTAAATACAAAATACAAATTTAAGTAATTCTATTTGCAATATTATTGCCTTGATCGTGCTACTGGCTACTGCTACACTATCTTTAATATATACGACATGTAAATTAAATAACCAACACCCTGAATACAGGTGGTTTTGAATACAGGTGGTTTGGGATCGGCTTTAACCCTGTTCATCCAAAGGTTGCCTGGAAGAGATCGCTCATAGCGATAAGGCCGCCCATTGTGCATTGTACTGTAAATGTTTTTCTGTAATCTTTTATATCTGTGTCGATGTGCAATAAAGATTAATTCTATTCTATTCTATAAAGAGCTAATGTTAGCTTATCTACTGAAAGGCGTGAAACATCAAAACCTTTCTTACTGTGCAATCGCATTTCCCATCGAGGCAAATTCCTTTTTGAATTGAAGAGTGTAAGCAAGAAATAGAACTTATGATAGGTACTACCATATAACATAGGATTTAAGATAATATGGCAAATATACGTGTTAATGTTGAGATGGCGGTGGAACAAGTAGTGTGGAAGAAGAAACCTTATTACGATAATCTCAAATAAAAAGGGCAAATGATGATAATAATTTAGTTTAAGGTTTAGCGTTACCTGTAATAGTTGACAATAATCAATCCAACAATCTTAGATTTTGTAATAATAATACTGGACTGGATGAAAGTGATTTAATCAGAACTGATGACAATGTTGGTTGAGCACATAAGATACCTCGTAACATTACTGAAAAGACGTATCTAGTTTCAGCACGAAGATTACACTTTACACTGGGGCTTAAGTGCCTAATACAAATAAATTACAAGGCAAACACCGCCGAGTATATAATTCAAGTCTACCGCGCAGTATGTCTTACATAATTATATTAACGATATAATTAATAGAAGAGTAGGTGCGCGTCTTTTACACGCTTGTTGTCCCAAATAATTACAGGGCATATTCGTTACAATAATTATGTGTCAACTCCTCGTTGATATTATCAGGACAAAATTAGATGTTCATGAAAATTTTAATATTAAATCGTACACACAAAATGTCAACAGTAGAATAATTTAATACACGACGACCGTTTCGAAATAAATTGCCGTAAAAGGGTTCATGTAAGTTTAATTAAAATTAACATAGATACACGTCTAAATGTTTTGATTAATACTAGAAAAATGCACTGAAAAAAATCGACTTGCCTCAGGCGGGACTCGAACCCGCACCTTCCACAATCCGGGTTTTGATTAACTTAGGAATATATAAGAAACTTGGCGATTCCGTCATCCTAGCAGCGACTTCTGACAGTAGACCAAGAATAAGCACAGAAAGAAAGTAGATACCGGAGTTTCTCCCGAGTTATTGTTGTAAAAACACCGTGTTGATGGAATCCATTTTTAATTCAATCTACCGTACAATTGACTGATACTTTAAGTACATTTTCACTTGACATTGGCGAAATGCGTAAGCTTTAATGTGTCGCGATCGCCATTAATTTAAAAGAAGAAAAAGAGGGAGAATGTTTGGCGGGAAACAATGGCGTCTAGATGTCGATCTTTATTTCGATAATTCAAAATAGCTTCGGAGTGGAATTTGTGCAGTGAAAGTGGTGTCGTTTCGTTGCATAAGCATCCGTGTTGACGAACAGTTATGAGGAATCATTGAAATAAAGGTTTTGTGTATGTGGCGTTGAGAATTGTATAGTGGTTGGAAATCCCACTATACAATTTTCATCAGTCACCATCATGAGGTCTGTAGGTACCATGCATTTCTCGCCAAGCACTCCCTAGATGCATTAAAAAGTGTGGCACCCACATTTTAATGCAAAAATCAAGAAAGAAGGTGAAACTGAAGACTTGGCTGTATGGGCTAGATCCCTTTGCCGTCCCGTAACAGGGAAAATTTAACCAAAAAAAAAAGAAAAAGAGGATGACTACGTACCTTGGCACCCACATCTTTTTCTTAAATCAATAGACACAAGCTTGAGCTACCTGTGCATCACGCGATATGAAAGTGAACCAATCACTGCGCTTGCATATTTCGCTACAAATATGAGCGTGTGCTCATAGTGGTAGCACGCGTGCCCTATAAGCCCTTTCTAACTTCTTCATGTTATTTAGTTCGCAGACAAGCATACAACCTTCCAGGTGGTGAGCAGTCACCGCAGCCTGTAGTCGCAACACTGACGTGACACTCGCACGCTGCCAACTCTAGTCCCCTTCCCTAATTCTTCTTCCGTTGTAACGTAGTAGCATTACTTAATATTTTAGATACATAATTCAAATAATAAATGGAAATGATTAGTACTTAATTCATTAAAAGAGGCTATTTATATCATGATTAATAAAATATCTATTGGTAAAGTAATGAAATTATTGTTATCTTATCGAGTACGGAGGGAGTCAAACCCGTTGTCTTTACCAATTTATAACATCTACTAGCAGTACCCTGCCTAGCTTCGCAGTGGAACATTGTGATTGAATAGCTGAGAAATGAGAAACAAAACAAAAACTACATTTCATATAAGTTTATTTTTGCAATACTTGTGGATATACTTAAAAAATCTGTTTTCTCGCGGTCGCAGATATGTGACTGATGCAAAAAATAGATAAAAACAATCCTTGATGCGGATTTTACATGTTGGCGACTGGCCACCACATTGTCTATAGTTTTTTGATTGACGTTGATGGCGGTTGCCTAGTTACGGTTGTTATTTTTTCATTACTATTGCGGTTGTCAGCGAGTGTTTTCCTCGCTTCTGGCAGATGGCGCGGTCACTGGTACACAGCTGATCGTTAAAAAAACTGTTTTCTCGCGGTCGCAGATATGTGACTGATGCAAAAAAGAGATAAAAACAATCCTTGATGCGGATTTTATATCATGTTAAAATTTCAACTCAATCGGTGCAGAACTTTTTGAGTTTTTGAAGCGTACACAAACCAACATAACATTTTTATATATATAGATTGTCCCCGCGCACCTCATTCCCTCCCAGGCGATGCCTTGCTGGACTTGCGCCGCCACACAGCAAATCTTGATGGGACGCAAGCCAAACGCAAGCATCACATTCGCCTCTCTGACTGGTGTCTTCATACGTAGCTTTCGTAAACGCATTATTATACTGTGGGAACCACGGTGTCTTCATAAGAGCTGTTCGATTTATATTGTTAGAGTATGCGCCTATGTACCTAAGTCCCGAATTCGGGTCCCAATTTACGGGTGGAAAACAGGGCCCCGACTTTTTGTAGCGGCCAGGCTGGAGAGTAGAAGAGGAGAGAGTACTAGACCCAGGCCGGAGAGTAGAAGAGGAGAGAGTACTGGACCACCTTCATCGACTCTAGCTGTTCCTGGCAGACTGCGGACTCTGGCAAACTGCGGACCCTCCCGATCACCACCATCGATCCACCATCTCAGGGCAGTACTTAACCTGACTAGTTTGGAAGTAGTGGAGTGTAGTGCAACCGGCGGTAGACCTTACGACCCTGCAACACGTCTCTTTTTAAATAAATTTTGTCCACTGGAGTTGGTTGTTTCACTTATATATAGCAACCCCCTAACGTAGCACCGTGGAGCACTGGCAACCTTACTCACTAACAAAATCACAACACCACTTAAAAATTGTGTTATTTGACTCTGCTCTCCTGGGTAGAGGTACTACCAGCTCGGGCGTTCCAAATTCGGGTGGCTATTCCGCTGTGCCTTTGCCCTGCCTCGACTCTTTTCTGTGCTTAGAAGCACTGTAGAAGGATAGAAATTTGCTCATACGTAAGTAAATAACTAAAGCCGCCGAGAGCCCTACTGCGCTAGAATTGACTGTGATGTCACAAAATAAATCAAAGAGATTGTGTCAAATAGGCGTGATTAATTGACTTTGTCCAAATAACGACGTGTTGCCTTATTCGAAGAAGTAATAGGTACTGTGTGGTAACTTATTGTGACTTGCCACGCCCTAATGGCAGGCCTTCCTGTAAAAAGACAAAGTATTTTTCAGCGAATCAGTCAATGTTAATTCAATATTCAATATACAAATTTTTTTGCATGAAAAAATGGAGAGAAGACTTTTGTTTTACTGATCAGTTGAAAACTGCTTAAACTGTTATCTACTTTTTTGGGTATTTCCTATTGGACTAACAATGGCCGTGTGATGCCAGCAGAGTACAATAGCAGCACCCCATTATTGGGTGTCGTTAACGGAGACTAATGGATCAGAAAAGTGGTATTGATCACCTTATAGTCCGTTCACCAATACGCATTAGGCAAGCGTGGTGGACTACTGCCTAACCTTCCTTTGATGACAACGTGTACTAAGAAATTTGGTAACTCGTTTCTGTGTCGCACAATCAAGGAATTGAATTCACCAGGCCATTCAAAAGAGGCGTGAAGAAACACCTTGAAGGTCGGCAAGGCGAGGGTGACTAGCGCAGCGGTTCATCTCTCGCACTAGCTATCTTCGCATTTGGACTCCACTTCTGCTTACCATCAGGTGGAATGGAGTCATTTGCTTGACCTTTTTTACTTACATACTCATAATCTCAGAAGAATGTTAATCTATGGATCATTACTAAAATCCAGACACAATATTTTTTAATTGTCTCGCGGTAGATATCTACCGAGGAGGGACCAAAAGGTTAAGGTACATTTTAGAGTCGTCAGTCCAAAGATCAACAATTACACCAGGATAAGATTAGCACGGGGTTGGAACAAGTGCACGAAGAGCGTGCTCAGCAAATTGGCGATAACGAACCCGAAGATGATAATAATAATGATGAACCTCTCAACAAAGATATTCAAATTTCAGAGCATTATTTTATGTTTGTGATTGGATGATTCGATTATTGATACGAATACAAAACTCTGTCGAGCATAAAGCTATTTTCTTAAGTTGCGATATGACTTAAAACTGTACAGTGTTTGCACTAAACAAGGACTTGTTTATCTAACAGTACGCCAGTAAGTAAACCAAATGCATTAAAGCGCTACGAAACTAAAATATCTATTTATAATCCCGACAAGTAGGTAGGTACTTGAAATTACATGCTAGAGTACCGCCACATATTTTCCATCAACGCTACTATTAATCTTTTATGTGTGTAATTTGTGGACAAAACAGACATTTGAATTGTAGGAAGAAGCTAGTGGTGAAAAACGAGCGCTGTATAAACATTACATAATGTGTTTTGTATAAAATCTTTGAGGGTTTCGTACTGATTATCGAGATATTATTGAGAAGCCATTTTTAAAATTTTATTTCTAAAACGTCAAATCATCGAAGAGCTATTCAAATTCATCTTTATTCAGTTAAATACAATTTATAAACTTGTGAAAGTCAATGTTGATCATCATTTAGCATCATCTTCTCAAAACAAGGCCCTGGTGTCTACCTCAGACCAAATAAAAAGTTTGGTCCAATGTCTAACGAAGAAACTCAGCAAGTTTTATTTAACCGATGGGTTCCAAAGGTTGCATGGGTCACAAGCTCTCTATCTCTAACACAATGGATCTGACCCTCGCACTGAATTCAAAAGCTAAGTACCTACCCCTAGTATGAATTTTGTTAGTTTTCGAGCTCGATCAAACGAATAGCTATTTTCATATATTGCCCACTAGCGCCTCTAGCGTAAACTATCAGAAACAGTGGACAATGTATGAAAAGAGACGATACGTTTGATCGAGTTTGAAAACTATCAAAACTCATAGTAAGGGTACAGGCCACGGACTCGAATCGACGTCACGCGGACATTAGCCCCGCTCCAGCGACTTGAAGCGGCGTATATGTTACCGGCCAAACCCGAATTTAGGACGAACTAGTTTTTCCTATGCCAAACCAATTAGTCCTTTATGCAATTTGGAGATATCTAGTGGCTGAGTGATGGGTAGGTTAGGGTTATTTTTTTATGACCAGGCGGAGTGCACAGTTTTTTTGGGAGTCTTATGCACCTACATGGCTGAGTGATGGGTAGTAGGTTAGTGAACTGGTTTGGCCTAGGGAAAACTAGTTTATCCTAAAATCGGGTTTGGCCTGTAACATATACAAATACTTAAATGTTAAATGTAGGTACTTATTATAACTTTGTAAATAGGTAGAATTGTATCGAAGTGAAATAAAAACTATTGATTATGTAGTAATGTGATCTATAGTTATTTAAATAAAAAACATTTTTATTTTAAATTTTCCCGAGCTCAAAAAGAACAAGTGGGTACTTACTTTCCTAGTGATGGGTGACGTCTCTCTCTATACTTTATATCTCACAACGCACAACTGCTTATCTCATTCGCAATTCGCTCGCAGCGTAGACTCGATTCCGACTGCCCAAACAGTCCCCCGGCGGCTAAAGCTAACTCGGATTCACACCAATTTCGCATGCTTAACTTACCGACAAGTTACTGTCTTTGACGGCATGAAATACCTCCCATGACAATGGTTTTGATTACATATGTGCTAAGTTTATGCCAACTTGTATTCGTGGGTACAGACGACAAAGTTATCGTCACACTCGAAAAGTGAACAGTTTTAAATTAACCGCTTTCTATCTTTTTTACCCAACTAGGTACGAAGCCAAAAAAAAAGCGAAAGCAAAGCGTCGGTGGCGTAGTACGTAAGGGCGTTGTCTTCCACCCGGGAGGCGCCGGTTCCAACCCCGCCACGTACCAATGTGTTTTCAAATTTTGAATTCATGTTCGTTTATTCGACGCTTTTACTGTGAAGGAAAACATCGTGAGGAAACCTGCACACACCTATGATGAAATTCTTAGGTTGTGTGGGAGAAGTCGACCAACCCGCACTTGGCCAGCGTGGTTGACTAAGACCTAATCTCCTCTAATGCTCGAGACCCTCGCTGGGGACATTATATGAGCTGTTGTTGACGAAGCCAAAAGAAAGGGTAATGATTTTAGCAATCTATGTATGTATTTACATAGGTGTCTATGTTCCCAGTGGCGGATTTACCAGCAGGCTGAGTAGGCTGGAGCCTAGGCCGAAAGATTTTAAGGGGGCAATTTGGGTACATTTTTTAATGTGCAGAGAAAACGAGTCCAGATTTTTTTTTAAATAAAGCGAAAAAAGGTAAAGTAATGAGGAAGATAGAGCACAATAAAGTTGCAAATGTAATTAACATGATTGTGAACTAGGCATATGCTCGATGGAACTAGAGAATTTCAGTTCGAATTTCAGAAGTAGGGGCGGCAAAATTTACTAGCCTACTGGCGGCAAAAAATTAGCCTACTGGCGGCAAATTTGTAAATCTGCCAATGTATGTTCCTTTGTAGCGCATAAACTATTCATCTGATTTTGATGAGTTAGGTATCAAACGATTCGTTATTATGGTCCCAGCAACGTAGACATTATTTTAACCAACTTAAACAATAGGAGTCGAATTATTCTTGTAACCCCGATTTCAACCGATCATTCCTTTGACGTGTGTTCACAAACTCTTTTTGTGGTCGCTAAGCACCGAGAAAGTGATTAGATAAATATTTTATCGCTACAACCACAACAAATGTTATATATATTATTATTTCCGTAGAGGGTTACAGTTTATTAAGCTTTTTGCTTGTTCTATTATAAGAGTGGCGTACAGAGGCGAGGATTTCCAATAGAGAGGATTTTAAAACATTTGGGAAGGATCAACAATGTTGAAATTCATAGTAACACACTAAAGTAGAAGATTTTAGACTAGAAAAGACAGAAACACTACTAGGTCATATCGCTGATGGGGTCCAGGTCCGGAAGCCTCCTCGTGGCGGACCTTGGTAACGTGGTGGGAAACTTTCTCGGCGGATGTGTGGCTTTTGATGTCAAGTGTGTTCCCTTGGAATTCGAAGTCACATGCCATCGTCGAGTTGTTTTTGTTTTCCCACCACTGCTAGTTCCGGACGGCCCTTTTCAGGGCCACGACCGCGCCCGAAGTCCCCCGGGTGCGGTCCAATGGCTGCTCCCGGTGTCCTCGTCAGGAGGATGCGCCAGGTCGAGCAGCCGTCGGCCAGCGGCCCACAGGGGCTGGCGTTAGTCGTTAGCCCCTGTGGGCTGCTGGCCACCAATTCGAGTACCTATTTTTTTAAGACCGGCAGCGTTGGGACGGTCACAGTGTAGTTGTGCTCACGTGCGCAGATCCCAAGCCGTCCCACAATAGCGCACTGAAGGTCAGGCCGGGGAAGATGATTAATGGGTATGGAGGGATCTCCTTTACCTCCAATCCCATTTATCCCCTACGGTTGGCACCGCACCACAGGGACGATACGTAAATGCATTTGACCTCCCGTCAACAAAAAAAAAGGTCATATCGCTGATAAGAAGAGCTGCTTACATGTCCTTTAGGATAATAGAACTATAAATCCCCCACTCCACCCAACACACACATTTTCTATTCCCTTTGTACATTTCGAAAAAATAACCTTTAAAATCTATCTAAAAATCCAGCCATTCACGTTTAGTAACTGGATGCTTATCTCTTGAGGAACCGTGCTCCACGCACATTGCTAAACCAATATCTATTACCTAACCACCAACTGCGTGACCCATTATTCCTAACTCCTAACCGAACCACAATAAAAAATACCCTTTCCACATATGTCCCACAATCGTATTAAACATTTATCTCGACCATACATATTCTAATAAGGAAGCGAAGGCCAGGTATCGCCATTGGTGCGTACCGGAGATCGAATCCCGTGTTATTGGCCTTGCATACATTACTAGGGTAATATTGGAGGGTTGTTATTTGCATAGTATTGTCCGGTGGTCGCCGTATTAACATTTAGACTGGTGGCCAAAAGCACAGACCCTTGCTTTTAATAGCAATAGGATATTGCATGCGACTTCTGCGGATTATATGACAATGTTGAGTGTGGAAATCTCGGTCACGTCCTCAATATTGGTATACAACTCGGTGTCCCCAGTTCCCAACATGATGGACTTTGCCCGTTTTTTGTCTAAGAGAAATATGTAACCACGCAGATATTACTCCAAGTCGGTTCGACACAGTCCGCTTCTCCGACTCTCATCCGATCAGATTGTCGGTCGGGCCAAAATTGAACATTCGACAGGCTACTTATGCATCCGATTTTCCGGAGTTGGCTCTAAGCACTTATTAGTAGGTAATAATTTTAGTCGTCTAAAATTATTACTGAAAAGTGCTTGGATCTTTGGCTAAGTTCAGTTTCCAAAGCACTCGCTATTTTCAGCATTTAAAAAAAAAACTGAAAATTGTTTTAAATTTCCAAAAGCAGTTCTATTTATTTTTTAAACTATTTATCTTTGTCAGATATTTGCTAAACTCTGTTATATAACTTCAATATAACATGTAAAATAATGATTTATTGAAAGTACGCCAGGAGGATAAATAAATATACACAGCTGACACAGATTTCCATTTTATTACAAATATTAATTGCACATAAGAACAGTTCATACAAAAATATATTCTTAATTAAAAAGAATACCTTTAAAACAAACTAGAAAACCCTTTATTTAATTCGTAGTCAAAACTTCATGCCAATTTCGATTTAAGTCAAAATACTTTCATCCAATCAGATGTCAAGAAGTTTTCTGCTAAAATAATATAATAATAAAGTAATCATAAACTAAATAATTATGTATAAATACTTTTACAATAAATTATATCTCCAATTTTTATATACAAAAACAGGAAATTGTGACATTAATTTTAAAATGTTTTGTTGATAGTATTTAATTTATTTATATAAAAATTCAACAATCTATCTAACTTCTATATACATTTGTGACATAATGGTAACATTTCATCTTTGAATTCAATAATATTAAAATTGTAGCAGATTGAACAATATCTTCTTATAATAATTTTCTATCACAATATTTATTATTAGGTTGATTTTATTACGCCCAAGTCGGTTAAAAACAATAGTTTAATTCATTTTTGTGACTACAGTACAGTCAATGAGCAAAGTTTGAGACGAATTTTTTTTTGTGTAATTTAAACCAAATATCTATGACCGTGAATAATAGTTTAATCATAATTACAAAAAAATACTAAAATATTTATCATAAACTAAATTAGAAGATTTTCTACTTAAAAGGAAACTTAAGATTATGACAAGGCGTGAACTTTTCTAACGTAGGTAGTGTGCTAATTTATCTTTGCTGTTTAGCGTAAAAAAATTGTACAGATTATTTTATTGTATGGTAACTTTCTTGTCCTAAAACTAAGCTATTATTATTAATAATATTTTAAATGGTCATACTGAGTTGTGACGTCGTTACGGAGTTCGGGTGTTACCTGCGACTTGCTATAATCTGTGGCAACGACTATGGCTTTATTATTTCATAAGGCCTCGTTTGCTGTTACTTTGTGTTTGTTTCTATAGATAAATATATTTAAAAGTAATTTTGTTGGTGACATCATTATTGTACCTATCTTAACCCGTTCGGACCTGGTGTCCATTTCGATGGACATAGTTTAAAAATACTGTTATTATGAAGCGCTCTTACCAGAGTTAAAAATAAACTATTTATGACATTCATTACATTCTTAAGGCGAAATTATATCATAAAATATCTAGGAAAAATTTGTAGGTACTTACACATATTAAAAATTTAAAAAAAAGCATTAAAAACGATGTTATTATCCTATTTAATAATAAAAATATCAATGAAATATTTTTTGAAGTCGAAACAATAATTCAGGTCTGAAGGGATTAAAGTCAAATGAACTACATATAACCACAAAAATACTACACATTTTTAAATTAAAACGCGTGTTTCTCCTATAATCATTTTCTTATATTCAAGAACATCCTTTAGTCAACCGCCTGAATGTTAAACGATTTGGAAATGCTTAAAAACAAATTTAAGAGATAATTTTGATCAAAGTACATTTTCTTGCATAACATCCTCTTTTACGCATTTAATAGGTACGTTGTAATTATTTGTAAGTGTCGTCAACATCCTATTATTATAAGAATCATAATTAAAATGTCCACATATTAAACTTAACAAAGACCTTGTCTTCAAAGTCATTCACTTACGCCTTCTCGTACCGATATTACTTAAGCTTTTAGACTCAAAACGGATTCTAGGTCAAATATTACAAGTGTCCTTCTAAGGGTATGCCTATTTAATTACCTCTGATGTTTTTACAAATTGATATTTTATTAATTATATTAATTTGGTAAGAATTCTAATACGTTTGTCGTGATTTTAGCTAGGATATCGAAGACTTTAACACAAATATGCAAAAGGCTATATTTTGGAAAAAGTTACTTGCCGATGCGTTGCATTATAAATATAATTGGGACATAAAACTGGATTGCATAGGTTTAACGTGAAATATTTTACATTCAAATTTTTTCCCTTGGGGTGTTAGGTTAGGTAAGGTATCCTTTAATTAAGATAAGAATAGTATAGTTATTATCTAGAGCGGCAAAACAAAGAATGTCTCAGATCACAGGAATATGACGCCCAAGTTGAAGGCGAGGGCAATTATCATGCGAGGTAAGTACAAATTTTTATGCCACTCCCTGACCAGGAAGTGCGATTTTCCGCACGCGGGCGCAAAATGCCACTTTCTGGTCAGGACTGACATAAAAAGTTTTGTTAATTTTCGTGGAAAACACAAACAAAGTAACAGCAAACAGACGAACTAAGAATTAGAACTAAGTTCCATATCACAATACAACGGCAGATTTAACCACGCCGCACTTACGAACGTTTTGTTCTAACTTAAGATTTACACCTAACTATAATTACATACATACATTATACACGTTACACCTTCGTCACGTGGAGACAAAAATCGCTCTTATTACGGGACACTAAATACATTTTAACAAATTATCGCGTAAGTGGTCCACGGTTATTTTAATTAAGAAATGAACGACCACGACCCATAAAGAATTTGTGACAATATTTTTTAATTAAACCCACATTATTGTTTTAATTGATACACTTTTTTATCGCGGTCTTACCCTTCTTTGAGATTCAATCTCGTCATATTAAAATGACACAAAGTAGAGAAGAATCATGTTTATAAAATGATTGACATATATACCTCTCTGTAGTTATTCCGTCTAATATAATTTGCGTTTGTATTGTTGTAAGACACAAACACAGGTACCGTCAGCGCGAAAAATAAAATTATGAATATTTGTTTGTTTGAAAATGTTTATGCAGTTTATTGCAAAGTGTTAGTGATTTCTACTGACTGAGGATTACATATATTTATTTGTTACTCTTTCACGCAAAAACTTGTGAATGGATTTTAATGAAACTTTACAATAGTATAGCTCATACATCATAAGAGCATATAGACTATAATTTATACTGATAATGTGCAGACGAAGTCGCGGGCAGAAGCTAGTAAAACAAAATTTGCAAAAGGTTTTGTGTAATTCTCCGTACTGATATAGGTTATTCGCAGAGTTATTCTTCATTACGCTGAATTATTCTTCAAACTCAATAACATGATTCTTCTCTCTTTACGTCAGACATTGAGGAGACTGGGGACTTTTTTCTCATGTTGAATATTTGGTACAGAAGACTAATTTATTTTATGTACGGTCAGTAAACGTTTACCAGTTTTGAAATTAGATTCTAAATAACACTTTATCAGTAAATGCCAAAATGCCATAACAAGTTACTTATTGCCTTTTAAAAGTTATTATGCAAAATGACGCATTGAGAATGACAATAGACAGCAACTGTTAGACTAAAGTACTATTTTTCGTGCACACAAGCTAGTCATTCATTGCCAATCTATAAACGTCAGTAATTATAAATCTATGGTTTTTTCAAAGGTTTTCTATACATCAAACATTGACAGTAGTCAGTCCATCTCCTAGAGCGATTGATTGTCATATTATTGGAAAAAAAAGGTAATCTATGGTCAATCAAATTATGAAATAGACATTTAGAACATACTCATACGAAACAGCAATAATAATACGTTAATGTTTTAATGTTGATCTCTTAATGAAACTTGTTCATTTGTTCATATATACAGGTTAATTATGTTGTAAGTGAAATTTACACAAGTTTTAGTCATAAACGTGTTTTAGCTGCCTCCAAAGGTAAAAATTGAAAGTTTATTTTTGTTATGACTTAGTCCACGTATTATTCTTATTTAGTCTTTTATTAAAAAAATCATAATATTGTATTTAAGAATAGAGTCACCCTTTAATTTTTGTAGTTATTAAAATTAGTAATGTACCATTAAATACTTATCCGCAGAAATTGTGATTATTGAATAGGTATTTAATAGTGAAATTGCCTCAAATTTCGATACACTCATTTTCTTCTTGTTAAATCATTTGTACAGCAAGGCTTTCCTTAAGTCAAATGTCCCCAATCTCCCCTACTACTATTTCATTAAGTAGGTTAACATCTAGAATCTCAGCGCGCGTTATGTAGATTGTTCTAGAAGTAGTTGTTTGTCCCTCGTTCGTCCTGTAGGGAATGACGTACGTGATGGTAGTAGGGTCACCTCTCCATCATCGTTGCACGCCAGCGGAGAGTACTCGACGCCGCGTGACCGAGTTTTGGGTGTGCGGGAATTACTGCGCATCTGTTAGGCAAACAAAAAACATTGTTAATAAAGTACTATTGGCAACATTTTTAAAATATTTGAAAATGAATAATTACTAAAATGTATACAAAAAATCGGGAGTGGTCTCCCCTTGACTTTCTCGTATACCAGAAACGACTCAAAGGTTGATAGAAACCTTCTATTTTGATGTCATACATGCGTGTTAAATTTTGGTCACCCATCCGAGTACTGACCGCGCATTTGGTACTTTCGTGATCGACAGCTCAAAAGTTGATAGAAACCTTATATTTTGATGTCATACACGCCTGTTAAATTTGGTTGCAATAAGTTAAATCATGCTCGAGTTGTCGTGCTAACGCACAGACACACACACAGACATAGTTGAGGTAAAGGAGGTCCAAAACGAGTAAATCCGTCAAAATCTCGAGGTCGAATTTTTTGACGATACCAAGACTTCCTCTATACACGTATACGAGAAAGTAAAAAGATTTTTGCCGCAATCCGCAAAACATTGCAGGTAGGTAAGGTAGTACACGGCCGTTTTTGCAGTTTTGCCAGCTGTGCCGTTCAGAGCATGCTTAACGGCCGTGTAAACGCCGTTTGTATGTGCGTGTGCCGATTCGTCACTATATATGGAGTCAAAGAACTGCATCGTTCTCTATATATTGTGATGTGTTTATGGACATTCTTGATTAATATTTAGTGTAGATTTTTTTTTGTTATGTGGCAGACAAGCGTACGCCTGGTGGTAAGCAGTACCGTAACCGTAGCCTATACCTAAATAAAAAACTTTCATTTTATCAATGTTTTATATTTTATAACTAGGTCGAATAGCTTGTAATTTTTTTAAAATTTCAACTGTCGCTAAACTTTTATCAGTTAACCAATTTTATTGTTGTTGTTGTCGAGCAAATGGCAGATGTTTTGTTTTGCGAACTTATCAGACTGTAGCAAACTTTACATTTCTAATTATTATCTATTTCAGCGAAAGTTGTTGTTGGTACGTAAAGTAAAACTTTACGTAACCGTAATTTTTTGTTGTTGACGGGAAGGTCAAATGCTTTGACGCAGGGATATGTGGGACTCGAGGGAAAGGCGTTCCCTCCATACCCACTAAACATCCTCCCCGGCCTGACCTTCAGTGCGCTATTACAGGACAGCTCGGGATCTGCGCACGTGAGCGCAACTACACCGAGACCGTCCCAACGCTGCCCGTCTAGACACTCCTTGCACCAATTGGTGGCCAGCAGCCTCTCCTCCATCGACGGCTGCTCGACCGGGAACAGCCATCGGACCACACCCGGAGCCCTGAAAAGGGCCGTCCGGAACTAGCCGTGGTGGGAAAACAAAAACAACTCGACGATGGCATGTGACTTCGAATGCCAAGGGGACATACTTGACATCAAAAGCCACACACCCGCCAAGAAAGTTTCCCCACCACGTTACCTACCAGGGTCCGCCACGAGGAGGCTTCCGAAAGTGGACCCCTACGTAACCGAGACTAGATATGACCACGACTTCTCTTACATTCTTCAATTTATGAATGTTCAGTGACCGTAGTGTAAGTTTTAGTAAATAAAAAACGTATCTAATTTAGTTGCGCTAAGAACTATATTTGTATGGCAAATTCATACATTTTATATAGACTCCACACGTATAGACTCCACATAGACTCCATATGACTGCACAAGCGTTGCAATAACACGGCAAGTAGTGTTAATCACGTGTTAATCAACTTCCATACATCGACAATTGAAAAAAAAAATGCAAAAATGAACATTGTATAAAATGGTACAATCGTATACAGCATCAGAATCAACACTTTAGTACCTTGTCATAATAATAATTCATACATAATGGTGACAACTATTACTACACCAGCGCTGGCGCTGATATGACAAGGTACCTACTAAAGTGTTAATCTACGTTTGATGCTGGCCGTACCACTTAGTATTGACAGGATTTGCAGCAACTGCAACTGAAAGAGAAATTGGCAACATAATAATAATATAAAACCTCCTTTTTGAAGTCGGTTAAAAACGAAAGTAAAATCACGTAAACATGTAAAATGCAATCTTTTTATTTGAACAACCTCAATACTTTAACATAGGTACAGACAACATAATATTTTTTGCCACCCTTGTCGTATAAAAAACCTTCTTCTTAATTATATTAAAGCACCAGCGAGATCGTTATAAACGCATAAGTGCAACCATTACAATAACCGCACCTACGGAATTCCACCATTTTGTATTTTCCAAAGCGAGTCTGTTCCACGCCAGGCAACGAAAGATACTTCCGTAATTTAATTGCTGTAAATTTACAGATGTTTGCGTTGTGTCATAGCATAGTGTGTTGATTACAAATATAATCGCAATAATCGAAACTAAGCTTCGTAGCGTGTGGATGAATTTGGCAAATGTTAACCTTTTTTGACTTACGCAATCGCATGAGATTTTTCTTACCTTACTTGTGCCTAAGGCCAAAGGATTTTAAAAAGCAGGTTGAAGAGTATCGTCTCTGTATATTTTAGTTGGTACCTATGTATTTATATGACACACTGATAGATGGCCTTTCTCAATATTGCCGATGAAAAGCAGCACAGTAGTACCGATTACGCCGATCGATCGCTTACGAAGTCATACGGACGCGTTCGCATCCGTACGCAGCTGTACGGACGCCTTTGAATACGTGCGTAGCTGTACAAACGTATCCGTCCGGAGCTGTACGCAGATAAATCGTCACAAAGATTATTATTATTATTTTGTTTTGGATAATTCTGTTGTCGAAGCAGTGGTTTACCTATATTTGTATTTTGCAAGAAACCGAAGAAAAGAAACGACGACTTAAGCTGCGACAAACATTTTCGATACGTACGAAGTATTCATCATCATCAACAGCTCATATAATGTCCCCACCGAGGGGCTCGACCCCACATTAGGGGCGATTAGGCCTTAGTCAACCACGCTGGCCAAGTGCGGGTTGATCGACTTCAGGCACAACCTAAGAATTTCTTCATAGGTGTATGCAGGTTTCCTCACGATATTTTCCTTCACCGTAAAAGCGTTCATTAAACGTACATATGAATTCAAAATTTGAAAACACATTGGTAGGTACGTGGCGGGGTTCGAACCGGTGCCGCCCAGGTGGGACACAACACTCTTACGCACTACGTACGCTACCTACGCTTCGCACGAAGTATTCTTTTTGAGTAAGTATATTACTTTTCTACCGTTAACTGTAGTCACATTAATTATTAAAACATAACAGATATAGGTACTTAGTTGGCGCAGGCATCACCTGTAATCTGATAGATTATCCGCGAGCTCATTAGCTCCCATTAACTAACACAAACGCTGAGCTTGCCTAATGTTATATGTCGCTATTTGTTTACGCTCCTGACATTTCGACGTATAATGCGCTATATCGGGTTGCCTAACCGTGGGCATACGCCCGCCTTATTAGCTCGGTAATAGAGAATATTATTATAGAGCTCTAAGCGTAAGTACTACCTACATGCCTACACGAGTAATAAACTCGATTGGTATGTTAAGATGTAAGTACTGTTAGCAACAGTAGTTAAAGATCAAAACAGAACTCTGAAGAAAAATCAATGCAGAAATGTTGGAATTATAAATAACAAATTCATCTTAATGGAGATGGTGAGTAGTCATTTATTTAGTGGGTTATTTACGTATCTGTTATCCGTGTTTTTTTTTAAATATAATCTTCTTTTAAATTAAGTTCTTCTTTTAAATTAAGTTTTGATATTATTAACCTTTTGTTGTCAATTTTGTCTCCGCATTTGGACTCCACTTCTTTGCTTAACATTTTTGTAAAAACAACAACAAATAAAATTACCATAACATTAAGGCTCCTATATAAGTAGATATTATAAATTAGTTCAGAGGACCTTTGCTCCGCAGTGGAGCGAATACAACTACAAAAGCACACGATCTACAGTTCTTGAATCGCGTTTCCAGTCCAATAGTGCACTATAGCATCGCTCCCTATACACGCACCCACACCGAACCACATATTTACATGAAATTTCGATAACTGTCACCGCACCTATTAACAGGATATATTATTATCATTATCGCCGCTTAAATTTAAAAGGAAAAGTGGCTACACCGCACGTAACCCCAATACGGCGTTCTGTATATTATGTATTACCATTTTATCTCCATAAATAACAGAAGACGAGGCAATCGTGAGAACGTTTATCTGCAGCTATTATTCATAATGGCAATAATTCCGGCTAATGAGATAGCGATGTGAAATATCTGAGAATCGGCGCGGCAATCAATTTGCGCTATCCGGTACTATTAGTCCCTAAATAAATGCGTCCGACCGCGTTTGTTCGTTTTATTCGGATATCGGAATGATGTGCAATTAGCGTGAACGTTGGAACATATTATTACAAGTGCGGCTATGTACAGTCGACCAAATTGAATCATGACCCACCTTAAGATCATTTTCCTACAGTCACTCAATACAAAGTAGGTTGAAATTCGCTTGAACATACATTTCTTAAGTAACGAACCTGTTATCAATTTATTAGACACTGACAGTGTCTAATAAATATGGCCTTTTAAATTTTTTTCAACTTCTACTTGACATCTGACACATAACGTAATTTTATTTTGAAAAATATACTAGTTATTCGTTTTCTCAGTAGTGAAAAGAGTTTAGATTATGAACGCCATCTTATTTGAAATTCCAATTGAGACTTTAGTACAGTGATGACAAAGATTAAAATTGCATAGATCTCTGACCCGTAATGACACATTTTATTCATATTTAAAACGTACTAAGTGCAACACGCATGATAGCGAAGAAAACGTAACTAAATTTATGATTGTAAAGGAATGATCGGCCAAGTGGGTCATGATTCAGTTGGTTCGACTGTACACAGAAATATCTATCGATAGATGGCTAACGTTCACTATGTCACAAACCACAATGAAATGCAACTTTCAATATCATCGAGCTGCAGAGCATGTGGCTATGACCGGGAATCAGTTGCTGTGTGACAGCGATTAGCCAGGACTAGAATAAGTTTCCTGGGCATAGCGTATCCTAGATTAGAACACTACAGGCTGTGCAAGCCCATGGATATAATTAGGTTCATGGCTTATATGTATATGTTACAGGCCAAACCCGATTTAGGATAAACTTTTTTTCCCTAGGCCTAACTAGTTCAACCCATCACTCAACCATGTAGGTGCATAAAACACAAGACTCTTCCAAATTAAAAACTGTGCACTCCGCCTGGTCAAAAAAAAAATCCTAACCTACCCATCACTCAGCCATGGTAGGTGCATAAGACACTAGATATCTCCAAATCGCAAAAAGGACTAATTGGCTTGGCCTAGGAAAAACTAGTTCGTCCTAAATTCGGGTTTGGCCGGTAACATATACAAGGAGCAGCAGGAGCAATAAGGAATTGGGTGACAATAAAGGCCCCAATGACGATGGAAAGAGAATCGAAATTGTATCGGGCGGCTTACGGCCCCTTGATAAGCTAAGATCGGCAATGGTACAATTAGTGTAAGTTATAGTATGAACCCTCTACAGGCAGTTCGCCTTACATGCTAGAGGACCCACGAAGGTATCTTACCTTCGCCTTCTTTTTATCGACAGCGACTTTATAATCAAAATTGTAAAATTCTTGTTATTTCACAAAATTCTTTCATTCAATCGCGTTCATTGAATCTATTCTTTCTGATGGAATACTTTGTTGCGCATTCAGAACTGTCGGAAAGCATTCAATTTTCGGAAGCTCTATACGTCCCTTTTTGTCAGGTCGTAACAAAGTGAGATGCAAAGCGACTTTTAGAATTGAAACTGTCACGAGCTTTTGTGATTACAGTGCATCAAACGCGTAGCGTAGGTAGTACCTACCTAAATCTACATTTGCCTTTGAATATGCACGCTTTCATATAAGAATAAAAATTATTTGCAATTTAGCGTTATTTACCTTAGCTTATTATTCTAGCAAAATTCCTAAAATATTACACCGTTCTAATTGTATCACACAAAGATAAAATGTTAGCAATATTCTAGTTTGAGACAAATATCACATGACAAATATAACAATAAATATATCGGAGCAATCATTCGATCTGCCATTAGTATGAAAGGGCAATAACGTGATATTATTACAAGGTATTTTTCCAAAATATTGTGATTGGCCTAATGAGACATTGGATATGATTATTTGTTTGTTATTGTTTTGTATCAACTGCTAAATTGTATGAGACATTTCATGACAATGGTAACACGGGCGAAGATATTAGATATATCATGATTTTAATAAATAATCTTTATTGTGAAGATATATTGCGAAGAGAGAGGTGTGCTCTGAAATTATTTACCTAATTATAGTGACAAGAGAGAAAATAAATCTCGAAAGGTTTACTCATGTGGAAAGGATGAGTGAAAGTAGATTGACAAAAGGGATATATGAAACGAAAGTAGAAGGACATGCGTGACAGGGAAGAATTAGGCGAGCGTGTGTTAAATCAAATCGGAAACATCATGAAGAATGGCTGGTCAAAAGTTTTCGAGGGGTCCACGTTCGGAAGCCTCCTCGTGGCGGACTCTGGTAACGTGGTGGGGAAACTTTCACGGCGGGTGTGTGGCTTTTGATGTCAAATGTGTCTCCTTGGCATTCGAAGTCACATGCCATTGTCGGGGTGTTTTTGTTTTCCCACCACGGCCCTTTTCAGGGCCACGACCGCGCCCGAAATCCCCCGGGTGCGATCCGATGGCTGCTCCCGGTGTCCTCGTCAGGAGGACGCGCCAGGTCGAGCAGCCGTCGGTGGAGGAGTGGCTGCTGGCCACCAATTGGTGCAAGGAGTGCCTAGACGGGCAGCGTTGGGACGGTCTCGGTTTAGATGCGCTCACGTGCGCAGATCCCGAGCCGTCCCATAATAGCGCAATGAAAGGTCAGGCCGGGGAGGATGTTTAGTGGGTCCCACATATCCGATGCGAAAATGCATTTGACCTCCCCGCCAACAAAAAAGAAGTGAGAATTGTGATGAGGGTAGACGAGCAAAGGAAATGTATAAGGATCGTAGCAAGTAAAAGAAGTGATATCTATTAACTCTACATACGTAAATTCAGCATCAGATGTAGATTAACACTTTAGTACCTTGTCATAATTATTCATGCAAAAAGGTATCTAAAGGTGCGAACATACGATCGAGTTTGGGGCAAACGTACAAAAGCACCGTGCGGGGCCAAACGGCGTTGTCTTCACACCACATGATCGCACCGATTCTCACCGCACCACAGAATGTCCAGATCCATAGAGAAAAATAATTCCAGATCTTTCCGTGCTGGCAGTGTGAGAGCACGTCTAACGGCATGACTCCAATTCTGTCGAAACAGGCTAAAATCGCGTCGTGGCTACTTTACCTCTTCGAAGGCCAAAGAAAGAGAGAAAAGTGTGGGTTAAATTTTATTTAAAAAAACAGACAACAGTACAGTCGTCTGGGATGCTGTATTTTCTTCTTGATGTCGTTAATAAAAATAAAAGGATAAGATTGTTTCCACTTTTCTAACTTTCTGTGCTTGATGGAGTATATTTTTTTGGATAATAAAGGCGGTCTGAAGACTCCACAAACAAGAAAAATCTTGCTATGGCTCTGACTGATCTACAATAGCTTTTATCGGAATTAACATTTTGAAATTGATGTCGTAACGTGTCACGCGGTAGAATAGCAACTGAACTGACGTTTAGTTCGGTTCGTCGTCCACACGATCGAATTGATGCGGTGTCGCACCAACTGGTGCATAAATTCTTTGTTTCAATTTGTTTGCTTTATTCTATAAACTATTCTAATTTCCCAAATTAGAAGAGTTTTAAAAGTCTGTAATTTTATTGTTATAAAATAAAACATTAAGTATCTAATTAAAA
Organism: Elophila nymphaeata; assembly: GCA_955850985.1. Taxonomy (NCBI): domain Eukaryota; kingdom Metazoa; phylum Arthropoda; class Insecta; order Lepidoptera; family Crambidae; genus Elophila; species Elophila nymphaeata. Next base: position 5,949,561 of record OY039081.1, read on the forward strand.
GAATATTAGATACATATTAAAGTACCTAAATCATATGCTGTAAATGCAAAAGACAGATATACATAGGTACCTACGTACACGTACCTATACATATGATCACGCTCGTAATCCCACGAGGGGCTTAGCAGAGCCTTACGTAACATTCTGTTACACATAAAGCCACATCTGGCAGTACGGGCCATTCAGTGCCTCCAAAAAGTGACAGGTCGCCAGCCTGTCACCTACATAAAAGGGGCACCAAACCCAAAAAGTAACCTTCAGTAAACATCTAACACAAAAGCCAACAACCAGGACAGGTGTCACACTCAAAATAATCTCATCAGACAAAAATAAGATTAGCAATAATTCACTCGATAGAAAAAAATCTTGAAAGTTGGGACTCAATTTAGCATTAAAACTATCTACTAGTAGCTTCTAGGATTAGTATAAATTAAAGCCTATGTTATTCTGATGTATGAGCTATATTATTGTAGTTTCATTAAAATCCATTCAGTAGTTTTTGCGTGAAAGAGTAGCAAAAATACATCCAGACATCCATACAAACTTTCTCGTTTATAATATTAGTAGGATTAGTAATAGAAGAAATTGTCGAAATACAAAAATTATACCAAAATATTTCACTTGATACTCGGAAGTACTTGTGAGGCGTGGGAACTTAAATTTTGTATAAAATATATAAATATTTCAACCACATTCACTGAGGCATTGCCTTAATGTATAAAATAAGGATCACAACGCAACGCAAATTAATTTACTTAAATCGAACATTCACAATTATTCTATTTTAATTTCCGTGTATTTGAGCTAAAACGAAGCGAAAAGGCCGACTCCGTTTAAAATCCTTAATCCCCGTATGAATTTAATTACTAAAAATAATTACTTAATCATGTCCATAATAGCTGGACCGAAGGTTTATTAACGAAGCCTACATCTGACAAACGATGTTAACTGGAAGGTACCGAAATAATTCTGGGGATAAATTTTAAAGGGTTTGCTCCCATGACCAATGAAAATAAAGACCGAAGGTATTTTCGACTTCCGCGTATTCTGGGAAAATGATGAAAGAGCTATTACCTACACATTGGGCACTTGTTGTAGCAAGGTAACTACACTACACTCTAGGATCAGTTCTCATATTTAGTTTTTTATAATCGGGACATGCATGCCTCTTTTGGATTTTACCAATAATAATAATTTCTCGGCGAAACGGAGTCCATTCTATCTGAAATGTCTCCGTGCGGGTTAACGGCCATCTCGAGCTCTTGTGTCTGGATATCTCTGCCAACCTCCATTTCGGTCGCTACATCGAGTCCATTGCTAAAACCGCTGCCAAAAACCTGGAATACTCTCTAATGTCGATCCGATATTGTAAATCTAAGCAGATCCTAAGCTTTTATCGACCTCGAGTTCGCTCCTGCTTAGAGCACTGTTGTCACCTTTGGGACAGATCTGCTCGATATTAGTTAGATGCACTGGACTCGGTGGAGCACCCTGCGTGTGTGACTCATCGGCATTGACGCACTCGTTGAGACTAATCTCCAGAGCCAAGGCCACCGATGACGTGTGGCTTGCCTCTCGGTGTTTATCAGTTACATATCAGAGAGTGTGCGGAAGTTTTACATAATTTCATCTCTCCTGCCCCTTTCCACAACAGGACGACCAGGCGCAGCGAGGGCTTTCACCCTTATGTTCTTGATATTCCTCTCATCCGTTAGAAGCGATGTGCTTCCGCTTTCACAATACCAACAGCTAAGCAGTGGAACTCTTTGGCGTGGTCTGATTTCTCGGACCAGTATAAACTAGACTTCTTCAAGGCCAGAGTGGACAAGCATCATCTATGTGAGCGTGTACCACCTTAGGCCTCATTATCGCTTTCCATCAGGCGTGAATGTGATCAAACGCTCAGGCTATACACATAAAAAAAATCGTATCGAAACTATCGATCTTCATTGTCAATTAACGAATCGTACGAGAATATGGATTTAGTTCATGTATCGAAATATATAGAATATAGAAGCGTGCTGCTGACGCCCGCGCAGCGCGAATTCTAACCAAAATTTCACAACGATTAACTAAAAGCACGCGCTTAAATGTGTATGGATGTCCCAGAACTGATAGTTTTAAAAACACGCGTTACCAAAGCGTATAGTCACTCTTAGAGCCGATATACATTAGGCGCTTTGAAGCGTCAAAGCGTCGCTGTGATAAAAATGCCTTAAAATGGTGTTTTGAGGCATTGGTAATTGCGTAAACGCATCCAGAGTGTGTTACATTACACTAATAAGGGAATCACATTTCATTCGAATGTATTATTTTAATATAATAATGCTGTTTTTATTAAAATACACCTTGAGAAAATCTTTCACTATGAAATATTGGTCTATACGTTATTAACATAAAACTTCATAACCATTGCTGCTCATGCCTTTAAAAACGCAGAGCGTTTTAAAGTATACGCAGCAATGTATTGTGATTTTCGATATCCCTTCTCTCTAGCACAAAAGTTCATGGTACAAACACGATACGGATGGACATGATAACAGCCATATGGTGGGTGTTACTCAACGCTGTCTCTTAAACGTAAGGTTCATAATTGTAAATTGTGGGCGTGATTGCGTAGTACGGTTTCGTTCTTTTGAGTGCGTGCATTGATAGTAAGTAGAGGGGACAAAACGGCTACACTGGTTCCGGTAGTAAATGCGAACCAAAGCAATTCTATCCTCTTTATTATTTTTTCTGTGGGTTAAACTAATCTAAGCGTGTTAAGAAATACGCACCTGCAGCAAGAACAGCACCGACAGGAACAGTACTACGGCGGCGGCGCAGACGACGAGCGTGACGTAGGCGGGCGCGGGCGATGCCTTCGCGGTGGGCGAGGCGTGCAGCGCCGACCACTCCGCGATGCGACGCTTGCCCGCCACCGACGAGTTTATACACTCACCTGTTACGCGAACACGTTTCAGTAGTTAATAAAGCAACTTTCACGGATTTAATTCGCGTGTAAAACGTTATTTTGCTTTACAAAAATGATTAAATTACTAAAATGGCTATAAAAAAAAATAGGGGTTGGTGATAAAAAAAGTAAAAATTTAGGGTTGTATGTATTTTTTAATGCCACATAATAAAAAAATTAAAACAAATAATTTCGACCAAAAATTAAAAAAAATAATTAGGGGTGGATTACCCTTAACATTTAGGGGGATAAAAAATAGATGTTGTCCGATTCTCAGACCTACCCAATGTGCACACAAAATTTCATGAGAATCGGGAAAGCCGTTTCGGAGGAGTCTATCCACAAACACCGCGACACGAGAATTTTATATATAAGAAAGATTATGAGGTCGTCCATTTGTTGGCAACACAGCCAACAATCACGTGCGGCCGATAAATCACGAAATATCATAAAGGGGAGGGGGGGGGGGGGGGGGGAGGTTGTAGTAAGATATCACGTGAACATATTTATTTATTCTTCAATCGCGCGAATTTACATCGCAAAGCGTCTTGCTAATCCGTTTTCCGAGGACAGTATATTAATGTATGTTACGCATATGTTTTTCGCATGATTACAACACCCCTTTAATGTTCTTTTTATAAAAAAATTACCGGTATTTACTGATAATATTAAAAAAATAATAAGATTCTTTGTAGGTACTAAAAATACACGTGATTTTTGGGGGTGATCACCAACGGGGGTTTAAAATACTAAAAACGGCCCGGCGTTTCGTAGAAGTAGGACTAAAGATGTAGGTTGTCTTATTTGATGAAATACACATATGTGCAATGAAATCGACTCACCGGTACGCTTTGGTTCAGAAATCCCTAATCAAAATCTACAATTAGTAAATAATATTTTTTAACTCCGCGTGTTAAACAGAACCTAAACTTACATTTACATTAGACCAGTTTTTACTGTGATAGATTTTAGTTTATTGATTTTACAAAATGAAAACCAAATACAGTTTAAAGTGCTAAAATTTTTGGGGAAATCAGCTAAATTTTAAGGGTCAATAAATCTGTAAGAATAATCAATTATTCAATAAACAATGATTCAATTAACTCTGAACACTCTGCATAGTCACAGAAATGGCGTATGACGTAAAAATGAGAAACCAGGGTTTCCGAAGAAATTAATCTATTGTCACCAATACTTCGTATATCGGTGTTTAGAGTAGATTAAATAAAGCTAATGAAATATACATTCAAATTATATTTACAGGTTTTGTTTATCTAATCTTATTTTTATATACCGATACATTAAGAATCGAAACCTACGAGGTGAGTCGATTTCATTGCACGTAAGTGTAGTTAAATCTACCGCGACTTCAATTATTAATAAAAATCTGAGAGAACTCACCAGTATCAGGATGGCAGTGACAACAATCCTTGGGCGTGGAAGTATTTGCAATGTTCTCGGCACAGCACGTCACGCATTGGTTGTTCAACCTGGTACAAATAAAGTTAGATTTAACACTACTCAGTACTGATGTGCATTGAAGGCGAGATCATTACTAGTTTTCACTAAAAGTTAACTTTTATTGCAAATTCATCAAAGTTTTATGAATGCACATAAGAATTACCGTTTTTTTTAAACTACAATCAAAAGCCACCAACTAATACAGATGAACACATTACCAAAAATCAGGAGTGGTCTCCCCTTGACTTTCTCTTATACTTACCAGAAACGACTCAAAAGTTAATAGAAACCTTATATTTCGATGTCATACATGCATGTTAGATTTTGGTCACACATCCGAGTACCTACCTACCGCGCTGTTGGTTGCTTAACTTTCGTGATAGACGACTCAAAAGTTGATAGAAATCTTATATTTTGATGTCATACATGTATGTTAAAAATTGGTTGCAATAAGTTACAGCATACTCGAGTTATCGTGCTAACGCACAGACACACAAACAGACATAATTCCAAAAACGGTATTTTTGAACTCAGGGAGGTCCAAAACGCGTACATCCGTCAAAATCTCGAGGTCGAATTTTTTAACGATTATAAGACTTCTATACTTACTACGTATACGAGAAAGTAATAACAAAATGAAACTCAATAAGATCATTTGAATAATAAATTTATTGACATAAAATGCTACGAAAATATGATTAGTATTATATTTAAGTGGAGTCTTCTCTATACATCATTAGCGGTAGAAATAGGATACCATGCTTATAATACGTCACAGATGAACAGAGGTTTACAAACTCGGAAAAATCTAGGTAACCTACATAAGCCCATAACGAAAATAGAAGACGTTTCTTATAATAATATCTTTATTTGTCTTCTTCGGGCATGTTGAGAAAAAAAGATGGCGAAGGTCATTTCATACTTCAACCTTTGAAACTATACCTTTACTAAAACAATTTAATAAACACGTCCGAAAGAAGCCCCGAATTCTCAAATATTATTATACCAACAACACAAAAGCCTTGCTTAATCAACATCAAGGGGAACAAGGCATGTAAATTTCATACCTCCAATACACGTAACGTCAACGTCAAGAAGGCAGCGAAAATATCCTCGCAAAGATTTGTTGAAGGTTTCTTAAGGCCCTTTCACGAGCTCTGCTCTCGAATGCTCTCACCCTCCCCTCACAACTAGAGCACTTCAATCAAAACGCTTTGTACATACAGGGTTAAGCGATGCTTACGTTCCGCACGCGGAAAAAGCGTTTTCTTAATCTCTTCAACTGACGCGACACACGTTTGTGACGTTATTGCCTGTTCTTTTCATACAGAAAATCAGAAGTTTAAATGAAATTATGGCGAAATTACTAAATGAGAAGATTTAGATGTTTGTGTTACTTTATACCGGAAAAAATTACTAAACGCATTTGTATTTTGGACAACTTTTGCACAAATTGTTCAAAGCTTGTTGCATCTTAAAAATTCATCATTCATCAAAAGATCGAGATAATATTTATATGAAAATGACAACCTCGACAGAGAATTAAATTCTTGAAATAATGTCACGTGTCAACAAAACTTTTAAGCCCCAAGCCCAGTTAAGCTGGGATCGACATATTGCTACTATTCCATGTAATCAAGAAAAATCATTTTGCCCTTCTTGACCTCGAGAAAGTCCAGTCTAAAGAACACAACGAGTCGCTCTGTTATTCTATGTCATTTCGACACGGCCATTTATACGAAAGATGAGATAAGTCTAGCCCGACTGAAGTCCTGTGCGACGGAGGGATAAATTAACGCCAAGTTCTACCAATTATCTACGGGCTAGGGGTATATCTACATGCTATTCAGTTTCTGTTTCTCAATAAATTGGTGTCTGGCGTAAATTGGTAACGAACTGTATCCTCTGTTATATACTATCAGAGCTGTGATTGTATTCAATTGCTTGATTTCAAATCAGAATACTTACCTGTCCAATTTCAAAGGTCTCGAGCAACCTGTGCAGCTGAACTGTCCTGGGCCAGAGCAAGTTCGGCAAGTGGAGTCGCAAGTCTTGCATGTTTCACTGCTGGATTCGTAGTACTGGGAGCCCAGGCATTCCATACAAAGATTGCCTTGTAACATGAACTTAGGTGGGCAGGACGTGCAGTGTAGAGGCCCTGAGCCATCGCATTCCCGGCAGTAGTGGTGGCAATGCCGGCAGCCGTCCGTCGTTTGGTAGAAACCTGATTGAACATTTAGCAATATAAATAACGAGTTACAATATTTACGAGTTCGAAAAGATACCTACTTTAACATACTGAAAGGACAGTATTGGTCACGGCGACTATTTCGTCACTCTAGTGGATATGTATGGAGATGTACACAGGACAAAAGACACTTGTCACGTGTCGTAACGTGCGCACATCTTCATATATATCTACGGGCTTTATAAGAGTGACGAAACAGTCACGGTGACAAAGGTCACCAGTGCGCGCTAGCTCTTACGTTCATAAGCGTCCAAGCTGTCAAAAGTGATTCGCCAAAACATCAGTCGACCTCAGTTTTCATTTGTAATTTGATACTTACTATAGAGTCACCGCAAGTAAGTTTTAACGTTCCTACTGTAGAATGTATAGCTCGTGTAAAGAAAGTTTGTTCATGCTCATATCCAATTTTTTGCACCTCGAGCGTACACACAACGATTGAGGACGTTGTCTTTAATCTGGGATTCGTATGAGCAGCAAGAAGAACTGATTCAAAACTTATTTATGCGTTCCTACTCCAGAATCGATGCAAAATCTCCAAATATAGGCGTTGTCACAATATCGTACCATGTATGGATGGTGACGTATTCCCAGTTGCTGTCATAAAAATCAAATGCCAAATTCTATAGCAGTATTGTCGATGTCCAAACATATTGCACCGACCTCTAATAAATTGGGAGCAACGTAGGAAAAGAAGAAGTACCTATCTATAGTGACGGTTAACTTTTACAAGTTGCAATTTCTTGACTGACGTACATTTTTTAAGATTCTTAACTTTCGACAGCAGCTGGGACCAGTTTTACGTGCCTTCCTTAGCACGAAGTAAAATCCAACCGCGCACTTTGTAGCTTAACTTCTGCTGTCGTTCGATCGTGAGATAAAATTATCTGTGGTACAAGTAAAATTTCTAACCTTGCGGACATTCCGGGTGGCACTCGCCAGCCGCTAACCGCCAGCCTTGCGGACAAGAAGCGCACTGGTCTCGCCGCGGGCCAATACAGGTCTTGCACGACAGATAGCACTTAGCGCACGTGCCTCGGTCAGCATAATACCTGTACAACAACAAAAAATTAAGTAAATTAAAAAGGAAGATAAATAATCAAGATATGGAATTCAATGCCAGCACACGTCTTCTCCTTCTTATAATCCTGGGTCATTCAAAAGAGACGCGGAGAAGGACCTACCAGGTCGGCAAGGCGAGGGTGGCTAGCGCGGCGGTTTATCTCTAGCACTAGCAATTGTACCATTAGGACTCCACTTCTGCGTACAATAAGTGAGATAGTGAAACCCAAAATAAATCGGCAAAACGCGTGTCTGCGCAAAATTTTTAAGAAGGAAATGACCTTGGCCTTTTCTCGCTACTATACGGCGGATCTCTAAACGACAAGTTTCTCCCATGCGGGATCTCTCTTGTAAACAAGTCTTTAGTGGATCCAGGTCGGAATGGAGCAGAAAATTTGAGTCTCTAATCTAAGGAATGGGACCTCAAATTAGATAGGCACATTCTCGCTGTCTCAATTATATTATTGAGTATTGAGGAGGCATATTTGCCTAAATTATAATAGAAAAAATAGAAGAGACTATTTATGAAGAGGCCAAACTGAAGACAATAGATTTTAGGCACTTTGGTACTTTTTATTGTCCAGATATCACTTAGCATCTTGATGAATGTTGATCAATGTCAGCTGCAACAGACAGTAACAAGAAATAAACTTTATTAACGTTCGATATTAATAAGATCATGAAAAAGTAAACCAATAAGGTAGTATTAAGTCTGGATCCATTCCATCTATAAAAGAACTCGACAAGATTACTCTTATTGAGTACCGACTGCTCTGAAAGGGTGAAAGGCGTTCATTCAATGAAGCGTTGGTAAGCGAAGCGACCGGTTAAACTATGCCAACTGAAATCTTCGGCCGGCTCGGACTTCCATCGGTTTACAATCTTTTAGAAGGTATAAAACTGTGAGTTTAAAATAACGATTTCACAGGCTTTTCCCTGTACTGTTTCAAAGTTGCAGTGGTGTGCAATAGAGTATAGAATTAATTTTACTTTGACTAGGAAGTTTTTGGGCTTCACTTGATGGTAAATCATGATAAGCCTAAAGCTAAAAGCGAGCTTTACATGAAACATAACTTATTTTAAATGCCTCTGTAGTCTAATGGTCCTATCTAATTCAAGGGATACCATATTCGATCCCAGGGAGATTTTCGAATTTTGGTTTCGGATCGGTGTTAGAGCTTAGTCCGCCTGTACTGCGAGCACGGAACTATTGATGAACAACATTTGACAGTAAATTTCAACATTATCGACAAAACTCAATTAAATTGACAGTTATTCTTAAGGAGAGAAAGAGACAGATGCGTTTGTCGATCAATATGATTATGTCCGCCTACAACTTCATGCTTGCACTGCTGGTTCGCTATCAAGCTATCATTATCTTTTCAAGTTAATGACAGCCTACGATCAGACGGACGCACCGCATGCTTGGTCATGAAGTCATGAATCTTATATTAGGAAAATGGCTTTTAATATTTTACGTTTTTATTTTTGAGGTAATTCAAATACCGCTAAACTAGTAAATTAGACACAGTTCTTTTCGTGTTGGTAGTTACTGTAAACTATTTATACTTACAATGTGTCTGGAAAGTAGTAATCAAATTTTAATACCGTGTTCTATGGACAATTTCCACCCTCGCCGAAATGCAAGTACCTGCTTAAACATTTTTTTCCGCAACCGCCAGGTCCTTTTGTTCGACAATAACATCGGTACTATTGGACGTAGAGTAATAATTTTGACACCATTTTGTAGAACTGCTCAAATACTAATAATAGTAGATAGTATAACAAGGGAGCAAAATAGTATTTTTATGGCGAGGGCGCTATTTTGAAGCACGAGCGAAGCGAAGGATTCTAGAATATCCTCGCTATGCTCGGGATTCTAACGTAGAATCCAGAGCGCAGCGAGGGATTCAAAGTACATCGCCCGAGGGAAAAATAATTTGCTCTCGAGTTATATACTCTACTTTTCATCCCCTTTCTATGAGAAAATAAATAAGAGACGCTGTTATGTAATTAATGAATATATTTACCTAATTAAAAGAAGACATGTGAAATGAAGTAAAAATAATTAGAGATTTATTTTTTCGAAAACTTTTTCCCTCATTTCCTGTTTTTCCATAGAATGAAATTGTCATAGGCCCTTAAATATTTCTCCCGGGATTTCGTGGGTAATAAGTTTTGTACGACATTGTTAGCTTCCATAGTTATTGTTTCAGGAGTTAATGCATTATCACTTTCATATCTCGAGGTAGTGGAAGTCATTATTTTTGCAAAATACAATAAAATATGTACTTACTGAGGTAACAAGAACAGAAAAGCAATTCGCGCGCTTTTGTTTTGTTTTTTAGTTTGTGCCGTACAGCCAACACGTACCTACCAGCCAGTAATTCGTACAATTTGCGTTCGATTTCTATGAATGATATATGTTCTAAATTCAAATCTCTTTTACGCCCGCTAAAAAGTTCTTATCAGAAAAGAGCTATTTTGTTCCCACTTATAGAGGAACTAGCTTTTGCCCGCGACTTCGTCCGCGTGGAATAATTACTTTAGGCAGCGTTTTTTTGTGTAGGTACTTATTATGTAAAAAACACACATACAAACTGCCGTGCACTACAGTAAATGGCATTTTTACAATCTACCATTTTATGTTTCTCCATCCTTTGCTACTTACACGCAACCTTTCATCCCCACATGGGTCAATATTTCAAAAACGCTAGAACAATATTTGCGTTTCATGGTTTTATCTTCGGTAATGAGGAATCGCATAAAAATTTTCATCTCATATTTCAACCCCTTCATTCCCTTTTTCACAAAAAAGGTAAGTAGCTTTTATTCCATTTCGAGGTTTCGTCTATTTTTGTACCAAATTTCAATAAATTCGGTTCAGGTGTTAGGCGTGAAAGCGATTAAGCTAAAAAGTCACGTCCACCATCTTGGAACTCAAAATGGATGCTGTATTCTGAATCCTGACTCCGAATACAGCATCCATTTTGAGACCTCCGAAAACTACAAAACTGATACCCATATCAAGTTTAAAATTCGCGTCCGCCATCTTGGATATCAAAATGGAACCCTGTAAACCACGAAAATGATATCCATATTAATTATAAGTTAAGTAGCGTCCACCATCTTGTATCTAGAAATTGATGACGTATTTGGAATCGCGACCCCCGAAAACTACGAAATTGATACCCAAATCGCTTTTATGTTAAAAAGTCCCGTCTGCCATCTTGGACCTCGACGAAGATGATAAAAAATCCCATCTGCCATCTTGGATCTTGACGTAGATGATGTATTTGGAATCAGGACCCCCGAAAACCTCGAAAATGATAACCATATTCCTATTAAGTTAAAAAGTCACGTCCGCCATCTTGGATCTCAAAATCGATGTCGTATTCGGAATCGGGACCCCCGAAACCCACGAAAATTACACCCATATTGACATTTTGTCAAAAAGTCGCGTCCGCCATCTTGGATCTCGAAATAGATGTTTTATTCGTAATCCGGACCCCCAAAAACCATGAAAACGATACCCATATTGACATTATGTTAAAAATTCGCATCCGCCATCTTGGATCTCAAAATCGATGTCGTATTCGGAATCGGGACCCCCGAAAACCACGAAAATGACACCCATATTGACATTTTGTCAAAAAGTCGCGTCCGCCATCTTGGATCTCGAAATAGATGCTTTATTCGTAATCCGGACCCCCAAAAACCACGAAAACGATACCCATATTGACATTATGTTAAAAATTCGCATCCGCCATCTTGGATCTCAAAATCGATGTCGTATTCGGAATCGGGACCCCCGAAAACCACGAAAATGACACCCATATTGACATTTTGTCAAAAAGTCGCGTCCGCCATCTTGGATCTCGAAATAGATGGTTTATTCGTAATCCGGACCCCCAAAAACCACGAAAACGATACCCATATTGACATTATGTTAAAAATTCGCGTCCGCCATCTTGGATCTCAAAATCGATGTCGTATTCGGAATCGGGACCCCCGAAAACCACGAAAATGACACCCATATTGACATTTTGTCAAAAAGTCGCGTCCGCCATCTTGGATCTCGAAATAGATGTTTTATTCGTAATCCGGACCCCCAAAAACCACGAAAACGATACCCATATTGACATTATGTTAAAAATTCGCGTCCGCCATCTTGGATCTCAAAATGGATGGTGTATTGGGAATCGCGACCTCCGAAAACCACGAAAATGATACTCGTATTGACATCTTGTCAAAAAGTCATGTCCGCCATATTGGATATCGTTATAGATGCTTTATTCGTAATCCGGACCCCCAAAAACCACGAAAACGATACCCATATTGACATTTTGTCAAAAAGTCGCGTCCGCCATCTTGGATCTAATCGGGACCTCCGAAAACCACAAAAGTGATACCCATATCGGTATTATATTAAAAAGTCACAACCGTCATCTTGGATTGGATCTTTATTTCTTATCAAGTGTCTAAATTCAAAGTTTCATGGTTTTATCTTTAACCATGACGAACTTCCATACAAATTTTCATCCCCAATTTCATCCCCACACGGGTCTAAATTTCAAAAATCCTAGAACTAATATTTCTTTCTTTCTTATGAAGTCCCTAATTTCAAAGTATCATGGTTTTATCTTTAACAATGACGAAGTCCCATACAAACTTTCATCCACTATATCACCACCATACAGGTCAAAATTTAAAAAATCTTAGAACAAATATTTCTTTTTGTCTTATTAAGTGCCTAAATTCAAAGTTTCATGGTTCTATCTTCAAAAATGACGAACTTCCATACAAACTTTCATCCCCTTTTTCAACCCATACAACCTTTTTTTCGCGATAAAAAGTAGCCTATGTCCTTCCCCGAGATTTAATCTATATTTGTACCAATTTTCATCAAAATCGGTTCAGTGGTTTAGACGTGAAAGCTTAACAGACAGACAGACAGACAGACAGACAGACAGACAGACAGACAGACAGACAGAGTTACTTTCGCATTTATAATATTAGTAAGGATAAAGCATAACAGCCTTTTTTATGATATTTAGGAAAACTAAAATAAAGCCTTGCAAATTTGTCATTGTTTAAAATTAAATCTATCCTTACTCGCTAGAATTTGATAGTTAGTCTTGTATAGAAAGATATCAAATAGTTGCTTATCAGTGTGGAAGTGAAGATTTGCCTCTTGTTTTTGAAGGAAAAGGTCAAAATTAAGAATAATATATTACAGTTCTTGTATATCGGCGAGCGCGTGAGCTAGACCCCTAATTTGAGGTATTATCTACCGATAAGTTTGTCCACAGAACTTAGTTTAATTACTACTTCCTCGGACACACTGTATAAGTATACTTTTATTAATATGTTGATAAGATTTATCATAATATTTATATTCTTGTGTTTTTCTATCAAATATAAAATTATTCCATTCCAAACATCGACAGCATTGCTTTGATAAACAGATTTTTTCATCAAATTCTGTTTACGTAATTCTCGTTATGATTTTGCGTTCACAATTAAGTAAGATTGTTTATTCGCGAACTTTGACAGACTTCCAAAGACTAATAAAACACTTTGCGAGAAAATTTGCGAAGTTGTTTTTAGATAACGTAACGTTGAAAGATAACAAATACTTATATACTTGTTTGGGGCGTTAAAATTAAGATTACAAATTACTTTACAAATCGTTTTCATTATAATATTAGAAACTATCATATTCTGCGATTTCGCTTGTCTTATTTTGTCAAAAAGTTATTATTCATTTCTCATACTCGGTAAGTAGTGTTGATTTAACCCGAGCAGTGTGCTGCTAAGATATGATAACAGAGAAATGAGTTGACTAATATAATTAATATTAATTTGTTTACATTCATAAATTTCTACAGTAAATCGGTGACAAAGCAGATCAATCCAAAGCATAGTATCGCGGAGCCATGAAATATTTCATATGGTGCAGCAACCAGTCCATGTTTTTCATTGTGAGGGTCTAACGATATCTAAAACTACTGTTGTTAAATTAAAATATCCTATTATTTCAATTGTTATACAGTTATTAGAAACGCAATATAATAGTTTAATAACACAAGGTAATTATGATCAATCGATAAAACTCAAAGATGTTCGTTTAATTTCACGATTCCATTAAATTTTATACCGTAATAAGATGTTCAATAAAGTCTAAAAATAAGCGTTCGTGTAAAATATCGTCGGAATAATTTTACAAGACAGTGACAGTGAATCGATAACTTAAAAATAGAACTAAATGTCTTTAATTGAAGAAGAAAGCGGAAATTATTTTTACTTATTGGTGATAATAATTAGTAATATGATAATGGAGAGTAAACCACTAGGCGAATGAGGCAGTTAGAATTCTGTTTGAGTAGCGTAGGTATTCTACGGGTCACGTCTCATCAATTCTTGAGTACGGGCGTGAAAGAGTATAGTGATCAATGCTTTTGGGAGGAACTACATTGCGATTGCTCCGAATATTGATTTAGTATAAATGTTAGTACCAAGTAAAATATTTTACACTTTATTATCTACGTACACAGTTAAGACACTTACCCATCGGCGCAAGAAGTTCTGCAAACGCCTGATTGTAGCCTCAAAGTGCTGACGCATTCTGTACAGTTGACTCGAGACACGCATTGAGTACATCCGTGAACACAGCGCGCACAGCGGCCTGCCTCAAGGTAGTATCCTTGGCTACACTCTGACACGCATCTGAAAGGAAATATTAGAATGAGCGTCTTGTTCTTGTTTATGGCTTTGACATAAGCATTTAGGCAATGTCGAGTGAAAATGTATTTAAAGTAACAATAAATTGTACGGTAGACTGAGTTAAAAGTGGAGTCTCTCAAAACGTATTACAACAAGAGCTCGGCAGAAAATCCTAGAATGAGCTTGGGAATATAAACAGGATTCTTTCGAGTTATGAATTTACTTAGACGTGGTCAAATGGTTAAAGATATTCCAAAAGCTTTTTGTTACTTGAAGGCTAGAAAGAGTATAAAGGCGACAACAGGGCTAATTTGAAGAAGCTACTGGTGCGCTCTGAAGACGTTAATTCAACTTTACATAAAAAAACTAGAAAAAAATTGTTGGGTTCTGTGTAGCTCAGTTGGACAGCAGTCGCTAGGACCTAGAAAGCGAAATATCAAAGCGCGAGCGAGAGATCAAAAATATTCAAGTCGCGTCTCATGACTGAGTCTTGTACTTGTAGTTAGATAAAATGCTATTTGATACATTTTCTAAACATTTCGAGTTACAGCGAATAAAATTTAAGCGATACACTGACCACCTATTACTATTTTGAGAAACTACATGACCCCATACTGTGGGATGTGGTTTTGTGTAACCTAAACCTAAAGTTCTGCTCAACGATTGCAAAATCAACATCAACAACTTTCTTTCAACTATGTTATCCCAATTTAAATGCTCAAACATTTCTACAATTTACAACCTTAAAATTACGTGTCAATTGGCACATTAAACATTACGAGATGAAAAGAAATATTCACGGTAGGTACGAGTCTTTAAAGTTCAAATCAGGATTTCAAGACTCAGCGCTGAATAATGCCCTTATTAAACCGGGTCACGTCACTGCTGGAACGTAAAACGCAAAAACATCCTCAGAAAATATTTTCACAGAAAAATCTTAGCAAAAATATTATGTTGTACGTCTGACACATAAACTTAAAAATAAACTTGTTAAGTTGAAATGCACGTTCGAATTATGAAAGTAAAGAATAAGCTATATATTCGTATGTTAACTTAGGAATAAGTAAGATAATTTTTTGATAAAAATTTCCTAATACAGATTTATTCAATATTACGAGATAGCAAACAAGTTTGCGGGCCACCTGGTGTTAAGTGGTTACCGTCGCTTATAGACACTGCAATACTAAAGGTAAATCACTTAACACTGCAAGTGCGTTGCCATCCTGGGGACTAAGATGATATGTATTCCATGCCCAGTAATTACACTGGCTACCTTTCCCTTCAATGCGAAACACAGCGAACTGCTTCACGCAGAAATAAGAAAGGCGGTGGACCTACCCAGACGACCCTACATGGGATCTACCACCTAGTAAATTAGAAATGATTTTAATTGACTGTGCTTGAGTAATGTTAAATCAACATTGTTTACAAAGTTTGAGGAGGTCGATGCCACCGCGGTCGTACCTTCTTCGTTACGATCACGACAGCTAAGCGACCAAGTGCACGGTCGGTACTCGGATGGGTGACCGTAAAATTTTCAATTTTCCTCTGTGGTTCGGTAGGCACGTTAAGCTGGTGAGTGGCAACGGAACATATTCCATATAACCACGTTAGTCACATGAGAAGGCAAAGGATCATATTCCTTACAGCCACCTCATATGTCACGTTAGTCCAGAAAATATAAATACAAAAACTATTACACGAAACCTTTGATCATTGGCTATTCTCTATGGAGGCTTTAGAAAAAGAGCACCATCTCAATTCACTAGTCACGATGTCACGTCCAGGAATCAACCGCTTAATGCCCTTTTGATCCCGGTCACGCACCACAATGAGCGTAAAGCGATGTTCCAATAGTTTTTCTCGCTTTGGGTTTCAATTACTAGACGGAATAAAATAATTTAACTGACAAACGATTATAGCAGAGAATTGTAGTTATTTTGAACGGGCAGAACAAATTAGTTACGATATAATATTATATTATTGTCTAAGATATTTATATCAGCGACAATAGCTGTTCAAAAAATATTTTTTGCATTATTTTAATCTTGTGTATTTTATCTAGACGTTCTGAATAAGTAAACATGGAATAAACTCTACTACACGTATGACAATTTTTTATTTAAATAAACACTATTAAGTATAGTCGTAATCACGGAGCAATGCATTTAATTTATTCCCAATTAAAATTCAACATATAATCAAGTTATTAGCGTAATGACACATCACTTTCGTAATAGAAATGTGTTAAAGACATCATCCAGTATTCGTTTTAAGCTTATACAACGGTTTGTTCTCCCTTTTTTATCAACAACATGGAAATTTTGTAGAAATGTAGGTTTGACTATACTACCAAACCTGTAGGCAGTCCTTAAACTAATCATTAAACTGATACATATTATATTACATATCTTCATAATAGGAATGATTTTTATTGTTTAATTTGTTTTTCAAATGTTGTCTGAAATAAACGATTTATTGTTCTAAATATAACAATGAATCTGATTCCAAAATTCCACAACTACTCGCTTTGTAATAAATTGTGAAATTACCAAGTTACCTAATCCGAAATATGTGGAACTTCACACCTTCACAATTCAACAGGCTGCAAAGAAGTTCCTCTATTAAGTTTTCATTAAGCTAGATCAAACGCGTTTTAAACTCTGCACGAAGTCATTAGCTTAAGTTTTGCTATTGTCTTTATGCACGTATCTTATACGACGAATCTCCGAACTAAGTCAAAATTTAAGTAAAGTTACTGACTTCTGAACGCTTCTGTGTAAGTAAATAATAATTCTTTAAAATTTGATATTATGCTTAAAATGCAAGTTCGGAAAAATCGCTACAATATCCTTGTTTTCGTTTTCATTGTGCGGGTTTTAATTCAAAAAGGTTTGTTATTCATACAGGTTCTATGAAATTGAAATTTGATACTAATTATAAAAAAAAGGAAATTTACTTACTTCTGTTCTTGTAGCAGATTAGGAGAAGGGCAAGTAAGACAGCTATCATCGCTGTCTCTAAAGCAAGAGTCACAATCAGCATGACACGCCTTACAATTCTGTCCATCCGTGAACTCTCCGACGGCGCAATGATCCGAACCGACTGGAACACACTTGCTTTTGCGATTCAGTTCCCAGTTCGCGTCGCATGAGAGACAGAAAGCTGTGGTGCACGAAGAACAGCCAATTGGACACCTGTGCAATAATTGAACTCTTATAATTGATGGAGAATTATATCCCTACATTATACAATTTTATTACATAACATTTTGCTGTTAAAATTTATCAAGACTCTTAGATTTCAACTTATGATATAATCATAACCGACAGATTTACTTAATCTTCTTATTCGCTCAAAAATCACTATTTACAATATGGTTCTGTTCGGAACTGAATAAAAAACACACACATTAATTAGTTGTTCATAGAAAAATATGTACCTACCAAAGCTATAATATAAAAACTTGCAATGGAAAGACTCTAAGCCTAATGCCAAATACAAATGTATGCAGAATTTTACCCTCTAATTGGGAGAGCGTAGAGAATTTATTCAAGCCAACAGGATTTTTCTACTATATACCTAATGTATAACACACTCTAAAAGAAGTGTCAATATATAATAATTTTACTTTTCTCTATTGTCTATTGTATGTTAATTTAAACATCAATGTATAATATGACTTACTTCACACATTCTTTCCGCTTCTTATCCGCATAATACCCAGCGGGGCATGTAGTAAGACATCGGCCATTCAAGGCGAAGCTCGAAGGGTGACAAGTCACGCACTGCGTCTCTCCGGGGCCCTCACAAGTGTCGCAAGACGAATGACATCTGGCACACGAGTAGTCCTGTGTTTCATAATAGGAAGGAGGACATGACGCCATGCAAGTCCCATCGTGGAGTAATAAGTGATGCTCGCACGACGTACATGCATCCGCTCTCTCAGAACATGTCGCGCAATGAGCGGCACATGGTCGGCAAACTGATGAGTCGCTATCTTCCCAATAACCATCTGGACATTGCTGAAGACACACAGTCAAGTCTGCTACTAACAAATGGGCTGGTGCACAAGTTAAGCAGGAATCTTGTCCTGGTCCAATACAAGTCTCGCAGGACTCGTGGCACGGCCAACATACGCCACCCTGGTTTGTATAACTCCTCGGAGGACATCGTGAAACGCAGGCATCATCCAGGCGGTAATGTAGGCAAGCAATGCATTGAGTTGGTCCTTTCCCGTAGCATCCTTGAGAATCACATTCAGGATCACAGTCATGCATGACGCGTTTGTCATTACTATCAGATAGAACATTCTCCCCGTGAGGCGAAGGAACGCTATGTCCGTCCAGACGAGCGACTGCCTTTTCTGGGTCAGAACCAGCAGCAAATAAAGTAGGGAAGTTCTGGTAATTAGCAAACGCGTCAGTGTTGTAAAAAGAATCACCGATATTATCAAAACCATCCGCGGCAGTTGGGAAAGCGAATGGAGGCGCCACAGGCGATGGTCTTTTCGACCTTAGTCTAACAGGGTCAATGGATGTCCCATAGAAAATTAATTGCCATTTTTTTAGCAAACCAGGCTGATTTACTTGTCTGTTTCCACCGTTGATAATTTGTAATGTCCATCTGCCTTCAGCGTGTTCACCCCAGAAATGAACACTGAGGAATGGCCAATCGTCAAAATTAGAACTAATTACATCTCGCGGTCTTTCAAACAATAAAGTGGAAGATGTTCCCATGGGAGATGTTAAAACAATACGTAAGTTACCACGAGGGAAAAATCTTAAAGATATTTTACATTGAACATGTTCAAGATATCTAACTTCGTTTACCGTTCCACTACACCCATTGACATCCATATGTACATTTAATGTGTAATGGAAAGATGATTCTATTGGTTTATCTTCATTGATTTCTTGTGACTTACAAATATGTTGAGGCGGAACAGATACCCATTGTTCTGCTAAATTCACCATTTCAGAAGCATCCATCAAACCATATCCAAATTTGTGACTAACTCTTCTCTTCACGCCATTTTCTATCCACCCAGCCTCTTTTTCTAATGGTTGTGACCTTGATGTCAGTACTACTAAATATTGCATATCTCTCCAAGTTAAATCTGAATTTGCTTCTAAAGCTAATGCACAAATGCCAGCAGCTAATGGCGCTGAAGCGGATGTTCCAGTGTGCTCAACAGTGCAAATATGATCAGGTCGTAACCTACCGTCCATATCAACCGTGGCTACACTCTTATCATGACCAGGAGTACCTGAACTGTAAGTAGTAGCTAAAGTAGACGAGCATTCTTCTAAGTACCAAGGTTTATAACCTCCTTGCGTCGCACTTGATATTGATAGAGTAAATATACTATTTGTATAACCATCACAATTACAAGAGTCTGTATGTCTACCCCCGTTTCCTGACGCCCACACAAAAATAGATCCTTTACCGCGACGACCACTTGTAACTCCATAAATAAATGCCCTGTAAACAAATAATTTTATTATTATACATTCTTTAATTGTACACATCAATTGGTAACAGAAATCTATATTTAAAAGGTTTGTACATATCTCTAGATATACTCTGATAGAGATCTCTTGTTAATGACAGTGGAAAAATTCAAAGTATTTATTTTATTTATATATTATTAAAATACCTCCTCGCCAATGGTCCTGGTCCATCAACAGTCTTTCCATCATCTTCGGGCCCCCAGGATGCACTATAAATATCTATATGATCTGGATTGAGTCCCAAAGCTCTAGCTTCAACAGCATCATTAACTACTCCATCTAACATCCTCACTCCACCTATACTGGCATTGTAAGCTACACCAACGCCGCAATACTGATTGTAAGCCACCGCTGCTACTTCTCCGGCACACCTAGTACCATGTTTGTTATCGCCATTATCTTGAGGCATAGGATCATCGTCATTACCATTAATGTCCGTGGAAGCATTAGGGTCCTGAAATAAAGCATGCTTTTTAAATTTTTCTTCGTACAAATATTAAAGTAATTTTATTTTCCTAAAATAACTTACGTAATTTTGCTTCAAATCTGGATGGTCTCTTTGAATACCGTCATCGAGGATTGAAACCACTACACCTTTTCCAGTGTAACCTTTCTGCCAAGCTGGAGACACATTCATATCCAAGCCGTCTTTGGCTCCTCCATTCTGCAAAATAATGTAAAATAATAGTAAAAATCTCTTAAAAAGCGCTTAAGAGCTTGATCACAAAATTTATTGTAAAATATAGTTGGAACTCTAAAATTATTGTGAATGTTCCGATTGTAAGAATAGTAGAGACAGACGCACGCTTTCCGAGAAATGTGTAGCCATGTGAACTGACCTGTATCTTACTTAAGAAAACGTAATCACAAGAGGGGACAGAACATTACTACCAGCGGCAAAAAACTAGAGATATAGATATCGAAGTACACTTCCTACGACTTATTCGAGGCTGAAAAGGTTTTATTTAAGTTAGAAATTAACATTTCTAGTAACTCACTAGGAATGTGAGTTACAACGAAAAATACATAATTTAAAATAATATTAAAAGATATAGGAGAGTACCTATGTAAGAATGTACACTGAGATATTATACACTACAATACTTCTTAATATGCAAGGATCAAAAGTGTGTATTACATTTGCAGTCAGTCAATTACAAAAATTCGCTACTAAATCCAGTTAACTAAAACATAAGTAAGTTACATGTAATAACACCAATTTTATACAAAGCTTGCGTAATATTAACATTGATAAAAAGATTGATGATCCATTTGTACTGTAGAAGTATTTTTTGAATTATAAAATCACATACCAAGTACCACTGCTCTTTAAATAGTGGGTCAGGGAAGAATGAGGATGTACTGAGCGCTCTATGATGAGTGCGATGTGATGGCAGTCGTCTGGAGACTTGAGAGAACAGACCGGCATTGTACGAGTTATAATCTCTTTTCAGTCTCCGCCGTTCACGTTGTTGCTGTACCCATCGGACCTGCGAATAAAAACGTACTTTGAATTCATTTGATTCAAATAATTAAATAAACAAGAATTAATCACACCAGAGAGTTGATTTACAGACTCAGATTTATTTACTTATGGAGCTGTTTTTGTTCTCTAACGAGATTATGATAAAAATAATAAAAAATTACTTGAAAAGCAATGCTTAGAACAATTAAATATGAACTGGTTAATTGTAACTACAAAGGACTTGGTCATTGCGTAAGGACAGAATCACCAATCGTAGCTAAAATAAAATTCTTGATTTTGCAACTCGCAGAAGCTAGTCATTACTTCTGTGTGCTACCTAGAATTACTAGATAATTAAATTAAATCAGAGCTCCATAGCCTATTAACTGTAACGATTGTTCCATCAAAATTAAAAGACACTTAATGCGCTCGGCGGTAATGTTTAAAAGATCTTAATAGGTCCATTATTAAATGCTGGAAGACCGCCAAGTTATGATGTGGGAACACTCGAACTAATGTCCTGAACAATTAGGATAATGCATGTTAGGACCAAGTGCATTAAGAACTAAATATGTTTATTATTTTTGGCCGAAAAGCTATATTTAAATAAAAATCTAGGAGAAATCAAAACTAGCGTATTACGCTTTGTATTTAAATAAAAATCTTGGACAATCAAAACCAAAGTTGCTGTTATCAATATCGAAACCCACAATATATAATATGCTAGACTAGACCATTAAGCTTCTCAACAAGTTGCTTGCCTGGTGATAAGTAATTTCCGCAGACCATGAATACCAGAGAAAAGACAAAATCGTTGTCGATAAAAAACCCTAATCTAAATCGAAATAGATCTGTATAATAACCAATACGCACCCAAAGTATTAAAGGTAGAAGGGAAAACCTTACAACTTATTTTCGTAGGTATTTTTACAGCACTAATAAAAATTGTCATTGCACTGATATGATACTGTAGAAATAGAAACTGTCTTTGCGTGCAGCTTCCAAGAATGATTTTAAATTTATTCAAATGTAAGACTTAACGAAAATTAAAGCAACCCTATTGTTACTTTCAACGAAGTCATCTATTAATTCTATGAATAGATCCAAATTGAAATTCAAATACTTCGCAAAGGTTAATTAATCAACCTTAACTACAGTTACAACCTTAAAGTGAATTAGACAAAATAGTTGGTTGTGAAGTGAATTATAACAATTAAAGTTATTAAATAGGATTCTATGCCAAGACCTATTAACAAACTTACACTTAAACAAAACAGGTTTCTCAGAAACTTAACAATTCTTTTCCAGTCTTGCTTGCATTCTTTTTAAAATACTAACGAAAAATAGCTACAGAAATTGAAAAACTGTAATACGTTGCAGTTCCCAAGCGAGCTAACTAGACTATCAAGTTGGAATGTTTAGAGTGCAATTTCACAGTCGCTGGAACACAACAAGCTGCTTTTGGAGACCCAGACCTCTAAATATGTTTGCTTTTTAGGAAGTTTTCTATCTACACTATTTGTGTAAAAAGGTTTGCATTTATTATTTTAAATTATCATATGAAGCTGAGTAGGAACTTTTTCGGTAAAAGTACGCAAATTACTATATAATTCTCTACAAAAAGGACAATGATTGAAATTATTTAAAAGATACAGACAAAATGAAAATGCAATGACAACTGAAAGGAAGAAATAACAATCTTTATTTGGGATACACAATCAAACATATTAAAAAGCAAACTAAGAACAATTAAAACTCTATTCCTCTAAAATGGTTCCATTCCAAGCAGTGAATACAATGCGTTCAGTTATTCCAAGTCAGCATAATACTACTTTTACTTCCAATACTGTTTGTATCAGTTTACCGAAACCACCAATCAGAGACAACAAAATAAGATTAAATAGAATGTCGCTGGATTTTCATAGGAAACGAAATTATAACCAAAATTTGGTTTTTACAATTGCACAAATTTTAATCCCTATCTTAATTACTGCTACATTTTACTCGAAACCCCAAGCAGTTCTGTATTTGAACATTTTAATTCGGACATAAACTCCGCTTGGCGACTCCCACTTATCCAAATTCACCCCATGAGATACAAATCTACCGACGAAACGAGACAATCCACTCGTAAACCCAAAAAGTTGAGTTAAAAATTCGCGTAGCTAAATTGCGTTGTCTTAATGTACACTGGTCTAATTACATTAACAGTGGTGGCAGGCAAAAATGCGCCCGAAACAAACCCGGGACGCGCACGTATTTTGTACGAACACGAACATTTGTCTCGCTTTAATTTAATATAGAAACCCCTATTCGCGCATGTTCTCTGTGATGCATAATATATTTAACATCAACTGGATCACATTATTCAGCAAAACTGCATTGGTCTTATTAAAAAGCTCACCAGGGCAAAACGTGAAAATAATAAAGATCCGAAACTGCACTTGGCTTCAATGTATTGTATTCACCTCTTTTATTATAGGAGTAAGTATGGCACCGGCATATGTTGCCAAATTTTAGTTTCACCTCTGTATTTAATATTTACCAGGATTAACTTATTCACTAAACACGGGTCGAACCTTGTATACGTGGGACCCATTATAATATCCACAATAGCAGACTTTTTCCACTAAAAGCAAATATTCCATTTCAGAATTTACTAAGCCCGCTCGGCTTGGCGTTCACGTAACGATCGCAAAAGTAAACAGACATTCGCCGCGGGCAAGAAACAAATGGGTGACCGAAAAAAGTAATATCGAAATCCTCTGTGCTTCGGAAGCCATAAAAGATATAGCTATGCTACAAGACGCAATTCGTAAAAGGCAGTTTTCGCCTGAAGTTAAAAGACAGTTTGATAATGAATGGAGTAGATTCGTAATTCTATGTGTATCCAACAAAAACAAAGACTTGAGATGGTATGAAGATATGAGAAATTAATGGTAATCCAGTTTTGGGAAACAGCTTCATCAAGAAATGAGACGGATGACAAAAACCAAACGGTTTTTAAAAAAATTGCAGATTTTCAGCAGCGTCAAACTAACAAAGCTGTATTTATACAGGATATTCGAATAAAATCCGATTGTAGAGGATTCGCTTCTAATAAAAACATCCTGTTGACTTTGATAAAAATCGGTTTTTGCTGAGAGAACCGCGCACGATCATATTGTTTTTTGCGCAGCAGTTCAGCTGAACAAATAGCAGATGTCACAGAAACCAAACATAGTTATCCTTCGACTTGGCGACAGAATAAAATGACAGTGAAAAACGAACGTACCGAGAGGGGGTTTAATAAAGCCTCTTTGTGCTTATACACCGTGCCGTAATAGGGTCCTAAACTAATAAAGCTGGGTCCATTACGGGCCAAGCCGCAACTCTATGGACCGGCCCGGTTTAAACAGATTTTCGCGAGAAAAAAATGTCGCACGCTTCTATGTAGTTGACCCTTGTCTTTTGTCGCGCAACCCAATTTGCGCTCAGTTGAGCGTATTTGTTTTAAATCTAATTAAAATTCCATCTCACATTGTCTGACCGCAATCAGGATATTTATGTTGCGAAACAAAATTGCCGCCTTTCTTTTGTTACGAAAATTATGATGAAGAAATAATTAGTACATATAAACAACATAAACACCATGTACCCAAGTAAACCCACATCATACAAATGAGAAATTCGTTGACATTAATTTGAACATATTAAATATTGACGGATTTGAATTACATTTGGCAAACTATACATTCAGTCAAAAAAAGTATCAAGAATGCTGGAATGGATGATTTGTTTATGGTTCTTTATGATATTTAGATTGGCACAACTGTGTTCTATTTTGATGCGGAGCTTGAGTTGCATGCTGTTTTTAGTTACATCATAGGTAAAATATAAGCTTCTTGATATCATATCTAGTATGTATTGCGAATTTCATATGGACAAAAACATCGAACAAAGAGTTTGCCTTAAATTTTGCATTGCTAATGGAATTTCGTGTTCGGAGTCACTGAAGAAGGCTTACGGTGATAGCGTCGATTTTATCATAAACACGTGCTTATGAGTGGTACAAAGCGTTCAAAAGCGGTCGAGATGAGATGGAAGATTTGCCTCACTCTGGTAGGCCATCAACGTCTGCAACTGAAGTTAACATCGCAAAAGTCAAGGAAATAGTGACTGAATATCTTCAATCAACATTATTATTATAAATTCTTTATTGTACACACAAATATAAATACAACATAGTGCAGGAAAAAAACATGTACAAAGGTAAGCTTATCTCTAAAAGAGATCTCTTCCAGCCAACCCTAGCCTTAGTTTAAGCGTTTAAATGCGGGAGTATTGTGTACACGGCATATAAACAATATAAATAATAGTAGGTGCCTATCTAAAATTATAATACTAAACTAAGATAAATAAATTATATTTATAAATACATAATTATATTCATATACTATACAAATATATACCTACAAATAAGCATAATAATATTATTCATATACTATACAAATATATACCTACAAATAAGCATACACATCTACATAAATATAAATACATACATTTAAGGTAAGTTGGAGAGATAGTGCTCTTTCAATTTTCGTTTGAATGTAGTCACAGAATCACTCTCACGAATTTCAGTCGACAATTTGTTCCAAAGTTGTGCAGCATGCACAGTAAAAGATTTACCAAAAAATTTTGTCTTGGCGGTAGGTCGGACAAGGGTTTTAGTTGTACAAGAACGCTTAGGACGGGAGTCAGAGGGAAGGAAATTAAAACGGGAGCGCAAATAATAAGGATGTTGAGGGTTATGAAGGATTTTATACAATAAGGAAAGGATATGTACATTTCTGCGAAGACGAATAGGGAGCCACTTTAACTTTGATCGAAATTCTGAAATGTGGTCAAACTTCCGTAAGCCGAAAATGAAGCGAATTGCCAGGTTTTGAAGGCGTTCCAGTTTGTTAAGCAGCTCTTCGGTTGCATCTAAATAACAGACATCAGCATAGTCGAGAATGGGGAGTAAAAGAGATTGAGCTAGCATAACTTTAGTTTTAAATGGCAAGAAATACTGAAGACGCCTGAGAGAGTGATATGTGAAGTGCATACGACGACTGACTTCATTTATGTGCGAAGACCATGACAGCGTGCTGTCAATAATAAGGCCTAAATCTTTGCTCTTTTCAGAGTACGGTATAATAACTCCATTATAAGAAACCTTAGCGATATTACCCCTGTCAATTTTGTTGGACATCCTATTGCTGGTAACTATTATTGACTGTGACTTGTTAGGGTTAACAAGAAGTCCAAATGATGCTGCCCAGTCCTTTACTATGAGCAAGTCCTTGTTAACGTTGTCTACAGCAGTATTTATGTCATCCAAGTTACAATGCCTATATATCTGTAAATCATCTGCGTACAAGTGGTAGGGAGGAGATATGACCTTTGTGAGCTCATTTATAAAAACTGAGAAAAGAAGAGGAGAAAGGACGCCGCCCTGCGGTACGCCTGCAGTAAGGTGACACCAGTCTGAAAATGATTCATCACACTTAATGCACTGCCGACGTCCGCGAAGATAGTCAGAGAACCAAGCAATCACGGAGGGTGGAATGTTATTTGAGACAAGGATGGATAGAAGGATATCGAAATCGACTGAGTTGAAAGCACTGCTAAAGTCAAGAAGAACAATGATAGTTGCCAATCTGTTGTCCAAAGCCTGTCGAATGTCATCAGTGACGTTCAACAGTGCTGTCACAGTGCTGTGATGATGTCGAAAACCAGATTGAAATTGGCTAATAAGGTTGTTATGGGAGAGGTAGGACGAAAGTTGATTATGTACAGTGCTTTCAAGAACCTTCGACAGGAATGGGAGTATGGAAATGGGGCGGAAATCGGAATAGGTGGTAGGATTTGTAGCTTTCGGAAGGGGAATGACATGGGCTAGCTTCCACTCACTCGGAAAGGTGTTAGTGGTAAGTGAAAAATTTAAAATGTGAGTGACAATCACACTAACTTCATCCAATAGGAGTGTCAGCATTTCACGGCAAATACCGTCATTTCCCACCGCTTTGGATTTAATGGATAGGATGCTCTTTTTAACATCATCCTCCGTGATTTCGCGAAAAGTAAAGGATTCACAGTCAGGTGGTATAGTGTTGTTAAGAAACGTTAATGTTTTATTCTTAAAGCTATTATCTAAAATGACAGGAGGCTTACAGAAATACTTGTTTAAGCCGTTCAAGTCAGGTATATTATGGGAGACTTCAATAGTATCACCCACCCCAAGTGACTTTAGAAATTTCCACATTTGTGCACGGGAGACATTTTCTAATGATGTATGGATATAACGGCGTTTGGCATCCCTACACAACCTGTTGCAGAGATTACGGAGCTTTTTGTATAACTGAAGATTAGCATCACTAGAGTCCTTCTTGAGATGAGATTTGGCCCTATCTCTGCGCTGCATGGCTCTTTTAATAAAAGGAGTAAGCCAAGGTGCAGGTAAATGCTTAACTCTTACAGGCCTGATTGGAGCATGAATGTCAAATAATTTAAGCATAAGCCTGTTGAAAATTGCAACTTTCTCGTCAATATTATCTACATTTAAAATCAGAGTCCAATCCGTCTTGTTAAAATCCTCTCTCAGGCGATCAATATTAATGCCACCAAAGTTACGCTGAAATATGACTTTGATTTTACGTTTAGGAGGTCGGACCTTATATGAAAGGTATATAAGGTCATGGTAAGAGAACGGAGCGGTCATTTGGCCGTGAGAAGAGACTAATTTGGGTTTGGATACTATCTGTAAATCGAGAAGAGAAGGCTGACAATTAGGAGAATGGTGAGTAGCTGAAAGCGGTAACAGTTCAAAGTTAACAGAGGATATTGAAGATTTGAGTCGGGTAGACCTAAAGTTTTGCTTCAGTAAGCACGTATTTAGATCGCCCATAAGAATCACATGATCGTAAGTGGAACTTAAATTCTCAAGAGAAGATTCAAAATGTTGGAAGAAATTAACTTTGTCATTGGGACTATATACTACACCCACCAAGATTTTAGTGTGATGGATTTCAACTTGCAGAAAAAGATGTTCAAGGAAACCGCTATGGTCGTTTGGGGATTTGTCGATTACGGTGCATGGAATATTATTCCGAATGTATATACATACACCACCGCCACCAGAACCAATCCGGTCATTCCTGTAAAGCTTATAACCATAAAGAGAGCATAATGAAGAAGGCAGTGAAGGTTTAAGCCAAGATTCAGAAACCAAGATACCGTCAACTATGCCACTGTTAAAAGATGCAATGAAATCAGATATGTGTCCAACGACACTTTGGGCATTAATGTGTACAAGGTTGAGGAAGTTGGATTTACTTTGGAACACCGATTGAAGTTTTTTGTCCAATGAGAGTGCATCGGTATCAGAAGAGGATGAGATGTCACTACACGCACTTTCGTATTCATCAGAAGATGTGTCTGAAAAATATTTATCTAAAAAAGACATAAAATAAAAATATATAAATAATAATTATATCAGTACCTAAACAAAATATAAATAAAAACGTACTTAAATAAAATTATCAGTTATTAAAATACAACTTATCTATAATATAGTAAATTAAATAACTTCAATTACCACCAGCGAGAGTTGGCTGTATACATTGACAAAATTACTAAAAAGAATATATTGGCTGAAGGCATTCAATGGTTAATATATATATTTTAGGTCAAAACCACAAGCAAAAGCCGTTACAAAAAGAAATGATGTGCTCAGTGCCTCGGACATTATTGATCTACATTTAATACTACAATCAAGAAAGAAGATAAATATCGAATACACGGATGTATGGGCAAGATGTCTTTGCCTTCGCAAAATAGGGAGAATTAAAAATAAACATGACATATGTCAGTGACACGCAATTAACATGAAACAGCAAAGTTGACAAAGTAAAGTACTGTATCAATGTGAAATTACCTACGTTAATCTAAAGATAATTATCAAAAGTTGTTCAATCTAATTAGATAACGAAACAGCTTCACTTATCTGACGACGAAGGAAACTGTGACTGAAGTTTTATTAGATCAGTCATAGCAGAGATCTTCTTCTTAGTTTTATCTGGTAGCAGTATGACTATCATGCCTTCGGATGACCAGCAATTCCTTATCCCAAAATGTTTACGTGCTGCAGAGAAGACACCCTGTCTTGACTTTGTCAAGAATTCGGACACGGTTACCTTAGATCCTTTAAGGGCAGTCTTGGCATTCCAAACAGAGGAGCGTGCTTTCATGTTGGAGAAACGTACTAAAATTGGCCTGTTGCGATCTCTCTTAACCCCAAGTCTATGACACACCTCTATACTATCAGTTTGGACATGAGGTAGCTTCAGTTGTTTATTGAAGACGGCCAATACCTTCGCCTCAGTATTCTCACCAGAATCGTCCGGCAAGCCATGAAGAAGCAGCACCTTCCGCCGTGTGTGTGTTTCTACTTGATCAATGCCCGCATTGAAGAACTCCAGCTGAGATTTAATAGTTTGTATGGCCTTTAAAACAAAAGCCTTAAATTGAACATATTCAGATGCAAGCGCTTTCACTGTTTGTAACTGTGAAGCTGACACTGGCGTTGAGGAATGTTGCTGCAGAGCCATTTCAAATTCCTCCATCCTTGCACCAAACTGTACAGAGAGCTCCTGCAGGTTTTCAGTGATTTGAGCAGTATCCATTGTGATAGTGAAGTGCCTTGATGAGATGGTGATAAAAACGTGTGTGATGTAAGATTGTTCAGAAATGTAATATCACCAACACTCACTGGTGGGTATTCTTAACACATTTGTTTAAAAAGAGTAAATATAAGTTAAATAAAATACTAAAAATATTAAATAAAGCGCAGAGCAAAATTTTTATGTGTATATCTTTCAAATCTACCCGCAAAAAAAATTGAGACATTGAGAGAGATAGCCGGCGAACTTTCTGTATCTCACGAGTCGATCGGTGCCATTTTAAATAACCACTTGGGTATGAAACATGTTGCCGCTCGGCTAGTCCCAAAAGACCTGAATTTTCTCTAAAAACTCAATCGTATGAGAGTCGCTGAGAACATGCTAGAACGAGTTGATTCTGACCCAACATTCATGAAATACATTGTTACTGGTGACGGTGACAACAAGCTTCGGAGTGGCTTCGGTAGAAGACATAAAAGAGAATTCGCGGCGAGAACTAATCCGAAAACAGCGTTTAAAAAAAATGTTGATGATTGGATTATTCGTTGGCGTATGAGTATCGTTTCTTAAGGAGCATACTTTGAAGGTGATAAAATAAATTTGGATGAATAACTAAGATTTTGTGTATTATTGATTTTTTTCCGATACTTTCTTGACAGAGTAGTATGTCCCGGTGTTACTCTCAACCTCATACACTGACAATTTTCTTGTTTCCATCAACCCTAAGTCTTTGTCATGACCTAATTAGCTTGGTGGTGAATAAGGAAGATCTCAATCTTGACTTATGACATTGTACTACTATGCAGATCGTAATTACGTTTATTTATTTATTTTATTTTATTTATTTGGTTTACCAACAACTTATGCACTATATACATTTCCAGATTAAACTAATATACAAAGAGATCTAAGTACACAGTTAATTATAGGTAAACACCGCATGCATTTAATCCTGACAAGACTTATTAAGTAACATGATACTTACAGAATAAAATAAAATAATTATCCACTACACGTTACTCCATAACAGAAAACCATACCTCAATATGGTAGCGACATAGCTGTGATACGCTAGGAGAGCAGTGTCTTCTCCAGCAGTGCTTGTAATTCGTTTAAAAGCATAAACGAATCTGTCTATTCTGGTGCATACATTTTCAATATGAGCTTTCCAGTTGCACTTGGAGTCCAGTGTCAACCCAAAGAAAATAGTCTCTGAAGTTTGTTTTATTACCTCACCTTGGTAGGATAAACTCAATTTCGGCAGCCTTGAATTACCGGGATAAGTACAAGCATGAGATTACAAATTATTCATGATCATTTCACACTCTATTCCATACCTTATCTTAGACTAAAAGACAGCTCATACAGCCATCTGTCTATTTTCTAGTCTACACTAGTTTAATCAAAGACTTATAATGCAAATTATAATCATTATCCTAAATATAATAATAATATTTACCGCTAAATTAACGAATCCAACAATGAGCATAGTCGTAATAAAATTATCTTGCTAGATGATACAAAAACTTTCATATAGATGCCAGTAAATAAAATAGCGTTGGCTATACATTAAGCTGGAACGTTCGAAAAAACTAGAACCCTACTTTACTGTAATTGCGTACAGCTGATACACAACGTATTTACTGAGCCCTGTTATGAAGTAGGGACAATCGAGCTGTCCCTATCTCATCAGTAGGAATGGAAGAGGCGAACTGGACAAAATACACCAAGAACTTTATTGAAACAGAGCAATGCAAATGGGACAACATAGGACCAGCCGTTATTGGAATAATATGAATAACCGTATCATTCAATATTGAACTGTTTACAATTATTGTGGTTCAAAGATCAAACCAAAATAATCTTTGATAAAAGTGAATGATCCACGTGACTTATAGGGTATAGTATATTCGTGAGCTACCTTTATATTTTATTCATGAATAGAAAAGATGATGAAGGTAAATAAACTTAGGGAAACATGAGATATCAAACTGCATTGGTGTGTGGAGCGGTAGTTCAATAGCCCATAGATATTAGCTATTGTGATTTGAAGTTATGAAGATTTATCTCATAATCACAATTTACAGATTAACAAAAAAAAAGAACTACTAAGTAAGGATAAACAAATGAGTTCTGTGCATCCATGTGTGTTGCAATGTGGGGACCGGGAGTGTCTAGGAACGTCGCACTTCAATTTCATTTCGCAAAAATTGCATTCTAAATTGGTATTATATTTAAATTGTATATATTTGGTTGATTTTCATTATGTAGATTTTTCCGATATGTTTTGGCTATTATTGGTTGATGTATATCATAACTAGTGGGACATGTGCTTTTCATTAAGCGAGAGGTACTTTTTGCCACCTATACGTATGATTGGAGTGATAGTATTAGCAACTTCACTATCTACATTCCTAGACTCTCATATGGCAAATTTTAGATAGGTAACAACGAAGCACACAGCTAGTTAGATTTGCGGTAGGTATTTTAAAGTCACAGTACTTTACATACGTTTTCAGACAACAACTTTGGAAATATATCAAACGACCTAAAGCTTTTGACGCAAACGGGTTCTTAAGAGCTTCCATATTTAGAATTTCGGGGAAGACTTTCTAATGACGATAGAGTTTGTGAATGAGTTTGTCTCATCAGCATGAGAAAGGCTGGGACGGCCGCGACACGCCCCACAGTTTTATTAGCCCCTGTCCACGGGCAACACTTGTCCCGGGAAAAATAAACCGTAGTAAGTATTGTTACGGACGAATTTAATTAAGATCTCATTTTAATGCGGGCCTCGTTACTTAAGTTCATTTCTAATATACTTTTGCTAAACATTTTTACAGGATAACAATTCTTCAGATTTTGATAATATTTTTCTATGTAATTAAGATTTAGTTGTAATCAAACTAAAATAACTTCTAAACGAGCCTTTTGAAACGCAAATACAACCTAGATGAGTATTACATCAAACAAATCCCAGACCTGTCTTTAAAACCAACTCTAAGCATTATGTTCATTTTAATGTCTTCAGTTCAACAAAGTGATTTCCCTACAGTATTAATTAATTTAGTCACATATTAAATAATTTAGTTTATGAGAGATAAAATTTATCATAATACAATGGAGTTTAATGTAAATATTTGTAAGTATTAGTAGGTAGATTGAATTAGTTTACATAACTCACACATACTTTTATCGCATTAAAAAAATAGGAAAAAAGTAAAAAATTTGTTTAACAAAGTAATTTAACAAAGAACAGTCTAACAAAAGAGGATTTCGAAATACTAGGTGGTAGACCCATATATTGTCGTCTGGTTAGTTATCACCCCCTTTCTTATTTCTTCCGTGACGTAGTTCGCTGTTTCGGATTGAAGTGAAAGGTAGCCAGTGCAATTACTGGGCATGGAAGGCATATCATCTTAGTACCCAGGATGGCAACGCACTTGCAGTGTTAAGTGATTTATCCATAGTATTGCAAGTGTCTATAGGCGACGGTAATCACTTAATGCCACGTGTGCCGCAAGCTTGTTTGCCATCTCGTAATTTATATTTTTTTAAATAAGTTAACACCAATCTATATATTATGAATGTGTAATATATGTTAAATTCAACAATAATAATATCTACGCAACATATATGCTTCCTACTAAAGACATGGCTGATGGCATAATTTCAGCCTCATCAGCATGAGAAACGGAAGTGCCTGGGAGTTTTATTGAGTAAGCCCTGCCAAGTTAGAGCTTACTGTTGTCGCCAACTTTCGAATTCGATAAATTGACCACCGATCTGAGTGGACTCTGAATTTGGATTAAGAACCTAATAGGTACGGGTTACGAACTATATGATTCGATTCGGAGACAAGATTTGGTTAACTGCTCTTCTACAGCGAAATGGTATGCAACTCTATTATTATTTTTGACAGGCAAACTGATGAAATAAATCAGTAATTACGGTTTAAAAACTATCATTTGACAAGTAAAGCTCAAAATCCACTTACCGAGTTAAACCCAAGATATTATTCTCTATGTACCCTAGCATCAAAGATAAGTTTCTAATAATATCATTGACAATATCACCTCCAATAAACTTTGACGTATTAAATTATAGATAACAATTTCATGCCTACGCAAAATTTTCCGGAACTACATAAGCAGTCGTTTTCAGCAGATTGTGAGGCTGGAAATAAAGGCTATGACAATTCAGAACGTTCCGAGAAACGATGCCGTTCTTTATACAAAGTAGACACATAACAGTTATATTACAGGAAATGAAATTATGAATATATCCTCATGTGGATATAGCTTTGCTAGTTCCTTTTAAGAAATAACAGTATTATGTTATCCAAGGATACAATTTATTTCATTTCTGCGCCATGCAAATATGGAAGTAAAGTAGATAGCCTAGAGTAAAAATTTAAAATAAACATATTCGTCTATTCATGAGCTAGATTATAATGTCCCAATATAAATTGTCTTTACATAGGACTCCCGCTGATTTTGTCAAGCCCTCCGAGACTCCAAGCTCAAATTACGTACGCAACTTGTAGGCCTAAGTAAACACCAATAAATTTCATATTATTCGGTAAACAAAAAAACAAAAATCATCCAAGAAAACTAAAGAAGGGGACCCTTTCTGTTTCGCTTTATTGGCCGATGTTATGAGATGAAAGTTTCCGGTCCAAGGGTCTTCTTACCATAACTGTATAAAATCTGATGGGTTTTAGAATATTCCCGTTTAGATCATGAGCGAATAAAATGGAAATGCGATTGCACGAAATGAGTTGTTGGAGGAAACAAAATGTGATTTACTTTTCAAAATCAATTTGAACACAATACAACAATAATGATGACCCAACACTGAGGGATGGTTCAAGAAATTTGCCGCGGATAAGCGGCAAATTTCTTGAACCATCCCATGATTGTACTGGCGACGCAATGTGACAGATCGTTCTCGTGGAAAACAATGCGAACCGACATAATTCGTATTACCAATGGATTCTAAGGATCTCCAGCTAGGAATGGAAGCAAAAGTCCACTGATCCGTGACTTCGGCCAATCTAGATTACTGATACACGCCCCCTTTGCATTGTCACGCGCCACCGAGTCACATCAAAAGAGGGATCCATAATCCGAAAGGAGCTAAGTAATAAGTTCCCCGAGCGCTATACGAGATATCTGATAGTTTAACTGATTGTTATAGCCGTTACTGCTATCCTACTAATATTATGAATGTGAAAGTTTCGATGATTGAATGTCGGTCCATCAATGTCGGTCCGTCAATTACGGGACAGTTTTTAGATTTAGTACAGCAATGATTTGGATGAAAGGTGGACAGATCATAGTCTGGATTGGTATTCCTATGAGATGAATTCACTTCACTCTATTGTGGGAAAGCGATACTATAGTCTAGTATTTCCATAAAACAAATAAAAAAATTCTTTACTGGTCCTTGATCGTATGCTGTTTGAAGACTATAATTTAAAAATAGATTATACGTAAGTTCGTGTATCTTGACAGTGGAAAGAGTAAGATGGTGAGTTAAACCTTATCAAACCTAACTCTTGAGAATTGGAAAAGCGAATCAAACCAATTTTTATGCATTTTACAATTTGCTGTAAAGACAGGCTTTAGTATTATCAATATTAGTTCAAAAAACGCTTTAATTACAAACGGTATGGGCTCCTTATAATTTAATAGGTGTAAAGCTTCGTTGGACTGATTTCAAGTAGGTACATTATTATTTAGTGAGGGGAAATATTATTCAAAATAAATATCATGTCAGTCACAAACGCGATGCCTATATCCAGCACGAATCGTAATCCACTACCTTTAATATTCTTTATGTATTCATGGTTAGTCAAATATGCTTTTTAAATTTTTGGTCCCAAAGTTATATACATTTTTATATGTTTGGGGGAGTCGCTTTGGTTGCGTGTATAGTTCAAGCTATTTATTTGTAATATTTTTCTTGTATTAAGTTAGGTCGCTTGCAGGTTACTTAAAGGTCACATGGGTTAGTCCTTACAAAATGAAGCTCTAAAAATCCTACTTAATGAAATAAACACATTATAATTACTATTTTGCACGCATTGAAGATATTTTAGAGCAGAACTGTCCAAAGCACGACCCGCGACGTGTTTTTGATCTAGCGTAAATACGAAAATTTTACTTTCACAATATATTTTATTTTATTTTAACAGCATCTGAAATAAATGGTCATGAACCATATATTTATTAATATGGTAATCAATTTTCTGTATTATTATTAGGGGAATTCCCGAAAAGTTAAAGTATATGTTTGTGCGGCCCTTCAATCTATTTAGTTATTTCGATTGGCTCGAGATCGCGTCAGGTTTGGGCAGCCCTGTTTTAAAGTGTACAGTCTGTCTGGCTGTCGCCTTTTGTTTCTTGGTTCACTAAAGGTTTAGTTACTTTGTCAGGCTGACAACATGTCACTATTTTGAGGCACTACATCGACCAAATTGATGATGGTGCCTGACGTAGTTTTATGTGTCGCCAAATATTACTTATTGCTCAGCTTTGAGACAATCCTTTTGGGATTGTGAGGGTCATCATCATCATCATTTCAGCCGAAAGACGCCCACTGTTGGACATAGGCCTCCCCCAAGGATCTCCAAACCAGTCGGTCCTGCGCTGCCGGCATCCAGCGGCTTCCCGCGACCTTTATTAGATCGTCAGTCCACCTTGTGGAAGGCCTACCAACGCTGCGTTTCCCGGTACGTGGTCGCCACTCGAGGACCTTTCCGCCCCAACGGCCGTTAGTCCTCCTCGCAATGTGCCCTGCCCACTGCCACTTAAGATTAGCAATTCTTTGGGCTATGTTGGTGACCTTGGTTCTCCTGCGGATCTCATCATTTCTGATATGATCACGCAAAGAAACTACGAGCATAGCGCTCTCCATTGCCCTTTGGGTGACCTTGAGCCTTCTTATGAGGCCCATTGTAAGCGGCCACGTTTCAGTTCCATAGGTCATCACTGGCAACACGCACGAATTAAAGACTTTCGTCTCAAGATATTGTGAGCGTGGCAGTATGTATTTCGGTGTTGTCCGAAGATCGCGTTTCAGGACCACCGGAGATTTTTTGGAGGGCGAGAAATTTCCCTAGAGTATTCGTTTGGTCATCTTGGGTTTCTAAGG
Organism: Elophila nymphaeata; assembly: GCA_955850985.1. Lineage (NCBI taxonomy): Eukaryota > Metazoa > Arthropoda > Insecta > Lepidoptera > Crambidae > Elophila > Elophila nymphaeata. Next base: position 5,986,846 of record OY039081.1, read on the forward strand.
CATTCGTAACAGCAGTGGCGGATTTTGAGGATACCTTAGGGACGAAACTTGACCCAGGTAAACCGTAACGTGGAAAACATTGTAGCGTTTTTGTTGTTTTATAAACTTCTTGATTCGTCGCCCAATTTAGCTCGCCATCCAGCAGCTCAGGTAGGCACTCTCCATGTTCTAACTATATCTCATTTATATATGTAATACAAAATTAATTTTTATTTTTTGAAATAACAACTCATTCCCGATGTAATATTCATTTCAAATTGCGTATTTTCGGTAATATTTGTTTTTTTTTGATTACGCTTAATTCAGGCGGTCGATGTTTGTCACTCTGGCATTATTCTGACGCAAAGAAAACTAGTTGGCCTATTATTGTTCCCCTAATGTGGGGTAGGCTCGAGCCCCTCGGTGGGGACATTATATGAGCTGTTGATGATGACTAGAGTATTCAATACTAATACCACCAGTCTATAACGTTTTTACAGTTAACCAACGAAAGCGAAAATTATGCGAAAATCTATAGCTATAACAGTATACTGACATTTACACTAACCCTTAATAAATTGAGACCAAGGTAGGAGAAGGAGACTACATTCTGTTGACATAGTCTAGCATTAAATACATTGTAATTCGAAGGGATAATGTTTAATCATTTGTTTCAATAAATTTTGGATTATAAACCAAGGACATTTGACAGAAAAAACAATCCTTAAATCTTATTAATAAGAGCCAATTCAAACATGCATACTGCTTCCGCTATACCCGCAAAGTACTGCCCATTGGGACACCGCCCTACCTAAGCGAACGGTTTGGACTTTATTGTGAGGTTTTAATTGCCTCCACGGCAATTAAAATACCACTTCGCTTTACATCTAAACCGTATACGAGCCATAGACTGAAAACGATATGGCACATTTCGCGAATAACAGGCCAACATGATCGAATTACCATTTAATGCGGATAATTAATGTTTTATAACGTTTTGGAAGAAAACCTTTTACTGACGAAAATTCAAGTAGACTTTTAAAAAAAGAACTCCAACTTTAGAGAGAGTTTGTGAACTTTTTAGGGAGGTAACAGACCAGAGTTTTTTTTCTGCGCGTCTAAGGTCGTTACGGCATACTTACGGGTTTAGACGCGCGCTACATTTCGCGAGTCAAAAAAACGGACTCGCGTACACGGACTCATTCCGGCGTGATCGAGTAGTAGGCGTCTTGCGCTTATACCAAAGCCAGAGTAATTTTTCTAGTCGATTAAATATAACCCTTACCTGTGGCTCGTCGTTTAGTTTGCGATGATGATCGTGACTGGGTTCCGTCGACCGTTTCTTAATCTCATGATGTGATAGTAAGTAGTAATGTTTGAGTGAACCGATCTGAAACAAAAGAAACACATATAAGTAAGACAGGGGTAGAGTTGACGAGTGTCAATTATAAAAGTGGAAAATAAAAGAATTGAAACTGCAGTAGTTCAATGATGGCATGCTGCGTTAAGGGCAATTAAAATATGGCGGGAGACAAAATATGGCGATTGATGAAAAGAAAAATAAAAAAAATGGTGTGAAGTTATGATATCTCTTAGTTTGTGTTTTCGTTAATGTATTTAGTATTAAATAATTTGATCATCTAATTTTGACTGTACCAATGGCTCAAGATGCCGTATGAAGAATATCATAAATGCACAGTGAGCTATTTTGGACTAATCACATCGAAATAGCTTCCTTTCTTTTCGAAATTAATATCTAAATAGTCAAGATATTTAATATTAATCCATGTAGGTATGGACTACACCCACACCTAACTTAACAGGTGATCGGCTTTGTACACAAATAGACTATGTCGTTAATGAGCATAAAGGATATACTGTTAATGCGTTTCCATAGGATAATCTCAAATTAACACAGTCGATATTGCGGACGTAATATGTATAGGTACCTACTATCCCTACACTCTATTACGAATGCTTATCCACATCTTTAATAGTAACATAACACAACACAACACAAGCTATTAATGATATAATTGTTTCGGGAAGAGGTGTTATAGGACAATATTTGTATTAAAAAAGTGGGTCCACGGCAAGTACTTTGGAAGTTTAGACTAAACAACTCACTGCATTGTCTTAATTATTATAATGGATGAAACATATTCAAATGAGGACGCCAACTCTGACCTAAACGGAGACGAGACGAGAGGAGCAGAGAATAGCTACATAGCGAGCGGACTATTTCCACTGTGCAAACAAGTGGGAATGACGCGGGCAGCGGCAGCGGAGCGGTTTCGAATACATCGTTTTTGTCTTTTCATGACTGTTTAGGCGCTTTGCAGACGGCGGAGCAGGCCCGGCCGGTAAATTTCTCCGCGAACGTAATAGCGCAAAGGGAATTCTCTTTGCGCTTTGGATCCTACCCGCCACAGATATATCAATCTAAGGAGATCCATAGTTCATAGGCCGACTTCATAGGAAGACCGAGTAGCGATCAGCGGCCGTACTACATAACATGGTTCTAGTTGAGCATGCCGTAATATATACTATTCATTGCGCGTGTCTTAAGGACTGCGATGCGATGAAAGTTAAGCACAGCCGCAAAGGAGATCGGTCAAATCGCTGAGTTACTTATTCAGTTGACTTTATCGGAAGGCGAAGTGGCGGGAATTGTATTATTAAATCTGTGGTACCCGCCATGTATCATACAAACCAGTTTGTATGCAGTTACGCGGACGGCGGCGCGGGGCGGCTAGGCTCAGTCCGCGCCGCGCGTCACCTTCACTAGAACGAAGTCGTGAACTAACTTCCTCCATCCGTCGTGTGCTTTGTATTCGCGGTGAGGGCAGCCACGGGCATCGACGGGTAGACGCGGTCTTTATTGCTTCGTGGTCAAAAAGACTGCCCCGCCCCGCCGTCTGCAAAACGCCTTAGAATGCGCTATTAAAAGCTAGCATCAGGAAACCGCCCCACCGCCACTGCCGGCACTCCCACTGTGTTTGCACCAGTTTGCATATTAAGTGGAGCGGAGAGGAGACGAGCGGGGCGTAGGGTGCAAAGAAGGTATGAGTAGAGATATGCATCAGAGCTGTCTACTTTTAATAACTTTGTTTCATCTCCACACTGCACATATCTTCTCGTCCCCGCTCAGGGCGAAGAATTACATAGAAACACCGCATATCTCTTCTCCGCAGAGTGGAGAAGAGATATGCGGTGTATCAACCGTTTCTACTGAAGCTGAGTTGAGACGAGAGGCGTCAATATGGAAATTTTATTAGTTGCTCAAAATACCAAAGTGTCGTGTCCTCCCGCTGGGGTGGATAGCGGGCCTAACCTTTGACAGATATATCTAACTATTCTGTAAATACGAATGAGTATCAATTATACTCCGCTTTATTTAGAATAGAAATTCAATTAAGGTTCTAAACATCAAATAAATATTAAGATAAGACTATAGTTCGTGTGGGTAGCTCAATTATTTTTTCGTCAAAAACTCATCAGGTATCGTAAATCAAATTATTAAGTGGAAGGTCCGGGCCATTTAAATAAAGGGGGTTACCAGACTTGTTGTAAAACAGTGTACAGTCGAAGAACTTTCCGGTCGCTTATTAAGAGCCCATAATAGCTTCCACGATATAGGTACGGTCAGCATGAGATTGACACATTAGTACCTTGTCATCATAATCATTCATACATAGTGCCCGAGCGCTGGCGTTGATGTGACATGGTACTAAAATGGTAATCTACTTCTGATGCAGACTGTACCGACGACGTGTACACCGCGATTTTTCATTGGTTTTACAGCTATTTTATTGTGAATTAATATTTATCCACATACAAGATTTAGTTAAAACGAGTAAGATGCAAAGGTTTTTATCTATTAATCGAGAACACATAGTTACACGAACCAGCCATAAAATATTCTTGCTGCATAACGAAAATTTCTGGCAAAAAAAAAATCACTCACACACAACATACTTTCTCTTTCATAGAAAAAGTACTATACTACCTACATTCGATATGCATAACAAGAATGCCCCATTTCTAAAAAAAGGTTTATTTTTTATTATATTTACTATGACAATATCATTGAATTTATCTACTTAAATTACGAATAAATCTTTAGATGATAAAAAATATTATTGATCAAAGTATCAATACTATTTTTTCGCTGTATTGTTGTTAGATACACAATAGTAACACTTCCATCCTTATTTATAAAACATAGACTAAAGATAGTCATGGTTTAAAACTGATTCTGTCACTTTTATTTGCTAAACGAAAGACAGAGTTAGCATTAGGTTTAAACCATGACTATCTTTAGTCCATCTATATATATAAAAGGCAAAGTCCTGACTGACTGTCTGATCAACGCCCAGCCCATACCCTAGGACCTAGATAGCTGAAATTTCGCAAAAAGGTGCCTTTTATGATGCAGGCAAGGGATAAGGCCGGACTTTTCGAAATTCAACGCCTAAGGTGGTAAAATAGGGGGTAGTGTGTGCGTAAGGAAGTAGAAGTGATTACACGAGTGTGTGCCGCATGGAACTATCTCCGTTCATCGACTTTGATAACAGCGCCAGCTACTAAGCTTTCTCATAATTATGACTATTTTTTTGGAGTTTACTCCTTAAGAATCGATTTGCATATATAAGGGGCCCGGTATGAGAAAAATGTGAGGAGTAAAATCTATCGATGAATGACCTCGTTACGTTTTTGGTGCGCATTCTATGTCGCGCAACTTTCTAATTGTCAAAACACGGATGACAGCAGGTGCGCCATCTCACCTGTCTCGGAGTAAACTTCAGTCGTGCGTCGGAGCTGACACACACAATTTTTTTTTATTTAATGGCCAATTACATTCATTAGTTAGTGGTGTTCTACTAGTCTAATACTTAATATGTTTCAGCTCTAAAACCCATAAAAAATCACCGTGAATAGTCTACAACCAATTTTCTCCGTCGTACAGTCAGTGCCAGATGTAGATTAATTAACACTTTAGTACCATGTCACAGCAACGACAGCTCATATGAAATAATAGTGATTACCATTATGTGTGAATGACTATCGGTTGCCCGCAGCGTTGCTCGCGTCAATATCGGTTGTCGCGCCTTAAAGGTATCCTATGTCCTTCCCAGGGTCCCAAACTATCTCTATAGCAAATTTTCAGCAGAATCAGCTCAGTAGTTTAGGCGTGAAATCGTAACAAACATACAAATTCACTTTCGCATTTATAATATTATTAGTTAGGATTATTATGACAAGGTACTAAAGTGTTAATGTACTTCTGATGTTGACCGTACCTTACACTTGCAATTATTTATTTAGATTGCCTTTTAATTAGCGTTTCGAGGGAGCAATAGCAATGACCAATAATAATTAGGGTATCACGCAACGCATATCACAAACACCATCTCTACTTACTTCATTTGAATATCAAACTACAGTAAATTCATTAACAAAGAAACGTTTTTATTGCAATTAAATATAAATATAGCTTTGGTTTAGCTTACTCCGCAGAAAATAGGATTTTATGCCTTTTTATTTCATATTTCAGTAATATATTTTTGATTAGTAACATTTTTAGAGTCGTTTTATCTGCCACGTTGATGTTAGGTTAGTAAAAATATAGAGAACATATTCTGATTGTGAATTTACCTATGTAAATTAATATTTCTAAAAGACTCGTATAACTAAACAAGTAAGTATCTTCACAGAGTTTAATTAATATTTACGAAAAAAAAATTTACGTTCTTAGTTCACAATATCAAAGAACATTACTTGTTTCTTCAACAGTAACCAAGTCAACACACAATCAAAATCTTCTATAGGACCAACCCAGGTTAAAGTACTTAAAAAAGTCAGAAATCGCAAAATCGCAGGAATTTTGTGAATGACCAATATGGGTTACGGAAAAAGTTCAAAGCATTAGTCCAGAAAATGTTTTAACGCCAACTTCCTCGGTGCACCTACTGCTCGAGGCCGGAGCGGAGGTTATATATAGAACATGAATCAGAACCTCTTTTTGTGTTGCAAACCAAAATATCCCGAGCGTTCAATCTTATGAGCCGCTAAATAAATGTACATAAGTCGTTTAAAGCATTTGTCTTCTAAAACAATAGATGAAACACGAATAAAAGCGGTAACCCAATTTATTATAGGGGCGGACGAAATAAAGTTGCCAGCTTTAGGAGGTAAACGTAAAGGAAACGGAAAACAAAACAGCATTACCGGTGGCGGCTCTCGCGTTTTTCCCGTCCCGACCGAATTTATCTCGGTTACTTTAAAAGTACCTCAACATCAATCGTTAGACCCGATATCCATCTGATTCGTTAATTAATACTAACCTGCACGAACAGTCATTGGCTTTACAGGAATACTTCCAGAGCACATTTACGGAGATTTTAATTGTGTAGTAAAGCGGTTCTTATGGAATCGTACCAATAAATATGACTGCCCAGGGAAGATAGTGGAGGTGAGTGCGGATACATCTTACTTAGCCTACGCCTGGGTCACAGATCCCATCCCAGGCACTGCTCCTGGCTCCACAGTGAATCCATATTTCGCGTATAGTATGGAGAAATTTGAAACTTATTTTAATGTATAAAAGTAATTGTTCATTGTATTAAAGTAAATTAAATAAGTAAGTACAAGAGCATGTATAAAATAGACAAACTAACCGTGAGCTGTAAACATATTAAAAAAAAATTATACGTACCTATTTGTTATGATTACTTTAGTAGGTACTTTGCGTGAACTATGAAAATCGATTTTGATAGGTATGTTAATAAGAAAACGGTATTATGTAGAATTGTAGACGATATGTTTTGTGAAGCCAGTTTGAAGTGAAAACTGAATGGGTTATGCAGGAAAATTTAATAAAAAATCGGGAGTGGTCTCCCCTTGACTTTCTCGTATACCGGAAACGACTCAAATGTTGATAGAAACCTTATATTTTGATGCGTACTAGGTTGCCTATCAAAATGTAGCCGCTAGTATTTTTAACAAAAAAAAAATACTAGCGGCCACATTTTGATAGGCAACCTAGTAGATATATATTCTCCTGATGATAAATATGCGTATAAATTAGGTTTTTAGCATATACTCCATGAGTACACTATTTTGCAGTGGGATCTTAGACTATTATACACCCCTATTTTACGGACAACTGAAAAGTATATCGATATCGTTTCATAGCTTATGCGTATCAAAAAGCAATAAGATTTATTTAATTTGAATTGAAAGTTTCTTCAAAAGATTTCAGAGAGCTTCTTCGATCATGGGTCATTCAAAAGAGGACCGTGCAGGTCGGCAAGACGAGTATGGTTAGTATGGCGAATTATTTTTCTCTTGCACTATCTTTGCATTTGGACATGAAATCATTTGCTAGACCTAATTATAAAAAATATCTTTAATCAAACTTTCGTTATAATTTTTCAGCGAATATAATGAACTAGAAGCCCATACATTCAATTTTATAATACATGGTCCTTTTAACATTTTCAAAGACATACAAGTGTATTTATAGATGTAGATAACTAGCCGGCTGGGGTTAGAATTAAATTATGTTGCGATTCATGTGTGGCTAGTTTACGAGGGCGAAGCTTCACCCAAGACTGGACTCAGGCTGAGAATTTAACCTCCTTGCTATTAACTGACATCCGTCCCTTTACTACACTCGCCTTGCCATTTACTACAAGACAAATTGTCGACTTAGTTACAAACTTGATGATAGATAGATGATAAACGATGTCAAATTTGCGTCGTTAAAGCTGATTTCAAAGCATTTAAAATATAAATACTTACGTAATTTGACTATCATTAATTTACAACTGACGTTGACAAATTTATAAGTGATAGACTAGACTTAGATAAATTTGATATAGTTTTAGATAATATTAAATATTAAGTGTCATCCGGCCGGGCGCCGCCCGTCTTTCTAGTAATCAATGTGTGCGTCGTACTGTCACGGATTCAAGTCTAAGATGAATGTTTATATAACGATCTATTTCATTATTGTACGTATGTCTGTTCGTTCAGTACATGTTATTGATGATTATAGTTGGGGTAGAGCATAAGTTCTCAACGTGTGCGATAACACCTCCTTGTGGGCGTTTGAGACGTTCAGGGCATTAGAATAAATACATACATGTTTAAATATAATCGTGTCAAAAGCTACTCGGACTGCTGAATTGTTTTATAGTGTAACATGTGTTCTGGTTGTCAAGTTTTGTTTGTTGTTTCACTGGTTTCGTTTCTTAGGTTTAACGTCTCTTTTATGCAACCTGTCACATTTTGAGGCAGTACATGACCAATAACGCCAGATGTGGCTTTATGTGTAACCACTGTTACCTAAAGCTCTGCTCGATCCCTTTTAGGATTACGAGCGTATTTATTTTTTTACATAGATACATACCTACATACATAAAGTCACGCCTTTTTCCCGTAGAGGTAGGCATATATCACATGTTTCCACTTGCTACGATCCTTACATATTTCTACTTTCATCATTGTCCTCATACATATTCAGATAATCGGTTTCGATTAGAGTAATTTTGACCTGGTCCTTTTTGAAGACGTCTTCCGATTCGATAGATAAAATTTTATTAAGTATAAGTATTACAAATTCACAGGGATCGTATTCTTCATTGAGTATAATAAGCGCAGTATACCAAGAACAGTAATACGTCTCAATACAAACTGGCCGCTATCCATTAGAATGTGTGCGTGCGTACTCGGCGCCGTGTACGCACGCACTGTGACATTGACATAAAAATATGGGGGCATAAGGTGGTCTCGCCGTCTCGGTGTGATCGCGAGTTTTTATGTCATTGCACATTCGCTCGCCGCTCGTTCCCGCCCGGCACATTTGCGATAGCCCTAGCGTCAACGCAGAGTAGGCAAATAACTCGTTGACAGCCCGCAGATAAATTACAGTTCTTGGTATACTGTGGTATAAGCACTATAAATTCACTTTAATCGGAGAGAAACAATAAAAACAACTTTTCTAAGAATTTCTATTGTGCTTAAAGAAGTAGCTTGTACAAATAAAAATGCGAACTCTAACATTTGACACGACAGGCCGACATGATGTTCTGTCAGTGAGATATCAGTTTCATACATTTTATTAATCTATCCGTGAAGCATTAGATGGAATAGCTTGGCCACTTGACTAGCCACTTAAAATATACTACAAATTTAACTCATATAATTAATACCAGTAGACTTAATAGCGTCGTTATGTCGGCACGTGAATAGCCGTCTTTAAAAGCTACGATGAATAACATTAACCTAGCCGTTACGGTTATAGTGTACGCAGGGATTTTTCGCGTGAGAGGAACTGCCGCCTCTATTACCTTTATTGCCTTATAAAACAGACGTTACACGCGACGCGACGTAACATGACGCACTTTTTAGAGTCCAATGGCCAATAGGATGCTCCTTCTACGTAAGGTACTTGTATATTTATTTAGCCTCGTGATATAAGGTTGACTCACTTCTACATTTGTGATAGAAAGTTTTCGGTTCCAAACATTTTAATTAAATTAGTACCTATACAACATTTTTATATAATAACCCTACACATACGAATTCCTAGACAACGAGTCTTCCTTCTTTCTTCAGTACTAAGGTCCCGTCAACACTTGATTTTGGTCTGTTAGCTCTGTTATAAGTAAAACGAAAAAAATTAGGCACTAGTCTTGCTTGACATACGCTATTGCTAAAATCCGGAATCATACTGAAAATAACGAAAAAAAGATTTCCAGTTCTCCTCTTTGAAATTGGTTTCTAAAAAGGGACCAGTGTATCTACCTGTTACCAATAGCATGAAAAATCTGCAACATGTCAATATCAGCTGCAATTCCCATTTCACAATTCGGATGTCCGTACAACGTACGTAATTCTAAATTGACTTTTTTCAGCATCCAGCCGATTACGAGAGAATTTACGAAAGTTGAATTAATGAACGTACAGCTGGTCATATTAACGCCTTGCTCGCAATTTTTAAAGGAAAGCTTTTTAAGCGATTAAGTAACAATAATATGATTAGATGAAAATTAAAAGTTAATTTTAAGGACGTGTGACATTTAGCTAATTTACGTTACATAACTTACATACATAACAGCCGTGTGATGCCAGCAGAGTAGAATAACATCACCCATTTCCTCCAATGGGTGTCGTAGAAGGCGATTAATGGACCAGAAAAAGGGGTATTGATCACCTTATACTCTGTCCACCAATCTGCATTGGGCAAGCGTGGTGGATTAATGCCTAAACCTCCTTCGATGACAAGGAGAGGCCTTGTGTCCCAGCTTACAGCTCCGTTACATAATAAAAAACAAAGATATGCAGAAAGAGAAAAAGACCTATATTTTAAAGTAGGTACTATAGAACTTAACACATGCCCGCCTAGCATGACCACCGAAACACGATATAATACAGCCATATATCAATATTGCGAACATGTATGTATGTATAAGCTTTATACAAGTTCGCAGTTTCGATAAAATTTCAAGTTGGCGGTTATATCCATTTTTTTGACAGTTCAAAACGATACATGGCTATATCATATCGTGATTCGGTGGTCATGCTAGGTGGGCATGAGTCACAGCACATCTCTTACATATGCCAATACTCTTAGTGCGTTGACTGAGGGGCACAGCAGCACCATGTCATCGGCATAGCTAATGCTGTTAACAAAATGTCCATCAACCGAGCACCCCACCCGATGCTGCTGAGTTCCTCAATCAACCCATCAACGTAGACATTAAAAAGTGTGGGTGACGATAACCCGCCGTGTCTCACACCAAAGCATCAGAGTCCTCTCCTGACCATCTAACAGAGTTAGTTTGATTGTCATACCAATATTACTTTTACTACATTTTCATGTTACTTTTTCCTACATCCATACCTACGTATAATACAGCTGAAATAAAAATTCTACATTGTAGTTAACGGGTAAAGAAATCCATCTGGGCTTTTATTAAGACATCATTTTTTTAAGCACCAAACATTAACGTTTTAAATGAGTAATTACATAAATTATTATTTTTAAATAATAATAACTTTAATTGTCCTTAAAAAGGTATTGGTGTAAAATAAAGATATCAGACATAAGTAACTACTAATGATATATGTAGTAACACATGTTTAGCTAAGGCTTAATATAAAAAAAAAAAATTCTATTATCAACCGGTCGGTACACACTATGACGTATAGATAGGTATAACGCAGCAACTCGAAGATTTTAAAATAAAATTACCTTTACTAATTTAACTCTTTAAGTGTATTTGGGCGATTTTTGCGTCTTTATGACTTACGTTTCTGCAATAAATCACCAATGTAAGTTCAGTCAGTGCTATGATAATTGGTGCTGCTGCGTCATGCATCAACGTAAATTTACCATCTCATGGTAAATGCAGTATGTTGTAAAAAACTGAAAATCAAAAATTATACCTGAATTTATTTCCCTCTTTTATCAGCAACGTGAAAATATAGCGAACATTTTATTTGTTGTGGCTGATCCTCTCAAATATTGAGTGGAGCCACTTAATTCAATAGAGTTGAAAAAACAATAGCGAATTGCAAGAAATAAATCATAATAAAAGTTTAACTTGTTCACCCAGTTACCCTTTAACAACTTCTCCATAAAGAGGGTATTCCTAGAAGGTTTAAATATACAAACAACCTCCTTTATAACTCCTTTTACAAAAGTAATATTTTTCAAACAAATAAATACACATTCCAACAAATGATTTGCTCTTTATGTGTAGTAGGTTTTATTAAAAACGTAGCAAAAGAAATATATAATATACATCGATATTATCATGCAGTACCTACCGGCAACAAAGGTTTTTTAATATACGCGTCTAGTAATATTTCTCTGTAATCTTTGTTGGCATTTTATGTAAATAGATTTTTATATTTGATACTTTTAATATTATCAATTATTCTTGCAGCATTGAGTTAATCAGGTTTTAAAGTAAAACCAGGATTAAGTAAAATATACAACTTATATTTTAGTGATCGATTTCAATTAATTTTCATATGTCAATACTTTTTACTCAGCATCAATCATCAGCACTTTAGCTTTTCTGACAAACGGACATAATTACTTCAAATCTGAAATCTCATGGCATGTAACCACTCATACTAATCAATCCACCAAGACAGCAGTCATTGTTACAAGCATTTGCTCAACGATACTTGGGAAACAGTTTGTAGAAAAACACCATCAAAATAAACTCAGGTAGCTAAATAAGTAATGAAAAATGTAAGAAGCAAAACATTTTAAAATATTTACACTCGAGATCTTCGTTATTCCACTACTTTATACAGACGACAAATTATTACCCTGCACTGTGGCCACAAGGTGAAAAATTATACTTTTCTGCATGACCAATCACTAAATATACTCGAATGCACCTGTAAAATCCAAGATCATATATTCCGGCCACGGCTCCCACGGCACACTCCGACGCGTTCTATTTTTCACGCAGGCCACAATTTATGTAACCTTGCTACGGATATATGAACTGATATTAACTTATTATCTACTTTAAGTATATAGCGTATATTTTGTATAATGACAAATACATTCGATTTCGAATATTGATCTCAGTATTTCAATATGTGTTTTATGTTTTGACAAAGCACCTTTGGCAGTAATCATTCTAAATTCGGTGTTATGACCGGGTTTAGGACCCGATTTTGATAGACATAGGTGGGTATAAGCGAAAGCTATTTGTACGACACTAGATAATCGAAGTGCCATATGAACGAAACGTCATTTAGCCGATTGGGCCATTTAATCGAAAAGACAAATATGCGAAAGCCATAATCGAATGTACAGTTGTGCGAATGCCACATAAATATTTACCTATTTTAATTAAATAAAAATCCACCAGCCATCAGCGGTGAAGGAAAACATCGTGAGGAAACCTGCACACACGTATGAAGAAATTCTTAGGTTGTGTGTGAAGTCGACCAACCCGCACTTGGCCAGCGTGGTTGACTATAAGGCCTAATCGCCACTAATGTGGGGTAGGCTCGAGCCCCTCGGTGGGGACATTATAAATGAGCTGTTGATGAAAAATTGCCATTTAGCCCGTCGGCTAAATGGCTTTCGCACATATTTTTCGAAATCGGGTCCTAAGCCCATTATGACCTTAGCTGCTTAAGTGCTTCTACCATAAAACAAGGTCGATCAGTTCGATGAATACTAATAATGATAAACTTTTATTGCATTTGAATATAAACAATTTAATAAACAGAGACAGTACAAAATAGGCAGAATAAGTAAAGGATAAAACAACATAGAAGTATGGAATGGGTGTTGAATTATGAAAATGTGCTATTTATCACCAAGGGATACGGTGTGTTATTTGTCAAAGTCCTGCGTATAAACGCGAAAACACTAGCAAACAGCGAATGGGTCTAACGAAGTGTCAAAATGTCTCCAATAAATAAAATAATTTCTACCATACAACATCGACAAACATTTAGAAGTGCACAATAATCTTGAACATGTAGTTTACCGTACATCGGATATTTCAAACACCAGCTTTTAGGATGTAAGTACAAATTCCGCAAAGATGAGAAAGTTTTCAGCTGTGAAGGTGCCATCTTCGTCCACAAATAGTTCGCGACTTATGTACGAGCGAAGATTCCGGCGAGTGTGTGAGATAAGACGATTTGTAAGTTCCCAGCCAGGAAAAGTTTGGCGAAGATCAAATAAAACATCGGGAAATAGAAAAATTTATTGTTATGCAGGCGCTTTAGAAAATAGTCTTTATCCCAAAATACTGTGCAGTCTTTATTATATCTATGTATTAAATCTATATGGTGCCACTAATCTACTGGGTGTAAAAGACATGAACAGTCAAACGAGAACCATGTATTCCATACATCAAAATAAAACATATTTCAAAAAAAATATGGCTGGGAAATGATTTTTATCTTTTGGTGTTAAAAAAAATTGTAAATTGTACCGCGCAATGTAAAGGGCTCAACTCGCACGCAACTCGCAAAACCGCGATAATTTGGCCAGACGGAGGCTCCGTTCGTTAGTGTCCGTGCGCATCGAGTGAGCTACATTGAACGCTAACGTTTTGAAGCCATTTTTGTTATGAAATACTAAAAAATAATAATGTTTCTTTGGACAATAATTAAGAAATAACGTATAGAATACGTTTTCAAAAAAAAATGAAAAAAAAAATTATGACTTTGACCTTCAATAAAATCGTAACTATCAATTTCCCAGGTATAGTCTAAAGGAAGAAAAATGTTATGATGGTGAGCAGAATACATGGTTCTCGTTTGACTGTTCATGTCTTTTACACCCTGTATAATCAATGCCTTGGATACAATAATAAAGTCCAAATAGTATTTTAAATAAAATAACTTTGATTTCTTTCTTTCTATTTTAATAGGATGTGATATCTTACGACAGGTATAAAACTATCCTTACTTAGTTTTTACTTGGTGATGTGTCTTCGTTAATAGAAAATTCTATAAATAGCTCACTTAAGGATTTACAATAATTTCACGATTATTAAGATAAATCCGATATTGAAAATGTTCAAAGGCAACGTCAAGGCAAGTCTAGACACAGAAACAAATATCGCTGAAGACAATTGGGCAGACCTTAATTAACATCTCTCTAGGTCTCGGGTCAATATGAATTCTCTAAACTTCCAAAGTTTCGCCTTAACTCAGAGACCAATATTGAGGTCCGTTATTAACGTCAAAACAATTAGGTATTATACAGTGAATTGGCTCTGTGGAATCTGGGAGATGTGAAAGTTCATAGTGTTCTATCTACAATGCGGGCTATTTGGTTAATGAAACCACCAGTCACTCACAGGGACCACACAACTTCCATGGAAGGGGTTTCTTAAAACTTCTAATTAATTGCTGGAGTTTGGACTGGCCGCTATCTCCTAGGAGTCTGACCCATCGTGCATTATTTTAATTAATTGCGCCTGAGACAGATCATATTGGAGCAATCTAAAGTCGTTTACCAAAAGTAGAAACGTGTCTGTTTGAGCAATCCACAAATAACATTTGCATAAATGGTAGCTACATGTCTGTTCGCTGGATTAGAATGACCTGAAGACGCCATAGGAACCGAGCATTATTGTCAACATTAAGGTAATCGGGAATTTAGGTTAGAGAAAAAATAAACCCTAATGAAGAAACTTAAATGAACAATGCGCAGACATTATCCTTCCAAAACATAATCTTTGCAGACGTTAGATGTAACACCTTTTTCTAATATTATAGACGAGGATATGACAGTTTCGGCATTTGTACCATTATTTCAAAGTTTCTTTCCAAGAAAAATTGTTTACAAGAAAAAAAATAAAAAGATTGGTTTAAACCAAATTAAAATAGAATGATACTTTACTTAAACCTGGTCAAGTATTGTTATATTCACTACATAAAAAAAAATTACATAAAAAAATCCATCATTACATTCATTATTAAATGCCTTCTTATCGCGATCTTTGAAATTATACCTACTACTTTATAATTGGAATAATAAAACAATGTGTACGATCTTCTTCTTTAAAACACCATTTAAGTTTCGCTGCTAATTTAATTCATCTCACAACTGAAACAAGCGAAAGCGTCACCTGACCTACGTCTTACGTTTAACCCGACACACATCTAAAGGACAACCGTCGGAAGTTATTACTCGGTCGTCTTACAAATTATCCGGAGCCTTACCGACCAACGGGTAACTCGGTTATACGAACTCGCGCCGGTTAATTTACAGCGCACCCTACAAATTAATATCTCTGATTTGGACCCTTGTCAGCGGGCCAGCGGAGGCCGGGCCGGGTGGTGTCAGACACGAGCGACTGTCCAAACTTATGACACTTTTGTTATGTGTACCTACTCCTGTGTTACTATAAATAAACATGGAGTTTGTTATATGGCCGAATGCGTTGATGTGAAGCGAGTTCCTGTAAAAGTCCGAAAGCGACTAATGATGATAGTTTCTTTGAAGTCTAGATGGTTCGTAAAAATATTCAGTATGTAGTAAATAGTATAATAGTTTTATTTAAATATTTAATTTTCTAATCTCTGAACAAATTCAGACTTTGGACAATGCTTGAGATTTTTAAGAGATGTGAGAAATAATCTCCATTTTCAGAACAAATATCACTAGTTATTATTCGTAGTATTGTGTGTTTGTACTAACTAAACTAAAGAAGGTAAGGAAAGGTAAGGAATAATATCAGCACTGGCGTTATATAACAAACATCTATAAGCTATCTACGACATATCGTCGGCGACGTTCTCACCATTGTGGATGTGGGTACGACAGAACGGGATGTGAGTTCGCTCTTCTATGTGACTTAAAAAACGCATCGTCACATCAAATCTAAAAGGAATATGAAAATTTGAGACCCTGAGCATGTAGGTATACAATTCTAAGCACGTCTGGACACCGAAATCAACAATATATTTACTAATTTTCCGCTACAAACTTAGACTTGCATCAGCCCCTAAGCAGCGTACCTCACAACCGTAAAGTGCGAGTGACGACATATTAATCTCTGCTGGGATGTTCGGCTTTAATATTCAGACTATGACGTATGTACTCCGAGCTGTCGCTGTACAAATATCGTAGGCGCTGGCGATAAATCTTCCTACAATCTACATTATGCTTGAAACGCGTCAATCTTTATTAGGTACTAGAAATGAGGTGACATACATGATATGGAAAAAAATTCCGACAGTTAACTATAGGCCATTTCAGCGCAGAGTGAAGTCATATTGATTTGAAGGAATTTAAATTGAACATTGCATGTCTCTAAACTTAAATTTAACGCTGCCAATCGATCTTGGAAAATCGGTGGTTACTCAACATACCATTTAAAAGGAGAAATCGATATTTTTTGACAAATATTAATGTTCGTGGATGGCCTTTGCGAGGTCTGGTCTTTAGGTGGACCTTCAAACCTATAACGGGACAAACCGGATTTATAATTCGACGACTATCACCCACGAGATAGCAAAGACTAGAAACTCTAGGGCGTACGAGCTAGATAAATATTAATATTCAATTATAAATAAAACAAATCAAGTCCATCATTCTAAATGTTAAAAAAAAACATAGCTTTATACATATGCTTTTTTTCTAACCCACCTTTGCACAAATCGATTTTTCGGTGAAACGGAAATGTGTTTGTTTTATGCCTACCTATTAAGTTAGTCATTCGAGTAAAATCTCAGAAGCTCGTCAAGGAAACGTTGTAACGGGAGGAAAGGAACGGTATGTTGCACAGACGACAAGCGACAGCTGCAGCAGGTGACAGCTATGCCCATAGCAACAAGAGGGACCTATTTTTAATAAGTGAACCATTTGATGAATCTAGGATAGACCTTATAAACTTACGGTCGGTTTCAATGTTCATTATCATCATATCATCATAACAGCCGTTATAATTCGACCCACTGCTGGGACACAAGGCCTTTACCTAAAATTCAGCTGTTCCATAGAAAAAGACGGGTAGATTGTAAGAGATAATATATCAAACAAAGGAGAGTTTATAGAAGAGAAATAGAGAATAGCCATGTGATGCCGGCACGGCAGAGTAGAATAGTATCACCCCATATCCTCCAATGGGTGTCGTAGAAGGCGACTAATGGATCAGCAAAGGGGTATTGATCACCTTATACTCCGTACACCAATCTGCATTGGTCATCCTAAACCTCCTTCAATGACAAGGAGAGGCCTTGTGTCCCAGCAGTGGGTCTAATTATAAAGGTTGTTATGATAACTATGATGATAGAAGATCAAAACATATAACACCGACGCCACTTAAAATTGGCAACAGTGTAGCCAAATGACTGGAACATATTATGTAAGCATGATTCAACAGTTGAAAACATTATTGATATAACTAAAAATAGAATACGCCTCAATGTAAAAAAAATGGTATCAATATCAAAATAAAATTATTAATAATAATATTGCGCCGCTAGCGCCAGATGTTCCAGTTAGTTATTAAACCAAGCAGTATCCAAATTCGTCACAACTGTACAAGCATCGGTGGTTCAGTGGTAGAATGCTCGCCTGCCACGCGGGCGGCCCGGGTTCGATTCCCGGCCGATGCAATCTTTTTATTTATTTGAATGATTTTTGTTTTTATATTTCTATATTTAAAAAGCAATATTATTTTATCAAAAATATTTTCATTGCAAGTCGCGGGTGGACATTTTTATTTTTTTTAAATATTTTGGGATAAGCGTATAGAGAATTTTTAATTTTTATGATTTGAAAGATTTATATCTACGTTTATAACGAATAGACTCAAAAACTAATGGACCGATTTTGATCAAATTTGGTACAAATTTTGATAAGACGTTGGGAAAGGACATAAGCTACCATTTATCGTGAAAAAAGACTTGAATTCGTTGAAATAGGGGATGAAAATATGTATGGAAGTTCGTTATTTGTGAAGATAACTCTTTAAATAATACTTTGAATTTAGGCCTCTTTAAATATTAATTCTAGCGTTTTTGAAATTTGGACCTGTGTGGGATGAAATATGGAAGATGAAATTTTCGAAGCGTGCGATTATCATTAAAATTAGTTTATCAACTAATAAACATTCATTTTAAGTGTATTTCTTTATTAACTTCAGAATATTTGCTACAATTTCTTCCTTTACGTTTTACAGTGTACAATTTCCATCCCGTATTTTAAAGTTTCATACAAAAATTAGTTAAGATCCATAACAACACATTTCAATTCTTGGAAGCATTGCAAAGTCACATACGAGCACGCACGCAGCATCGCCAAGGCGTTCCTCACACAAAGGAGCGCCGATAAAAGCCAGGCTTCTTCTAAAGAACATAACAGTATATTCGAGAAAATATTCGCAGCGAGTTTTCAAATTCGTATTCAAGTTGCGCATTCACTTTACCGAGCGAGGTAAGTAAGTGACGTAACGGGCACGTGGAAATAAACCGCCGCGGGGAACATCAGATATGTATGCAATTTTCCAGTCGCATCATGTAAACGCGACGCGGGTGCATCGAGGACGGCATACGGAGTGGCTAAACAACCAGCTCATTGAGACGGACGGTGTAATCGGATTCTACGGGACGCTTTACATCAAGCTACAGCGGGAATACTCACGTCACGTTTTAAAAGAAGTCTCTATTCTAGCACATTTTAGCTACAGGTAATGTTACGATCGATTCCGTTACATCATGTCTAACTTATATATCTATCCTTTACTTTTTGAACAGTGGTTCTTGAGAGTGGAGACCTGGTGACATGTAATGTAATACAGATTTTATTACCTACCACAGGCACCAGCGATCCGCATCAAAAATGTGGACATGTTATTGGTAGACATATTTATAACCGCGTTAAATCCAAAAACCTTCATATGTACTTAGCTACTTATTTGGTATGTGGTGAGAAAGAAACGATTTCATTATTATATATGCACTAAGCTATATTTATAACAATTTTGTAAAAAAAAAAACATATAATTAAAGAAGGAACGACCCATTCCGATGAATGTTAATTTTTGCAAAATTGTAGATAGTAAAACTTGATGCAACTGGCCGTTTATGTGTGTCAAATAGTGGGAACATTCACATCACACGTTGCGAAAAACCAGCCCTGATAGTCAAAAGATATAAAACCTTCCACAAATATCTTGGGAATAAAGTACTGTATATCTTTGTATTGGATAAAGAGATGAATTTCATCCTGTACTTACCAATTATTAGCAGAGACATCGCTTTTGTTAGGAAAGCCTATTGGAATTATAAATATACAACACCTTACAAACGACTTCGAATTTGCGATGCTAGTACAGAAAAAAATTAAACCAATTACGCTTTAAACCTGCTCAATAATTGGTTAACATATCTTTTTATTTAACCAAGACAAATCAACATCTATTAGGTATTTTTGTAACATCAAAAAGCACTTAACAATCACAACACAGTTTCTCCAGCTTCCCTACAACATTCCTGACCGTTCCGGAGGTATTTAAATTCCTGTGAAGTCGTTACACTCAAAGTTCTTTAGTTGAAAATAAAATTTAGTAGTTGACCCAACAATTACTCTTCTGAAAACTTCACTGGGTCACCCAGTTGGTTTCAACCTTTAGTTAGAAACAAGAACAAAATTAGGGACATTAGATTTTGTTTTGGGTAGTCGCGCAAAGTTCCTTTGTTTACATTGCTTTCAATCGTTATATTTCGGAATTATAGTAAATATGTCTTTAGTGTATTTTGTTAATTTTAATTTTTCCGCGTCTGTTTCACCGGGACTCTTATGGGTATTTTAGAGTAATCTGTCCTGGTTGTCGGCTTTTGTCTGTTGGGTCACTGAAGGTTTAATTACTTTTGGGTTTAAAGACATTTTTATCTTATGTAGGCGACAGGCTTGCAACCTGTCACTATTTCGAGGCACTGCATGCAATCTCACTCATCAAATACGTCTTTCTTTTTTTTTCTATCACAGAGTTCTAGCATGCCACGACTTTTGTTTAATAACGACATTGAATTACGATCATACGGTCGTACCACTACGACTAAAGTTTCGTATCGCATACATGAAAACAATGCAATAAAACGCATATTTTTTTTGTAAAATTATTGTATGGTTCTAAAGCAAGGTCACGATACGATAGAAGTGTTTAGAGAACTTTTTTAAGGTAAGCCTCGCTCTCAGATTATCACGAGATAAAGAAGAGAAAACATTTTGCCGACTGCGATCTTCTAAACCATTTTGGAGACACTTTTTGCGATTCTACCATGCTTCTACGATAAGCATCTCTTTTATTCTTTACGAATCCCGAATTGAGCAATATAACGATATTATTATTTAACCAACCAACAAAGGGGCCCGCGATCACTGGCTACAATCCCATTGTGCGGTTTGCTGCTACACGCATACGTAAGTACCTGATCGATCGCTTCCAGTAATTACGTTTAAAGGGTACTGTGTAACATTTGAGGTATTAATTCGAATTCGAATCACCAAACGGTCTAAGCAATTTCACAGGACTATTAATAGCACTAATAGTACAAGTTTGTTGAAAACTTATTTGAGCTAATAGTTGTAAAGCTCATTTACCTGTAAATATTAAATTTATTTATATCTTAACTGGTATTATATCCATTGAAAACGAATGGCTTACTTGAGACAATAATTGTAAAGTCATTCACCTGCAAAAATTAAATTTATTTATATCTTAACTTTTATTATATCCATTGAAAACGAATGACATAGAAATGTAACTCTAAGCTGCGTAAGCAAAAAAAAGGTATTAGCAGAGATAATATAATACTGGTATTAGTGACTTACCTTTCTTTTACAGAAATCATTGGCAAAATAATATTAGTATGTGTTGTGTTTCTGCATGCGTGCGTGCAAGTGATACCCTGCATATTATGTACCCTGATGTTGAATAGAACTGAATGATCAGACATATCATATGCTTGAGTGCCACCCTCGTTTTATAAAATGTTGAGGTAGGACCGAAGTCAACAACACTGTCTAGCTATGATTCATTAAACATTTTAGACAAACTTTAAAAGAGTTCCCTAAATCATTCAATAAGCGTTAATTTATATGTTTTGCGTGACAAATAAATCTGTTTGTAACAACAGGCTGCCTAAGAAACAACGTTTACATAAATCTATTCAGAAATGGAAACTACAATGAATTAGAATTGAAAGTGCAGAATAACCATAAATGACAGAAGGTGGTATCATAGGTTTAGTCGAACTGGGATACCTGACATAGATAATTCCGTTACAAGAAAGAAGTGGCAGTGGGTTGAAATTTGTGCCGTGGGATGGAACAGATGTAGATGGGGATGAATAGTGACTGTGGACTGGGAGTAGGAGTGCCGGACGTCAGCCGACCAGACGACGATATTAAATAAGCGGCGGGGAAGCATTGTTGGATGCAGAAGGCACAAGACCGAGTTGAGTGGCGTGCTAATGGGCGTTCCTTGGGAGTCGGTGTCGGTATCTGTGCCAGGTCGGGCCGGCCAATGAAGGAATGCCCAGAGACGAGACCTGTTCCAGATTTCCAAGTATGCTTAGACAAGTAGCAAACGCTCCAAAGCGATTCTGTTAGTACTTTTCGTCATAATAAAAATAGAATATAATTTTCTATTCGTATTAGTACCTACGTGTTAGATGGAATAGATTGACCACTTGATGGAATAGGTTGACCATTGAGACACTCAGCAGGGTGAAATAAGGTTGATAAAGAAGTAGGTATGTGTCACTGTGACAGAGTAGCTACCAATCTGAAATTTGATTTGCTAATTGCGTGGAGAACGATTGTACCTAAATGTCGATAATTAAATGACTCCTACAGCAACGTCCGTTGTTCTGAACAAACGAGCAAATTAATAGGATCTTATTGGACACCATTCAATTCACATTCAACCAATCAGCCGGTACGATTCAAATTACGTATGAATATATGGAATCAAATATCAATGACATTGTGCCCTAAAAGCATCTGTACACAACGCACGCTGGGTGAATAATTGGTCAAATTGTAGCTATTAATCTAGTTTATGTTTCCTAAACGATAACATCTGATTGTGAAACATCAACATTCATTATACAAATAATTGACGTATCGATACCATGTATTGGTGGATTCATTCTGCTGATTGTGTTAAAAGCAGTTGAATTCCTTTATATCTAGCAAAATGTGTTTTATTTTAAGCACAAAAATATGATTCCTCATAAAATGCAAGAAAGTCGGCTTAATGATACGTTCACTCACTGACTCATCAAATTTTTGAAACCTATACTATAAATGATCATTTTTGATATATACCTACAACTACAGAGTATAAATTATTATTGAACTAAATAAAATATATTATGAGTTTAACCCATTATACCATTCAGTTCAAACGGCTCCAAAAATATACAGAATGAATTTTTCAAGTGGGCGTGGATGGCCTAATTCGAAAATATGAGGAATAGCGAAAAGTACTCAAAGGAGTCTCGGGCCCGATGTTGATGAAAACTAAAACTGCATCATTGAATTTTTGTGTAACAAACTGGATGTGGCTTTATGTGAAACAAAATTTTACCTAACGCTCTGTTCAACCCCTCATGGGATTACGGGCGTGATCAATCAACAGACAATAGAACTAGGTACATAAGAACGATACAAGAAAGCTTTCGCGACAATCCCGCATAAATAGGTTTCTGTACCTACTAAGGTATACCTACATACAAAAAACAAGACAAAACGTAGGAACACTGTAACTACGACCAATTAAGTCACCAATACAAGGTATGCAACCCAAACGCAATTACATCGAAATTACGAAACATGGTATCGATACATCGACAGTGTGTTGTACGACGCCAGTACGAGTGTTCACTTAGGTCACTATGAATGCAATGCAGAACAGTCGCATGACGAATCGGAAGCCTCTACGTATCTCGACAACGTTTTATTTCCGATATCTGCGCTCGTTCAATGCACACTTGAATATGACAGACAGATACACTACATTTTGCAGTAATCTCGCCTTTATTGATGCAATAACGAGAGACGAGAAAATAGTACCACTATAAATACACTTAGCTGTTGGAGAAAACTTTTTGATGGTTCGCTGCTGAGTGATAAATTACACTACAACGAATTGGAACTCGACGTAATAATAGAGTTTTAGATGTTTTATTATTAGAATTTAAAATGAAATAAGTAACTGCTGTCATAAATGCTAAAGTTTGGATGGATGGATGTTTAATACTCAATCACGCCAGAATCCACCAGGGTCTGGAATTCTGGATGAAATTTAGCACAGATATAGAATTGAAATTTAGTCAGATACACATAAATTATAGTGTGGTGATCCAGATGCACATACTTCGGCATTTGAATCGATAACCAACATCCACGCAACGAAACCGCGAGAAAAAGCTCATATTCTGATATACATACATCCTTAAAAAATACGAGTATATACTGGGTGTAAAAGACATGAACAGCCAAACGAAAACCATGTATTCTATACATCAAAATAAGACATATTTCAAAAAAAATATTGCTGGGAAATGATTTTTAATTTTTAGGTTTTAAAAAAAATTGCAAATTGTACCGCGCAATATAAAGGGCTCAACTCGCACGCAACTCGCAAAACCGCGATAATTTTGCCAGACGGCGGCCCCGTTCGTTACTGTCCGTGCGCATCGAGTGAGCTACATTGAACGCTCACGTTTTGAAGCCATTTTTTGTTATGAAATACTAAAAAAAATGATAATTTTTCTTTGGACAATAATTAAGAAATAACATATAGAATACGTTTTCATTAAAAAATAAAAAAAAAATTATGACTTTGACCTTCAATAAAATCGTAACTATCAATTTCCCAGGTATAGTCTAAAGGGAAAAAAATGTTATGATGGTGAGCAGAATACGTGGTTCTCGTTTGACTGTTCATGTCTTTTACACCCTGTATACTACTTATTGCTATTATACTATGAAAACTAAGTATACTAAGAACTTTTGTTATTATGGATGGATTTTTTTTTATAAGTAAAAAAAACCCTTGAGCTTTGCAATCGACAGCGTTACTGACTACTACCTAATATATACAACGACGACGTATGGCTAGTACTACAAGTAGTGTGGCAACTTGTATATAGAACATCTGTTATCAAGAGAAGTTTGATCTACGGTAAGCATCGTAATCCTACTAAACTTGTAAGGCTTACTCACCTACTTAACTTACACAATAATTAATTAGGTATTACGTACAGCCAAAGCCTCCTAATTACCCAATTGACGTTAACCCTCAGCAAACGATATAATGATCAAAATTTCAGAAGACACACGTCATCGAAGTAACTGTGCAAACAAACGGTACGAGAACTCGTTAAATTTATATTTGCTTTAAATATAAGACGAATAAGGCCGTCGCGACGCCATTAAAGTAAGGATAGCAAAGACAGCATTAGAGCGGAGCTGTCTTGCGGCACCGACTCAGAGGAAACGGCTGCCAATAAATTGAAAGGTATTTCAGGCGTTTGTTCTCGAGCTCTGTTTTCAATGGGACGATATCGGGAGTCAATATTTACAAGTGTGTGCATTTGAAGATTCTATTACAGGTAGTGTGAGACATATAAAGCTTTTGTTATTTGATGAAAACGTATTGTTAGCAAACAAAAAGGTTCGATAAGTAAGTACTCTTTATATAGAAACGTGGATATCATGTAAAGGCACGTTGACAGAGATAAAAATGTTATGTTTCAATAAATCAAACTCATCATGTTAAATAGAATAGATAAGTAATTAATTTAAAACAAGCAGTCAATGAATGTTGAAACACAGATATCAATACAGATAAAATTAAAATTTTGCGTTCATAATACTTAATGTTGCTATCATTTTACGCTCAACGGCATAGATCAGAAAATTAGTTATTGGACAGACATGGCAGATCCAACCGATTGCGCGCCAAAATAGAAACAAAAAATAGGTCGAGTTATAAACCCCATGAATGCGGCAGAGACGTCCAACCACGAACGTCATTTACTCTTTACCAAAGAGGCCATGCAACGACTCAAAGGCGCCCTCGACACGAGAGCTCTCAGCATTAGTCGACGCAACGAATAACTGAACCCATAGAAAAAATTCACTTTCGCGAAATATAACCTCAAAGGACGGTGACGCGGATACAAGGGCTCTATTACTGCGATTTCTCAAGGGTTTTACAAATGCAACAAGAACGTGTATTTCTTTTAAAATAACTTATAAGACAATGGATAGCCTATATTGGACAACACTAGGACACGCTCCCTGTCATCGAAGAAGGTTTAGGCAGTAGTCCACCACGCTTGCCCAATGAGGATTGGTGGAGTATAAGGTGATCAATACCGTTTGCTGATCCATTATTCTACAACACCGATTGGAGGATATGGGGTGATGCTATTCTACACTGTGGACATCACATGGCTAAAAATTATGCCTATTGGGTCTGTTGAATTACGCAAAAGTCACATATTATAGATTTCAACTCAGGTTATTCTTTATAATCACACATAGTACAGGCGGGCGCTACAATTGAGCTTCACTTTTTTGCTGACTATACGAATTCGTAAATTCGCAGCTCAACTTACAAAACACCTGCAATTTTCGCATAGTTAGGACAAAAATCGGAACTAGATAGCAACTACCAGTCTGAAAATATGTAATAGCAAAGATTATACTTCGGTTATTATTCGGATATAAAATACAGAATAATAAAAAACTAGAATATTAAAATACAATAGTTAGTAGGTACAATTGACTATTTGCAAAGTTTTTATTTCATCAGTTCGTAAGTTGAATCAATACATTTTATTGAATATTCGTAATATTTCTTACAATTGACAATTACTTTACATTAGAATTAAACCAAGATTGCATTTTGAACGAAACAAACGCAATAGTCAAACGAGAAACAAATCACTTCCAACCACCAGATGTTAAATATGAGATATTAAAAACATATAGGTACGTAGGCATTCCTTGCTTTTATACAGACGTTCCACGCGGCAAATCGCTTAGGCGTACTCTAAAAGCAGATGCAAATATTTCGTAATTTCTGTCCAATTTCAAATCCAAGAAAAACTTAGCGTATGAAATTGTAGACAAAGCAAGTTTAGCCTATAGCAGAACCATATTTGCTTATAAGCTAGCTGGTAATTTTGAGTCAGTTGCAAGAAAATAGGAAGAAGTTTTGTTCCTCCAAACGCAGTTGATTTTCATAAGTGAAATCGCAGTCGAGACAATGGAATTCTCTTGTAGTTTCAAACAGATAGAGTAGCTTGCTCAAATGCAGGCCTGTTATATTGTCAATTGTCAACAACACTGGAAATGTTCTATAAGCTGTTTATTTTACCAGCATAATCGCTTATAGTAATATTACGATTTACATAAAATATGAAGACAAAGTAACAAATAGAACGATAACGAAGTTTTTTAAGAACAAAATGTATGGGATTGACTTAAGCCGTCGTTAAATCAAGTGTACAATCATAGCTCTAAGTATGTTGGCAGCTAAAGCTAAGACGCTATAGATAACCAATCAATATGTCCCATGATGACGATTTCGATATGTTATCGTTATGAAACGATTGCCACTTGTCTAAGCCCCCGTGGTTATTATGATAAGTTTCATATTTTACATGGGATGGATGGGTTATCCAACATAATAGGTTGGGGAAAAAGTTTCTTCGCATTTTTTAAGAAAATTCAAAACATTTTTTAATATAGTTTATTTACATTTAACTAAAGTATGTAGGTACAATTTTGTTCGATAACTTTTTGCCATCTTGTAGGTAGGGACATGATCCCATTGCTATAGAAATTTTGGGACTTCTGGTCAAAATACCGCGACAAGTGGTTTTGGCAGTCCTCTCGTGATGTTAACCTGACACTGCCTAAAGAATTCTGAAGAGACCGAAACAGGTGGAAATCTGAAGGTGCAAGGTCAGGACTATACGGCGGATGCATTAACACCTCCCAGCCAAACTCTCTTAATTTTTGCTGAGTGGCTAAAGATGTGTGAGGTCTAGCGTTATCATGATGAAAAACCACACCCCTTCTGTTGATTAATTCCGGCCGCTTTCTCTCAATTTCTTGCTTTAATCTCATCAGTTGTTCGCAGTAGAGTTCAGAATCGATGGTCCTGCCTGGTGGTAACAGCTCATAATGAATAATGCCCTTCCAATCCCACCACACACACAGCATCACCTTGTTGAGAGTTAACCCGGGTTTCGCCACAGTCTGTGAAGCCTGACCGGCCTTTGACCACGACCTTTTTCGCACGTTCTTGTCGTACGTGATCCACTTTTCATCACCAGTTATCAGCTTCTTCAAAATGGTTCGGTTTCATTACGTCGTAATAAAGAATCACAAATGAGTACACGGTTCATTAGGTTTCTTTCAGTGAGCTCGTGAGGTACCCAAATGTCGAGCTTTTTTGTGTACCCAGTTTTTTTCAAATGCGCCAAAACTGTTTTGTGGTCAATTTCCAGTTCTTCAGCTACGTCGTAACTACTGACATGCCGATCTTGCTCCACTTTTTCAAAATGGCATCCATTTTATCTGTAATAGGGTACCAGAGCGACGTGCATCTTTGACATCAAAATTTCCGGATTGAAAACGCTTAAACCAAATTTGTGCTGCTCTCACAGACACTGCACTAGGTCCATAAACATCGCAAATTTTTTTTGCGGCTTGCGTTGTATTTTTACCTTTTTTGTAGTAAAATTTTAAAATGTATCGAATTTCTTCATTAGATTCACTCATCTTGGCGGTACGAAAAACAAATGAAAATCACACATTTTCCTAATTTGAATTTGGAATTATGTTCTTTAAAATTTAAACTTTCAATGATACCAAAACCAGCCAGATACAAATAGTATAGCCAAAGAGATTTTATTACAAGTTTATACATACTATAATGCGAAAAGACTTTTTCCCCAACCTAATATAATCTCCAAATAGCTGCTTCTTCAAAGACATTTATGAAGTTTATTAATGAACTTCGTAAAATCAAAAGTGTATAAGGCAGATACACTAAATTCAATTTACTTAAGTAATTATTCTTCTTTATTAGGAATCAAACTACTGTGCGAATAAATTGTAGTTTCATCATTAATTTCTTTAACCTCTAAAACGTGTATTACTAAAAATAAAAATGCAATGGCTTTATCCTTAAATATTACGCAAAAGTAAATAAGAGTGTCGATTTCTTACATCGGCTTATTCCGTTTCAGTGGCTTGATCACCTTATTAAGTGTGATCGCACTCCGGGTTTAAGTCCGTAACAGCTAAATAGAAACAAAAATTGGCATTGTCGATATTGTAAAAGCTGCAGGGACTGGCGAAATCCGATCGCAGCTATTGGGGACAGCAAGAAATGAAAGAGCAATTTTCAGCGTTTCATACGTAGGTATTTTAAAGGCTTTTTCGTGCAAATTAAAGTTTTGACGGCGCCCGAAATGGTGTTATTACGTCGGGTTGTAATTTCCTGCGTGTTTTTGTTTTAGCGGAGTTTCAACTAATTTTGAAATGGATTGTGTGTAAGTTTGGGACGCAGAGTTCGCACTGGAGATGTTGTTCACGATGCTAATTCGTTTTAGAAGTTTACTTTATCATTAGACATTTTGTGCTTACAAAGTTTAAGTTCTCCGAGAAAGCTGTCCCGGGCTTAACCTGGGGATGACATTAACTTGGCCTAACGATTTATGACTTTCAAGTTAAACATAACATTATGCCGCTTTCGTGGAAGATTATTTTCTCCCTCGGTATTTCATCAATTATCCCAAAGTGTGATAAATTATACTCTATTCCTTAACTTAATCGATCTTAACGAAAATTACCTTTACGAAAATTAAAACAAACCTGTTAAAGTAAATAAGTAGGCAGTGAGATTAAAACTAGACTGATACGTTATTTCGAATACAGTTTACAAGCATCGGTGGTTCAGTGGTAGAATGCTCGCCTGCCACGCGGGCGGCCCGGGTTCGATTCCCGGCCGATGCATATTTTTTCTATAATTTAATTTTCTTATTTTTGTTTTTAAATTTTTTTAAATTTTTTTTTTATTAAATTTTAATAATATGCATTTTGTTAAAAAATACGAATTGTCAAATAAAATACAATTAGATACGCAAACTACGCCGTCGACGTAGAGTTCGGAATAGTCAAAAATTTTGCCGTTAATTTCTACCGTTATGTTATTATCTTACGAGCACGGAGGAGCAATGAATGTGTGTAGATACCTTTCATGCATAAATATACCTACTATATTATATTTATAATATTAAAGAAAATGCTGTGAAAATCAAATATTAGGTATTAACGACATACATTACGTTCATACCTTTTCTATTTGAACTAAGCTCAACAAAAATATCTCAGAGTCAAGACACCTGCCTACACTTAAAAATGTTCTAATTGTGTCTACGCTACGTCCGTCTCTCACATAGATATATCAATCTAAGGAGATCGATCGAATCGCTGAGTTCATAGGAAGACCGAGTGTCGCGATCAGCGGCCGTACTACATAACATGGTTCTACATAGTTGAGCATGCCCTAATATACACTATTCATTGCGCGCGTCTTAAGGACTGCAAAGCAATGAAAGTTAAGCACAGCCGCAAAGGAGATCGGTCATATAGATGAGTTACGTATTCACTCGACTTTATCGGAAGGCGAAATGGCGGTAATGTATGCCCACTGGGCATACACTTGTCGCAAGTTAAACGCCGGCTTGGCCTATCTCCTTGAATTATTAAATCTGTGGTCTCTCAGGTCCGTCTCTTATAAAATATCATAGTTGAATATTATATTAATTTCATTATTATACTATGTACGTTACAACACTGTATACTGTCTGTATTAATATAATAGGTACTTACTTCAATCTTTAATACAATACCCGTGTAACAACGTAGGCGGTTCGAGATTGATGACCTAATATTAAAAGTCGACCCAAAACTTAACAAGCTTCACCTTTCTAAAAGTAATTCTACTTTGTTAACTCTTCGAATTAGAAAAATGAAAATTTTGCTAACCAAACTAATTAGATAATAATTTATAATAACAACAGGCGGTGGGATACGTCACACTCAAAGTACCACTAATAATAAGCAACAGTAACAGCAGGTAATGTCTTCATTGATCGTCTCTACAGTGTGTTACTTTACTTTCTCATGGAAACAGCAGCTGCTTTACGACAGAAAAAGAGACGAAGAAATACAGCGTAAAGGAAATCCACCTAATCATTTTTGATCCCAGAATATTATATACACGAATAATGTCAAATTGTACATATAATTTAACAAAACCTCTGAATCAGACCTTCTATTAAATTACAAGTAAAGTATCTGCCGTAACTTAATAGGTCACAGTCACCTAGTTTCAAACATGTAAGTACTAATACAAGAGCAATTTGCCACGATATTGTCGAAGCGATTCGGCGGGTCCCTAATGCGCCGGGCATTAAGCGAGGATTATCCCCGCAAAGCCTCGAAGTCGCACCGTGGACTAACGCCGTATACCTGGATTATCGGAACGAAAGTTGCTGGACTCGCGAAAGAAGTCCACTCACAGACCCAAGTCTAAGATGACGTTAATAACTATAGACCCGTAACTGCGAATACTAGTGGCTATATGAGAAATGACATCGAAAAATATTGAAATAATAATGTGCACAAGAGTAATTCAGATTTCAAACCTGAATGTTCCCTATAAACTAACCAGAAGATATTAGTAGTTGATGTCTCTTTTAAATGCTATGGACTAAATCGGTCGAATGAACTCACGCCGACAAGTGAGACTGCATTCTTTTAAGACATTCTCGTTAGTTAATGTACCTATGTAAGAAATAATGAAAACCTAATATCGTTTAAACCACGTTTCTTATCATTCATCTATTTACTTCTTACACATCTGTTGGTGTGCACGAACTCCGATATTGAGCGACGCTTTGCTTTTGCTAAAACCATTTTATGCTATCCGATATTCGAGACGAGCAGTTCGCTATCTAGATCTTGCATATTACATTCTTGATTCTTGTTACATGCACAACGTTTGATAACTTATTATCAGTAAGAATACGAGTTAAGTTTTTTGGGATCATTGTAAGAAATTATTCCCATAGATTGATTAATTCTTGAAGCACGTAAATTAAAATCTTGCCTTATACTTCATTGCTAGGATATCAATAGCACTATAGTCAAGATTGCATTCGTAGCAATTATTATAAACACCGCTCATAGTCTCATCCCATAATTCAATGTTAAAAACGTTGATACCGTTGCGCTAGTCGCTAATGCCCTCCGCTATTAAGCGGTGGATTATCCGTACAAAGCTCCGAAGTAAAACTGTGGTTGTATTTAAACTGTAATTTATATGAGAAGTAGGCAAATGCGATCTGTATGACAGTATTTTAGAATATAGAACTGACTAGCACAACCAATATACCGCTTAAGTAAAAGATAAAATAAATTCATCACTTTCTTTATGCTAATAAGATTTGTTTTTAAAAAAAAATGAAAGATCAATAAATGTCAGCCCAAAATCTTCTAAGTCATAATTGTAATCACTTGCAACTTCAAACTGCAGAATTTTGTGTGCGTCAATTATGACCTCCACTTTATTTTACAACCTTTTTCAGTTGAACATTAGCTCCTTAATAGCACTATCGTTGTCAGAAACAAAGCCCCATTGGTCGTTTGTCAGCAAGCCCACATTTCACTAAACGCCACTCAACATTACCGAAATAAAAATAAAAATCAATGCACCAAGCCAAATCCAATATGTAATGAGGATAAATAATTTGTGCGATATCACCGTCGAACAAACAGCTCGCATCAAATACTGGCGTTATTATGTTTGCTCGCAGCACGCGCTCTGCTGAATACGTTTACTGCTTGCACACAATGATGGCAGAGCTCCTCAAAATGTGAATTATTGATGTGAGTACTCCGGCCAATGATATTTCACCTTTGCATGGTAAAGATCAATGGGTTCATTATTCGTTGTTTATTAAATCATTTCGTTTATTGAATTTCTAATTTCATTTTTCTCTGACTAAAGTGAAATCTCTTTTATAACTATGGAAAGAACATTTAAATGAGTACATAGATATAGTATTTATTTATCATTGAATATATATGTTTCAAACTCGTTTCAACAAATTATTTTAACCCACTTTGAATTGAATAAGGCAATAATAGTTTGCATTGTGTCATAAATGAACAAACCATAAATTAAAATTTTAAACATTTTATCAATGTTCCTTAAACGTGTCGTTCAAAATTGATCTTTGGTTGCTGAAATGCAGGGTACTAAATTAAAAAAAAACACGGAAATGTTCACGATGAACTGACTAGCCAGTTTGGCGGCCGTACTTAGTATAATGAAAACGATAACGAGCCCGCAAAGCGAAAGCCCTAATATCCTAAAGCGCTAAACTAAATAACAAAAACAGCTAATGCAGCGAAGTGCGGCGATATTAAGTGCTGCCATTTAAATTGTAGGACTAAAAATAAAGGAAAATTTGTTGGCTGAAGTAAACATAAACTTGGATGTGGGATACATTAGCTTCATTTACAATTATGGCACCATACGGCACCTGCACATCATCATTTGCCTTCTTTACTCACAATTTTTCGCATACGGTGGACATAACGAACTATACATTCATTTAAAAATTTTAGAATCCTCCCAATTTGGCTAAAGCATCTAATGCAGCTGATTCGTATTCTTCTTGTCTATTATTTTACATTTTTCGTGGATATTTGATGAATTTATGTAATAAAATTAAAGATTATTTATGAATGATAGTGTATACGTACTTTCTGGCAAAATAAAAAGTGACCTCTATCTTTGTCTTGCGTAAACTCTACGTACTACATTTTTTTCTAGGTCAAGAGCTAGCAAACACATCCACCATGTAATTTAATATCTATAAAAAAGAAAATACGAGTTCAGTAACAATACATAATTTTCTTTTGCCGATTACATACCTAATATATTTTTCGCTAAATTTTATTTGCAGAATTTGAAATAATTTCCTATTATAAAATAATAAGTAAGATAACTTATGACCAACGAACTCATGCGTTCAATCTACATATATTAATTCTTAAAAAATAAGACGTACCTACGTCATTCCTGTTTGATTCTAAAACAAGAATTAAGACCTGCCATTAATGCAAGTACAGAAAATACTATTATTTTTTTATAACAGCCAGACATTAGTCAAACGAACCCGGAACGCGTATCAAATTGAAGTAATAGCACTGCGGAATACAGAATAAACACTCTCAAACATTTGATGTTCAGTATTGAATGTAAGACTTTTGAATAAGTATGTCTCTTTTGAACAACCACCAACATTTTGCTGCTACTGTATATTGGCAACACAAATCCGGGATTTGTTTCGTTAAAAAACTTGGCTGGATTCAATAGAAACTAGTTTCGATGCAGGATTTATTCGACTGCACAGCAAGAAAAAAAGTGGAGGCATACAAAAAAAGGCGTGTTATAAGCGGAAATCGAACCCGGATCTGTCGATTGGCAATTGGCCAAGCCAAGTGTAGCTGTCAGTGTTCAATCAATTTCACATTTATGGAAGGGAACTGTTTGAATCCGTTCAACTATGTGCGGTTGTGAAACTGTTCTGACCGAGTTGTAATCAGAGGTGATTAGTTTATACTTATTGAGACAATTCGGAATGTGTTAGTGGAAGGGGATTTCTAAATCCGTCTGAATCTGAGGCCAAACAACAATTTTAACCGCCATTATTTTTGTTAAAAAAACATTTGGCCTGCTTTGAAATAGTTTTGAAAATTTACTAAAAATGTTATAAAAATTGTAAACGAAAAGAACTACCTTTTTTACCGACTGCTCCTTTGCGGAGGTGCACAGGACTGTGCTTAAGTGTGTGTCATGCAATAATGTACAACATCTAACTCGTCACAAATAAATACACTTTTATAAACATATTGTTTGTGATTTTTGCTTTCGATTTAAGACTTATTCTTTAGTTATATAAACAGGAAAGAAACTAATTTTTACCTACCTTTCATATTTATTTACCTACTTTAAATAGGATCGTATTTAACTGGTCAGAAAATTAACCTAAGCTGGGCTAATTGATTAGTCACCCATTAAGTATTTTAGTCGGCCATTCTGGATTTTTTAGTTGCTCGATTTATAATTTCTGCTTTAAATATTTGAGAACTGTTGGTCTAAAATTTTGTCTACTACAATGTCTCTTTCCATAAAAGCCTAAATGAGAGTCGCGATCTAATTAGGCCTACTTATCCATTTTCCGTCGGAGTCTTCACGGTTCGAGGGGTCATTTTATGCTATTGTATCAAAGGGTGCTCCTTAATTGTTATTTTCTTTACTCAACCCTTTGTCTGCTTCATTCAATGACACTTAAATATTTACGCTAATGACTAAAGCTTTAATTATGTTGAAGATAAATTTAAGGGCTAATTATCTTAGAAACTGATTTATTTGTACAGATTTTGAAACTTGTTAGAACGACTCATACAAAATACAAATAATTTATGTACTTCTGTTTCAAAAACTTATTACTAAATATACTTACTGAGTTTGGAATCTTTTTGCCTTGAAAATGCTCGTGTTAAAGAAAATAAGAAGTAAGTACACTGAAAAAAAAACTTGATAGCATAAATTAAAAAAATATTTATGGGTATCAAGTAACTTGTTTATATACGAGCGTACAAAGTTTTGTGATCGCGGAAATCAAGTCATCTTTATTGAAAAACTGAACAAAAAACAATGTAGATTCAAATAAGTAATTGTCGGCATAATCAAGCCTGGTCATTATTATTATCAAATGCACCTTGTAAATTTTACTAAGACTTTAAAATCTTAATGAAGTTTTGTGATGACTATAATAAAGTCACTTATTTATTTATATAATGTAAAGTAAGGTCTAAATGAGTAGCTTGATTCACCTTATTGTGTTATAATGATAATGTGAAACAAATAATTATCGACATAATTAAGTTATGTCATTAATATTATCAACTGGATTTTGTGCATGTTACTTAGACTAGGTAATCTTAATAAAGTTTTCTGATGGCTGTAATATAGTCACTTATTTGTCTTTATCAATTAGAGTTTAGTCTAAACAAGTAGCTTGATTGATCTTATTAGGTTATAATGATCTATATATCTATAATAGGTATATAGGCTAATAAATACAATAATTCGCTCATGTTTATTTTAACTGTATAGAGGACTGTAAATAAAAGACATTTATTTGATATTTATACGTCTGTCTGTATTATTATAAATTTCAAATACATAGTAAATACTAAAAAAAAGCTTTTCTGTTTCAAGAGTAAGTATGGCTATAACATACACAACATATTATAAATATACAAACAATCTACATCATAAAACTCTTCATATTTTGAAACTTTATCACAAACTAAAATAATAAAAAATAACAATACAAATTCAAAACTTTCTTACATTCTACATTACTGTTTCGAAAACGTTTTTTCGTCGAAGAATTTTCGTTTTCTAAAGTTTTTCCTTTATACCTGAATAACCCAGAAGTCTCGAAATTATTTTTCAATAATTCAGAAAGGACCTGTAACAAATCATTTTCCAATTTTATTATTATCGTGCTGTATAATATACAAATGACTTTACGGTACAAAACATACATCCCTTATGTTATGACACACAGACTGACAGGGGAGCAGGTATCTACTCTAAGGGGGAGTACTAGCAACAGTGTCACTTGGCATTTACTAGTTTTATTAAAGTTCAATGCCTTTTGAGAATTGAACCTTAATATAACTTATAAAATCGAGTAAGTTAAGTGGGTAATTACTCTATCTATTCTCAAAATCGATATTGTCTTAAGAGATGAAACCATTGAGCTGTGTCAAGTTAAAGATACCAGATATAGTGTAGAGTGAACCCATGTTTAGGTAATCTACGTAACATAGGAGTCGAAACCAATCGGTTAATTATTGCACCAAATCCTCACACTACACAGCATAATAGACTTGTGAGCAAGTGTGGAAAATAGAAAATTAGGAAGCAGGAACAAAATATAGGTAGGTACTTACTTGCGAAAAGTGGCCCCAACTCCGGGAGCCCCCAGGCTTTGAGTAAATCCATCACTTCATCCATCTTACGGTGATACTGAATACTTCAATTCAATCGCAAACACCTAACTTTTATATTATTTGTAATATTTTAGGCACAAACACGAATTTACAAGAAGATGCACACTCCAACGGCTCGAAGATCAAAATGAACTGAAACACGTTTGATTGAAAGTGCAAGATATAAAGAAGGAAGATAGTTATTTGAACTGTCAACGTACATCTTTCAAACAAAAAAGCGCGCGTTCATTGTTATAAAATTGAGTGATCGAATGAATTATGAAACTTTATTCTTTCAATAATAAAATTATTTGAAACCAATAGGCTAAATTGTTTAAAATAATAATATTCTTTTTAAAATAAACTAGTGATTTGTAGTATTAATATAGCAACTTGACAAATATAAATAAGTTGATGATAAAATTTTACCATGTCTCGACATCAATAAAGTAAACTTAATAAATTCAACACATTTGACTTGATACACGTTCAAACATTTCAGCTTTATTGCGACAAAATACCGTGATAATTTGTTTGTGATATTTTCTTGAATGACCCAATCAAATTTTTTCCAATCAAGCAAGATTGTAACTTGTTTAACCATTATTTTTTTCAGTGTAGAAAATAATAATAAAAAAGTAATTTAAATACTGAATCTCTGAGATTCAGTATTGGTAGTTCTGGTCTAAACCAGAAACGCTCTTGGATTCGTGGCTCAGTATCGCACTTCCCAGTTCTTAACGTTGTAGTAAAACGTGTCAACACGTTCAACGCTCAAGCCTTTGAATGGCAGCTTATTCTCGTATACAAAATGTCGGGCATCAATCTAACACCGAATGTATGGAACGAATAATACGAGCATTCAAACGTAAACGCGCGCGTATATCAAGCACGCGCGTCCCCCGACGTCGGCAAATATTTCCGACGCCTGACGCTTCTTTATAATAAAAACATCATCCCATCGGAAGTCCCGTCTCCGAGAAAAATAACGCCACATTAGACCCGATAAGTTCCCAACTGCGTACTATTCGCTCACAATATACATAAAATGAGAACAATAAATATGGGCGGAGAACAGAACCAGGTGCGTCG
This sequence comes from Elophila nymphaeata, assembly GCA_955850985.1. Lineage (NCBI taxonomy): Eukaryota > Metazoa > Arthropoda > Insecta > Lepidoptera > Crambidae > Elophila > Elophila nymphaeata. Next base: position 6,024,617 of record OY039081.1, read on the forward strand.
AACTGAGGCCTACAGCCGACGCTAACGTGAAAAACTCATTCGTAAACAACAAAAGAAGAACCGGCGTTATAACTCACGGCCGGGCGGCCAGGTGTTGAGTTAAGATAAAGTACTGACGTTACGCTCTATCCCGTGATTTAGATATGACCTTCTGAACGCAATCTGCATTAGTAACAAGTCGAGGGATTGTGCGCTGCGGCGGGCTGCGCTTGCTTTATAAAAGACTCAACACCTGTGTGATATGAAGGAAAGTAATGCAGAGTTAAGGAGACCCTTTGTAGACGCGTGAACTTTTAACTGAGATTTGGAGGCAAGTACCAGAAAACGCTTACCTTCGCGCCGTCGACGAGGCCCGCAGGGAGTGGACATTCAAGCAACTTTTAATGATCGCCGGTACTTTCTGTAAAGTTACGTAGGTTTAAAATCCCAGCATGCGGGCGTCGAATTTGAGCCCTATGTTTTATTGCTTAAAAGTGGTCCGTGAAACAACATTAATGCTCACCGGTTGGATTTTATGGCGAAATTTCATTCTGGAAGAAGAAATATTTCTTGTTGCAGTTTCACAAAAAGAGCACATACGCTCAACAATCAACGCTGTATGAAAAGAGATTAACGAAACATTGGCTGCATCCCCATTGTGAATTTCAAACTCCGGCCTTTGATGAATATAATTGAAGCTATCAACTAAGCCGATTTATCATCAAGGCGAGGCATTGCCGAAACAGACAATATTCCGATCAAAAACATGAGCAATCAATGAAGCCCGTACGTAGCAGGCGCATTGGAGATTATCTTAATGGCTCGGCACCGACGAATACAAATTATGCATAGCGGCACAATCGGTCCAAATGAGAGGCCAATCAGCCATCACCTCGCTAAAGGCACTGACAGACGTGACGCGGACGCGCTAATTTGAATATGAGGGCACAGCAGAAGTACGTTGCCGTCTAATTTTGTTAATTGCCTGTATAGGCTAGGTATCGAGATGATGTACACAAAGCTATATTGAGTAGTCGTTTCTACCATTACACTAAAACAGATTGATATTACTTACTATGAATACCCTACCTTATAGCCCTATAGTTAGAATGGATTTACTTCATTTTGTACCTATTATGAAAATCAACACATGGTAGATAAAGTTATTACCTCCATAAACCCCCATATGAAGTTATATGGGATATATACGTGACAGGAACATTATATACGTGTCTATCTGGGACATAGCATAGCGACTCAATATGACTTAATAAATGCTATAACTAATAAGACACTACAACGTTATGTAATTAATTAAATCCATAACTGATAAAGATTATTGCATTTAATGATACTAATGGCAAGTAGGTAATAATATCATACAACCACTAATCCATTTATCGTAGATTTCAGAGATACATTCCGTCAAAGTAGTCAATTATCTGATAACACTCCATAATTAATGAATACGATTAGATCAATTGTGATGATGTACAAACAGATCCTAATTTATAGGAACATTAATAATGCAACTGTGAGTTAGATGATGAAATGGTGTATTACAATTGAATTATAGCAAATAAATAACAAAATACTGTTCGCCTTAAAATTGAAGCAAGAACTAAGAACGTTGATGATATAATATTGATACATACCACTGGCGTATAACTTTATATCACCCATCAGCGTTCAATTCTCATTCGCCAATTGTAACACGTTTATGGAATTGGAATTTCATATGAGAATTGACACCAAGACCTCTTATCAAAGTGGCGTCATCGGAACCTGGGAGCTCTGAATCTTGATACCGATTGGCGAACCACAGAAGTTGAAAAATAAACCACATTAATAAATTTAATAGTGACAGTAACCCGTGTTCGAGAATACTTATATCTACATACTTATTCCTCTGCAGTAAGACAAAGGCATAAAGAACAATAGAAAAGAAAATTAATCTATAAGAATAGCACTAAACGTCTAATATAACATAAAGACGGAACCTCTTCACAAAGTTCAAGGAGTGACATTAAGATATATAATGTGTCATTTGTTTCTCCAAGAAAAAGTACAAAACCGAGACCCTACAAGTATTTCCCTATCTCCGTAAACTAAGTTTCGTTCAACTTTGTTTGTGCTACCGTCTCGGGGGCTGTTGTCAATGTTTACACCTGTAATAATATAAAAGCGCTCAAGAAACATAAAATTCGGGACTTAGATGAAAACGAGAACGGAAAACTTTGAGCATTTACAGCGAAACTGAATGGACGCACTGGAGAGGTTTATTTGAGTTTTTGATTTATAACACGTAACAAACAAGTCTAGAAGCGCTGATAATTCTATTGAAATACCTGTATATAATTTACGCCTGTTCTTTCTAAGCACTTGATTTTAATCTTGGAACAAAATCAATTAGGTTCATGCCAATAGCTTATGGAGGAAGATTGTTCTGCATCTTACTTATATTGACAATTACTCTTGGCTAGTGCTATTTTAGTTTTGCTTTTGCATTGCTGTGACGTAGCTATTAGTTATAGAACGTCACCAGCTAATGAGCTCCAAAGATGCATGTACTAAAAATGTTCCTCTAACCTAGAAGGCGAACCGTCACTGGAAGATTGATCCACTATCGTTACCTCCTGGGCGTTTTGTAGTTACTACATGATTCCAGGAACTTGTAAACTATGTGGATGAAACATCGGCTTAAGTTTATAAGCGAAGGCGGTAGTAAATATAAGGAAAGCCTCGGACCTGTTAGGTAAATAGTTTGTTGTGGACTGTTTATGCCCCCTATTTTTAGATTAATCTTTCACATAACTGCTATTGTAAACAGTTTATGATGATTCCGACTCGGTCAGTAGCCAATTTGTAGCGAAACGATTAGTCGCATTCTAGGTTCTAATATCCTTGGAATTAAGGTACCGAAAAGGTACGACATGTTGATACCTATCAATTAAACCTAACCCCTATGTACACATGCTTCGGCCAAATAAATTATCTTTATCTTTAAGCATAATATAGTATGTATGTCAAATTTTTAGCAAAACAATGCCTAGAAGTCTGCATCCTAAATATAATATTTTCCCAGGTAATTTCTTCAATACTCTAGAGGCCTTTTTATAAAACTGTTCAACTCGCCACGATGGAGAGTGCCCCTACGAAATTTTCAGAGATAAAAAATATCGGACTGCACCGATTCAATTAAATTAGCGATTCATTAACAGCAGTCGGCTCATTCAAATTCCGAGGAAGTGTTGTAATTATTCAGAGGAGGACCAGAGCGCATTATGTAAGTTCTAATGAAAGAAAGTACAGGTCCATTAGGAGGGGAATATTCATTTCCTGGCGAGCAGCCTCGCGAATAATAATGATATTCTAGTTATTGTTATTGCTTCTATGTAAGCTGAATTAATTCTATGAGCAGAATAGAGAATAGCTGTCTGCAGCCAGCAATCAGCGGAGCTGTAAATTATGCCACGTTTTACATTCATTTCTTCGTTGAATATAACCAAAGTGAGTCCGTGGACGTACGGAATGATTTCGATCTTGAATTTAATTAGAGCAGAGCGGGTAATATTACTTATATTTAACCCGGTCTTATTCATGCTGTCGATTATAATTAATTTAAAGCGATTCGATTCCGTTTCTATCATAGCATGTAGGATCCTACAGAATTTACAATGCCTCATCATAAAGAACACTACATTAAGGTATGGTATTGTGTTACATCGTCGGGTAATGTTGCTCGATGAGGAAACTGTTGGCTTACTTAACGTTTTCTGTTGATCTTTTCTTCTTTGGTTAATCTAGCATTAGATTAGGTCAGTCTGCCAGCCAGGATCCATAATTAATTCTAATTGGTACAATTATTTGATCTATATTATGGAATGAAATAAAAATATTGATTATACCTATAAACATCTTGAAGTTGCGGCACCATTAGCTCAAGTTATGTTAGTTTGCATGTGCTATGTTATCTTTTTTGATTTTATTGGCAATTCTTGGTCTTTATCTCACCTAATGCTGTATGAGAATACTGGCGAATGCAAGGTTTTGTCGGAACCATTATCCACTGAGAAACTGGCATTCTTATCACTCGGAAACACATGAGTGCTGTTAACAAATTTGCTGTTCAGTTCTCTTAAGGTTATGGTAGTTATCAAAAACTAAAAATCCAGCCATCAAAACAGAGCACAAACGCTGTATGTTGGCATCGCCTTATCGTGACGACGGTAATTTATTTTCTTACTCCTACTGCTGCGGTAATAAGAGTTACTTTGGCCTGGCAACAAGCAAAAGCGCAGTAACCAGTCCTGTAACAATATGTCAAGAAGGTTCCCCGTGGAAACAATTTTACGTGCGTTGTTCAGCTGCCAAGCCTGCGACGCTAAGTGGACAAGAGAGGACGTCGCACATATTGACACCAATTGACAGTCAATATGACCGTATATTACCGAAAAAAAGACATAACGAATTTTACAGAAACGAATATTTTGCCGTTGGTTTTCATACATCCATGCAATCGCGCTCATAATGAAAACGGGTTGAGCAATGCTTTAGTTAATATTTGGTTACACATAAAGCCACATCTGGCAGTATGAGCCAATGCCTTAAAATAGTGTCAGGTGGTCAGTTTGCCGGCCTGTCACCTAGTATCAAAGGGGCATTAAAATACTTTAAGTAAGTCTAGATATCAAAAAAAAACTTAAGAATCTGTTTAGAAAAAAAAACACGACCTGATTCAATATTGAAAAACTATAGCGTACAGATTTTTAACCTCTTTAATGCATATTATGTACACAACTACACATAAAAAGTGCAAGTAATTACCCCATCATTACCCATACAGTTGATACAGTATGAAGGTAATAGAGCACTGTTATCATTTTACCACATATAGTGTAATTTTGTAGTACGCTCGCATGACGAGGTGGCCGAGAGGTTAAGGCGTTGGACTGCTAATCCAATGTGCTCTGCACGCGTGGGTTCGAATCCCATCCTCGTCGATGCGATTTTGAACTTTTTTTCACCAATTTTGTAATAAAATTAATTTTACGATTAAAATGTGATATTTTTTATATCGATATTTTGTCCAATTCAATTTACTTAATTATACTTTCATTTTACTTTTATTTTTACTGGGAAATTGGCACAGAATAGGGATCAGTGGAAGAGTTTAGGGGAGGCTTTTGCCCAGCAGTGGGATGATATAGGCTACCTAATTTAAAAAAATACTTTTTTAGCAACAAAAATATAATATTTATTTATTGTAAATGGTTTTGTTTTAGCTACTTACCAACCTAAATTAGAGTTGACAGCATGCTGGTAGGCATATAGATTTTTTAAATGTTATGTGGCAGAAAAGCATATGGCCTACCTGGTCGTAACAAACAACCACCATAGCCTATTATACGCTTCTAACGCTAACCTTACTCACCAACAGAAACACAACACCACAATAATGTAGTGTTATTCTACTGTGGTCTTCTGTAAAGTGGAGGTACTACCCACGTTCGGGCTGTTCCATATACGAACGGCTAGCGCGCTGTACCCTTCCGCGACTAAATTTAGTTAAATATCTGTTTTATTAATACGTGAAGAAAAAACTTTGAACCTCTTTTTAAGCATTGTGCGCGCACGGTAGACTATGAGATTTCGGAGAAAATAATATTTATGTATTATTGATTACAATAAATCATAATTGAATATATGAAGCGTCGCGTCGGTGGCGTAGTACGTAAGGGCGTTGTCTCCCAACCGGGAGCCACCGCCCAAAGCTTCAAACCCCGCCGCGTACCAATGAGTTTTTCAAATTTTGAATTCATATGTACGTTTAATAGACGCTATTACGGTGAAGGAAAACATCACGAGGAAACCTACACACACCTATGAAGAAATTCTTAATGTTACGACCAACTTATATTATTGTATTATATCACCCTTTTATATTATTATATGTTTTTATATCTTCATATGTACTATGTTTTTTATGCATACTTTTATATATCATACACCCACACTCATTCACACTTAGGTTGTGTGTGAAGTCGACCAACCCGCACTTGGCCAGCGTGCTTGACTAAGGCCTAATCACCCGTCATGTGGGGTAGGCTCGAGCCCCTTCGTGAGGACATTATATGAGCTGTTGATGATGATGATAATTGAATAAAACAGTCGGCACTTTTTGCCGACTAATAGGCGAATAGAATAAAAAAAATAGGTAGGTACCTAAAGTAAAATACAGAGACAAAATATTCTGGTATGGTAATCTAATCACTCGTCCCAACTAGAATAAAAAGACAAACATTGATCTGAAACCTTGCTATATACATAGACATTAAAAAGTACTATTAGGACTTATTTCAGTTCTTTCCTAAACAAGCTGAAACTATTACTTAAACCCTTCCAACTTACAATCAAAAATATTAGAGAAATACTGTCATAAAAATCCTTTTTTGTGTTTTTTATTCAAAGCAGTAAGTAACGTGAGCAAGTTCTTACAAAATAAGTCATACACAAAATCTAATTTATTCAAAAAGGAGCCCTTAACAGACAAACAAAATACCAACATCATTAGATATTTAAGAGTACCGTATTTACATAAAATCCGTTTGATGAGGCGAATCAATTCAATTTTTACTAAATATACAAAGACTGGCGAACATTTTATTAGAATTCGAGGGATGTCTGAGTTTTTCAGAGTGAGCCACGGAATAAGTCCCTTTGTTCGAAATTAAATAAATTATTTGGATAAAAACTGTAGCACAAAGGCGAAACGAGGACGGAATGTGATAAACATTGTAATGTCAAACTCAGTCTGCGGCGAACTAAGTAAGTGACACTCAACCACTCACGGCCACTTACACAGTGTGTCAGGCATCTATGTAAATACTGAATGTATAATAAGTTTGTTGACTTTTATCAACGTAATTTTTGGAGTTAGTCAATATACTCTACGTGGAAAATTATTAACACAGACTTTGTTAAATGAAAAAGAATAGAATTAAAAGTATCCAATGGCGTCGAGTTGCGAAAATAGCCCGAAAGAAGATGAAGAAGAGATCCCAAATAATAGGTCACAGTTTATTCAAAGTTAACCTCAAAAATTAATAAACATATGCATGTTCAATTCTATCATAATTATTTCACAAGAGATATGTAATAGTACACCTCTACAATTACGACTTTAAAGATGTAGAATATTTAAAAGAAATGGTCTCAAATTGCAATCCACTCGTCGTAATAAATAACTAATATATATAAATATATATATCATTTCTTTTCTTGTTTATTCCGACTAGAGGGGATTTCAAATGTTTTTATTATATTTTACTAATAAGTTTTTGTTCCAATACAATATATAGTATACTTTGAAGCAATATTGATTGTTCACTTCTTTATTCTTTAGTTTTCTAAAGATAAGAAACGCTAAACTACTACAATGTTTAAAAATGTAGTCGGGTTGTACCTTGTACCTACATTAAAATCAAGACATATTCTGTAATAACACCGCGTAAGTGCCCACATAATGTTATCAGCTACTACCGCTGGGTTTAGTGTCGTATTACGAGTGGCACAACGTCTAAACTTGAACAATCAGCTATAAACAAACAAAGTTGGCCAATAACAAAACATAACCGCTCGTATGTACGCGTCGGGCATGATCCTTAGGAAATGGCTTTGTTTCCTCCGAGCAAGCTACAGCGCCATCCGGCGGGAAATAAAATAAATGAATATCACATTATAGGGGGGTTAAAGCAAAAATAACCTTCTCAGACGTTAGAAGCCAAACTGTAAAAGCCCTGTCTCGTGAAATTAAATTGAGGAAAATTTCATTCCTTCTCCACCGTACGACGATATGATGACTTGATGTTTAGAGAGCTTTTCTCGTAGCAGTGCTTTGTGTCTCTTTAAAAACGTGTAATTCTGTAACAGTACCCTTCCCTTCTTTCCATGACATGGGTGTGTTTGAATGAGATGTGAAGGCGCCTTAGAGCCCAAAATTACCGACCGCTAAGACACTGTCACATTGCATTAGAGTGAATCTTCGCTAAGGACTACAGCGCGAGTTGGAGAGCAAAATTTTGCTTTAAAAATAAGACAACAGTAAATACCTTAGCGCATTTGTCTTTCTATATCTTGAATTAATAAACTGGTTTGGTTAAAAATCATAACGCGTCAATCCACTTTGCACTAATTATGAGTATCATAATTATATATTATGAATATTGGGGAAGAACGCGAACGTTTGTCGACCAAATCGAAAACATTGTAGAGAATTAAGTAACTAGGTCAAAAGTACCCGACATTATCGAGCGTGTACGACTGTGATGAGAGAAGGTAAATGAAACGAAAGAATCGTAGCAAGTGAAAAGAAGTGATCATTGCCTAACCTTATGGGATAAAGATGTAACACTATGTATGTATGAGTACATTCGGTACACTTATGATTACATATAATATTATTGACCTATGATGTGACCCAAGCTAATATGTATAGGTACGCTTAGTAATTTTATTATAGGGCTCTTAATTTTATTTTTTTAATTTATTTTCCAAATAAACTTACACGTACCTACATATAAATATGAGTATCGCCAAACTGTAAAACAGTTTGTTGGCGAGATAATACGCTTATATTTTAACACTTACTTGGTACATTATTTGTTAATTAATGTGATATGCAAATAAAGATTGTATTCTATTCTATTCATATTATCTAACATGTTTTTTTTTTTCTTCCAAAAATTTACAATGTGTCGATAAATATCTTCTTCAACAATTTTTTTATTAATAATTTTGACTCTGAGCAATTGCATATTTGTAGATATGTTTACTAGGTCAAAATCTATGTCAAAGTGGATTTGAAATTTTTCAATTGACTCGACAAACTGTTTTCGCAAATGGTCTTTACAATATCATCGTAGTCGGAAAGGAGAGGAAATTGGTGTCTCTTATCGGTTAACAGCCGTGATATTCCGTTAAGATCTCACTTTTCACTTCGCCACTCACTTCGATTACATCTGTCAAAGTTAAGGAAAAATCCTTAGTTTTGTCGGGTAAACTGGAAACGAAGTTAGCCGTTGTATTTCATAACGACATTAGATGTAATTAACATAATTACATTAATTAAAATATTCCATTTTCTGACATATTCATTTGCGTTTGACAGATAAATGCAAGATAAGATGCGAATAGTGACTTTATAGAATAGCAAGAATAAGTAGGTAATTTATTCCACGAGTGAGATATATAATTTTTCGACACCTTACCGCCGACCGCTATTGTCCAATTTGAAGACGTTTCAATCACGATATGCTACTCTGTACCCTACCTCTCTTAAAATTGGTTTTAGCATAAAGGTACCCGATACCCACTCACTAATTATTAACGACACCATAATATTCATAAAAGCAAAACCGCATCATATATTTCCCGCACGACTCGTTAAATTTACTTACGCAATCCCAAATGTGTATATCGCCAGAAACATATCAATGTTGGTATACTGTGAATATTCATGCTCTGTGCACGTCCCACCAATCCTGAATGCGTGTTGTGTAAATAGTAAACACTGGTAAAAAATACCAGGTATTCCGGGACGGTCAAAATTATAGGGTTGCCGACACTCACGTATTCTGCTGAGCATAAATTTACGAAGACCGTGCGTTGGCATTTGCATGCCTTTACATTTATCAAAAAACGGAACACTGTGTCGAGGTGTCAGTTGGTTTCGGGTTCTTTCTTTATAATTATTGCGAAACACCACAGTCTTATTTTACTTATATATTTTTACAAAACCAACATTTTATTTCAATCGTTATGTTGCTCTTTGAGGTGAGATATCGATATGTAATACAGATAAGATTCTTCTACATCTTATTGTTCTAGGAAGTAAAGTCTAATATTGCCTTGCTTTATATGCCATATTTACCTTTAATATCTTTTCGTATAATGCCGTCCAAATAACTCCCGTTTCAAATATATGGTCTTAATACGCACTAAAAGATTATAAGGGCGTATCAAAAAGATTAACTTGAATTATTGGATTTTTGTTCGATGAAGGCATTGAAGTAATATATTCAGTTCAATGAAGGAATTAATTTTAGGCCATACTTACCAGATTTTATCATAGAAATATTTTATTTTAGGGATGAACTTATTAAAAATTTTAAATAAAATATCAATATAAAAAAGTTAGTTTATAATAAAGCGCGGAAATCAGATGTTATGTTTTTAAGCGTTCGGTAGTCGAATGCGCAGTCAGTTGGACTCAGTTTTTGTGTGAACGGAGATCGTATCAGACAGCCGTAAGACTACCGAGAACCCACTCCTAGCGCAAGCGAATTAGCTTAGTTGGAGAGCTTAACATCATCACAACAGTCTTTATAATTCGACCCACTGCTGGGACACAAGGCCTCTCAATGTCATCGAAGGAGGTTTAGACATGAGTCCAGCACGTTCACCCAATGCGGATTGGTGGACGGAGTATAAGGTGATCAATACCCCTTTGCTGATCCATTAGTCGCCTTCTACCATTGGAGGATAAGGGGTGATGCTATTCTACTCTGCCGGCACCACTTGGCTGTCTTAACAGGAATAAAATATAATATGAATGTGTTAGCAGCACATTAATATTTTTTTAAATAAAACAAATCAAGTCTTTCTACATGGTGAAAGACCTGAGACCTTGAATCTGGTAACGAGTTTCACTCCTTAATAGCTCGCAGCTTATAAGAGTTACCATATTGCTTTGTACGGATGGTTTAAGGATAAACTAACCTAACTTAACCTACGTTTTGTGCATTGATAATAAAAAGCTGTAGGTGGGTTTAATTCACGTACCTCCTTCATTTATCTATTAAACGCTCAAAAATACAATTTATTATAGAAATCGAGCAGTGGCAGCCCTATCTGAATACAGCCTATGAGGATGAGTGCCAGTACTCATCGGTTCATCGGTATTGGGAATATTGAGCAAACACCAAGCATCGTGCCATTTTAATCTGGCGCCGATGAAGTTTCCAATCCATGCCCCTAATATCGATATTTGAAAAGGCATTTTAATAGCTATGTCGGCGTCATTAAATCTCTTTCATGATGTACAGCCTTGGAAGTAAATTAACACTTTAGAAAAGGTCAAGCAAATGACTGCATTCCACTTGATGGTAAGCAGAAGTGGAGTCCAAATCCGAATATAGCTAGTGCGAAAGAAAAACATTGAATTAAAACTAAAACATACCATAGAGCAGTCCGGGTATAAGTAACTCACTATATTATGAATGTTATTATTAGGTTTCCATCATCATAACAACCTTTATAATTCGAGCCACTGCTGGGACATAAGGCCTCTCCTTGTCATCGAAGGAGGTTAAGGCACCACGCTTGCCCAATGCGGATTAGTGGACGGAGTATAAGGTGATCAATACCCCTTTGCTGATCCATTAGTCACCTTCTACGACACCCTTTGTAGGATATGGGGTTATACTATTCTACTCGCCCGACATCACATGGCTATATTAGGTTTGTCTAAATACTAATAAGTTCTCTAATGAGGCGATCGCGCAAACAAGCTATGGAACCCATCTACCGTCATCACTGTTAACTATTATTTCATGTGATGAACACACATTAATATTTACCTACATACTTACGTGAAATTTGATTGCCTAATTATTAGGCTAGATACCAATACGTGACAATGATAATATTCGGTATTCATACTGCTACGTATATAACTAAACATGAAGATAGCTTATAGCATAGGTCTAACTTATAAATAAATAAACCCTTTACCCGAATTTGCAGCCAATTTATGCTTCTCGTGCGTGTAATAACGTACCTGAAATAGAAAAAAAAATAGTATATTAATGTGTTACATTTCCCAAATATAGAACAGAGTAAGGAATAACCATAATAAGACTGAAAACATATGCAGTTAGGTAATATCCACACGGATTGCAAAAAATCTTCACACATCTGTACCCCTAGTATGAGTAATATAATTAAATATAGTTTTACATTTAAGCTGACGCCGTAAACAAATATGATCAGCGTAAAGTAGAAATCGAAGGAATATTTCTTTGTTCAATACCCTTGTATGAGTTTTCGAGCTCGATCAAACGTATCGTCTCTTTATATACATTGCCCATTAGCGCCTCTAGCGTAAACTATCAGAAACAGTGACATGACAACGCCATCTAGTGACGTATAACTGAACTAACATTCCAAACGTTTAATTTATTAGTCCTGGCGATTCTCATCAGGATAATGGGATATTCTTATCCAATTATTATAACGTCATCAGTCTTTGATAAGTCTATAAAGTTTAAATGAAATCTGACCGTTTAAGTGGGTCAAAATTGCGTACCTGCAAAGTATTGTAATGTCATCGGTCTTTGATAAGTCTATAAAGTTTAAATGAAATCTAACCGTTTAAAGTGAGTAAAATTGCGTACAAAAGAGTCGATTACTACATAGAAGCAAACATACAGGTGAAGCTTATATAAGCGTGGTAAAAAAAGCAAGACGATCATTTAATTCGGTATCTAAAGAGAGGTAAAAGACTATTGTGGTAAGAACACGTAATGGGAAAAAATTAAGAGCATAGGATAAAGGGAGGGATGAAGAGGTATATGGATTGGTATAGAGGAAGACCAAAGAAAAGATGGATGGATGAACGTGAAAGATGTTATAAGTGTTGAGCTGACGACAGATCAAGAAGTATAAAGAAGACATATTAGCAACGCCGGTTCAAAAGCAAATTGTAAATAAGGCAGGCAGATGATGAAGCTTTAAGAGCATTACCTATTGAGACGGTAAGCGATCCGGCAGCGGACCCGCGGGAAGCGATTGTTTGCGCCGCAACGCCTATGTCGCATGGTGCTTGGTAACTCAAACATAACGAAAATTCGGTCCCGGCTCCCGGAACGCTCTCAGTGTCTACAACATAATTTAGGGGTTCTACACTTTAGGTTCTCCTGATTGCTAGACTGTGACCTTCACCAACAGACTCTGACTATCAGGGTCCACCAACCTAGCTACCCCGTAAAGCCTTGACATCTTTACCAAACACTATCAAAGAATCCGCTGTGCACCCACTTCTGTCTGCGACCTGATTAAATTTACTCTACAAATACGTAAGTTAATATTTAAACAGTGTTGAATATTAAATAGCGTTCATTATTTTCAACGTGTTTAAACAAATTGTATGTAGAAAACGAATACAAATTAGCGGTATCAATGGATAGGAACAGTTCTATTCATCACGGCATGCAATGACTACGCGATTACCTTCAATTGTTTTCGACATTTCACGCTGAGTCAATAAGGTTGACTTTCCAGTTAACTATTGATATCAGTTTTCATCTGCAAATTAACGTCGACACTAAATAGTAATTAACGGTGTTTAATTCAGAATATTTATTATTTATGCATTCCTCCCTCAGCAATCATTCGTCCTATCGCTGCCATGAAAATTTATCATAGAATAGAATGTTTTTTTAGTGGGTTACGACACTAAGCTTCACATGTGTTTTACCGTGTAGGTAGGTGTGCTGTGTTGTTGATGATAGTTAAATCATATCACTGAATCATCAGCTTATATACAATTAGTACGGCTCATAGTAAAAGGAACCTTATTACGATCTCATATAACGGTAAAATTGGACTGTATAATAACTTTCTAATCTTGTAAGTGTGACACACTGGAGCCTATTATAATGTTAATATTCTAAATTCAAAAGATGTTATCACAAGCCTGAATTTATTTAACTAGAGGTTGCCTTTAGACTAAAATGTCTGTAAACGTACCTCCGAATAATTTAAATAACAAAACGCGGCTATTTCTCGCAGTGAACGAAGCCTAAAGAGCTTTAGAGTACCCGAAGGCGTCGTTTGGGTTCAGCGTAAGTCCTAGTTCCACAATTTGCCAACAGTAAAAATTATGAGGATAATTCTGCCTTTCCCATTGTTGTTCACATTAAATAGTGAGGACCTAGCACTAAACTGTATTCAACAGTTTTGGTGAATTACAAGCAAGTAGCTTTAAATTGTATCACCTTAATTCTAATTGTTACTTTTATAACTTCTGTCCTAACCAGTGAATGAGACTGTTGGTGGCGCTGAAGTCGAGTTTAATGTTGCCAATAATCTGTAGTTTAGTAGGAACTACAGTGGTACATATATCTTATTCTCTTTTACTGGCATGATGTAACATTTAATTTTTATGTATCCCATTTCTCATTCCAGTGCAAAATTATTTTCGTTCAAAAAGTCCTTTATGATATTTCTTGGTGGTTGGATAGATTTCTTCGTGGTACTTAGTCGGTGAACCACGACGATGAGTAGCGATTACATTTAATAATAATAATAATTATCATTTATTTGCATGAATACAATTAAGTTACATAGGGATCTTAAAAATTAGACTAGACATAGTATTCAGTCTGCTAACAGACGTGCAAATTTTGTCATTTTATCATAACACTAATTTATTTAATGTATAATATTCAATAGTCAACATATAACAAATATCAAATTTAAGATCTAAATATTAATAAATTTTGTATAGTAAATAATGTCAATTGTCAGTCACCAAATTAAAGTTTCTAGCAGTTTAATTTTCTATATCAACGCTTATTTAGATATTCATTTATTGTTTGTATATGTATGTATGGCAAGGAGGTTGATGCAACAATATCGGTATTGTGTAAAATATGTTGTCGGTGTTGTTTAAGGCGACAATAAGGGTCCTACCGACATACGACCTTGGTCATACCGAGTGGAGCATCCTGTGCCGGCATAACACACACAGAAAACGTATTAAGTTCAACTGAATCCCATAAATTCACGATACATTGATTTAGGTACTACACAAGATCAATACGATTGAACATGTATGTTGCTTACTTTAAACTATGATAATAACTGTTTAAAATATTGTTTTTTTTCACACTAACAAAATAATTTGTTTTGAGTTTTACTAACTAATAAAAAAATTTTTTCAAAGGACACAGAAACATCAAAGTGTAATTAACACAAACAATAATTTCCCAATTGAAAAACTACCCATTGTCAGAGTGCACGCGACGCCATTATTTTTGCTTGCGGTAAAATTTTATTAAATAGCAATTTTTGAATATTGTGGGCACATTTAAAAGCAATTACGTCGAAATTGGTTTTTCGTGACAAATGTGAGAGTTGGAAATTTTTCCAAGAATTCTGTTTGAAATGTTTAACAATCATTCCGTTATTGTAAAACTAACATATTTGCTAGTGGTTTTATTTAAAAGTTAAATTTGTTTAATTACATCTTCTTCTTACCTACATCGTGAGGAAACCTGCTCACACCTATGAAGAAATTCTTAGGTTGTGTGTGAAGTCGACCAACCCGCACTTGGCCAGCGTGGTTGACTAAGGCCTAATCGCCCCTAATGTGGGGTAGGCTCGAGCCCCTCGCTGGGGACATTATATGAGCTGTTGATGATGAATTACGTCTTCTAGTCGAAACTATTAAGATTTCCCAAATTCCTCCTTTCCGTTAGGTGTTCCATCCCTCTCAATCCAGTCAAAAGAGTCAAAAGAGGCTAGGGTGGCTAGCGCAGCGGTTTATCTCTTGCACTATCTTTATCTTTGCATTTGGACTCCACTTCTGCTCACCATCAGGTGGAATGGAGTCATTCGCTAGTCCTTTTAATAACAAAAAATTAAGGATATAATGAAGGTAAATAATTACCCTGATTACCCTATACCTTCGTATAAAAAAGTATAAAATATATCGTAAGTAGAAAGGAAATTCTGGGGTATTAGCGGCACGGTTTTTGACGTCGTTTATGTTGTTAGTGCAGAAAAATACTGGGTTAAGTTTGGGTTTAGTTACATATTTAATTATACAAGGAGATAGGCCAAACTTGCGACAAGTGTATGCCCTGTGGGCATACATTACCGCCACTCTGCCTTCCGATAAAGTCAAGTGAATACGTAACTCAGCGATTTGACCGATCTCCTTTGCGGCTGTGCTTAACTTTCATCGCTTCGCAGTCCTTAAGACGCGCGTAACGAATACTGTATATTACTGCATGCTCAACTAGAACCATGTTATGTAGTACGGCCACTGATCGCGACACTCGGTCTTCCTATGAACTCGGCGATTCGACCGATCTCCTTAGATTGATATATTTGAGGGTTTAGTAGTAAAAAATAGAGGTGGTGTAATTTAGGGCCCATATAGGGTACACCCCTATATCATTTAGCTTCCCGTTCACGCATTTACATTTACGGCCACAACGCGATTTGAGCACGCAATTTGCTGGGTGTGAGCAATTAAAAAAACAAGAAATTATTGCTTTTTTCCATTTGAAAATATGTTGTCGGTATTCAACTCGGTGTTGTAGTTGCCCGAAGGAACCTTAAGCCATAGGCCAACTTGATAACTAACACTATTTATTCGTATAATCCAAGGTTGAGCTTTTAATGTGCTAATGTGTACACAGTTGGTGGACTATGCGGGATATGCTGATGGTGAAATAGAAATGAGTGATTTTCTAACTTATGACGGGACTCTATACTACCTATACTGCAAAATGTTTATTAAAATTTTAATAAGTATATAATTAGAATCAAGATTAATATCAATTTATTTGCGTATCGTGTCTAAGCGAAGACTAGCATAGTAGCCAATATTGGAGTCCTAAGTTGTGCCAGCTCTGTTCCTCCAAACGACAGTATATTTTTTCACTAGAAAGGTACATAAACTTAGTCGAGTACAGCACTACTGACGCTCTACCAATTTTTTAGGCAGCACAAAGATGGTACAATTTATAGAAGTCAGTTCATTTTTGCTTACACTCCCCAAAGATCTCCTTCAATTTCTTAAGATGTTTATGAGAAGTGAATGTTTGAAATTTGCCTGGTAATTAATATATTACATATACTAATTAAATGTTAACCAAAAATGCCGAAATAGCACTTATGTAAGGTGCTTTAAATATTATTTATTCAACGTCATATAATATTCAGCTTAGAATCGTGTGAAATACCATATGCTCGTTCCGCATTTACGTGTTAAATCGAAAACACGCGATCCGAGTTCAGGTAACTGGTAGACCATCGTAGCTAGAGCCCCAATATTTCACCTTCCCTAGCTCTTTTAAGAGGGGGTTACCCTAGAAGAGGTTTATGTAATCTGGCAACCTGGTGATCTATTTGTAGGCAATGATCGGCAGTTATATAGTCTATATTTATAAGCGGCCCGTTTGCCGATGATTATTGGTTTTACGAGAAATACTTGGATAATTGAAGATTGAGTAAGATTTTGTAAAGCAACGAAACTACGAATAAGACTATGGATTATGAATAAAGATACCGATAAAATCGATAAATCTATTTTTAAATAAAAATATGTAATTATAAGCCAGCTATTGACTTCGTAATTATGAATGTTAATGCAGTTTTATTCAAAATCTGTTTCAACGCACAAATAACAGATACCTACTTAATATTCTTGTCTAAATGGTTAATAGAGAAAATATTACATTTAATGGTGTTTGTGTATTCTACTAAGAAACCAGATATAATGTTATCTCAATATCTGACACTCAACTCTGAAGCTTAACATTTTTCGTTTTTCTACGCTCACATCAATTATCTTGCATTATGGATGCTAGATAACGGGCAAGTCGTATACACTGTTTGAAAATAAAATAAATAAATAAACAACTATGACTTGAGAGCAAATGATCGTGTTCATCACACAAACTTTTGCTACTACCAGGATTCGAACCCGGATCGGATGTTTAGAGGCAGCATTGAGAGTTTTAGCGTTGTGGAGTACTACTACTCCACCACGACAAAACATCAATATTACTCAAATGACAATTCAAACAAACAAACAAAAAATATCCATAGTGATTTCAATTATTTCTTACATAATACCTAGGTACCTTAAGCTATTTCCCAGACAAGCTTAATATTCTTATACAAAAATACTTTTTCTTTACTAATCCCACATGAAGGTGACTTAGCACAATAATTACCGACCATTTTTGCCAACTCTCCGAACTAAATAGTACCGCCAACATACCTCTAGGTAAGCACGCGACCAAACTTGTGGCAGCAAATGACACGTTGTTTAATTTTCCCAAATTTCTGGAGCAAAGTACTGGCTTAGTGCCAGTTCTGTGCCGGGGAGATATGCGAGGTCCGAATCCGAAAATCCGCTAATAAAATTCTTCAATTTTCCATTGTCAGCTCACTGGATGATGAAGAATTTCAAGGCTATGCATTTTTTAAAAAATCGCAGGTGTATGGTATGAATTATATAAAGAAAGTTATTAAGAAGTAAAACAATAATATGAAGTGATTAATATGGGGCACAGCGGATTAAGTTGCTCATATTAGAATCGATCCTGAGGAAATAGGGACCTACCTTCTCCCTTTCTTGGCACTGGCTTACGTTATCATCGATTAAATGTGGTTAACATTCCAACGCGAACAAGGAAATCTGACAACTCATTTCTCTTTTGCACAACAGGAAAAAAAATTTTGGGCAAATTTTACTCACATGCATTATTAGGTCATCTAAAAAGTAATTTATCAGGTAATAAACATTTTATATAATTTCGCTTTTTAATCTTTTAATAGGCCGTGACAGTGATTTGCACCTACGACGCTTTTAATCAAATTAATAAGCGAATTACAAACTCCGTTAGCTGAATCGATTTTCGTTTAAACGCTATTAAAGCTTCCATAATTTTAACATAATTTCGTAAGTGGGTATTGCTATTTTAATCATTTGCACTCCATTATTTGATATTAAAACAACATTTCAATACAAATCTATACCTATATATTTCAATCAATATACATTCATGTGTAATTGATTGCGTGTAATAGGTTATTCTGATTTCTAACACATTTGCAATTTACGGCATAAAATTATTCCCAATGTTATGAAATCGGATTTCTGAACAAAACTATTTTTCATTTACATCAAAAAAGACGAACTAGTTCAACCGTACAACTAATCGGCTGTAGGTGCCCTGTGTGTGAGACCTCCGGATTTGAAATGAAATACATGAAACATAAAAAACATAAAGAGTAACCTGTATATTTCTACTTGCTATGATCGTTCCTGACTATGTTTAAACTGTCATTTGTCAGCAGCGGCTATACAGAGCTTGTTCTTTTAGGCCTAATGCCTACTTACTATCTATCTACCATCCTACTACTACTATAATCTTGAAAGTTTTGATGTTGTTCAGCCAATGATGCGACAACGGTTCAATGGAATTAGCTGAAATTTTGTATAAATGTAGATCATAGTCTTGATTGATACATACGATTTTAATCCCGGTTCACTTCACTGCTTTTTTGGAAAACCACAATCACCGCTAGTCTGTATTTTAAGATAGCTAGTTCCTCAACAAATATTAATTCCGAATGATGTACGTTCCACTTTTGGCCTTAACCTAAGAGATAAAGACCAAGCGATTCTTAGTCATTTAAAAAAGCCGTTAATTGTAAGTCTTACCTCGAAGAGCGTCGCTACAATGAGATAGTGAGATTAAACCAACACAGACGTTTCGAGTAATGGCTCGGGAATATTAGCGGGGAACATTGTATTCGCCGACGATGGATATCACCCATTAAAACTACACTCGGAAGTTCCTAATTACTCTAACATAGGGAACTATAATGGTATGAGTAAGCAACATAGTTCGAGCCCAAAGAACAAAGTCTTGAAAACAATGTTAATTCTGGTCTGTATTTAACTTCCACTTTGAGTACTTTTGGTAGGAAAGCGAAAACTTTTGAGGCTTCGAATTAAACCATTATGCAGACGAACCATTTAGTTAACGAATCATTTAAATGTTTGTCAAATTCAAATTGTTAATACGAATACAATCTGAGTTTGTTTTTAGAATTATTAGTGACTAAATTGTCCCATTTAATTATACGGAGATAAAATACAGGTTAATTGCCACCCTTAAGCTATCCCAACCATCCACACAAAGCGATTTGATAACTCTTTCATAATGTAAGTGGAATTTGTTGCCTGCTATGTTCCCTACACAATAACTTTCATGGGTGCCTTCAAACCGAATAGGCTACTTCTAGGTAAGTATGTAACGTCGTAATCCGCATCTTTGCTTAAGATCAGGCGGGAGAATAGACAAATGCTTGCCTATCATTATAATAAAATGTGAATTAATATTTAGTGCCCAAAAAAACAAGTCTTGAAAACCATTTCCTTCTTCTTCCTACGCTGCTTCCAATTTATTTGGTTATGCTATTGTAAGTGGTTTACTCGCCACCTCCTTAAAGCGCATGAGACACTTAGGGGATGAAAAGGGGTAGTGCTATTGAAGACCAGGAACACGGCCTGTGATTGAAGTAATTACAAATATTACTTAAAAATAATACAAAGTACCTAAAATTTGTGACTAAATTTGGAAAAATTATTTCAGTGTTAACGCGTAAATTATTTAGCTTACTAGATTTCTCCAAGTGGACTCCTCAGGGCGAAGCTTTAGAAGGATTAATCCCGTTTTAGCCAGAAAACTTGAACCTGTGTGGTTAACAGGTTCCTGACCAGTTTGGCATTCTGCATTATTTTCTTAAGAATCTATGGTTGGACATAAATATTTATGCGAAACGTGATTTATTTAAGCGTCCTTTACGTGAAGTAGGTATTTGATAATATAATTATTGATGCTGTCGTGGTGGATTGGTCAGTATAGCCACGGTAACATTACCGTGGTATAGCTGCCCACACATCATGCGGTTCGGCTTCGAATCCCTGTAGCGCAAATATTTGTGTGACGAAAACGACTATTTGTTTGCGCGTCATGGTCATTTATGTATTTATCACATCACATCACAACAACAGCTCATATAATATCCCCACCGAGGGGGTCGAGCCTACCCCACATTACGGGCGATTAGGCCTTAGTCAACCACGCTGGCCAAGTGCGGGTTGGTCGACATCACACACAACCTAAGAATTTCTTCATAGGTGTGTGCAGGTTTCCTCACGATGTTTTCCTTTACCGTAAAAGCTTCGATTAAACGTACATAAGAATTTAAAATTTGAAAACACATTGGTACTTGGCGGGGATCGAACCAGTGCCTCCCGGGTGGGAGACGACGCTCTTACGCTCTACGCCACCAACGTTTTTTTTTATTTATGTATTTATTTAAAATTATTTATAAAATATATAATAATATAAAATATCTAAAATTATTATGTAATTATATTAAAAATGTCAGTTATCTAGTATCCATAACACAAGTTCTTAATTATACTTAGGTACTTTGGGCTAGGTAATTGGTGTGAGCGTGGAAACACATTATTTATTATTATTGAATTACTAAAACTAATATGAAACGTCGCTTTCGTTAAATAAAAAAATCCGATTAAATTTGTACCGTTGTACCACTTGTACCGTTACACAAATCATAGGTATGTATGTATTTCATGTTAATCTTGATTTCCACGAAACGAATGACAAACGCTTTTAGTTTGAGCACAATTCGTGCTGCATCGAAGCGTAAAGATTAACAACAAGAGAAATTAAAAATAAACTTTCGGACGAAAATCCGGCGGTCGAACAACGGACAAATATTTCATACTTTATCTCGGTTATCTGTCGAAAAGACCTCGGAGCAGGGGCGTAGCTACCGCCGTATTTGCCGTATCAATTATACGGGGCCCCCGGGCCTCGGGGCCCCCCAAAGTGTGTAAGGAAAAAGAATAAAAACTTTCTAATTTATTTTATTTTACAAATGACAAAATTCTATAAAGCAATTCCTTTTTTTCCCGCCTTAAGCGTGCGTTCAAAAGTCTACATCGTTATGGCGGGCTGCGGGACTTCCCCGTTTTACTTACTTCATCTTCAACTCGGCGGGGAATCCCCGGGAATCCTTCATCGATATCGCGATGTACGTGTACGTTGTTGTACTTTGCATTGGATGTTAAACCACGGAGTGCAGTGCACTGTTTATTTACGCGCTTTATATAAATGTGCATTACATTTTAATTCAGTACAAACATTATTGTTCTTCTGGTTTAGCAGTATTAGTAGCGATTTGTAAAAGAAATGAGTGAAAGGAAATGATTCTGATTCTGGCAATTTTATGTCAATTTCACGTCTGCTATCTAACTATGATGCAACTTTAAAAGAACTTCTTCTAAAACCGAAAGGTGAAATAAATTATTTAAGCCCTACGATTCAAAACGAAATTATTAGTTTGCTTGGTACCACCGTTAGGAACAGTATTATCTCAGAAATGAAAAAAGCTCCATTTCTGACAATAATTCTGGATACAACACAAGACTTGTCAAAAATTGACCAACTATCTGTAGTTTTTCGATATATCTCGGTTACAGAAAATGATGATAATGTGCCTAAAGAAATAAAAATCTGTGAGTCCTTTTTAGGATTTATAGCAGTAACCGATTGCAGTGCTGCAGGTCTGAAAACTGTCATTTTAAATTTGACTAAAGAATATGGAATTGATTTGACTAAATGTTGAGGACAGGGATACGATGGAGCAAATGTTATGTCGGGTTATGGAGGATTACAAACCCTAATAAAAGAGCATGCTCCAAATGCCGATTATGTTCATTGTGCTGCGCACGCTTTAAACTTGGTTTTGGACGATGCTGCGAGACATGTTCGTGAAGTATCGACTTTTTTCGATAATTTAGAAAAAATATATACTTTTTTTGGCAATATTATAAAACTCTGGGCTATGCTAAGTGACGATTCATCTGAAAAATATTGGATTACCCTTAAAAAGGTATGTCCTACCAGATGGTCTTCTAGGAACGACGCTTTATTAGCAGTAAAGAAAAAATTTTTACTAATCATGAAAACTTTGTACCAACTAAATTTAATTTCAAATAAAAAAGATGAACGTGAAGAATGTAAAAGTATAATTAATATTTTAGAGAGTTTTGATTTCTTAGTGCTCGTTACATTTTTTTCTTCACTATTTGAAATTATTAATCCCGTTTCTAAAGCTCTACAGCATGAAAATAATGACTTACAGAAATCTAGTATTTTATTAAGTAATCTTTTAAATAGACTGTGCCAATTAAGAAATCAGAATTCATTTAATAGTTTGCTAAATGAATCCAAAGATTTAGCAAAAGAGTGGGGGGTAACAACTGTTTTTAAAAACAGTAGGCGAAAGATAACGAAGCGTTTTTTTGATGAGTTATCACAAGATGAGAGAATTTCCGACCCGGAATCCTATTTCAAAGTCAATGTCTACTATTGCTATATCTACTAATATATTTAGATATATTAATTTCTCAAACTAAAGAAAGATTTCAGAGAGAGATTTCAAAGATTTTATTTGTAAAATTGGTAAATTATGTGATAAATAAATATTTCTTCTCACAATATTTTTTTTCTTTTGAGAAAAATCTTTACCTCCAAACAAGGGCATCCAAAAAAATTTTTATACGGGGCCCCGACAAGGCACGCTACGCCACTGCCTCGGAGCCACCGATTATTTTATTGCGGGTTTCATTGAATACGCTTACGGCCGAAAAAAACTTGGTGGAACTTACATAATTTTTAACGAACGTTTCATTGTACCCGGCGGAACACGTGGGGAATTACCGTTTCGCGGCGGGCGCGTTCCGGACCGCACCGCCCCACAGGAAAGGTCGAAGTCTCCTTCCGTCCCGGCCGCCGCTATTATGACTTTATTGCGAACAATGAAAATCATATTTCGTAGATAGAAGAAGACATAATAAACACATGCGCGCGAAGAACGGGCGGCGATGGGATTCGGGGGATGGGGTCGGCGAGCATCTGGCATATTTGTCGCTTATTACGAGCGCGAAGCATGCCGAGTTCGTCACGGCGCGCCTCCATCCGCGCGTTGACACATTCCTGCATTATGTAATTCTACCGAGACCGGCGCATTTTTCATAGCGAGATTTCAAGAGTACGCCTCGCACACCTGTCACCGGTTCCCTTTCAAGGCGGAATATTACATTATGTCTGAAAGGAGCCCCGGCGAGGCACTGTCGCCTGTCAAAACCCCAATGCGCGCAATCGCGACATCACTAAAAACCCATTTGGTATTAGAAAAATAATATTATTCACGCAAAATGTGATATGAAAATTCATCCTTCTTTTCCTAGAATTCCTTCCAAACACAAAGGCGTCCCGAATATAGAGATATCTTATACCTAAGGGCAATAAAGAAAGGGTTCTTTTTATGTAGGTAAATAAGTCTAGATCTACTATAGGTAAGATTTATATTGTTTTTCATAGAAATAAATATGTGTTTAGGTCTCAATATTGATAATCGCGATAATGTTAATAAGCTCAGGTATCTTATCGTGGGGCCATGAGTTTCCTCGCGATGCACATCGACCCACCCCGGGAGCTTCTCCATTGTTTATCGTTTTTGCTCCAAGAATATAAAGCCCATCAGTCTTCTATCAACTGATGGGGAGGAGCCTACAGTATTTTGGCTTAAGATACGCTATCCTCAGGACATTCTAATTCTGACTTATAGAATTCCAATCACAAAGCAAGTGTTCCATTGATTCTCATAATCATAATCTCTACAAATCGATATTTCTGACAGTGGCATTTTGTTGAGCATTTAGGTTACACATTTGAGGTTATACATATGCCTTGTTCCACTAATACATATTATTTACTCTATCCTTACAAATAGCAAAACCAAAAACTACTTTCACTTATACATATATACAGGGTGTAAAAGACATGAACAGTCAAACGAGAACTATGTATTCTGCTCACCATCATAACATTTTTCTTCCTTTAGACTATACCTGGGAAATTGATAGTTACGATTTTATTGAAGGTCAAAGTCATAATTTTTTTTTAATTTTTTTATGAAAACGTATTCTATACGTTATTTTTTAATTATTGTCCAAAGAAACATTATAATTTTTTTTAGTATTTCATAACAAAAAATGGCTTCAAAACTTGAGCGTTCAATGTAGCTCACTCGATGCGCACGGACACTAACGAGCGGAGCCTCCGTCTGGCAAAATTATCGCGGTTTTGCGAGTTGCGTGCGAGTTGAGCCCTTTACAATGCGCGTTACAATTTGCAATTTTTTTTAACACCAAAAAATAAAAATCATTTCCCAGCAATATTTTTTTTGAAATATGTCTTATTTTGATGTATAGAATACATGGTTCTCGTTTGACTGTTCATGTCTTTTACACCCAGTATGTAATATATTCTATCCTTTCAGATTGCTCTTTTAAAAATCATCTTGAGGATTTTAATACTTTATTGCAATCGATATCTTTATTTATCTTTATACATGGAATTTTGCAATTGGTACAAAGTTAGTAGATAAGTGTTTAATTTATATTTAGCTTTGGTGAGAACGAGACAGTCGAAACCTTTACTTATATGATCTGAGCTGATTCACATCAGTAAACTTCAATCGACTGAGCTACATAAACGCTCCTATACCTATATACAAGAAATTAACAGCAAACTATCATCATAATAAAGTGGTTAAAGTTGTGAATTAAATTAGCGTTCATTTATAAACGAAGTTTGCGGGCCGCCGGCGGTATTTGTTGCCGGCGTCGTTCAAATTAACAGAGCCACCAATTCAAATGCCTGTTTGTTTGATGCCTCCGAAATAACAACGAGGCTTCCACGTAAATACCGACTTGGAGGGTGAAATATCAACAGATTGTCGATTCGTTAAATTAAACTGTAGGTATTTTAAAGAAATTGATGGGTCCATTGTGTTTGATAATATTTAAAATGTTCATTTGATTTTATATCAGATTTGCCAGAGCAGTACTATTAATTACGTATATTAGATTTACTAGGTGGTAGACCTGTATGTAGGGTCGTCTGGGTAGGCCTCCGCCTTTCCTATTTCAGCCGGGGAACAGTTTGCTGTGTTTCGGATTGAAGGGAAATGTAGCCAGTGTAATTACTGGGCATGGAAAGCATTTCTTCTTAGGCCTCAGGATGACAACGCACCTGCAATACCAAGTGATTCTTTCCTTCTTATTACAGGTGTATAGGCGACGGTATCCACTTACCACCAGGTTGGCAGTCAGCTTGTTTGCCATCTAGTTCCATAACACGCTAGTTGAATTCGCTCCATAATATCTACAGCAAATGAGCGCAGCTCAAATTGAGAAGATAATTAATAAAAATTACCAAAAGGAACAGCAGGTAATGTCTTCTCGAGAAGAGTATTATCTCAACAAAGAACAGAACTCAGAACACAAAGCAGAAAAACTATAGTCAACTATAATTAATAATGCCCAATATGGTGACCTACAAATTCCATGACTGAAACATTATTACGACAAAATTAGATTTCCACCGTGATTGCAAAAGTATTACAAATAACAGTACTATAATGGTCATAATTTATTCGTCAACCAGTAGTAATTTTTCTAGTTTTTCTTTTGTTTAAAATTTTATGAAATCTCATTCGGTGCAATATTATTTTAACTATTTTTTTTTACAAAAATAATACTCGTATATTATTAGAAATAAATTACACACGAAACGAGCAACGTTCTACAGGTGCTGTCCAAGCGACGTACGTAATTGCTTAATAACGTGCGACTAACAATCGAGTTAAGTGGGTCACAGTGATTTTCTTTGAATACACATTTATTAGGCAAGAGTGTCCCGCCCCTAAATAAAATAAAGATTCCAAGAAATGCTAGAAATTACCTTTTTTTCTGAGCTACGATCTGCTTTTTGCGTTTTCGTATGGATATTTGGATAATGATGATTAGGATTATTATCCTTTTCATCAACTTTCACTCACACTTTCTACCTGACTAAGCTATTGGGCATCCCTTTTTCAATTCTTGACGAGTGAAAACTAGTTTCTTTCAAACCAAACCTCTCTCTTATCGCGTCATCACAGCCGAGAGACGCCCAATATAGGATACAGGCCTCCCCCAAGGCAAGGATCCCAAACGAGATCGATCCTGCGCTACCTGCATCCAGAAACTTCTTGCGACGTTTACCAGATCGTCGGTCTACCTTAAGGGGGTCTCCTACCAACGCTGCGTCTCGGCTGTAATTTTTTACTATTACTTTAATAACTTGATACTAACAAAATTTTATTACACTCAATGCAAAAGAAAACTGACAGGACCGTAATAATTTAGTATTATTAATTAAATAATTTCTGGTCTGATGTTAAGTAGTTATGTAGTTACGCGAAGGAGGACGTCGACGTATTCGTTCACATGAACATTGAATCGCATAAGCCATTAAATAGCTGGCGTATCCAAAAATGCTTTTAAAGGTGCGATTGCAGCTCTCACAAATGAATATTGAGTAGATTAATGTGAATCGCGGATTTTAACTTGAAAAAAAAAGCAAATGGTCAAGTAAATTCATCACCAGCTAACATAATTATGTACAATTAAATTTGCAATGTGTCGTAGCAATTTGAGAACTATTTGTGTATTTCTAACTGAACGTGAAGAATATGGGCGCATATCCCTAATAAAATATAAAACAAAAATGTCACATCAGCCATCTCGGTACAGTTCGAACTTTGAATTAATGTGTAGCCAATTTTTCATAATTAATTGTGTTTTAGACTATCGGTCGTATACCGGGATTACCAGGAGACGCAGCGTTCGTAGGTCCTCCACAAGGTCCAAGGATCGGGTAAAGGTCGCGGCTATATGCGGACAGCGCAAGACCGGTAAGGTTAGACATCCTTGCAAAAGGCCTTATACAAGACATGTTTTTTAAAGACTCAATATCACCTGATGGTAAGCGTAAGTAGAGTTTCTCTACCAGTCCAACAGTAAGGTGCGAGAGATAAAGTGTAGAAGGCAGGATCTAAAAAAACTGAAATATTTAGAATAAATATATAGGGTGCAATAAAGATTTGTAAATAAATAATGATAAGACAACCAACTGTACAATTCTGTGTAGCATGTTGATTGTATGCATTTCTTTTTCGTGTTTTTTTATACCACGAGATGGCAAACAATCTTGCGGTCCACTTGCGTGGTTACCGTCACCTATAGATACTGGCAATATTAAAGGTCAAACACTTAACAGTGCAAGAGTCTTGGGGAATATCTTGGCCATCATCTTGCATACTGACAATTAGTGTTGATAAAACCGAAGTAAGTGGTGATAAAGCCAACCCAAGGCAAAGAACCCAGACTCCTCATTCACTAATGGACAATCAATCTAATCATTAAATCGTCACCTCCACGGCAAACTTACGAATCTGCAGTTTTTTTAAATTTGACATATCTAAAAAAAATTGCACCTTATGTTGTACTACATAGGTGTGATCCATTCATTGTATTTAAAAACAGCAGGATTTTGAAAATCAAATGTATCTAAGAATTTATTACATCTGCATCATAACAAAAGTTATATCAATTTAATGTTTCAAAACGCTCTCCTGTAAAATTTGTTTTTTGCAGTTTCGTAAGTTTACCATAAAGGTGACGAATGTCGAAAGAGCACAAATGAATATAAGTATACAGCAGGGTTCGAAAACTAACTTCAAATATCTCATTTAATTTTGTCGACCAGATATACTGAACCTTCTGAACGATTTCGATTTCAAATTGGTTGAGTAACGGCATCGTATTCCCCATATTGCACTTACACGACTGGTAACTTGAACTGGATTTAGAAAAGCCACACGTAGCCATGAAAATAAATTCACACGTTTGCACCTAAAGTTGTAACTTGAATCGGCGAGCAAACAGCCCCGAGCGCAATATCTCACCTGGAGTAAGCACAATTTAGGCGCACTATTGAATACTTATAAAACGGATGGGAAGAATAGGCCCCTCTGAGGCCCATTGTAGCCCCGACGTGAGAGGAAACGCAATGATAGAGTAATGTACCGTTTAGCGCCGGTTGGGTGTTCGATACAATGTAATAGTTTTATTACTTGACTAGACAACGTCGTTAATCATTCTTCTCTGAAATCAAGAAATGGGTATGGCGCGGGATTCTTTTTCTTATCTCTTACAGATGACGTTATATGTCTTCCGTGTATCTCGCTAGATTATAAGTTATAATATGTCCGAAAATGGGAACGAGCTTAATGATAATCACAATCACTGACTGACGGCTGCTTATCTTTTATTATTGCGACTATTTCATAAGATGTTGGTAGCAACTCAGGTGGATTTATAACAAGTTCTACCACCAAAAAACACAGATATACCCTGAGGTTCAAATCCGAACCACTGGACCTAATTAATTATTATCTTACGCTACTCACGGTAAATTCATTCGGGTATAAGCAGTGTTGTTTCAAAGTGAAGTCAGAACATAAAACCACTTAGGCTGCTCCCAAATAGGAAGCTCAATATCAGAGTATCCAAGGTCGATTAGAGGCGGAAAAGCATTCCAGCCATTAACATCTCTTGGCTTTTGAGTCGGCAATACCAGTTTAATCAGGTGTTATAGATGGTAACCCATTTATCCTCTGGATTAGCCTAAAGACATGAATCTATTTGGGAGAGAATCTCAGTTGTGGGATTTAAGAAACCATTGAAGATGGTATTTCTTTAAGCTGCATGGGAAATTAAAACACACCCCATCTATCTTGGCAATGTAATACTATAATTAGAGTAAGCTAGCCGAAATGGGTCAAATTGATTATTTGGCAACAACAAATCGTGTTTCGAATTTGTGTCAACCTCCTGTGGGCTTGGACAAGGTGAGATTAGCAGGTTTCCCCTTGATGAGATTTTCCTCAGTCCTAGAAGGTATATTTATTATGTCGCAATGGACGTAACTTTTTGTTTACAACACAATAATTCTTCCCTTTTACCTGCGAGCCTCTATACGTGTTTCATCGAGTATGTTTGTAAAGATGTTAGTATAATAATATAACGACGCTCACCAATTAACTAGGCTAAATTAAGGGATTGTGTTATGGAGATAATGAATAAAAAGGTAATTTGTTTTAAAAAAAACTTAAATTATTACATGAACAACCGACTCCTGAACCAAGAGATATAAAAGGGCTTGCAGTTGGCACAATATTCATAGAGATTAAAATAACATATTAGGAGTATTTAGAGTATTTTATATAAGGTAGAAGTACGTAATGTCGACAGTGTCCCAGTACTCGTCAGTTTTCCAAAAAATGCAAATATCACTGATATCCTACCACACAAAGCTCTATTTTTGTTGGCAACACATTCTTAGAAATATTTAGCATTATTATAATGTGAACATTCTTTTGAAAAACATATGGCGACTACAACACACGCGTTCGAAGGTAAGCATTGCCGATTTTTACATTATTTTGCTAATTTAGGTACTAGATCTGACGTCTACCAGCTTATGTTTCTTCCTCTGTCGTGCAGTGTTTTTTATTTACAGGGAGAGTGCAAATACTTTTTGTAATAGATAAGTAAATTGTCTAGCAATATAACCTATAAAATTAATCATTTTTAATATTTAGATTATGTTTTTTGTAAGTGACATATTTTGGGTCACAAAAACCGTCACATGAGCCAATAGCCGTCAGTTTACCCATTGATCTGACGGTAATTAGGACACGCTTCAAGTATGAACCTAATTCCGTCGTCACAGGAATTTAGCTCTTATCACTATGGAATAAAAACTAAAGTTAATTGTAATTCTGCCGGTTACCAGGACACGTTTTAAAATTTGATCCTGTTTCCGTCATTAAAGTAATTTAGATTTAATGTGCCGGCAATACGATCTAAAGTTGATTGCAATCTGTCGGTAACAGGGACATATCTGGAAGTTTGAACATAAATCCGTCATTATATCGAATTTAAATCTTTATAACCATGCAATACGGACTAAATTAAATTAAATAGTAGCATTAGTCGTACAAAGTGGTTCGGGCTTTGGTTTTATGTGCATTAACCAATTTCGAGATTAAAAATTTCGTTTCTTTTTTTTGAAGTCGGAAGATGCCAGTTCTTTAATTTTGAGTAGTTGTAAGTCGTATTGTTGTGCTCCAAGGACTTCCGGTTGGCGCGCTTGCAAATCTGATATGAGTCATATAGCAACTTTCAGGAGTAAGACAAAACATTTTTTTCTACCGCTTTGTGCATGTTTTTTTTTGTATTAATTTTTAGGCATACTTAGGTAAATCGGATTGCAACATATTTATAATGTGTAGTAACACATTATAAATATGTTGCAATTCACACAAATTCACTAACTTAATTCACTAATTAATTAAAACAGAGCGCATGCGGGAACGGCACTTGTAATTATAACTAACCTCAAACACTCAATCATGGAACCGTACTCTACATCTCACCTACAGGCCACTTCAATAAAACTGGAAGACCGTGCTGGTAGCATTACGCTCTCCTCAATATACTGCCCGCCAAGACATAGAATAACAACCCAAATGTTTGGTGACTTCTTTCAAACCTTGGGCCCAAGATTCGTAGCTGGTGTTGATCGGAATGGCAAACATACCTTTTGGGGCTCTCGCTGTACCAATACCAGAGGTCGAGAACTGAAACGTTGCATTAACATAAATCATCTTAAGCCGATCTCGACCGGTGAACCGACATACTGGCCAAGTGATCAACGGAGAGTACCCGATCTTCTCGACTTCTTTATCGGGAAATATTTAAATACAGCTGTTGAGTCTAGTCTAGATGGATCTTCAGACCACACGCCAGTCATTCTGGACTTGGGCACTTGCCTATTTACACGAGAAACTTCGGAGACATTAACAAATCGTAAAACATATTGGGAAGGTTTCAAAAGCTACATTGACGAAAACATTACTCTGTCAATCCCTCGGTCCCTCTTAAGGACCAAAATGAGGTGGCTGAGGCCTGCAGATATATCACCAACCTAATTCAAGTTGCGGCCTGGATTAACACACCGACTCAAAATGTAAAAAGTATGATCTCTAACAATTCACTTGCCATTAAACAAATTATCCTAAAAAGCATAGGTTAAGAAGGGTCTGGTGCTCATCCGGAAGCCTCCTCGTGGCGGACCCTGGTAACGTGGTAGGGAAACTTTCTCGGGGGGTGTGTGGATTTTGATGTCAAGTCCCCTTGGCATTCGAAGTCACATGCCATCGTCGAGTTGTTTTTGTTTCCCCACCACAGCTAGTTGCGGACGGCCATTTCAGGGCCACGACCTATAATTTCAAGTGAAACAGGGAGAGGCACGACAAAATCTATACAGCATACAGGCAGGAGTTCCGCAGGGTTCAGTTCTTGGTCCAGTACTGTATAACATCTTCACTTCAGACCTTCCTGCCGTAAGACTAGGCGATGATAAACTGCCACACAGAGACTGCGTGGAGTACCTGGGATTTCACCTTGATAGGAGACTGACCTGGAAGCAACATATCAAACAGAAGAGAGACCAAATGAATCACAAGTTCCATAACTTACACTGGCTCATGGGGAGAAACTCGGTACTATCAGTTGATAATAGGCAAGTCGATTTTTTTCAGTGCATTTTTCTAGTATTTCTGATAATAAGCTTCTAATTTACAACGTCGTATTGAAACCAATTTGGACCTACGGCATCCAAATGTGGAGCCTTACTAGTAAGACCAATATACTCTGCATTCAGCGTGCGCAGAATGGTATTCTTAGTGGTACCGTTGTGAACCTAATTTAATAATGTTTGTTTGTTAGAGTATAATAATGTTTGGTATCATCATCATCATCATTTCAGCCGAGAGACGCCCACTGTTGGACATAGGCCTCCCCCAAGGATCTCCAAACCGGTCGGTACTGCGCTGTCCGCATCCAGCGGCTTCCCGCGACCTTTACCAGATCGTCAGTCCACCTTGTGGGAGGCCTACCAACGCTGCGTTTCCCGGTACGTGGTCGCCACTCAAGGACCTTTCCGCCCCAGCGGCCGTCAGACCTCCTCGCAATGTGCCCTGCCCACTGCCACTTAAGGTTTGCAATTCTTTGGGCTATATCGGTGACCTTGGTTCTCCTGCGGATCTGATCATTCCTGATGTGATCGCGCAGAGAAACTCCGAGCACAGCACTCTCCATTGCGCTTTGGGTGACTTTGAGCCTTCTTATGAGGCCCGTTGTAAGCGGCCACGTTTCGGTTCCATAGGTCATCACTAGCAACACACACGAATCAAAGACTTTCGTCTTAAGACACTGCGGTAGATGGGCCGAGAATATGCCGCGTAGCTTCCCGAACGCTGCTCAGCCGAGTTGGATTCGTCGATTGACCTCTTTCTGGAAGTTGGACTTACCCAGTTGGACTGTTTGTCCCAGGTAAACATAATGGTCGACAACTTCCAGTGTAGAGCTTCCAACCTTTACAGGAGTGGGTGCGACATGGATATTAGACATGATTTTCGTCTTATCCATGTTCATTTTAAGACCCACTTGTTGGGAGACTCTACAGAGATCGTCGAGCATTGTGCCCAGGTCTTCCAAGGTCTCAGCCATAACTACGATATCATCGGCAAAGCGAAGGTGAGTCATGTACTCGGCATTTATGTTGATGCCAAGTCCTCTCCTGTCCAGAAGCTTAAACGCGTCCTCCAACGCAGCTGTGAACAGTTTCGGCGATATAACATCACCCTGTCTCACGCCTCGCTGGAGCTGTATGGGTTTTGAGTTCTGGTCCTGAAGGCGGACTGACATAGTGGCGTTTTCGTACAGTGACCGCAACACTTGGATGTATCGATAGTCTATGTGGCACCTCTGGAGTGACTGGAGCACGGCCCAGGTCTCGACAGAATCGAAGGCTTTCTCATAGTCCACAAACGCTAAGCATAATGGCAGATTATACTCTTCGGTCTTCTGTATAACCTGCCGCAGCGTATATTATGTATGTGATCTATGGTAGTGAAGCCTTTTCGGAATCCGGCTTGTTCGGGAGGCTGGAAGTCGTCAAACCTGCGTGCGAGACGATTCGTTACAACCCTCGAAAACAGCTTATAAACATGACTCAGAAGCGTGATGGGTCTATAATTCTTCAATTGGGCCTTATGTTTGGTAGATATATGTTAAATATGAAGAGTATAACTAGAGTTCCGTATTACCTAAGTTCCTGAATTGAGAGGCTGGTTAAGTAGGTACTCAGTAGATTACAGAAAATCTTTTTTTTTCTTAATGTAAATTTTTAACAGTAGATAGGTATATTTTTGATTGTTTATTAGATGTCCATATAAAGAGGTACATATAAAGTCTGAATTAATTAAAACTAGTTGTTTTATGTTCCACTGACCAAACTGCAGCTAGCACATTCTTTAAAATAATATGTTTCGGTTCAAAGCTGAGAAGTTATTTCTACAGTTTGTGAAACTTATCTGTAAGGGCGTAGAGTTCAATTTGGTATCAAAAAATTGACGACTTCTGGGTCATTTTGACGATTAATGGGACAAACCTGTCGAGTACTGGTACAAATCGTCTTTTTTTCATATTGATGGAGTTTTATTATATTTCTTAATTATTTTGACTTAAAATTAATATTTAAATAAAAACTAAGATACATTTTGCACCTAGTCATGCAATACACCTTTCATTATCTGATATACTTTAAGCACAGCATCACTGCAAAGTCAGCCAAGTTCAGAAACTGACGGATACTGGGACGTTTACCTTACCTTAGATATTTAAAAAAAAATGTTTAAATAGAACTAAAAAAACACCCTTTTACATTAAATCGGACTAAAAAGTGAAAAATATCTTTTTAGTATAGAAATTAGAAACTAAAATAATATTAGTTCTTGAAAATATTCGATCGGTACAATTAAATTGAGCACCCCATGCTTTTCTATAAATAATAATTATACTTTTCGTTCATCATTTAGATTCTATACGTTAGTAATATTTAAAAAAATATTAAAAAATCTTAACACCGCCAACTTAACAAGGACAACGCCATCTAGTGACGTATAACTGAACTAACATTCCAAACGTTTAATTTATTAGTCCTGGCGATTCTGTATTATGATAATGCGATATTCTTATCGAATTATTGTAATGTCATTAGTCTTTGATAAGTCTATACAGTTCAAATGAAATCGTGAAAGTAGGTCAAAATCGAGCCCAAACGAGTCAGTTACATACAAACATACAGGTGAAACTAATATAAGCATGTTAAAAGAAAAGTCCTAGGTCAATCAGATTCATCTCGGTTTGAATAAGATTTTTGTGTCCAACTTTTTGAAGCTTATTGTATAATTTATTTAATAATAAACCCACTTCAAGAATATAATCTTATTCTTGAAGTGGATTTATTAATAAATAAATTGATGCTAAAAACTTTATCATGAGCAAACAAAGTCCCAAATTGTACACATATTACCAGACCTAACTACATTAGAAACTCGTTTTCTTGTTGCCTTCAGTTCTAAAAGCAATCTACTGATAGTTAATAAATTTGGCAAAGTCCGTGACGCTGGGACACGAATTTTCATTACCTACACTTTTCATTTCGGCGATAGCGTACGACTCCTAAGGGGTCTAATTCTACGAATTGGAAGTCATGGCCTTGTTAGTGCAAAATGGATCAGCTAGCTGTTGTTCGAAAAATAACCCAAGACAATATGGAATAGAGTGCAGAATTGAGACCTGTGAAATGAAATCCTATTAAGTTGAAGAGTTAAGCGAATACTTGAACTGAGTTTAATATATCGCACAGAATTGAACTCTACAATATACAGCAGGTGACTAATTAATAATCGAGTACACAGACGTTGCAAATAAAGCAACATCTTGAACCCAATTGACTGAGTCAACGTTTACCCTCGCAATAACATCTTAATCATACCACGACTTACTTGCGAACACGTGGCGGGTTAAGAATGGTTTTCCAACAACGCAAACACTAAGGTAGTGGATGAGAGGTAAGATGTCAACTCGACACATTGTATCACTGTGTTGTGCTGTGTAAGCCGTGATAGTGACGCCGCGTGAATTGCAGAATATAACGGAGCATTATAAAATCTATTACTTAATATAAGTATTTTGATTACAAAACAAACATTTTATTAATTTCTGACCCATAGTCGATAATAATAATAAATTCATATTCAAATTATTTATTGCATGTCACATTAAAAAATATAATATACCAAACGGATTCCTTGCTGTCCTCTTTTTATATGATTTTTCTTTCTTGAAATTTTTTTTATTCTCTTAATTTATCACTCATATTACGTCTGTCACCCTTTAGATGTGAATGGTTATGCTTAATTTTTAATAAATGTATTATTTTGTTTTCATGTTTACGCGCATATAATTTATTAAGAAAAACACACCACCGCTCTCCACATCACACGTACGGTTCAATATGTATTTACTTAATTAATTTTATAGACACATGATTAAAAAATAAATGGTTTGCTCAACTTATAGTCCAATTATTGAACTGACGTCCGCTGTCTAAGGGAAACAAATACTTCTCATTTAAATGACTCCATAAGGAATCCTATGGAAAGATAGTGCGAGAGAGCTTAAGATGCTTCTTCACACCTCTTTTGAATGTCCCAGGATTGTACTAAGGAGACACGTGTTGCTAGAAAAGAATAGGTACCATTACCTGATTGGATGATATAGAACGAGTTGCCTAATTTTCTCTTTCCTGACTTGTTTGTGCTCATATGACTTATGGCCGGTTTTAATACACACATTTATAGATCGGCCTATTAGGGTGTGTTTGCTAAGCGACCGCTGTTATTTCTAGCAGTTTAACAATAATTGCTAAGCAACCAAACTTCAGCTTTTTTTACTAGCGGGTAGAATATTTCAAAATTTTCTAATAATGTCCCATTTTAATTGAATATCGTCGGGTACATCACTAAGCCACACATAGCGAGAGCACTTGTGTGCGCCGTCACACACAGAGCACGTCGCCTCACGGAATCCGGTGTTTGGCGACACTCCGTCTACAAACGCCGGCACTACCAAGTATTTGCGCCGCAATGTTTGCCTGTGTCTCAAGATTTAATCGTGATTATTTCGACAATGTGGACGGGAACTTCAATTTAATTTAATGTAAACGCTTCAATAATCGAGTCTGTGATGGCAACGGAAAATTATGCGAATTAAATTATTTAGAAAGAAAGCAAGATTTAACCCCTCCTTGGTTTAGGGGTTCGCTCCAGAGGTTCCAGATTCCATTTCCAGGGGAGTACAGGTAGTCCTTGGTTTAGTTTACTTTAGTTTTTTGTCTGTTCCACTTTTAAATTGTGCTGAATTTGCTCTAATTTTGATTCCAGTTTTCTAATTTCAATAATTACATCTTCAAAGGTAAATAAACCTACTCTTATTTATGTAACAGACAACACCAGATCATGCTGCCCAAAACCTCAAATTTCTTCAATAAATGTTTCAAACTTATTTCCCAAATTGTTTTGCTATTATGAATTTAATTGTTTTCCGCTTTTTAATTTAACTCCGCCGACCGGTACTGTGCGTTCCGGACGTTCGAGTCCTGGTAGTGGCAAATGTTAGTGTGCTGAACACGATCATTTGTTCATGAGTCATGGTTGTTTATATAATTATTTAAGTTTATTTATAAAAATATCTAGATTATTAAGGATATTTGTCCGTTATCTAGTATCCATAACACAAGTTCTTAAAGATACTTAATTTGGGCTAGATAATTGGTGTGAGCGTAGAAATATATTATATATAATATTAATGTAACTGCATAATTATTCCCCATTTATCTTCCAAGCGATCAACAGTAAAGCTTAAAACCTTATAAAAATATTACCGTGCCGCGTAGAAAAGGCACCACGATAGCAAAAAAAGTCGGGACTCTCGGAGCGTGTCCCTCGTAGTAGACGTGTTAAAAACTGGGACACCGGCCCCAAGGAAAGAAAATGGATGACAACCTTAATTGCGCAACAGCGAATGCTTGAGAGAAGGGGTCGGGTTTATTAGGTTTCACTTGATGCCCTCCCGGCCGGGCAAGATTACGTTTTTCCTACGAAAACTGCGTTTTAGTTGCTAATTGTATCATTTGCTAGTTTCCTGTGAC
Organism: Elophila nymphaeata; assembly: GCA_955850985.1. Lineage (NCBI taxonomy): Eukaryota > Metazoa > Arthropoda > Insecta > Lepidoptera > Crambidae > Elophila > Elophila nymphaeata. The sequence goes on from OY039081.1 coordinate 6,062,584, forward strand.
GGGAAATAAATATTAAGGGTTTTTGGCTTGACGATTGCGGAGACAAAATAACAATTACGTGACACTCGCGCGCTGCGGACCCTAATGTCCCCTTCCCTAACTTACCTTCCTTCCTTTTAAACAATAACTAACATAATAAACGCAATGAATAATGATTTTATTTTTTGCATGAAGGAATATTTGTCACAGAACAAAACAAAAATAAAAATTATAATATCCCATAAACCACCGAATCATAAAATAAACTAACAGATTCAAGAATGAAGTAGATATCTGGCGACAGCACGAAAATAAGCAGAATTTCACAGTTTCTCAGAACTGAAATAATAATTGTTAGTTCTGTCCAAATAGCACGGGAGCAGACGGCAACAGAATGACTAAAATTCACGGAGAACGGCAACAAAGCACCGGGACTGCGTTACCGCAAACTTCTAAACTGGGTACGATTTCAAATGAACTCATCGGTCCTCGGTAGTTGTTTACATAAATTTAGAAGGTATTCTCTTAACAGTGGAATGACTACGTGTATTAAGAATAATTGCTTATTAACAATCTACCTCAACAACGTTTTTAGTTAAAATAATTGAATTTAATTAAATTTTTATTTGCGTTTGACATATAATTTGAAATGGATGAAAACTATACCTACCAAACGAAAAACAAAAAAAAATCATGTCAAGTGCTCAGATGGGACTTTTTCTTGTTTTTCAATTTTTATTAAATTTGGAACAATTTTCAATCATTGAAAAGAAGTACCTACCATAAAATTCTCAAGTAACGCCTTCACAAGCAACGTTCTTGTAAAGTCAACAGAACATCAGGTTACCAAACTGTCAAATTTTCCCAATGGATTTTGCGCTTACCAAAAACCATGTTTAAGGTTGAAAATCAATTAGAGTAATTTTACAGTTTTGGGTAGACTGATCTGCTGTCGTCCGTATAAAGTGTACCTACTTCAGAGATCAATAGACGCGTTGTTAATTAGTTCACTTATGTATAGAAATATTGTCTGTATCGTGTGTCCGTCATGGAAGTTTTATAAATGTTATTCTATAATATTGGAAATATTGTGTTGACCTAAATCAAGCACAATTTCGAAAATCGCTCGTATGCGTACTACGCCTCTGTATTCCTATTGGTGGATTTCAAATCAATGGAAACATTGATCTTAAAAGTGTTCCACATAAGGAATAGGTTATGTACAGCACGTCGGGCTATACAAAACTGTCATATTTCTCTAAACGATTTTCAACCTAAGACTATTCAATTCAATATAAAGTGCATAATCGATTGGGAAAATTTGACAGTTTGTGGCAGCCCAACGTGCTGTTGTCTGTACCTACAATTAATTCCTTGTTTAATTTACACACAAAACCACTATTTAGTTTAGTCACAAATTCATTTTGTCCATTCTCTCTCCTTGGGTATGTAGTCGTGCACTCGGATACTCGAAAAGATCCACGGCCGAAATTAATTTCGGACATAACTAAATTAAATTATATTCGCAATGTTCGCTACATAAAATTAGTAGTAAACGTTTTACTTCATTCCAACAATTACTTTATCTTTTTCATTCATTTGTGCGACACTATTATCACGAACCCTGTCGTCTTCTAATAGCATTTCTACGAATTATTCACATCCTCTGCACTAGTGCTATCGTTCAAACAATTTATCGTAAACGCAGCACATCCGTCGTTTAAAAACAATTCTTTTTACGCAGTAAATGTGACAAACTAACACATAGCCCGCATTGTGAATGGTTACCATGCGGTGAAGTGAGGACAACGTCGCTGCGGTCAAGATCATTGGGAAAAAACATATACCTACAGATACAAAAAATAGTTCTTTTGTTTTATCATTCGATGAACCTAGTAAAGGTTTCTTGCTCTTGTTCTTAGTTTGTCGCCATAACAATATTATTGACAGCATTATTGCGTTCCGATAGTTAGTGCCAGAGCAATCGATTGATGATAGAATGAATGGACGTCGATCGATAGTGTCTACCATGTGTCGATCGATGGCAGAATGGACTAGTCGACATCGATCGAGCTGCTTGATTATCAGAAAACCTGCACAATCAATGTTGATCCTCCGATCCCAGTGATCAATAAAGGCTACCACACCCACACTTCGATCAACGTCGATCGATAGCATCGAATGGCGATCAATCGATTAGTTTGGTAACACCCTAAGATATTATTGCCAGTCCCTTAGTGGTTGAGGGCTACGGCAGAAATTCGGTTCCGAGTACGGTCTTATGATAATTTATCATCAGGTGAAATTAAGGTAGGGTGTCCGGTGGCATAATTCGTACTTTAAAATTCAATATTTTTTTAAAGGCTGAAAGCTGAAGCGGTCGCCTTAGATTTGTAGGTAGTGGGATTGTTTAGTCATGATTTCGTAATGTGATCGTGAAAAAGTGCGTTATGGTTTGTTCTCAATACATATTAGTCGCTTACGGGATGCGCACCGTGAAATTTTAATCCCACCATGGGGTACCGGACAACAGGTTCAACACAGTTGTAAGGCGAAGCTTCCAAGTACATGGAGAGGATGCTAGGCTAGGTTGTAAGGCTGGCCAGCAAGGATATGTTAAAGGAAGGTGCTGTCCCAAAGAGCTCTAAAATATGTATATATAATTAAACTCAAATTACCTTTCGACATTGACCTTCTATCGTCACTACACTACACATACTTGATGCTTGTTTTTTATACGGTTTAAATAATGTATTAGGTACCTAATATCCGTTAAGCCACCGCCCCCATTTTACCTCCTTATGGGATAAATTCTGGAATAAAACTTCAAGTCCAATGTACAATTAAGTCATATTTTATATTATTCTAAGTCCTTTTATATTCTAAGTCATCTACCTACGTTAGCTTAGCGGTTTTAGTGTAAAAAGGTTACTACAAGTTTACTACAAACAGACAGTTAATATCGTATTTATATACTAGTATTATAATTATCTGTGGTATGGATTACTTACGGGTTTAAAGGACCTGAAATAAATGTTTTAAAAAAATATTACATATTTATTTATTTGGATGTTGCTAAGATAGCCCTTAACTTACTTATAGGTACTTATACTTGCAAAGAATAACTTGTAGATTGCGATTACAAAAATAAATAAACAAGCGCTCTCTAGACTTTGTTAGCTAAGTACTCAATTAGGTCGCACCAAATGGACCAAAATATAAAGGTAAGCTCTTGGTCTAATATCGCAAGGCTGTCTAGACTTCGCTAAGTGATAACTTGTAACTTAGACAAATGGCTTTGAATAATCAGAGGACTTAATTAAATTCTCGATTCGGAAACCTTTTGAAGAAACATGAAAGCAGTATATATGTATAAGTATCTACCTACCTACGTTAAAGGATAATTTACACTATAATATAATCTTCGCCAATCGAAACGCGCTGTCCTGCCGTCAGGCTATAATACTAAATTAAGCTATACTTAATTTAAGTTGTTGACAGACAAGCATGCGGTCTGCCTGGTACTAAGCAGCCACCGTAGCCTATAGACGCTTGCAACACTGACGTTACACACGCGCGCTGCCAACTCATCATCAAACTTTGGCATCAAACTTGACTTTCATAAGTGTACAAATTGTACGTAAATGAATAAAGAAATTTGAGGTTAGAGTTTGAGTTTAATCTCGTTCCCGTGGAGCCTTTACACATTGCGACTTTTTGCAGCGATACAAACGCGCGTTTGATAACCGCGCGACAGAATCATACGCCCGTTTGTATCGCTGGAGACGCGTGTTTGTACCGATTGTTGCATCGGGTTTGCATCGAAACAGCTTTGCGTGAGTAGCGAGCGATGCACACGCACGTTTGTATCGATTCAGACGCGGGGGTAGAGGAGGAAAAGAACAACTACGCGCTGCCCGCTCATGCTTTTATCGCGTTAATTGTATCTTTTGGCTGCGGACTCGAAGTCAGCGACGAGCGGGGTGATGGTGACGGCGACGGCGGGCGGCGCGACAGCAGGGCGGCGGTCGCCGGCCCGGCCTCGGGCCAGCGGGCAGATCGCCTGGCGCTAGAGCGGCGTAGTGTTGTGTTATGAGAAATTAGTGTCTTTGGACTATCAAAAATAATTTTCGCCTCGACGTCGTCGGAGGGCATTTTGAAACGTTGGTCTATAACAGCAATAAATAAATTGCACAATGTGACAATGATTGGAGCCCATCGCTCGTGCGTCACTCCCAACGCTGCTGCCTTCGAGGCCCGTACCAATATGTGGGGCAAGGTATATTATTTATTTTTTAAACTTTTACCTTTACGTTACCGTTCCTTACACATGACCGCGCCCCTCTTTTAAGTCTCTCTCATTTGTTATTGCAAACCACAAACCTATACAGTCCATTAAAAAACCCCGCAATCTACCAAAGTCAGAAAAAGCACCAGTAGCTTCTATATAAGTATTCTTTCCTAAATCTTCTTAAATTTTGGAAAAAATACCAACAGAATTACTTTACTTTCCTAGCCTCGTTACTTTTATCCTCTATCAATCATAGTTTTACTAGAAATATTGATACGGTCTATAACACAATTACGATATCGACAGGTATTGAATAATATTCCTTTACTACATTGTTAGCGTTTAATTAAAATCCCTGAAGGGCCGAATTTATTGCGGGGATTGACCGGGATGAAAGGGATTGAACGTCTGGTCTTGCTTACGAAGGCACGTTAAGCCTTTGGTCTCCCTTGATATTGTAAGACGCAGCAGTTAGGCGCCACGTCAAGCCATTGTGTATTCGATTCCAGAGACATTGTATAACAACATTGGATAATCTATTTCGGGGACACGTTGCTAACGAGAATTATGAAAATAAATTAAAATAATTTGTTTATAACAATAAAACCATATTTCAAATAATCTCATATTTTTCACCGCAGACCCGCCAGCACCGCACCATTGTGCGCAAGCATTGCAAGGATAGCGCGAGTCATACCTGGCTGACCGTACGCAGGTGGCGCACAAAGAGAGGCCTATATGCTCAGCAGTGGGTGATAACGGGCTGAAGGTGATGATGATGACATTTTTATGTGGTTCATTGATAATGGGAGCGATATACCCAGTGGCGTAGCTAGGCGTGGGCGAAGCGGCCCCTAGCCCGCGGCCTCGCACATAAAGGGGCCTCGCGTGAGCGAGGCCCCTTTATGTGCAAGTGTTACTAAAAATCTTATTTTGATGTAAATTAGTTTATATTTTAATGTTCATAATTTCATCCTACATAAAACAAAATTATTAATATCGATATGACGGAATCGAACATTTTCGGTATCGATCTTTGCGTTCTCATCCCTAGACTCAGGATTTTGTTTGACTTAAGCTACGGCCGCACACATCGCGATAACATTCGTCCGATAATCTTCGCCTTCGGCCTACCGCGAATGTGCATGGCCACACATTGCGCGCTATAAAGTCTGTCGCGATGTGATCGCGATGTTACGCAAAAACAAAAAGGACGCCGCGGTCGGCCTATATTTTTTATTAAGGCGATTATTTTTTATTCTGTCAGGAATTATTGTTTAAGAAAAAAGCAAGGCCAAACAATATTTACTCACACTCCTAATTGCTAATACATAAGTTCTAAAATCTTGTCGTTATTCCAATCCATTGTAGAAAACTAATTTAAACCAATACGTGCGATGTGCGCCGACTGAAGACCACGAAGATTGGCCACGCAAGCAAAGGACATCGCGATAAAAACGCTTTGATGTGCGCCAGTTTACCGACAATGGCCCGATGTCCTTGCGACTTCGCACCAAGTGCCGAAGTATTCGCGAATACTTGGCTAGACAGATCGCGATAACGCGAATATTCGCCACATCGCGATGTGTGCGGCCGCAGCATTATAGCGATGCACCGGGTATTCCCCAATCTTTGTTTCTGTCTAACTTTCGTTCGTCCAATACGACCCGTCAGACGTAGTTATCTAGCTAGTTACTTACTTACCTACTTAAAGTGTGTGCATTTCGTCTTGTGAAATTGTGTGTGACTGATTACATTGGTCGTGGACACTTATCGTTATCACTAAGTGTATAATTTAAATACACAATAAGTTAATAATAATAACTGTATCATTTGTTTGAATATTTTTATAGTTTTTTAATTTAGCGTCAAAAATCGACTACAAATCTTTACTTCAAGACTTTAGCAAAGCAAAGAGCCGAAAGGCATTCTTTTTGTAAAGATTAGATCATGCAAGTTAGTAATAAACTCTTTTTTTTATTATGACTCATGTTTTCTGTTAAATTATATTTCATTTTCGTCATCACAAAAAATGGTAGGGTCGCTAATAGGTAGATACTGATAAAATATTTTTAGCAAAAAAATAGGAAAACCGACTTCAATGCGTACTAATTTAAACTAAAAAGTAAGAAATAAATAATATTTTTATGAAGAAGTTGAAAGGAGCGTCATAGAAAACCAAGGAAAGTATTGATACACATTTATAATTCTTTATTTATAATTCATACTCCGATATATTTGGAGCCGGTGCCAGCTAGCCAAGGAGGATAGTTTTTGCAATTTTCGAACTTTACGGAGCGGCGGATCATTTCTCATCTTTATTATGCATTCATTATTATGTATAGTTAATGGATTAATCAAGTTCGTATCTATTAGGTAAGTTTATTTTGCTTAGGCTGGCACCGACTCCAAATATATCGGAGTATGAATTATAAATAAAGAATTATAAATGTGTATCAATACTTTCCTTGGTTTTCTATGACGCTCCTTTCAACTTCTTCATAAAAATATTATTTATTTCTTACTTTTTAGTTTAAATTTGTACGCATTGAAGTCGGTTTTCCTATTTTTTTTGCTAAAAATATTTTATTTTATTATTTTTAGTGGAAATCACTACATAGTATAATACAAAGTCGCTATCCGCCGTCTGTCTGTCCCTATGTATGCTTAGATCTTTAAAACTACGCAACGGATTTTGATGCGGTTTTTTTTATAGATAGAGTGATTCTTAAGGAAGGTTTATATGTATAATACATGCATATTCACATAAGCATTGCACCCGTGCGAAGCCGGGGCGGGTCGCTAGTTAAGTATATTTTATTGAAAATGGATAGGCCTTCTGGATAAATGGATAGACGCTCATTAAAACTTAACGGAAACGTAAACAAAATTTTTTTTGTTTATTAATGATTTGTTCATAAAGGGTCGAATTTATATCGATACAATTTATACGGGCCATCTCTGATCTTGACGTACCTAAAAAAAGAATCACTAAAATCGAGTCGTAATACTCATAATTGACGGAGTATCAGGTAACAAACACAAAAAAACAGTCGGATAGAGAACTTCCTCTTTTTTTTAAGTCGGTTAACAAATTATATCACCTCTCAGACCTATAGCTCATTACAAATGCCTACCATTCATTCAGAATTAATGGTATAGTTTTAATGGTTAGTTAATGAACTATGAAACTTGAAGAGAAACTAGTTATTTAACTTAAGTTCATAAATTAATTTGTCATAGTTTATGTGTTGACTATTGGACCTACTAACCAAAATTTCAATATTGCATATTAGGTATTAGCAAGTTCAAAAAAAAATTGTCATTATTTTTGTGTTCGTGGACGATATCATTGTTTCATCCCCAATGAAATTATCATTTCAACAAAAAAGTACTGAACCAATTTCGGTATAATTTATACGGGACCACCTTTGAAGTATGACCTTCCTAACGAAAAAAGAATCATCAAAATCGATTCATTATTGACGGAGTAATCGCGGAACATACATACAAAAAAAAAAAAAAAAAAAAAAACATACAGTCGAATAGAGAACCTCCTCCTTTTTTTGTTTGAAGTCGGTTCAAAAGAAAGGGCCTCGCTGATGCGCCTCCGCCCACGTTCATATTAGACCACGCTACGCCACTGGATATACCTACATCTTACGCAATACGCATCCAATTAGGCTGTGGTAAGGTGACAAGCAGCCGTCTCACATTTCTAGGATTATATTTATTACATTTTGCAACGTTTTCGAAAAACTAAGTACTAAGAGCAGATATCTCACTGAATATAACAGGTTTCTCTCAAAAAACTTGCTTTAAAACATTAGCTACTCGGAGAGGCACCAGAGCCGTGAAGAAGAATACCCACCCACAAAACCAATTTGCAAAGTCAAGCCAAAGTAGATGTTTCATTCCAACTTGATATTTATACTTAATATTGTCATAAAAATAGATATTGGTGAACATCAAAAAACAACCTGACATTCAATTACATACATTTTACGTTTCTAAGAAAAACGTTTATATTAACTAATGTACATGTAACATTTTCTAATGTTGAGGTTAAGCCTCAACAACAGAACAGTTCTAAAAATAACTTGTAGGAGAAAATATTCGAAAGCAAAGAAAAGTTAGTTTTTATTTTTAACGAAACGAACGGGAGAGAGAAGTTCTAAATCATTTAATCTCAGCTGGCTTCACTAGATGATTTTATTTATCAAAGTCTATGAGCGCTACACGGTGGACTACGCAATATTTCATAACCAGTTAACCAATATAAATATAAACTTATTTTTGTACTTACAGAGGCAGACATCAAAAACATGAAATTTATCAAAGCAAGAATTTCTTTATAAGCATGTTTGATAAAACAAGTAGGGTCCATTATTTTGGATTACTTTGTCGGAACAAATTCCTTTACAATACTAAGCACTCTTACAAAAATTTGCATTTTATGTCCCAGCCATACCGTATAACATATAATATACCCATATCGTATTACAAAACGGCGTGCCAGATTGTAAAACGTCGCTGTAATGTAATGCAGCTCCGTCACGTGTGTCAGATGATTCCACTCCGCTTGGTCATAAAAAAGCCCTTCAATCCGAAACACAGCAAACTGCTTCACGGCAGAAATAAGAAAGGCGGTGGTTACCTACCCAGACGACACTACATATGGGTAACCACCTTTTCTTTGTTCTACATCCTCCTTTTTATTACTTCCTCGCATACGTAGTATAGAGGAAGTCTTGTAATCGTCAAAAAATTCGACTTCGATATTTTGACGGATTTACATGTATTGGACCTCCCCGAGTCCAAAAATTTTTTTTTGGAATTACATATGTCTGTATGTGTGTCTGTGCGTTAGCACGATAACTCGAGCATGCTTTAACTTATTGCAACCAAATTTAACATACATTACATGACATCAAAATATAAGGTTTCTATCAAATTTTGAGCCGTCGATCACGAAAGTTAAGAAACCCAGTGCGCGGTCGGTAATCGGATGGGTGACCAAAATTTAACATGCAGGTATGACATCAAAATATAAGGTTTCTATCAAACTTTGAGTCGTTTCCGGTATACGAGAAAGGCAAAGGGAGACCACTCCCGATTTTTTAAGGAGACTTTGTTTTTCAATATATTATTTTCATTGGCTACATTTGATATAGTAGACATTTCTATACTTACTTCTATTTTCTTATTCTTGTGACTAGAACTACTTACATAGTGTCAGACAGTAACATTTGTTAATTGATGCGATATATTCAAACGCGGTAACATACAATAATATTATTAATTACTTACTAAATGGCTTGTATATAATTCATATTCTTATTATCTATTATTCTGTATTGTATAATCATATTCTATCACAGGTTAGTAACCACCTTAGTGTTCGCTGACATTGGGACAAAACATCCCAAAGCGTGATTGATACCTGTAAATGATCTTGCAGGTATAGATGTGAGATGAGATCCCTATATACAGACATTATTTATTCAATTTCCGCTATAGATAACACAAATGTACGACCCGATTTCCTCTAGAAATTCATTCTGAATATAACACTGCCGAAGACCTAATTCCATTACCTAAATCACAATTACCCCAAAATAGTTATAAATTTTATCTACAACACAATTTAGACCGTCCCTAATTCACGGCGGTGGTAAATACGTCGCGGAATAGTTATTATCTGGAATAAAGTACAACACTGACTAAGTAGTTCACGTTCCTGTCCGGCGGGTGTCCAATTAAGTTATCCCGGTGATTAATGACCCTAATATCAGCTGCACAAAGGTTCTCCGGAACCGCTCCGCTTTTTGGCCCGTACTCGATATGGATTCCTATGCGAAAGTGAATCCAGGCGTATACAGGTTACGGTCCATGAATTTAATTTCAATTATAACGTACGAATAGCTAACAGTTTGGGTATCCCAAAACGGATAGTCGAGATCTCTACTAAATTTACGTAAAATCATAGCACAGAAATTCTTTTTCAGGACAAAACGACTGAAGTTGAGCCAGTGAAGTAATATTAATATTTTTTGAAATTATAGCTCTGAGTTTCGAGAAAGATCATGCGATCTTAGTTTATAAAGGAAATCTTGATTTTTGTTTGAGACGAAAGCTCTAAACATTCCATGGATTTCGTTGCTCCAGCGTAAAATAGTCTGCCTTTTTTATGCGACTTTGATTTAAAAGATAATGTATGAATTACACCCAGTCAAAATTCTTGAAATACGACAAAGCGCCTTTGAACGGTGAAAAGCTTTTAAATACTTTTAATGGTTTTCAAAATTGATGCCAAATCAAATACGGCAGCATATATCATAGCGTAACTTCTGGATAGATTACAAATTTATTGAAAGTTAAATGGTCAATAAACTTTTTTTTATTACGGGATTTAGAGCAAAAACAAATCTATATCTAGTAGATGAATATCTTTATCAAGTATATCTATATCTAGTAGAGGAATATCTATAACAATAACATTTTTATTGAAACGCATTAAGATCAGATTAAGATCCATAATCACGGGACAAAACTAGGAAGATTGTTGATACCCGATGTATCTACTGTTTCTCACACTGAAAAAAATTTTTGATTGCTTTAATAAACATCTTGTTTGATATGATTACCATCTTGACTGTATATGAGCCTACATAGATCTTGACTGTTGCAACTAAGACAACTTTGTTGAATTATTATAGTTTCGTCAACTAAGTAATGTATTGGTTTATTCACCGATAGATATTTACTTCAACTAAGATCTTGCTTAGTGTAATAAACAAAAAGTATCACATTATCTAAATTTACCGTTGTTTCAACTAAGATCTTGATCGATACGTTTGTCAAACTTTGTCAGATTAATCAATATCATTTGTTATTACAACTAAGATCTTGCGTCAAGTAACATAAAAAAACTAATTAATTCAACTAAACTCTTATTTAAAATAAACAAGAGACATTATCATAATTATGAAAGTGAATGGTTGTCACAACTAAGATCGTGCATCAAATAACTAAAAGTAACTGGTTAATTCAACTATCCTTTTATTTGAAATAACCTTAAAGAATTATCAGATCAATGAAAGTCATTTGTTATCACAACTAAGATCTTGCATCAAATAATTAAAAGTTACTGATTGATTCAACTAACCTTTTATTTGAAATAAACAAGAAGCATTATCAGATCAAGGAAAGAAATTTGTTGTCACAACTAAGATCTTGCATCAAATAACTAATTAATTTGACTATCCTCGTATTCGAAATAGTCAAAAAACGTTGTCCTGTTAACTACCAGTGTTCTTCAATTCACTTTATTTTCTTTTGCATAGTAACAAAGTGACTTGGTTATTATAAAGATTGTCAATCATCTCCTGATTTTTGTTTCCACTAAGATCTTAACTATCTTCGTATTCGGTGAAAGTGGCGCCTTCAGTGATTTTTACGAAAAATCATTAATCCCTGATAAGATAAAATTAGCACAAATAATTGATAAGATAAGATTAATCTCTGATATTACTAATGATTTTTTTATTTAGTAAAAATCACTGAGGGCGCCTCTTTCACCGAATACGAAGATAGTTAAGATCTTAGGGGAAACAAAAATCAAGAGATGATTGACAATCTTTATAAAAGACAAGTCACTTTGTTAATGTGCAAAAGACAATAAAGTGAATTGAAGAGCACGGATAGTTAATAGGAAATTCGTGACTATTTCGAATACGAGGATAATCAAATTAATTAGATATTTTTAAGTTATTTTTTTTTATAAAATCCTATGCACCAATTTTGTGTATAAGGCATAGTCGCGTATTTTTAGAAGGTATCACTACATTTATCTATAGTTTATGTTAGAAGTTGATATCAAAACTGCTACCAGGGGCAATTTTTAACACTTGCTATATACCTACTACTTGGAATGATTATGTAAAAATGTAATGATACCTTCTAAAATACTGAACCGGCGTGCCTTAAAACATTGGTACACAAAATTACATAAAAATCCTTAACAAATATTCTTTATTTAGCGCAGAAGAAATAAAACTCGTGTATATAAAATAGAATAGATTTATTTGGTCAAAGGTTCACAGTATATGATGTTACAAAAATGCTTAAATCCCTTGTACATTTCACCCTAATAACGTAGTAAGTAATAAGCTGCATTGAAGTGTTAACATCCATAATAAATTATTAACATTGTGGTAAGTATTAGTTTATTATTAATGAACCACTATAAAATATGTTACTTTAAGATGTGGGGCACTTTAAGAATTCTTTCGTTTGCTAGAATAAATAAAGATTATTTATGAATATTATAATTAACATTCTTAATTAATTTTAACAAATAAACGATGAAGTACATCAAGATTATTAATGATTAAAATTATTTATGATCTTCATTTAGTTATAATGCACATCTTAAAGTAACACATTTTTTTCCACTGCTAAGAAAATTTATATTACATGGTAAGGAAACCGCAAATATTTATGAAAAATTACATTTTCCTTTACTTTTAGTTCTTTAACTTTAAAAGCAGAAAATGATCGTCCGTTGTTTGCAATAATTGTCCAATTATTATCAAACTATTTAAATCATACAACAAAACATTTTGCACTATAAAAGAATCCTCAGAGCTGGTGGTATAAACTAAAATGGTACCTTTTAAATTCCGTGTAGTAGATACGGTGGCCCAAGTAACATTTTTAAGTGACTTATTTTGACACAATGTATGCATAGTTCTTCAGATTTATTAAGTAATGAATAGTTAAAATCGTATGAATAGTTCTTCAGATTTATTAAGAGTTGCACAAGAAATAGGAACTGTTCTAAGAGTATCAGGCAATTCACCTTTTATAAAAACTTCGTTTAATTGTAGCTGATGTTTCATCCATAGCTAAGTCACATGGCTGATTCCTATAGTCAGGACCGTACTCAAAGGTTTGAATTCTGTTATTGAGTTCAGTCAATGAAGAGAGCTTAAAATGTCTTAAATACTGAAGAAGTACAAATTGCATCACATATTTAGCAACACCTTCTAGAATATCATGCATACAGTCGACACCTATTTGATTGAATAAGTCGAAATCTTGAACACCAAACCAAACACATTTTTCTTTTATACCTGTTACTGATGGATTACCTCGATGAAGATCAGATTCGTAATCGGATGAAGTGCGTAATAAATCCTGGTCTTCCAAACATTAAGTTTTCTTAACATGCTTTTTTAATACCCCACTATGGTACCTTCCTTCCTGTTCTGTTTGAAGCATTTGAAGTGCGACCTCTCCTCTAAGGAAACAATTACAATGCTTAGGTCTTGTTGAATTTCAAAGTTTGTTAAATTCAGGTCCTGTAAATAAAAATAAGGTCAGTGCATCACTTTAATGTAGGCTAATATTTTATTTGAATCTGCGTAGGCAAACTTCGCTCATATTTTAGGGTTTCAATATTTAAATATTGTTACTAATTTGATAGGTGTCGTATTTTTAGTTTTTCAATATTTAAATATTGTTACTCATTAAATAGGTAAGTATATTTACATACACAAAAACTTACCGATATAGGTATATCATAATTATGAAATTCATTCTTCCAATTCCTCCAACAGCTCATGAAGAGGACCCTCTGCCCTGTCTTTTTAATAATATAACTGATGTTCTCAGGGGTCAGTGCTGGCACTTTTATATTGATTTCCTGGACTAGATTAATCAGTAAAATTTTACGTGAACTCGGGAAACTTTTAAGTTTATTATTATGATTACAAGGACGAGTTATTTGTAACCAAATATTGTTTGACCTCATGGTGTCATGTTAAATTAGTTCCTCGTCCACAACTAAAACCTAAAACTGTTTTAAGTTTAATTAAAATTTAAAAGCGACGTCAATACTTCACTAGACTATTAGGTACCTAGCTTTTTAAGCTTTATTACGTAACAAATTACCACTTAATACGCGTTGAGATCCACTGATTAGAGAGATTATCTAGATCTGTATCTATACTGAATGACCAATGACTATTATTATAGAGAGTAGGTACTGAGTGATTGCAGAGAAAAAAATGTACCGCTGACTATGACGTCGCCTAGACTTATGGAAAACTAAGGTAGTGAGCGAAACGCGGATGGTGCGCGGAGGAAGTTTGTTCGATTGGTGGACACTGCAAAGTGTTATTCAATTAGATCACTTCTCTTGTTTAACTCAAATAACCACATATTTTAATCAACGGAGATCTTTATTGAAACTAATAATATAAATTATGTGACGCTAACAAGTTGCTTTGTTACCATGAGCGTAACTAATTATTTTATTTGATCAACTCTTTTTTAACTTAAGTAAGCACTCATTTAAATAAACCATGATCTTTTTTAAAATCAATCATATAAAGTATGCGATGCTAACAAGTTGCTTGTTACCTCGAAGATACCTAAATATTTAATTTGATCACTTCTCTTATTTAATGCAAATAGGCACATATTTTAATCAACCATGATCTTTGTTAAAATCAATAATATAAAGTATGCGATGCTAACAAGTTGCTTGTTACCACGAAGATACCTGAATATTTAATTTGAACACTTCTCTAGTTTAATGTAAATAGGCACATATTTTAATCAACCATGATCTTTGTTAAAATCAATAATATAAAGTATGTGATCCTAACAAGTTGTTTCTTACCACGAAGATACCTGAATATTTAATTTGAACACTTCTCTAGTTTAATGTAAATAGGCACATATTTTAATCAACCATGATCTTTGTTAAAATCAATAATATAAAGTATGTCAACCGAACAAGTTGCTTGTTACCACGAAGATACCTATATATTTAATTTGATCACTTCTCTTATTTAATGCAAATAGGCACATATTTTAATCAACCATGATCTTTGTTAAAATCAATAATATAAAGTATGTGATCCTAACAAGTTGCTTGTTACCACGAAGATACCTGAATATTTAATTTGAACACTTCTCTAGTTTAATGTAAATAGGCACATATTTTAATCAACCATGATCTTTGTTAAAATCAATAATATAAAGTATGTCAACCGAACAAGTTGCTTGTTACCACGAAGATACCTATATATTTAATTTGATCACTTCTCTTATTTAATGCAAATAGGCACATATTTTAATCAACCATGATCTTTGTTAAAATCAATAATATAAAGTATGTGATCCTAACAAGTTGCTTGTTACCACGAAGATACCTGAATATTTAATTTGAACACTTCTCTAGTTTAATGTAAATAGGCACATATTTTAATCAACCATGATCTTTGTTAAAATCAATAATATAAAGTATGTCAACCGAACAAGTTGCTTGTTACCACGAAGATACCTAAATATTTAATTTGATCACTTCTCATAATTAATGCAAATAGGCACATATTTTAATCAACCATGATCTTTGTTAAAATCAATAATATAAATTGTGTAATGCTAACAAGTTGCTTGTTACCTGAACATATCTAATTATTTAGTTTTAAAAAGTGGAGGTAGTAAAATTAAACAAAAACATGAAACGATGCTCAATGTAACAAAGATCTTTGATTACATTAAGCAGGTCCATATTTATCGAAATGAATAAAATGTATTTGTTCTGGCAATTATGGTACCTTGTTTATAACAAACATATTAATAATTATTACATACATTTTGATGCCAACTAAGAGAAATCGTATCTTAGTTGGACTACATTTTTTTCAGTGCATCTGTTTTTAAAATCCTACAAAGCTTACCTGTCCGTGATTGGTGAAGCCATGTTTTCGTGCAATCACGTCGACGTGCTCGGGTCCCGCCGGCACGTGCACAGCAAACTGGTTGTGGTACATGGGGTCCGGCATCGCGGCGCAAGTTACCAGCGCGAACACCAGCGCGCGCCATGACGTCACCATGACAGCTGACCGATATATCACAAACCACACAACCGCATCTGTCGCGAGCACCCACCGATCACCACTTCACTAGTGCCACGAGTGCCACACACAATAACTAACACGCGAGTCCTTAATGCGTTCGAGCACTCTGGCATTCCACTTCGCTTTACCTGTGAACAAAACAAAAAGAAAATAAGCATCCAATTTTCATTACACATATCGTTATTCGAAAGATTAGATCATGTAAAACAAGAAACGAATTTATTTGAAACGGAAGCACAGATAGAATGTCTGAAAGCATACGCCGCAAACGAATTTTTTAAAAGATTGCTTTTAGGAAGGCTTAATTAAAAACTCTCTGTGATGTTCCCTCGCTGGTGTTAGAAACTCCTTTTAAATATTTTATATTTTCTTAATTTATGTCAGTTGATTTGTCACTCGATTAAATGTCATCTCTCTGAACGCGTTTTTTCCATTATAATTTTTACAATATATTATTAGTTTCTTCAAGTGGCGACCGTGATTATGGAAGAAATAAAACGGGAACGCGCTAATTTACGCCGAATATTCACCAGAAAAGTCAACGAATTAACAAAACTATTGGAGAGTGAAAATTTTGATTCCGATAGTATTGTCGCGATCATAGAAGTGTTAGAGCCCCGCGTTCAAGCTATTTTTGATTTAGACCAGAGAATATTTGACTATCTGGTGAAAAGTGGTGCAGGAGAAGAAGACATAGACGATGAGTCGGACCAGGCAGATACATACCGGATTAAATGGATTGCGATAAAAAGGAAAGTTGATAGAATAGCCTACCAGCATGAAGTTAATACTGTATGTAGCCCAAAAAGTATTTTACGTAGTTCGTTGGCAGATTTCGAGAGCATAAGTAGCTGCAACAGCAAAGGCGACGGCAGTACTTATAGACGTAATTTTAATTTGCCAAAATTAGAGCTTATGAAATTTGATGCCAACGTTCGAAATTGGATCGGGTTTTGGGGGCAATTTCAGAAAATCCATACAGACCCCTGCCTCGACGATTATGACAAGTTCCAGTACTTGCTTCAAGCTATGGAGGAAAACACGTCAGCAAGGAGTTTAGTTGAGAGCTTCCCGCCATCCGCTGCGAATTATAAAAAGGCCGTGGACCAACTGAAAGAACGGTTCGCTAGAGACAACCTTTTGATCGATGTTTATGTTCGTGACTTGCTAAATCTTGTTTTATCGCAGGCTAAGAAGAGTTACCAAATATCTCTGACTACGCTGTACGACAAACTTACGACGCAGCTACGTGCGCTAGAGACATTGGGGGTGACGTCGGATAAGTATGCCGCCATACTGCTGCCGGTGGTGGAATCTGCTCTGCCCGAGGAGACGCTTAGAGCTTACGTAATATCTTATCGTAATATCGAGTCAGCCACCACGGAGGATACAGGTAAATTGCTCACACAGTTATTAGCATTCTTACAAAAGGAAGTGGAGAGTAATGAGCGAATCTCTATTGCCAAGACATCATTTGATTACGATGGCAGTCAAAGTTTTACTGAACCAACTGCTTCTTGTTTTCTAGCGGGGTATAATAAAATTAGTTACCGTTTGTGTATATGGTGTGATAGGTCGACCCATTCCAGTGCGGAATGTTCGACATTGAATAAAATGACATATGATGATAAGAAGGCCGTTATAAAAAAGAAGAAAGCATGCGCCATTTGTCTTCGTGTAGGACATCACACCAAAGTATGCAAGCTATTCGTAAAATGCCTGATTTGCTCTAGACGCCATAGTACAGTTATGTGTCCTGATCTAAATAAAACTGATAGGAAGGAGGATACAAAGGAAGAGCCTAAAATTTCCAATACTAGTGCAATAATGGCTTTTTCGCAGGCGAATACTGTCACAATGTTGCAAACACTTGTTGTTTATATAGTCGGCAAAGACAACGTGAGAACTCCGACAAGAGCCTTAATTGATAGCGGAGCACAGCGTTCTTATATTCAGGAGCAACTTGCAGTACAGCTTGGTTTAAAAGTAGAAGGTAAGGAGACACTGATTCACCAAGTTTTCGGAGGTGTTGAGAAAGCCATGCGTTCACATAAAATGTACAAAGTATGTGTAGAGGACTTAAATAAGTCTTACAAAATTAATATGATTGCTTTAGACGAGCTTAAGATATGCGGTTCTATCCCGTCTATTACTCACGGTGTAATCAGGAAGTCGAAGCATTTCAATATTGACATGAGCGATCGGGGTGATATCAAAGACATTGGACTACTTATTGGAGCAGATTTTGCAAGTCACCTGGTAACAGGTGAATTTGTTCAAGTCAAAGAAGGGCTAGTAGCTATTAGAACCAAATTAGGGTGGACTTTGCAAGGCAAAGAGAGTGGAGTTTGTTGTACAAATGTAGATACAGACATTAATATGATTTCAGTACTATTTTCAAAGATAAATGTTAATTTGACGGATTTAAATCATATCGAGGCGAAAGATTTGAGGGCAAGAGCCAAATTTGTACAGAAGCTGCGCACCGAGATAAAAGGGCGTTTTACAAAAGAATATTTAGCCAGCTTGGTTCATCGCGGGCGGAGGGCTGCTCGCATGTTGAAGGTCGGCGACTTGGTTCTTTTGGACAGTGGCGGAAGAAGAACTGCTTGGCCGCTCGGGAGAATCAAAAGATTAATAGAAGGGGTGGATGGATGGCCACGAGTGGCAGAGATTAGAACACAGGACGAACGTACATGTATGCGACCCATACAGCGCCTATTTCCTTTAGAAGTGGAATGAAGATGTTATTTTTGTTTTTTTTTTGCTGTGTAGAAGGTGTTAGAAACTCCTTTTAAATATTTTATATTTTCTTAATTTATGTCAGTTGATTTGTCACTCGATTAAATGTCATCTCTCTGAACGCGTTTTTTCCATTATAATTTTTACAATATATTATTAGTTTCTTCAGCTGGGACGTGACATGATTATTTGAATTTTCATAAAGAATTCCTTTCTACGCGTTCGTTTAGTCCCAATTTCTGGTCAACGGGGAGTCATAAAGGGATATTTAGGTTGCGCTAAACATATTTGCAGACGGAACTGACGCAAATCACGGACCAGATAAAACGCAATAAGCGGTTCGCATAAACGCGAACAAGTTAAAAAAATTCGCGCCAAATCCCGAGATAATCCAGATAAGCCACGCGGGTAAAGTATAAAAGGCCTGACCGTGAATATATCAAAAATATTTATGAAATTTTATTTGAACACCAGTCTTTGCCCGCGAGACTGGCTACTGCCTGTGAGTTATGAAAGATCAACTTATTGAAAGTAATACCACTGGTCTGAGGGTTTCTTAAAATAATAACAAAATATCAAATAATCATAAATAGTCATACAAAGTAAAATTAATAACGTCTTCTAGCTTTCAGTCGTCCGTTCTCACTTAACGATACGGCGAATGCTAAAGAAAAGATGTTTCTACAGTCAATAAAAGGTTAAGAATTTAAAATCTTTTAACTAAACTAAACCGAAATTGTGTGTGATGCTTCATTTGAGCATTATATACGAGTGAGAGTAAAATGTAAAATTCTAACATATTTTTGCAACTGGCCACATAATTGGCATTGGTAAGATCAAAACAGTTTGACGAAATGTCGAAATAGAAAACGTAGGGGCAGTTCATTATCCGAACACACATTAAATGCATTTATCGTAAAAGAAATACAGAAACACAGGATGGAAGTGCTTACAGCGCTTTTTTATTGCTTTGTGTGGTGACGGCGGCTGTAACAACGTTAATTTTCCGGTTTAAAAGTGGCTGAAATGTTAACTAAAGAGGTTTATCCTCTTTAGTTAACATTTCAGCCACTTTTATGGAAACCCACATTAGCGATATGAAGAAACATCCGATGTTTACGATATACCTAATTTGGAATATTGACATGATAATCCTAATTAATAATATAAATGCGAAAGTGATTCTGTTTGTTTGTTACGCCTAAGCCACTAAACCGATTTTAAAATTTCTTTATACAAAAGAAAGCTACGTTATCAGGGAGTAAAATATGCTGTATTTATTTATTTTTATTTAAATGAAGGTGGAATATTGGCGCTTTAGCTATATTCAGTTGCATCGAAAATCGATAATAGTCGTACGTGAAAACTGATAGCGTCAATAGCATTTTGTGTGGAAAGTGATCTCTTACGGTGTACTTCCTCAACCGTAATTCGGGCACGCGAAAAATTAACTAATCCGATGTACCTTAATATCTCTTTCTGTCTTAATTTCTTAATTTGAATAGAAAAGATACTTAATAAACAGAATCAAATAGCATCATTTACTACTTTATTTTAATATTTAAAAGTACATAACATTAACTCGCTGTGTGACTGTAACATAATTTTTCTCGTTCGTCCAAACCTTTGACCAAGTCTTTGCATCGTCGTCCGTCGTTGCAGTATTGTGAGATTATTTTGAATGGTCCTTTTGAATATTTTAAAGACCACTTAGAGATAAAATTGTGGTTAGAGTCGTGGCTGCTCATTTTATATTCTAATTGATCAATTATAAAATAGCCGCTATATCATTGAAAACCCTTTCAAAATATGAGTAGCATAAAATTGCATTTTTCTCTATGTGTGTGTCAGACCCGTTCAGAATATCGTGTAGTATGTCTGAAATCGTCTTTTTTATTGACCTGTTAACATCAGGTTAGCTACACTATGAGAGAGTTTTAAAAGTAACGAATTCTGCCAGCTTATTATACTTACTGAAGAACGGGCGTGGGGGCTAGTAGACAAAAATTATGATCACCTATCCTTTTGTTGATGACGATGGAAAATGCATTAACGGACCATACCGCATGCTGGCTAGGTGTCTAGGAGTGCGGCGTGTGCGAGACTCTCTGACGCCGGACAATGCCGGCTCTATCCACTAAAAACCACCAATAACCACCTAAACAAATGGTTTAGGAGGGTAACGTATTTCAGGATCGGCATACGCCATGGTCATAGTCACCCAATCTAGTTTCTCTTAAGCAATTAAGATTTACGAAGTATGCACGACCATCGAATCTGTAATTGAAATAGTCGAAGCCACTTCAATCGAGAGTTATGCCACTTGGCACAATCGCAAATTCATCGTCTTATGGAAGGTGAAATCCAATCGAACTAAAGGTACGGCCCTTTAAGTTTTTGAAGGTAAAGTACCAATAAGTAAAAGTACCTCTTAATAAAAATGCGGCAACATGCCAACAAGGCCATGCCTCTGTAAATCCAATAAATTTGATTCTGACGTTCACTATATTTTTATAATTTTACTCTCGGCATAAAGAAACTTACCTATACTTTGAATGGGATATAACAGTCTACACCGATTGCAAAAAAAAGTATAACCCCGTCGATGAAATCTTATCCAATCTATCTAGGGCGCATCGCTGAAAAGACCTACGAGTTTAAGATGACGTTGATCGACTGCAGTAGGATATTAAATTTTAATACAGCTTGCTGCATATTAAAAAGCGCTCTGGATGTCGATACACGGCTACGCTTTGGCTGATGTGATGGCATAGACCTAGTCTAGTATCAGTTATCAAAATCAGACTTATAACATCACACATATCGAATCAAAAAGTAAACTAATAACTAATCAGAGTAGCCAATCTATTCCATTTAATGCTTTCATCATAGCAGCCTGTATAATTAGACCTACTGCTGGGACACAAGGCCTCTGACATCGAAGGAGGTTTTGCAGTAGGCCACCACGCTTGCCAAAGCGGAACGGTGGATGGAGTATAAGGTGATCAATCCGTTTGCTGATCCATTAGTCGCTTTATACGACACCCATTGGAGGATATGGGACTCTGCCGGCATCACATTAATTTAACGCTTAGAATAGAATATAACGTATGAAACTGACCTATTGCCAAAAATCATGTGTGTCGTGTCAAATGTTAGAGTTGGCGTTGTTATTAGCAGACACTTGATTGTCTAGGCACGCAGGTGTATTTAATTTGAAATAGGTAGACAAGACACCTTGCTTAAAGGAATCATTTTCGAAACGAACAGTTTAACCAATCATCCCGCCGCCGTGGTCTAGTAGCCCACCCCACCGGAATTAGATTTAAAGGTCTAAAGCTTGATACCTTGATGTGTTTCCTCAGCTGTGATTTATTTTAAAATTAAATTTCTAACACTTTTGTTGGTGGTTAACGCAATTGATTATTTATCTCCGTCTTTACACTCCAATTTTAAGGTGACCGACATTTCGAATTGGTTGACCCTATTAGGTCTTGCATAAATAAAAGAACAATCAAAAACAATGAACATTGTCTTAAGCAGGAAACGTACGAATAAAAGGATCATACCTATGTCAAAACATTTGTAGAAAATGAATTTTTAGACATCTTAGACTTGGACAAATTTTAGCACAGTCCATACACTTGTTAATATTCGAACTGCTAAAAAAATCCGTGATGATAAGGAG
This sequence comes from Elophila nymphaeata, assembly GCA_955850985.1. Lineage (NCBI taxonomy): Eukaryota > Metazoa > Arthropoda > Insecta > Lepidoptera > Crambidae > Elophila > Elophila nymphaeata. The sequence continues at coordinate 6,085,220 of OY039081.1, forward strand.
TAATTGCAGCATACGAACGATACCCATTATATATAGACAGACCGTCTTTCCTCTGACAAATATTAAGTATCAGCGCTAACTTGCCATGTTCAGGATTTTCCCAGAATATACATACATAATCCACAAGACGCATTAGAGAAAATAGATCTCCATTAGGTTCAGTCAGAAACAAAGCAAAGGTAGATAACAACACGCAATACCCGATCAATCACTAGCGACCTAAAGCTTGTTAGTGTTAAAGCCTTGAAACCACTAATTTATTATATCCAGATACTTTTCCCTTCACATGGTCGTCGTTTACAATTAGTTCCCCCAAAAAATGATTCCAGTCTTTATTAATTTTTACTTATTGAATTCACTCTCTGAAAATGTATACAATATAGTTAAAAATTACAATCAACCAATCATATGTGTTCTTTTGATTTATTTGCACGTAGTAACAGGTATCGTCTCGTTAGTTATTCCACGGTAATATGGTTATTCGATAGTTTATTCTTCCAAGAAAATAATTTAGTTTCAATGAGTTGCAATATGCATGTGAAGTGATGTTCTGTTTGTGGACTTTTCTATTTATTATCGTGGAATCGATAGTGATAGGTCATCAGAGCCAAAAGAGGAGCAATACGTACGTTTTACTTCTCTTTTGGCTTGAAGTCAACCAGAAAAACCACATTAGAATATGCTGATTATATTTGGTTGTGGGACTATTTACGCTAGTCAAAAATTTCGGCACTGCGAGGCGTTCAGATCTAAGTGGAACTTTTGTGTTGAGATTATGTGAGATATATCCAGTTGAGGGTTTGAACTAGCTACAGTTACGTTTGAATGCTATTCTATTCTTAATTAATGGCGTCGCGATATTTATTATGTACGAATTTTGCCAATGTCAAGTGAAAATGTAACTTAAAGCTCAGACCAATAGAATCATTGGTTTGAGAACTAAAGTAATAAAAATTGTACGGTTGATTAGAGTTAAAAATGGAGTCTCTCAACACGTGTTTTTACAATAAGAACTCAGGAGAAAATCACGTTTGAATGTTTGAATGCTATTATTATTTCTGGTATTGAGTGACACTAGTGACAGCATTGTCATGTATTGAAAGTAGTTTTCGCTTGAGATTTCGTCGGCGTCAATTTCTGATTTCCCATAGGAACACATTATCCGATATCCAGTAATGTTTCAATCCAGCGATTATTGTGTCACAAATGTCAGATATCAAACTTTCCTATTTTAAATATTTTATTTACAATCTCAAAGGACAGTATTTAAGCCAATATTAGGAGTGAATGTTTTTTATATGATCGATTACCAAATCAGTTCACACCAAAACGCAACGCGATGATGTTTGACGAGGCCAAGTGATTTCGCCGCAACGCGCAATGCCGTGGGGCATTCGAATTCTCTCAATGAAAGGTTTTGTATGATAAATAAAGTTATATTTTGTTTCTCTATTTTAAAAAATGCACTCCGCGTTTAGTTGCAGTATTAGCTGACTCTTAATCACTTAAAAATGGACGAATTTATGATCCATTTGTAAGATACAATTGTAACTTAGTTACCGGGGTAACTAACCTCATATCAAATGTTATTCCTACCCATGGTGCAAAATGCAGTGAAAGAATAAACCCACTAATGCCCTACCTCCCTAAGGCCTAGTGTCCACATAAACCACATGTCATGCGCACGCTATCGTCTATGTCCACGGAGCAGCAATGTGCCGTAACGCCCATCGTCATAAATTGGTCAAATGATGCGCGCGAATAAGTCATGCATGACTCTTAAGGACTAAAAGATTTAAATTTTAAACAATTTAAAGTCAGCCGACGCGGCAACTGAGATAGGTTTCTAGCAACTTTTCATATTTTTCTCGTTAATGTTACTTTAAATAATACTGTGATAATCTTTCATTACGTCCTGGCCCTGACCAAACATTGAACGTTAAATTCAACGCGCTGTCCGTAAACAATAACAATAAATTTTTCGCTCAAAATAAAATATTCACGGGTCCACTCAAATGGATATTAGCTATATTGGATTACGATTCCATTAACCCGTGGGTCATTCCGCGTTCGTTTGGCCCGAACTGACCAACATTCACGACTTTATACCGAGCGATGTTTATTATGAAAACATTTTAAGCTCTTTCAGGCTAAATTACAGTAGGTGTACAGACGTAAGGGTATGGTTTTTAATAAACACGTTTTTGTTGGTGATTGGATACGAAATGATATTCCAATTTATGATTTCACTTTCACCTGTTTTTCTAATCTCGGGAATTACTAATTCAAATTGAATATTTACTTTTGTGTTGAATAGTCTATTTATTGAGGAAGACCATAGGCTAGATAATTACTGACATTAACGCAAGCAAAGCCGCGGGCAACCGCTAGTTAAAATATAATATTGACATTCAAAATGTAATAAAATTTTAACTATCTGGTACCTATCCTAAAAGACGGGATACAAGAATTTAAAAATGATTTTTATTTAAAATAAATAGACACGAAACATAAAAATAGCAAAATGTTCTAAGTAAATGGAATAATTGAGCTGAGCTCAGAGCGATCTCTTTCAGGAACGCCGGCATGAATGGACTAAACAAATTCATTCACAAATTCACAAGAAGTTGACAACATACCTACAAATATGATATGAATCACAGAACAGATAAAAGAGGTTAGAAGTCGTATCAAGCGATGTTAAGTCGCCACACGCGACATAATATTTTTTCAATTTAACAGTATATTTGTACTTACCGGTGAAAAGAAATGTCTCCATTAGTAGTATTGTGTCTATGCGTTTTAGGTAACCATAGTTACTGAAAATAACAGAGCTGTCTGTAAATCGTTTTACCAATGTCGTGTACCTTTTTATATCCGTATTAAATTCTTATATATTTTATCCCGTGTTTCCCTACTGGACCTTCCACTCACACACTAACCCTCACAAAGGTTATGGGCCCAGATGCGCGTTGTCCAGAGGAACATAGGTAAAATTTCGAAGTGAGAATTTTGTTGGAGAAACTGAATAGTATCGAGGGCCGGCAAGAAAGGTACGTGAATAGAGATGTCGAGTCTGAGTAGCGTACGGATTGAGTTGCTGAGTCGGGATAACTATGATAGTTGGAGAATCCAGGTACAAGCGTTGCTAATAAAGAACGATGTATGGTGTTTTGTGGATGGAAGTCGGACGAGGCCTTCGGATCCTAATGAACGTAAGGATTGGGATCGTTATGATGAGAAGGCAAGAGCAGAGTTGATACTCGCGATCAGTCCGGGCGAGTTGAAGCATACAAGGGGGTGCGCTACCGCGCGTGACCTCTGGCTCAAGCTTGAGTCGATATACGCTTCAAAGGGACCTGCGAAGAAGGCGACTCTATTAAAACAGTTGACACTGAAGCGAATGGACGAGGGTGGCGATATTCGTGTGCACATGGCGGAGTTCTTCGATGCAGTAGACAAGCTAGGAGACATGGGAGTCGATATCAACGGCGATCTATTGTCGATTATGTTGCTTTACAGTCTGCCGCAGAGTTTTGAAAACTTTAGATGCGCGATAGAAACGCGAGATGAGTTGCCGAGCGTCGATGTGCTGAAAATAAAGATCATGGAAGAACATAGCTCCAGAAGGCATATGGATACAGATCATGATGATGGAGCGTTGTTCGTGAAAAATAAGAGACACCAGAAGACAAGAAAGGGTGAAAATGGTGCCGGGAAGAGATGGTAATGACTGAGTTCCGGAGATTATATAAAATAGTACACGATGGACATTAAGAAGAAAACAGGCATAGGCAAGAACGACCTGGAACGGTAAATTACATATAGAGTGTAGATGAAATGATGAAGAGAGCGTGAAGAAGGAGTGTGTTTGTGTAGACAGAGGTGAGTTCGAGTAGTTGTTGGTTGAATTGTATGCTGACAACTAGGGAGCGATATTTCTGATCTGAAATACACGTATTTCACGCGGTATCATTGCTTATGGGATGTACGGCAAATGGGTACGTCTCGTGGTAGAACTGAAGCACGACATGTGTGTAGTTGGGCTTGGGTCGCTCTATTAGTGCTTGTGCTTAGTTTAAAGTGTTTTAGGGGTTACCTAAAAAGGGAGCGTATTGTGTCTATGCGTTTTAGGTAACCATAGTTACTGAAAATAACAGAGCTGTCTGTAAATCGTTTTACCAATGTCGTGTACCTTTTTATATCCGTATTAAATTCTTATATATTTTATCCCGTGTTTCCCTACTGGACCTTCCACTCACACACTAACCCTCACAAATAGTATGAGTCTTACTTTGCTTCCTGCCAGTTAAAATAGCACAATACGGTGCTTTAGGTCTATTTTTTAAATATTTTTCCTCTTCGAAAAGGATCGAATATGAGTGTTTACTCATAACCAGCAGTGCGCGCGCCCCGCCTACTTACGACTTCTAACCTCTTTGATTTGTTATGTGATATGAATAATATACAATACATAATGCTCGTTTTATTTCAGTTCGACATTGCAGCTCTTGGATTTCATTTCGCCTGGTGGTAAGTGTAAGGCAGAATGTGTAACAGGGGTTCATCCGGACTTCAAACACTGAGAGATTGGCTATCTGTTCTCATCACTATCAGAACATAACGATAATGTTAACACTATTGTTCATACGATAGACTTTGATAAAATCGTACTATAATCGAACCCTCCGAATCATAAACCGATGAGAAAATCTATAATCCACAGTGGAGTTTAAAATAATTTTCCCATCGCTTCAAAAGCTTTACAATCTTCAATTATTAATGCAGGTCATACTTTTGAGAACATCACCTATGTGGGGGTGCTCGCGAAGTTAACGTCGAACTTCGTAACAAGATAAGCGCCGCGGAGGCGCAAACTGATTGTAACAGGGCCTGACTCTCCCTCGTACGGTTAGACAAGAAACTGGTTCAACCGTTTACTCACACAGCGCCAATTTCAAAATCGCTAACTGGAGAAATCTTGCGTTTGATTTCAGAACACCTTTGTAAGTGTTATTGGGCCGTGAAAAATTTGGTTGGTGGACTTATTATCAGAGGTCGAAATTGTGTAGAGTTATTTATGTATTTACACTGATTTCATGCGAAAGAATAAAGTGGACATTCCCGAGATTAATTGTAAAGAGCAGAAAAACCTCGTTATTCGTTTAATAATAAACCTATTTACTTTGACATATTTTAAACCACTGCACGCACAAACTGCCAAATTTACATCGACAACGACATCGGATGTGCAAAGATCCAATGTCGGAAGCGAACACTTCAAATCTTAGTGGTACTTTAAATGACAAGGAACAAGGAAAATGATTCTGATGGGCCGTTTGAATAAGCAAACCCTCACGAGTCTAGGTTCTAGCCTAGACTCGTGAGAGTTTGCAAAAGTTTTTTCGTATTTATAAAAAAGGCGCACTATAAGTATGAGAATTTGCTTAAGACTATTAATAATTTGCATTGTGAATTAATGTAAAAAAATACTAATGAAAAATTTATGTTAATTGTGTTTGTTTTGTTTGTCTTGTCTATCTCTGAGGTTTTTATTATTATTGTATTGCCACACGGGATTGTCCATTAGAAAGTCAAATTAATATCAACATTTCGATGCAAGTACATAAATAACTTTACTCAATTCCGACCTCTGCTTATTATGTAGGCGCACATAATGATATTAATAATCATGTTAGCCGAGACACGCCCACTCTTGGACAAAAGGTCTCTCCCAAGGATCTCCAACCCGATCGGTACTGCGCTGCCCGCATCGTGACTTCTCGCAACATATACCAGATCATCGTAACATAGGTTAATCTTATTCTTAATATAATTCGAGATATGTGCAAAAACTATAGCAGTCAATCCCTTAACCTTTTCACGTCTAACCTAAACCAACTTTGATGAAGTTTTATACTTGTATATTAGATGAGACCTCGGAGAAGGATAGACCACTTTTTATCGACTTTGTTACAAGCTAGCGGCGTATTAAAGTTTGCCTTCTGTGCCCACGTTATGTAACATAGACGTCCTGTAGAGTTTATTGGCTTCAAAATGGCACGGGAGAGCGCCATTGTTCTAACACGCATTGAAACCGCGCGCGTTGATAAAACTAATAGAATGATTTTAACACACACAAAGAGAAATAAATACAATTGCAGCGGTTGAAACGTTATAGTGGACGGTCGCAATAGTTTCGTGAAACAAGCCTTTTGTAATATTATGTGTCTTGTGTCGTATACAACACTGCATGACGGTGTGCTGGTCCCACTCATGTATGGTAGTGAAAGTTGGGTATGTGAGAAAAGGTGTGAAAGCAGAATAGATGCGGTTGATTTGAGAGCCTTGAAGAGTATGGCTGGTGTAAAATTGAGTGACATTATACAATGACATGATAAGAGAGTGGTGTGGTTTGAAAGAAGATATAGTGACAAGAAATGAGAAAAGAATACTCAAGGATAGCAAACGGAAGCAAGTGATCTCTGCCTACCGCTATGAGGAAAAGGCGTGACTTTATATATTTGTGTAAAATACCTATACAACTCACAGAGTGATAATGAATTTTACTAACATATTAAGGATTTATGATTTAGGAGGAGGTCTATACCGCTGCGTTCTGTGCAACGATAGCATCGTTCTATGGCCTGACACCAAACCTCCATGGGAATCTTACTTCTGTTATAGGTGGTTTACTCGCTACCGCGCAATTAATCCATGGTGTCATAGTCTACACAGGAATCTTCCTTAGTCGTCATCAAAAAACAAATGTACATTTAAAATACTACTAAAACTACCTAAGCCGATATTTGACAACCCGTGTTTAGTGAAAAGCGATCAATATGTTAAAATTTCAAATCCAGCTATAGGTTAACCTATTTGCTAAAACTTCTATAGTCCAATGGCTTAATAATTCACATATAGCCAAATATTAATATCGCATACACGAAATACCTATCTGAGCGTTAGCATCAGCAGCATCGGCTATTGAAGATAAAAGATAAAATATCGAACAGATCCTTTCAAACTCTCGCCGACTATGAAACGCGGGTTGCAATTTATAAAGATTGAATTGAGATATCTATCCGCACTATTCACGAACGAGTGAGCGCCGCGAGCTCGTGAGCCACGTTGCTCACTCAAATCACAAACGAACACCTCAATAATTAGCCGGTTATTCGCAGCAGTCGAGCATCGTGGCATGAATAAAACATCGTTTACGAAACGCAAGTACCACTGCACACTCCAGTCTTGATAGACCTCCAACCCCCTCTAAGATTCTAAGACGAAGTGAGGAACGAGAAGTGGTATGAGGGGGTCCAAGTTATGCTGGCTCGGATTTATAGGGCATTCGAGTGCGGGCCAAAACAAACAAGCCCAGACCAAACAAACGGTGACGTAGCAAACATCGCCCACTATTAATAGGATTAATTAGAATGTATTTAGCGGAGCGTTATCGTAAAAAGGCTAAATAGAAAGAACGCTTTTATAAAGTTTTTTATTCTTATATTTTCCTATTGGAACCCCGCACGGAAAATAATAAGGATAATCTAATCAATGTTTCTTTTTTGTAAATAAGTAAGGTTTACATCACGTGAATATTATGTTTTACCCATATAGAGGGTTTATCCATGACTAGTTACGGCGCTTGGGACCCGGATGTGGTCAGATACTTACTTTGGTTGTGACATTTTGACCCTTTTATCTAAACCTAAATTTAGTCCGCTTGACTAGCTACCATGATGTCGATACCAACCATTTTACAGATTTATGTTATATATATTTTGCTGTGTTTAAATTATTTGACATATCGATTGATTATATTTTTTGCCTTTTGGAGCAATAAACGTAAAATCTCTTAAATTGCTTTTATCGTGCTTAGGACAGCTAATTAGCGCCTCAAACGCCTACGTTTAATTTAGGAGACGGTTACTTCATAGGAGAAATGATCCACGACACTGGAATTTAGAAATTTTACCTAAGATAGCCAGTTGCTCCATCGTTTGAGGGTTTCGGGTGCACAACGCTTCAACCTTCGCGGCCTTGTCTTAATTTGACATCAGATGTTATGAAGACAAAGCGTATCGACATCTTAAGATACGCATTATTATTATATGTTAATTTGAAGCCTTGTGTCACTGTGACTTAAGAATCTATTATGACTACATCCTCCGAGCAAGTTTTATTGAGGCCTTACATTAAGTACTTAGGTACATCTTTAGATGGGGACTATTTAAAAGTAATAAGATATTCCCAGCTTGGATTGTTTTGATGTCAGATGTCAAGACGTAATTCAAGATGAACTCAAAATACTTAGCACAAACATAACATAAAAAAATAATACCTAATTGGTACAACAGTTAAGATTTCAAAATGAATCTAAAATATAAAATTTCGATTCGAATTTAATCAAATAGATTTTCAAATAAAAAGGAAACTAATGACAGAATTATTTTTCATCATAATACGGTTCTCTCTACCACCTGTCGCGAAATGCTACTGTGGGTATTAGCAAATAGCCATAGAAATTCGTGCCAAGCCACAAAGTGGAATGTAGGCAGCAATCGGCGTTACTTTCAAAGAACATCAACGTATCGAAGTGCCGATTCCACACGTTCACTGATTCTTGAACTTTACGTTGCAAGCGAGGTTGTGCTAATATTTTACTTTATCGATAAAGTTATGCTACATATAGGTGCACTGACTCGCTAGGGTTGGCAACTTCGTATTCTCTTTTACGACTAAAGATCTTATTCATAAAGCTCACTCTTGAGAGTGGAAAGCAAGAAAAAGCAGGATACATACTGCTTCAGTAAGTATAGAAAATATGATCTGTCTCGCTCCCATGTTGTCTTGAGATCACAAATGACTTCAGTGAGGTTTATTAATATACTTTGGGCTCAGTGCAAAATATCACCAATATTGCTATAGACTATATGCTATAGGCATAATTTTAAGGCTGTCCGCCTACTTGAAAAGCATCCTCCTTGGGAATAATGTTGTTGTTGGTTTACTCGCCACCGCGCGACTCACCAACTTTTTGATAAACAGTGAAGTGGATTGTCCATTTAAAATTTTCTCCCAATATTTTCCAATTTCAAAGACGTTCCTTTGGCTGATAACAACCTAAAAGTATATGTAGAGGACAGCGCGCCGCGATCGGTCTACCAGTCACTAACTGCAATACCTCCGTCCGATATACCCTCCCGTTTTTGGAACTCAAGGTTGAATCTTGGAATCGATCGTTAAGACTAGTGATAAGTGCAATAGATATAAAATGTATATAGCCAATGTGTTTTAAAATAAATTAAGTGAACTACCGATGAGACTTTTACTTCCAAAGAAAACAACAAGAACCTTCCTACAACCTAGCTTCACTTCACAACCAAATCGAATACAGTCCACAACAGTTTCCTGGTCCTTCGAGCCGGATTTCAAGAACTAGCACCAGGACACAACAGTTTCCTGGTCCATCGATTGCCGGATTTTAAGAACTTAATTGAAGAAACCCGCGCCAGGACACAACAGTTTCCTGGTTTCATCGCTCACCATATTTAAATGCAAGAAAAAATGGTGAGGACACGCTCTCAAGAACCCGTACCAAAAACCGTATTTACGGATCCTCCGCGTTCTCCGTCGGCAAACGCAAGCCAAGGCGTGGCACGTTCGGGTGGTTTGATCGACGCCACTCTTCGCGACCGACTTGAGGCATCAAGCAACGCACCTGCGGACTACAACAGAGACGCGACTGTCGCCATGGGCGCCGAGGGGGGGGGCTATAGCGCCGAAGCGCTGCACACCTCTGCGCACCTTTCGCGTCTCTCTCGTCCGAGCGAAGCTCTACGCGCTGAGTCACCACGTCACCCGTCACCTTCGAGGTCAAGAGCATCACGAAGATCGACTAGCAGCGCCGTGGCCCGCATACGGAACGCACAATTGGAAGCGGAAGAGCGACTAGCAGACATAAGGAAGAAAGAACTCGCAATTGAAACAAGTCTCATCAGGAAGAGGTTAGCCGTCGACATCGAGAACATTCGAGAAGAAGAAGTCGACGTAGAAGGCTCGTGCGTCGCCGACATCAACGAGCGCATCGATAGCTGGCTGCAACAGAACGTCGAAATTCCCTCCGTGCGACGGGGGGAGAGAATTACTCCGGGACACAAGGCGCCTACAACCGACGACGCCGTCCCTACGCAGGCGCTGCGGACCCCGTTGACCGTACGGGGGGAGCAACCGACATACGCAACCCAGCGGCACCACGAACGGGTGCACTTCGATGAGAACGACGCTCGCCGACCGCGATCACCGACGCCAACACGACGACAGAAGGGGATCGAGCAACTCACAGAAGCGTTCGAGAGGATGTCCCGGGTGCGCCCCGCGCCCCGGCAGGCCACCGAGTTGCCAACATTCTCCGGCGCCGTCAACGAGTGGCTACCCTTCAAAGCGGCGATGATAGAATCCACCGCCACTTACAATTTCGCGCCTACCGAGAACATGGCCCGCCTTCGAAACTGTCTACGAGGGGAAGCTCGCGAAGCAGTCGCCGGTCTCCTGTGTACCGTATCAACCCCCGCACAAGTAATGCGCACACTGGAACAATGCTTCGGTCGACCAGAGTTCATCATAGACAAGGCGATGGAAGACTTGCGCCGCCTGCCGCGCCTGGGGAGCTCCGCCAACGAAATCAACACGTTCGCAGTAAAACTCCAAAACATCGTATGTGTGCTACAAAACATAGATCGCCGTGACTATCTACACTACCCGATGCTGCCGAGGGAGGTACTGGAGAAGCTGAGCCCCTACTTGCGCGCCCGGTGGTGCGACTACGCGAAACAACGCATGCGCAGCAGCGACCCACAACTCGTCTTGCTGTCACAGTTCCTGATGGAGGAAGCGGACCTGGCGCTACAGTTTACGTACTCGTCGCACCCGGTTGCGGCTGCGATACCGAAGACGTCCCGACTAGCAACATCGGCTCCGACGGGCGCCGTGAAGAAGAAGGTCAACATATATACAACTACTACAGACACCGCATTTCCTGTGAAGAAGACGGACGCCACAGCACCGCCGCAAGAAAGAAAATACGTGTGTACGAGCTGCAACGAAGAACATCTGCTGCCAAACTGCAAGAAGTTTCGAGCAGCCAGCGTCGACGAAAGATGGAAGATTGTCAAGGACAACGGCGTGTGCTTCAAGTGTCTGGAGAGCCGCCACCGACGTCAACGCTGCAACAGGGGAGCGTGCGGTCTGAACGAGTGCCGCCGCCCCCACCACCGCCTGCTACACTTCGAAGAAAGAAGAGAAGAGTCCAGGACGCCGGAACACGCCGCTGCCACTGCCGCCGAAGAGAACGTGTCAGTAGCTGTCGCCGCCGCCGAAGACAGAAGCATGGTGCTGCTGAAGGTGGTTCCAGTCACCGTGGGAGGACCGAAGGGGGAAGCGGACACCTACGCGCTACTGGACGAAGGCTCTACCGTGTCGCTGATGGAAGAGGAACTGGCAAGACGACTGGGATTCAAGGGGCCGACGCGACCGCTTCACATCCACGGCGCGACATCCAGCAGCCGAGAAGTCAACAGCCAGCTCATCGAGGCAGAGATCAAGAGCAAGAGAGGCGCCGACAGTCACCGGGTGAAGATGCGCACCATACAGCAACTGGTACTGCACAGTCAAGCAGTACCGGCCACGCTGCTGAGTCATGCGCACCTCCAGGATTTGAACAAAGAAGAAGTCTGCTACGGGAAGGCGAAGCCGCAACTGCTGATAGGCGCCGACAATTGGCACCTCATCGTATCACGGCGAGTGAAGATGGGCCGCAAGAACGAACCGGCCGCTTCTCTCACCGAACTCGGTTGGACAATCCACGGCACCGCACCGCGGTCTCTATATGGCAGAGACTGCGCGTCAATATTGCACATGTTCACACCGAACCACAGCGACGAAGAAAATGAGCGACTGGAAAGATTAGTCGAAGAACACTTCAAGATCGACGCGCTGGGGGTATCACTCGCCGAGAAGGTCGCGGACTCCGAACGACGAGCCGTCGAGATCTTCGAAGCTACCGCCCGACGAGTCGACGGCCGTTTCGAGGTGGGACTACCGTGGCGCCAGGACGATACCGCTACGCCACCGAGCTACAACGCCGCACTCAGGCGATTGCAATCGATCGAAAAGAAGTTCGAACGAGAGCCAGGCTTCGCTTCGCAATACAAACACGAAGTTGAGGCACTGCTAACGAAGGGGTACGCGAAACCATGCGACGGGACCGAAGAGGGCAACAAGAGGCAGTGGTACCTACCGCACTTCACGGTTTTCAATCCAAACAAACCGGGGAAGCTGCGCCTGGTATTCGACGCCGCCGCCAAGTCGCACGGAATCTGCTTGAACGACCTACTGCTCGAGGGGCCGGACCTGCTGCGATCGCTGCAAGGCATCATGTTCCGGTTCCGAGGGCCCAGTAGCAGTCACCGCCGACATCGAGGAAATGTTCCTGCGCGTCGGCATCAGAGAAGAAGACCAGCCAGCCCAAATGTTTCTGTGGAGAGAAGACCGACATCGGCCGCCGCAAAAGTACAAGATGACGGCGATGATTTTCGGCGCCTCCAGCTCACCGTTCCTGGCACACAGCGTTCGAGATCGGAACGCAAAAGACTTCGCGATCACCCATCCCGCTGCGTACAAGTCAGTCACACGCAACCATTACATGGATGACCACGTCGAGTCCTTCAACGACGCCGAGACAGCGATACGCACGATCGACGAGGTGAACTTCGTGCACGCACAAGCAGGGTTCAAGCTGCGCGGGTGGAACTCCAATGCACGCGCAGTCAGAGAACACATCGAAACGGGGCTCCGATCGAACAACCCCACCTGCCTGGCGCCGGCACCAGACAAGACACTCGGCCTGTTGTGGGACGCTAAGCTAGATCAGCTGGCTTTCAACACGACGCTACACAGAGTTCCAGAGGAGGTCATCGGGCGACAGCGCACACCAACAAAGCGCGAAGCCCTATGTGCGGTCATGTCGCTATACGACCCGCTGGGCCTGCTGAGCCACTTCACGATACGAGCCAAGATCACACTGCAGGATCTTTGGAGACACAAACTTGGATGGGACGAGCCCCTGCCTGACGCCGAAGCTGACGACCTCGCATGCTGGTTGCGAACGCTACGAGGCAGCGTCGCGCAATTACGCCTGCCGCGCTGGTACGGAGCCGCCGAACAGAGAGAGCTGCACGTCTTCTGCGATGCAAGCGAGCAAGCCTACGCCGCCGCTGCATACTGGAGGACGCGACGCATCGACGGCACCATCGACGTCACCCTGGCCGCAGCCAAGGCCAAGGTGGCCCCCATCAAAACACAAAGCATACCCCGCCTAGAGCTACAGGCGGCGGTCATAGGAACGCGCCTCGCCGACGCTGTCGTCACCGAGCACGAGTGGGTACCAAATCACACTGTCTACTGGACTGACAGCCGCACGGTGCTACACTGGATACGACGCAACGCACGACGCTACACGCCTTTCGTCGCGCACCGTCTGGGGGAGATAGCCGAACGCACCGAGCCCGAACACTGGCGATGGGTGCCTACCCTGCACAACGTAGCCGACGACGCGACGCGCACATCTAGCAAGCCCATAGCCGCCAACGACAGGTGGTTCGACGGGCCTGCCTTCCTGCTTGGACCAGAGGACACTTGGCCAATAGAAGAGGAAGTCGAAGAAGATGACAGCGAACTCGTAGGGCACACAACAGATAGCCCGGAGCCCTACCTACCGGACGTCGCGCGGTTCTCTTCATACGAACGACTTATAAGAGCGACCGCCTTCGTGCTGGTATTCATCGATGGCTGCCGCAAGCGAGGAAACAAGCTGCAAGTTCACCACCTAGAACGGGCCGAGAAGATGTGGATCCAGAGGGCACAGCGAGACAGCTTCGAAGCGGAAATCCGAAGCCTACAGGACGGGAAGGGAATCACCCGGTCCAGCCCGCTTTACAGGCTGGACCCCACCCTGCGGGACGGCGTGCTGCGCTTGAACGGACGCATACACGTAGCTGACGTACCTCGCGACATGAAGGAGCCTACGATCTTGGACGGCAGGCACCCTTTTACGCGCCTGCTGGTGATGAAGGAACACCGACAAGCACACCACGCCAATCGAGAAACAGTAGTGAACAACCTCCGCCAGCGCTACTGGATTCTACGCCTGCGACCCACAGTCCGCACAATAGCAAGAGAATGCGGGCTGTGCAAATTGAGAAAATCAAGACCACGAACACCTATCTTCGGGGACCTACCTCGAGCCCGAGTAGCTGCCTACTACCGCCCTTTCACGTACTGCGGCGTAGACTACTTCGGGCCGATGATGGTGAAGATCGGACGGCGCCACGAGAAGCGATGGGGCGCCCTCTTCACCTGTATGACAACACGTGCCGTACACATCGAGATAGTGAGCTCGCTATCCACCGACTCTGCCCTGATGGCGCTGCGTCGCATGGCAGCGCGCCGCGGTTGGCCACGCGAAATGATGAGCGACAACGCAACCAACTTCCGGGGTGCTGACAACGAGCTACGCGCCGCCTACGCCGAGTGGGCACCCGCCTTGGAGGACCTTGGCCAGCGACACCGCACAAGTTGGCGGTTCATCCCTCCTGGGGCTCCTAATATTTTTTTCCTTCGCTAGGTGGCGCTCCTTCGCTAGGTGGCGCTCATTGTGTAAACAAAACCTTTACTAGTGCTCTCCGAATAATCACAGTTATCTTATGTTCGAATAAGTTTATAATTTAACTAATAGTGTATATTAGAACCGTATCCCCCAAATATTCAGTGCAATTAATATTTGCGTTGGACGATACCATTCTGTGCTAAAAGAAACAAAAAAACATTGCAGTGCTTACGTGCTATTTTTTTAAGTACATATTGCGAAATAAAGATAAAACTCGAACTTGTGAACGCAAAAGGAGCCACTTTGAGTGCGTGACAGTGCACAAAGTGAACATCGTAAAAGATTTAGTGACTTGTGTTTGTGTATTTTGATCGTAATCAAACTAACTTCTAGAAACATCGATAAGAAATCGATAGAAAACGTCGTTGTACTGATTGTCAATATCTAGTGGTACCATCTGCCGGCGAGTAGCAAAATCACGAATAATAATATTGGCAGACACTTCGAGCGTGCTGTGTGCTTTATTGTGTCACAATCAACCTATTAATTACTGTCGTTTTACCTGGAAACTGCAGAGGGCGCTATTTACAAATTATTAATTGGAATTTATTATTTTTTGGCAAAATGATGCAACATTCTCCAAATAAAAAATACAGCTCAAATCCTGACATTCGTTTAACGACGGAAACAGATTCCCTACCTAATATAACACAAAGAAAACGAAAACAGCCTGATAACGAAGCCGCTGAACTGATTCAAGAATTTTCAGATAAATTATATGGAGCAATCACAGCGTTGAGCACCTCAATAAATAATAAACTGTCTGAAATAAGCAGCAATATCAATGTTATTTCGTTAGATCTCACCTCATTAAAACAAACTACCAGCGATATTAAACAGGAAATGGCTGTACTACGCTCTCAGCAATCTAACACACAGTTGCGGGTGTCTGAGCTAGAACAGGTTCACGCAATAATACAAAAAAATGTTACCGAACTCGAGGCGTCCACACAGTTTCATTCTGATATATGCAATGACATCCAGAAACGTGTTGATCGCATGGAAAATATCACCAAATCTCTTGACAGTACCTCGTCAACCATCACTTCTCTTCAAACGAAAATAGAATCTTTAGAGCAACAGGCTCGCCATTGTAATGTCGAGTTATGCAATGTTCCTGAGAAGCGAGGGGAAAACTTAGTCACTATGATAGAAAAGATGGGAACCTATATCAATCACAAAATCTCATTCAATGATATAACCGCAATTCACAGGGTTCCTCACGCTCAAAAGGATGTTAATAGACCAAAAAATATTATTATCAAGTTTACATCAAGACGTATACGCGACAATATACTAAGCGCTTTCAGACAAAAAGGAAATATCACATCGAGTAATCTGGACATACCAGGCACCCCTAATAAAATATATATGAATGAACATCTCACAATAAATAATAAGAAGTTGTTTCGAGAATGCCGTGAAGCGGCCAAAAAGCATAACTTCCGATTTGTCTGGGCTAAGAATGGAGCTATACTCGTCAGGGAACACGATCACAAAAACTGTCCAGTATTTATTATACGTAATACGCAGGACATCGAATCCAAAATCGCATGCCCCAATCGCCGCACCCTACACAGCCACGATGAATGAAAATGATAACAATTTACTTCACTTATCAAAACGCGGTGCCGTTCTCATAAACATAAACTTAGTGTTAGATACATATTTTATTATTATTTCTCCTATGCTTCAATTTATATTATCAACTGTCATGTATGTCTGTGCTATACACACTTACTTCGTGATTGTGCTAGCTGCAACTGCAACTATCCCATTTTGCTACTACTCAATATCTTTGCCTATAACACATCATTGTCGACATAAACGTAAAGCATACTTGATTAAATTGGTTCTGCAAGATTCTATTAAATTACATAATATCTCACAACTTATACTTTATTGCCCATACCGATGTGCCACTTATAACGGCGTAGACTGCTATCCTGTAAGTACCTACTTTTTAATACCATTGGAAATACGAATATATTATGTATACTTCAAAATTTAATATAAAAAGTTTATCTATTTATTACCAAAACTGTAGGGGTCTCCGCACCAAACTAAGCATGTTATACATGAATATCTTGTCGCATTCTTACGATATTATTGTCCTTACAGAAACCTGGTTGGTACCTGAAATCTGTGATAGCGAATTTATCGATTCGCGTTACGTAAATTATAGATGTGACCGCGACCGCACACTTACTAATAAGAGAGATGGGGGTGGAGTCTTTATTGCAGTCCTGAAGAAGTTACACTCTCAGCAAATAGTCTCAACAACTCATCTGCTCGGTGCAATCGAACATGTTTCCGTTCAAATCTTAGCCTCTAACAATCCTAAACATATTATATGCGCAGTTTACATTCCACCTAAAACTTCGGAAGACATCTACCTTTCATACTTTACTTCACTTCAAAATTTATTAGATTGTTACCCAACAGAGACCTATCATATAATAGGAGATTTTAATTTACCGGATCTTAACTGGACACATAACTACAACAATAATATAGGCTATACATGTTCAGGTGTGTCGTTGATTTGTGAAGAATTTAGAAACTTTATTTCGCTAAATAATGCATCTCAATTTAATAACATTCCTAATAACACTGGCAAAATATTAGATTTAGTAATTTCAAATTTAAACTGCAACATACGCCAATCAGATATGCCTTTAGTTCCGCCTGACTTACCTCACCCCCCGTTGGAGTTACTTTCACTCGATCAAAACAATTATCATACTATGAAGCGTTCCTCTGTCCCTAGATATAATTTCTATAAAGCCAACTATGAGCGTATTAATAATGAATTTAGCAATTTCAACTGGAACGATTTGCTAAGTACCCTAACAGCGGAAGACGCCGTTGCCAAACTCTACGACATTCTGTATAATATCATAAAAAAATATACGCCTTTAGTTACTGCCAAAAACTGTAACTTTCCAACATGGTTTAGTCCGTCATTAATACGCATCTTTAAAAATAAAAAGAAAGCATGGATTAAATGGAAAAAATACAGAAATGTTAGTGATTATGAAATGTTCTCCACTTTAAGAGGTCAATTTAAGTTTGAATGTGATAAGTGTTTCTCAAAATATATGACATCTGTAGAGGATAGCATTAAAACCAATTTAAATTATTTCTGGAAATTCATACACAACCGTAAGAATAAGTCTGGACTACCCTCAAACATGCGGTACAACAACGTCACATATAATAACCCAACTGACATATGTAACACCTTCGCACGGTTTTTTGAACACGTTTATGAACCAAACACACTTGACATAAACAAATGGACACCACCTGACACTCGAGCAGAACGAGACAATTTACTACATAATCTGCACTTTACAGAAATTAATATCAAAAAAGAACTTAAGGCCATGGACCCCTCTAAGGGAGCAGGGCCGGATGGTATACCTTCATTATTTTTGGTTAGGACAGCTGATAGAATATGCAAACCGCTGTATATTATATTTAACAAGTGTATGTTAGAAGGTGTATTCCCTAAACCATGGAAAATAGCCAATATTACTCCTGTACATAAATCTGGTTCCAAACAAGACATAGAAAAGTACAGACCAATATCTATACTATGCGCCATGTCTAAACTGTATGAACGACTCGTCCACAACGAGATTTATCCACTAATTCATAATGTCATAATTGAACAACAGCATGGTTTTGTACAGCGCAGGTCCACTACCACTAATCTAATTATCTATACGACACACCTCTTTGAAAATATGGATATGGGCATACAGACAGACGCAGTGTACACCGATTTTCAAAAAGCCTTCGACAAGGTAGATCACGAAATGTTACTGGCTAAAATTGCCCATAATGGCATTCGAGGAAACCTACTGCGATGGTTCGCATCTTATATAACAAATAGAAGTCAAAGAGTGGTTATTAACGGCTTTCAGTCTGATACTATAAAAATGTCATCTGGTGTGCCCCAAGGTTCCATTCTGGGTCCGTTATTATTCATATTATTTATAAATGACATAAATGATTGTTTTCAACATACACAATTCTTATTATACGCCGATGACTTAAAAATATATCGCACTATAAAATCTCATAGTGATAATTTACTTTTTCAACAGGATCTTGACCGCTTATCCTCTTACTGCTCTCACAATAAACTCCACCTAAATTTAGAAAAGTGCTCTCAAATAACCTTTACAAAAAATAAAAATAAAATAAACTTCAATTATATGCTATGTAATGTAAACCTGACTCAAATTACTGAATTAAAGGATCTAGGCGTTCATCTTGATTCAAAGTTACATTTAGACAAGCACATTGAAAATATATTAAACAAAGCATATCAACTCTTTGGCTTCGTGATGCGAGCCACCAGAGACTTCACAAGGGCAGATACTTACATTCTCCTCTACAAAGCTCTCATTAGATCGCAGCTGGAGTACGCTGTGTCTGTCTGGGATCCCTATTATACTAAGTACATTGATCAAATCGAAAAAATTCAACGCAAATTCTTACGTTCCCTACAATTTAGATGTCACAAAAATCGTTTATGCTACCCTGATCTATTAAAATTATATAATATTCCAACATTAAAATCCCGACGGCTATTTTTACAAGCTGTTACGCTCTTTAAAATTTGCAACGGAGCTTTCGATTGTGTCGAGTTATCAAACCAAATCTATTATTTAGTCCCAAGAACAGTACATCGTCGAATGCTTCGTACTAATAAGTTATTTCATTGTAAAACTTGCAGAACTAATGCTGGCAAAAGATCACCTATGCGTCGGCTTGTAGACATTTATAATAAACACTTCAATGGTATAGACATATTTGCAGTTGCAGCAACTAAATTCAGAAGGTTGGTTTATGTACAGTCTAATTTATAGAACACTATTTTTCTCTTCGTTAGCACATACCACTACAATTTATTTCTATGTTATTATTTTAATGGGTATCGGCAGCTTATTTATCTACACTTTTGCTTACTAGGTGAAATCTTGTGATTTCAATAGATATACAAAATAGTGTATCAAATTTCTACCGTTACTAAGGGAAACTGTCGGTAGTTATGTTGCTGAGGCCCGTCATATATGTAGCATCATCTAGCGACTTTTGTACCTAATTTCTAGATTTTAATCTGTGGATAACGCCGTGGGTTATACATTCATCAATCCTGCTATTAATGTGTATCACATAAGTTAATTCATTAATGTATGACTGTTTGTTATTCCCAAATAAATAAATAAATAAATAATATGGGGGGAGCCTGGGAGCGCCTGGTGCGGTCAGTGAAGGTCGCGCTGACCAGCGTCCTGCACGAAAAGACACCAACCGAAGAAGTGCTGGCAACACTACTGACCGAGGCCGAGCACAGTATCAACGCTCGGCCCCTCACCCACGTTTCCGTCGATCCTCATGATCCGGAGGCGCTGACACCGAACCATTTCCTGTTGGGAACCTCCATGGGCCTACCACACACAGGACCCTGCGACCCAGCCGATCGACGCGTCTGGCGAGCGAGTCAAGCGCTTGCCAACGAATTTTGGCGGAGATGGGTGCGCGAGTACCTTCCTACACTCGTGCCCCGTCAAGCTGCCGCCACACCTGGAGAGAAGCAACTCCAACGAGGCGACTTAGTCGTGATCGCCGACCCCAACCTGCCACGAAACGTATGGCCCCGAGGAGAGGTCATCGAGGTGCACCCAGGCCCCGACGGCCGAGTGCGCTCCGCCGACGTCCGCACACGGAGGGATCCTGCGACGTCCAACTACCAAGCTCGCCGTCCTCCCAGTGAAAGATGGCTGCGACGAGTCTACGCCGGGGGGAGAGCTGTAGAGGACAGCGCGCCGCGATCGGTCTACCAGTCACTAACTGCAATACCTCCGTCCGATATACCCTCCCGTTTTTGGAACTCAAGGTTGAATCTTGGAATCGATCGTTAAGACTAGTGATAAGTGCAATAGATATAAAATGTATATAGCCAATGTGTTTTAAAATAAATTAAGTGAACTACCGATGAGACTTTTACTTCCAAAGAAAACAACAAGAACCTTCCTACAACCTAGCTTCACTTCACAACCAAATCGAATACAGTCCACAACAGTATATAAGAGGAAGGAATTGCGATAATTAAATAATGCTGAATAACAGTATTCAAGAAGAAATACTGAAAATAATGTGCGAAGTCACTTTGATTTCATTTACCTTTGCATATTTGTCCTACTCCGTTATGAATACACTTTTTCAATAAATAACACAACATGGCATAATATGTTCTATTCTATATTAGTTGAATATACTTCACCCAACAATACTAATAATACGCAACAGCGCTAAACCGCAGCAGACACAAGTGCACGCACAAACAGCCCTTTTGACCTGATTTCAAAAACGGAACTTATTTCATTTAGGGTTGCGGTTGGAAACTAATTACAGTTGGGGAATTAAACGAGGCCAAATTTTTAAGACTGTGGTAAACTGCTATACAGTTGTGACTGTGATAACATAACTTATTGCTACTTGCCTCAGAGTCTGTGTGTGTCTCGTGTCGGAGCTGGAAAACTGAGAAGCATCCCCAACAAACGTAAATTGCAATTAAACAACTAATTGTTAGTGACCATTTACAATACGCTTCTGCCGTATTATAAATGTTGGGAAGTTTAAGAAAACCAAGCAGTAATTGCAAATAGCTAACAGGAGACTAAAAGCATTGGGTTTTTGCGGGAAATGCCTACAATGTGTTTCAACTAATGAATTACGATGGAAGCCTATCCTATTAATTACGGGGCCGTGAATATCCTCACGGTGCACTTCGAGCAATAAAGAAGACCGTTGGCGGCCAGGTTGCCACAGTCGATTTTTATTTTGAAGAAGCATTTAGAACAAATCACACTACAAAAGTTTTATATACCTACAAAGAGTTCTTACAATAAAACACACACCATCAACTGAATATTAATCCCCCACTACTGATCACACGCTTCCTAGAAGATTAAAATTGTAAATTTAAAATCACAACACCAACCAACATGCTTGCCCAATTAGGATTGACAGAAAGAAACGGGTATAGTCTACTGAAGGAGATTCTGTAGTCCCCGTGCAGGCCATTGCACCAAGGGATCACACGCGCGGTGGCGAGTAAACCACCTACAACAGGATTTTTAACAAAGATTAGGGTTAGGCAGGCGGCTGGACATAATACTATGCCATGACCCATGGCAATACCTATGGTGAGATATTTCACCGACGCCAAGTAAATAAAGAGACTAGGGTAGGAAGGATTCCTGGTGAAAGCGAAAGCTTCGCGATTCCGGGTCACTGTCGTAGTGTGCGTTGGCAGGATGCTCGGAGAGGTTGTTTAGTGGGTATTGGGGGAACGCCTTTACCTCTAGAGTCCCATCAAATCCCTGCAGTTGCATCGTACCGTGCAGGGATGATGCGTAAATGCATTTGACCTCTTCGTAAAAATAGGGTAAAAAGAAGGAGGGTTTAAATAACTGTATGGTTATATATTACACCGATCCCAAGAAATTAGGATCAGGATAGAAAGAAACAGCTCAAACAACCTACACCTTCGAAGAGTACATTACACGTCTCAATAATACAAGACTAAGTAATCATCCATGCGTATAGGAGAATATGTATCGCTCGAGTAATTCGAATGCATCGCCCGCCAGCCCTCGATGCTCGCACAGGCAGCTCAATACAAACACCCGAGCAGTGGATACGAGTCATTATCTACAACTTCCTTTATCGGTTAATTTCTACTAGTACTGTGTACGTAACTTCGTCTATAAAATCATACGACTAATACTTGGTACTTGGAATACTAAGTGGGTTATTCCATTATGTGATTACATTATGCAAATTCAAACTATTAGGACAGTAAATATAAACAAGAGTCCTTGCAGTTTATTCTCAGTTGCAGATATTTCTCCAATCCGCATTTGGCCAGCATGGCTTACTAAATTTCTGAATAAATAATTACCGACGCTTCGAATTAAACTTAATTAGCCTAATTAAGTTTAATTCAAAGCGTTGGTAACCGAGCGCGCAGGCAGGTGGACTCGGTTTCTATGTGAACGGAGATCGATGATCGATGTTTCTATGTGAACTCCTTTGTGGGAGACTTTCAAGGGAGTAGTAGAAGAATTATTATTAGTCTTTATTCTGAATTATATTTGTGCTTCACATAGTTATGTCGCGACAGAAGGTAACAAATGAAAATGAGGGGCACTGGACAAAAACAAAACACAAGTTTCTTAGATTAAAACACGTAACTAGATGTTGCGTTAAAAACTCTATATGTATAGGACACGTGAGTAGCGCCCCTAGCGGAAAGAAACCCAAATAATGTTTCCCATGCAAATGGAGCTCTTAACGCAACTAAAAAGTTACGTTTTTAATACTAAGAAAGTAACACTACGGTTACTGAGCTTTTTTTCCTGGTCCTGAGCACTAAGATGTCTCTATTACCAACGAGAACAAAGAAATGTGGCAAAGCATTTCTATGCAAGTACACTCAAGAAATGGAATTATCTGCTACCCGTTAGATCCCTATTTCAAATGCGAACCCATTTAATGTGAGCCGATTAAATTTATAAGATTAGCATAAGTTAGTTTTTTGTAAACCTAAAAACAGGTTATTTAACAATTTTATTTGTATAGGACGCGACCCAGCCATAATGAAAAAAAAAAGGTTTGCAAAGTTTACACTCCGCACACGTAGTTGGAGCCTATTTCAGCTTTCCCCGGGAGTTAATTTACATTCAACGAAAGCAATTTCATGGGCGAATATTTATTTATTCATTAATATATTTCAAAAAGTTTTTTTTTTTTCATTTAATTTTGTACTCAATATTAATGCTCGATTTCAGAACGCGGCTCTCATAATAAGTATGCAATATTCATTTCAATTTCAAAAGGCCTGTATTGAATTTTATTACAGAACGCCAACGGTACACCCGTTGGCATTATTAACACTTGCATCAAAAATATTATGTTTGATGACACCACAATTTAAACATTAAGGGAATTGATTTAGAAAACACCCCACGCGCGCGGCTAGGGCGCCGTAAAGATAAAATGCATGACATAATCAGTAATTCATCAGTCTCTGCATTTCCAATTCATATGTACGTTTAATCGACGCTTTTACGGTGAAGGAAAACATCGTGAGGAAACCTGCACACATCTATGAAGAAATTCTTAGGTTTTGTGTGAAGTCGACCAACCCGCACTTGGCCAGCGTGGTTGACTAAGGCCTAATCGCCCCTAATGTGGGGTAGGCTCGAGCCCCTCGGTGAGGACATTATATGAGCTGTTGATGCGATGTGTCATGATGTGACAGATCAAACAGATGAAATACTGATCGTGTAACCTCCCTCTACCAGGATATGTAGGGATTGAAGGCAATGAAAATGCTGACAAACTAGTAAGGAAAGGATCCGCTCAAAACCTGTTGTAGGATTATCTAGAAGTACCATAAAAATGGCACTAAAGGATTATTGTCAAAATAAATTTTTAGGATCCTCACACATAGGCTACCTTAAAATAATGGGAAGAATATGCAGGACCCAAATCCGCTGCCTCATGGGTGCTTTCACTGGCCATTTTGCCACTAAAAGACACCTGTGTACAATAGGCAAAGCTGATGACCCCATCTGTAGAATGTGTGGTGAAGATGAAGATAGCATGGAGCACATACTATGTGACTGCGATGCACTAGCCAATAGGCGACTAAAGGTCTTCTTATTTAAATAGACTCAATTACTAAGGTCTTTGAAATCGTCATAACGGGGAGTATATATGAGAAAAAAAAATTATACCAGTAAAAGTGATAACTTTAAGTGGTTGTTAACCGGGTATTTGTAAGTTATCCCAGTTTTAAAATTATAATTTCGTAAGTAATAAATTAATTATTTTAAAATTAAAACTACCACCAATATGCATATTTTCAATTAGCCCTATGACCGCATGGAATGGTAGATGATTTTTATGCCTCTTTAAGAACCTACATTCAACTTTCATAGTCTATGCACATCGTTGACGATCAGAAAAACTCAGTTATTTAATGCAATAATCTAAGTACAGGACTATGCGCATTTGGCACTATATCTCACCTTTTTTTACACTGCCATAGTTTTTTTTTCTAGTAGAGCCCATTAAATTACTTAGGTCACAACCACAAGTCCCAGGCGCTACTGGTCGCTCGATTACAGACTTGAAAACGTTACCCAAGTACAAATTTAAAAAATAAGAGAATGGATATTCTATCTAGCTAAACTAAAGAAAATTATTATAAAAACTATTTTACATTTAAAATGTTAAGTCTCATTATAAAGTCTATTTCAAATTTACATATAAAAGAAAACAATAGAGGTCCCTAAAAGCTGGAACAGTGGTTCTAATAATGAAAAGCTTATGATCTCGTGATTATAATGTAAATAGAATTAATAAAACTCTCTGGACTTGTTAAGAATAACGAACTCTATTATTTTTCATATTGTAATCTATTGAAGGGAATATAAAGTGTATTTTTAAAACGCCAGTTAGACAACACCGTATTCGTATTCATAAAACGAATGAAAATCAGGATAATATCTGATATAAAAGACATTCGAAAGGTACTTTTCGTTTAGGCGTAGAATGTCCAATTCGAAAAATGTTCAACGGTCGCAAAATGACCAGTTCGCAGAATGTCCATTTCGCAGAATGTCCAGTTCGCAAACTGTCTAGTTCCCAAAATGTCCATTTCGCAAAATGTCCAATATTCATCGTAACGTGATTAATTTACTAATCACCTTCTTGTGTTTCTGTGATGCATATTAATGTGAGAAACGCCCTAAAGTCGCTTCTGGCACTCGCCGGCCGCTGCTGCGGTACGCTCGATTCGCTCGCTCGGTTCGTGCGCTGTGTTTATGTCCATCTAACCCGCTCGTCGCTTCGCTCCTAGCTAACCTAAGTTACACTGTCACTAAAAGGGAAAATCTCGTTACGATTAATATTGGACATTTTGCGAACTGAACATTCTGCGAATTGGACCTTCTGCGAACTGGACATTTTGCGATCGTTGGACATTTTGCGAATTGGACATCCTGCGCCTAAACAGAAAAAAATATTCAAAGGGTACTTTTAATAATAGTAAAGTAATACCAGAGATAAGAATCACGCTTTGCCGACTGTAGAGGCGAGTAATTATAATGATTAAATGAATAATTACCAAATGTATTCATTGTCCATTAATAAATTTTGTGATTATACATTTTACATTCATTCATTTATACATTCTATTAGTATGTATTCTCTTCGATTGACTCGCTTTTAAATTAAAATATTTAAATCTCAAGGACATAGATTATTACACGTGATATAATTATATGTCCACATGTATATTTGACGCCGTCGTGGTGGAGTGGTCAGTATAGCTGCCTACACATCAAGCGGTCCGGGTTCGAGTCCTGGTAGCGGCAAATATTTGTGTGATGAACACGAGTATTTGTTGACGAGTCATGGTTGTTTATATATTTATTTAAGTTTATTCATAAAAATATCTAATATATTATGTATATAAAAAAAATGTCCGTTATCTAGTATCCATAACACAAGTTCTTAATGATACTTACTTTGGGCTAGATAATTGGTGTGAGCGTGGAAATATATTATTATTATTATTATTATTATTATTATATTACATACTATAATGTGTTTGTATGTTTCAATTATTGTTTTGAGTAATAGACCTCGCCTAAATCGTGACTACGGTTATTTTCGCATCTTTCCCTACTAACGGTAAAGAAAGCTGAAAAGCTTTCCTTGTATCGCTACGATTGTGCTACGAAACGCTACGAATGTTACGATAATTGAAATTTAGAAACATTTTCGGAAAAATGCGAAGTAATTTATTATTCTAAAGCGATTAGAAAAAAACTATCTTTATACGAAATTTTGCTCATGTTTATCAATATTTCGTTGAGATATTTAAATACTTACAGAGGTCAAGAAGCGTTATAATTTTTTCCAGCCGTCTAGACATAACGATTTTATACAGTCCATAATAATTTTTTTGTCTGATTTGCGGTGACATTACTTTAAAATTATATGTTGTATTTTTTTAAATAGGTACTTCAATAGCAAAATTTTTGTTTTATCTTCTGGATACAATAGACTTTACCAACAAGTTTATTGACACTATATCTTTAATGTACTTATAATATTTATGTATGTATAATCTTTCACAAAATTATTATCAAATAAATCGTCTAATATAATAATAGTTATAATACTAAAGCCAAATGTCACTTACTTTCTATTCTATGTTATTTGGTTGGCAGAAAACCCAATAGTCGTTTGCAAAACTGAGGTGACACTGCACCCTAGTCCCCTCGACTTTTTGAGCAGATTTTATTCACCGCAGGAATAGAAAACTTAATCAAAAATTTGCATAAAAACTTCATGCTGGGCTCTGTTTATAATATGTACTTACGTAGCATGAATAGCTGGAGCCGTGTACTAGTTCCGAGCGCATCTTGAACGAGCCCTTGCGGGACTCGAGTGGAGTCCTCAACACAATAGGCCTCCCCAGTGCACTCCACTGCCGACCCTATATTAGCATCGATGGCCTCAGAGTACAGATGACATATTTACAAAAGATAGACCAATCACAATCACATCTCGTTATTACATCGGGATTAAGATCGGGATTGCGGGGAATTACGTGCCATATTACATAGTTACTTATTGGATAGTTTGCTACAATACTGAGCTAAAATATTCTTTATTGTTTAAATATAAACTATGATTATATGATTTGTCACAAACTTGAGGCATATAAAATGGCATTAGTAAAACAGTGTTCTGGCTATTTTGTGATCAAAATAAAACTCAATTTATAATTAAAAAAAAGTTTTCTCTAATTTTCTTACACAGTAAAGAACAGAAAGGTAGATTTTAGTCTTCCGTGGAGAGACAAAATAATACGTACTTAAGTTGCGTTTGCATTTTTGCACGACAGCGTACTGCAATTTGTTCTTTTCAAAAATTTATTTAGTATTTACATGTCGCCTAGCAACCGTTTACGTAGAGACGTCGTCAGTGTGTTATATAATGCGTTTTTTTATTCAAACTTTGGTATTTACAAGCAACCGCAGACTAACAACACGCTTGTGCGTTGTAATGTAATATTCGCATAGCCTACAACCTCCTTGACATTCATTTGAAACATCCACTTAACTTTTTATAATGGCCAACATCAATTGCGACTCGAATAACGTCTCAACATAATTCAAACAAAAAAAAAAGTAAAATAACATTTCCTGTATAAAGACATTGGCGTTCTTAGAAATTGACCACTTAATTACTAATATATTATTTTTGTGGCTTCGCTGTCATGCAATAGGTATGTTATGAGCGTAGGATGATTCAATATTTAAATTGAGATAGGAAAAATTAAGAGAGAATGAGGAAAATAATCTTAGAAATACACTTTACAAGTCTTAATTATATTCATATCTAAATCTTAATTATTCTTGTTCATATCATAACGCACATCAGAATAAAATAAAATACGGATCGAACCCAATCGCATGGTAATATGTAATTTTTTATTAATTTTATAGATTTATCATACCGACGAGGAGTTGTAATCACTAAATAATATATCTACATCTTATTAAAATTGAAAGTCATACTATGTTTTAATGTTTCTACTATGGTTTTACCTCGAAGAATATTAACATTCTCTTCTTATATATTTATGGCGATTTCTTTATTTTTCATGAAATTGTCCGCAGTAAAATTCATAGTTCTTTTAAAAACATACGAAAAACATCAATCAAAAATATAAAATCCATAAACAAAAGGTAAAATCCGACACACAAATATCACTAGGTTTTCGTAGAGTAGATTTTTCTAAAGTAAAGTTTGATATTCCGCGCTAGGTTTCTTTCATCTATTATTACCTGCCTAGAAAACAATTCATATTAATTGCGCCTATATTTCATACAGTCCATTTACTCACAGCCCACACTGAGCGACCATGGATGTGGGCTATGGGTAAAATGGACTGTAAGAAATATAGGCGCAATTTATATGAAATCCATAAACAAAAGGTGTGCTATCCGGCACAATTTGACTGTGTTGTTGTTTTACGACGTGTTACTTCACTTGAATGAGAGATTCAAGGAGTTAAAAGCATTATCTTTCTTTTACACTACTTTTGTAGTTATATTGTCGTGTTATGAGTTAGGTAGCGACCATAGGACGTCCTCAAAGAGCTCCTTTTTGATGGAGCATGTTAGTAGATACCCATTTTTTGATACCCGTATTTTCTTTATGTATCTTTACAGCCGTCAGTTCCTTACATTACCATCGTTATGACCGAGCACTTACGGGAGTCCGTCGGTCGGTAACATTAATAATAACTCATTGGATTATGTTAATAATTTATCTAATATTTGAGACACAATTTTTAAATGATACTTGATTGAAGTAGCTAACTAGTGGACCGTGTTTAATATTCGATTTGCTTAACATTATTTATTCATGGAATAATTTTATTTTTGCGTTTACAAACGCGTAAATATAATACTAGAAAAATGCACTGAAAAAAATCGACTTGCCTCAGGCGGGACTCGTATTATATTTACGCGTTTGTAAACGCAAAAATAAAATTATTCCATAATGTAAGGTAGTTTCATCTTAGCTGGGCGTCAAATATTTGCAAAAATATTTCGTTCGGGTCTTGGAAGTGCAAATTTTAAAGATTTGATGAAACGATGTTTACCATAAAAACATAAGCACCATGCAAGCACTGACAAATTTCGACAGCGAAAAGCAGTGCCTCGGTGGCGAAATTGGTCAACGCGTCCACCCGGATTGTGGAAGGTGCGGGTTGGAGTCCCGCCTGAGGCAAGTCGATTTTTTTCAGTGCATTTTTCTAGTATTATTTATTCATTTATTTATTTGCATGGAAGAGTTGTTTTTTACACGATGCAAATAGCATCCATAGATTTGACTTTATGCTCGTCTTAGAAACTTAGAAAAATTAGGCTGTGACGTAAAAAAGCCCAGTGTACAGCGTTATTGCTCAACATAGGTTAGCGTTGTACAATCAGCAGCAAAAGTAGATGGTAAATTTTTTAAATTAATGCATTCTAATAAAGCTTTGCAGAATAAATACCTCAATGGCGTACCACACCAATGCTTATATACTTGCATCAATAAGGTGTAAATTTATTACTTCAAAAATTCTGCAATGAGTTCTCACGATGCATTTATGAACTCTGTTTTTAATCATCTACTTCAGCTGTACCCCGACCCCTGGATACCCGAACTGCTGAGATGATATTGCGTCTAAAATCTGTCCTGGTTATTGGCTATTGTGTTAGATCAGCCATACTTAACCTATTTTTCCACTGGGCCACATAGTCACTGCTGCACACCTAGCGGGCCGCATTAATCTAGCCTACATAATTTAGCATAACAATCATATTAAACTACAATAAAAGCAACCATTTTACCACCATTGTCTAGAGGCTTAGCCCGTGTGCCCGTGTGCTCGCCACCTTTCACTATACGTAGATTCGCCTCTGCCGTTATCCGTGAAATAACTACTGCTAATTTAAAAATACCGTATTAGACTTCGGACCACGCATAAAGGGCTATTGGGCCTAAGGTTGAGTATAGCTGTGTTAGATTGTTTACTGAAGGATAGTTACCACAGATTTAATAATACAAGGAAGTCGGCCAAGCCGGCGTTTAACTTGTGACAAAGTGTATGCCCAGTGGGCATACATTGCCGCCAGTTCGCCGTCCGCGTCACTCGGGCTTCCTATAAACTCAGCGATTTGAACGATCTCATTTGCGGCTGTGCTTAACTTTCATTGCTTCGCAGTCCTTAAGACGCGCGCAATGAATAGTGTATATTACGGCATGCTCAAATAGAACCATGTCATTTAGTACGGCCGGTGATCGCGACACTCGGTCTTCCTATGAACTCGGCGATTCAACCGATCCCCTTAGATTGATATATCTGTGATAGTTACTTTTTGGGTTTGGTGTCCCTTTTATGTAGGCGACAGGCTGGCAATCTGTCACTATTTGGAGGCACTCAACCCCTCATGGTATTACGAGCGTGATCGTATGTATGTACTGTACGTATTTCTGCTGTTGACTGTACGTGAGCGTTGTCGAGGCAACCACTCGGCTAAGTCAAGGGGGCTCTTTCAGTTCCGTCGTCACTCGCTGCTGCGCCGTAAGCCCGAACAGACACGAGGCCCTTTCAAGTGCGCAGATGAGTATCGTGAATACACGAGAACGTTTGCTGAAGGGTAATCGAACATGCTAATTGTATCTCGATTCGATACTTCGGGAACATGTGTGTAGGGGTTGTTTTACTTTGAGTATAGCTTTCAAAGTCCTTACCAAAAATTTTACGTTGAAGTTGTCTTAGATTAATTAAACTTAAACTTTTTTAATTTGGTTGTGAGTTGAGAGTGGCGTTGAGATTACTTAACTGGTTGATTTATTTATATATAGTGGTCGTACGAAGCAAAAATTAACGAAATTAAGTGGAATTATTTAATATTAAAGCTACGCCCGTTTAGTGAAACTGTATTCTACTGAAAGAATTTTAGTTCCCGAAAACGGAAAATTCAGTACAGTACTTTTTAAACCTATTCATTACAAACATACAACTCTTAAGTACAGTATAAAATGTTGTGTTCGCCTGTAATTTGGTTGCATGCTAGACTAAGAATTGTATTATTCGTATGTAAACATGTAATCTGTTGGTGTAGCAAATTTTATATTAAAAAAAAACTGTTGTTATAATATTAGTGTACATATTTATAAACCTACAAATTGCGGCAAACAATCATACATTCGGCAGATGATTTACTATAACCGTAGACTATAGACGTTTGTATCCACAGAAACGCAAAACTCTTGAAACCATATTCACCAACAGAATGACAATCACTACATAGTATAAAACAAAGTCGCTTCCGCCGTCTGTCTGTCCCTATGTATGCTTAGATCTTTAAAACTACGCAACGGATTTTGATGCGTTTTTTTTAATAGATAGAGTGATTCTTAAAGAAGGTTTATATGTATAATACATGCATATTTACATAAGCAATGCACCTGTGGGAAGCCGGGGCGGGTCGCTGGTATTACATAAAATTTACTTGACTGCGATCTTCCAGTCATCATCATAACCTTTATAATTTTTTGCCTTTATAATTCGACCTACTGCTGGGACATAAAGCCTCTCCTTGACATCGAAGGAGGTTTAGGCAGTAGTCCACCACGCTTGCCCAATGCGGATTGGTGGACGGAGTATAAGGTGATCATACCCCTTTGCTGGTCCATTAGTCGCCTTCTACGATACCCATTGGAGGATATGGGGTGATGCTATTCTACTCCGCCGGCATCACACGACTATTATCTTTCAGTAAGCAGAATTAATTAACTCGCTCTAATCTCAAGCAGCTAATTCACCTTTTTTCGTCTCTACCCTGCTCCCAATTTTCGTGGGGTCGGTGCAGTACCTACCTATGTTTTGCTTTCGCCATACTGCTATAAGAATTTACATTTCTTTTTACGGTCGTGTGCCTGACACCAACGCTGCTTGGGAACGACTGCCACCTTTCGATATCAGCCGGGACCACCAGCGTGAAGCACAGCGATCAAGCATTCAAATACCGTACCAAACACACGCCAATAAGGTCCCTAATTGAACAAATTCAACTCCGAAATACCGCGTACGATGAGGGCCGTTAAATTTGTTCAATTAATGACCTTATTGCCGTAGGTTTAGTACGGTATTTGAATGATGTCCGCGCCGTGTCCTTCCCCGACGCCAGATTGGTGTGCTTCGCAGCAGGAAGTAAAGTCGAGTTAAAACAATTTTTCGGTCACACGGTTAGCTTTTGTGATCGCGCAGAACGCTAATTCGCATTCACTCATCCCTATTAGTATAAATCCAATTAAACTCTCTCTTTCCCTCTCTCAATATATCTGCCTAGAGTATTTTTTGCTTAATAAAAAACTAAACAATACATAGTATATTTAACGAAAAACTATTTAGCGAAACGTAAACTGCTTTAGTACACTCTAAGGAATGGGGGTCATTGTCTGCTGTGTTTCGCGAACATTAGTTGCCTTCAAGGCTAGATTGAATAGGAATAAGTAAGCATGTTACATTGTAGCCACCATCTTCACTCAAGATCAAGTAATGGAGGAGATAATAAAATAGCTTATTGATAAAATATGAATGAAAAAGCTCTTGAAATCAAACCTACGTTTGACAAAAGTGATTTGCAAAATCCCTGCAAACCAAACCCCAAAATTAACTAGAGAAATTTCTAAGTGTAAAATACACACAAATTATGATCATCAGTTAAGACTAACTCCGAGTATCTAATTTTAAAACCAACCGAGGTTACCAAACGCCGCGCGCTAAGATCATTAGGCTAACCATATTTTATTTGCTAAGTAACTTAGCGGTTAAAGTTGAGCCAACGCCGTTTAATTCGTAGCTGTATTTCAATCAAACTTGTTACAACTCCGAAATGTTGTTTGTCAAAATATTTTATTTGGTTTAAATGGATATGTTTACTTTAATTCGAATATTCTATCTTTAATTTTGATACGTTTAAAGATTTTTCCTTTTCTTTTCATTGAAATGGAAGTAAGCTATTGTCCGTCTGATGGTACGAATTACTATCCGTAGCCCATTTTAAGCATATGAAAAAAGGAGCTCAGTGTTAATACCATGGGGTTGCGCGGCAGCGGTTTCGAATACATTGGTGTCTTTGTATCATAACTATACAGAATGCGATGTTTGAAACGAGTAATGCTACTGTTGCCCGCATCTTTATACACAAACAATACTTTTCTGAGTCAGCTCGCATTTTCTTCTTCCACCAGGTTTTAGCAAGTTATAGCTCAATATTTTTTTTATATTACGCGATGGCAAACAAGCTTGCGACCCACCTGGTGTTAAGTAGTTACCATCGCCTATAACCATTTGCAATATTAAGGGTAAATTACTTAACACTGCAAATGCGTTGCCATCCTGGAGACTAAGATGGTATGCCTTCCATGCCCAGTAATTACATTGGCTTACCTTTCCCTTCAATACATATATAACTTATATTCTCCGCAAGAACACTGTGTGTAAAATTTGTTTTCTCATCTCATTATAGTTAAGTACTTTCATGGGCAATACAGCTCCTGATCTCGTCAGAACCAAGTCATTTTGCCTGTATATCACTAACAGTCAACTATTCCATGTCTCTTCAACGCAACAAAATAAAATAAAACTTACATAAAAAGTGTTAAAGTTTTTATTATATATGAAACTTCAAAAAGTACTTTCATTATAAGGATAAAAGGCTATGATATATCTGTGTATCAAACATCATCCAAATCTATTAAACTGTTTTCGATTGATTGACGGACAAACAACAAAACATCTAATTTGACATTTTTATTGTTAGTAGAAAAACACTGACTGTATATTAGTGTATATTCTATATCTGTTCGTTCTATTTAAGTCAACTATAACAGCCGTTACGTAAACTCACAATTCATTACATGTAATTAATTAGATTCTGGGTAACATAAAAATAACCGAAAATAACTCGAAACACAATTTGTTTGAACAAAAAATAAACGTAGCGCTTTATTAATTTAATCATAAACCTTTTTAAGCTGGATTGCAAAACAAATAATGTAGAATAAACACCATTTCCAGAATTACCATCCCCAAATACGTGACCCTGATACAAACTGCGTCTATTACATATTTTGCTAACGGCGCCTACTCCGCTTGTTTTAAAAGGAAACTTGTTTTAGAGCTAAACAAAAATGTACGAGGTAAAAGGTAATGACTAAAAATACACTTAGAGGTGAAGAAGTATCTTTTCTCCCATAAAATGATTTTGATATTTATATTTTCTAAGAAATTGTTGGTAAATCCAATTTCTGGAATAATAATGATGAAAGAATGAAATACAAACCAGAAAGTAAATCATCGAAATCATGATTACAATGGTTGATTTTCTCTAGTTCTAGAACATCAAGTCAACCATTTTTATTCTTATTCCATTATTACTCTTATGGCATTAGTACCAAGCCACAATCAACATTTTTATAGCAACGAACTTAGTAAATTTATATCCTATCTTCAGTTTAGATTTAATATCCTTGAGGTAAAATGCAGAAATGGGGTCCCGTGTA
Organism: Elophila nymphaeata; assembly: GCA_955850985.1. Lineage (NCBI taxonomy): Eukaryota > Metazoa > Arthropoda > Insecta > Lepidoptera > Crambidae > Elophila > Elophila nymphaeata. Next base: position 6,120,189 of record OY039081.1, read on the forward strand.
ATAGCGGCCGTAAAGAGTCCCAAAAATACTCATGGATGACTTAAAAGGGACTAGATAATTTTGTCACACATTGTGGTGATGTTTAAATACTGATCGTTGAAGAACCCAGAGTAATGCAAGAAGACGCAAGTCTTATATAACAACACATAACACCAATGATAGATATTACGAATGGAATAGTTTTTAGCATAGCTTCCCAGAACAAAAATCTTTCGTAAAATTATTCGATCAATCGAAGTGTCACACGTCTGTCAACAGGTAATTCTGATTCACATCATATTGTGAATAGACTTAACATTTCAAATGTAAATCGCAACATTCACGTGCCTCTCGCAAACATAACTTTCGTTTTGACAGTAAACTTACCTGCTCCATGTATTCTTTACCGTAGCGACTTTGTTCCCAACTTTTTCATACAACAAACAGTACGCCCGTGGAATATTTTACCGCTCCATATTCAGCCAGCATTAGTAAAATCACATTCAAACATTTGTTTCTCGAATTTATTTACGTGTTCAAAGTGTATTTCTTATTTCCGCGATCTGTGAGACTAATGGTTTTTAGAAATTTGGCTAAGATGATCGCTTACATTCAGATATAATATATAGATACTGATTTACAAATACTAAAACTCAAATTACTTTTACAATTGAAAATGTAAAACAAGTGAATAACAATAAAAACTGAAGTCGCTATATTTGGGCTCAGACCAATATGGTCTGAGTATTTAGGTAAGCAATTTCATTGGTTAGTAAAGTAATAATTACATTATATTTTAATTCTTTTGACGACAAAAAACAACTTTATTGTATCCTATTTCTATCTAATTTCAAAGTTAGCAATAAGGCAAATAATAAAATACTGCTTTATAAAGGTTTGAGCTATTTTTTTTTATTCTAACCCATAGGCATGGACACTAAACAAAAGAGACAGACGTAGATTAGTTACTATGAACATATTTTATTTTTATAACCAATTTTAAAAAAGATAATTACCACAATAACCTTTTCCGATTGCGTGTCCAAGTTTTTTTTTGTCGGTGACATTACATCACCTTAACAAATTTACAAGCTATGGTAGCTACCATCTATATATGATCTTAAATACGATTACAATAAAGATTAAAATCAAAATATTAGATGGCTAGTAAAAGTAAAAGATTATAAGTAAGATAATGGTCATCCAACATTTTCTCCTATATACCAAAGGGCAAGTAATAAACAGAACCATAAGAATTTCGAAGTCTCGGTCCAAAAATACGAGAGGCACGTGACCTCGCAAATTGCTCCGATTATGCCCTAATACCTGCGCCTCCCCCAATTTGTCTCAGAGGCGATACCCTGTGAAACGAAAATAGAATTAGACAAAGGGGTATTTAATATCCTGACGAAGATGAATTTAAGGTATTCATTGATTTAGAAAAGGGGTATTGCGCAATTTTTTATATTACAATCGGGCAATAATTATTTGCCTATATATACTAATATTAGTGTACACAAAAAGCATCTTTACGCCAATTACCCAATTTAAATAAAGCTAAAAACCGCAACGGCAATCGAATCGAATGAATTTAATAGTGGTGCACTCAAAATCTCACTAAATTGCTAGTATAGTAAGTGTGAATAGTTTTGTATTTTTTTTATTACGCAATGTAACGATAATAACCTACTTTCCTTGTCCATGTCCTCCCATCCTTATAATGGTGACCAGTACCTGCCTCGTGAATAATGGGAGTAACATCTATGAAGCATTCAGACAGCAGGGGCGTAATAAATTTTTAAACATGGAGCTCGAAAATTTAATCTTAGAACGTATCTTATCTTTTTTTTTTCAACCGTCAAAACCGTCTGAAAGCGAAAGTATTTTACACATAATCTACTGCCTTGCTGGGTGCAGAGTTGTGTGATATAAAAAAAATATGTAATGATTATTTATTTAAAGAAGTCGTCCAATACAGAAGACATTACTGACTGGTAACACAAAACTAGAACAGTGGCAGTGCGACGGAGCGACCAGTTGGTACAGGTAATTCGATCAAAGGCACCAGCCACACACGTGGCAGTCCGCCGATGCATTAGCATGAGCGATCCGACCGAATACGATCGTCTGCAGCCGCCCTCCAATTTGAATTAGACGCTCGGCTGGTGTTCAGGTAACCATATCGCCTTTGATTCCACTCGCTCACTATTAGCACTGGAGTGCTCCGAGATTGCACCAAATGCGGCATTAACGTCTTATTGTAGGACAAAGACGCTCCAGACTGCGCTTGGCGATGTTCATTTGTTTGAAATACTTAATGCACCATTAACGGCACTCCCAGAGATTCAAAGACAATTTAATAAAAATTCACGTTTATGCTCTCGCACTTTTATATTAAACAGCTATTACAGGGATTAAAATACGAGCATCAAATTGCATTACGTAAAATACTTTTTTAGGCTTCAAAAAATTTCCAACGAATAAAACGCTGAAAATGATGTTAGAATAATGGCGAAGAAATGACGGGGATCACCGCAAATCCTATTTCTTTGCTTCGTCTACAGAAAACGTGGGCGAATTTCTTTGCAAATTGGACAGTAGAAAAGTTGTTACCTTACTCGCGCGAACTACACCGAAGCCAATTTTCTCTGAATTAAACTTTATACGGAGTAGAAAAAAGGCACGCGAATGTAATATGTGAAACTAGTAGAACGTCGGAGATTTAAAAGTTCCCTCCTTAATGTGTCGCTGCGAGATAAATTCTTGTAAACTGTATTCACGTCCGTCCGTGTATCGGTGCGCTTCGCGTAATGTATGCAAAACGAGCTAATAAAACGGGAGGCGACAGTGGCGCAGTAAATTCGCGAACACTGACATTTATCCAAAGTTACATCCGTTACAATAACAGTCACAGTTACGATATCCAAGCGCGCAGCGGCGTCCATTTGTTCTAGTTCCGGGGCTGCAGCCAGCTCTCTAATGTAATGGAAAACTTTACACAAACACGTTTCGAAGCTACGGATTAGATGTCCAGCGCCGTCTCACGCCACCCCGCACCACCATCGCCACAGAGCCGGTCCTCCTTACTTTTCAAGCATCATTATAATTTACAACGCGCCCCCGTTTGTATTATCTTAGAGGTCCAAAAATATTTACCATTACACTGTATTCAACGCTTAATGAAGTTTACTTGCTCGTTGCAGAGAATTAAATTATATTAATTACATGGTTTCCCCAACCCTATTTTATCAGATATTCGCTGTAGGTAGTTGTTTGTCGAAGGCGTTAACGAACAGATACCTCCTAGAGCTCGGTTCAGTAATCAACGCCCGTCTTGTGAAGCCGTTCTAAGATCAGACAGCTCAATAGATCAACATCGCATACATTATTCGTCTAAGATGTTGCCGCGGTGCACATAACAGACACATTTCGCTACGATCGAGGTCGAATTCTAAAACGATATAATATCTTCACCGCGTCCGGGCTTTATCGGAGCACGAGCGACGGCTATAAAAATGAAGCTTATTAAGCGGCGAGTCAGGTAAGAGACCGATGGCTTAATTTCGAAGAGGTGCCTTTGCCTTTCAACCTTTTTGTCACGAAGGATCGTGTTTTATATGCGTTTAAGTAACGGGTGCCGCTGCCCTAAGGAAATGAGAAAGTTATCAGTACCTAAATCCTCGCCCTAGGGACCGTTGAGCATTTTCCTAATAGATATAAAATCCGGGGCTTCGTATAATTCAATTTCGGTTCGTGGGATGGTAACGGGGCGGTCGGTGAAGCGATTTATGTGTGGTCACGTGGCATGCCACCGGCGACGGCCGTCGCATTCGTGTCACTTTGGATCGCGCTGTCGCCGCTCGTCGCCTCGCGTACTGTCGTGACGTTTGCGGTCGTCCGCTCACGGTGAATTCAGCAAACATTCACCTCTCACGGTGCCTTACCCAAACCATTTGTAGTCTTAAATATCTGAAACCGCATTTATGATTCATCTATCTTCAGTACAAAAGCCTCTCGTGGCATTACCGCAGGTTGATATGTACTTATGTCATACACATTAAATATGTTTTGCGTGTAGTTTACTCTCACTTGAGTAAGTACCTATACATACTAAGTGTTTGAAATGTTGATTTCTGGAACTGACTTTAGATATCCCTTGTTCAAACTTTACATAGAAAACAAGTACATGAAATACAAGTCAATTTGTATTTTACGCACTGATGAATAGGCTAATATTGAATTAGTAATTTGTCTGAAGATTCTGATTGAGTTTTGAATCGAACCAATCAGATACGGGATTTAGTTGTTAATTGTTGAAAGAATTTAAGCCTACCGTATTTTCCTGTGTTCTGCATTAAATATTTATACAAACCAATTCCTGAAAATATTCGACCAAGAAATCCGGGTTAATTTATCTGTCAATTACAGTGAAATTAAGGTCATTGGATCGTTGAAAATCTGTTAACATCAACTTTAAATATATCAGCACAGAGCATAATTTGAGTCAATGAACTGGCAGTTCGCGTTGTAAATTATTGATAACAGTTCCGGTAGTCATAGCTATTTCCTGGATGTATATGTCAAGTGCCTTAATCGGGACAGAACAATGTCGTCTATAAATTTAAGAAGTGATAATATAAAATAACTCATTAACAAGAAAGGTACCAAGTTGCAGCAGAGGCGGAAAACCTTATATACTAATTAATATATAGACTAACACTTCTCAAAGACCTATCCAAGAACAATCTAATGTTTAATATAGAATGCGCTCCTACCTTCCTTTCAATAAATGTATACCTATACGATTCGACTAAATCTTAAAGCAGTTTATTGACGCTTACCGATAGCAAAATTGAGTGATTTTATAATTTCTTCTCCTTCTTTCAACAGATCGGATAACTAAATACCAGCTTCATGGAGATACAGGGAATAACACCTTCACCTCAAGAAAATATAGCATATTCTAGTACTAGGTATTTCTCGCCGATACCTTTACGCAAGTCAGCCCTTAAACATCGTTCACCCTCTTGTTTATCATCCAAATTCCTCTTCTAAATAGGGATTAAAACTGGAAACACAATTCCGCCGTAGAACCATTACGACTCCAACTTAAAATTTAATATTATCTGCAGTAATAAACCGTAGCGTGGTACGTTTGCCATCCGTCCCGTTGTTTGCGTGATCATGATGGTAACAAACGCGAATTTATCGTTCTAATATCGGGCGCAAATATTTCTGAACAACATCGGATTAGGCTTAAATGGGCTTGATCAAACAGCGCTAATTGGGGGATAGTTGTGGTCGTTTCACGCTAATTCTGTACGAATATTGGCTAATATCACCTCGGGATAGTGAGTCCTCATGAACTTATTGAGGTTAAGTATATTTTACGTTATCAGTATTTTACAATACATACAGAAAGCCATTGAGAATGCTTGAAGGAGACGGTGAATCGACTAGAAGATGAATTATTTCTACACAACTGCGTCAAGGTCAAAAGTCCGACTCGAACTCTCTCAAGAAACTCTGGACGACAGTGAGAATCTCTCACGCTAGATACATGTCGACCAGAAACTCTCTACGGGAAGTTCACCTTACAGTCTGGAGGAACTACCAGATCCTCACCTTCTTATAAAATCTCGGTTGATGCTGTAAAGGCTATTTGCTGCCAACAGTAACAGACATTTAAAAATATGTAAAGGTTTTGTAATAACTGTTCAAGAATTTAAACACGCAATCAATGAGTTTGGGATCATGATTTGCAGTTTAATGATATACCTATTGTCGTGTTTTTGAAAGCAATTATAGTGACACCAAACGTTAATATTCTGTATCGCTCGGTCCTGAATGGTGTCCAAACACTATAAGTGTGGGTCCAAGAAATAAGGCACCGATTGCGTCACTATATTTTTATTTATGATAAAGGTGGTAATAATAGGTACCTAGTAATAAAAAAGCAATTCACTGCCCGCACACGTGTCCCTCCCTCCTTCCTACAATCCTAGGTCATTCTAAAGAGGCGTGAAGAAGCACGTTGCAGATCGGCAAGGCGTGGCTGGCTAGCGCGGTGGTTTATCTCTCGCACCAGCTATCTTCGCATTTGGATTCCACTTCTACTTACCATCAGTTGGAATGGAGTCGTTTGCTTGACCTTTTAATAAAAAAAAATGATTCTTCATTATAATGACCCATTGGAGCTCTAGAAGGAAATACATGACAAATTCTAAAAACATATAGGTACCAGAAAGCTACCAGTCTGCTTGAGTAACGTAAGCTGTATATTATCCCACTGAAAAGTTTACAGGAAGTCCACGCAGTAGTTGTCGCGACGAAAGTTGCAAGACTTATATGTTATACATTTATAACGGTAGAACAACTAAGGGGCGGAAGTCTGTCTACTGTTCGTTATTACTTGAGTTTCTTCACGGCTTGAGTGAATAGAACACTTCTAGGTAAGTATATAAAATATTCAACACGTGGACACATTGGGCAATTTGGACTGTAATTTATCGTTTGCTGCCAATTTTATTTGGGATTCTCCTCTCGCCGTCATCTCACCGTTAATACCCTTCTTTGCCATATCATCATTCACGCCAGTCAATCCATTAATTTCTTCGGTTTTCCTCTCCTTTTATTCATGTACATTCATTCTCAACACCTTCTTTGCAACCGGCTCATTATCTCTTCTCGTTACATGCCCAAAAGGGGCGTGATGAAGCACCTTGCAGCCTGCAGGTTGGCAAGGCGAAGGTGGCTATCGCGGCGGTTTATCTCTAGGAATAGCTATCTTCGCATTTGGACTCCACTTGGGCTTACCATCAGGTGGAATAGAGTCACTTCACACAAACAGGACTTTTTATATCAAGAAGCCATTGCCCATGCAATTTGTACTATTAGATTTATGTATTAAGGGAATAGGATATTAGTGTATTATTAGATCTCGTATGAATAAAGCATACTAAATGAGTGCACCGTTTTGATATTGGGAAGAACTGAGTAAGATACTGATTTTCGGTAGGTATAGACAATAATGCCTTGAGATATATAATGATTTAAGTGAGGTGTATTAATATATAGACCTAAAAGTTTGTAATATAGTATGACTGTTTGCGCAGTATTACATACGTATTATATGTATTATGTATGTTACGGACAACAACTACATATAGCTAGGCAATATCCATTAGTTTAGTAAACAAATATGAAACATAAATACGATATAATATATAAACGGCACGATTAGATTGGAATCATGTTGCCTAACAACGCTGATTTGTATACTGTGGGTTTTATAATGATATGGATTATTACTAAACAACCTATGAAATACCATCCGTTGAATTAATACTATTAACGAAACATTGCGTAAATTTTACAACAGCAATTAAAGGCATAATAGCATGACAATATAGTTTAAAGATATAAAGCTTTAATTTTAGTATTTATGTTAAGTTATCGAGCAAAGGTTTAGGATTTGTAAATACATATATAGGTACATTTTTCGGAAAAGGCCTTACAAGGCAGGAAAACAAAAGGCGGGGAACTATAACAATGTAGGCACACTATCAATGCCGATTGGTAGGTAGAATAAATAGCAGCAACAGCCAGGAATAGCCATACTATAGGAGAAATATCTTATTAACGTACTTACTGAGGACGGATGCCCTATGAAGTGCGTATGATTAGTACCAGGATACAATACCTACGTATTTCTATCTTTGTCTTTGATAAAGATTTTCCACGCATCGAAGTGCCATGAAATAAAAATGATTAAAATAATACTCTATCTAAAGTAACATGACAAGTTGAATGCTAAGTACCTAATTTGGGTTTTGAAATTGGAACAAGACAAGTAAGCCAGACGATCACTTAATCACTGTGACACGTAACAGTTTAAAACACAACATTCCCTGCATAGAAATAACCAAGTAGTAAACAGTAACTAAATTACTCGAGTCTACATATTCGTGACCATTTTCCCGCGGTGCACATCAACACGATAGATTGAGAGCATTTCTATCGCAGGAATCGAGTTTCTGAAACAAAACAATCAGACGGAATTTATCACTGGGGAAATACTGAACATATGCAGCTAAAAGCATTGGATCTTCGTAAAACATAAAAATGTAAAAGAATTATTTCGTTTTTTAATGGAGCAAGCGTTCACTGGAATTGATTTAATTGTTGAAACATTTTGCGGTTCATCCTATAAATTAAGAAAATATTTTAAAATTTTTACTAATAATAAGAGCAAGAACTAAATACAAACTATACTGCGGTAGTGCAAAATCTAAGAATACAAAACACTCAACCTAAATGCGGAACTTTGTTTGAAATATGCAAATACGTAGCAGTAATCTAGTGGCGGTAAAATCCCTCATGTAAGTTGAGCAGTTAAGCTCGGCTAAGCTCGTAACGCAATATCAGAGCGCTCGGAGCAGTGACGGCACGACCACGATCACGCGATATTTCAATAGCGCACTGCAACTAATGTTCGAGCGGCGCGTATCGGCCGCTCGTTGGCCGCGGACATTATTCAAATACGCCGTGAATATCGGGTGGAAACTTCAGTGCGAGGATTGTGACACTTGCACAATATTACACATTACGCCAAGTTTCGTTGAGCGCTAATATGTTACGCTCGTGTGGCCACACTAATTCTCCGTTTCTTAGGTTTAAAGTTCAACGATCACTTATACGCACAGCTTTCGTTGCTACTAAAATACACATTAAGTACCCAAGCATTTAAATGTAGACAATTAATAATATGATAAACATTTTTAATTCAAAAACAAAAACTTATTAATAGTTTGCTTATTGCCGTACTATATTATAAATTTCCATATCAAATGTGTGTACTAGGATATAGTAAGGCAAACTACCTACTCGCATATAATTAATTGAAACAAGAAGTAAGTCAATGAATTATGTATCGGTATTAGAGTAAACTGCATTATAGGATTGGTCAGGACGTAAATTAAACACTAATACCACGTTAGCTTTCGGCTTTCGCTTGTAACATATTTTGCAGTTTTGGTGTGAAAACATAAGTAATTATTACAAATACAAGTTGACTGTTCGGAACGAACGTGTTTTTAATCTCCATACAGGTTTTCATAAAAATTACTTACTATAAGTACGATTGCCTGAAGAAAACGGCGTGAGAAGCACCATGTTATTGCAACTTACCTGCAAAAAAGAACAATACGTTAGTCATTGAACCAGGTACACATTATGAGAAAACTAAAAATATTAAGTACATCAAAGTTTTAAGGGGCAGACATACATAATGTCACTTTCAAAAATCTTTACATAAAGATAGTATTCACAAGTCTTCTTCGATTCGGTCGACAAAAGTCTTTTCGCCTAGCTCTCCCTCGTCTCGCATCTTCACTGACTTCATCCGTTCTACATATCAAACTATCAGAGCCATGTCATAATAAAATATGTCTCCAAAAATTCTGTCGTTACGTCGGTCGGAGCGAAAAAAGCAATAAAGAATTTTGTCATTAAGTCATTATTGTCATACAATTTTAGTATTTACAAAATAGTTCCTGCAATCTAGTTTATCAAAATTTCATGTTGTCGAAGAGTTGTTATCTACGTAACGGGAATTAAAATGATTACATAGACCTCTTTTTGACGATTAAGATATCTAATTAAGTCTTTTGAATAGAATGAAAAACAAAATCCAAGTCCTTTGATTTGAAAAAAGTTGTTCCCACATCAGTCGTCGTTAGGACTGTAGAATTGGGGATTATTAGTTTAAATTTACGAGAAAATCTTGTCCCAAAAAGTCCCGTGTGTCATGGTAACCGCGCACAGATGCATCCAGCGTTGATTAAGAGCTGAGCGCGTTCTCGCCGCGCTATATTAGCGGCGACGTTTTAAGATAGTTCGCCGGCTAGTTTGGTGAACTAGCGAAAAGTTCCCAACTGTTAACGAACGGGGACGCAATTATTTGTTTGTTTCAAGGTAAATATCTGCCACGGTGCTCTTTGGCATTTCCACCGCTAATTTCATGAATTTTGATGTTAAAATGGGAGCTCAAAATGTGGTATTTATTTACACAAAATTGCGTAATGCTTTCGGTTATATTACATGCAGTGGCAAGCTTTGCAGAAAGCTTCATTAACTCAGCAAAGTCAATATGTAATGAGTTACTATATAATATTGTAGATATAGTAATATGCTAAATACTGAAATGAATAATGAAATTTTCTTTATTGTATAAAAAAAGTAGTCAGCTCGTTTGATGATTACCAGCAAATATTGGCATAATAAATACGATATCTATAATAGAGCGCACTCGGTGAAGAAGCGCGGGAGTCATACCTCAATAACATTTTCAACTTTCGCGTTGCATTCACTTGGATAATTATGTAGTGTCTAAACAAGCATAGTATTAACATAGTATTTAATAAATTATAAGTATTTCGACAGTTATTATGTTAATATTGTGCGCGTTTAAAACACTAGATAATTATCCAAGTGATACCTCAATGTTCCAATCGTTTAGATATAGCATAGGTTCTCAACATAGGCGATAACGCAGCCTTGTTAGAACTTGAAATTACCAAGAGGGGTTAAGCAGTCACCGTACCGCCAACCACATTACATGAAAACTCTTTCGGTTTTTATCAAACTAAAAGAAACTCTCATCATAAAAATTACGATGTTTTCATTACTAGATTAAAAATTAATAACTTAATTTAGTAATTTTCATTTTATTTAATACAGCTAGAATTTATTGAGTTGGCCCTTAAATCAAAAGCATCTTAGAGCTCACAAGTAACCATTCCATGCAAAAACATAATCTTTCCAACATTTGCAAGTTGGACGCCAAACCGCTCATAATTTGTACATATATATATAGAGAGAGAATATTTTTTCTTCAGTCTTACCTGTGGTCTTACTATCTATCCGAAAGCACGAAGTTCAATAATTAGAAGATCATACTAATGCCCCAGTACAGTTAGGACACAACTCACTCAAATCATTCGATATCTCAAGACTATTTTGGGAACGAGACAGATAGTATTTTCTATAACTGATGAAATAGTAAATAGTATAGTATATCTCTTGCTCTTTCCATTTTCAAGATGGCGCGCGCACTGTAAGCTTCATTAATACGCAACTAAATAATTAACATAGGTATATCTATAATAGACAACCTATATGTTTTGAAATAACTTAGTATTCACCTTTAAAATAGAAATTAAATTAGAATTAATAAAACCTTGCTTACGAAGTATCATGTAGGTATAGGGTATAGGTATCAATCCCCCTTACAAAACATTATTTTAATCCTATTCACCGCTTTATTCGAATTTAAACCAACTAACAAAAAACACTCAACAAAATGCTGCCATTATAAAATTTTATAGGACTTTGTTTAATTAAAGTGTTTTACCAATAACAGTGAATACCCACGTGATCGTACATGTACGAATTCACAATATTGTACACTTTAGACAAATAATAATCCATGATAATTTGCGAATAATTAGCAGACACAACATGGCTTCTCCAGGATCAAATTAACAAAGGGATTTACTGTGAAACAGTCTCTTTAACTAACGTAATAGTGCACACCTGCTCGATTCAAATCCCGCTATAGAATAGTGACTATTACCATAGACTGATATTTTAGTGGTTTCTAGTGAATTGCCGCTAATGAACATTCAAGGCGACTGTCTAATTGAGCCGGGTTATGTGCGAAACCATATTAATAGAGACATTTGATAATTTGAATTTTGATTCGTGTTTACATACGTAAGTCGTAATCGGGTTGACTTGTAAACAAATATAATTATATTCAGAAACATACAAGTAGAGAACTCGGAATTTGGTTGATTTGAATTCCCTCGTATCAACGTAGACTCAAAAAAGTCTGTATAAAAGACATAACGGACGGATGCTTTAACACACACGTTCACGCTAGAAAAGCCCTTAAGCAGAAAAAACACGCATTTTTTTTATGTTACGAGATGGCAAACAAGCTTGCGGCCCACCTGATGTTAAGTGGTCACCGCCGCCTACAGACACTTGCAATATTAAGTGTAAATCACTTAACACCGCAAGTGCGTTTGCCATCCTGGTGACTAAGATGATATGCCCTCCATACCCAGTAATTACACTGGCTACCTTTTTCCTTCAAACCGAAACACAGCGAACTGCTTCACGGCAGAAATAAGAAAGGCGGTGGTACCTACCCAGACGACCCTACATATGGGTCTACCACCTAGTAAATTAGGTAAGGTATTGAACGTGCGTTGCAATAGGTCATAAAACGGTCTGATAAATCGGCAATATTAAAAGTTGATCGCGTGCGAAGACGCTAAGGTAGCCTATTGTGACTAGGTACATACAAATACATCAGAATTTGGCTAATATTAATTAAGTACACAAAGCCACTGTGCACGTATTTACACGTATAAACGCAAATATTACTTCGCGTACAAAATAGTCCTCGCGCCTGGCCACAACTTCGCCACCTAGCTGCGCGTATTAATTAAAAATAACCACGAACTTCCCGTTCCATGCTAATGGAATAGAAGCTCTGTCCGGTGCCAACTTCGGAATACAACTCCATTGCAGTACAAAACAAAATGTAAATAAACTTATTTTAGTGCCGAGTAACGCGCGCCCATGGTAATTTGTTAACAACTCCACGCTACACTATTCGGGCGACGGTAAGGTACGACACACACCCGAGGAAAACGTTCGTTAAAGCCTTCGCCAAACAACGTGTGCTTAGCGCGGTCAGACAGAGCGCTAATTTGACGCCTCCATTCATATCAGTTCCATCCATTAAAGAGCGTTTGTCAATGCGTGTGACATGAAAAGAGCGCGACGTTAAAACGCGACGCTAAAACGCTATTACGCAGCGCTAAGTACGCGTTCTGTTTGACAAAGCCTTAAGAACTTATATAGACTGTGGTGTATATACACTGTCAAATAGCTTCTCACTGAGCGACCGTCTCGGCGCTTGTAGTACACAATGACGAGCGCTAAGAAAGCGATCTGTTTGACGAAGTCTTAAGCTTTGAAGACTTCTTCTTCCTAACCTGATTGCAATTTACTTGGGATCTGTGCGATATGTTGCCATAGGTTTTATTCACTATCAGGTTTTACCACAGTTTTAAGGCCAGCCGCCTGCCTGAAGCTAATCCTCCTTGGGAATACTACGTAAGTGGTTTGGTTCAGAAACTCGGGCAATATACGGGTGTACCCAATACATGTTTCTTTTTCTACGCAATCGTAAAAACATGTAAAACGCAACTATATCTTCCTCTGACGAAGACATTATTTCACGGTGACGGCACAAACGCGTCTGAATACCGGCACTTACCGACAGTAAACCGATAAAGTGGGGAGATCTGGCCAACACAGTAGGTATACTGACGGTATACAGCATACAGATGCCGCACCGATACCGCACTGCCCAGTCAGGAAGAGGCCTGAGAGACCTTAAGATCATTTTCCTACAGTCAGTCTATACAAAGTAGGATGAAATTCGCTTGAACGTACATTTCTAAGTAACGAACCTGTTATCAATTTGTTAGACACTGACAGTGTCAAATAAATATGGCTTTTTAAAATTTGTTCAGACTACTACTTGACATCTGACACATAACGTCATTTTATTTTTAAAAATATAATAGTTATTCCATTTTCTCAGTAGTGAAAAGAGTTTAGATTATGAACGACATCTTATTTAAAATTCCAATTGAGACTTTAGTGCAGTGATAAGAAAGATTAAAATTGCATAGATCTCTGACCCGTAATGACGCATTTTTATTCATATTTAAAACGTACTAAGTGCAACACGCATGATAGCGAAGAAAACCTAACTAAATTTATGATTCTAAAGGAATGATAGGCCAAGTGGGTCATGATTCAGTTGGTTCGACTGTACATTTACCTCTTGACCAGGAAGTGGGATTTTCCGTGCACGTGGCGGGCGGAAAAAGTCACTTTCTGGTCAGGTGTGGCATAAATATATTTTTTGCTCTGCCTGGATGCGCTATGTATTCACGTGTGAACTGTACTTAAAAATTGTTGACTACTACAAACTTGTTTATAGGCGTAACTTCTTTTGTTAGTTTCGGTACCTTTGTAGTGTAGTAACTAGTAACTTAGAATTATTGTTGCATAAATATTGTACAGAAATTAGGATTTCGTTCTAAAGACGACTATAATTACAAAAGGTTTTAAAAAACACAAATTATATTTACTATTACCTACTCAGATTTAATTTATTAATAATATTATAACGATAACATCTTTGCAAAAAAAAGAATTATCGAAAATATAATAATTAAATTCATTATTTCAATTCCTAGTCAAATTCCTTTAGCAGATGAAAGGGACCAGTTTGTGAGAGTACAAATTCACAATGTATTTTAATGAAATGCATTGTATGTTCTTTACACACTTCTGACAAAGGAGTGCAATGCTAACAGCTTAGCATTCGTTAGCAGAAATAGCATTTCACAACGAAAACAATTATTTTAAAACGCTCTAAGATTGCTACTAAATAATTAATGTGTTCAAAGATAAGTACCTAATATTAGCTATAACAAAGAGAGTGCTGGCGTATAAAATTATAAAACACATGTCAGAAACAATTCTAATCATACAGATTACAAAGTTTTCAAGCAAGAAGAAACTCCATCGTTTTGCACGTCAAAGAAAAATGAACAGCATCCATTACTGTTATAATGCGGCCGCGTCCTACTTCTTTCATTGCAAGAAAGCGATGTACGCTGTCACGTGTCGGAAGACCACCGAGGATCTGACTGAAATATGCTTTTGTTTGAAAAAGAGAACGCGAACAGGAGTGGGACGAAGCCGTAAACTTTAAATCAAAATGTTGGCGTATATTCTCTAGCAAACTTTTAATTGCGGCCCCCAGTTATACCGTCCTGTCTGTGAGAAAATTCGTGTTAGAGTTTAATGAATTTCGTACTGCAAATTTTGTCGGTATTTGGGGTAACGTTATGTAACTAATAATGCCAGTGAGCAAAGCAAATAAGCGTTTGTGTTTAAGTTAAGTTTATTATCAATCCAAATCTAGTGCTGCCTGGTAGCAGAGTTTTGTTTTTACTACCAACATATACGTATAGTTTGAAACATGTTCACAAATATAAACTCTTGAAGACTGTTTGGAGGTTTAACAGAGCAGGCTCGAAATTTAAATTGGTAAACAACTATTTAGGTTAATTAACTAAGTCAATGTTAGTTTGAATTTCGAATTAGTTCTAATTCCTATTTCGAAATAGAACAAACGTTTTACTGTATACAGGGTTACAGGAAAAGTCGACCTAGATCCGTTAAGGGCGTGTAGTACACATCATTTCTGAATGATTTCACTATGGAACCCCCCATCCTAAACTTAATCGTTTTCGAGATATTCGTGTTTTAATTTTTTTTATGAAAATGCCCAATTTTTCGGCTATTCAATTGAATATTTTGAATTTTTTTGATTCTAATGATTATTTTTTCGGTTTTTTACATGAAGAATGAGATGGTTAATGACCTCAATGACTAAAATTGCACGTAAGTTAAGTAAATAGGTCATTGTAGACGATCGAAACTTAAGAAAATAAGTACAAATTATAAAAAAAAAAAATTCTTTTCTAGATATCTCAAAAATTTATCATGGCACTTGCTCTGCAGATATGCTTAAAAACATCTACATTTTATCAGCTATCCAACGAGGTATAACAACCTAGGGTTGTATTTAAACTCATAGAAAAAACATAGTTGAAAAGGTTCAGGTAGTAGGTCTAACGGTGAAACTTAGTTTCTAAGGCTACATGGGGCAGTCAGAATAAATAGCGCTTATTTAATCTAATTAATTTAACTTAAGTTCAGCATCATCATTTCAGCCTACTGGCTTCCACTACTGAACGGCCTCCCTCGGCTAGAATAGAATAGAATAGAATAGAAATAATCTTTATTGCACATCGACATAAATACAAAAAGATTACAGTAAACATTTACAGTACAATGCACAATGGGCTAGGTACAATCTTCATGCATCCATCGATGTCCCGCTATCCTGACCTAGGAGATCATTCAGTAATTCACCTAATGTTTTTGAATAAAATTTTATAGTTCATGTTCTACGTGTCCACCTCTATTTCGCACACATTTTCTAATTCTTTCACGTAGTCCACTTTTCACTACACCAGTGGTTAATGTTCTTCTTATGTCGTTAGCAGCATTAATTATCCTTTCTTTGAGAACTTCCACTGACGATATGGGGTTGAGCTCACTGTAAACGAGGCTCTTCATGTGCCCCCATACATAAAAATCCATGGGGGTCAGGTCGGGAGATCTGGCTGGCCAGGGTAAAGGCCCACCTCATCCAATCCATTTGTTAGGATAGTTAGTGTCCAACCAATCCCTAACGCTTCTTCTGAAATGAGCAGGGCAGCCATCATTTTGAAACCACATGTCCCGCAGTAATTGTAATGGGAGATCATCTAGTAGGTCACCTAAGTCACCTCTTAAGAAATTTTGATTTCGTTGTCTTGTTCCTCGTCGTCATCAATGACACGTGGTCTTCCTAAGTCCGTACGTCGTCGCAAAACAGAGCCAGTTTCACGAAGTCGTCGGTAAACTCCGTCGAAAACGCTCACATCAGGTACTCGACGGTCGGGATAGCGTCGTATGTACTCAGTCCGAACCTTTTCAACTATGTTTTTTTCTATGAGTTTAAATACAACCCTAGATTGTTATACCTCGTTGGATAGCTGATAAAATGAAGATGTTTTTAAGCACATCTGCAGAGCAAATGCCATGATAAATTTTTGAGATATCCAGAAAAGAAAAATATTTTTTTATAATTTGTACTTATTTTCTTAAGTTTCTATCGTCTGCAATGACCTATTTACTTAACTTACATGCAATTTTAGTCATTGAGGTCATTAACCATCTCATTCTTCATGTAAAAAACCAAAAAAATAATCATTAGAATAAAAAGAAATCAAAATATTCAATTAAATAGCCGAAAAATTGGGCATTTTCATAAAAAAATTAAAACTCGAATATCTCGAAAACGGTTAAGTTTAGGATGGGGGGTTCCATAGTGAAATCATTCAGAAATGATGTGTACTACACGCCCTTAACGGATCTAGGTCGACTTTTCCTGTAACTCTGTATACACAATAAAAAGTGAAAGAGCAGAATCAGGAATATCAGATGAACAAAGAAAGTTATGAAGAGAATATGAGAAAAAGTACGAATAATGAAAAGAGATAATGCAAAGAATAAATTTTGAATTTCCAAAAACGTATCAAAAATCATTCAATACAGCATACCTACTCTAAAAATTTCAGTTGTCTTAAGTTCTATTAAAACGGCTCACCGCCATTTTAAACCAGTTGCAAGATATCCCGACGTTTATAAACCTCTTTATTGTCTGAAGCGATAGCACCTGAGTCTAGTTTAGCAGCATCCGTGTACTACGATTTAGGATTCCAGCATACTTATAAAATATTTGCATTTTTAAAAAATTCTCGATGGATCAAAGCGAAGCACAACGAAAATCAGCTCCACGATCAGATATAGTGAAGATAACTTATACCGATGGAAGAAGGACAAAATCTCAAACCTCTTAGATAGTGCCTATTGTCTATAAGATCAATTAAGCACCCATTGTAGTAAACTGGATCCCTTCATAACTCATCCTCATTTATCAAAATTGGTGTTGTTAATGACGACGCCTTAATAAGACGTGAGAAAACAGTACACAGACATCTAGCATCACTGACACGTGACTTATCCATCTTAGTAGTATGTGGCCTGGCATCATATGACAGTTATTGTTCTGACTAAGAATAGATGCCCGTTTAATTACATCTCAGACTAATTGATTCATTCTAAGCTTTATAGAATTAATAGGTATTTTTCTTTAAAGATTTTGCAATTCATTTTAATTATGATTAGAAGCGTAATTATGATTAAATTTAAAGACTAAACAGCCTAGCTAACCTTTGTTAAGGAGAACACTTTTTTGACGATCGTTATGAAAAAGGCGACAGGCTCGTAGACTGACACTATTTTAATGCCTGTATGGACAATGTAGTCATCGCCCATGTTGCCAGATGTTGCTTTTAACGTCATCATAATGTCAGCCGAGAGACTTCCACTGTTGGACGTAGGTCTTCCCCAAAGATCTCCAACCTGCTCAATCCTGCGTGCCCGCAACCAACGGCTTCCCGCAACCTTCACCTGATGTGGCTTTATGTGTAACCGAATGTTACTTAAGGCTCTACTTAACCTCTTTTGGGATTATGAGCGCGATCTTCTGTACATACATGTACAGACGACAGCAGAGCGCGATACCGGAAATTGTCAAATTTCTTTAATAAATTTTCAACCATATCCAAGTTCAGTCTATTGAAAAAATTACGCTACAAGCTACAAGTCGGTAATCCATGTTTTGTAATGACATAGGTATTAATATTTGTAAATGTGCCAACTTTGACAAGCTGAGTGAAATTTTTGTGCCGCTTATTTCAGATATTTGTCTCTTGAAAAATGAAAGACTACTTAAAAAGTTATTCTTCAAATCCATATCGAAAAAGAAGATTTGTTATTCTTATATATTTACTTCAAGTGAACCATTTAGGATTAGGCGCAAGTGAGTTCCACCTTATTGCATAAAAGATAACTCAATTTTAAATTGATTCCGCAACATCCAATTATCATTTTAAAAGTAGCACATTATTCGCACCAAGATTTGGATACAGTGTCGAGTGTACCATACCCTTACACGAATTTGAATGAGAATTCTTCCAGCCCACGCAGATAGACATTTTAAATTGAATCGCTTTATTCTGAAGCGCATTGTGTGGCCGCTTTCCGTCGGACAGACAGTGAAACTCTTATCCACTATAATGCACATGAATTCTTATTGTGAGCCGGGCAAGGGCTAATTCAAATCTTTTATTCAGCGTTAACATAAAAAATGTTCAGGCAGTAACAAACTGAAGGAGAATGGGTTTATATTTTTTACAATTCCACATTTCAAACTACTTTACGAGAGTAAGGTATTGCCGCGCATTTTGAGAATTGCGAAAGTTCTCACTCCTCTTGGCCATTTTTCTGATACAATCTTTTGACTTTGTCCCAACAAATTTAAAGTTTGCATTTTATGATGTCAGAAGATCTTTTTAAGGACATTGTTGTAATTATATGGTACCCTGGGTATTTCTCAAACAAAAAGTCATGAATTGGCAAAATCAGTGCGCAATTGGCATAATCGTCTAGCATGCATATAATTTAGAACGGCTGTTCTGGAGGAGTATCACTGAGTAAGCTTTCCAGCGTTATGAGATTACGTTTTACTGCCTTCAAGGACTACCGTGGTATTTAAAGCTCGTATAGGTTACGGTGACCGTTTGCTATTAAAGGAAACATATGTTCGTTCAAAAAAAAATTGTACGTAAAATACAGGTTACAATTGTATAAACTTGTTTATTAATATTTATTTATATACCTTATTCAAATAATAAACACAAGTTTATATTTAGTGCTGTTTTACTCAATGGTAGCCGCGACACGGGTTGTCAACGGAATATCATTTATGTGGGACGTAATTTATATTTCTTGTAATTGTAATTTGACTTCCTCTTGTAAGCAAACGTTGCTCACTTGATTCGAAAATTCGTCGCTAAGACACATAAATTTTCATACGAAATCAACAAGCTTAGCGGCAAATATATTTCCCTACACAATAACTTACAAATTACACGCCGCATATTACAATACCACAATATCTCCGTACGTCTCCGACCTCCCAATTATGTCAAGTACATCAGTCATAATATACATAGAGACTGATACCGTGGAGACGTATAGAAATGAGAGCATTATGCGGGCGGATAATAATCGATAGATACCGTACGTGGACGCAAGTTACGCTTCAGACTCTAGTTATGAGATAACGCCAGATTGCTCTTTGTCTTTGTAATGAGGAGCGTCCTATGGTGAAATCTGTAAGAACCTACCTACGTTGATAATAATTTTCTAAAAATGGAACAAATTAATGGCATAACATGATTCTTTTTTTTTTCATTCGAGTTCAGCGATATTTTTGCATATTTTGGTCTTTATAAAATTGAAAGCATAGAGAGGTTGTAAATCACAAAAACCATACAAAAGTATTTATCAGCTTGTTGGGTACCCTCCCGAATTTACTGTCGGGTTCGAATACAGCTAAGACCAAATGATTGTGAACGGAACCGGAAGATTTAGCCATGGATAATAGTTATTTATTACTACGGCTCAAGCCGCGACTTTGTCTGCGAACAGTTTTTTAAACAAATGTAGCTTATAGCCTTCCTAGATAATGGACTATCAAACATAAAAATAATTTGTCAATTTGAATAAGTAGTTCCTGAAATTAGCACGTTAAACCAAACAAACATACTCTTCAGCTTTATAATATTAGTATAGACTAATTTAATTGGTTTTATTAAAATATCCAACTTAATCGTAGGACCAGATAAGTATGATGCTTTGGGTTATAATTCGTATGTACATCGACATAGTTTAATTTGTATATATTAACGATCAGACATCTTAGCCGATTAGCCGTGTGATGCCGGCCGAGTAGAATAGCATCACCCCATATCATCCAATGGGTGTCGTATAAGGCGACTAATGGATCAGCAAAGGGGTATTGATCACCTTATACTCCGTCCACCAATCCGCATTTGGCAAGCGTGGTGGAATACTGCCTAAACCTCCTTCTATGACGAGGAGAGGCCTTGTGTCCCAGCAGTGGGTCGAATTATAAAGGCTGTTATGATGACGATGAACGATCAGACATAACATAAAATACTTAATAAAGAAATAACTTTACAACATCTCGTCAATGTTTCACCGGAGTTCCATTTAACAAAACATCAAGTAAATATGGCACTTCGCCTCACAATTTGTCACAGTTGAAAATCTCGTGTGTCTCCAATACTTTTTCGTGTCGTCTGCAAGAATGCAGCAAAATACGACCGTAAAGACAGTATAATCTTCTTGTTTCCGTTTTATTTTCCTAGTTACGGTTGGAGTGAGGAGAAAAAGTATTGTGAAACCAAACTTCAAAGGAAATATGTTAGCTTAAGGATTCAGAACAATTATAAACAATACTTTAATGACGTCAAACGTTTATTGAAACCATTGGGTTTCGTTGCTACAAAGACACTTTATTTGTGTGTCAGTGAGCGCTCTGAAATATTTCTTTGATTATATTCTAATTGACGTAATGACAAATATAAATAAACACATAGAATCTAAGTTGGTGCTATGACGTGCTGATAACTTTGCCTCAGCGGATCTCACGGCCTGCCAAAGTACTTAACACTTGAAACTAGAACACGCCAAGGCTAAAACAAGCTAGCGTCAACACAGGCACTCACAATCAATTTTAAACATCGCGTGAGATTATAATACGTTTTTGCGAAATGATTTAGAAAACAAATGAATCACAATACGTAACGACCAATAGGCAATGCAGAAATTTAAGAAATTGGTTTTCTATAATGTTAATGGTTTCGTGGGAGACGTGCTGCAGTTTCAACATTATATGTATTTAGAACATTCGTTAAGTCACATAGTGTGCCTTTCAAAGAGCCTTGATCTAGCTTTTAGCGAAAATTACATTTAACGAAACAACTGACTATCTCTTGTTCTAAAAACGAAATCCTTGGTATGTTTCTAAACTCAATCTAGTACTCCGTGTATAAACTATAGTTATGGCAAGTATAAATCCGTAATATAAAAACAAAAAATATTTAACTCATCAACTAGATACCGATAGAATAATAAGAAAAGTATTGAAGTCAATAATCGCAGATTATTTGCAAAATAAATACATCTATGAACAATAAGATAACAATGTTGAACCAACATTCACATCATTCGCGATGACAATTCTGGAATAGACGCGTCGCCACTGCAATACATCATAGTCAAAACCAAACCGTGCTTATACAAAGTCGCTGGTAAGGGCGATACATCGGGTAACATACAACATGGACCATCACATCGTGCATGACATGCATCGAGTATCGTAATTTCCGAATGAATTCGATGTAAGGCATCATGGTATTGTATACGTACGTTCTATTTGAAATGACATTGTAGATTCAACCGATTGTAACCGAATTGATTTAGAGCAAAATGTAACGATCATTTCTTTGAATTTAATTTCAATGTCCAATTAATTTTTAGGCGAGGCAGGGCACAGCGGGCTAGGAGACCACAGTCAAATAACACTAATTTTTTGCGGTGTTGTGTTTCTGTTGGTGAGTAAAGTCACCAGGGCTCCACGGGGTAGGAAAATGGAATTGGGATTGGCAGCGCGCGAGTTTCACGTCAGTAATGCAAGCGTCTATAGGCTACGGTAGTTGCTTACCATCAGGCAGACCGTATGATTGTCTGCCAATCATCTAACATAAAAAAAGCTTTAACTACCTCTAGAGATTTAAATGGTTCTGAATATATATTTGAATCATATTCTGAAAAAGACGAGAAGCATTTATGAAATAATGGGGTCCAAAACGATTTCTGATTTAGTGAACCATTTCAGATAGTTACCAGACGCCTGACGTTCTCTATGGACGGGATTGTTCATCTCGCCTATTGCAATTAGAACCTTCAATGGCCGCTGATTGGTCGAGCTTAACAGTTCTCGTTTCAAATCCATTATAGTAGGGTTGAGGCACAAAGGAGAAGACACGTAAATTGTAATACGGAAATCTAATTGCAACAGATTTAT
The DNA here is from genome assembly GCA_955850985.1 of Elophila nymphaeata. NCBI lineage: Eukaryota > Metazoa > Arthropoda > Insecta > Lepidoptera > Crambidae > Elophila > Elophila nymphaeata. The sequence goes on from OY039081.1 coordinate 6,142,963, forward strand.
CTGGGCGAGCGACTTGTCTGAACTATATATTATATATCATTAAAAGCATTTCTATTATGGGATTCAAAAAATAAAAATGAACTAACCAGGCTTTAAAATGAAGCCACTCAGTCTTTATCGCGCTTTTTTCTGTTAACTATGCCAGTGGAATCACAAAACGAGAGTAAAATGTGACCTAACTACCGAGAAACTTTCGACATTAAATTCCATCTAAAAATTGTAAAGCTCCACTGAGAACATATTTGATAGGTCTCCTTATGACGGCGGTACCGGTTCCCTTAAGCTTTAATTTCCCACACTGCAGTGACGATAAGAATCTTGGGAAAATATAATCCTTATGGCGTGTGAAGGAAAATCTTTTCTATCTGATATTTTACCTTCAGCGAATCCTTACACGCGCGAGTAAATGTGACGCGACATTTCCAAGCGACGTTTTCTTAGAAGCATAATTAATGTAAAGAGGCGGTTTAATATTGCTAATATTGGATTACAAAGTAATTTTCCGGCATGTTAAGTGTAATAAAAAAGTTAAGGATAATTATTATTTTGGCTCATTTTAGTATCCAATTATTGGAATTGCCTATCTTCCGCTAGGTATAGGTCCTATCCCAACAAGCGCTCATCAAAGCAAAACATCAGCATTGCAGGAAAATAAAAAAAAAATACACTAATTTAAACATTAATAATTAAAAAGCACTGAACTTATGACTTCATAAATTCCAATGTCTCCATCGAAAAAGCTCCAATTAGCAACACAGGACAATCAAGTGACAGTTTATTCGCTGCAGCAATTAGAGCACGACAGGTTAATTAGGTGACGTTAATGTGATTGCCGCCGGTTCCGTTTTGGGCACGCGAACGCCGAGATAACGTCACTGACGAAAAGTTTTCACGCCTCAAATTATTTGCTACATAAAGAATATTTTACGGAAACGTATTTTGGGATTTTCTGTAATAATACGTTGTGTTTACTGATTCTCTAGATTCATTAAAATTACCCAGAAGGCTTTGTTACTGAGAAAAGGCTATAATCGTAGCAATTTTTTACGTCAAATAGTTGACGAAATCTTTGGGGAGCAGAAAGTTAGTAATAGTTACACCAATAAAAGAAGGGCGATAAGGAAACTAAGAACCGATGTCGCTCAACATTAATTACTGAGGGTCCACAAAAGCTACTCGCTCATCAAAGAACAACTTGTACCGGCGGCGAGTTGTACAACTTCGGCGCTCGGGACACACTTTTTCCCCACCTTCTTTGACAGAAATGAGAGTAATACCCACGTTATAATTCCTTTTATCCACAACTTGTACGAAACTCGGGTTTATTTAGCGCTTTCCCGTGCCCGTTGTCCGTGGCCGCGGTCGGACGCTGCGAGCGCTATGTGAAACTTTCGCGCTAACTTGAGATTGAAAATGAGACTAAATTTCGCGGGAATTAAGATTTCCTCACATTTAGCACTGAGAATTTTGTAATTAAGCTGAAGCTGCTCGAGTACAGCACTGTACGAGAAACACATTAAAACATTGCATGTATCGCGTTCAAATATTAACGTTAATTAGAAATTAACATTTTCCGTTCATTTCAATCATTAAGGTTAACATTAGCGTTAAATTAATTCCAATTCTAAATTAGCTGACAACGGCTGAGATCGCGTATTTCCCATTACCACATAATTGGGCTATTCTTATTTCAATAGCGACCGCCGTCATGTGCTAATATTTTAATTAATTCCGTACAATCCTATAAAATGGGGGAGAACGAGGAGATAATATCTCTTTCAATACGATTCCCTCCCACTGCGCCGTAATCTTAGGCGACATTCCCCAAAATCAGCTCTTCATTAATTGTGGGAACGTTATCTCCTGGTTTACGTACTCTGTCAGTGACCCTAATGTAGCATTGACGCTGATCCGACACGAGATTAATTTATTAGCCGATGCCCGAATGCCCGCCTCGAGTGGAAATTGACTTAGTTATTAGTGTCATATTTTCCTTTATAGACGTCTTTCCAAAGACGGGATTTATCACTCTCTATTAACGTCGCCGCTTTTGTATTTGGAACGCGTGAACATTAAACGTATTACCTTCGGTAATTTCGATATAACTCACTTAAGGGTTACCTCTGCTTGTTTGTATAGAAATTAATCATCAAAATCTGGCTTCTTTGAGCATTTTTCGATATTCCTTATAGTTTAGGATTTGGCCCTGAAGGCCCACTTGAAAAATTCACCTGTATATCCATCCACATTCATTCTCATTACTCTTTTTGTTACATTCTCATTACCTTTCGTCTTTCTACCACTGGTGCTACTTTCAAACTTCCTCTAATGTACACATCACTTTGACAATCTCACTTTGGCCATAAATATTAATTATTTATAATAAAAAGAAAGATGTAAAATTGATAATACTTAGGCCTTTGTGTCGTTAGACATCAACGAGAATCCCGTTTCTCTTTACAGCATCGCCCAGATGATTTTCTGCGGCACATCACATGTTAATCATTCGATCGGAAAACAAACCCCGCTCGATTAACTTCCCAATCGGATTCACACAAAGGTTGTTGAGAAAAATCAACGCTAACCTGTTTACGTCGGGACGTGATCACGTGAACGAATGTACCGACCGGCGCTGTGCCATTTCCGTTCAATTACGTGACATAGCGACTTTGGAACCAAGAATAAAGGGTCCAATGAGCCACACGGGTTGTCTGTTACGTATTGACAATGGTCGTTAATTATATCGGCATTTCGTACTTCATTGTCGCTCGGTGAAATTATTTGTTACGTGACTTTACGAAGACAATGCAAAGTCATACGTCTTAACTTGGCATCATAAGGTCGCGTTATCGTGTAGCACGCTAATAATGAAAGAAAAGGTTCTATAATTAGAAAAACAATAACAAGGTCAAGCACAAAAACTATTAGCAATGTTATTTGAAAGTTCAATTAAAGACAATGGGTAGGTAAATTTTAAAATATTTCATTTGTTCATTCTTTTATATCATACTAGTTACCGCGTGGATGTCGGTGATCGCGCCTCAAAGTATATAGTCCTTCCCATGGTTGTAAGCTATGTATATTCATCCATATCTAATTTCATCTACTAAAATCGATTCAGAGGTAACAGACAGTTACTTTCGCATTTATAATATTAGTAAACCCTTTCAGCCTTATTCATAAATACTCAATAAACCTATTTTAGTTATTACCTTGTTAAAAAGTGTTTTGTCTCATTCATCTCGTGCTAGAGTGACAGAAACAAACAATTTGCAAAATCTCTAATAAATTCCCTCGTTTTTATGAATAAGGGGGTTTATATATTGTTATAAGTGAACATCAAGTTACGAAAAATGTATGTGCAAATGTTTGTGTCATGAACACGAAAACTAGCTCTATGATCAGATCACTTATATATAATATCAATTATAAAAAATTATAATTGAATACTGCTTAATTTAGAAGACATATTTCATTTCAAATATTTTAATCACTACTTTTGCAATGCATAATTTATAGGTAAAAATTGTAATTAACGCGAGACGTTACTTAGTTAACTAAGTTTTGAATTAGAAAATATTATATTATACTCCTAAGAAAACTCACAATAAGAACAGATGAAGAACTATGAACCTCATTTTCAAAACACGCTTTATCACACTTAAAGCATTAGTGCGTAAATTTGCAGTTTGAATGACTTACATCCTAGTTGTACTTCTAACTAGTTTATATACTGCAACTAAATAACAGCAAACTAAGTCAGGCTCTCGAGAAGTTATTGATAGTTACATCATAATAGCAGTTCCATAAGTTGGACAAGCTGTGCACTGCCCCGTATTGTCACATTAATACTCTGTTTACTTATAATATTTCTAAACACCTACACTCTTTATTAAGCTGGGAGGATAAGCACAGTTGACTTTGACGTAATTTAGTTTTGGAAAACATAATCAGTACCTAATAATAAATGCGCTATTATTTTTGAAGTTAGAGCACCACAGAATATGGTTTGAAGTTTAACATCAACAGCATGAATATTATTCGAGACAATAAAAAAAAAACAGTTTTCTCGCATAATATTCATCCCCAAGTGAAATTTTACAACTGGAAAACAAAGAAAATTTACAAAGCTTACGCGTAAAACTCAACACAAACGACAAGAGACGAGGATACAAAATAATTAAATTATAAAACTATATCATCCTCCTTATTTGATGATATTACAGTGACTCGTTTTATTTAATTGGTACTCCGATAGCACTGCAAATGTCAACCAATTTTGATCTCTTCAGAATTTTTTTTAAACATTCTGCCTTATTATTTACGAGGCTAGCAATATGCTGAGCTGGGACCATTTGAGACATAATTATTATAGTATATGATATTTCTGTTTGCTTGTTGTATTTTCTCAATAAATGTTTCTTTCTTTCCATTAAACTACACGTTCCCGAGCCAGCACCTTTGCGTATATACGTAGAAGACGATTTGGTGATTCTGAATCTATAATATAATCAAATAATTTCATGAAAAACCGACCAAATGTACTCTTTCTTTGGAACGACAAACTATTCCGGTGCTATCAGTATGTAGAATCTGTCTTAAAGACCTTCTGGTCCTGATGGCCATGGGAAAGGAGAAAAGATATCTGGATGACTAACGAGTGCGTGATGTTGCATTTATAAGCTACAGAACTACTTCACACGCGCTGTATGATTCTTTACCAGCCGGTATGAGGGGAGTGGTACCTAACTCGCCTATAGTCTTGTCGGAAAATCTCGCCCCTGGCTATAAGCTACCGTGGCCGACTTGGAAATCTTTGAATAGATTGAGAACACAAGTCGGTCGCAGTAAGGAAAATATGTGCAGGTGGGGATACATCAGCCTCCCCGCAAACCATGGCTCATTTAATATCTTGCTCCGCATGCCCTATTAATTGTACGCTTGAAAAGCTGTGGAACGCTGCTGATCCTGCAATTCGAGTGACAGAATTCTGGGCGCCAAAAATTTAATGGACATTAGAATATGAAGCCATCGACACGAAAGAAGAAGAAGAAGCCGGTATCAATTTTCGTACAAATATTTATTTGTTGCATGCTATTGGCGTGATAGTTTTTGCAAGAGTTTACGCAATATTAGTATGGGAAAAATCTAATGTGCAAAGTATCAATAAAACTTGTAAGCAACCTCTCCCAACACAGCAAGTAGCCGCAGGCAGCAACCGCGCCATAACTTGAGTGAACTGTGTATCTTCCGGCAAGAGCGACTCCAGATTTACGCTCTGTTTAACCAAATATACTTGCTTCAAACTCAACTATGTCTAATATTAAACAATATTAAATTCTCTTCTATAAAGGAAGTGTCTAAGTTATTTAGCAACCACTTTGTTTGGAAAATAATCTGAAGAGTTGTAAACTTTCGCTTTAAATTTATACGTGATCTAATATATTGACGAGAATGGTCGTAACGCGTATTCAAGTTTTATAGAAGCCCTTAATTAGAAAAAATACACTGATCGACCTGCCCCAGGCGTTTGTAAACGCAAAAAATATTCCATAGCCCTTAATTAGTTATATAAATCTATTTTTTACCCCAATAATTATCCCAAAAGTTTCACATACAGTGTTATGACTTCAGCACATCCTGCACTACAATGCTTATATAAAGTAAGGGAATTGAAAGTCGGTAACAAAATTTACACTCAGCTGTATAAAGAACAAATTGGTGCCTTCACAGCGACCATAAATAAACTTAGTAAATCCTGAACACGAGAGCGGTCATGAATCACCGCCTCAGCATGCACTGTTTATGAGTGCAGTTGATGTCTAGGAGCATAAATTTTCGTGGTCTGTGCCAAAACAACGTGGTCTATCATTTCTCCCGGGCTGTGCTACTTTGGTATTCGTCAGGATATAAACTGAAGAATTGAATGGTGGTGCAGATTTTTGTAACATTTCTATAAAAATACAGATACCTGCAGACGCTGAGACTGAGACGGTTTGATTCGATTAGGATACGTTGTTTACGTTCATAAACTAGGAGCTCCTGCATGTTATACAAACACGTTCAAATAGAATTATTTACTATAAATGATTTTATATTTTTAGATAAAGTTATGTATGATTGGAGGGTTTTGTTTATTATTGAGGTATTTAATAATAATTAAACTACACATTAAACAGCTTATTATTTTTAGGTTCCGTGATAAGTTCTTAGCACCTTCACATAACCGTTAAATTACAAAAATTGTCACAATCCAGTTTCACTGTAAACCTGGATGACTGGGACATTAAGGGACCTGCGAATTTGTCTCACTTAAAGATGTATTCCACCTATCCAGTGTCTCAGATATCCAGGTATAAATAAATATGTCTCACTTACAGATAGTCCCATTAATAGAGGTGATAATAGAGGTTAGTTCAGTTAGAGAGGTGTGATTATTAAATAAAAAAATGCATATATGTAATTATCGGCGTTAAACATAATCATCAGGAAAATAATTGCGCAGAACTGACTTTCAATCCATTGACTAAATTTGCTGACATCAATAGCGTTACTTTTTCCACAAATTACACAGAATAACTATACCATTTTTTTGAACCGTCCCATCCAACCATTACTGCTATAAAAATTATGAATACTGAGACCTCGTGCAAAATCTTATGCTTTTTCTTTAATCATCGGTCTACTTTCGAAGTTGCTTGACCCATATTTTAGCAAACACTCTTCAAGTAGACTAAGAATTAGTAAACAAAAAGGAAATTTATATGCGTAGTGCGAATTAGAGAGATGATAAATTGATGTTATCTCACTAAAAGAGGTGAAATACACCCTCTGTCTCAATTATAGAGGTAACTATCACGATAAAATCGAAAGAACAAATCCCAGATATAGGGGTTTGCTGTCCCACTAACAGCGATCTCAGTAAAAGAGGTAAATACACTCGCTGTCTTAATTATAGAGCTCGTAACTATGACGATAAAATCGAAAGAACGAATCCTAGATATAGAGATTTGCTTTGTCCCATTAACAGAGGTAATTCAGTGCTAAAGTGTGGTCCAGCTATAGCTATGGAGGTTTCTCACTTATCCACGTTCCACTTAACCAAGTTTCACTGTATTTGTATTTAGGTATTTCAAATCTGTTGCAATTGTTTAATGTCACCAAAATTAGAAGCTCAAACTTTATGGAATAATTTTATTTTTGCGTTTACAAACGCGTAAATATTAATAGAAAAATGCACTGAAAAAAATCGACTTGCCGCCTGAGGCAAGTCGATTTTTTTCAGTGCATTTTTCTAGCTCAAACTTTGTCTTTAACCCTCCACCTGCACTTCAATATAATAAAAGCACTCTAAAATAATACGTAATAACAATGAATTTCATGTTTTTTTGGTATAGAGAAACATTTTCTTTGGATAAAAGAATAGATATTACTAAAACTGGTGACCATTACCTCCACTTCTTGTTACTTATAGTATAGTTTAAGACTTGGAAATGACCCTACATCAAAAAATCAACCCTAAATAAAGACATATTAGAACTATAATAATTTTGAAGTTCGTGGGAAACTCCTGAGTGTTGGCAACACAAAGCCACGACAATGACATGTTCAGAGGAAGTCATTCGACTGGGGAAAAATAATAAAATATTTAGGTGGAATACGAGGGAACATAATGCTCTCTCATTGTGATATGATTTGGGCGCGATTCCCAAATCATTTAACAACGGTGTTTTAACATCAGATTTATCTTGAATATTCATAGAACAGAAGAGTTAATTTTATTAAATTAGGTATGTCTCTTAATAATTACCTATAGAGTAGAATAAAAATGTATCGGACATCAAAAACAAATATAAGATAACATACAAAATTGTTAACGGTAAAATGTACAATGGGCGGTCTTATCGTTAAGAGCGATCCCTTTCAGGCAACCTTAGGATGGACAGTCTTCGAAACAATAAAAATAAAGAGGGAAGATAGCGATGCGACAACTCAAAATCTAACAATACAAAAAAGTAAGTACCTAAAAGATACTCCTAACTATCTTTTTAATATTGTAATACTCATCGAGCCGTATTTTTTAAACAAAAACTAATTTAAAAACTTTATAATATTTAATTTTAATACCGGAGTCAGCTTTAAGATAAAAGGTAAAATAAAGGACCCGTCATGTTGGATTAAATGAAATAACACTAAGGTCGAGGGATGCATCAAAATAAGGAATGATTTGTAAACAAACCCGTAGATTTAATAATGTAAGTATTGCCACAATAAACTCGAACCCAAATATTTCGAGACTACGAATGTTATTTGAAATAAAGAAAAGTTTCAACATAACATTAGAAGTTTCACGACTCTTGAATATAGTATAAATTATTTGGAAAACACAATAATAAATTATGAAGATTTTTTTTTAAAGGAGACAGTTACAAGAATTGACAAAGAATGCTCAGATGGATTAATCATATAAATAAAAGAACGTATGAAAGAAATGATACATATGAATTGGAAGTGAGTGGAGATGGTGGGCGTAGGCGAGGTTTAATGGCAGGGTCGCCATGTGGCGTGGTGGTAGACGTGGAGAGCGTAGCAACAGGGGTAAGGTTTAGGATGTAAATTAAAACATGCTGTCGATACCGAAGTCTGTGCTTTTAATGTCTCTAATCTTATTATATATAAATTACGTGTCACGTTGTTTGTCCGCGATGGACTCCTAAACTACTTAACCGATTTTAATCAAATTTGTACACCGAGTGCAGTTTGATCCAACTTGAGAGATAGGATAGTTTTTACCTTGACAAGTAGTCATATTTTTTTTACTACAGATACAATGTTATAGGTCAATATAGATTATGAAATTATGACAACAACGCGTGGCCGGGACAGCTAGTTTACTTATAATAACTAATATACAATAATGCTAACTAGTCGTTTAACCTTTATGCTGCAGTCACTTATAAAATTATACATGTTGCGATAAAACATCATAAATTTATGTACTTCAGACCAAATAGAAAACATTTAAAAAGAGGGGCAAGCCAAAAGTACCTACTTGAAAACACTGAACATGTATGAGGAGTAGATGAACAAAATAAATAGATCTTAGCAAGTGGGAAGAAGTGATCTCTGCCTAACCAATGGGAAAAGTGGTGAAAAGATGTAAGTTTACCTATATTATAAGCTACCAAAGCGATATCCGACCTTACCAGACAATACCTCGCCTAGATTTAAATCAACTCAAACGTTAGTATTAATAGCACAATATTGCTGTGTGTTCATCCCTTCTTACTTAGCTAGTGGTCATGAGTCATTCATTGTGGTTTGTTATGTAGTCTAGTTTCTATATAACTTAACGATGACCGTGCGTAAAGTTATGAATACAGTCATGTTTTAAATAAATCTTTAGGCGTCGTCCACTGACAACATGGCACGGCACGGAGCGGCACGGCACGCTTTGGCATGCTGAAGGATCCCGCGACCAACATAAAAATTCAATTTTGTTATCTTGACGTGGCACTCGTATTAATATAAAAGATTTTTTTGTTGCTAAATTGTTTTAAACTAAGTTGAAAATAATTATTCCACCAAAAAAATCCTTTGCCGTGGCGTGCCGTGATGCCGTCAGCAGCCTTTATTGTGTATGATATTAACTTAACAAGCAGTAGTTCAAAAATTACATTTTTTAAATATGTTTTTCAGGTAGCACAGACATTTCATTTCTACATGTCTGTTATGAAGAAACAACAGCTTTAACCAGCCGCATGCACGACACAAACCCTATCTCCGACAAAACCCACAAACATTTCCTTTCCAAGACTGGAAGGAATGACTTCACGGGGCTGTGGTTAAAAGTTAAAATAAAAATGTACGGAACCACCTGTAGAAGAATATCAAAACAGTCGGCTTAAAACGTAGTGGTGCACAAAGCGTACCTTTTTAGCGGGGCTGCGACTGAAATTTCGAGAGTATTTCCGTGAGACGGGCAAAGGCGCCGCAAAAATGCGAAGAATCGCAAAGCCCTCCCGGCCTTAAGCTAGTGTTGCCACAAACATTGCCGCGCCAGGGACAATGCAAAGAGACTGGAGCTGACGTGCGGACGGGGATACAAAAGAATTGAGCATGACACTTTGGACGGAGATTTTAGGGATGAAGCTGATGTGAAAAACTTTATGAATGGCACAATGTTAAGTTTTACATTGTTATAAGTAGGTCGGATATTTGGGAACGGAACAGTTTTCCTTATAAAGAAAATTAGCCTATTAGCAATACGACCCATTGCCGAGCATAGCATTTTCTACATAATGAATACACACACATGATGAAGAGTCATAACAATAGCTCACTGGCTGAATGCGGATTGGTGGATTAAAATAGTTGCAGAAGCAACCGAGACCAAGAGCTTCCAAAGCACAGACGAGCTCAAGATTATAAATTATACAGGTTCTAACTATACCTGAAAGTGAGATAAGCTTATAATCTAGAAACGTTGCGACGTCTCAGACGAATACAATTTGCAGAGTTATCTTCAAATACTGATGCGATCTCATCAAGCTCCAAGTCTAATCTACAATTATGTTTTTTATCCCAACACCCACAATATATATGGCGACCTCATCTTAAGCCGCCTAGGTAGCTATTCTGAAATAATGCCCGCATTTATTATTCGTGTACGCTGTAGCGACACACGTTATGTACGAACACAGCAAATTTGATGTACATCGCATTATTAGCTTTCTGAAAAAAACAGCTGTCACGGGAGAGATACGATATTCGTGATTGCTCAGTTGCCGCAGAGGATGTAATAAATGGAGCAATACTTATCTCACTCAGTAGTATTATTCGCCAGATTGTGCAGGCATTAGATCTGAGGGACGATATTATTTAACATCGAATTCTCTTCTAGCATAATGCGTATTCCTTTACCATGGAATTTGAGCGCAAGAGCAACCTACATGCAGGACTTAGTTCTTTCTTAAGCAATCCTTCTTCATATATAAAGAATGAAAGTGGCTGAAACCGGCCTTATAAAGAAATAAAAATATTAATTAGTATTTATATTTAATGGATTTGTCATTTTTGAAATGTTACAAAGGTGGGAAAAATATGTAATTGACGCCGGCGTTTGGACTGAGCAGTAACGCTGCCTGTGCCTACACATCAAACGGCCCAGGTTCGTATACTGGTTTACATTTTTTCACGAGTTATCACTGTTTATATATTTATTAGTAATATCGTTTGTACGTTATCTAGTATCCACTTCACCAGTTCTTAATGATACTTAATTTGTACTAAGCATTTGGTGTGAGCGTGGTAAAAGAAGTATTGCAAATGTATATTCGGTGAACGCTTAACATCGAGCTCATTGTATTGCTTCTTTGCCACTCGCTATTGTGAAAAAGATCTTGAAAAGTCATGCCTCGGTGTTATTGGCAGTGAAGTAACGGCTTCATTTACACTAAGTACTACGCAAGAAAATAAAAATCCGCAGACATTCGCTAGTAAATAAAGCTTATTACTTTTTATGTACCTTTCGATGTGTCGCACCAGGAGTAGACGCGGCGATTGCAAAAAGTTATAGCGTACGAGGCCGCCGGAGAAGCAAAAACGGTATACGTATTATTATGTCCACAATTCACACAGCTGTTGACGACAGGCCAATTGTTGAGGATATAATTTTTGCTTTGCTCGTTTCGCCGTACTACTTTGTTTATAAATTTTCTAACAACTTCAATATACCTTTTGAAATATGTGTGATAGGCAAATTTTCCTTATTTATAGTAAGTAGCAAAATTAATAAAAACATCACAGGAACGATTTTCAACATAATAAGTAAAATAAGAAATTGCACTTTCAGTTAAGTTGAAATAAATAAAATTCCGATGAACAACGCTAAACTTGATATAAATATAAATATTTTCAAATGGTTGATCGATGTAGTTTTGTCTCTAAGCTTTCTCTAACAATAATAATCCACTATGCATCACTATCGCATATGATCTCTGTACACGCCCGCGCAATGTGAATGTAAAAGTAACCTGTTCAAATAAAATACATGAAATGTATCTGGGATAAGATTTAAGGAAGGCACGCAAGTCAGTAAAACTATTTATTTTGTTACATTATTTTATTCTCACTCCAATTAAGTGAAAATACATAATAAGATACTAGAAGTATCCGTAGTCTTACGGGTGGCTTCTACTAAAGAACAAAATTCTTCAGCTACGACACTTAAACACACTGCAACAATAGAAATGAGAAAGTAATAATTCTCAGTTGTAGCATTTTATTGATGGATTTCAAGCGTAGTCCTCTCGTATTCTGCCATCGAACCCTTACAGAGAACAAAGATGAGATACATGCTTATTAAACCGAGCAATCGCGGCGAGCAAAGCGAGCTTATACACAATTCGCGCTACATAGGCGCTGAACCGCTAAAGTTATGATTTATATGAGTTCGTAGGTTTAGCAGTACGCGTTAAGAATGTTTTGTTCACGGCAAGTTTTAATGAGCAAACTTTAAGGTGGAACTAGCCAACGTAATGGCGCCTACCTTGCCGTCACACTAGCGAACTTGCACGTTTGATAATGATGATATGCGAGAGGTTAACGTGTAAAAATGTGAAGTGTAAGTTACGCAATTTAATTCCACACGGTGTTGCGCGTTGCCAAGTTTCGGTTTGAGGTGGGCTGCGGCTTGAGCCCCTGCGGTTTCAACTCGCTAATGTGGAATAGGAACTCTTTTGTTGTTTATTAAATAAGGCTCGTTAATTCTTCAGAGATATGTGCATAAACATACGAAAACTCTGTAAGCATAATTAGGTCTTTTTGAATTTTGTAACTTACAGTGACAGATAAGGACCGCAGTTCTTATGCTTTATTCTATGTTAGTAGCAAAGTGTTGTATTTTACAGAAGGCAAGTTTCTAAAAACATTGAAATATTTGCCCCCAAAAATATCACTATACTTTAATATAAAAAAAAAAACATTAACTGTGTGTTACTTCATGCATCAATGCAGACTTTTTAAGAACATAAGAGAGAAACATTATTACTATTGAATTATCAGAAAAAATAGAACCTATTGCTAGTACGACTGAAAAATGACACAAATAGACATAATATTACTATTTATATAGAAGGTTAATAATATGTCTGCCATATTACAAATGTTCCAAGTATATTACCTGTTTCACTTACCTATATATAACAAATAAATATGTCGACGCTCGCAAAATGAATTTTTTCATAAGACTTCACTTACTCAAACATGAAGCGGCACAGTCTAGGAAACATTTCAAATATAAAAGGGGCATAAAATCAATTTGTGGATAACAATGGCCACTGAAGAGGTGAATATAACATATTGTATGAACTTTATTAGTTTCATTTCACGAGATTCCCATATCACCCTTGCTGTATTGATATGATAGAAACTGTTCAATATTGCTGTTCGCGGCACAAAAGTCCAATTAAAAGGGGAGCAAGATTAATGGACGAAAACATTAATACAAAACATTGGAAAATAAATAAAAAAGCTATTTGTCTTGTTTTGACGTAAACATCTGTGATTAGGCACGAAAGGTAGGTTTAGAGGCAATTGGAATTGGTTTCGGCGATCCAAAATCATATTGAATTAACATATAGGATTAGGTATATTACTATACAGGAGGAGGTCGATGACACCACGGTCGTGTGTTCTTTGTAATGATCACGAAAGGTAAGCTACCAAGTGCATCTCCATTGAATGGTTCTTCTGGAATATCTTTAAACTTTGTTTTATTTTTGATTTTCTAGTTTAATTTTCTCTTTTACTCCCAGTTCACGTCGCTCCTTGTTATTTTTTTTAAAAAAATAATCATGTTACATTAATAGGTATTGAATTAAAAACTTTACCCAGGTTGCTGAGATGTTTCAAAGTATATGGTTATTCGCCTTTGTTTGTTGGTTTCACTGTAGTTTTCCTAAGGCAGTTAGTTGTCTAATTTTTGTAAGTCCATCTCTCTGCATGGTGCCACAATTTCGTAAAAAAAATGTTTTTATCTTTCCTTTAAAAATAAATTTACTCTCCATACAAACTCTCAAGTTCGACCACCAGGGACATGCTTTACAACAAACATAAAGTTACGCCTTTCTCCCATATGGGTATCCTGAGAGATAAATCACTTATTTCCACTTGCTACGATCCTAACATACTTCGCTTCATAGCTTCGCTTCATTTACTCTCATCACCCGGACTGCTGAGATGATTTTGAATGTAACATCTGTCCTGCTCGTTGTCTTTAGTTGGTTTGTTTACTGAAGGATTGTAATTTTTTGGGTTTGGTGTCCCTTTTTTTGTAGGCGAAAGCCTACTAGCCTCTCATTTTGGGGTAATGTATGACCCGTACTGCCGGACGTGAATGTGTGTAATCAAATGTTACCTGAAACCCTACTCGACCTCTTTGGGATAAAAAGCGTGATTATAATTTATTTATGTACTCTCGTCATGGACTGTGACCATCACAGTCCTCAAACATGCTCGATGATTACGAATACTTTTGACGAGCAGGCTTATTCGCTAACTCCCTTGAAAGTTTAAAGTGATCATCACTGAAGCAAATTACACATCTATTGCTGTAGACAATTATTACAATAGCGTTATAGTTAAGTAGTAGTGGAACAGTAAATAGTTCGGTGATTATCACTTTCATTCATTATGGCAAAAAAAGTTAGCGAATATATCAGCTTGCCTTTCTTTAGGATGTTCTCGATTAGATAGGGCAACCTACATCTCCAATTACTTCCGATTCTTTTGTCGCTAATCTACTTTCATTCGTCCTTTTTAGATGACCTAACGATTTGAACATCTCTTTCTCTACTCTTGTCAATAATACACACTTCCCTTACATGCTTTACAAGTAAACAAAAATACCGATAAACTATTGTAACACGGCAGACGTTTAGTAAGCAATAAAGTTGCAAGTTCGCCCTACAATAACTCATTCTCAACAAATTCGCGAGGCCATTTTTTGCCCCACATGAATATATTCTGGGGTAAGGTGAAACTTTCTGTTGTCTAGGTCGAAGTCGGGAACTTCCAAGACATTTTCCATTTGTTCTGTTCAGTTGGGACGCTAAAATAATGCTATGTTATATGAAGGATAAACTCCTTAGGGTTGCGTCAAACTTTTCGGAAACAACCTTTAACTTTTTGTGACATCCCGTTATGTCACTCGAAATTCAGCAAGATGTGTAATCATTTAAGGCAGCGCGTGCGAGTTGGGTGAGGGACGTGGGTTAGTAATATTGTATTGCATATTAAATGGCAGCAACGACTGTTTTTGATTTGTTTTAATATATTCCCACGGCGCTCACATTTAAAATAAAAATTAAAGTCTGCAAAATATTTTAAAAACTGCTAATAGTCTAAGATCCGAACCTAAATCGACCTTCACCGAGCTGATAATAGAATGAAACATATTTTATTATTAATTTAGTATATTAGAAAATATATTAAAAATGGGTTGTCTAAAAAAATCCTGGACAGACTATTTTTAATAAAACCACGAAAATGATACCCATATTGATATTATATTAAAAAGTTGTGTCCGCCATCTTGGATCTCAAAATAGATGTTGTATTTGGAATCTGGGCTGCTGAAAACCACGAAAATGATACCCATATTGATATTTTATTAAAAAGTTGTGTCCGCCATCTTAGATCTCAAAATGGATGTTGAATTCGGAATCGGGACCTCCGAAAACCACGAAAATGATACCCATATTGATATTATATCAAAAAGTCACGTCCGCCATCTTGGATTTCAAAAAAGATGTTGTATTCGTAATCGGGACCCCCGAAAACCATGAAATTGATACCCATATTGATATTTTGTCAAAAAGTCACGTCCGCCATCTTGGATTTCATAAAAGATGTTGTATTCGTAATCAGGACCCCCGAAAACCACGAAAATGATACCCATATTGATATAATATCAAAAAGTCGCGTCCGCCATGTCGAACTTCCATACAAACTTTCATCCCCTATTTCAACCCATTCAACCTTTTATTCGCGATAAAAAGTAGCATATGTCCCTCCCCGAGATCTATATTTGTACCAAATTTCATCAAAATCGGTTCAGTGCTTTAGACGTGAAAGCTTAACAGACAGACAGACAGAGTTACTTTCGCATTTATAATATTAGTAGGGATAAATATTTCTACGCTCACACCAATTATCTAGCCCAAATTAAGTATCATTAAGAACTTGTGTTATTATTTACTTTGAATTCCTTTGCTTCGCTCTTGAATCAAAGTAGCGCCCTCGCCGTAAAAGTAGATTGTATGATAAGGGAGCAAAATAGCTCCCTTATCATACAATCTACTATTCCAAACCGGTCTAGGCGTAGAAACATACATAAAAAAGAAGGTTAAGGCGACTTGAAAACCTCCTCCTTTTCTTAAGGCGGTTAAAAATGTCCATACGTTAAGTCAAAACAATCTAATCATCAGAAAATATTTTTTTTATGTCCTTAGTATTTTTTATAGAACAATTAATATGATTAAATTATTGCATTCGACTAAATTCTTAACAACTAAAATAGGTAAAATAATTTCTGTAACTGGCAGCACTCAGTATTTAAAAAATACAAAATTAAATATTTGGTTTTTATTGCTTAAAAAGTGAAAATACAATAAAATATTAAAAGCTTACGTGTGAAAAGTAATGTTCTCACTCTTTTTATTTTTTTCAGTTCGATTATTACACCATTTAATAGCACAAATCGTCATTTTTTAATAATTTCTTGGAGATGCGTACGGAGTGCGTTGACCTCGAGGACTACGCATAGAGTTTCCGTATGGTGCCAAATAAGGCCTAATATTGGTTGCACCAAATTGAGTGCCCGGATACGGTATCTGTATGTTCTTAATCTAAGCCTACTACTCTATATCGAATTATGAGAATTATATTTCTGCCCTGTATGATGGTATTTAAACTAAAAATACCTACTTAACATAGATTTCGTAGGATAGCCCCTACGCCGTACCCAATCAAGTTGTAACAAGATTTTGTTAAATAGCGCTATTGGTGCAGTCCGGAAGCAATCGGCTGGTTCATCGATACTGTCCTAACTTGCTCAGTACCCTTAGTATGAGTTTTGATAGTTTTCGAGCTCTAACAAACGTATCGTCTCTTTGATACACTCCCCACTGTTTCTGATGGTTAACGCTGGAGGCGATAGTGGGCAATGTATGAAAAATACGATACGTTTGATCGAGCTTAAAAACTAACAAAACTCATAGGGGGTACAGTACGATTGAGCCTCGAAAGAGATAAATGAGTTTGTGCGTGTTTGTGTAATTAAAGTAATGAAATTGTGGTTTTTTGTAAAAAAATAGGGGGCGCTGAAAACCAATTGATTTTCAAAGGGGGCGGTAAAGAAATAAGTTTGGTAATCTCTGGTATAGAGGAAGTCTTGTAATCGTCAAAAAAATTCACTGTCCCCAAGACTTGTCATCACTACTCGAAAGCCAGCATGTATATGCTGGCTTTAGAGTACCTACTTTTGCCCTACGCCTTTTTGAACACGTCCTCGATTTGATCGATAAACCTTCGCCTAGTCTCTAAAAGTAACAAATCGTACTAATATTATAAATGAGAAAGTTTGGATGTTTGTTACTCAATCACGCCAGAACGGCTGAATTTATGGCCATTAGTTGTAGACGTTAGTATTTAAATCTATCTTGTTGCTTTTACAGTTCCTTCGTTATGTAATCAAATCATTGTTGGGTTTCACTAGACTCAATTGAGAAATATTACCGAAAGAATACAATATAATTATGCAGAAAATCCTAAAAGGGGTTGAGCAGAGCTTTAGGCAACATTTAGTTACACAAAAAGGGGCATCAAACCAAAAAGCAATTAAACAGTGATCTAACAAAGAAAAGCCGATTACATAGGTACTTATATTACTCAGCAGTCCGGGTTTCGTATAATTGAAAATATACCTACAGTCTATCGTTCTATATTTCCAACAGCTTAAATATTATTAACTCGATCAATTGAGGTTTCCACTTCAATGAGAAGCACTTAAGGGTACTTGATAATAAGGATACTAAAACACCTCTTTGTTTCGTAATTTAAGGTTGTAATTTTAAATTTATTTCATTACAATACAACAAAAGTTTAAAGATACCAAGTTTTTCAATTCTTTAACAGTAAATATTGATAACATAATTATTAAATACCTATTTAGTTGAGGTAAGGCACAGGGGACTAGGACTGCTCGAGCTGTTCGTAGCAATTTTACCTGGTAAAACTCAATGCGATTCTATCACCGAGTCGCACCCTTCACGTAGGGTTGCTAGGGCGTTAATAGACGCGCCACTTAGAGGCCTGGCATTCGACCGATATACGAGCAATATGTAGGCAACGTACCGTCTTAGACATTCTTTGAAATTACAAAAATGATAAAAACGCAAAGATGTCAAAAGTGTAATATGAATATGTCTATTTGTACCTAAAATTTTATCAAATTTTCCTTTCTTACATTAGTCATAAACTGGAGTGATAATTATATCCGTGTTAATAACATTTGAATTAACTTAGGATTGTGAATCTAAATAATAAACGCGACGGGGCCTGTTAAGGCCAGCCGCAGGTGACCTTCCGGACATATACAGGCTTCCCAGCGAGGTAAACCGACATACGGAGCGTAGAGAACGTGGACGGTTTTTACTGGGTTTGCTGAAGTCTCAGAGAGCTCCACATAACCCCAATGTGCCCCCTATCGCAGCTAGGGTAGAAATAAAAACCCAAGTCCACCAATAATACCGCACAGTAAAGTCCGTAAGACACAAGCAGCAACTCTAGCTTACGCAATACCGCATTCACATTTACGAGTACGTAGATATTATGCCAAGTCAAATTCACAAACGTCCCCTTTATCGCAACACCGTGCGCAATAAAATTAAATGTGGGTAATTCGTACAGCGGGCACATCCTTGTCCTTGCCCCGCGACGTATCATCCGAGCACCAAGTACACAATTATTTGGTAACAAGCGCGAGACGTGGATGTTCTGTTGTAGGCTGCCACGCGATGTGGCGTGTCGCCCTAGTCGCACTAATGAACACGTAATTACTTCTCCGCTGATTGCGCGCTAACAGGGTTGCCGAGAGCCGCGAATAGGCGTCGACTTCTAGTAACGTGTAGACTTGCTATATTATAACAATATTAATATAAGTTAAGAGCCTCTAGAGCTCATCCTATATTACTCCTATCTTCATCATCATTTGCCTAGGTAGGGACAAATTTTTTATTTTTACGACGAACATTTTGTTCACGAGTCATGGTCGTTTATGTATTTTCAACCGAGTTCAAAAAGGAGGAGGTTATCAATTCGACTGCATGTTTTTTCATGTTTGTTACTTCATAACTCTTTACCGATTTAGAAGATTATATCGACCTTTGGAAGCTGGTGCTTGTCTATTGGTCCCATTTAAATTAAATCGACATTTGACGATTAGTTTTTCAGTTATCCCTAATAATGCCTTTTAAATAAACATCAATGATATCGTAATCTTATCACTTGTGTGTCTAAAAGATCTAGAAAATGTACACATATAAGTACCTACTCAAAACACTAAACCAAAAAATTAATTATTTTTAAATAAAAAAACCGCTTTCAAAACTAAAAACGGAGAAATAAAAATTCTTTTTATAAAAATAATTTTTTTTGGTCGGTGCCAACCTCAATATTTGGAATAAACGTTGTCACTTGTATTATTTATGCGTTTGTAAACGCAAAAATATTCCATAAAAATCTAGATATTTTTTGAGGTCCCAAAAAACATTTAGATTTTTATAAACAGAATTTTTATGGAATACATTGGTGTGACGATATAGTGCTTCAAAAACGTTTGGGAAACTCTGGCACAAGATAGGGACCAGTGGACGAGTTTGGGAGAGGGTTTTTCGCAGCAATGGGATGGTATAGATAGGCTAACAAAAATAATTATAAATATACAGATGATAAATATTTGTTCGTTTCTAGTATCCATAACATGAGTTCTTAATGATACGTAATTTAATAATAATAATATACACCTACTCTCCTTTCAACAACTATAAAAAGCAGTGCTACTCAACACATGCAGAATCGTTCGTAAGTTCCTATCAGCAGAAGGCGAATAACTTACACATTAACAATCAAGACAGCTTAAAACATGATTAGCCAAAAGCCCACATATTTTGAAAGAACACCTTAGATATTTCATAAATACACGTAAGTAAATATAAACAACCATGACTCGTGTACAAAATTAAATGGACGTGTTCATGACACAAATATTTGCCACTACCAAGATTCGAACCCGGACCGCCCGATGTGTATACAGCGTTACTGACCACTCCACCACGACGGCGTCAATTTGACCTAGATAATCGACGTGAGCTAGGAAATATAATATTGATTGTCATATAAACATTTGCTAATACTAGGATTCGAACTGGGCTCGCCTGATGTGTAGCCAGCGTTACCAACCACTCCACTATGGCGGTCGTCACAATAATAAAGGCACTCAATCACAGTCACTTTGCTTGGTTTTTGCAATTTGAATTAAGCCTAAAAGAAACAAAAACGATTGAGTTAATCGCCACGTTTTTGTTACCTACACATTGTCTCCAAGGCATACAATAACGTACCCCATTATGTAGTGAAAACAAAGTACAAATTATAGTTAGAGTGTCCCTCACACGCCGCACACGTATCCTACAATTTGTTATTTACAAACCACTCCAATTTTCGTTTCGTTAATGACGGTTTCATTGGGAACTCGACTCATCCATTTGCTGAACTAGAAAATAACGAACACACCCTTTGGTAATTCAAATAGAAAACAATAGATTAATTCAAATGAATTTAAACGTAGCTTCACGTTATTCGCATAGGGCTGTGCCAAATTAGGCAAGGCCCTGGAATTGAACGCACAAGTGTCATCGGCACCCCTATTAATAATAGCACCATAATATTAATTTACCAGACGCGGCGTTACACACAGACGTGTAAGTACTGTATTACCGAAGCGGCTAATTAACATAACAAGTGTCATGTAATTGGTGTCGATGTCGACGACGTTCGAAGTCACATACCTAATGGTATTAAAACGTATTGTCTTAATTATGCCTACGTGATTCTGGTTGTTACGAATAAGAAGTTGTTTCAGCAAATTGTTTTAGGAGCACGTGACTTGCGATATGAATGCGATCTTGCATGGGATGTGATATAACTGAACATTCCTAACATTATTACGATAAGAAAATTAAACGTATGTTGTTGCTACCCAAGAATTTTATCATTCTGATTTTAAATACAGCAAACACTCACACAGTTTGCATATCGTACGCAAATATATTTATATACATTGATAAAAAGAAGATGAAATTATGCTCAGGTACTGATAATTTCATCTTCTTTTTATAGAGTAACAATATCTGCAAAAATAAAAGCCAGCATTTAACAGGAATGCCTATGAAAAGTTTCCGAATGTCCTGTTTCTTAAAGAAGAGATTTATCTCTGATTGCAACCATTAGATATACTAATTTAGTGTGAGAAAAATTTAGTTTAGAATTGACGAGTGTCGATCGTATAACACCTCGTTGTTGGGTTAACTCTAATGCAAATCCACATTCCAAGAAGTCTTTTCTGAGATTCTTTATAAGAATAAAGAATAAGCGCAACCGAAAATTCTACAGCGCCTTTGAATTTACTAATATTAGTACCGAGTAGGTAACTAATTTTATTTAGGTACCTGTAATACATAGGTCACACTAAAAGTTTCTGGAAATGGCCCCTTACATAAACAACAACATTTGATGAAAATTAAAATGAAAATGAAAAAGCTCTTTATTTAAATGGACTTTGCTAAGTACTTTTAAATCGTCAAAACCCTACCACCATTTCGGGACGAATAATTATTAATATGCTGAGATGGAGAAGAAATGGCGAAAGAAACTCCACAGCTTACAATTTCGTAATGATTTCAAAACATCAATACAAGTCAATAAATAATCAATATAATTTAAGTTACATTTTGACATGCGTAAAGTTTGGGTAGTTATTACTCCCACGCATTTGGATTATTTATCTTGTGAAAAGCTTTTCTATATACATAATTTAATTAATCATATTATTGAACTAAGCAATTTAAATTTTGATACCCACCACCATTTTATGTTATTGTTAGTTAGGTACTTACAGATATTCCTTTCAATATAAGTGGTAAGCATACATTTAAGATCCTCCGGTTAACAATACAATGTGTGGTATACTTAAAAA
This sequence comes from Elophila nymphaeata, assembly GCA_955850985.1. NCBI lineage: Eukaryota > Metazoa > Arthropoda > Insecta > Lepidoptera > Crambidae > Elophila > Elophila nymphaeata. Next base: position 6,165,280 of record OY039081.1, read on the forward strand.
AACAATTATTACATATTATTATTGCATGTGTCATACAATTGTCCATCTAAAGATAACAAATAATTATAAGACCTACGTTTACATCAATCAAGAAAACATGAGATGACCAGGCCCCGCTGGCGGCACCTGTTCACAGGCATGACGCAAGAATCAGCCATCGCTTCGCTCAACCATATTTTAGGGAACGTAACGACCCGACGCAAGACGACACCGCCACAGGACCTTTTTAGTGAGAATGACATACACATGCTTCTTGATTATTAACTAAAACAAATTTAAACTAAAGTTATGCCTCTGAGTCAACTATAAGACACATTATAGATTATATGCATAATTAATAAACATATTTAAAATGCATGGACCTCGAGCAAATTCACCCCCATGCGTTAGAATCATTTATGTAATCAGACACCTTATAGTATGCTTTAGATAATGGAACTCTTTGGCTGTAGAATGCAGTTTGTTTCATCTGTCTGTCACTTGTTTTTACACTTAGACAAAGAATCCTGTAGACTTGGCATGAGTTTTGACAGCTAAGTGTAAGAAGGATAGGTGTATACAGATACCCATAAGAGTGAAAGAGTACTCATTATAATTTTTGTCCTTGTCAGAGTTTCACTTTTGGCTTATTTGACACAAAATTTTGGTGTCAAAGAAACGAAACAACAAACTGTTGGTGATAGTAAATATTCAAAATATTTGTGTTTACAAAGTGTTGTTATCAGTGTGTAAAACGTACAAGTGTTGGTAACTATATCCTGCTTGTGATTGTTACAATGCATTGTTGTGTAGTCGGCTGTAAAAGCCGTAGCTACCGAAATTGCGAGAAAATAAGTTATTACTCGTAAGTACGAAAACTACTTTAAATTAGTATTTTATTGGCATTATACAATAAAGTTGAGATTAAAATCGAATAATATAGGATCTCAAGCATGATAGAAAACTAAAAAAATCATTAAAAATTTGCTTACGAAAATATTGTTATTGTCCAATAATTGTCATAGAAATCCAACCAAATTTAGTAGTTTAGTTGTAGTTGTCAATTGCTATATAATTTGACTGTCGGAGCGTCATTTTGTAGATTTCTTATTTTTCTGCATTATACTGCAGTTTAGGGATACCAGTCATATAATTTGAAGCTGTCCTTGTTGTTGGGTAAATACTTGATGTTTCAGATTTCTAGGACATAATATTCATGGATATTCAAGCACGTACTGCTGTCAATCTGTAAATACCATGAAAAGGACATCGCCAAAAACGTAGAACACTAGGCATTTACGTTTTACCGCACTATAAAAACCAATAAATTCTTGGAATTATCGTTGTCGTTATTTATTTACATTCACGGATATTCAAGCACGTACTGCTGGTCGAGCTGTAAATACATACCATGAAAAGGAGTACCACCAAAATCGTATTATACTTTGTATTTACGTTTTACCACGCTATAAACCAATAAATACTTTGAATTGAGTGTTAGGCGGGATACCATGGCGTCTGGACGTCGATCTTTTGGTTTTAAAATTTTTTAATATCTTTTTATGATTGTTTATTTCTTTGATTATACTCGTGGGCGCCACGAGGATAATCAAAATAATAAACTAAGTTTAAAAACTGAAATCTCACTACGTAAACAACTAATGTTAAACACCATGGGATAGGCAACATTACCTACCCCATGGTGTTTAACATTTGTTGTTGTTGCTATAAGCAACGAGAAAATATTAATCTAATTATTTTCTCGTTGCTTAGTAACCACAACATGAGTTTGTGTAAAAACTTTAAAAAAATGAAATCGTCTAAAATCAATAATTTACAAGGAAAAATCGACTCCTTCTATTATTAAAGTCGGTTATAATGTAGCCTATATTGTCCGGACCATAATATGAGAGATGCTAGAGAGATTGCTACTACCAGGGATTTGAACTCGGACTGCTTAATGTGCTAGCTAGCTTTACAGACCACTCCACCACAACGCACTTCAAAAATCCTATTGTCGTCCATCCAGTCATGAGAAGGGAGATGAACTCGAGAGTATACACATTTTTCAATCATTTCAAAATAAGGCAAATCAAAATATTTTAAACATTTAATGGGGTAATATTTTAAAAACCTGGCCTCTTCTGTTGACGTCAGTCACTTCTGTCACTGTCATGTCAACTCTCAGTCTATCCCTTACAGGGTGTACGCGGATGCCCAGTCTACAGGATTCTTTGTCTAAGTTTTTACATTGTGGCGCCATTTTAAAAATTGCGTGTCCGTGTGACATTAACATGGATTTAACTCGGGAAAATTTTCGTAGTACGATTTTCAACGCTTTTAAGTGTAATTTGACAGCTCAAAAGTGCATCGCTTGGCTCCATACTACTTTTGGCGATGAAGCACCATACAAGACGACTATTTATAGCTGGTTTTCAGAATTCAAGCGCGGTCGTGTCAATCTCAGTGACGATACTCGCGATGGTCGCCTGTCCACCGCTGTGAACAACAAAAACATCGATGCTGTGCGCCGTATGATTGAAACAGACAGGCATGTGCCCACCATGAGATTCGCGCATCCTTAGACATAGGCATGAGTCAAATACAATCAATCCTACACAAACATTTGGGTGTGAGATAGCTGTGCTCGCGGTGGATCCCACACAATTTGACCGAGGGTCAAAAAATAACCACATCACTTGGTGCAGTGCCTGGTGCCATGCTTACCAGATTCAATGAAGGTGCGTCAAATTTGGTGTGGGACATAGTAACAGGTGACGAAACATGGATTTATTGCTACGATCCCAAAACAAAGCAGCAATCGAGCGTATGGGTTTTTCAAGATGAGCCGAAACCAACCAAAGCGGCGCGCTGTGAAAAGTGCATTTAAGCGGATGATTGCTTCTTTTTTTAATAAAACTGGACACGTGGCTACTGTTGCTTTAGAGAACCGTCGTTCGGTGAATAGTGACTGGTACACGACCATTTGTTTGCCGGAAATTATTGACGAACTCCGTAAAAATAACCGTAAACGCCGTATCATCTTGCACCACGACAATGCTAGTTCCCACACAGCCAGACAGAAAAATTAACTTTTGAAGGTGAAAACGTAGAACTTATGAGCCATCCTGCATACAGTCCCGATATGGCACCTTGTGACTTTTTTCTGTTTCCAAAAATTAAGAACCAATTACGCGGTCAACGATTTTCATCACCAGAAGAGGCAGTCAATGAGTATGAAAAACACGTTTCTGAGGTCACCACAGAGGAGTGGCACAAAAGTTTTCAAAATTGGTTTAATCGAATGAAAAAGTGCATTTACGCAAAGGGAGCATATTTTAAAAAAACAATAAATTAATTTTTGACCTTAAAAAGTATTTTTTTCTTATTCATTACGGAAACTTTTGGTGCGCCCCACGTAATAATTAGATATGTTCATCATAAACTCTTCCTCGTAATAATTACAACGCTAACAATCCTGGGTCATTCAAAAGAGACGTGAAGAAGCAAAAAAATAAATAATTAGGGACGTCACATTCATTCGCCTATTATGCCGGTGATCAATTTTCGAATTCCAGCAACAAACGGCACAAATCCTAGGTTGCACACGACAAATGCGAATCGCATCCGATAGGAATCCTATAAATCGAAGCAAGGTAACATCGCATTCGGAATACCTACCTACCAACCGTGTATAGAGAGAGAGCGCCTACTGTCTGAAGTAAAAGGGATAATTTGGCCTAATTGTACAGAGCCGTTGTTACAACGAATAATGGTCATCCCTTTACACCCTTGTAACATCATTCGCGGCATGTTACACGCTTTAATTTGAAGTAGGAAATAAGCATTTTGACGTTTAACAACTTTATAGTCCACTTTTAACCGTTCATTTTAGAGAACCCTTTTTTAATTGGTCCTTTCCGCGGAAATGGGGAAAAATCCTTTTGTTTTCTTTACAAGTAGGTAAAGAATATATTTCCCTTCAACTTCCCCGTTCCTTATGTTGTACAAATGAATTATAAAATATTAATGACGAACGTCGTCTTAGAGTAGTCATAATGGTGCATAAACACCAAGATATATCGGATTCAAGTTCTAGTAGTTGCAAATATTACAAACATGAAAATTTGTGCTCGAGTCGTGGTTCCTAGTATTTACTAAGTATAAGACAAATAATGTGGTGAAGATTTGTACGTATATAGAGGAGAGGTCGACCGAATACAAGATGCATAATGTTGAGATGATTGCAAATCTAAAGGTTAGTAAGTAAGTAGGTAAGTAGAAATTCTAGATAAGAAAACACATTAGAACGATATAAATAGGGCAGGCGAGTGATGATACAATAAAGTTTTATTTATACCTACCTATTCCATTTATCCGTTATCTAGTACCCCCATCTATACTAATATTTTAAAGCTGAAGAGTTTTTTGTTTGGTTGAACGCGCTAATATCAGGAACTACTGATTAGTTTTTTGTTTAAGCTGAAGAGTTTTTTGTTTGGTTGAACGCGCTTCTTGTGTTGGATAGTCCATTTATCGAGGAAGGCAATATAATAACCGACATGAGTAGTAGACGACCACTAGTAGAGTATCTTAATGAACATAATTCATGTCGGTATATTATTTTAAATAATCAACCAGACTTTCGCCAATAAAATTGAGAACAGATGCCAACAAACTTTATAACATTACTACTTGATTTTCAGTTGGAGATCGAAACAATTTTTTTTTATGGAATAAAAATGACCCGAGAAATACACGCCGTGGAAACAGCACCTCGGTTTGTAAGCTGCCGCTTGCAAAACCATAATTGGCGTCGAGTGCAAAATGGCGCAAACTGCAAACGTCTGTACCGACTGGGAATCCGATAACAGGCGCGCCTGACCAATGTCCTCGTCAGAACTCGACGCCCGCCCAGAACATTTGCATTGTACAACCATTCCACTAATCTATACATGCGAAGGATTAAATTAAAGCCCCTAGCTTTGATGCTTGCTGCTCAATACTGAAGGAAAATCATAACTATAACCACGGCGCTCTTATGTACGTAGAATATTGTAAATGACAGTATTCTACCAGAGAAAGGTCATCGTGTTTTGTAAGAAGTTGTAATTTGTGTGAATTGATTTTATTAGTTCTAAATTAACACAAGAACAAATGCCTTCGATTGTACTTTGATAAGTGTATTAAAAGAACCAACTTTCCCACATTGGTCCAGTAATTACTGGATATATTTAAATAGTTCGAAAAACTTGCGAGTTTTTAACGTATACTGATTACTTAATTGGAAAATGAGTCATGTGCCTGCCTGATGGTAGTCTACATCAAAATTCATTGTTAATTTAAGTAGGTACAGACAACAGCACGTTGGGTTACCACAAGCTGTCAAATTTTCCCAATCGATTATGCGCACTTTATATTGATTATTCTTAGGTTGAAAATCGTTTGGAGAAATTTGACAGTTTTGTATAGCCCGACGTGCTGTTGACTGTACAATGTACAAAGTCAAATTTGATGCCATCGGTTCACGAGTAGAACTGGGAAAAGATTATCTTAGCCTTTAACTAAACAGCTTGTAACAGTCTTTCTTAACCATGTCACCGACCTAGCTCCGAACTTACAAGACAACACTACAAAACTTTTAAACGCATATTTTTTTGTTTCTATAAAATTATTCAAATTAAGCCACATACCTAACTACTTCCTTTTAAAGAAAGTGAAATATACGCTATTTTTTAACAAAAGAGTCGATAATTGATTATGTATCAGCTCTGACAAAAGCTTCATTAAACTTTAAAGAATATGTAGCCATCAATAATGTTACAGCGAACAGCACGAGGCCTAACAACGATGATGGAAATAGAACAAAACATCTCGACGCTCGCCCAGGAATAATGAATGGTGAGCTGGGATCGGCAGAACGCCGAATTGCTCCATGAAAACTCATAGATATTGCATACCCAGTGAACGTGCGCCACAGTTGCCTGGGGTAGCTAGCCAGTTACGAAGGCTTTTTCGGGTAGAAATTCTAGATACCTTTTTGAGGGACACCTAAAGGCTGACATGAAAATTTATTTAAGTCAAGTTTAGTTAATTTTACTTTTACATGAGCTGACAACGTGTAAGAAATGAACGATTATTATCAATTATTCGTATCCTCGGTTAGATCAGGAAAAAACGTTCTTGTAAACGTAAACAATACCTTAATGTTCTGTCTCCTAACATAATTACAGAAAAACGTAGAGAAAGGAAAGTTTCTAAGTGTGACTGCATATTTGAATATGTCTCACAATCCTGCACACAAAAAGGCTTCACCATTATTATAATGAACTTGCATATTTTACTACATGCATGGTATGATCGATACTTCAAAAAATACTTTTATTGTTGATAATTGTGGAGTATTCATAAATGTACTTATTTTTTTGCGCCGCGTGGATTCATTATTAGGACATAAAAAGTGGCCATACTTGTACTACTGCTTAAAATCTTAACAAGTCATTTAAATTACCAAACAAAGTCACTAAAAAACTACCAATCGTACAGACAACATGCAGATAATTGCTACTCAGAAAAACACTAGCGGTTTTAAGTAATTTAGAAAATCCCAACCTCACAAAATGTCTGCCATAACAAACCGTAACAACATCTACGAAAACCGGCCAACTGCGAGTCGGACTCGCGCACGAAAGGTTCCGTACTATTATGTATATGTCTGTCGTATGGGAGAATCACTTAAATATTATTATTTTTTAAATTTATTTGTTATTTTAATAGTGAATAATATAACTCATCATTCTGTGAATATTTCAAGCGTCTACCTGTTGCGCGTTATAAATATCGAGCAAAAACAAGCAAATAAAAAATCAACGTTTGTTATATGGATTTATTTTTTTAATGATTATATAACTAAATATTCTGTGAATATTTCAAGCGTCATTTATTTTCATTTCAATATTTCATATTTCTTACCTGTTACCGTTATCAATATCGAGCAAAAACAAACAAAATGTTATCAAAAGTCGAGCAAATACCAAAAAGATCACGTTTGTTGTATGGCTAAATATTTACTTTATTCTGTTTATTAGTATTTGTTGTTATAGCCGCAACAGAAATACATCATCTGTGAAAATTACAACTGCCTCCGTTTTACCCTTTGGGTACGGAACCCTAAAAAAGACAATAGACACCCAATGATGCTTTATAATGATTGAGCTCTTCACATCGAAAACAACAACAATAGATCACTGAAACAATGCAATTTTTCAATAGGCAAGATTTTTATTCGGGAAAAATAATCATAGGCACTTGGGAGTAATTAATCAACAAGTCATAGAATAGGAATTGTGGATTCCTTTTTTTATTTTTTCGGCGTTGTTAGTGTATTGTGGATTTTTCAGATATTTATGTATTTAAGGACTTATTCATGTATAAGGAATTATTCAGTAGCCATTTGATGCCGGCAGAGTAGAATAGCATCACCCCATATCCTTCAATGGGTTTCGTAGAAGGCGACTAATGGATCAGCAAAGGGGTATTGATTGATCACCTTATACTCCGTCCACCAATCCGCATTGGGCAAGCGTGGCGGACTACTGCCTAAACCTCCATCAGTGGTTCGAATTATAAAGGCTGTTATGATGATGATGAAGGAATTATTTCGGTTTATGCGATTCATATACTTGTAAATTTAATATTTTTAATACTGCCTTGGATACTAAAATCTAAGATAAAGGATCTACTATAAAATTGAATTCAGGGAAATTGTGCTACCCATTTCTGTCTTACAATCAGGAATTGGAAAAAATCTTTTAACAACTTTCAAAACATAAAACAGCAAATAACAAATAACAGCAGCCTAAACGATGAGTCTAACATAGGTACTTAGGTGGGTACTAAATTAATATAGGTATCTAATATTCGACTTATAAAAATTAATAAATTACAACTTAAATAATTTTGAAAACCACTTTTGAAAGCCGTCTAAATATTATTTTACTCGAAATTGCCTATACCTACGTAACTATCAAGCCCGCTTCGAAGTCTCTCACAAACAACTGGTAAGACATACGATCGTAAGCGTCACAACAAACCAAAGCCCATAAATCCATATTGGAAGCTTGTTTACGGGATGGCCATCAACGGGACGACTGAGAACGATCAATCTCGTCATACGGAATACGAATCTCATTTGATCGACGCAAAGCTAACCAAATGGAATAACAATAGATTGATTTTTTTCAATGGATTGTGTAAAAAGCAATGTGAAATCTATTTTTGAAGTAAACTTCTTTACGCACGCTTGACTTGGAGAGTAAGCTGGCGTTACGAAAAGTGCGATCGGAACGGACAAATTCCGTTATAGAGATGTGCAGATAGGAAGAGAGAGAGTTATGTTACGTATATCACTGTAGGGGCAAGAGAGAGAAGTGCGAGCACACACTTTCTTTCTCTCTTTCTCTCATAGCCAGTTTTACTTCAGTCGTGTGGTCTAAAGCACACTCGTTTATTTAAATTAGCAAATCTTTTTCTCCTACCCACCCTGCTGTTTTTTGTTGTTTGGGGGTGTTTGGGGTCGGCGCAGTATGCCTTTTTATCGACATATTGTAAATTTTAGCATCAAATTTTACGGCTGGTCGTCTGCCTCCAGGAGCCTTATCGCGCTAATTTACAAACATCTTGACTATTTTTTTACCAAATCCAAATCGTTATCGTTTTAATACGTTTGGACAACTGTCAGCGGTCGAACTGTTGTAAACAGCGCGATTGGCAGATTTCCTCGGGAATTAGCAAATATATTATATCACAACAATTACACTGTCGGAAGGAAGTAAATTAAAACTAATGTCAATCTGTCCAAAATGGTTGAAATAAATCAATGACAGTAAGAAAACATTTTATATTGAAGATTTATTTAAGTTTTTTTTATAAAAAGGTCAAGCAAATGACTCCATTCCACCTGATGGTAAGCAGAAGTGGAGTCCAAATGTGAAGATAGCTAGTTCGAGTGATAAACTGCCGCGCCAGCCACTCTCGCCTTACTGACCTGCACGGTGCTTCTTCAATAGTTTATATTAGGTTGGGGAAAAAGTCTTTTCGCATTATAGTATGTATAAACTTGTAATAAAATCTCTTTGGCTATACTATTTGTATCTGGCTGGTTTTGGTATCATTGAAAGTTTAAATTTTAAAGAACATAATTCCAAATTCAAATTAGGAAAATGTGTGATTTTCATTTGTTTTTCGTACCGCCAAGATGAGTGAATCTAATGAAGAAATTCGATACATTTTAAAATTTTACTACAAAAAAGGTAAAAATGCAACGCAAGCCGCGAAAAAAATTTGCGATGTTTATGGACCTAGTGCAGTGTCTGTGAGAGTAGCACAAATTTGGTTTAAGCGTTTTCAATCCGGAAATTTTGATGTCAAAGATGCACGTCGCTCTGGTCGCCCTATTATAGATAAAATGGATGCCATTTTTGAAAAAGTGGAGCAAGATTGGCATGTCAGTAGTTACGACGTAGCTGAAGAACTGGGAATTGACCACAAAACAGTTTTGGCGCATTTGAAAAAAACTGAGTACACAAAAAAGCTCGACATTTGGGTACCTCACGAGCTTACTGAAAGAAACCTAATGAACCGTGTACTGTTATTCGTGATTCTTTATTACGACGTAATGAAACCGACCATTTTTGAAGAAGCTGATATCTGGTGATGAAAAGTGGATCACGTACGACAAGAACGTGCGAAAAAGGTCGTGGTCAAAGGCCGGTCAGGCTTCACAGACTGTGGCGAAACCCGGGTTAACTCGCAACAAGGTGATGCTGTGTGTGTGGTGGGATTGGAAGGGCATTATTCATTATGAGCTGTTACCACCAGGCAGGACCATCGATTCTGAACTCTACTGCGAACAACTGATGAGATTAAAGCAAGAAGTTAAGAGAAAGCGGCCGGAATTAATCAACAGAAGGGGTGTGGTTTTTCATCATGATAACGCTAGACCTCACACATCTTTAGCCACTCAGCAAAAATTAAGAGAGTTTGGCTGGGAGGTGTTAATGCATCCGCCGTATAGTCCTGACCTTGCACCTTCAGATTTCCACCTGTTTCGGTCTCTTCAGAATTCTTTAGGCAGTGTCAGGTTAACATCACGAGAGGACTGCCAAAACCACTTGTCGCGGTATTTTGACCAGAAGTCCCAAAATTTCTATAGCAATGGGATCATGTCCCTACCTACAAGATGGCAAAAAGTTATCGAACAAAATGGTACCTACATACTTTAGTTAAATGTAAATAAACTATATTAAAAAATGTTTTGAATTTTCTTAAAAAATGCGAATAAACTTTTTCCCCAACCTATTATTAATATATTAAGTTAAATGGTTGGCAGACAAGTATACTGTCTTCCTGGTGGTAAGCAGCCACCGATAAGCCTATAGACGCTTGCAACACTGACGTGATACTCGCCTGCTAAAGTCCCTTCCCTACCCCGTGGAGCTCTGACGACCTTACTCACCAACAGAAACACAACACCACAAAAATGTAGTGTTATTTGACTGTGGTCTTCTGTAAATTAGAGGTACTACCCCAGTAATTGGGGCTGTTCCAAATTCGAGCGTCTTCCACTGTGCTCGACCTCGGTTTTCGCAAACCTTCAGAAATATTTCGACTCCGATGCTATTAGATTTTTGCTTGTTCTCGCCTCCGATAAATGGTTGTTGAAGCAAAGAAGTTGTAAATGCTATTAGCATCCAGAACACCGGAAAGGAAACTAATGAATTCAGTAGCTAAGGAAGAAGTCGAGGGCTTCTTATCATTGGACAGCGCCGTACGTGCTGATATCAAGATAAACGTAAGTATAATTGCAACTTATGACCTCCGATACGAATCGCTAAATCCACACGCATTATCAAGATCAAATAATCGAGAACTCGGCTAAACTAACAAATTGCTAGTAAACAAACATCGTGTGTATATCGATGTTGTGATTGCAACTATTCGAACAGACGACGTGAGCATTGATTACCGCAATGTGGAATTATTAGCTGGTATAATAATGGCGGAGCACACAATAAACAATGAGACACGACCTCGATGTGATCGTGCCATTCGTGTTGTTGTCAATGAACGAGCAGTTTTAATTGTAATTACCTTCTGACGTGATTGCATCGAACATGGACGTGTCCGTGGACTACTCAATAACTACACAGGGCAAAGTGATTTATAATGCACCGATGGCGTTCCATGATATAGAACGTCATTATGGAAATAATCCGTATTCCAATTTATATGTACCTATAGTGAAAAAAGTGGAAAAAAGGCAACAAATCACAAAAGGTCCGCATATATAAATTTTCAAATAGTCAGCATTTTGTATTAATTCGTAAAACGTCGATTTATAAAGCTACACCTTCTGATGGATACTTAAACGCTTCTTACTGGAGTAGCTGCAGACAAGCTGGCTTAGACTTAGATGACATGAGATTTAAGCAGCAATTTAATGTAGAAGTCAATAAGTATTCAGCTGTTAAAGATTATAATGTATATACCCACACCACGATCTCCCAGATGTAAGAATTGCAACAAATATTGATCGCCACCTTTTCTAGCAACCTGTATTTATAGTACTTGCGCTGATAAATTAAAATTAAATAAACGGTCATACCCTTAATAGACAAGAAATCTATCATAAAATTTTCGTTATGAATATAATGACAGATATTATTACAGGACTATTGAGGCGGATAGACTGTATCTTTGTAGGTTGTAGAACAATAAAAATGCTGTAATAAAATGCATTTACTGATTATTAATTGTAAAACTTCTTACGTGTAAACAATAAAAAGACATCGCATTAATTAGTTAAAAATAAGCAACAAATATTCGGGGCAAAATAATGTCAATTTCCCTTAGCTTCCAAAACGATTATTACTGTCTCAAGTCAACCGGGAGGGATGTTGCTATACGACCTAATTAATTAAAATCTCCAAGGAAACTAAATCGGGGAGAGCTTTCAAGTTACATCAGATATTATTTTTAATTAACCATCAGTCTCTTTATTTTTTTAATCAACGAGCCTGTGAGGAATAAATCTGAGCAACGTGTAATCATGTAATACCTTATTATTATATGTGAATGGCGTCAACATCCCTATTCAATTTCCTTTATCTCTTTCATAAACAAAAAAAATAACATGATCATATTTTAGGAATCATAACCAATTTCGTGTAGGTATACATCGATTTCCTTTTCTCTTGTTAGAGATAGCTTCATACCTATCTACAGGAAGGATGAATATTCATACGATAATAATGTAAATTGCATCCGTTAGACAGTTGAATTTATATAATTTTAGTGGTAATTTAAGATCCACGATATATTAACTTGATGTTCATACATGAATATGCTAATGTACTGAGAAACCGTACTACGGCTTACCGCCTGAAATAATTGAGGTGATATATTACATTACATCGTTTCAAATTCAAAATGTAACTAATATTTCGGGTATAATTCGGCATTTAATAGGCTTTGAAAAGCAAACTAGTAAGCATCCCGTCGGATGTAGAGTTATTTTGATGAGCCTGTATGTTTACACGCTTTTCTATAGTCGTAATGTTTTGTCTTCAAGTGAACGGTTACATGCACTTATTTTGATACTGGCACTATGCTCCACCTCCTTGGTAGCAGCGTGCATGTAGCCTGTCACGCGGTTGACAAGTCATCTCCGGCACATGCGCAAAAGACAGTCTTTCTCTGATCGCATTAGAAGACGAGTCTCAGGTCTTCTACCGTTTATCGCCATCCACCGCGCCTCATCATTTTGGGCGAATTCGCATCACTTTCGCATCATCATACATAAGTATACGCGCTAAATCGCCGCGTCACCGCGCCTAGCACCTGAACATCTGCTGCGCCGATGTTTGCCGAGGAGTGGAGAGCTAGCTTCAGGTAAGTGCGTGTGACTTGTTTATTTGTTGCCGAAATTGATTATAGATAAGTGTAACGCATCCGCACCACCACTGTATAAGGAGACAAAAGTTTTGGTTGATAATTACGTTCTCCAGAACTATTACTGGAGGATTTGTAAATGAAACCACACGTTGTAGCACAATAGAGTCATAAAAGATAAATCTGATAAGCGATCATTGTAGCATATGTAGGTACTTATTTACGCGCTTACGCCTACAACAATATACCTAGGCATTACTCCAGTTACTTTAGCACGAAGCGTCGCTGATTATGCTATAAAGAGAGAAACTCTTCAATGCTCTGTAATTGCACTGGTAAAAGACGGTGGTATGTTATCAAACCCATTTGATATGTAGCACATGTAACAAATAAATTATGTATGAAAAACAATATAAGGAAGCCAACTACTTTCTTATAAATTCCTAACTACCCAGGGCCTAGGGCCTACATGAGTTCTGTGGCCTAGTGCTAAAAGGGCCAAAGTGCGTTTTTCTATCAAATGACATTGTAATACTAACCTGTTTATTGAAAAAGTATGACAATTTTTTGTGCTAAAAGGGCGTTAATTTATCAACAAAATTACAAAATTTTCTATGTAGAAAAGGCCAATGTATTCTACGCTTTCATACCGTTTCTTTAGTAAAAAAAAATATTATAAAGGGGCTGCAGTGTACTTAAGCCAATAAGGAATACTGAAAGTAATGATTATTAATAATGGCCCTATTAGCACCAGACCACAGAGTTCATTTTACAAAACTATCACAGGCATTCGCACTTTGTTGACAAAAAATATAATTGAGTGCCATTTCATTATAGTTAAATAGAAAATATGAAGAGGGGTAATTTATCGATGAAGTTGATCGTACTTTATAGTATTAAAATCTCCGACCTCGGTACCCAGTCACACTGTATAGTAGCTAACACAACGGTCCAAAAGGATTCCATTGACGTAAACTGTCGCGCTTCTTAATCTATGTCACTTTTCATCACGGTCTGAGTCGTAACTTTTTAGCATAACTCTGCTGCAATATATTTTACCGTAAGCAATAATTTCCTAAATACACCAACAAAATCGGCAAGTTAATCACAAAATCCTTACTCCACTCCATTATCTAAGTAAACATAATAGCACATAAGCACCATATTGCGTACGAAGCTGACAACACGTCCATTAAGAAATGGACACTTCCCGCTGGCTCCATCAATCATGCATAAATGATTGAGGTTTCATTATCCACTCCAGTCGGTATTAAATCCTTGGTGACACTGGAAACGTATCCGGTACAGGGGAAATATTTATAAGCCAATTACGTAAATTAATGGCAAGAAAATTCAATCAACATTGTACGGCATAATTGGTTGAACGAGTAATACGGAGCCGGCAGTGGCGGACAAAGTTAATGATTTTATTGCGTCAATAAAATGAGCGAGGATTGTGTAGTCTCAATAAAAAGTCGGATCGCAGTTGCTAAGAGTAATAATTATTAATTCACTATCAATATTATCACTATTAATAGTAAACATACACAGATAGGGGGTAAATTAAGCCTACAGCAAAAATGGAGTTGTCCAAAATTCTGTTTTTTTTTTTTTTTTTTTTTTTTCCACCGCCCCTTGTAATCCGACACACCTATCACTGTTGATTGTAGGTACCCTACATAAAAATTTCGACAAATCATCACTAACATAATGCATGATTGGACAGGTTGCAACTTGTACGCGACACCACATTTTATTTTTATGATAAAATATTACTTTGGATGTTTAATTAACAAAATACCACATGCATAATTATGCAGTACGATATATAGTTTAATTACATAGTTTTTTTTTTTAATATGTCGGATTACAAGGTACTTTTATTCACAAAATTCCAAACTATAGAGGGTCTTAGGCAGTACTCTATAATCCGACAAATTCGAGAATCTGACATCGCCCTGAAAAACGTTTATTCCACTGTATTTACATCCCAATCACAAGTTTTGTTGAATACGTATAATTTTGGGAGGCATTCATTCTTTTTGTTCGTAAGGGTGCTGATTCTAATAGAATCCTTTAAATTACACAGGTACACTAATAATAATGTCGATAATCGATATAGTTAGGTACTTATACAAATAAAAAACCCAACACTTTACACCGATTAAACTGTGATTTGTGGTTTACCACACTATTTGGGTTTTTATTTAACCCAACCTTAACCAAATTACATCGAGGTGATAATTTACACTAAATCGTTTGAAAATCAAAATGTAACTAATATTTTAGGTATTGTTCGGTATTTAATACGCTTTTGAAAACAAGGTAATAAGCGTCCCGTCGGATATAGAGTTATTTTTATGAACCTGTAGGTATAAAGGAGGCAAAAGTTTTAGTTGACATGTTATCCAGAAGTATCACAAGAGGATTTGTAAATGACACCACCAGATACAAGGCAATAGAGTCATGAGCACTGAGTCTGAGCGATCAGCATATGTACGCCTACAACATTATAGACTTTACTCCAGTCATTAAATTATACAAAGAATATATTTTACTCAAACTATTTGTTTTGATTATAAAAAGCTGTTAACGAGAATTATCGCGAGACCACCTCTTCTCTTGAGCTATTGCACTAAACTTGAATCCTCTCAAGCAGAAACCACTCCACGTCGATAGTACTATGGTCGAGTGGGGCTCGATCAGCAGACCTCTCGATTTTAGCTTGGATAGCTTAACCATCGGGCTGCCGCCATTTAATTTTTTATCTTTTCAAGAGCCCAAGCTATATATTATCAGCCGCTCTACACCAAGTCATTAATCCATCACATCACAAGCTCAGCCTTCGTCAATTCCCCTCGTAATCGCCGCGTCGTGTTCAGAAATTGGCGTCACATTTTCACGACAATCCCGAAAGTCGTTTTAAATTAAGAATAACTAGCGATCATTCGTCTCACACGGTGTCGATGTAGCGGGAGGCTGGAAAAAGCCGTCTGAATCGATTACATGGATAAAAAGATCCCGCTAATGCTTTCTAATGTCCGCCTAAACGCGTTGCGATGTTGCCTGAGGAAAAATTCATCCCAGTGGGGCAGTAATCAGTCAAGTTTCAGCTACGCATTACTGTAATGACGCGCCTCGAGCGAGCTTTGTCTCGTAGTCCACGTCGTAAGCAGATTGCGGGACGCGTCACTTTTGTAACACCCCTTAAAACTTCGTGAACACTTAAATTCAATGTCATTTTAAGGAGAAAAAATATTGGAGGAACACAGGATACTTTTAATGATTATGAACGTGAAGATTCGTCGAGGATTATTAGTATTTTTATGCATAGCATTTACAATCTTCAAGTGATTATCAAAATTGCCATATCAAAAGACTGTAGGTGAAACTCGGTAAATGACATAACTGCACGGAAACTTTTAATAGTTCAATTTCTATTTAAGAATTTTACTTTAATTACAGGCGCGGCGAGGGCTTTCACCCTTATGTTGTCGACATTCCTCCAATTCGCACGAAGCGATTTGATTCAGCTTTCATTATGCGAACTGCTAAGGAGTGGAACTCCTTGCCGAGGTCTGTTTTCCCGGATCAGTATAATCTGGACATCTTTAAGGCCAGAGTGAACAAGCATCTTCTAGGCGAGCGTGTACCATCATAGGCCTCATCATCGCTTTCCATCAGGCGAGATTGTGGTCAAACGCCCAGCCTATTTAACATTAAAAAAAAAGTAGTACAATTATTACGTGCTTTAAAAATTGATATTGGAAAAATGATAATATACATCATTTCAGCCGAGACATGCCCACTGTTGGACACTGTTGGATAATATACATAGAGCTTAGTAATTTAACTTAAATTTACTAGATAATACGCTTCCAATTTTTCCTTCCAAAATTCTTACTGTGAAGAGTTCGGATATCGTAATTCATCACAGACTAGCAACAATCATTGAAAAGTGCTACCAAAGATATAAAGTTTGGGATTTTAACAAAAAGTACATTATGATGGAGGTCTGTTTTCCCGGATCAGTATAATGTGGATTTGGGCAGGGAAAGGCCAGAGTGAACAATCATCTCGTAGGCGAACGTGCACCACCATAGGCCTTATCCTCGCTTTCCATCAGAGGTGATTGCGGCCAAACGCTCAGCCTAAATATAAAAAGATATTTCAAGTACGGTTTAAGCATCGTGTAGCTTATGTACCAATCACAGCCCCGCACGGCCTACTTTGCCAACCATTAATATTGTAATTCTATTAGACAATGCAATATGAAGGCTAAACCGTCAATTGCTATTGAAAGCGAACGTGATTGAAGAAAAAAATGGAATAGACTTACAGAATAACGACGTCCATTCGGAGAAATAGAATAAAAACAAGGTTAATGAGGATTCCACTTACCTGAAAAAGAAAATATCGTCTATTTAGTAAATATGCCATGGGAGCGACAGCAAATGTTCAGTTAGATTTATACTTAAATAATCACGGTCAGCCTAAACATACGTCCAACACTATATTACAAAGATTATTAAGAAAAGAAATTTGTGTATTTATAATGAACTAGCTGTGCCCGCGCGACTTCGTCCGCGTGGATTTCCCGTTTTTGCAACATTTTTTATTGATGCTCAACTCCTATTAGTCGTAGAGTGATGTTATGGACGTATATAAGCCTATATCACGGTTTCCTAAACTTTGCGTCGCGACGCCCTGGGGTGTCGCGGTTCTATCCCGGGGGCGGGCGTCGTGAGACGATCCACATAGAATGGCTGTCTAGCTAGCTTAGCGAGCTAGTTGAACGAAAATAAATGTAGACAAAGAAATGTAAGTCGCGATTTCTAAACTTGAACCCGGTTTTGAGATGCTCTGTTTTTAAAATAAGAAAATACACTGAAAAAAATCGACCGTCCAGCGCGGGCGAAAAAATCGAATAAGCATCTTTACGCTACCGGGACATTGCTTTCGCCGTCGAAATTTGTCTGTGCTACTTTATGTTTTTATGGTAATTTTTTTTCAGTCTTTCTAATTTTAAAATATTTGCGCATTTGTTAACGCCTAAATAATTCAAAATAAGCTATGTTTTTGTTTTTGTAGGTATGTACTTAACTTGGCTGTTACTATAACGGGGGGAGGGCTCGTAAAAATTAGAAAATTCCTAAGGGCGTCACTATGGAAATAAGTTTGGGAAGCTCTGGCCGATAGTGTTCCTCGATAAATAGACAATCATAGAATTTTTTAGATCAGTAGTTCCCCTTTGTAGGATTCTGTACCCAAAGGGTAAAACGGGATCCTATTACTAAGATTCATAAATAGAATAAAATAAATACTAATAAATAGAATAAAATAAATATTGAAGGGGCTCCCATAAAATAAGCGTGACTTTTTTTGGTCGATTTTGATAACGGCAACAGATAGACGCTTGAAGTAATCACAGAATATTTAGTTATATTATTCACTTTTAAAATACAACATCAAACGTGTTTTATTTCTCGGTCTTATTAACGATAATAACAGGTAGAAACTTGAAATATTAACAAAATATTTAATTTAAATTTCAAATAATTTTTGGAGATTTTTGATAAAATCTATGGCACGGAACCCTTCGTTCGCGCGTTCGACTCCTTCTAGGTGGTTTTTTTTTGCAGGCTATCTCTGATGACCTTCTTGAAGTCATCAGGGCTTTTAGTAAAGGAGAGGACCTCGATGGGTCCTCAAGCTTTAAGGTCGAATCACTCCAAAGAGGATTCCTGACCGGTGAGCATCTCCCTCGGAGGAGTCTCTGAACCTATTAGTCTCTAATGCGTCCGAATCTGACGGGATCAGTAGTTCCTAAGATAAGCGCGTTCATCTAAACAAAAAAACAACTCAGTATAGATGCGTGCGTAGTACTTGATCATTATTTAGCTGCGGAGTTATGTTAATACTGTAATATCTCTGAAGATATTCATTGAAATCTAATGATGTAAAGAACAATTTTGTACAAAATTAAATACTTGTGATGAATAAAGTATAAATTTTGATAAGGAATAATATGATTTTTACAAAAATACCTTCGCATCTAATGCATTATTTTAGAACAAATTTTATTAACTAAAACAGGTTATAGCGAGTCAACCTTAAGAGATAGATAAATGCTGTCTGGAACTTTTTTTTAGAACCTTTAAAGGAAAATAATTCCGTGATACATAATTTTTGCGTAACTTTAACCGTTTACCCAGCGCACGCAACAAAAGCTCTGAAAATCAAAATTTATTATTTTCCGTTTATTTCAAACTATAATATCTCTTAGGATATTCATTGAAATCAAATGAGGTCATTAACAATTTTGTTCAAAATTAAATGCTTGTGATAAATAATGTATTTATTTTGATAAGGAATAATATCATGCATACAAAAACACCATCGCAGATAAACTTTTGATTAAAAAAAAATTTGATTACCAAAAAGAAAGGTTATAGTGAGCCAACCATAAAAGATAAACATATGCTATCGCGGACTTTTTTTTAGAAAATTTTATGGAGAATAATTCTGTCATACATAATTTTTCCGTAACTTTAACCGTTTACGCAGCGCACGCAGGGAAAGCTTTGAAATGAAATATTTTTCTCCCGTTTTTGCAACATTCTTCATTAATGCTCAGCTCCTATTGGACGTACCGTGATGTTATATAGCCTATAGCCTTCCTAGATAAATGGACTATCCAACGGAAAAAGAATTTTTCAATTTGAGTCAGTAGTTGCTGAGATCTTAGGGTTCAACCAAACAAACAAACAAACAAACAAACAAACAAACAAACAAACTCTTCAGCTTTATTATTAGTATAGATATAGATGAGCACAAAAAGGAATGGACCAAATTAAAAAAAATATTTTGTATTGTTTTAAGCTAACGTGGTCACTTCATTTGAATGAAAGAAAACGGGATTTAAACCGAGTACCTTTGATTTTTGGTTAATCCGATATTTCGGCGCAGTTACATGCGCCATGATCACGGATGAACTCATCCGTGATCATTGGTTTAAATCCCGTTTTCTTTCATTCAAAAAATAAAATTATTTTACCGGTAGAATGCTACATTTTCAACGAGTAAGTATAGGCCGTATTTTATTTACAAAAAATAAGAGAGCCCTAAGAAAACTAACTCCATCTATCTGTTACTTTTTCACCCCTAAACCACTGAAACAACTTTGATGAATTTCGGCATAGAAATAGGATCTTGGAGAAGGACATTATGCGCCCCTTTATCGCGAAAATTTTAAGATCTCCAAAGAGCGCTATATAATAATTATGTGCTAGTAATAAATAAAACAACTTTTACTACATACATACATACATACATAGAGTCACGCCTTTCTCCCACAGGGGTAGGCAGAGATTACTTGTTTCCACTTGCTACGATCCTTGCATACCTCTTTCGCTTCATCTACTTTCATCACATTCTTCATGCATGCTCGGCGGTTACGCGTACTTCTAACCTGGCCCTTTTTCAAAACGTCTTCGATTTGATCGTTAAACGTTCGCCTAGGTCTACCTCGCCCCGCCTCTCCATTCACTTCTGATTCATAAATCCTTTTAGTCAATCTACTTTCATTCATCCTCTCCACGTGTCCGAACCATATGAGCATCCCTTTTTCAATTCTTGTCACTATGTCTTCTTTCACACCACACATCTCTCTTATCACGCTATTATACAACCTGTCACTCAATTTTACACCTGCCATGCTCCTCAAGGCTCTCATTTCTACTGCATTTATTCTACTTTCATGCCTTTTCTCCCATACCCAACTTTCACTTCCATACATTAGTGTTGGAACCAGCACACCGTTATGTACTGCCAGTCGTGCCTTGTCAGACAGCGTCTGACTGCTCATAAAAGCGTGCAAAGCTCCATTAACTGCATTTCCCGCTTTCACTCGTTTTTCTATATCACTTTCACACTTCTTTTACTACATTGGTCAAAAACCAAGTGAGTTATTATATTAAACCATCTGATTATATTAAATTGTTGTAACAGGTTGTTTAGCCGAAACACTACCACGTTGTCCCAAACGATGGACAGAAATTGTTACCTTAAAATTTTAATGTCTTTAATGTTAAAATGCCTTTCGAAGCACGAAGGAATCCGCTTTTTTGTAGACAAATTTTGGCCCTACTACTCCTCTAAAAAATCCTACTGAATTCGCAGGGTCTCGTTATGCAACAACTCTAAGCTGAGATCTCACTGCACAACAGGTTCACACAAATCTTGGATGGTTCCAAGTGGAGTTGCAAAGATATTGATACGTCTAGGTTTCGGATTCCGCCTCAGAATAAAAACTCTCGTTTCATAATTGAAAACATCAATAGGAAAAATTGAGTGTAGCTTCGAAACTGATACCTATACTAGAACTCCACTTCATAATCAGTGCTTAAAAACTTTTTAGGTATTTTAATTGTGTAATTTTATAAATTCCACCATACAGAATACAATGATTTGGTTCTATACTTGACGTTATTTACCTTAGACGATAATTAACTGTCAATTAGGTATAGTTTTACGTTGATTACCTACGTCTCAAGTAACTCTACATTTAAGTAATGAGATACGTAATTACTTGCTAATGTAAACTAATGTTTGTGTTAGAGGAAAATGTTGAAATTCGTGTGACCACTTATTAGTAACTCCAACAAGCATTTAGTCTACTTGACACTGTACTTGAAGTTGGTTGAAATTGCTCTGAATAAATTCTAAATTAATGACCCGCTACTAACCATAAAAACGAGTGGAATAACTGGGTTCTTACGGTATGATTTATCCTACTGTTATGGTATGCCTAGTAGGTATCCGAGACTATTGTTACAGACATGACCGAACCAGTGAAATATTGTTGTTTTGCTAAAACTAAAAACAGAGATATAAAAATTTTATGTTTAAAAAAATATTAATGTTTTCTGAGGTCGGCTGCCAACTGCCAACCTCAATATTTAGAATGCAGTCACTTGTATTTGAGACTGCCCTCAAAAAGACATGTAGATTTTATAAACATTTTAAGTTTTATTTTGTATTTTTGTAATAATCTTAATTTGATTTAGTAATTAATCAATCCCAACCAACTCTAATAAATCGGTATTTTGTATAAATATACTAGCTAGGTAGAAAAATATCTCTCCATATAAAATATCGAAATATCAAAACGAAACGAATCCTTTTATGAAAAATATCACAAATAATAATCTATATAGTAACACTATTGTGGATGGACGATCAGAGTGACAATAAGCATGAGATGGACACATGCCAACCCTCGTCCGAAGTTGCGATAGGACCCTCTTTAACCGCATCTTAGATACGGGCTGGGCTATAATTGGTTCTACATGAATTATTTCGGCCGTGTTACGATATTGCAGGGTTACCAGCTGTGAAATCATAAAGTGGGACAAGCTGTTGAAGTTCCAACTTTCGGTTTAGGGTAACGACCAAACTGGAAACAATCTGGAAAACAAACATTAATTAATAATCCGTAACTTTAGAAACGTAGTAGCTATAGAAAAAAGCTAGGGCGCGTGACCAGCCCTAGATTCTAATGCATAATGTAACACCTGTCAAAGATGTCCAGACGATAGGACGGTGATTAATCATCTAAATGTGTATAGCATGATAATAACATGATGTATTTTCTGAAAGCGAAATATCTAGTATTTATATGATACATCCTAAACAATGGTGAGACCGCAAAACTTTCATCTGCTCAAAACATTTGATAATATTCTATTGTTGCTAATATTTATTCGCATTATCCTAAATAATCCCCAACAACAGCTGAATTCGCCACAATTTTTGAGATAACCTTCCGCTTTTGACCAAAATAATAGGTGAGCTAATTTTGTTACGACACATTTTATACGAAGCGTAACAGTGGCCGATTAAGCACAAAGCTCTTTCCTCTTAATATTTTAAGAAAATAGTATGGTATGCTGACAGAAATAGTTTTAAGTGAGACCTTAAATTCAAAACCACTATAGGCTAATTTAAGCGCCTAGTATTTCAGACGTTAATTAAAGAGCTTCGTCCCAAAGTGCAGCGTCCTGTAATTACAGGATCTCAATTTGGACCACTTGAAACATGACCCGAAATGGGTTTCATATTAACTAAAGCTGTATCTTACTCGAACATTGAAATGGACTCAACGATAAAATTCAAGTGAGTTTTGTACACCTAAATACTGCTCCTGATTTAGATAAACAAAAAAAGAACTAAAGTAGTAAAATGAAGGATACATACAAAATATTAGTTCCTAGTAGACCACCTACAATGGTAGATATATAAGCATTTTAGGTAGAACCAAGTGATTACATTGAGGAAAATAAATTTAAAAAAAAAATGGAATTTTCGATAAGATACACAGAACAACAAATTAAGCGATCGTATAACCTCATTAAAGTTAAATCGGCCGTTGCGGAGTAAAATCCAAAAATTCTGGAATCATAATAGTTTTATAAGTGCTCGTTGTATATTATAACAATGATTTCCTTAATATTAGTACCTACTGCTAAATAAAAGTTGATGAGTTACGACATTTAAGTGTTAAACTGAGAGAATTCTAGCAAAAACTTACAGTACCAAGTCCATAATACTAGAGTGCACAAATGCACTTCTAACGTAGTAAAGGTTTAAAGAGTAAAGACGGATGCGGAGCACTCTTTGAACCTCACAATTTAAGGACTTGCCACCGAGTTGTGATGTGACGTTTGTGAGTGTACTTAGCATTACTTAGAGCATACCTGTGCAGCTGCGTTGTACATTCTTCGCCACTTTAGTGTGCTGCTTTAATGATACTTCAGTAATAAAACCGTATTCTGTTTCATTGCCTTTCAAGTACTAATGTGTTTTACAATACTAAGGGTGACTTACATTCACAGTGCATTTTGCAACGAAATTGAAATAACTCATTGAATGGAAACAAAAACCACATTTTAGCATCCCACTCCAAATAACCGTAGGATCGACGCTGTTATATAAATTACCTTGGATCGCGTTAGTAAAGATTTTGTCAAAAAGATAATTTTCTCTCCCTTTAGAACAGTCATTTTGGTCTAGATGAAAAGTGGTGTTTCTGTACCCCTGAACACCGGTGTACAAAATTAGTGTTTGATGTGTTCTATAATGTTTTATTTGAATCGAGAAAGCGTAACAACAAATATACATTCGCATTTATAGAATACAATCAAATTGTACATTACTTCTACAATGATTAAATTGATGTTCCACACAAATGATCTTAAGATCAGTACGTCGTCACTAAGTTCAACCTCCAATGGAATCCGATCAAGAAGGAATAACTAGCCACTAGTGCTCTTGAAATCGATCGTGTAGAGCAGCGTAGAAGTACACGTGCAGCAGCAAGGCACGTACATTGTTGGACAAGTCTTACTAATTAGTAACATGACCCGCTCACTAGTGTGCTACCTAACACCTGAAACACTGCAGCTTAATAGCATGAATTTAAATCGCATTGACACACTCAATAAAATATGCTTTGACAACATTGTAAAATGACTAAGCACATAGATATGCGTCTATCCCATTTTTCCCGAAATACCGTAAAAGAAAAATTCCTGAGAGTTACTCTGAAGATAAAAAGGTCAGCGTTCACATTTTATTTCTTAGGACACAGGGCACACAAGATCGGCAGAAAAGGATATTAAACATTATAACAACCGAAGTGATATTGGCGCACGACGACATCTTGTGTTATATATTCTTGCGCCTATTGAAATGTCAGCAATAATCACGGTTATAAGCTTTCAGATGAACGAATAGATAGCTACTCAAATCTCGGGGTTGCCATAGAATATCTATGAGACGAGCATCTCTGAATAGACTAATTGAAAACGTGACGCGAACGATTCGCAATCGTCTGAGTTATTGGCCCGTTAATACCGTTGGTTGAGGATGTCCTTGGCGATATTAAAAGTGCTACATTTTACGTTTCCTTGACTACCAGTTATTAATTTCAAGTAAGTTCGTCGATTACTCCGTTTGAGCAACAGATGCGAAATATATTGGATAGAACAGAAACGTAAGGATAAAGAAATATGTTTAAAAAACGTTCAGTTTTTAAATTAAAAACCATATCCACTGATTCACTGATTCAATGATCCACTGATTGGTTTGTGAAAAGCATATGAAAAGTAAACTTCGTCTACCTAATCGAATAGCCTGTTTCGAATCCTCAAGATATTTTTGACAGTCATGATCATGATAATATAATGAAAAGGTCTTCAAAGTTCACTCTAACTGACTGACCTGGAACTGTTTCAGATAGGTACCACGAGTTAATTGGGGAAGTTTTTATGTAAGAATTCGTAAAGTCTTCAACACCAATTTCATATTTGATTTAAAAATAATTCAATTCTTAATCCACAACTCTTAAATAAAATCCATTCTATGATATATATTGTTATTAATGGACTGAGTTTTTCAAAGCATTGTATATCATAGAAGCTTTCATAGAATGTGTAGCGTGGTCAAACAGCGACGATATTTTGATATTCTATTAAACATTAAAAAGAGAATAAAGACTTCTATAGTTTGTGCTATTAACTTCTATGCCTTATATCGAGTTTCTTAAACAAGATATGAGTACTCATATCTTGTTTAAGTTTGAGACTTTTGAGACTTCAGAATGAAAGACCAAAATGAACCGTAATTTGGGTTAAATGAGAAAGGGACGTAAGACGTCAAATAAAACACCAAACCAATAAAAGTCGCCGACAACGCAAATCACTTAAGTCAAACGACCTAAATGTTACAGAAGCCAAATGTCAGACATTAAGTAAACTATGAAAGGTTGTAATGGCGGACCAAATTACGACTGCGTTGAATTAAGTCCTGCCTGATCGTGTCTCGAGATGTTAATGCTATGTTTTAGTTGATTCGATCACGGAAGTCGGAGCGCGGATATCCTTTGTTCTGTGCATTAGGTCCGGGTTTAGCAAAAACAAAGAGCAATTAGTACTAGGACCCATTTGGCTTTCGAAGTATTAAGGTCAAAACACGCCTTTATAGTGTCTTGTTATGCATATTGTTTCATAATGTTTAAAATGATTAGGTATTTAAAAAATTTAAAAGCTGTTGTCGAAAGATAGGAGTCGTAAACAAACTTTTTCCAAAGGAGGGTTTGTGTCAGGCATCGCACAACGCACGCGGTGCGGTTAGCAAGCGCTCCGCGCCGCGTCAGATGTTGCTTTGCAGAGATGCAGTGCGGCGCGGTTTATCAGCAATTCTTGCTGACGCTTCATGTTGACGTTAGTACTATCGACGCGGCGCGGTGCGGGTGGCAACCACCCCGCGCCTGGCAACCGCACCGCGACGCGATGTGCAGTACTCCTTTTTTTTGTTGACGGGGAGGTCAAATGCATTTACGCATCGTCCCTGCGGGGTGGTGCCAACCGCAGGTTATATGTGGGACTCGAGGTAAAGGCGTTCCCTCCATACCCACTAAACATCCTCCCCGGCCTGACCTTGAGTGCGCTATTACGGGACGGCTCGGGATCTGCGCATGTGGGCGCAACTACACCGAGACCGTCCCAACGCTGTCCGTCTAGGCACTCCTTTCACCTATTTGTGGCCAGCAGCCACTCCTCCACCGACGGCTGCTCGACCTGGCACGTCCTCCTGACGAGGACACCGGGAGCAACCATCGGATCACACCCGCGGGACTTCGAGCGCGGTGGTGGCCCTGTAAAGGGCCGTCCGTAACTAGCCGTGGTGGGAAAACATAAAACAACTCGACAATGGCATATGACTTTGAATGCCAAGGGGAGCATTCAAGTATTACGTAACGCAATTTGGGGGGGAGGGGGGGTCTCGTATAACGTTACGATGCGTTACAGGGGCGGGAGGGGGTCTTTCTAACACGTATTACGTAACATTGTTTCTATCTTTGAATAAAAAATTAGGGAACTAAAACTCCCAAATTGGCAACCCTTTTCGTTTACGTTTTACGGGGAATCCCTCGATTGTATTAGTCTGGTCGTCATTTTTAATTTGTTCTCGCAGGTTGGCGCAGGTTCTCGCAGTGTTGCGGATTAAAAATCTCTTGTTTTATTTAGTATTATTACCGCAAAGGCAGTTAAAACTATACCAAGGATAAAAACTATAACATCACTTTTTGCGACTTTAGGGTAAAAATGATCACTTGAGTGTTACGTGACGTTTAGAGAGGGGGGGGGGTACAGAAAAACGTTACGGTGCGTTACAGGAGGGGGGGGGGGGGTCAAAAATCCTCCAAAATTGCGTTACGTAATACTTGAATGCTCCCAAGGGGACTCACTTGACATCAAAAGCCACACACCCGCCGAGAAAGTTTTCCCATCACGTTACCAGGGTCCGCCACGAGGAAACTTCCGGACGTGGTCCCGGGCCATGTCGTATCCTACGAATATTATAAAGATGAAATTTGTATGGATGGATGGATGTGTGTTTGTTACTCTTCCACGCAATAACTACTAAACGGATTTTAAAGAAACTTTACAATAATATTGCTCATACATCAGAATAACATAAAGGCTTTAATATAACCGATATTGACGTAAGCGAAGCTACGGGTGTACTACTAGTACTAGATAAAGTGGTATCAAACTGCAAGTTAAAGGAAAAAATCAAGTCCACGTGATTCTTCTTCTGCCTACTCTGGTTCCAATTTACTAAGGGTCGGTGCAGAATCTCTCTCTCGCTTTTACAACACCTACGAGATGAGAAAAGGTAGTTATTCGTGGCAGAGAACAACACCGGCCAACTACATATAATGGAATACAATACAATAATGATGATTGCGGGAAGCCTGCGCTTAAAACGAATGATGGACAATTAAAAACAACTGGCACTAATGACAGGCATTGTTGATCCATTATTCATACAGGTAGCATTAATTTTTTAGTAATTCAATATCGCTTTTCCATCTGGAGACCTTGTCCTGCGGTTAGGACATCCTATAGTGTTTGTCTGAGATGAAGAAAATATTGGATCAGTACGCACGCACCTTTTTTACAGTTCCATTGATTTGTATGCTAACTAAATAACAACAGCGGGATATTTCTAAAAATATCGTACGTACGATCAATCACTGTGACGTCAACAACAAACGAGAGAAAAACGGTCAAAGCGACATGTGTCGCCGTATGTGATCGGATCGAGCGTCGGCGATCGAGCGCGGACAGAGGCGATTAAACATGATGGACGACCAAGGAAAACTAACCTTTGACCGCCTTCAAAGCACGTGTGGTGAACCTCTAATATAAAAAAATAATAATATTGTTTATTCAAATTAAAGTATTTACTGGATTTCTACAAATGTAAACAATATAAAAATAAGGCGACCATTATCATTGTTGGCCTGAACTAGGTTAAACTGTAATAACCACTTATCATAAAAATGGTTTTTATTGACTAAATAAAAACTACAGTAAATGCTACCTATATACCTATGCACATAGGGTATACAGTACGCACTACATACTTAATATTTAACCATCTATAAGTGAACATTCGCCATGGATATTTAATTTACTGACCTAAGTATGTAGAATTTATACTTTAATTTCATGTTCCCTTTTGGATTGTTTGTACCAGAATGCCACCAGTTTTTTACAAAACTTTTGTATTTCTACAGTACAAATGCATAGCTATAATTGTAAAATTAATTAGAGTGCATAAGTAATTATCTATGTATTATTGTTATGTATGTGTGGTGTAAAAATGGGTGTATAATACATGACATAAAAAACTACAAAATTGTTTTTTTATGATTCCCCCAAAATACATGTATACTTAAGAACCATTTCGATCACGTCAGCTTTCTAACAAAAAAAACGCATCAAAATCGGGGCATTCGTTTAGTAGCTACGATGCCACAGACACACAGATATGTCAAACTTATAACACTTTTCTTGCGTCGGATGGGAGTTAAAAACGGAACAAAGAAAGATTCATTCATTCATCCTAATAAGCACAAGTATTCTTAAAACAAAATAAACAGCTGTTAAATTCTATTTATTAAATTACAAACGTGATTTATGTTAGCATTCTAAATAAAATTTTCGAACAGATTATTAAGTATAACAGGATTTCCGAACCGGCTTATTGTATTAGGTGTATTAGATGAATTTTTGTTTACGACTACACTCTGGTGTAACTTTGAACTCTACGCTGTACGTGATACGGATCATTTTAGCATTCGGGCCTAAATATCAGCATTCATTATTTTGTAAAAAAAAATGCTTATGTTCTGTTTAAATTTCGTGGGAATCATAAGACTTTGCGGCTTTAATAATAATTCCGAAAGAAATCCTTAAATAAAAAATTGTAACAAGAGTTGACCGCAGAGCTGAACGCAATCATTTCTTTTGTGAATATAAGTCGGGAGTATCCGATGGAATATAAATTGATAGGGAGTATCGAATAAACAAACTTGTACAACTTGTTGGGACCAGATCACAATAACACAAAGGAGCGGACGCGAACAACAAAGCTACCAGAAAACGCGCAAGTGGAAAGTTCGTTGTGAATATTTTTCTTCTCGGGGCCAAACTTCTTAATGAGGTTGGCAAAATAATTGTTGTAACACTAGGAAGGTACGGGAATGAGTAGCATTAATTAAAAACAGTACCACAGTCGAGGGTCTGCGGTCAGAGGAAAATGTAACATAAATAATAACGCAAACCCGCCAGAGTAGAATGTATAAAATGTAAAAGGGGCGGACGCTGCTAAACTTTTGGATCTCCCTTTCATAACTTTTTCGAGGAACCTTTTTTCGTGCCATTATTTTATTATGCCTCATTTGACTAAAAGAAAGTCCGAGCGAGGCGTCCGTTTTATATGTCAGTCCTTTCATTTCAAATATGTATGGAGAGCCCTGGCCGAAACATCTTCCGAAGTTTCGTTTTATACTTTAATTTGTTTGTTTGGACCAGGAGTGTAGGAAAGAATATAAGGAACAATTTTTCGCTACTCCTGCCATTAGTTACGTGAATAATTTCAATGTTATTATTTCATTTAACCTGAAAGATATTCTCCCACCCATCCAACCGTACCCTGCACTCCATTACACTGCCAGTCAGTGACCTCTTGTATAGTTTGTATAAAGTTTTTTTTAGTTGAGATAAAAGGACGTGTCGCTTTAATCGAGTGTATCCATCAAGTTAAGTCTCACTTTACAGCGCTAGGGGAGCTGTAATATGCACCTGCCAGAGCGCATTTTATTTTGCACTTTGAACTTTACGTTCTTTACATTTTTATGTCTACTAGTTAATGCTCGGTTCGAAAATACATAAGATAAGGTATATTCTTCCGATGAGAAGTATAGTAACAAAATTACAGTATGAACTTATAGCACTCATTGCAGTTTAAGAATTTCTCAAATACCACAAGCATTTAATAACGCTTTGCCGGTCGAGAATAAACTAGAAATAAATGCCTTTCTTTTGACACCGATGCCGTTCCATCTCACTGTATGTTAAGTGACAATAAGAACGATGTTAGCAGCGAGCGTCGCCAGGTAACCTCAACCCATAGGACTGACTTTCTTATCACTCAATGTCCGAACACAACTAAGCTGTTAAGTACTTACCATTATTGTTCTTGCATACTTCGATAAGATGTGGTACGCAGGTGAACTTAAAACAACTCCTACCACCAGCCATACCAAGCACAAAGTTGTAGAACCCTGGGGATTCAACGGCACCTCCGGATCTGAAGTCAGTAGCCACATCATAAGACCATATACATGAGTACAATCAACATTTATTTGAAATAATATAATTATTTCACCCCATACCTATTGGTAATTTAAGACTGAAAGATCACCGGCCTTTTTTTTACTATGTTTGTGTTTGATATTTTTGTAAATGACATATTAATGTCTTTGTACTTTTAATACTACTTGTTTATCAGCTCTCATTGTTACCACTCACTTTTTAGTAAACCTTTTAAGGCAAAGTCAACTCCGCATGCAGGAGCAGCAGGCGACGTGTCACCGCGACGCTATCACGCTACTGGTTTTTTTCTATGTATTTATATGCACACGACGTGTCGCTAGCTACAGAAGGTATTTTATATAAATACATAGAAATCAGTAGTGTGGCAGCGACACGTCGCCTGCTGCTGCTGCAGTCGGCTATGAACTTTTAGGTAGGTACTTTAATCTCAAAGCCATTTCCATCATCACCCACATGCCTAATAACAACCATATTCAGTTCAGTATCATATGTAGAGTAAGGAATCTCACCAACACACATTTTTTTTATGATAAGAGATTGGCAGACAAGCTAAAGGCTTGCACCACTGACGTGACACTGCCGCGCTGCCAACCCCAGTCCCCTTCCCTAGGATCTGGAGGAGCTCTGTCGACCTTATTCACCAACAGAAACACAACACCACAACAATGTAGTGTTATTTGGCTGTGGTCTTCTGTAAGGTGGAGGTACTACCCAGTTCGGGCTGCTCCAAAATCTTGAATCACATTTTTTGCAGACTATTGGATATTAAGTTAAGCCGACTATTCAAATTCCACTGGCTGTTTAACTCCCGTGACTATTACATAAACTTCGTTGACAGTAGCGCTTTAAACTCCACTAAGGCAATTTGTAACTGGAAAACTGCGTCTAGAAAATACGTGATACGTACCAAAGCTTTACTACTGGGGATCAAATTCGAAAAATAAATATTTAGTAGCGTTTTTGTTGATGTATGGCGAGTCGCGTGGTTTTA
Source organism: Elophila nymphaeata (assembly GCA_955850985.1). Classification (NCBI taxonomy): domain Eukaryota; kingdom Metazoa; phylum Arthropoda; class Insecta; order Lepidoptera; family Crambidae; genus Elophila; species Elophila nymphaeata. The sequence continues at coordinate 6,196,954 of OY039081.1, forward strand.
ATGGGACGAATCCATCAAGTTTAGTCTCGCATTACGTAAAGCTCGCGCCGAGTCTTCCTTGGGGATCATTCTCGTCACTTAAAACGAATGCGTAATAATAAAATTTAAAAAAAAGAAAATTACAATGACAGTTTAAAGTTTACGAGTCAACTTTTACGAGCACCTTCCTAACGGTGTAAATGTTTATGGCAATGTAATAACGCTATAAAACTCAAACTATGCAATCAAAACTTTACATGCATTAATGCAGTAATTAGGCAATAACTATTTAATCTGAATTCCGTTACGTCGTGCTATAATTTGTCATGAATGGCGTTGCTATAAATTAAAATGATTAAGGTCGAATATAAATTATCCTTTATGTAATAACGATTTTAATAAATCATGAAGATGCATTTCGAGACTGCTAGCGCCATCTACACGCGCGCGGCGGTAACTTCTTTCAACATGACGTCTGCTCTTTAGAAATTCAAGCATTTTTAAAACTTTTATTGCGCTATAAAGTCCATAAAGAATAGTTATCACGCGACCAACTGTTTATGGCGGCTATGGTCGGTATTCAAGCGATCTACGTTACGTTTAAAACAATGTATTCAACATAAACTTAGATAAGGAAGGCAGGTAATTTACCGCGGCACGGAACCTTTTTGTTATAAAGGGATGGGCAATGATATTGGTTGTGATTTATTTACGTGATTCCTTCCTTTCTTTTTCGTTATACCTCTTGCACAAGATTTTTATCATACTTTTCACTTACTTTTCGCTTTATGATTATTATTTGAATGTTATCTGGTGTCCAAGGCAACGAATTGTGAATCCTAATTCGTTGGTCCAAGGTCTTAATGATACTGAATTTGGACTGGTTAATTGGGATCTTTTTTCTTCTTCTTAATTTCCTATTATCCTCCGCTGGGATATAGGGCTCGAAGGACAGCTTTTCCGGATTTCCGGCGTCGTGCTGCTAAACATGCCTGTTTCCACGACATCCCCACTGTTTGTTAGCTCACTAATATAATTGGTGTGAATGTAAAAATATAGGTAAAGGCCGTAAAGGTTGTCCAGTGAAAAAAAACAACTTTAAAATTAAATATAGGAAAAACTACTCTGTTTTTTTATTACAATAAAATGAAGCATGCATTACAATACAGATTTAATTGAAGAACGATATCGTTCATATAGTGGTCATTTTTCTTAAAGCTCTATAGAAGTTGGACACTTGCATTTGAAAATAAGCGATGGCAAAGCGCTGGAGTTGCTTTGAACTTCCATACGATTTCCATAAAAACTGTAGGACCGAAATATGACCTGTGTAACTTACGAGTTATAAGAGCTTATTGGCTCACTCCGTAGAATATATCATACTTACGATAAGCCGACCTAAATAGCCATTTGCAATTAATCTAGTGCTTAGTACCGCCATCTTGTGATGGACTCCGGAACTAAAATTTACAAAGTTTCGTAAGCACAGACAAAACTACATTTCTACCCAGAAACAGATCGTTAATATACCTCCTTAGCCCTACACCTGAGTCAAAGTCCCAGGCAATGCTACTGGAGGGGTCCACGTCCGGAAGTCTCCTCGCGGACCCTGATATCGTGATGGGAAAACTTTCTAGGCGGGTGTTTGGCTTTTGATGTCAAGTCCCCTTGGCATTCGAAGTCACATGCCATCGTCGAGTTGGCATTCGAAGTCACATGCCATCGTCGAGTTGGTCACGGTCGCGCCCGAAGTTCCCCGGGTGCGATCCGATGGCTGCTCCCGGTGTCCTCGTCAGGAGGACGCGCCAGGTCGAGCAGCCGTCGGTGAGGAGGCGGCCTATAATAATGCAATGCTACTGGAACGCGAAGAACCCGGCACCCGCACAGTGTAACCATGGAATGAGTTTTCATCTCATCTACAAAGGTATGTAGATGAGATGAAAATGTAGGTATATCTGAGCCAGTCCAATATGTATTTATGAACTCTTTTAAAAAGTACCTAAGACAACTCGCTTTATTGTCATATGTAATAAAGTATGTACGGAACAAAATTACGTACTCATATTACGATTACACAAACTTAATAATTCGTATACTTGTTTGTCTAGGGACCTTTGTTGTTTATCTACGATTCAATATACAAAATATACTTCGGTACAATCAATATGTACACAAAAATGTAGGGGTAAAAATTGGGTAGCAACAAGCGTGCCATAAAAGTTTGTATTTTCAACTGACTACTGTTGATGGCCGCAGATTGCATTTATGGCGTCACTGGATTTTTAAGGTCACATCTTATTGGTCCTCAACCCTGTAAGAGGAACGCCCTAAGAGGGTTTCTAGACGATGAACCTAGTCGTGAGAGGTTTTTTTTAGTATCAAAATGTCGAACAAATGAATTTATTCCATCTGATGACAAGCAGAAGAGGAATCCAAATGCGAATATAGTTAAGTGCTAGAGATTAGCCGCCGCGCTAACTACCCTCGATAGTGACGAATCGGCACGCACGCACACATACAAACGTCGTTTACACGGCCGTTTTGCCGGCTTTGCCGTTCAAAGCATGCTAAGCGGCCGTGTATACGACGTTTGTATGTGTGCGTGCGCCAATTCGTCACTATATATGGTGTCAAAGTACTGTATCGTTCTCTATATTGTGGTGATAGCTTCTAAAATAAATAAGACGTCGACTTCTTTGTAAATACATGTGAAGATGCACCTTCAATTCAGAAAGGCTACATACAACATTACCGTGAAAATGTGAAGATGGCTAGTCATCATTTTACCCTGGTCCCAATTTATTTGGGGTCGGTGCAGTACCTATGCCTTGATATCGACAATACTGCTTAAGGATTTGGCATTAGATTTTATGGCCATGTACCTGCCTGACACCAACCCTCCTTGAGAACGACTGCTATCTTTTATCAGTACCCGGGACCACCAGCTTAACGTGCCTTCCGAAGCACGAAGGAAAATAGTTATCCGAGTACCGACCGCGCACTTGGTTGCTTAACTTTCGTGATCGTTACTAAGAAAGCACGACAGCGGTACCAACGCCCACTCTCAATTTAATTTATTGATACAACTTTTCACCTCTCCAGCGAGAAAATTGTTGTAGGTGAGAGAAACAAGACAATATTTAATTATATCTATCGGACTATCTCTTTGAATTTGGGGTTCAATTATTTACCTTACCATCAGGTGGAATGAAATCATTTACTGGACCCCTTTACAGAAAAAGCAAAGAAACAATGCTTATAAAGGATTTATAAGATGTTTATCTTATAAAACAATTGCAAGTCTAAGTAATCGGCAGCGATAAAAGTCAACTGAAAAAAGTACAAGGGGGAAACAAAAATCGCACTGTAATTGTTTTGTAATTCGGAAGCAATCGAGAGTTTTTGCCGCGAGTCCGATACGACGGATCGAGCCAACTTTTATCCGCACAAGCGGCAAATTGTATTCAAATCCGATGTGTTTTCGGTGATTCTACGTCGCATCCTTTCACTTTTAAAGAGAATACAAATAAAAAAGGCGTGCTGCGAGAGTGTATCGCCGACGACTTTTACAGCCGTCTCTAATTTATTCTTGGTTATCTCAGAGCGATATTAAACAACATAGTTACATAGTAGAGATGCCACGAGTCTTCGCAGAATCGTTTTTTTACATTTAGTTTACCGACTTTTACAACAATCATTTTTATTGCAAATTGGAATCAAAAGGTAATATTACTCGTGATTGCACATTTAATAACAGGTCTGAATTGAATCTCGGTTATCTTTCAGAACTTTTCTGAAGTCTACACCGTTGGAGACAGGCTTCCCCCAGATATCTCCAACCCGATGGGCCCTACGCTGCCCACATCCAGCGGCTTCTCGCGACATTTACCAGAAGATCTTCGGTCAACAGTGTTAGAGACCTACCAACACTGCGTCTCCCGGTACGCGGGTAACCACCAATTTTACATAAAATTAAAAAATCTAAATATTTCAATTCAAGTTGTAGGTAATCAAAATGCAAAGCGCTTTACCAAACTACATTAACCTGTGAAAGTCTACCAAATAATTCGAATGAATAGTCGGTTCGCTGCAATTTGGACGGAAAATTCGTATTCGTTTGAAACGATACTCGACGCATCTCTAGTACAAAGCTCCCCGCTGTGTTTGTTTGTAGTTTTTGTCAGAGAATATTTCAAGATATATATCCTTTTACTAAGCGAATATGATTGGCAAGAAAGACTACCTCTATACTCGTTTTTAGTTTTAAGTCATTTTTACATATTTGAATAGCATTGTTAAAATAAAAATTAATGATATATACTTAGGTTTGTACCTAGTGTTCAAATAAATTTAATTTATGAAGATGCTGCAGTCTCAGTGTACCTACTTACTTATGCATGTGTTGTAAAACCTAATAAACTGTTTACATTTGCTAGCAATAAGCATGCTATTTTCAAGTACATTATCCTCCTGCTTATCTCACTCAGAGCAAACACTCCAATGTGTGTGTTATAAAACCTAATAAACTGTTAACATTTGCTAGCAATAAGCATGCTATTTCAAATACATCTGCCCCTGAATAAGCATGCTCAAAGCAAACACTCCAATCAACGAATTAGACTCCAATACATATGCCATTTTGTAGCGTGCTCTTTGTCAGTTCAAACAAAACCATGGACAATCAAACAGCCATGCGTATCGAACTCAATAAAATTATTCTTTGGCTGGCGATGGAATGCATCCGAAAACTTGTCTTAGCAAAGCTCCTCGTAAGCTAAGAACCTTCAAAACTGTCTCTTAAAGTGCGAATGTTGTAGCCATTTATATCCAAAATAGGATTTTCTAACTTTGTTTTTCAAGCGATTTTGATCAACACCAAATAAGTTGGGAAGATCGAGAAAAAAAGGAAGACGTTTTTAAACAAATTATTTGAGTACTTATTATTTTACATACAAGTATTAATTAGTTAACTACAAAATAGCTGTGAAAGTATAATGAAAGTGAAAGTACATCGCCTTCGTTTAAGACAAAGGAATGCGGCTTTAATGAAAGTATAAGTGAATCGTCACAAGGACTAAATAAACAGAGTTTAAAACACTTTCATTTATGCCGCGTTATTAATCAAACTTCAGATCTTTAATTCTTACTAAGTATAAGGTTTAGAACACAACAACAATATTATTTTACGTGTTTTAAAATAATGTTGTTATTGTATTCTAAATTGTTATGCGTAAATGACGAGTAAATAAGATCACGCTCCATGGAAATTATTCAATTTTTGTAACTACAATCATACAACAATTTAGAAATTTGGATGGTTTCTGAATTGTTGTATGAATTTAGTTTCATATAGAAAAGCAAACTTACTATCGATGATGTCATGATACGTGCATTTTTTGATAGAATGAGGATGTATTTTCACATTTCGTCTTCGATTCTAGATCCTCTCTTCTTAATCAGAATTGCTTACATATTCCCAAGCACCTAAGGTACTTTGATATTTCTCATGATGACCGTCAAAAATACACGGACATGCAGTTTCGGCGTCATTATCAAAAAGGTCACATTTAACCAATCAAGCACCAAGATATAGCACAGGGTATCCTATTTCCACCCTTGTGTTCAGTCATTATTTGATTTGTTACATTCGTACATACGTATCTCTGATTTAAATAAAGATCCATATAAATTAAACATTCAAATGCCTCTCATGTACTGTCAATTTGATATTACGTCTAATAGCTATAGCACAGATTAAACCACACTCCGCTTGCTTTCCAAGTAAACTGAATGCAGCACTACAGACAAAGTTTGAGATAACGAACGACGGATCCATGAATAGATTCAATTTTAATTGTGTACCTCTTTTTTGCGGTTAGGGCCTCTCCTAGAATAACGAAAAAGGAACATATTCATTACCCGTTGAATAATATTGTAATAGGAAAAACTAGAAATCAAAATTCCAAGAAAGACGAAGTTCAAAAAACTTCTTTAATAAAAGTGGGACTGAATGATAACCTCTTACCTACTACACGGGAACAATACAGACGCTAAATACAAAATGACCCCATTAACATCAATAGAGGTAATCAAACAGCAACCGCATTCTCTATTGACGTGTAATGTGAATGCACTGCAGATATATCTTGAGATAGCGCCCAGTCCATTAATGCTGTATGCGCATCGGCTAATTAAAACGAAGAAGTGCGCATAAAGGTTTGCACGAGAATAGAATATATTTCAATGGAAAATACGGATGGGATTATTTATACAGTTCTTCCGTAGAGAGATATGTGAACAATATAGCTAATAAAAAACAAGCAGTAAGCAGCGTTGTTCTCGTTCCTTGTAAATATTACGTTGCGGTTTTAAATGAAAAATCTTTAATCCTCTCAAACTAATGTTAGCTTTAGAAATGGATTTAATTTTAACACGACTGAACATAATTAAAAGGATGGACACATTAGCGGTACCCTGCATCCTACAAGACGAACATAGGCTGACATCCAGAGCGTTGGGTTCACGATTTTTGCAGCACTAGGGATCATCAATCAAGTTTAGTCTCGCATTAACGTAATGACCGTCGGCTCGGGCGGATGTCGCCTTATTTTCCCTTTTTTTCACCACTTCCTTGGAGGCAATTTGGTACACGATACTTTCTCACGGACGTTTCCGCACTGATGGAAATCTATGAAGGATAACCACTTCGTTTTTCGCTATTATAGTTTTTTTTTGTAACAATTTCCATTTCGACACAGCTATCAATCTTCGTTTCGTCTAGAAATGGTTTTCTAGCACGAATTACTTTCTAGAGGCTGTATTTATTACGGCACGTGTTTTGTTATTAAATGATTATTCAACTATTGCAATAAATTAAGTCGCAAATATAGATGCGGCAAATGAAGCAGATGTTTGACAAAAGGTGTTACGAAGTCAACTTTGTCTGCGGTGAAAAGAATGTAGAATAATGCATTTTAAACAATTCAGGAGTGCAGTTAAGTCGTCGACGCCGAGTAAAAACTCAATTAGTGCAACTTTTGTCGAGGAAATCGTAGCGACGCAAACACACCGCAAGGAGCAAGTCAAGTAGCTTTGCCTGAACTCCACTTTGGAATACGAACTGTTATAAAATGGGGCCACGGGACACGCGGCACATCCTTCCTTAAACTACTTTATGGAGATAGAACCAATTTCTTATTGTCATTAGCTTCATATATATTTTAATGATTTGTTCCCAACAGAGTTTAACCCCAAGCGCAATAACGGGTAGACAGCTGCTTTACTAGCCACTCCACTAAGTGACGTCAAACAAAATATTCTTAGTTTTAAAATATAAATATCAAGTCTTGTCAAAAATAAGCTGTTGATTACTTATATCTAAACAAATAAGAATCATATTAACAAGAATGTTCGTCTGGCCAGTTCACAAGTCTCTGCGGTTTAAATTATGTCACCAACAATGCTAGCCGCATCAGCGACTACATTCTTGTAGGCCTTGTATAGTAATGCCATGTATTTTTTTCTTTTTCGCAGTATAAAATATACTTTACGTCTTATTCTCATACCTACCAAATAAACACAAAAAAAATCATAAAAATCGGTCGAGCCGTTTCGAAAGAGTGCTACCACAAGCACCGTGCGTAACACGAGTATTTTATTTATTAGATTCTTTGACATTCAAAAATGAAATGTTCGGAATACTCATTAATAAAACCAGTTCTCTAGACGGGTTCTTGGTTATAATAAACCATAAACATTTTTCTCCTAAGACAAAAACCACTAACGAACATAATCACATGCTAAACTATTTTATTCCAATCTTAGATGTAAGTTAAGAAGCAAAGGCAACTCCTTTGCACACTACCACACCCTTAATTTTCTTAAAACTTCCTGGCTTTATTTCAAAATAACTTAAATCGTACAATTTTCAAACACCTTCCTCTCGCATTATTACATCTAAAACAGCTAATAAGTATCTAAAATAAAGTATCTGGCCACGTAGTTCAATGAGATAATCAAAGAACAACATCGGAGTTTTACAAACCGCCATTTCTGGCCTGAGACGTGACTTGCTTATGTTTTCTTTCATTTAAATGATAGTGAGTTTAGAACTAACGTGTAGTTTAAAACAATACAAAAACAATGTTGTCTTTCGACTACAGCCACCCATCGGTTTATTCTTTTCCGGAGATGAACATCGTGTTCAAAGTTTTACGGTCACCCATCTAAGTACTAACCGCGAACTTCACGTAGAACCCTCAATCACGCCATTCGCCTCCTCAAAAAGGAAAATATTTACAATACGTAAGTAACAAAAACGCAACTCAAAAATCTACTTACATACCTACAATAACCAGATCCAAATTGTACGGAATTTGGCAATTAATGTTCTTTATACTTCCCAACATAGTCTTTCAAGAATTTCTTTTGGATTAAATTGTTGCTTGTACAAAGCATAAATCTCCAAGTGAACATTAAGACGTTCGCTGATTTCAGAACCTCATTGAAATCTCAGGTGAGCTTCTCGGACTTACTACCGACCATTCTAGTTCGCAACGTGAAATTCAAGAGGGAATTCATTGCATAATTCCTGTTATATTATAAATTAGGTTTACCGGCACCGGGAGCGTTATTTTAAACTGTTAGCCCGGGACTGCTGTTTGTTAAAAGCCAATTTGTGAACTTTAATCTGTGCGGCCATAAGTAAAGACGGTTATGAACTTTTTAAGCAATTACGCGCCAGTTTGTTACTGAATAATAATGAAAAATTCACTTAGAAACATCTCTCGGATAAATTACGGTTTTGAGAGGAGAACTCCTTTTGAAAATAAGCTGAAGTTATGCGGATTTATTTTGGATTAAGGAGAAAATTATAAGACTGAGAAAATAAATAAAGAAAGATATATTTTATAACAACAAGCAAAGATTTTTATGATGATGGGGAAGGTCTTGACCATCATCTAATAAACTGATAATAAAGATGATTAGGCAGAAAGTGGAAATGAGCTTCACGTGGAAACCTACAAGCAATGAGAAATTAGTTATCTTATCAATAAATGTCGTAACAGGACTTCGATAAAATGGTAGTAGTTTACAAGGCGAGCTTAAAACAAGCCCAACCAATACTTCAACATCATCATTCACCTGTCCTGCTCCCAATCTTATGTGAGGTCGACGTAATATGTTTACTTCTTCCAATCTCCTCGATCAGCCGTTATCTCAACTTAAACATCCTTCTTTGCGATATCATCTTTCACACAGTCTATCCATCTTTTCTTCGGTCGTCCTCTTCCTCTAGATCCATCCATCTTCATTCTCATTACTTTCTTATAATAAGTACTTATAATTAGTATAGCTCGCACATTTTGATTCGGAATTTGATTCCGAGACCCCGTTTTCAATCCCCAAGGAATTTCAAATATCATGCATGCTTTCACCGGCCTTATCATCACTTAAGTTCAGGTGAGACGAAAACCAAGAGCTACCCCGTCATATATACAAAAAATAATAGAGCATAATAATTAGCTAATGACGTCACTTTAAAATTCTACGATCCTGGATCACTCTCCCTGACATCTACAAACAGACTCGGCTATTAGGCTTCTATGAGCAAACAGCTATCAAACAAGTCCGCAGGCTCGCTATTAGAGTAGTCACATGAGCCAGCAAACAAAATAAGCGGTGCGGTCGCATACATTATGCCAATAATTATGGTTTAGGCGACTGAAACAACCGTAACGTGTTCACTCATTAATGTCCCTGTGAAAACATGAATCAAAAGTGCTACAAATAGGATTATGTCAGGTGTTTCTGTCGACAGATGCTTTTGGGAGATAAGCTCGTGTTACGCTATAGAAAATTGACATACAATCAAATGAACCGCTGCAGCTCCTGGTAAAATATGTAAATAAATCGGTTACGTAAATGACATGTAGCACTTCTGCTAACATAACAGCTTGACGTTATCGAATAATAAAAACCGTTACGATATAAAAATCAAACTGTGTGCGCTGTATATTAACATATTTATTCGCAATCGGCAGTACGTCATACTCCCAACGTCCGGAAAAAAATTGACAAGCTAACAGAACGGAGTGGTGGAAACTCGTTTCACTGTCCGCAGTGATACATTTCTAGTTAACCAGGACACATGACGTACGCTTACACAACAGACGAAATAACTGACGATGGTGAAATTAACGTCAAAATCGCTACTGTCGTGAATCCAGCCAATTCCAACTACGGCTACGTCAACAGATGGGATATAGTATTTGCGCAAAGGACACTTTAAATTTAATTCTGGTTTACAAGTACTTCTGCATCGGGAAGTAGAGAGTTCATTTCGAAGTACATAGAATGCTGTTATTGCTGTTGTTGTTGCTTTACGTATTCAAGCGGGCGAATGCGCCTGATTTAGTATAGCACAAGGAGCCGCGCCGCTGGCAGCGTAATGTCCCAGCTTTGTCGCAGCGCTAATTCAGATGGATTTATACCGGTGGCGCCCAGCCGAGCGAACCCATTCTCCGAGTTAAATGTCTTGTGTTCATAAAAATAACCCTAACGATAGAGACCTACGTCACACCCGAAACTTTTCACTTATTCATGACGCTTAGATTAAATGGTCCGCACTCGACAAATGGACTGTAAAAAAATTCCAACAGATTCGGCTCGCAAAAAAGCAACATTCTAATTTATAACATTGTGACACATTGCGACAGGCGCAGAACAAACAACAAAATTAATTGTTTAGAGGATATACGGCGTTAAATTTAAAACAATAACATATGGAATGCATAACGTATTCGTTCACTCCAATAAACCGTATGCATTATTCAAAAGGCTGGATGGATTTCGCAAGCTATAAGCCGAATTTAATTTCACTCTTAATTCACCCGAGATAGGCGTACAAAAAAAGTTAAATTCATTACTTAATTTCGTGGATAAACAATATTCTATCGACGACGGCAGGGACCGTACGATAATAATCAATTCTGTACCACATAAATAAATGGTCTGCGGGCAAAAGGGGCGAATGTTAAAATTTATACACGATTGTATTTGCGTAACTTGGGAATTCCACCGGGGCGCGCTTGCACAACCACTCGCACAACTGGCCGCTGATCGTTAACGAGCAACACGATCCTGCGACCAGATTCACGACGTTAAATTAAAAATCGCACAACGTTACCCATTGTTGCACAACAGCTAACGTAAAAGAGAAATGCGGCGATTCTAATTGCATTTCTCGAAGAAAAATGGTGTACATTTCTTTGTAGGGGCGAAGGTCCCACTGAGAGCGGCAGATCGCCGCAGCGGTCGAATAGACATTGAGCGATTGACACGCCAGTCGGCGGTCGTCCGAGCGTGAATTATAGAGTACGAGCCTTCGTATTTTGGACGTGTCTCTACCACACGCCACTATAATACATCATAAGCAGAAGACATCAACAAATATGAGGAAACCAAACCAATTCAGTATATAAGTAATAGTCTTACGGTATTAAGCTAGTACAAATACTATCAGAAAATAACAGTTCTCGGAATATGACACTTCACACCAAGCGCCCGCCAAAGGCGTGGGCGAGACGTTCCTGTGCTTTCTCCGAGAATATCAGCAATTTCAATTAGGATCTTATTTGTCTGTCATAGGGAATGAAGCGCGTTTGAAATAGAATCTGCACGACCCATCTCAACACAATGAAGGCAAGATTCAAAAGGACGACCTCTCTAACAAGGTGTCAGGTACCTGACACTATTGTGTGATAAAATATCCTGCTTTGAAGGGCGAATATTCACGTCCCAATAAACGGATCTGCCATAAGCCTATACGCCTACTGCCTCAAAGGGCTACGCACCTGGACGTATCCATTTATTGGACCAATGTAACTTGTAACAAACAGCGCTCATAATATTTCGGAATCTAAATCAAATTTCCCTGGCAAAAGTTCCTCCACAAAATAACCGGAGTGCATACATTTGAATCAATTCCATTTCTTTCATTAATGAACGCGACTGAATGGTCGGGTACAATTAAGAATGTTTCAATTTTATAGAAGTTATTATGCTACGAGTCAAGTTGGACGTAAAGTTTTATATTCAAAAAATTTATAACTTCTTTTATTCTGTTTGAATACTTGCTATGAAACATAGGACTTAATTAAAGTAAAAGAAAGGAAATATTTGAACAAAGGCGCACATTTAATTTTCTACATCATAGCCTTTATGCAAGGTCATATTGTATATTAACGAAGAACGTATCTAGTTATTGTAACTTTATTAACATCTCGAGTACTGTTAACTGAAAGCGGACTCGCTTTTCTTTTGTTTCAAGAATGTAATATTACACCAAATGATGAAAGAAACAAACAAAGTTAGCCATAATTGCGAAATTTCTTCAAGGCAAAAACGTTACAAAAGAACGCGTTTTTATTATGAAAGATATAAATATTTTTACTGAAGCTTGTCAATCGAGTTGCCAGCTTTTTGTAAAAGTTCTAATCGGTATATATTTATTTTTTTAAAAGGTTTTATTAAGTGCAGAAGTCTGCAAATTTTTTGGTGTGGTGTTTGCTGAAGGTTTTCTGATGTTGTATCTAGTAATAAAACCTAAAACCCAATTTATAAATCAGGGTCACAGTAGATATATATTTTTAATTTCAGTATACAAAATGTTGACGTAGGTACAATATAAATTATTCCGCTACGGTAGGTACCTACATTGTACAATGCCCAGGGCATATATAATTTTTAATCGAACCAACTAGGTATCAATAAACTATGAACTATTTATTTTTTCTACTACCGCATCGCTCGCCATCGACACGAGGTATTTATCCTCATACATTATGAACCGGTCGCGAACTAGGTACGTTTTAGAAGAAATTTCCATCCACGTGAGCTTAGGTTGTGGCATGAATAACCTCCGGGAAATCCCTGCCAGTGATTACCAACGGATAAAACATGAGATTATTAAAGAAAGCCATGAAAAAGTTTCTACAAGGTCAGCAATGCACTGATATTGGCAAGTATCCTTAGTCTGCGTTGACGTCTTAAGGGACCGTGTGATTGATTGCCACCAAATTGGTATTAAAAAGGTATTGATGGCATATCATCAATTTGTTCTAGAGATCCTAGGTTCGATCCCTATGCGAGTACAAATTTGTACTCTGTTTGGTTGATGGTGGGACTTTTTTCGAGTCCACCTGGCTAGCTACCACCATCTCATCAAAACCTGTCGCCATAGTAATAATGTTAACAGCATTATTGTGTTCGGACAATTAATGATAAGATAGCCAGTCCCTCTGTGGTTGAGGGTTCCAGGTGAAGCTGGATTCCATCTACGGCCTTATCATGACTTACCATTAGGCCAGATGAAGGCCAAGAGCTTGCCTGTCAAGAATAAAAAAAGAAATATTACGATTTGAGCACTCCTCTTTTTCACTCCTATTTTAACTAGATAATATTTCAGTTTTATATTATATCATCTTTATGGAACGACAATATAAGCCTCAGTGTTTAACACATATCGTTTAACATGACACCGAAAACAGTATGATAATTGGTATTACGTAGTGACGAGAACTGGTTCTTAAACCAGTAACGTTAAAGATGAAACAGTTTCCAAGGAAATGTAAGCTAATAAAATAAATTGGCCAGCTGACTCGCAGTGAAAGTGAACGGATTGTCGATTTCGCGAGACCTCGGTCTTGGAGGAATTGAAATGAACAATGATACAGTGTTTTTATATCACAAATGCGGGTGAGCCATGGAGCGCTAAGTGTCGACTCTGATGAACACAGCAACAATATGCGTTCTTAAGAAAAAATACTATACAGAAAATGCTAGCACCTAGTATTATGCTCACATCCCAGTATCGTGTGAAAAGGTGGATTTATAATATATTTATTACAATTAAGTATTTAGAGTCTAATAAAAATTCCTTACGTAATCATATAACTCGCGATTTGTTATTACCACAATTACCATAAAAGATAAAATCAAAATGACAAAGTTATTTAACTAAATGGACTTTGATAAGTATTTTTAAAACGTCAAAAACCCCACCATTAGGGGATGAAACAATTATTTCACATAAGTAATTATAAATCTATTAAAGAATCGATAAAGTCTATTCTTATACTCGACAATTAACATCGCTCAAATTAAACATAATTAAGATTCATCGAAGTACCAATAATATTTGTATTGTTGTTAGATATGTCGCAGGCGGATCGTATAACACGCCGTATTAACGACGCGGCGGATTGTAGTGTGAGAGTGATGAGTGAGAAAACTGAACATACCAATAATAAACGAACTCCATTCAATTATGCAGACTAATATTGATAGACAGAAATGTATCTAACTAGCCAAAAATCCGTACTGAACACGACGTAAGTTGCAAAACAAGAATGTGATGGCATTGCAACTTAGTAAACTAGAAATAGTAAGAACTAGCGCCCATTATATGTCTATTGTTATTTATAATAAACTTCCCAATTACATAAATAAAGGAAATTCAAAAACAATGTGTTCGAGCCACAAGCTGAACATTAGTTTTTGCGGCTGCATGATCAGCAGCGAGACAACAACCTACATTCCGCGGATCTGCTGCTACGTGCACCGTCGGCATGTTACATCTATTGAGAGATATGCACAAATCTTTCGGTGTACAATACATCACTTTAGTATATAATATTAAGCAAAATTATCAATAAACGCAGATTACAACCGTCTCCGTGTTTGGGTCACTAACTCCCCGCTGCTGCCTGCCAGGGCTGCTCCCTGGGACAGTTCCTACCATCATGCTGTCTGCCAGGGCTACTCCCTGGGGCAGCTGCTACCTATCACCATATACTTGCTGGTCAGCTTTAAACCTCAGCTTTACACCTGACATTATAATGATTGTCTTTCATCTGAAAGATAGCTCCAAATTGCATTTTTGTAAAACTGCGCCATAAGATTCTCCTCGCTTTACAAAACTATAAGTGTACATTAAAATATCTCTCTATAGCGGTTTTGTTAAAACTCTATGGGGTTTCAATAGTAACACCCTGGCCGTATTTTGATAGACGTTTTATATATTTTGAATTGTTTTTCTTATGAAGAAATGTCTGTCAATTCCCTTCATCTACTGTGACATGAATACACTGCGTATTGAGTAAAACTCTCTTTTATTAGTGGTTATGGGCCTTAAAGTTCATCGCAAAGTGTATTTATTCATTTGAGAGACAAGTGTTATGGAGAAAAATACAAAAATTTCGCCATCGGCAAATACACCGACACAAATGTCTTCGACGGAAATGTCATCGGTAAGCGTAACGAAATTGAATGGACGCAATTACAGCACGTGGGCATTTGCGATGGAGTGCTGGCTAATCGACCTCGACCTATGGGACGTGGTAGTAGAAGAAGCCGACCTCTCCGATCCCATAGCTAAGCGCAAGGATGCGAAAGCTCGTGCGAAGATCTGTCTCGCCTGTGACGAGGCAATCTACCCGGTGATAAGGTCAGCATCAACAGCATATGACACATTTAACTGTCTTAAGAAGGCCTATGCTGACAGCGGCCTTACGAGAAGACTAGGTCTTATGAAACAATTATTAACAATTGTATTCCATGGCAGCATTCAGGGCCGCTAAGCGTGTACTTCGGTACCTCAAAGGTACTAAAGATATGAAGCTTCAGTTCTCGTCGTCAGGCCAGTTCTATCCAACTGGGTATGCAGATGCCGATTACGGCAATAATTTAATCGATCGCCGATCCTATACAGGATTTGCTTTTAAGATGAGCGGAGCACCTGTGTCTTGGGAAGCCCGCAAGCAACGCACAGTAGCTTTATCGACCACCGAGGCCGAGTACATGGCACTGGCCGAAGCTTGCAAGGAGGGCATTTATCTTAAAACACTCATCGAACAAGTCTTCGGTATCACTGATACTCTCATCATTCATTCAGATAATCAAAGTTCCATCAAACTAAGTCAAAACAACACATATCATGCGCGCACCAAACATATAGACATCAGACACCACTTCATACGAGAATCACTATCACACCACAACTTACACATCAAATACATTCATACAAATGACATGATTGCAGACATTCTTACTAAACCATTGCCGAAACTGAAACACTACAAGTGTTCTAACAGTTTAGGGTTAGGTTAGAATTTAAGTCATTTTGTATTTGTCTTTACAATTATTGTGTCATAAGTTGTAAAGGTGTATATAGTTAGTGATAGGTAGGTGTGTATATATTTTGATGTTTGTTATAGTTTCCTTGTGTGTGTTAATGTTAGTGTTGTACAGTGAACTTTGATATATCTATTTTTTATACTTGTATATAATTTTATATACAGAGTGTTCCCATTGCGGGGGGGTGTTAAAACTCTATGGGGTTTCAATAGTAACACCCTGGCCGTATTTTGATAGACGTTTTATATATTTTGAATTGTTTTTCTTATGAAGAAATGTCTGTCAATTCCCTTCATCTACTGTGACATGAATACACTGCGTATTGAGTAAAACTCTCTTTTATTAGTGGTTTAAATCAATAATTTTTCTTCATAAATTATATATTAAATATAATTTATTTGCAAAGTGTGTTCACATCGCTTCAAAAAGGCCTGAAAATTCCACAAAATGTGACAATTTTACGTAAATCGTGTGCACGCCCTCAAGAACAAATTTTTATTATGGAGAAACACAGATATATGGAATACCTTAGAAGCATACAAATTTAATAATAATTTTATAATACGATCGTAAGTGTCAAAAATGATAAATAAACATAATGAATACAAATAAAGAGGTAGAGTACATAAGAATACAGGTTTACCCTTGTTTGGTATAACAACGTTTGCTCGAAAATCGTTTCGTCTAATTTTAGTTGCAATAAAGTCATTTCGCATAATTATTCATTTGACCGAATATTTAATTGGTAGAATTTTATTTAGCATAATTATTTATTTGACATAATGTCATTTCACCGAATTTTCATTTGCACTAATTTTATTTAACCTAATGTTTGATTGGTAGAATTTTATTTAGCATAATTATTTATTTGACATAATGTCATTTCACCGAATTTTCAAATGCACTAATTTTATTTAACCTAATGTTTAACTAGACTAATAATGATTTGGTCAAAAGATCGTATCGAACATTCAGTTCAGTAATAATTTAGTGAAAACGCCCTAAAGTCGCTTCTGGCGCTGGTCGCTGTGTGTTCATGTCAACCTAACTCGCTCGTCGCTTCGCTCCTCGCTAACCTATTGTTCAATTGAACATTCGATGAAATGAAAATTATACCACCTGAATAATACATCAAATGAACATTATACTTTTTGATCAATAGCGCAAATGTTGTTATCGCAAATGAACATTCGATGAAATGAAAATTATACCATCTGAACAATACATCAAATGAACATTATACTTTTTGATCAATAGCGCAAACGTTGTTATCGCAAATGAACATTCGATGAAATGAAAATTATGTCAATCGATATTATACAAAGTGATTATTTTCTTAAACGTTGTTCGAAGAAATGATTTTCGACTAAACGTTGTTATACCAAACAAGGGTGAACCAAGAATACAAAGCAAGCCATCCCGTTCTATAAACATGTCCACACGTCCTTAAACAAGTAGTGTACAGAAAATATTGAATTAAATCTAAAGAGAAACTCCGTACAATTAAACTAGATAATACGATTGAAATTGAAAGTAAAAAGGTCCATTAACAATTCCAATACTTCAGCTGTAATGACACTGTGTATTATTAACGAGCATCCAGCGACATTAACACCTCTGAAGTATTAAGCGACCTCACAAAGTTCAAACAGCTTGTGCGGTCACGGACGATAACGAACACGAATATGAACCGTATATACTTTAAGTAGCATGTTTACATTAAGATTAGAAAAGCAACATGATTTGTAACATACCATAAAGGTAACATGACTGAATAAATAAACATATTTATTTCAAAATAGTTTGGGGATCTAGGACCAAATAAATATAAGTAATGGACCATTTTTTTTTGGCTTTTTTTGGCGGGTAGGCGTGAAATAAGTTAGACAACCTCTGCATTTAAAATTGTATTTTAATTAAATATACAGTGAATTATTGATTAAAATTAGGATAAAAAGTTATATTATTGCTTAATTACAAACATACTGTGTGGGCGAAAGCTATACATGTGTGTGAAGAAATATTAAGTGCACCAACCTGCCAACGCCAGCTGTTCTCAACACATAACACTGCACTTGCAATCAACACTTTGGCACATCATCCTGGTTACTATGGCGAGCATTTTGGACGTTCTTAGGAATCAGAAGAATGTAGAAGATTCTCTAATGCAGCGGATGGCTGAGTTTGAGGCCCATTTAAAGGTATCACCATCAACATCTCAAACTAGTGATATAAAGACATTAGCTGACGAGTTCTGCAAATTTAAAGACATGGTTGGAGGTATACTGAGTCTACTTCGGCAGCAGATAGCAGTTTTGGTGAGAAGTGTCGATGTCATAGAGACTAGGCATCGCAGAAAAGCTATCCTTTTCAATGGGGTTGAAGAGCGCGAAGGTGAGGATCTCCAATTTTCCATAATCTCAATTTGTAAGGAAAAGCTCGGACTGAATAACATCTCCAAGCAAAATATCACGATGTGCCATAGATTAGGGACAAATATAAGAGAGCGTCCGCGGCCCATCTTGGTAAGGTTTACGGATCTATTCACTAAGGTCGAAGTCTGGAGCAGTAAGACTAAGCTTAAGGGCTCATCTATAGCCTTGTCTGAGTTCCTGACCCGTCATCGGCAGGATCTGTTCTCCTCTGCCCGTCGACATTTTGGCGTCCGTAGTGTGTGGACCAGCGATGGGAACATTCTTGTGAAGTTGCCTGATGGGAAACTGACCCGCATTCATGACGGAGAGGATCTTGACAAGCTGACTCTCCGCCACCCGCAAAGCGGTCAAGTTGAGTCTCCACTTCCTGAAGGACATGCCGTACCGTCAACGTTAGTCTGCATCTGCGTCGACTACAACAACAACGCTCAAGCCGGCGAATGTTAGAACAAAGCGTGTAGTGAAAAAATAAGTCCTAGGTTTCATGTTGAAGTAGGTACTTGTTTTCATATCCATGTTTATTTTTTGTTTTTTTCTCAACGTCACTGTGTTTCACTATTTTATTTACTTTGTGGTGTATCCAGTCACTTAATTAACACGAAGGTACCTACACAACAGTTTGGTTACCTTTCGTACTACATTGTAAGTCTTGTTTTTTACTGTGCGTAGGTATACATCAATATTTTAGTGTTATATAGTTTTATAATGTTGGTATTTTTCTTTATTTGAGTTATGTACTCGATGTTTGATTGAATGAAAGACAAAACTATGATGACAAAACTAAACAAACAGTGACATTGACAGTTCGTTCTTTTCTTTACAGGGCTGTTTTTTAAATTCTCCCTATTAAGGGAAGGCAAAGAGATCTAGCCCATGCAGCCATGTCTTCAGCATTATCTTTTATCGATGTTTGTGTTTGGTGCACGGTGCTTAAATATTGCTTAAATATAATTTCTTTTAAGGCAAAGGCACTAATTTTTGTACAGATTTAATCCGTATTTAATTCTATTTTGTTTCTTAAAAAAAACAATGTTCACCTTTAAGATTAAGTAAGGTATGTACTTTTTTTTTTCTCTCTACGCTTTGTCTTTTTTTTTGTTTTTGAATTATTTTTTGTGCCTTTGACCATTTTTTAGTTGTTTAATTTTTAGGCAATAAAATTAATTTATTTTTGTACTGGCTGGCGGGTTGGGCACAGCTAATATTGGTAACTTTATATTACCTTTAGTAATTACTCAAATTTATTTCATTTAGTATTTAAATTATTATCATATAGGTATTATATTTATATTATTTATATATTATTTACATGTCAGATCTGGAAAACCTTTCTTTTCAATCTTGTGAAAGCTCCGATGAATCTTTCGTTTCTCTCATTGACTCAGAGGGGGAGGCCGAGACCCTGGGTGTTAGGGTCTCTAAAGCGTTTGGCTGCACATCTTTAACTTTAAATGTCTGCCATATAAACGCGCAGAGTGTACCGAGCCACTATTCAGAATTACTCGACACTTTTTGCTTAGACTCAATACACGCAGTTTTGATATCTGAAAGTTGGTTTAAACCTTGCCTCGACTCTGCCACTTATGCCCTACCCGGTTATTTTCTGATTCGCAATGACCGCGTTACAAAGAGAGGTGGTGGCGTAGCCATTTATCTCCGAAATAATATACCCTTTAGAATACTCTCAGTCTCTGACCATCTTGCAAACAGTATAGAATATCTGTTTTTGGAGATCGCGATATCCAGGGTTAAAGCTGTTCTCGGAGTCGTATATTGCCCACCTGCTGTCGACTACATCTCATCTCTTACTTCTGTCTTAGACACTCTCGCTACAGATTACGCGCATCACATAATAATGGGCGACTTCAACACCGACCTTCTTAAAAATTCTCATGCTTCTCGCAACTTTCGGACAACTATTGAGTCATACGATTTCTCTTTTTTGAAGTACAATGCAACCCATCATAACATCGACACTGACGATACGTGGATTGACCACGCCATTGTCTCCTCTCCTGATCTCGTCCAGTCACATGGTCAAGTTCCCGCTCCTGGTTTCTCACGGCATGATCTCATCTTCTTGGCGTACAAAATTAAACCTCCCAAACGATCTCCTGAATTCATCAAGTTGAGGAACTTCGCGAGATTGGATCATGACAAACTCTCCCGTGATGCCTCTTCTATTGACTGGTCTGGGGTTCTGACAGCCGCTACTGTCGATGACAAGATTGTTAACTTTTCTACAATCTTGCTATCTTTTTACGATAAGCACGCTCCTTTGCGTACAGTAAAATTGAAAAGACCGCCCGCACCCTGGATCACCGACTTGGTGCGCATAGCTATGAGAAGGCGTAATAGAGCATTCGTTAGATTTAAACGTTGTAGAACTGCGGAAAACTGGGCTTACTATAAGGCCAGCAGGAATCGCTGTAATCAGATGGTGAGAGCATCCAAACGCCGTTACTTTCACGATAACCTACTTAATTCTTCGCCGGCTGACACATGGAAATTTCTGAAATCTCTCGGTTTAATTAAAAAGCAAACAAATTCCATTCCTCCCTCTTATACCCTCGACGATTTCAACCAACATTTTTCAGCCAGTTCCAGCTCTAATTTGTTAGATAGGGTTAATGCTTTCAATGATATACCTTTCTTGTGCAGCCAACCATCCCATGATTTCACTTTTTCTCCGGTTTCGGAGTCTGAGATTCGTAAAATTGTTATGACCCTTAAGTCAAAGGCAGTTGGTTGTGATGATATTAGCCGGCAGATGATTGTATCCTGCTTACATTGTTTTCTCCCAATAATAACTCACATCATCAACACATCTCTCACATCCGGCATTTTCCCCTCTGCTTGGCGTGGGGCGCATGTGCTGCCTCTTCCTAAGCGAAATAACCCTACATTACTCAATCACTTCAGACCCATCTCCATACTACCATTTCTATCAAAAATTCTTGAAGCGGTTGTTCATCGCCAACTATCTGCCTTTCTCTTTCGATACAATGTCCTGTCTCAGTACCAGTCTGGCTTCCGGCCTGGTCATAGTACGGCAACGGCATTGTTGAAAGTCACTGAAGACATGCGTAGGGGCATGGAGGATTCACGATTAACGGTATTAGTACTCATTGACTTTTCTAATGCTTTCAACGCCGTCGATCATGATATTCTCCTTGCTATCCTCTCACATTTGCGAGTTTCTTCTCCGGAACTGGATTGGTTCTCTTCTTATCTTCGGGGGCGCAAGCAAGCGGTTCGCGCTAATGACTCTTTGTCGGAGTGGTGCGACTTAGCAGCTGGCGTTCCTCAAGGCGGCATTCTATCTCCTCTTCTCTTTTCAGTTTTTATTAACCTCATTTCTCCCATTCTCCGTAGCTCTCATCATCTATATGCAGACGATCTACAGATTTATGCGCAAGCTGAGTTAGACGATTTGGTTAATGCAGTACAGGCCATTAATGATGATCTCCTAAAAATCGCTGATTGGTCTAATAAGTTCGGCATCTGTGTTAACCCGGGCAAATGCCAGGGAATCATAGTGGGTAGCTCTCGTACTTTATCCAAACTGGACATGACTACTGTTGCGCCCCTCTCTTATGATAGTACGCCAATTGAGCTCGTACCTAATGTCGTGAATTTGGGTTTATGTATTGACAGTACTTTGAGTTGGCGGCCCCAGGTTGAATGCATAAGTCGAAAAGTTAATGGTATTTTAAGATCTTTATATCACCTCAAACATTTTCTTCCAATCTCAACGAAGATTCTCTTGGTTCAATCCACTATTCTCCCTATCCTTGATTATGCTGATGTGTGTTACACTGACATTACCCAGGAACTTCTTAATAAAATGGATCGCCTTCTTAACAATTGTATTCGCTTTATTTATGGGCTACGTAAATACGACCATATATCTTCATACAGACGAAAGCTTAAGTGGCTAACAATTCGCCAACGACGGGACTTACGAATCCTATCCACACTTTATTCCATTATTAACGATTCATATGCGCCTGAATACTTGAAATGTAAGTTTCAGTATTTGGGTGCTTCTCATAATCGTATTCTTCGATCAGACAGCAAACTCACTCTTTCAACGCCTTTTCACCGTACTGGTTTTATCTCTAACTCCTTCACTCTTCATGCAATACGACTCTGGAACGCACTCCCACCTCATATCCAAAGAGCAAAAAACAAACTCGCTTTTAAACATCTGGTTCGCAATTACTATTTGGAATCTCCTACATAAATTTCATTATATCTATTCATCTGACATTAATATGTATTATTATATTTCGTATATATTATTATAATTATATATATATGTATATATTTACTATATGTTTATGTATGTTAAAAACCTATGTAAGTATATTAATATTATGTAAGTAAGTAATCATGGTTTTGTTTTTATTTACATAACGGCATTCACTTTCTGCACCGCCTATTGATATTTCTGTACCCAGCTTTCCGGTTGACTGGTAGAGAATGCCTTACGGCATTAAGTCCGCCATTTGTATCCTTTTGTGTACAATAAAGTTTAAATAAATAAATAAATAATAACTAGAAAGAGGGGCATGACAATTTTGATTACTAAGATCGGCGACGAAGGCAGCGAATGTGTGATGCATTAGTATGATCTAAATACATATGTATAGTCCTTTATGCCTCTTCTCCGAAAGACTTATGTATGATGATGTATATTTGAAGTAAAAATATTATTAAGATTTTCATTTCTAGATGCGAAAGCTTATAAATACTCTTGACAAGATATGAGATAAATCCAACATTGTAAAGTAAAATAGAAAAGGTCCAGTCGCAATAAATAGAAACATTCCTCGCAAACTATTGTTCGTTTGACAACCGGAGAGGAATCCATAGGAACGTCGGCCGTCGTTGGTAAAGCGCCGAGGCTCTGACTTTTCCAGAATTGACTTTCTATTTTATTGTGCTGGCGCTAACACGACGTTGATGGCGGCACTTATTGCACTTCGCGTGACCTTTTATTGGAGACCGAATCGACGACGTTCAGATGAAATTGAACAAAGATCGGCTTCTGGTAGACAATTGATTTAAAGATTACCCTATACCTCGACATTCTTCCAGGAACGAAGAACTGCGATTCAGGAAACTTAAATCAATTTCTTGCAACAGATCAGGCAAAGGTTGCCATTTCGTACGCTTTTCTGCGCAAGTTATAAATAATCCGATAGTGTCTGCGGATATCGGACTGCCTCTTGAGTTTCAATGATAATGTGTGTACGACGTTTTTTAATTAAACAAACAAGACAATATCGGCCTCAATTAGTTCATTTCAGGGTTCCATACCCAAAGGGTAAAACGGGACCCTATTACTAAGACTCCGCTGTCCGTCTGTCCGTCTGTTACCAGGCTGTATCTCATGAACCGTGAGAGTTAAGACAGTTGAAATTTTCACAGATGATGTATTTCTGTAGACGCTATTTCATTTTTATTGTTTATTAACAATTTTTTTTACGCTTGAAATATTTATAGAATATTTAAGTGGGGTTTTTTTCCGTTTTTTATAGATGATGTTCCAACTTGGCCGGTTTTTTAGACTTTGCATATTTAATTTACTTTTACGCATAAAACTAACAGTACTTAATATAATTTAAAAAAATAACACTAAATAATTTCGTTACACTGCTGGAATGCAGGATGCAATGATATGCAAATCCTTACCTGAAACAAAAAAAAATCTTATTAGTGATGATGAATTGTTCATATTCATCGTAGGTATACAAAAACTATACGTTAAATTCGTTAAATTATCAATATTAAAATTTGTTATATAAACTCTTTGTAATTAAAACCTATCTATGTAATGACAAACATTTAAATATTTTATTATGTGATATATTCGCTGTCTAACTACTTACTTCAAAATAAAATTCCATAGTTACAACACGTTTTCTTTATTTATCAAATACTGAGCTAAAATATTACAACAAAATTCTATCAACACAATGGCATAAAAGATAAAAATTCATGATCTGTATGTACAGGTAATGAACAGTGGAATATAGGCACATCAATTCCAACAAACATTTGACGTTCTCCGTCCAAAACAAATATTTCAGGGGTCATCAAGAAAATGATGGAATGTGATTCGGTTTAAACGGGTACGATCTAAACAAACAAATCAACAATTGGAGCGGTGACAGTAAATAGCCGGTTGGGCAATTCACAGGGAATATGACAGAGGTGGCGAGTTTAATCGAAAAACAAACGGAGCATAAATATCCTCGTAAAGGGATGCGCGTTTTCAATCTCCGCGTTTGAAATAAGTTTTCGATAGCTGTGTAAGGCACATTGATTTTAGAGAAAGTAATTGATTTTTAACCGACTTCAAAAAAGGAGAAAGTTCTCAATTCGACTATGTTTTTTTATTTTTGTTTTTTACCTCATAACTCTTTACTGGACGTACAGATTTTGAAGATTCTTTCGATTCTTTGGAAGCTGGTGCTTGTCATGTGGTCCATTTTTTGATCGACATCCGCGAAGTAGTTTTTGAGTTAACCCTAATAATGCATATTTAATTGACATCGATGATATCGTAATCTTATCACTTGTGTGTCTAAAAGATCTCGAGATAATTTTCTGAAAATTTCTATACTTAAAACACTAATGGTTATTTTTTCTCGGAGTTTAGTTGATATTCAATATTTTACTAGCGTTCTTATTTTCTCTTCTCAGTCAAATCAAGGCTGTATCTATGTTTACAATCTCATAAAACACAAAAATGTCTTGAAAATTAGAAACTACAAAAAATCATAGAACATACATAGGGGTTATTCGGTTTTGGGCTACTCTATCACCGGGCTTCAACTTTACACTATTTTTGGGACATGTATATTCGATTTTTAGTTAAGAGAATCTCAGAAAAAGTGATCGTAATTGGGTGAGTATTTTTTACCTACAGTATGTAGAACAGAGATAAAAATCGGAGACTTCCCAAAAACTATTTTTTTACCGTATCGGTAATTTACTGGAATTTAACTACGTAAGTTCAAACATCAAATTAACATAGTAGAAAATAGTAAGTAAAAGAAATAAACATAGTCTGAGCCATGAAAAGGTTGCACTCCTTTTTTAAGCAGTCGTGTCACAACGTAAAACTTTTATAATGTCAATATTAATAATTAGATATTTAAATTCACGTTATTAAAGATCCAGTAAATTTACCGATAAAAGAAAATATTATAGGGAAGTCTCCGATTCTCTGTTCTCTCTCTCTCTCTCTCTCTCTGTTCTACAAACTGTAGGTAAACATACTCACCTAATTCTGATCACTGCTCATAAAATATATTATATACTTTACAGTCATTATCCTATTTTAATACTATAAATAAATCGTCATATTCTAACTAAGGAAACAAACATTACAACACAAATAAAACTTATAACACTTAATTTGATTGGAAGGCAAACATCATAAAAGTTGTTACCTAAGTAACAATACAATACTATATAATACTGCATAAATCTTTATCGTTTTACATAATGAATAGGTAATTCGTTTATAATATTCACGCCAAATCATACTATAAAAAAATTAGCAGATTTGCCAAAAACGCGATCGGGGTGGCAGACTCCCTAGCATCAGAGGGTCGCCAGGCCAATGTGCTACAAAAACATCACTAAAAAGACACTTTAGATTCGATTAAAGCTGTGAAATAAAAAGCGACGTGAATGATGGTCCAATGCTAACACATAGCTAACAATAAAATAAAGAGCGCTTGTCACTGTTAATGGATAGTTGAATATAGAGTAGGTACTAGAGAATAAATTTACTGAGGCGATTGGTTATATGGAGATATAAATATATTATATTTTGATAACAAAAATATTAATTTTGTGTCCATCATAATCATAAACTGGGTTTATTCAATTGATAAAAATACATAAAACTGAACAATCAATATTTAAAAATATATTCTTACAAATCCCTCTATTGTATCAAGCTTAGTTAGTTAAACTCATTTTGTAGGATAATTAATGTTCTCTTTGTTCTTTAGTCTTTTTTTGCCTTTAACGTTATTTTCGATATTGTCACTACCGAAGTATATGAGAAATTGACGATTCAATTTAAGCCCCATCTGCCTGTTGTTGAAATCGACAAAACACACGGACGCCCAATTGGATTAGACGCGTAATGTAAACCACTCTGAACTAGACACAAATTATCCCGTACAGGAATAGGCTCTATAATAATCCCGGCATAGTTGTGATATCTTATATAGACTCTGGTTATACTCATTTTCTCTATAAACAATATTATCTTTGTTGATCTGTCGTAATATGGTCAGTATTTTTGTGGTCAGTGAAAGTAAGAGTCCTTGTAGATTTGGAGATACCTACATGCAAGCTGTAGCAACGGTAAAAGCTGATACAATATCCGGGCGGACATCCAAGCCATTGGCTACCAATAACGACACGCTGAGCATGCGACGGACAACAAGGGATTAACGTGGTTTAGTTACGCCTAAACGACTTACAATACAAAGTAGATAGCCATAGTGACCAGCTTGTAGCTGGTCCGCACAAGAACAAATTGCGCCTAATAAGCTATTAAATTTAACACTGTAATGAGTAACACTGAAAGTAAAAATTATATTTTCATCGTTAAGACCTGTAGTTTAACCAACAGACTTGTCAGTCGATCCGACAATAACAAATGTTAATTTACGACAAGTACGTTGATCTCCCTACATATTAGGAGGAAGCGGCTTGTTGACAGCCCAGTATATGGACCTTTGGACAGGTTCGTATGCTAATTCTATCTTAATGCACGAACAGAACACTAGAAAGGTAGATTATGAGCAAACTAACTACAGAACAGCAGGATACAATTTCCAAATATTGATGGATCTGGAGTGTTAGATTAACATTGTCACTGTAAATCTAATGCCAAACCAGCCTATTTTGTAAACATCGATGTAGCAGGAGAGGATACAATATCCGGACTACGTCCAGACTGCGTATCAATGACGTTATACCGTGCGATGCAAACATACGAGATATGGAAACCGGGTCCTTGATATGATAATTCTCACACAATACGCAGTTTCATGCGAAGTGTGGCTTTTGCATTTAAATATTATGGTGTTAGTATGTTATTCGATTCCAAATTTGAATTCGAATAAATGAAGCATATTAGAGCAAGAATTCGTGCAGCAATTCAATCTAGTTTCATACCG
Organism: Elophila nymphaeata; assembly: GCA_955850985.1. Classification (NCBI taxonomy): domain Eukaryota; kingdom Metazoa; phylum Arthropoda; class Insecta; order Lepidoptera; family Crambidae; genus Elophila; species Elophila nymphaeata. The sequence goes on from OY039081.1 coordinate 6,224,783, forward strand.
TGCAAAGGCAATAATGTTTGTCTGTTCCATTGTCATATCATCCGTATATTGGTTCAAACTTTGATTACATTTCCTATTTTCTAAGCATGGGAGCCTCAATTGAACTGGGACGTGATATTGGCCGGATTTTGCCATCAATCAGTCGGATACAATATCCAAGCCTCGGTGCCAGCTAACGTACATGAGACCAGAAACTGCGGATTAATGGGTCACTAAGTCATTACTTCATGGCTATTTCGGAAATCTTACTGCGTCTTCAATAATAGTAGGATATAAACTTAAACTTTTCCTTTGATGAATAGTTTTTTCTGTTATCATTCCCGCTCTTAGGGAATATTAGTTACAGACTTATTTGGATACTCGTATGAGCGACTTTAGAATCTGCAAAGCTATCATTACGTTTGTTTAATAAGCACATTGAACATTTCAGCAATACCCACAACCTACTTAATTATGGTAAAAACATTCTTATACATTCCATTATTTATCGCCTAATAGTGTAGTTTACGGTGTTCTTTTTGTCTGAATTGGTTTAATTATAATAATGAAATAATTAAAGTTTATTGTGTAAAAGTACCGTTTTGTCATGACAGAGTACAACTTTTAATCTTAAATATTGCATAACATCCACGTGACCACGCAATAAATAATTTGATTTTAAAACTAACCATATTTACATGATGATGTAGCTGTTTTATAATATAATCTAAATCGCAAATATGGAATATCTTATTATAATATCATTTATGAATTCACACTAGACAAAACTAGCGAAAATATTAGCATAATAAATCACAGAGAAGCTATGAACGTCAGGACACAGCGCAAGCTACTTGGCTTTAAGTACTCGCTGAACGTTCTAATATTTTAATTTATTGTGAGTATGACAATGTTTCCGGGTAACAATTATCTACCATTTCAATATAGTTAGTGCTCACGAACGCCAGCCACCCAAGCGAATCATTAAAGTGATTTTCCCATCGATTAAACAGTTGTATGAGACGAATGTAGGTCGTACTCTCCTTTACTTGATTACTCGGGTTCATAACAAGTATAAGTATCGATTTGCTTCTGGACTTAACGGTTTATTGGATATTGGAATAATTAAATTTGAATTAGCCCAAGTTTATAATTATTTACCAAAACATAAGCTTATGTTAATGACGAGTGTCAGTGACTATAGCGAAAATTACGTACTTACATTGAATTAGATTTTCAGTTTAAAGATCTTTATTCCCATTAAGACAATTGTCACTTACATGAGAACTTATAAACTAATATGTAAAAATATATTTCAATCGTCGCCATTACATTATAACATAAGGGTATTCAATGCAATAAATCTTGTGGTTTATATAAACATGCTATAGTTGGTAGTAATATATTTGGTTAATTTGGACTTAAACACACCCATCGTCTCCGCATTTTTTATGTCTGAAGGTAGCTTATTATATACAGGATGTAAAAGACATGAGCAGTCAAACGAAAACCATGTATTCTGCTCACCGTCATAACATTTTTCTTCCTTTAGACTATACCTGGGAAATTGATAGTTACGATTTTATTGAAGGTCAAAGTCATAATTTTTTTTTTCTTTTTTTTATGAAAACGTATTCTATACGTTATTTCTTAATTATTGTCCAAAGGAACATTATCATTTTTTTTAGTATTTCATAACAAAAAACGGCTTCAAAACGTTAGCGTTCAATGTAGCTCACTCGATGCGCACGGACACTAACGAACGGGGCCGCCGTCAAGCAAAATTATCGCGGTTTTGCGAGTTGCGTGCGAGTTGAGCCCTCTACATTGCGCGGTACAATTTGCAATTTTTTGTAACACCAAAAAATAAAAATCATTTCCCAGCAATATTTTTTTTGAAATATGTCTTATTTTGATGTATAGAATACGTGGTTTTCGTTTGACTGCTCATGTCTTTTACACCCAGTATTTGTACACCTTCAAAAGTGATTGATTTTCTTTCAATGTTGGTTCTAATCATAGGTAATATTATGTGTTCCCCTCTTCGACGTATGTAGTTATGAGTTTGATTTTTTTTTGTTAATGTTAGTTGTGTTTGAATGTTTTTGTTTAATATTTTTCTTATTAATATTCATGTTGTGCAGTTGTATAGTTGCTTTATATTCATAAGGGATGTTTCCTTGTAAAGCTTTTCTGTTGATGTTAGATGTGCATAGCGGAATAGTGCTTTTATTATTTTATTTTGTAACACTTGTAACTCTTTTAATTTTGTTTTGCATGTGCTTCCCCAGATTTCTATGAGATATAAAAAGTGAGATTTAACTAGAGAATTGTAAATCATAAGGCGTAACTTTTTTGGAATACAGCGCGCTATGTTACGGAGTGAGCTTATCAAAGGTGAGATCTTGGACTTAATGTAGTCTATCTGATTATTCCAGTTTAAACTGTTGTCAAGCTTTAAGCCCAGATATTTTTCAGACTTTTTTTCTTCGAGAGGTATTTGATTTATTGTAAGAGGAGAGTGAGGTAGTATTTTTATGTTTTTTGCTTTGAAAATGATGTAGCATGTTTTTAATTTTTTGACAAAAGCCTTAAATAAATTCGTCCTTATATCACAGGCCTGTGTAGCTCACTTGAACATTCTCAACATTTGATCATGACAAGATTTTTTCTCGTATTTCGTTTTCTATTTCATTTGGTGTAATTTTCAAATATATCAAGAAATGTTAGTCGTTGTTCTCGGCTATTACTGTTACTATACCATGGCATCAAACAACCATAACGGCCCGCCGGATAGTAACCGGTTACTATCCGTCCATAGGCTGTGGTCACCACAGCCTATGGACCCTTGTTGTTGTAATATGTTCCTAGAATAGAGGTTTGGTAAAAATCATATAATCATAACAGCCTTTATAATACTTTACTTCGACCTGCTTCCAAATCTAAATTTTTTGCGAGATCATACACCGTGACTGCTATCCAGTTGTGGAATAAACTTTCAGTGGAGATTAGAGAGTCCATCGGTCAATTCTTTCAAACATAAGTTGAAAGAGCACTACCTCTCAAAAGTGTCCATAAGTATAGTATATTATTTATACCTATATGTTGATAATGTATTGTATGTATATTTTAATTAGAATTGTTATAATACTTTTGTGTAAGCATTTACGTATACACTATATTCCCGCTTGTGAATTTAATCACAATTGCTAGGGTCGGTTGTAAGAGATCTCTTTTAGAGATAAGCTCACCTTTGTACACGTCTTTCTTTGTATATTTTATAAAAAAAATATGTTAGTCCCAGCCACTGATGAGACACACATATTATAGACATACAGACCCACTGGTCTAATTATATTTACATATAATTAGACCCTCTGCTGGGACACAAGGCCTCTCCTTGTCATCGAAGGAGGTTTAGGCAGTAGTCCACCACACTTGCCCAATGCGGAATGGTGGACGGAGTATAAGGTAACCAATACCCGTTTGCTGATCCATTAGTCGCCTTCTACGACACCCAACGGATGATATGGGGTGATGCTATTTTACTCTGCCGACATCACTTGGCTTGGGATGATGCATTAAAAATATTTTAGAAACAGCCGTAAAAACTGCGCTCCAAAGTATGTATTAGGAGTGCTCCAAGCCGGCCTATTCACTAACAATTAGACTGTATAACTACCGAGCGAATTACATATCCACTACACGACAAATGTCATAATAGCGGTATAGTAAAGTAAAGCAGCAGTTGATCAGTAAATAGTTCGATGGCATTTACTTTTACCTTTCAAAAAAGTTAGAGGCAATTAGGAGTATTGTAAAACGCAAGTTTGAAGTAATTTCCTTAGCTTAATAGCTGGCATGTAAGCTATTAACTACTGTGAGTAGCATCTCACATTAGTAAGTAGACTCCATGTCCAGACAATGATAAGCTGAACATACCAATAAGTAATGTTTCGAAGTTCTATTACAAATTTAGTTGGTCAATATCTCTGGGATGTAGTTAAATGACCGCACAGGCTGACGGCACTCAATCAAACACTCGTAATTGGGAATTGGCACACGGTGCCTTTTACGACCAAACTGTTACTCCAATCCATTTAGCTGAGAATCACAGGGATGCTGGCCTTGAGACGCAGTGACGCCAAGATCCTGTGACGTCACTTAATTACAGAGCAAAGATTACAAGAGGATTAGAATGACGCTTAATGAAAATAACATGTCAGCTAAATTGTGAACACGAAAATAACAGATTGTTCTCTTATGTCATACTCGATGAAATGACTTTGCGCATTAGTTTTACGGATCATAAATGCTAACACAATAAAGATCATTTTATATACATATTTCAATGTACACGAAATGTCAAGGCTAGAAGATACATGTTACCGGTTACAAGGAGATGAATGAAAAATACCACTGCGGAAGACTAGAGCAATAGGTATGTATCCATTTTAAAACACACTTATATAACTTGAAAGAGTACTGGATCTTCAGAGGTAATGAGATCAATTAAGGCTGTGGTAAGAACCACAGCCTTAGGTCATGACAATTTTGAGGCTTTTCCATCTGCTGCGTGTAGCAGATGGATAGATGGTAAAAGCTTCAAAATTTGAGAGGATTAATTTTGGTTACTTTAGATAAATTGTCACCAGAAACACACCTACAAACCATGCTATAGAAGCTAATATTGTCGTGAAATCATCACCGTGTGTGATCACACTCACTATAATAGGTACCTTCTCTGAAAAAACCCGAGAAAGCGTCTTAGGGCCTGTTTCCAGGTTAGGGCCATTAGTTCCAAGTAGGTAAGTTCCTATTAGCGTTTATTTTACAGACAGTTTATACAAAACTGTCAATTTAACTGCCAGATATCTCCTAATCAGAACCTGTGAAACCTTTACGTAAATATTCCTGACCCCGACGCTTTTTGGTGAAGTCTGGTGACCTCAATCACTAGTCACAAAATACACATTTACTATTAGAGTGGTAATCTGAGGGAACATTAAAGTGGCATAATCTCTTACCTCTATTCGACTGGAATAAAACTAGAATGTATTAGGCCCGGACTCTACCAAAGCGGAGATGTGCGCAGATGTTCGAAGCGTAGACGAAAAGAGATGTTTTTCAATAAAGACTGTAGCGGTGTTTGTCAATATTGCAGTTTAGTTCGGTGTGCCAAGAAATTTCTATTGAAGATAAAAAGAATTTCTATTGGTTGTTTAAAACACAGCTCCTCTCTTCTCGTCTCGTCTCCGCTTTGGTGGAGTCCGGGCCTTAATAATTATTACTGTTACTACGCTACGCTCACGTTATCATTTAGTAAATGAAATACATACCTAAATGAATGAGTAAATTGAATATACTCGCCCCTGCATACATAAATCGATCAAAATATATAAGTATCTCATTGATCGAATATTCGATTTCATCGCACAAATTTATATTTAAAAAGAGACTGCACAATCTAATAATTTATTTGTGCAGACAGTGTCACTATTACCATATAATTAAAAACATGAATATTAACACTAATCGCATAGCAACGTTATATACTTCTATAGTTTAACCAACACGCCAACTAGTAAATACTCAGACACTAATTGCACGTCAGAGTGCATTGTCAAATACAATTACTACCTATCACCACTCCCGTCCAATCTATCCGCCATCTTCCCTAATAGGTCGATAGTGTACTTTGTTGCTCAAATCAATCACCATAAACTATCTTAAGTGCAGTGCAAAAGTCATTCCAAATCAATTTGGGAAAGAAAATGAGCATCGTATCGCTTGCTGGGGGGTCCTCGTTTAATAAAACAGCTGGATGCTATTCATCTACTATACTATATTACGCCGGTTTAATGCAAATACCAACTAACCCATGGAATTGTAGTTTTGAGTTATTGCGATTTTAAAGTTTGGGAATCTTAAACTTCTGCTAGATAGAAGATTTTTTAATTTTTGTAATGATCATCTGCATTCTCATATATTTATGTTTTTAATTATGTAGAATAAAGGCAGATAAATTCATCGTAAATCCGAAAAATAACAGTGACAGTTAGTTGGTTTTTGCACTAACCCGGCGATTATAAAGAGGTGAACTTTGTGAGTTTGTTTGTAAGATATAATCTCTGGAGCGGCTGAACCGATTATGAAAATTCTATCACCAGTAAAAAGCAACTTTATTCCTGAATATCATAGAATATTATTTATTTGCGATTAATTTTATTTTTCAATGAGAAGTGGACACTGGCTAGCTAGTAGTAGTGTATGTATTATTTCTAGTGTTTAGGCCCAGAGGTCCAGGGTCCGGTCAAATTTATGTTCTGAAGGGTTGGCGGTAGGGCTTACTTTAAAAAGGGAAGTATGTCAGCCTTGCTAGCTATCGCCATCATACCTAAATCTAGACACTAACATTGCAGCAATTCTAATGTGATTTTTTATCTGAACGTGGAAGCCACATGGAAGATCTTGCCTTCATCTAACCTGACGTTTAGTGACGATATGGCCGAAGGTGACAGCGAACTCATCACGGAACCCTCCGTGTGAGGACCTGGCTACTTTGAACTGCCGGAACATAATGCATTTAATATTAATGTTATGGCGACATAACAGCATGAGAGATAAAAAAGCCTATTTACTCTATTTATTTATTTATACGAGGGGCGTTTAATAAAAAGTGAGAATGAGTATGTTGCCGGCAACTTTTATTCAATGTTGTTTTATTTTTGGATAAACGTGGCGTAGAAGGCTTTGTTTTCATGATGGAATTTCTTTCAGCATAATAAAACACCGAATTACTGGAAATTTTCAAACAAATATATAAAGGTGGCGAGACGAGTATCTGAGTATATTAAATTAGTAGAGAAATTCAAAACTTTCTAACTATAGAAAAGTTAAAACAAAGATGTCTAAAGGTCGTGACATTTGACTTAAGGTATTTTTTGTAGTCTTTAAATTTAATAACAGTTTTTGTGGAATAACAAATATACAGAAAGCTAGTTTCAAAATTTACCTATACAGACCAACAAAATTATTCTAAAGAAGTCCTTATTATGTTTGGAAATTGTTACGTTTATTTAGATACGAAAAAAATACTAGAAAGTCTCGTAGGTACCTACTGCATCTTTGAAAATGTCCGTTCACGTAAATTTAATAGGTATTTGCGGGAACGGATATTTTCAAACCTTTCAATGATGGCAAACAAAAATATCAAAGAATCAATGTTATCCGAGCTATTAGGGGTAAAAATAGGCAAGTACATACTGTTGTTGCAAATATTAGTAATATGCGCCAAATTTGCGCTGTTAAAATTTAATATTTCCTTAATGATTATTGCATACTAAAAACTATATCTATACCGCTTCTCGCTTATATAAGTAGGACTTTTCTTTTTTTTAGTTCTGTATAGTATTAAATACATAAAAAGACAACCGTTACTGACTGATCTGTCGTTTTGAGCTATGTGTTGATATAGCTCAAAACTAATGTGCGGATTGCGCTGAAATTTGGCACGCAGATAACTTTTATGATGTAGGCATCCACTAAGAAAGGATTTTCCAAAATGCACCGAAACAACTAGAGCGTACCCGCGGGCAAAAGCTATTCTTATATAAAATGAGGCCTACTAGAACGATGGCGGATACTAGAACGGTAAAACATACCGATTTCTCTGATTGACATTAATTAAATGTCTTAATATGATAATTATTCTACCTTCTAAAACATTTTTGCACGTAAACGATGCGAATTAAAAAATATATGAAAAATATTCATAATAGTCCAGTCAACAAGTTCAAAAACGTGAAAAATAGAGATAAAGCTCCTAAAAATATGAGCAATAGCTCATTGGATTCGGAACGACCTCTAGAAAAATGAGTTTTGAGGATTTTACTGCACGTAAAAAATTGCAATTGTTATTAACAAAATAAGATGAAAAAAAAGAGGTATTTACGTTTTTGTTAATAACTCACAAACTATTAATATTTAAGATATTTGGAAAAAAGGTCCTTAAAGAGGAGGAAATTTCCAAAAAAAAAGTCCCAGCTCCCGGAACTCTACCTCTATTATTTATAATTTTAATTTAACGCTGAAAATAGGGCTCCGCGCAGCCATTACGGCATGGGCGCACTGCCGTTAAAGACAGTTTCTTACATAAAATTATTTTTTTATAGTAACAAATATGAATTTAAAAATTTAAATAAATTATGGTGTCATCCAGATACTTGAAAGAATATATTCCCGTTGGAAATTTTTTTTTAAATTAATCTTTCAAAAAGTTATGCAATTGTTAATTAACGAATTTTTTTCCTATCTCCGTTTTCATAAATGACGACATAAAAATTTAAATAATAAACCTATAAATTTTTGGCTCTGTGGAGCTCTTCTTATATATATACTTAACAAGATCCCGCGATAAAAGTTTATTAAAGTTAATTATTTTGTTTATTACAATTTTTTAAAGTTAACAAAAAATGAAAAGTCTAAGAAATGTTATTAAAAAATTTTTTTTCAACAAATGTTATATTATTGCTGCTTTCTTATCCAACAATGGCATTAAGTAACATCGGAAAAATATTTTTTACATCATTTGTTAAGAAATTGTTTATAAACAAATAGACAAGTTTAATATTTAAAGATTTTTTTTTTACCATTATGTTGTCTTGGCAAAATAATGATTTTTAAAAAAAAAAATTTTTCTTAAATAAATTTTTTTATTGTTTATAATCGTTTTTTTTATATTTCGATTGTTTAAATAATTAGTTAAGGAATGATTTTCTCCTTAAAAATCATAATTGGCATTTCTTCATAGGTAAATAGAAAAAAAAAAATTTTTTATCAATAATTTCATTGTTTGTTAACTTAACAATTTGTTATAAACAAATTCTAACTACCGTTATATTTTTTTTCTAGAGCTAAAAAAAATAACAAAAACAGCCATATATATCAAAATACTAAAAAAAAATTTAATATAAAAGCGTTATAAAAAATAGAATTTTTTTTTTTTTTGTATTTTGATATATATGGCTGTTTTTGTTATTTTTTTTAGCTCTAGAAAAAAAATATAACGGCAGTTAGAATTTGTTTATAACAAATTGTTAAGTTAACAAACAATGAAATTATTGATAAAAAAAATTTTTTTTTCTATTTACCTATGAAGAAATGCCAATTATGATTTTTAAGGAGAAAATCATTCCTTAACTAATTATTTAAACAATCGAAATATAAAAAAAACGATTATAAACAATAAAAAAAATTATTTAAGAAAAATTTTTTTTTTAAAAATCATTATTTTGCCAAGACAACATAATGGTAAAAAAAAAAATTCTTTAAATATTAAACTTGTCTATTTGTTTATAAACAATTTCTTAACAAATGATGTAAAAAAAATTTTTCCGATGTTACTTAATGACATTGTTGGATAAGAAAGCAGCAATAATATAACATTTGTTGAAAAAAAAAATTTTAATAACATTTCTTAGACTTTTCATTTTTTGTTAACTTTAAAAAATTGTAATAAACAAAATAATTAACTTTAATAAACTTTTATCGCGGGATCTTGTTAAGTATATATATAAGAAGAGCTCCACAGAGCCAAAAATTTATAGGTTTATTATTTAAATTTTTATGTCGTCATTTATGAAAACGGAGATAGGAAAAAAATTCGTTAATTAACAATTGCATAACTTTTTGAAAGATTAATTTAAAAAAAAAATTCCAACTGGAATATATTCTTTCAAGTATCTGGATGACACCATAATTTATTTAAATTTTTAAATTCATATTTGTTACTATAAAAAAATAATTTTATGTAAGAAACTGTCTTTAACGGCAGTGCGCCCATGCCGTAATGGCTGCGCGGAGCCCTATTTTCAGCGTTAAATTAAAATTATAAATAATAGAGGTAGAGTTCCGGGAGCTGGGACTTTTTTTTTGGAAATTTCCTCCTCTTTAAGGACCTTTTTTCCAAATATCTTAAATATTAATAGTTTATGAGTTATTAACAAAAACGTAAATACCTCTTTTTTTTCATCTTATTTTGTTAATAACAATTGCAATTTTTTACGTGCAGTAAAATCCTCAAAACTCATTTTTCTAGAGGTCGTTCCGAATCCAATGAGCTATTGCTCATATTTTTAGGAGCTTTATCTCTATTTTTCACGTTTTTGAACTTGTTGACTGGACTATAATTACTGTGATTTGTGAAATAATTAATAATCATAGAATTGGTATTAGATGGTTACTAGATTAATGATATAGAATTTTATTGACACGTCAGATATCTAATGATAGAGCATAAATACTACACAACCAAATAACTACAAATTCCTCAAAACAATAATTATCTAGGTGTTCCTATTTAATTTTTTTGACCATTCGGCATATCATCAACAACAGCTCATATAATGTCCCCACCGAGGGGTTCGAGCCTACCCCGCATTAGGGGCGATTAGGCCATAGTCAACCACGCTGGCCAAGTGCGGGTTGGTCGACTTCAAACACAACCTAAGAAGTTCGTGATAAGTGTGTGCAGGTTTTGCGGTGTTCCACAGGGTTCCGTGTTAGGACTCTCCCTTTGGAACATTGGGTATGATTGGTCACTGAGAAGAACCCTGCCTAGAGGACTGACTGTCGTCTGCTACGCGGATGACACCCTCCTCTTAGCCAGGGCTGATGCGCGCCTGGCCACCATTGGTCTTGAGGTCATGGTAGGGTGAATAGAGGTCCTCGGATTGAAATGCGCAGTGGAGAAAATATTTCATGGACCCCGGCGAAAACCACCAACGGATGCGCTCGTTATGGTGCGTAATATATTTCGCATTCCAGTTTCTGCGCACATGCGCTACCTTGGGCTCGTTGGTCGTTCAGAGAGCACTTTCTGCGCCTCGGACCAAAATTAGTGGCAAGCGCTGAAGCTCTTGGAAGGCTCTTTCCCAACGTACAACGGACCAGACTCGACCTGCCGTCGGCTCTATATCAGGTTGGTGCGGTCTATGGCCCTGTACGGCTCCCCGGTGTGGGCGGAGACCCTGTCGTCTCATGCTCGGGCTCTGCTTCGGAGACCGCAGCGGGTCAGCGGGTTACGGCGAACAGGGTCATACACGGATACCACCCCATTTCTTACGAGGCTGCATGCGTACTTGCAGGGACCTTGAGATCTAGACGCACTGGGGTTGGCACAGGTCTACAAAAGATTCGTAGGGGGTGACCGAGCACTCACGGTCACTCCCTGGCCCCTCCCCGATAAGGGACCGGGGCCGTGAGGGGCCCGCCGCCTGGGCAGGCCATCGCCAGTGGGGATTGGAAGTAAGGGCTCTGCCGGTTTCCTAATCCTCCACCATATATGGCGAAGAGGGAGTGCCGCTGGGTTGTTTTAGTGGGTAGACCCGGGGTTCAGCCCCGGGGAGTCCCACATACATGCGTAATGCATTTTTTCCTAGCAACAAAAAAAAAGGACAAACGATTATGCAAACGACGATGGCGGGACAAAGCTCAGCGACTTGTTATGTCCGAGTGGAGGCGGAGACTGGAGGTGTCAACAGCAGTTCACTGAACCATTGAGGGAATACGCCCAAGTCTGGCGAATGGGTGGGTGGGCCGACGACACGGCTCCCTCTCATTCCGACTTGTGCAGGTAATGTCAGGCAACGGTTACTTTGTTCATTACCTGCACAAGATCGCCAGGAGGGAGCCTTTTACCCGGTGCCATGAATGTGGAAATGACGATGAAACAGCGCAACATATGTTGCAAGCGTGCCCGTCTTGGGCCGCAGAGCGCAGTGTCCTCGTCGCATCAGTCGGTGCAGACCTCTCGCTGTCGACCATAGTAAAGGCTATGGTTGGTAGCGCGACATGCTGGGAAGCAATGGTCTTTTGGTGCATTATTTGTGCACCAAAAGGAGACTGCGGAACGAGCTAGGCAGGACGATCCCTTAGTTAGCGGAGCCCATCTGCAGAAGGCGTACTGGCAGGAGGCGAATATTCGCCCTCCACCCGCCTGAATAGAGACAAACAAGTGATGGTATAGGGCCCCGAGGCTCGCATTGCACGTCTCGAAGCTGATAGAACATCCCAAGCGTTCTCGGGATGTTCTTTGACCACCGTAGGAGCCTAATGAAGCCAGCCGCAGGTGACCTCGCAGACGTATACAGTGTTCCTCGTGAGGCACACCAATAAGCGGGGCGTAGAGAACGTCAACGGTTTTTAGTGGGTATGCTAGAGTCCCAGAGAGTCCCACATAACCCCAGTGCGGCCCTTATCGCAACTAGGGTAGATATAAAATATTTTCCGTCACAAGAAAAAGGTGTGTGCAGGTTTTCTCACGATGATTTCCTTCATTGTAAAAGCGTCGATTAAACGAACATATGAATTCAAAATTCGAAAACGAAATTGGTACGTGGCGGGATTCGAACCGGTGCCTCCCGGGTAGGGGACAACGCCCTTACGCACTACGCCACCAACGCTTTTTCGGGACATAAATTTTTGAAACGACCATTCGACAGAAATTTATGAAACTTGTTCGACAAATCGTTGCTTACCTGTTCACCCAATTTAAACTTTTATCGGTTTTATATTATGAAAGCCATGTGTTCCATTATAAAACCAAACGAACAGTTATCATTATTACATACAATGACTCCATGTTCGCGTAATACACGTAGTCGTTCAAGGTTTTAAATTCAATGAAGGAATTTACATTCACTTATTGAGCGTGGTTTATTCGTATCTCATTCACCAATACGCAATGAAAATATTTTTAAAACTTCACCGTATGTATGGAAAGTTGAATCAAAAACTGAATCAGCTTTTCTTTTTTTCATCTAGATTAAATTTTAAATATGAATAGTTTTTCACTTATTCGTTTTGCGCTGTTGATCCCAATTTCGCGAGTAGGTACAGTACTACATCGTGACTGAGAATGCTCCAATAAATAGAGGTGAAGTATTTCCATTTGGAGCCTTCAACTGAGCTGATGTTCTCTACCACTTAGTAGATTGTAACATTTTTTTAGTATTTTCTTTTACTTTACGTACGGCTAGAGGAATTTAGGAAGCTACATGTTGAGACTTTTCTGTGGAAATTAATAATAATTTATGGTCGTCAACGGCATGTTGTAATTGTACCCGACAGATTGTATGGTACGAATCCTATATATAGATTAACCGAGGGTACAGCTGAGTGAACAATAACATGTGTAACACAGTAACACGTCCAATAAAATTGCGATCCAGGATCACGATTCCAATATGTTATAAATATTGAACGTGTTCCTCACATAAATTGGTTGTCGCCCGAAAAAAGGCGGAAAGCCAAGTCTTAGAGCAATTTCGGAAATTTCCTACGAAAAATACCCATCCCATGATTTGAAGGTGCTCAATTTATTTTCTTGTTTCAAAGAAGTTCAGCCAAGAAACCTATTACGTAAAAGTGGACACGCCGATAGGACAATGGAGTCTAGCATTCCTGCCGTCCAAGCTGACGTTGATTAATGACTGGACTCTTGAGGCCTGGACAGGTGATCCGACGGCGTCGGCGACTTGCCATTCATTGGCTATCGGTAAAAGTTACGCCTACCTTATACATATATGCACACTTATCTCAGTGTTTCGAAAGGCCTTACTTCCTGAGCGACAAGGACACACTAAACTTGTTTAAATATGAATATTACCTTTTATGTACTTGAGAATGTCATTGTTTTCTTGAAAATAAATGAGGGCGACGGATGGAATTGAAAAATATGGAAAAGAACTTGTACTAACTCATATGATAAGTTGACCGTTTTATTAGCCAATGGGTAATATAAATTATTGTGTAAAGTCTTATGTAAGTCAGTTATTCGTTATGCTGCTGTAATTTGAAGCTGAAACTACTGTAAGTGTAGGTGCCAATACAAAACTTTCTCGAATGCTTAATGGATTACAATGATAATTTGTATCGATAATTTGGATGCAACGGTAACCGTTGAATATACTGATAAATCAATTCAATATTTAATACTGACCCACATGCCGGAATTAGAACTTGTTAGACAACTAATTATAGAGCTAGTTCTTAACCAAATAAAATAATTAAGACCATCATAGCGTGTAGTATATAATACATAGATATATAGACACTCCTACGCAACATGTATGCTACGAAAGAAAAATAGGAGCAATTATCTAATTAGCAAGATTGAAATATAATGCAATGATGATATCATAATAGATATGAAAATAGTAGATAGGTACGGCTATTCTCACAAAAATTTAAATCAATTGAGGAGATATGGTAATGATTAACAAAGTTACCAAACTCGTATACTTAACTACATGCGAAATCTAAAATAGGCAATGTAATATTTCACATTCATCACATGACCACCGGTTTGAAAATAACTCCTTATCACTAACGCCTTGAGAACAAGTAAAGTCGAGTGCGAGCGAAATATTCGGTGGTTCGGAAACTTTGCCGTGTTACTCGATAATTGATAAAGTTTAACATATAACGTGGGGAATGAGCCAAATATTGGTAAAACTGCTTCACCCTGGCGGAGTTCGCAAGTTAATGATTCGCTTCACGATTTGTTGAACAAATATTCGGATTATGATTTGCTCGATGCATCTGTTCGCGTATTTGTCTTGGATGAGAGTAGATAGACAACGTAGATAAGCTCTCATTTTGCAATAACAAAGGGCCCCCATTAAATTCAGAGCTCAGATACTTAGTTACTGAATATAAGGATGTTGTACCAATAACAACTTTAGACCTTTATCTTTTTTTATCATATAGACTGGCGATAGATTTTCCTCGTAATTCTTTTATTGATGCCTCTCTCGACATTCATAATCATGAGCACGAAGAGGATTATTTTAATGACATGTACGTACAATCGAACAGCTGAGATTAAATTATTAAATTATTTAATCCCAAATCCCAACCATTCGATTGCACAAATTTATTAGTCTCTCTCAGAAAAGTAGCACAGATTTATATAATTCAACAAAATATGAAAATAAGTAATATATATGCTATAAAACACAATATATTCGTATACCTTACATATTAAAGCTATAATCCGGCGAACCTTAATGTACATTAAAGCTTAGCGGACTACTTCAGAACATTACTGCTTACGAAAAACTCGTTTAGAAAGCTATTTAAAAAAATAACAGGTTGAGATGATGACCTAACTTAGGCCTGCCAGTTTAGTAAAGCGTTTACTTTTACAGTCATTATTTCTAACAAATCGTCATTTTCGCTCTCTCGTAATACGGTAGTAGACTAAGTACCTACCTATTTACTTACCAATATTGCTCGTAGTTAATTATTATGCACCAAAAATATTTTATACAATACAGCACAAAAAAACAATGCACACAAAAAACATGTATGGATAAAACATATCCTCGTAGAACAATAGCACCACAAATCACTCTAATGTACAATGAACAGATTCTCAACCATGAAAATTAGTCAAAAAGAAAATGCCCAAAATTACTTGCAGCTATCAAAAAGTGTATAAAAGCCCAAATACGAATATAACGATAAATAACCAAATGAACCATCAGATAGCAGCCTTGGGCACCAAATGTTGTCACCCAACACGCAAGGACTAGCAAGTGTGTCGGCCGACCTTGACGTGTCGTTTCGCTGCAGTCGCGCTCTAGTTGCGCACGCGATGCTATCACGTGTCGCTTGTGCATATGCACATACGTGACAACATCCATTACCGAGGCGCATCGTACATCTGGCTAATGCAACGCCCGCTCTAGTTTTATACGCTGCTGTTGTAATTCAGTTTCATTAACTATTGTTACGGTTTAGGAACCCAGAACCACAGTTCTTTGTGAACAACAAATCACAAAAACTGCCAATATTCGAATTTTTAAACTTGAAGCAGATGCTCTTGCATTTATCGAAACTGCGAAGATTCACAGAAGCAAGCTTCACCTGACACTCCCAAAAAATCAGACCACATTATCAATGTCAGAACATAACTAACCTATTTCGTAGTAAAGTAATAAAAAATAAATATTGGAATCGCTTTATCCAACATTGCTCAAAACCAATCGATAATATGCTGCACGCAGTTGTTACAGCTAACTATGTCATGACCACTACTGAACCTTGATATATTTGATTTCACCATTGCCAGAAATGTTGGTCTGTCTGTACTCGACAATGACAACAAACCTAAACCAACAAACAAAGTTAAACCAAATCTAAATCAAGGCACGAATATAGTTGAAAATTCACATTTAACAGCACAAAGAGAATTGGATAACAAAAGTATTAAAACAAGCTACAATTTCGTGAGTTCAACTTAATTTGAAGACTGTGTTAGCATAAACCACATCGTTACTTTTAAAGATCTGTCTGGAGCTAGCCACAATACTGAAGTCAGAAACTGTATTAAACCGCGCAATTTAAAATGAGTATGGATAATCATTTAACGCTAAATGTACTTGAGATGCAGAGCATGTTGCAGTATAACAAGATTTCCTATATTGCAGGCCAAGGCTGATAAAGTGAACATAAACACCTCTAGGTGTTTCTGTTTACTGAATCTAACTAAATCATCATCTGTTAACGTCCTACTGATAGTCTACTATCACACTTTACAGACGATGATTTGATGAAATCTGGTTAAAATTTAGCACTAAAAATAATTAACTCACAAATATGTGAACAGTTTATATATTAAACTCACACACATCAAACTCACAAATGTGGCACTCGATTTACTAATATTGTAAAAAACTATTCTATTTACAAAAAGTCGTAGATTAAATTGAACTTTAGTAAACGTACTTTAGTACAAATAATTGCAACTACATGGCTATTATACTTAGCCCTTTGTGCCCACTATTGCGCGGCTACTAATCAGTTCCGCTATAGAACTAATTAAAGTATATCTGCTCAGTAGAACTAGTAAGGTATTTTGATGTGACATACAATAACATTATACTATATTAAAAACGCGTCAAACTATTTACATACTTAAATGTCACGTGTAAGCGTACTCCAATCGGGCGATGCAAAAAAGCAAACATAAGCCAGAGGCAGCGAGCAAAGTTTTCAAAGCTTAAAATATTAAAGCAGAGATTCCCAACCATCCCGTGTTTGAAAGTGTTGATCAGCGATAGCTATCTCTAATGAGGCAGTAAATCAAGTGGAGCAACGGAGCCGAGTAACTTTTGGAGTATCGTCCAGCTCTATTGCCGATATTAATTTACTAACATGGCCGGTCAACAATGCACAGAAGTCTGGCAAAATTCCAACAAAGCCTGACCGCGGCACAAGGCACCCCGACCAAATTCCACCCGATATATCTGACACCCGATAAGACACTTTGCAATGTTTTATGGAACATTTGATTTTCAACTTTACTTATTCAAAACCCAGTGAACTGCTTTTGAACAACTCCAAATTTATTTAGTACGTGTAATGCATAGAATGTGACGAATTTAAAGTTTCGTAGCCAAATTGGCGAAAAAGGTACTAAATGGTTAATTCATAATGGCGTAAAAAACTAATTTTGGCTAACAAAGGTCAGTCTGCCATCTTCATTTGGATACGAGTTACATGAACACATATTTTGTGTTACGAAAATTCGTTATCTTTTAAACAATGCTTTGAATATACGAGTACAAATGAAAATATAATTTTAAAGTTCTAATTAATTCCCAATATGAGAGTAAAGAACTATTTTTGAATATTTGCTGAAGTACTGACTGAGTAACTCCAAGTAATGGTTGTTGACGAGTATCAAGAGGCCAATTCATAAACAACTTACATAACGACCAGTCCCTTTACTTACATTTTCATCTCTTATATCTTGTATAAAATGTATTTATAAAGTATGAATGAAATTATGTAATGACGCCACTATACCACTATTTTTAAATTATTGTATTCAATCTGCCGTTTCCAACAGTTACCGTAAATATTAATATCGAATGTGAAAACACAATACGTTTTGAATGAAACTTACGCAAGCGTCGCTTGGCAAGACCGAGTGTCACCTGACATCATTGCACATTGCATAAATACTAAACGCCAGTGACCTCCACTTTTTTTCAATAATGATTTACAAGAGATAAAAGGATTACCTTTTGGCATAACACAACAATAGATTGTAATATACAATATCTTTTCTATTTAATATTTCTGTGGCACTTACAGGTACTACGTTTGCACTTAATACTATTTAAAAGTATTATTATTTCTCTCGTTGATCTCTCAGAACCAAGAACTAGATTCGGTTAGTCTACTCTAAAGTCTTCAGCATTCATAGGCTACACACCCTTTTTTCTAACTCGATGAATTCCTTAGAGTCACTTATTAAGTCCACAATATGGTTGCAAGCAGAAAATAATTGTGCTTCATTGTTGTTGGATGTAGGCTCCAAAACACTGAATAAAGATTATAAAAGTGCCAATATCAATTTAACGTGTAGGAGACGTCATTAGACGACGTTGGAGAGGAGCCAAGTTGATCCCAGAACAGCCAAGTCACGGCCGAGGGTGGGGCAAAACAAGCCTCCTGCTTATTCAGAATGAAGAGCAAATAAAATGTTCCGCTCACGGCTGTTTTCATCTCAATTCTACCAACTATTGATACTTCGCTCAAATTCGTCGAAGAAGCATGATATTGCTTTAATAATTTATTATTCTAGAATTGGAATCGGTCTCAAATCAAGAGAAGTAATCCAATTACGCATCGTTGGTGTATTAGTCTGCAAATTCTACAACTAAGATTCAGATGTCTCTGTCTTTGTTGTTTCTAAAAGAATGTTTTAGCGTGTAAGTATGTTTCTAGCATTGAGTCGCACACAATTCACGCTGATGATGATTGAGATTTGAGATGGTATTTCGCGTTTTAGCCCAAAGATAAATTATTGGAAGATTAACCAGTTTACTAATCAACTAATGTTGACTTACGTTGTTAAGATACGTTGTTGAGTAAGTCGATTATTACTCAAGAAACAGCCAGAAGATTTGTCTTTTATTTCTTATCGAGCATTAATCACTTCTTGCGTGGCAAATAAGATAACGATTCCCATGACACTTACTTGAACTCGTGCTGTAAAAGCTGAAGAGCTTGCACGTGTTACCAATCAAGGACCCTAAAGCTGCTCTATTTATAATAATGTATATAAATCTGATACTCCAATCCAAGTTGTATCTGAGCAGGACATTTGGCACCAACTTCGATAGTTACATCTGATGTAGAATACACTACCAAAACCAATATAGAACATCTATTCTAAATACAAGAACCATTCGCTTAATTTTGAGACTAAAGCCAATAAGATAGTTTCGACACTATGCATGCATACGTAAGTGCAATTCAACTTGATTGTCAAACTGCAAACAAGTTGAAGCAATTAAGTGTATCTAGCCATTTAAGTAGTTTATGTAAAACTAGCTTATGCCCGCGACTTCGTCCGCGTAGAATAGTTGCTTCGCGCAGCATTTAAATTTTCTTATTATTTCTTCTAACGCAAGCGCCATATACCTACAAATTTTCATGGATTTTACTTAAAAATGACGGATTTCCATACAAACTTTCATTCCCTATTTTACCCCCTTAGAGATTGAATTTCTAAAAATTTGTAACTGAAAGACCATGTACCATTTTTTACGGATTTTACTTTAAAAATGACGGATTTCCATACTAACTTTTCACCACTTAAGAGGGTGAATTTCCAAAAATCCTTTCTTAGTGCACCCCTGGACCTCATAAGGAACCTAAGTAACAAATTTGGAATCTCTAGACCCAGCGGTTTGGGCTGTGCGTTGATATGTCAGGCAGTCATTCAGTCAGTCAGTCAGTCAGTATTCATTTTTAAATATCCACCTTAGAGGGTGAATTTTCAAAAATCCTTTCTTAGTGCACCCCTGGACCTCATAAGGAACCTACGTAACAAATTTGGAATCTCTAGACCCAGCGGTTTGGGTTGTGCGTTGATATGTCTTATATAGTGGTATGTAAAGTATAACACCCTACGTAAAGTATTTATCTCAAAACGTAACTTTCTAAACTCTTAGATAGGATAATGACTGTCGATCCCAACTCAAAACAGAAACATTTTCTATTTTCTTTAATTATTAGAATTAAAAAATTATACAAACATTATGTATTAAATTTTGTTCTCCTTTTATGTAATACTTAATAGGGTAATAGCGGTAACAGATATGAAAATTAATTTGCAGAATCAAGTCTATGACAGAACTGGACAGAAGAGCAAAAGAAAATCTTCAATATTACGACACAATAAAATCCATTTTAGTGACACCGTTCACATAAGTCTATCTGAGATACTTACTGACCCATCCCTTATAACGGCGTTAAAGAAAATTACTTCCAAGTCACCACACATGAATCGAGTGGCCAGACGACCTTCGTGTAATGAGTATGCTTATTGACTAACTTTTACCACAAAAGAGTCACCGCCGTTTACAATTTCGAAATAAAGGACCGGACTGACGTCTCATAACTTACTATAGATAACTGTGGATATACTGACGAATTAGGGAAATCCAAATCCAATAGCTAGTAATATGACATTTGATCTTTACGCATTATCTACAATATAGAAGATAAAACCGACCCTAAACAACTCCAAACAGATGTTATACCTACTATGAAATTACGTTTCCATATGTTTCTTTGCCTATTCATGACGTATGCGATCTGTGCGCGCTATTCCAATAATAAAATACCAAAAGTACAAAATCGTCGACACAAATTTCATACCGTATTGCACATGAAATCGTTTAAGATCCACACAAGAGATTCCATCTGAGCGAGCGGAAAACCATTTCTTTACACCACGATCAATGTATCGGGATTTAAATGTCATGGCAAATATATATGAATAGTCTCATACGGAGGCGCAATATCTAGTCCCTCGGGCTCTCCGACCGAAGCGACCCCAATTGTTTAATCGGCGAAGTTCCTCGATACAGGGCCGGCGGCGCGGAAAGTTCAGCACAGCTGATAGGGCAGGCTCGTTTCGCTTAATGTGCTAGTGCCAGTGTGCCTCCAAAGTGCACTCAGCCTCTACTACAATTACGGCACACGCCAGTACGCGGCACTTAGCGTGCAAATGTGCGAAATGTTGCTCCCATGTTTTGGCTTCATGTTTCAATTGTCCAATTGTATCTTTTCCACTTTCTCTTTTACACCACTTTCTACCTGTTTTTAAATGTATACGAATTGAATGCTGCAGTGATACAAATCTAAATATAACATTATAGTTTTGGCCTAACGGCGTTTTGGATGTAATCCAACAATATCTGATAGATTAACGTTTGTTTTTAAACAAAACACATAAATCTCGGAGCAGACTCTGAGAGCAACGAATTACTAGTTCAATCGTAGCTTTCTGGCAGTCTCTTTTGAAATTCCTAATTTAGCATTGGAAGTCGAAGTTTTTCAGGCCATTGATATACTACAGTAGCCTTATTGAAACAAAGTATGCAAGTATATACGTAAAAATAAAATAAAAAGGATATTTTTGATTTGAAAAAGTACGCTACACTAGTACCTACAGTACAGTTAAGATCGTAACAGACTTATCAGATCGGAAAGGGAACGCCTCTTTTTTACTATGAACGATACGGCACGGCGGCTATAAAACGACTAAGGAGCGTGGGGAATCGCTTCTTTTTAACCGACTTCAAAAAAGGAGGGGGTTCTCAATTCCACTGTATGTTTTTTTATTTTTTGCTTCATAACTCTTTACTGGGTGTACCGATTTTGAAGATTCTTTTCACCTTTGGAAGCTGGTGCTTGTCATGTGTTCCCATTTAAATTTAATCGACATCTGACGAGCACTTTTTGAGTTCTCCCTAATAATGCCTATTTAATTGACATCGATGATATCATAATCTTATCAATTGTGTGTCTAAAGATCTCGAGTTAGTTTCCTGACAAATTCTTTACTTAAAACACTAAAAAGTAAAACCGCCTTCAAAACTAAAGACAGATAAATCAAATTTTGTTAACAAAAATCTAAATTTTTTTTGGGGTCGGTAACCTCAATATTTGAAATAAACGATGTCACTTGCATTTGGGACAAACCTCAAAAAATATTTAGATTTTTATAAATAAAATTTTTATTTATCCGTTTTTTCGAAGTAAAAAGAGCTGATACGGTTCCGAGCTGATAAGTGTGCTACGGCCTTAATTGCCAAGTATAACAGTGTGTTAACAACAAACGTCAAGTTACGTTAACCGCATGACGTAAATGCCGCGCGAAGCCGGTCTTAAGGCTACATGCTGCAGCGCGACACGTGTCACATTGAAACAAAGGGCCTGTCTGCACGACGCTATGCAGCTTGCATTCGACACATAACATGTAAAAGCGAACTAGGGGCACCAGATCTATTATGCTTAATGGAAATAGAACGCGTGGTGTCAATAAATCACCTAAGACTATGAAACGTTCTCTGATTGCGGTTAAGTTTATCGTATTGTTTTGGATGTTCGATTACTACAATCAAAACATAGTTTCGACAAGCATGTCTAGCTGTTATCACAATGGATTTATCTGATCTTTGTGTTTATTATTTTACCAGGGAGTTAGACAGCTCTGTTCTCAGGGTAATTTTAAGGGCAAGCATTTGGTGTCGTTAAGGCGCTGGGTGACTTCCTGGAGGAATTAGGATGGCTGGAGTGAACCAGCCCCACACCTTTCAACGCAAAACAGGCGCAACAGTCGTCGATTTGCGGAGACTACCCGATTGAAGAAGAAGTAGAATCTTGAGAGTAATAATAACTTCACGTTTAGATCGATATATGCCTAAATATAGCTTATTCATTTCTATTCATATTAATAGTTACAAAACCCCGATCACATTCTACTTTATCACGGAAGTCTTTTCTTCGTAACACAACACATTTAAGATACAAAATCATAAAATCACGTTCAAGATCTTTCTCTGCGGCGTTTGATTCATAATCTAAACGAATGCAACATTAGTTCCAATCTATGCTTGCAACAAAATGAGACATAAGCGTGTAAAGGAAATTTCACGCTTATCGCTTTCAGTTCCACGCAACTCACAGACGGTTGTGATACCGTACCAGTCACTGGCAGTATTCTCATAGACTTTACTAAAATATGAATTTAATTTATAATTTTCGCGAACTATTGTGATGCACTGCTAACCGTTGTATAGATTACTATTTAAGATCAACGTAACAATATATCGTTTACAGTAACGTGACTAACAAATATATTAGTGACAATTTCGCCATCATAATACTTACATATTACAAATTTTATTAAACCTATTAACACTAGAAGGGTCGGGCTTCATACTATACCTTCAAAGACCGCAGCCGTCAATTTGACGGCACTAGAGATTCAGTCCAAATACTCAATAAAATATTGCGTATTTTGCTTTAAAATAAAACAAAAATAATTTGAATTTATTTTTTTATCAATAATAAACAATTTTTGTACTTAAACTGAGTAACATTTGCAATAAATAATGTTTTTTTTTAATCTTTTATTAATTTTCCACAAACAACTGTTTTACAGATTGTGGCGGTTTCCCATGTTCTTTTTTTACAATTAACTTGGCATTGCCGCTTCTTATTGTTAGTAGCAGATCATTAACTTGTTTCAGAATTACTTTCTTGTCTTTCAGTCACAGTTGGAGTTGATTTATTTTTCACATACTCTGCACGTAGATCGCCCACTAGTTGAAGCATAAAATCATGCCGAAAAATATTTATTCTTGTGAATTTATAGCTGCTAAATCTAGTATATTATAAAAAAAACATGAATGGACCATCTCCGAATTCCACCTCTTACAGTGTACTTGCGTGCCATTTGATCGATGACGTCCACATCAAATTTTGTTTTATTATAAAATTCAACTGTCTCAGGCAGCTTTTTTTTATCAATATCTATGCTCACGTTGTGGTGCAGAGATCTCAAAATAATAATATTTTTCCTGGTTTTCCTTGATAGACAGTAAGAGTTGTATCGGTCTCTGTTTTCATTATAAATGTTTCATATCTTGTAGTAAGAATAGTATTTCTCGTTTTGCTCGCCGCATTGTTCCAACAATAGTAGTTAGTATTTTCGACTATTAGTTTTTTAGGCAAATTTAGACGTGAAAAAGTTGTCAGTGGTAAAGTTTCGGCCCTTTTTGAAATAGGGTTGATTTCAAAACCACATAATTGGGTAGTATTTTGAAAACGGGTGGTCCGCAATCTTGCAACCACAAATTATCCAAATCTAGGTATAGGCGCCACGAGCATAAATCAATGTAATGTAAACAAGCTAGACAATAACAGCTTATTTAGAAATAAAAATAAATAAAAGATAAGTACCCGTATTACTTCGTAGAAAAATTTGTTTACTTACTATTCTTATCACTGCTTTCATATGCCGTCACATTGACGGTGTGCGGTCTTAGTAGGTAGTTGTAAAAGAATCTCATATACTACACATATTTTAATAGATTTTTTTATAGATTTAAGCTAACAATAACAAATTAGGAAAAGTCATAAAATATGAAAAGAAACAAAAACATAGTTTGTAAAATATTTGAGAATGAAATCCCCGTGCCGTCAAATTGACGGCCTTGGTCTTTCTAGTGTTAAAAAGTGTGTATGTTTGTATTCGGCTTTTAGTATGTCATACTGGGATAAAACACTTTAGTGTAGGTATTCGTATTATATTTTACATTACTCTACATAGATAATAAAATGCTGTCTCCTATCCCTGAAAGGCAATGAATGTGGCGTACCTACACACCGCCATCATGCTTCCGCCGCCGCTCGCAGCCGTATGCGAAGATGTCGATATCACTACAGGTTACGATAAGGCTGAACGGCTTATCGCTTGAGTAGAAATAACTAAAATAAGGAAAATATATTACGGTATAGTTATTGAAATATTCCACAGAAGATAGGTAGCAATTGTTGATAGACAACGGTAAGGAAACAAAAGAGTAATGGAACAAAATAGCACGCAAGCAAGTAGCGGTTGCACAAACCGGAAAGTGCTTCTGCAATGAGTGCAAAATTGGAGGTGTTATCTGGTCAACGTGGTGTGATCTACATTCAATTTTGAAATTCATTTGTATGCAAAATAAGGGTGCATTAATGTGAAAAAACATTGTATGATGGGCAAAAATTAATTACTCATAAAGACGATATCGTGTGATTTATCCGAAGTCTAATAAAACTTGAGTAAACCATAATACACCACTTCAAAAGAGTATGACCAAGACAGGCATTGCATTCAAACAGTCT
Source organism: Elophila nymphaeata (assembly GCA_955850985.1). NCBI lineage: Eukaryota > Metazoa > Arthropoda > Insecta > Lepidoptera > Crambidae > Elophila > Elophila nymphaeata. The sequence continues at coordinate 6,250,028 of OY039081.1, forward strand.
AATCTACTATTCCAAACTCAATTAAATTCTGGTTGAAGTTTTTAGTGCGATCGACTTCTGGTGTAAGGATTCCATAGACTGCGGTGTCTATCAATATAAAAGGAAATCAAGATTACCACCTCAAACATATTGTTTGGCCATATCTCAACGATTACATAATCCCGAAAACATTGCATTGATCGTTACGCGGCTATAACTGGTGCATGTCACGCAACGCGAAACAAGAATGCATGGTCTTCACTCGATAATGTCTCAAACTACGCAACCAACGCAGCCTTTACACTATATTCTAGCTGTGGTATTTAAATACATATACCAGAATGTCAGTAGAACGAGGAACGACCTTCGCTTCTAATAGATGAATAAAATTATATCTTAAGAGGGCCTCACGAGCAAACTAGCGCCACCAACCGATTTAATTTTATTACTTCTAAATCAGATCAATTATTATGAGAAATCATCAGACACGATCTTTTTAAATGCGAGTGAAATTTATCAAATGATATACCACAATTTTTTATTGTTACGATTACTTTCAAAATGGGTTTTTGCGATAAGTGGCCACTATTGACTTAAGCCCGTTTTTTAATCAGCTATTTTTATCTTGACGGAAAACCTTCATATGAACTCATAGTAAGTGACCATAAGACCCATGATGAAAGCAAGCTTCACTAAAATCCCTCAACCATTGAGAAGTCGACTATCTCATCACTTAGGTACTCTCGGAACAACGACGCTGTAACTGTAAGCACTATTTCTATGGCATAATATGATTTGTAGGAGGACTTAAAACACCACCAAAGAAACCGACCATAAGCTTGTAGCCCTCTGGCGATCGAATGCCGGGTATCTAGATCTGATACCAGTGGGCGAACTACTAGTCCACAAAGTTGATTATATCTGCAAAAAATTAATATTAATAGATGGGATATAGGTAATTTATCCCTATACTTGCCTCTTCGCTAAGAGACGTTGGGAAAGGATTAATGAATATTTTTTGCAACAATGAGTTCTCGCAGAATGCATGTATCAAGATCAGGATTAGGATTTTTTTTTTTTTTTTTTATAAAAAGATCAAGCAAATGACTCTATTCCACCTGATGGTAAGCAGAAGTAGAGTCCAAATGCGAAGATAGCTAGCGCGAGAGATAAACTGCCGCGCTAGCCACCCACGCCTTGCTGACCTGCAAGGTGCTTCTTCACGCCTCTTTTGAATGACCCAGGATTATAGGAAGGAGGGAACACGTGTGCTGGCAGTGAATTCCATTTCTTGATTGTGCGACAAAGAAACGAGTTGCCAAATTTCTTAGTTCGCGTTGGAATGGTAGCCACAGTTTGTCGGTGACAACGTAGACCAGCACGCGTAGTCCTCAAAAGGAAGGGAGATGGTGGGATTAGGGAAAAAAGTTCCTCAGAGCACTCGCCGTGGTACAGACGGTAGAAAGCGCTCAATGACGCAACATTGCGACGCAATTGGAGAGGCTCAAGGTGTTTAGTCACCTCTTCGTCGCCGATGATGCGGGCCGCGCGACGCTGCAACCTATCCAAAGCATCGAGTAAGTACTTGGCAGAGCCATCCCACAGGTGCGAGCAATACTCCACGCAGGACCGTACTTGCGTCTTGTATAGCAAGCAAAGTTGAATTGGCGTGAAGAAACGCCGCACCTTGTTCAGGACTCCGAGTTTCCGTGAAGCTGTTTTTATCACGCTTTCGATGTAGTCCTTCGGATTCAAGTCGCTGCGAACCTCCATACCGAGCAAGGTGATACTGCTCTGTAGCGTAAGTGTTGTGCTCTGGAGAGAGGGAAGGGAAAGGAATGGCGACGTTTTAGCCGTAAACGCGCACACCTGAGTTTTCTTGGCATTGAACTCAACCAGATTTGCTGTACCCCATTGAGAAACAAGGTCGAGCTCTCGGTTGAGTTCAATGACAAGATTCTCACGACTCTCCACGGTTTCTGCTCGTCCAGCCCTTGCGTGTCCGAAGTAGCCCGCATGCACTGTACTGTCGTCTGCATAGCAATGGATGTTCCCAAGAGGAATCATATCATTGATATGCAGAAGAAACAGTGTAGGGGATAAAACGGAACCCTGGGGAACACCGGCATTCACTGACATGAACCGCGAACTGCATCCGTCGGAGAGGACACGAATTCTTCGCTCATGCAGGAAGCCGGCCACCCAGGTACAGAGCTGAGCAGGCAGACCATACGTCGGAAGCTTGGAGAGAAGACTTTTGTGCCAGACCCTATCAAAAGCTTTGGCGATATCAAGGCTGACAGCCAATGACTCGCCACGTTTGTCCATGGCTTCACCCCAGACATGCGTCATGTACGCTAGAAGGTCACCCGTCGATCGTTTCGGCCTAAAGCCGTACTGTCGATCGTTGATCAGAGAGTGACCCTCTAGGTAACGGACCAGGTGGTTGTTGAGGATCCTTTCCATAACTTTGCAAAGTACCGAGGTGACTGCTATTGGCCGATAGTTGGCCGGGTCTGAGCGGTCCCCTTTTTTGGGAACAGGCTGCACATTAGCCTCTCTCCAAGCTTCCGGCACATGTCCAGAAGAGTAAGAGAGCTGGTATAGGCGCGTGAGTACGGGAGACAACTCCGCTGCACATTTCTTAAGTACAACGCCCGGGATGCCATCGGGTCCACTAGCTTTCCGGACATCGAGTGATTGCAGTTCCGCACGAACATCACGCTGCCTGATTTTAATGTCAGGCATCGTGGTGCCACAATGAGGTAGTGACGGTGGCTGTGCATTGCAATCATCGACTTGGGAATTAGCCGCAAAGAGTCTTGCCAGAAGATCGGCTTTCTCCTGCGGCTTATGAGCTAAAGACCCATCCGGACATCTCAGGGGTGGCAGCGAGGGCTGGCAGAAGTTGCTTTGCACGGCTTTGGCCAGACGCCAGTAACTACGGGAGCCCGTAGGATGCGTTACCAATTCGTGGCCAATGCGTGCGACGCGCTGGGCATCCGCTCTTATGTAAGCCTTCTTACAGGACTTGGAAGCATTGTTGTAGGCTGCTTTCAGTGACTCGATATCAGGAGCTTTAAGAGCCCGACCCCTGATCCAAGCGCGATACGCCGCCTGTTTCTGTGAAACAGCAACAGCACAATCGCGGTTGAACCAGAGGTTACGTCTGCCCCTACTGATGAGATCGGAATGTGGAATGTAATATTCCATACCCAATACAATCTCCTCAGTAATGGCAGCGGCGCAAGCTGATGTATCGTTATCACTGAAGCAGCGTTGCTTCCAAGGGATGGACGCAAAGTAGTCGCGCATACCATCCCAATCTGCAGACCCATAATGCCAGAGCCGGCGTTTAGCAACCGCCAGTTGCGGAAGCTTGGCCTGCGGCACTTTGGAGGATATCAGGCAGTGGTCAGATGAGCCTAGAGGGGCTCGGACCTCTACCTGATATCCCTCAGGATGGGTCGTGAGCAGAAGGTCCAGTAAAGAAGGCGCTTGACTTGCAATGTCTGGGATCCTGGTGGGCTGATCAACCAGTTGTGACAAGTCGTGCGTGAGAGCGAATGCATGAGCAGAGATCCCTGCATGGTCAGTTTTGGAGGAACTTAACCACAAACTGTGGTGAGCATTGAAGTCCCCCAAAAACACCAGTTCTGCATTGGGGTACTGCTCCTGCGCGTCATCTGCCGCCCGACTCAGATGTTCAAAAAGTCGAGTTGTCTCAGCGTCTCCGGTGTGGGATCTGTAAAGACACACGTAGACTCTAGCCGAGGGGCCAGAGTCGACGTGTACCCCTAGCATGGAGAAGGATTTTTTTTTTTGCGGGTAGATTTGAAAGATATACACATAAAAATTTTGCTCTGCGCTTTATTTAATATTTTTAGTATTTTATTTAACTTATATTTACTCTTTTTAAACAAATGTGTTAAGAATACCCACCAGTGAGTGTTGGTGATATTACATTTCTGAACAATCTTACATCACACACGTTTTTATCACCATCTCATCAAGGCACTTCACTATCACAATGGATACTGCTCAAATCACTGAAAACCTGCAGGAGCTCTCTGTACAGTTTGGTGCAAGGATGGAGGAATTTGAAATGGCTCTGCAGCAACATTCCTCAACGCCAGTGTCAGCTTCACAGTTACAAACAGTGAAAGCGCTTGCATCTGAATATGTTCAATTTAAGGCTTTTGTTTTAAAGGCCATACAAACTATTAAATCTCAGCTGGAGTTCTTCAATGCGGGCATTGATCAAGTAGAAACACACACACGGCGGAAGGTGCTGCTTCTTCATGGCTTGCCGGACGATTCTGGTGAGAATACTGAGGCGAAGGTATTGGCCGTCTTCAATAAACAACTGAAGCTACCTCATGTCCAAACTGATAGTATAGAGGTGTGTCATAGACTTGGGGTTAAGAGAGATCGCAACAGGCCAATTTTAGTACGTTTCTCCAACATGAAAGCACGCTCCTCTGTTTGGAATGCCAAGACTGCCCTTAAAGGATCTAAGGTAACCGTGTCCGAATTCTTGACAAAGTCAAGACAGGGTGTCTTCTCTGCAGCACGTAAACATTTTGGGATAAGGAATTGCTGGTCATCCGAAGGCATGATAGTCATACTGCTACCAGATAAAACTAAGAAGAAGATCTCTGCTATGACTGATCTAATAAAACTTCAGTCACAGTTTCCTTCGTCGTCAGATAAGTGAAGCTGTTTCGTTATCTAATTAGATTGAACAACTTTTGATAATTATCTTTAGATTAACGTAGGTAATTTCACATTGATACAGTACTTTGTCAACTTTGCTGTTTCATGTTAATTGCGTGTCACTGACATATGTCATGTTTATTTTTAATTCTCCCTATTTTGCGAAGGCAAAGACATCTTGCCCATACATCCGTGTATTCGATATTTATCTTCTTTTTTGATTGTAGTATTAAATGTAGATCAATAATGTCCGAGGCACTGAGCACATCATTTCTTTTTGTAACGGCTTTTGCTTGTGGTTTTGACCTAAAATATATATATTAACCATTGTATGCCTTCAGCCAATATATTCTTTTTAGTAATTTTGTCAATGTATACAGCCAACTCTCGCTGGTGGTAATTGAAGTTATTTAATTTACTATATTATAGATAAGTTGTATTTTAATAACTGATAATTTTATTTAAGTACGTTTTTATTTATATTTTGTTTAGGTACTGATATAATTATTATTTATATATTATTATTTATATATTTTTATTTTATGTCTTTTTTAGATAAATATTTTTCAGACACATCTTCTGATGAATACGAAAGTGCGTGTAGTGACATCTCATCCTCTTCTGATACCGATGCACTCTCATTGGACAAAAAACTTCAATCGGTGTTCCAAAGTAAATCCAACTTCCTCAACCTTGTACACATTAATGCCCAAAGTGTCGTTGGACACATATCTGATTTCATTGCATCTTTTAACAGTGGCATAGTTGACGGTATCTTGGTTTCTGAATCTTGGCTTAAACCTTCACTGCCTTCTTCATTATGCTCTCTTTATGGTTATAAGCTTTACAGGAATGACCGGATTGGTTCTGGTGGCGGTGGTGTATGTATATACATTCGGAATAATATTCCATGCACCGTAATTGACAAATCTCCAAACGACCATAGCGGTTTCCTTGAACATCTTTTTCTGCAAGTTGAAATCCATCACACTAAAATCTTGGTGGGTGTAGTATATAGTCCCAATGACAAAGTTAATTTCTTCCAACATTTTGAATCTTCTCTTGAGAATTTAAGTTCCACTTACGATCATGTGATTCTTATGGGCGATCTAAATACGTGCTTACTGAAGCAAAACTTTAGGTCTACCCGACTCAAATCTTCAATATCCTCTGTTAACTTTGAACTGTTACCGCTTTCAGCTACCCACCATTCTCCTAATTGTCAGCCTTCTCTTCTCGATTTACAGATAGTATCCAAACCCAAATTAGTCTCTTCTCACGGCCAAATGACCGCTCCGTTCTCTTACCATGACCTTATATACCTTTCATATAAGGTCCGACCTCCTAAACGTAAAATCAAAGTCATATTTCAGCGTAACTTTGGTGGCATTAATATTGATCGCCTGAGAGAGGATTTTAACAAGACGGATTGGACTCTGATTTTAAATGTAGATAATATTGACGAGAAAGTTGCAATTTTCAACAGGCTTATGCTTAAATTATTTGACATTCATGCTCCAATCAGGCCTGTAAGAGTTAAGCATTTACCTGCACCTTGGCTTACTCCTTTTATTAAAAGAGCCATGCAGCGCAGAGATAGGGCCAAATCTCATCTCAAGAAGGACTCTAGTGATGCCAATCTTCAGTTATACAAAAAGCTCCGTAATCTCTGCAACAGGTTGTGTAGGGATGCCAAACGCCGTTATATCCATACATCATTAGAAAATGTCTCCCGTGCACAAATGTGGAAATTTCTAAAGTCACTTGGGGTGGGTGATACTCCTGAAGTCTCCCATAATATACCTGACTTGAACGGCTTAAACAAGTATTTCTGTAAGCCTCCTGTCATTTTAGATAATAGCTTTAAGAATAAAACATTAACGTTTCTTAACAACACTATACCACCTGACTGTGAATCCTTTACTTTTCGCGAAATCACGGAGGATGATGTTAAAAAGAGCATCCTATCCATTAAATCCAAAGCGGTGGGAAATGACGGTATTTGCCGTGATATGCTGACACTCCTATTGGATGAAGTTAGTGTGATTGTCACTCACATTTTAAATTTTTCACTTACCACTAACACCTTTCCGAGTGAGTGGAAGCTAGCCCATGTCATTCCCCTTCCGAAAGCTACAAATCCTACCACCTATTCCGATTTCCGCCCCATTTCCATACTCCCATTCCTGTCGAAGGTTCTTGAAAGCAATGTACATAATCAACTTTCGTCCTACCTCTCCCATAACAACCTTATTAGCCAATTTCAATCTGGTTTTCGACATCATCACAGCACTGTGACAGCACTGTTGAACGTCACTGATGACATCCGACAGGCTTTGGACAACAGATTGGCAACTATCATTGTTCTCCTTGACTTTAGCAGTGCTTTCAACTCAGTCGATTTCGATATCCTTCTATCCATCCTTGTCTCAAATAACATTCCACCCTCCGTGATTGCTTGGTTCTCTGACTATCTTCGCGGACGTCGGCAGTGCATTAAGTGTGATGAATCATTTTCAGACTGGTGTCACCTTACTGCAGGCGTACCGCAGGGCGGCGTCCTTTCTCCTCTTCTTTTCTCAGTTTTTATAAATGAGCTCACAAAGGTCATATCTCCTCCCTACCACTTGTACGCAGATGATTTACAGATATATAGGCATTGTAACTTGGATGACATAAATACTGCTGTAGACAACGTTAACAAGGACTTGCTCATAGTAAAGGACTGGGCAGCATCATTTGGACTTCTTGTTAACCCTAACAAGTCACAGTCAATAATAGTTACCAGCAATAGGATGTCCAACAAAATTGACAGGGGTAATATCGCTAAGGTTTCTTATAATGGAGTTATTATACCGTACTCTGAAAAGAGCAAAGATTTAGGCCTTATTATTGACAGCACGCTGTCATGGTCTTCGCACATAAATGAAGTCAGTCGTCGTATGCACTTCACATATCACTCTCTCAGGCGTCTTCAGTATTTCTTGCCATTTAAAACTAAAGTTATGCTAGCTCAATCTCTTTTACTCCCCATTCTCGACTATGCTGATGTCTGTTATTTAGATGCAACTGAAGAGCTGCTTAAAAAACTGGAACGCCTTCAAAACCTGGCAATTCGCTTCATTTTCGGCTTACGGAAGTTTGACCACATTTCAGAATTTCGATCAAAGTTAAAGTGGCTCCCTATTCGTCTTCGCAGAAATGTACATATCCTTTCCTTATTGTATAAAATCCTTCATAACCCTCAACATCCTTATTATTTGCGCTCCCGTTTTAATTTCCTTCCCTCTGACTCCCGTCCTAAGCGTTCTTGTATAACTAAAACCCTTGTCCGACCTACCGCCAAGACAAAATTTTTTGGTAAATCTTTTACTGTGCATGCTGCACAACTTTGGAACAAATTGTCGACTGAAATTCGTGAGAGTGATTCTGTGACTACATTCAAACGAAAATTGAAAGAGCACTATCTCTCCAACTTACCTTAAATGTATGTATTTATATTTATGTTGATGTGTATGCTTATATGTAGGTATATATTTGTATAGTATATGAATAATATATAAATATATATGTAAATTATGTATTTATAAATATAATTTATTTATCTTAGTTTAGTATTATAATTTTAGATAGGCACCTACTATTATTTATATTGTTTATATGCCGTGTACACAATACTCCCGCATTTAAACGCTTAAACTAAGGCTAGGGTTGGCTGGAAGAGATCTCTTTTAGAGATAAGCTCACCTTTGTACATGTTTTTTTCCTGCACTATGTTGTATTTATATTTGTGTGTACAATAAAGAATTTATAAGGATGGGTCTTCCAGGCAGCTCAAACGGCGACAGCAAACATCCGCCCGAACATACAAGCATACTCCGGCTTTCGCTTTGAAGGACTCTTCAAGCATGTAGCCGGGATAATTCAAGTAGCTTGTGTCAGCGGGCGGCAATATTTGCGTCTCCGTCAGAAACAACAATGCAGGTCGTGCTGACTCAAGGTGTTGGTGGACAGCATTGAGGTTACTGTGGAGTCCGCGTATGTTGCAGAACTCAACCTCAAACGGTGTAGAGGGAGTGGGGTTGTGCACCGCTGTAAAACCTGATTTTTTTTTGTTGGCTGCCATGGGAAAAGGAAAAAGAGACGTGAATCGAGTGGGCGTTACCGCGACAGTTCCGGACAAAGTGGGGAGGCTGGTTTCACCGTGGAACTGCCTAAAAAGGATATTCATCGATCCGCCGGACGGAAGGGCCCCCGTACCCCCCCGGGAGTGGCCGCCGGGACCCCACATCCCGGTCACCAACCGGCACGACGGTCCACCCCGAGATTATGCGTGGCATGATAGGGCAGCCTCGCGAGCTGGTTAGGCACGCTTGGGCCCCTGCACTGTGCCACGGGCGGCCAGCGGGATAACCGTTTCTACGGGTCTCCCTGGCCGGCGGATCGACGCATTCCCCCCGGCATCGGCTCGACCAATGTCGCCCCTGGACCGAACTTTGTCGCGGTAACGCCAACTCAAGCTCTGGTTGTACGCTGGCTGATCCCGAAACGCGCTCAATGAGCACTTCACGGGTTTTACACCACGCGTACGGTGGTAACTAACCAGGCGGGCGTCAGGCCCTACCACCAGTTGAGCGGATGGTCGCTAATAAATCCCTTAGTCGCCTCCTACGACACCCAGGGGAAAGAGAAGGGGCAGTGACAAAGGTATTCTTATAGACCGTCACTGCACGGTTTAAAAATATGATGGGGCTGGCGTACCCTGTGTTGTAAACACCCCTAAATAACGGAGATAAAGAAGGCAGAAAGGACCATTCGGATAACTTTGAATTAAAATGCAACATTTTTATTATGTTTAAGTCTTTAAGCTATCCAAGGATATATATTTAAGAGAATAAGTCCAAAATATTTTAGACTTATTCTCTTAAATTTTAATCGAAAACTGTACCAACACGGGTCTCAATTTGCTGGTTGGTCTACGCTACGTTTTACTAGTTACGAGTCACACGCGTCAATGTAATATATTGCCTATAGTTTCCTATGTCAGTGGCAGGCTTCCGCGTATTGACATTGTGTCAATATAAACAACCCTTGCCTCTGTAATGAGGTACAAGAACGTCAAACTAGTAAATATTAGAACAGTAAACCTTTAATCACAGCAAGTGAGTAACGGTGTTCGAAGCAAAGTAGTTTATGTGGCGATAAATGCAACTTTAAATTGGTATCAAAAGTAATAAGTTTAAATAACCATAAATATGAAGCGCATCGGTTTCGCTGTGTTTAGCACATCAAATCAATTATGGAAATAATAGGTATGTTCAAATGTGCATATGCAAGAGATCAATATTTCCGGGACTTTCTTATAACGAAGAGCTAATCCGCATCTCTCTCTCAAACTGATATTTCGACGGCCTAAGCCGTACCTAAAAGCTATAGACTAGAAAGTATTACCTAACGCTGATAAACTAAATTTGCGTGCTCCCAACATTTTCAAGTTTAATCGCCTATATGGTCTAGTGTTTTGCTCACCAGAATTAGATCAAGAGGTCTCGGGTTCGATTTCCAGGGGAGTACAAATTTTTACTCGTTTTAGTTAATGGTACAGCTTGTTTCGAAGCGTCGGTGGTGTATAGTGCGTAAGAGCGTTGTCTTCCCCCTGGGAGGCACCGATTCGAACCCCGCCTTCCAATGTGTTTTCAAATTTTGAATTCATATGTACGTTTAATCGACGCTTTTGCGGTGAAGGAAAACATCGTGAGGAAACCTGCACACACCTATGAAGAAATTCTTATGTTGTGTGTGAAGTCGACCAACCCGCACTTCGCCAGCGTGGTTGACTAAGGCCTAATCGCCCCTCATGTGGGAAAGGCTCGAGCCACTAGGGACATTATGATGATGATGATAACAATGACAGCTTGTTTCAAGTCCTCCTGGCTAGCTACCACCATCTTATCAAAATCTGTCGCTATAACAATAATGATGTGAACATTATTGTGTTCCGACAATTAATGATAAGATAGCCAGTCCCTCTGTGGTTGAGGGTTCCAGGTGAAGCTGGATTCCATCTTCAGTCTTAACATCACTTACTATCAGGTGAGATGAAGGCCAAGAGCTTCCCTCAATTAAATTTGTCATAGAGCCGTGTAAACTGACGGATGTATTTTGTTTAACCCTAGGCAAAGACAATTACAATACACCACTAGTTAATTATACAATGTGTCGATACCATGTTATGAGACAACTATTGTTTTAATCGTGTCATATTTCTCACGACATATTTCTCATCTAATAGGTTTAAACACGCGATTGTATGAGCATCGACCTCTTCACATTAATCATGAACTCATTGGACTCATCCCATTTAAAATGCTGGTTAACGGCGCCAAGCATTTCCTTACTTCTTTATTGATAGAAGAAAACATACCTGCAACAAAAATAAAACAAAATTAAGCACGAAATGAATATCTTTACAATGAAGCAGGATCCAGGGATTTTTTTAACATGTAATAGATATAGGTAACTTATTGTTTGCAGAGTCTCTATTATTTATTAGGCATAAGTTAGGTTAAGCGATATAGTTAGTACTTATTAAATTAGACTCCGAAGACCAACTTGTTTGTATTTGCATAGGTATACATATTTTATATAAGGTATATTGTACGACAAAATCGATTAAACATTAGCTTGAGGAAAAAGTAACATAATTGATGTAACGTCTCTAGTCAATTAGTAAAGACATTGGATAATATACAGTGGCCCCGTATCCGACAAGGAATTACAAATTTTAATAACAATGGAAATCAGAGGAAATATTTAAACTTCAAGAAGCATTATGCAACTCAAGTCTAAATATGGATTAAGGTCACTAATTCAGAAACTGAAAATCATTATGTTTTAATCTGACCTACACAAATTGATAGCATAGCGTACATTACTCAATGTACTACTACAATCAACATGAACAATACACGGCCACAATTGACATAAGCAAATATAAAAATCATAGCAAATAATAAGCCAGGCATGTTTTTCAATCTGATAGAGCATTATAATGGCTGATCAAGTTTCATTGCCAAACGCACAATCGGCGCAATGCTGGCGTATCACATTTTCGCTGTATTCCAGCGGGAAGTCAATCATAAAGATAAAACAGGCTCGCAATAATACCAGCAAAATAGCCTGTGGGCTTCACGCCTGCTCCCTACACACCCCACTTAGATATAATATACAATACATCACTCTGTACGCGATTACAACATTTTATCACATCATAAAACGAAAGAGAGGGTATGTAGACCGTTAATTGCCATATTTTTGCGCTAAACGCGGGGATTAACTCGATATTCATTCACGTAACGTAACATTAAACATTTTGTTATTACCCTGAGCATGCACATGAACATTACCAATGTGGTAGAAGTAAATCTTGCTATATAAAATAATATTACAACGCTCTGGCTCTAATTAAAGTACATATAGATATCTTGAAACATGAAATAATATAAGTATCATTAGAACTTGTTTACAATTTCGTAAATAAAACAATTCTGCCTCCAGAAAGGAGATGTTCCGAATTTGTATGGAGGCTGGTACTAGGCCGGCCCCCAAGACAAAAGTTATATGAAATGAAAGAGGGTATTTTTAAGAATATTAAAGTACAAAAATTATAATTTTGAATCCCCACATTTTACCATAAAACAGCATTTTATTCTGGCTCAAAAAATCGATATGCGAAGATTAAATTCAATTTAAAAAATGTAAGACGTGTCATTAATGACAGCTGACCTGTTACGTCTTGTCAAAATATTTTTTTATAACTAAGCATGGGGTCGGTTTTTTTCAGCAATTTTTTTCATAATAAATGTAAAAAGAGCACGGCAAGTTAGTTTTTGCTCTTGTTTCTGACTAACAATAGAGATTTTAATATTAATAATCATTATTTAATCAGAGAACATTCGATTTAAAGGTTAGATTTCTTGCATACACTTTGTAAAATTATTAGTAAATGCGGTGGATTAAATTTAAAAAATATGGTATATTCAAGATCCTCAGAGCATAAGCTTTCGTTTAATATATAATTTATCGTGGGGCGTTTTCAAGTACCAATATGAAACATCTCCTTTAGGTATAGGATCGCCAAGCACAATGTATAGCCTCACCACCATTTACATTATACCAGCAATTGCATGCAAATAGACTTACCTGATCACATATGTAGTTACTTTTCAGTATATTTTAAATTGCATGTAATTTCATGGTATGTGTAAATGAGACATGATGTTAGTCCCGGAGGTTACCTACCCATCAATCCGCATGCGTACAGTGCGGTAATATTGCTGCCTTAAAAAGGTTTATTTGAAGGCCAACATTAGTGCAGACAAAAACTGTTCTACGGATTCACTGTGTGGGAGCCGGGTCCATAGTGTGAAGTCAGGAGAGCAGTGCCTGGGAATTGTTGTCACCCAAGACCCAAGGTATTTTGCGATTGATATGACTTCATCACACAAGCATAAACCCTACAAAGGGTAGACAGTGAAATAGTGATAAAAAGAATTTGAGTAAACAATTCTAAAGCAGTTTACGATCGTAACAATAAAACAAATCGTAACCGCGTCTAATGACCTACCAACGTTTTTATGTCAGTGAATAGCTACAACTTTCATATTTTACTAGCCGGTAAGGTTTAATAGGCATTTTAGTTTTTAATCACGTAATAGCATTCTATAACAGCAACCTAATTGCACATTAATTTATATGTGAACTACAGTAGATAGGTATTTTAATATTGCCGCAATTGTAATCTTAGACCACTCAATTGCATCTGTGATTGCAATCAGTACTTTTTTTATTTTGTAAATTAATCCGGAACTTGACGTTGATAATATCATATTAAGTCAACTATGAATTGTATATCATATATAATGTATTAATGTCCACACTTACTAAAACAGAAAAGGTCAATATAGGTATAATTAAATAATATTTAGTTTTTTTGATAACATAAACGTGAACAGAAATAAGGGTAGCATCCTCGTTTTAAAGGTAGGAAGAGCAAAGAGCATTTAGTAAATATAAATCTCTAATGATAAGGTCATCAGTTCCGCGATGGCAAACCCGCAGACACCACAAACATTGCGGCCGAATGCAACACGACCGCCTCGTTATTTCGAATGTATAATGATGTGGCAGACTGGAATAATAGCATTACACGCTACATATGGCTAGAAATCTACGCTAAACTTACATTTAGAAGTAATGAAACGACGAAACAAAAGCTGTCACACTTTTGTTAAATTTTGATCTTCATGAGCAATGAATCAAAATCTATTCAGGTATTAGCTCACAAACAAACGTGAGAGGACAGGATTAATAATCAAATACAACCTTTACTTAGAGAGATCAAATACGAATTAAGTCAATAGTTCTAGCAAACGCGTTTGAGGGTGTTTACATAATCCAATATTCATGTCAAGGGAGAAGCAGACAACTATTATAGAACATTATCCTGGTATATGGATCACTGATCCTAGATTCAGCGTCTAAAATTCCCATTCTAAACTGGCACTGAGTTAAGCCATGCCGTAATGATCATGAGACGTTCGCTCCGTTGGTTCCTTTGTCTGCGAGCTTCTTAACAAGGTGAGGGACAGAATGAAATGTCATCCCCGTGTTACTGTCGTCGGGGTTTATACAAAATAGTGGTAAATGCAAGTATAATCTAGGGAATCAACAATGAAAGATGATGTGGTGTAGACATTAACATCCAATGAGATACGATGCAGAATAATATGCTTTCTAATTTGTAAGATGGATAACCCGAGTGTACCTATTTATTTGTGTTATGAACAGAAGAATCCTCTTCTTATATTTGGGTTAAAACTTTGATACAATGGCATTACAGATTTATAAGCCATCTAAATGACACTCTAGCGTCCTTAAGGATACCAAACGAACATGCCGACTTCTTCATGATAAGCGCTTGACAGGGTATGGTATTCTGAGGAGATAAAGGCTACCTCCTCAGAATACCATACCCCGTGGAGTTCTGGAAACTGGTAACTGACAAAACAAAGGTACTGTTTGCCGTTACAACCTCGGTTACCCAGATTTTACCTACAACCCACTTCAAAATTTGTTTATGGAAACCCCCAATACCCTACTTGCCTTGTTTTATTGTGGGTACAATATTTTTTCTTATAAGACAGATTATTTAAATGAAAATCACCAATGGCACTTCATTGATAGATAGATTTAGCAGAACTAGCCATCAAATACTGGCAACTCCATCAATATGTTTCAGTTTAAGTGATAGATACTAAACTCAGACGAAAATGCGCATCCTATCCACTTTATAGGTCATTTCGTTCATTCCATTCACTTATTTTCGCCGAAGGGATATTCTGTTACGACCGACTGGGTTTCGCAAATAAACCTAATTCTATCTGAACAATAAGATGTTTCTTTTCAATTTAACAAATTAAACGATACGCTTAGGTAAAAGTCGAATAAGCTGTTTTTTGAGTTGGAAAGGTGGGATAGTAATGAAGCTGAACATTGTTGGAACAATTTAATGTTCGTGTTATAGAATCAGGCGTAAATTACGACGTAACCGTCAGAAAAGTAATATCAGCTCTTTTCTTTGATACCGCATGGAGTACCGTCTTTACATTGAAAACTAAACGATTCACTACAATATTAATTACCCCAATATCGATTGCAAATTCGTTGCTAACTGTAAAAAACTCATTCTACAATTTGTGGTTCTACTTTATGCAGTAAAATTTTGTGCCCGGACTCAATATTTGCGCAGTGCAAAATTTGTTTAAATATTTGTGGTAATTTCCGGATAATTTATTTAATATTCCCCGTGGGGTATTTAAACAGGATAGCAGCAAAGCGCTCTGCTCCTGGTGATTTTCCGGTGCATTTGCAGCAGGCGCTGTTTGAATAAAGGCCGCTGATTATAGCCCACACACATTACAGATGCCGTGGACAATCATTGTGTGATTTATAAATATCATTAAACTGATACCACAATTAACGGTCACCATTGGATGTTCTAGCTAAAACTATTTCCCTAGTACAGCTATCCAAATCTACTATCAACACTTTCAAGTATTTGCACTACAAGAATTGTAGCTTCAATTACAAGGGGATAAAGTTAAAAATACAAATTTAATGCTTGGGCGTACTTGTCAGACAACTAAATAACCACTTATATTTATTTATTTTAACATAATTACACGAGGTTAACCCAATTAGGGTGCATAATTATAAATAGTTACTAATTCAGTAGCTGTTTAAAAAAAGAATTGTAGCTGTCAACAAACAGCTCAAAATATATTACTGATTAATTATGTACTAGTGTTTTAGTCCTTCCAATACGTCAATTATAAAAACACACTTGTTTAAACATTTGGAAAGAGTGATTTCATAATAGTATCTACAACAACCATTGTTCATTGAGTCTAAAGAAGCACAGTAGGTACGTGCAATAAAAAACACTCAATTAATTAGCCCATAATACCAAAACAATCACCACACCTCTTCACTAATGTCGAACAATACAATAGAACATAAAAATAACGTTTCCCTTTACGAGAAAACCACTTGAGGCGTATAACGTGACCAATTTAGGAGGGTGCTTGCTTTGTTTAATTACCGTGGCAATTATTTTGCATACCATCGATTCGAAGATTATTTTGCATTCAGAGCTATAACTCCGTGAAGAGACTCTAAAAGTGGGTAATGAGCGTGTTATCCATTATACGCTTCAGACTGTAACATCCAATTACATGGCCTTATTTTCTGCATAATTTATGTCACGCGAATGGTAAATCTAACTAAATGATCGGGAACGACAAAAACTGTTGCAACCAATTTCTTGGTCTAATGATCATGGATGATGGTGATCGTGAGCCTCCCACTTTTATATACTGTTGGACATTATACACCTCCCCAAGTATCTCCAACCCAATCGGTCCTGCACTGCCCGTGTTCAACAGCTTCCCGCGACCTTTACCAGATCGTCGGTCCACCTTCTGTTGGTACACCTACCAACGCTGCCGGTACACCGACATTCGAGGAGCTTTACGCACCAACGGCCGTCAGTCCTCCCTCCTCGCCATGTGCCCTGTCCACTGCCACTTAAGGTTCGTAATCATTTCAATCACGGATTAATCGTTTTCTGATATGACCGCACAGGGAAACTCCAATCTACTGATTATAGTACTAACAAAGTTAAACTAAGCTTACATAAAAATTCCTAGTGCTTATCAAAAATTGCTTAAGAAAAGGAATAATTATGAATTCTCAATATCCTAGCTGAGCTGAATAAACCTAAACAACATTAAATATCATGAAAGCGGCGGGGTTTCCACTCTAATCAAGAGCCACCGTGCAACTTACAGAATTGCAGTTAAATAATATACTTATTACTGTTGTATTCCATTAATGACTAGGTATCCAGAGCTCCAGGAGGTGGCAGGTGGCGCGATAGGGTGGAAATGCGCTGCACTAATGTACGAAGTGTATGGTTGTGGCGAAATGAATAGTATAAAATGCAGGTAAAAAGTTACCTTAAAGTAGAGTTTATTTGAGAGCACCAGATCATATATTAAGAGAAATAAAACACAAAATGAAGCGCTTGTCATTGGAAAACAAAATATACTTTCGCCTTACGGATAATACGAGTATAACATCTACTTTTAAGTGTTTTGACTCTGAGGATGACAGGAAGATTTGCAGAGCTTAACAGGGTAGAGCTTAGAATCACGGTTAGCATATTGTGATTGTGAGTCACGTCTTACAAGTTGTCTATAGACTGCGGTGACCGCTAACCATCAGGCAGGCAGTACGCTTATTTGCTTTCATAACAAATATCTGGCTAATGATGACTGGCCCTACAGATACTTGGGCAGACTGGTTATTAGGTAAACCGCGCCTCCACTGCATAAAAATACAGTGCAAGTAACTTGCGCGTTGTATGGGCTGCACTCGTCATACTTGTAGTCATAATTGACGTAATCTATCACATACGTAACGCGTCCAGATCGACAGCTTATCTCGCCAATATTTATAATGTCAACGTCACTTGATATCACGACGAAATGGCCTTCGATGGCAATAACTTCAGGCACTCGCTCGTTACATTACGCTACCGAAACATCTAGTTTTTTATTTACCCCCGTCAGCACTTAACGACATAATACATTCGAACTAACGATGTACTAAAGCAGGAAAGTGTCTGCGCAATTTGTATGCGGGGTATCAACCAGAGGCGTCATAAAGCGAAGGCTGTCACTGCCTTGTTCGGATTACTAACGCAGGTGGAAATTGTTTTATTGTATTTTTAGTTTTGGAGTTTATACAATATAAATTTGCAGTATCTACATTAAGAACATCACCGAAGTGTGACACCGGAGTTACGCTTAACGTGTGCTACAAGATTTAAGTATTTGCACGAGGCCAATAGCAGACAGAGACAACCCACTGCCACACATTATGTCAACGTAATTAAATATTTGACATCAATATATTATTCTATTTCATTGAACTGGTTAGATCAATGGCTTGACAACTTCCAACGCAGTGGATGGTCTCTATTTAAATGATGCCAGTATTGGCTCAATGGATTGTCTCTGCTATTGACCTTGTGTAAGCGGTCCAATACACGCAATATACAGAATCTGCACCAAAGCGATGTAGTCAGGAAGCTTCCATTTAACTACATGCACTCGGTAAAGGATACTGTACAGATTCGGTACAGAAACTGAAACAAAACGAAACCGACCGACCCATTCAGGATGAAAGCATTTTTTGTTTCGGCAGTTAACGATAAAATAGTCAGTCCCGTAGTGGTTGAGGGTTTCGGTGGAAGCTTGCTTGTATCTTCGACCTTATCATCACTTGCCACCATCAAGGCCACGAGCTTTCCCGTTAAAAAAGGAACCATTGACTAGCATTACTTCCTTTTTTGTAGCCGGCGCAAAGAATTAACGAGTGTCTGTGGCCGGTTAGTTGGTTCGATGTCGACGCTAAAACTTTTCTTTTTCCATTCTCCTTAAAACAGTATAATGCTATTGCCATTACCCACCATTATACGGTTGACCTAGGGCGATAGTTGGCGATGGTTAAAAAAAAGTTTATGATGCAATTTTACGTCAAAATCAAAATACTTTTATAATCGCCTTTTGAGACACTTGAGAGCGTAGTGAGGTTGACAGCAGTAATTGCAACCATAGGGCAATATTTTAATAAAAGCAGATGGGTAACATCAGACCCACAATGAAGATAAAATGAATTTCATATAGGAGCATATCGATACATTTACAAACATGTAATAATATTATAAGTATAATCTGTTTCTACTATGGTATAATAAATTATCTGAATAGCACAGTAGGCTATTAAAACAAAATATTTAATTCAGCGACAATGGTCTTCAAAAAGCATACCCGTTGGATTTTAATTAAATGTAGGTATTATCAAAATCAAATCAAAAGTTATAATTTGTATATTGGACATTTTATGTCATACAGAAATTCCCCGATCTAAATTTCCATCTTCCAAGAGTTCAAAGCTAAATTAGATAATTCCTAAGAAAAAAACATTTAACGTTATTAAGGTCAAAGTGCACACGAGATTGGGTCTCGTGTTTCTATCGGAGAACTCCGATTATCGCGATATTTCTAGTACAGAATATTTATCTCTTATTGCAAAAACGTTGTCAAGGGTAATAATGATCGAATATATTACGTAGATTGACATATGAGAATCGAAATTCAACGAGAGGAAATATAATCAGCTATTTATAAGGAAATTAGCTCGTTCATGTTCCATAAAACATTAAGTTCTTGGGTAAAAACAAAAACAAACGCGAGTTCACTCCAGTTGTGGCTTTCACGGTCTTATAATCAAAGCGTTTATCGTAATAAAAGTTGTATGAACAAAAATCTTTTGAAAATTTTCAAGAAGAAAATACTTTAACTTTCTAACTCTAGAGAAACAACGCTCGAACCGGGAGTAAGAAACTACAGACACTGACAAGTTGGAAACAGTTTTCGCCTTTACCACTCGAAGTGCGTTAATGAACGCCCCGGTAGACAGCAACAAATACCAAAGTCCAGTTGCCAACATACGAATTATTGGAACGAAAAATACATTTTAAATAGAAACTTGAGAATTAAGGGTCTTTGCCCACGTCGAGTCGTGTTAACATAAGCTAACAAATAATAAGTAACAAAGTAAATTATATCTTCCAACAATTTGTACTGACACTCCAAAAATTCATAGCTTCTTCACATCTTTCTTTTAGCTAAACTAGGCACAATTACTGGCTCTTCTAGCCTAAAATAAGTAGGTAAAGACAAAAGATCCCATTGGATCCCATCCCACACATACATGACAATATAATACTCCAGCCAGTATAGTGACAATCGAATAAATATACCTATACGCGAATCAATTTTGTAAGAGTTACTATCTCTTGATAATACTTGTTTTTAAAACGGTAAATTACACAAACAAATGTTTACATAACGAAGATGACGCATAGTGCCAGTCGTCTGGACGACTTTGTATGCAACTTTGGTGTTAAAACACACGTAGGTCGTTCTATACGTTACATAAGAAGTCGCGGAAGAACCGCTTGTCCACGTGAGAGTTCCCCTGACCACGGAAAAACATCGGCTTCGTGACAGTCACGGACGTGACCGGTGTAGGGAACGACGACGTCCGACGCAAATTTCACTGACCGAGTCGACGTAATGAAGTTTTGACTCTGCACTTGGCGCTTAGGACACGAAAGACTGGGTCAGCTTGCAACCTATTCTTTTTTACCAGCACAGAATATTTATATCCTTAAGAGGATTAGATGTATTAGGGATAGGTCACTGAAAATGTATCATCATAAACATTTTCTTACTAGTTGTGAGCACAGTGAAATGAGTCTACGAAATGGTTAATCAGTATATGTAATGTATGTGATGATGTAATTTCTAATAAATTCTTTCTCACTCCGCGGAAACATTAGTCAATGTAGGTTAATAAAGAGCCATTTCACTTCCAGGCACTCCCTTACTTTTGCTGCAAAGTAACGTTATTACCGCACCACATTCACCCGTTAAGGGCGTCAAACAAAGAGGCCTCTTATTTACACCAGGGAAGATTGGGGGCCACCGAGGATTTCCGGGGGAAATTTGCCCCCACACCGCTGGAATGCGTGTAAATTTCACAGGTAAACACCGATTGTCGCTTTGTTCTCTTCGGCACAGAACGAACGACGCTTCTCGATTGTTTGTTACCGTTCAGCGAAAACTATTCGCAAACACATCTTAAAAGCGTTGTTCCCATCTCTGCGTGTAGCTAGAAAGATTTTTGCTTCACCCCACTGCATACAACTTTGTATTCTAATACCGATCCCGCTTTGAAACGTGTAATTGCATGCTGAAGTCCAACATTAACCTTATATTTTTTACAAAGTGTCTCATAAATATGTAAGGAGAGGTGGCCTCCTCGCTCGGCCGTCTGATCGCCTCGCTACTAGCCATCCACTGCTGTTTTTCTCTTACAATTTACAACCGTTAAACTGGCAAACAAAACGCCGGGAGCTTATTTACACGGCGCCGCCAAAAGGAAGTCCAAACGAACGGATGGCCGCTAGTAAAGGAAACAAACATGAATCACTGAATTCACGACAAACATCTGAACTATTGTTATTTAAAATAAAACCAGGCTCCCGCTAATAGGCAGCTGGAAAATTAAGTTTGTTTAGCAAACAAATAATTCGTTGAACTTTAAAATATTGTAATAACACCGCGCTTGGTTACGAGTTTGGCTAGCGATAACAGTTGTTGTCTTTTACTCGTGTTAGGCAAATAAATTCCCTGCGGAGGCGCAAAAACAGCCCGCAAAGCCGGAATCTAAGAAGATTCCTCCGTAATGTTGACCGAGCAACTTAGGAGTTGTGTAATCCGACAATTTGCCGTTTTCTAACTCGCAAACATAACAAAACAAGGCGAACATATTCCCGGGCTGAAAGGAAGTTCACTCGAAAAGGCTGCCTTATATTGTAGAATTTATGATATATTCCTTGCTACGCTCTAGTTTCTGAGGTCATTCGTGTTAGTATCCCAACGATATTTCCTTAAAATTAACAATAATAACACCGCGCAAAACTATACAAGACGTACCGTGCTCTTTGATATCTTGAATAGTATGACCGAAAGGTTCAAGAGGTCGTTTTGTTCTTCATGAAGACAATGACATGAAATTCTTAGATAATATTCGACTTTAAATGTCAACAACTAGACCTGTCGGCGATATGTGTTTATGGACGGACGAATTGAGACCAATTGATCTGGGCGCAAACCTAATAATGGCTTAGATACGATCACGTGATATAGACCATTTACTACTCGCAAGAGATCAGAATGAACGGCACCCATTATAATCATAAACAAGCTATTACATGACATAATTTATCGCCGTGACCCAGTTTACGCACATCAATGCTGATAATGCATCAATATTCCTAGTATTACTATTACTGACGATATGCATTATCGACAGTTGCAATTAACAAAGCGGAACGGATAGAGATTCACCCACCGCTCTCAGATCAGAACCAGTTATCTCAGTGGAGTACAAGCCTGGCTAGCTACACCATCTTATCTAGGTCCGCGGCCATAAAAAAATCTAATTGTTGTGTTCCAGCATTTAGGGGTAAAATAGATTCTTAGTTAATTTTACAGTCTGTAGAAACTTCCAGACAAACCGCGTCTAATTTCGGGCTCATCTTAAAACCTAAATGAGATGAAATCCAAGCGCCTTCTAGTCGCAGGATAAAAAAAAGTTATAGCAGCTTACGTCTCACACCAATAAGACTTACGTAGGCATTATTATACTGCTTACACGTCAGTCCGGGTTCGAATATTGCTCAACGATTTAAAAGCTCGAATTTGCAGAGCCTGAAATGGTGAAGTACCTCGACTCTTAGTAAGACCTACTGGAGTTTGTGTCATCGAGTTTTCAGAGCCACGAGTTAGGGAATGAAGACAGAGTAGGTATATACCTACTCCGTGAGTTATACCTTGATGTTGCAAAGAATCTATATTTTAACCTCTTACCATCAGGATGCCTTAGGCTTCTTTGCTACCCTTGTTCATTGCCAGTGTAGACGAAATTTACTAAGACATATATTTATGCAGATAACTTGATTTACAATACTTACTATTCTTAGTTCCAAAATCATAAAGATTTCTTTTTTAATCTAGATTGTACGACATTGCTACTCAGTTGATTGCTAAACAGCTACTAAGGACTTGGAAAGTAATAAGACTGATATTCACCCGCGTGCAAACCTTTTTGTAGTGCTAATGCGAATCTCGAGACTTTCTAAAAGACAATAGAACGAGCCAGCTCGGACATCGGATAGTTTTCAACAAAACAATACAATAGCAGTATAAGAGCAAGCAGCTCGAAGCCAATACGCTTTGTAATTTTTGTTGGTTGCATTTCCTTCAGGAATTAACGCTTCACTTGGCTTCGGAAACATAATATGTTTACGACCAAATACGTAATAAAATGTTCCTAGAAGATCGTATTGTGAAATTGGCAAGCATCTAGTGATTGCTGGTAGGTAAGTAGACTGCTCAAATTACCTATGATTCGCTTACAGAAGTCGCGCATGCCTGATCTAATTACTGTTCTTACGTAAAGCCACAGCTAAGGAGGTGCTAGTATTAACACAGAACAGCACACTTTATTTCTAATGAGGATAGGAGCAATAAAAACCTTTAGACGGACTCATCTCTGACCATTTGACTGCAGGTTTAAAAATATTAATTTTCAATAACCTGGAATTGTTTAAGAGTGTAAAAAGTCCTGATTGTCGGGTTTTATTCACTGAAGATTGTTTTAGTACCTTTTTGAGTTTGATGCCCCTTTTATGTAAGTGAAGGGCATGTCTTATC
This sequence comes from Elophila nymphaeata, assembly GCA_955850985.1. Taxonomy (NCBI): domain Eukaryota; kingdom Metazoa; phylum Arthropoda; class Insecta; order Lepidoptera; family Crambidae; genus Elophila; species Elophila nymphaeata. Next base: position 6,273,697 of record OY039081.1, read on the forward strand.
ACTATTTTATGGCACTGCATGGCCCATACTGCCATATGTGGATTTGTGTAACAAAATGTCAACTAAAGCTCTGCTCAACCCATTTCGGGATTATGAACGTGATAGTGCCTGCATATGTAGGAATGTATTATATTTTGTAAAACGCAGGAATCATTACATTTTCTACAATTTTATATTGTTTACAAAACTGAAGTCAAACTTTACCTCGTGTTTCGTTAGCCAGCATTAGAAAGCTCAGTTGAGAGCCAACTAAAAATGTTACCAATTCAAATTAAGATAAGCATCAGAGTACATTAAATTACTATCGTTCGTCGCGTGATTCCAAGTTTCAGGCTAAGCACCGAATAGCGTGATACTCAAAGCAAGACCTGATACCTCTTAATCTCAAAATTCAATGGAAGCTACTCATGTTGAGACCGAACTTGGAGGAAATAAGCACGAGGAAGCGTCTCATCTTCCGTAATAGTCGAGCTCTCCAAGTCTGTATTAAATACAACAATCCTTTGTGAAAGAAAAACTAGTTACTTATTTACAAATAACTACGGGCAAGTTTCTCGTTGCGCAAAGTGCTTTTCATTTGTTAGTAAGACAAAGTTTTTATTCAGTGTATTAATAAGTTAGGTCATTGTGTAATCGCTATAATGGAACAATAACAATTGGTTTTATATGAGAATTAAGGAATGAAAAAAAGTAATAAGGATTCTGAGGCGCAAACCGTGTAAGCGTGTAAGGTTTATTATTTAGATCGCATGTTGTATGCAACGAGATCCGTGACATGGTTCTAAATCGTCACGTTACCTTAGATTACTCACACTAAAATAATGACTAGGCAAGCGAGTATCTAAGCATCGAAGCAATCAGTATGAGCCAAAGCTAATTGTTACCCAACAGTTGGATCAAACGATACAATTGAGAAAATTGATTGAGGTATCACGTTCGGTCAAATGACCAATTTTCTCAGTAACTCTCACGACCCTCATGACTTACTTGGGTGCCGCACGAATGTGACCCAAGTAAAATGAACTACAAAAATGGCGGGCACACAAATAACTTTTATAGGGCAATTTGCAACGAAGTTGTGTCATCAGAAAACCCCGTAAATCGCTGGACGAAACGTAAACGAGCGGCGATTACAGCTTGGGGCATTGGACACCCTACTGAGACAATAAAACTGAAATATGACAGCTGACAATTTATCACCATTAGCCGGTAATTCTTACTTCAACGCGGAATTTATTATACGTTGAAGAGCGGAGGAGATTTCGCGGAAGAGGATATTAGTCAATGTCAGTGTTACGGGAGAGCAGTGCGCCCAGGCGCCGCAGCATGAAATATTGTGTGCATTGATAATAAAACAATTGCCACAGGACGAGGCTGCCACATAAAAACATTTCTTTATTAACACGGAACGGGAACATCGAATAGATTTCAAACATGAAAATTTTGATGTGCTATTTTTATCTTAGGTATCTATAACTAAGATTATATAAGAAAGTCTTATGGCCAAAACCGCTTCACTTCCATGTCGGCTGTGGTTGCATTGAAAACTAAATTGGAAAAAACATTATTAGAGTTGACATGTATGAATTTATCTTACATATAAAATTTCCATGTCACAATGTTAGTTACCGTACTCCTCCGAAACGGCTTGACCGATTTTCATGAAACTTTGTATGCGTATTCAGTAGGTCTGCGAATCGGCTACTATCTATTTTTCATACCCCTAAGTGTTAAGGATTGTTCACCTCTAATATTTTTTTTAATTTTTTGGCGGATTTATTTTTTATTTTTTTATTATGTGGCATTAAAAAATACATACAACCCAAAATTTTTAATTTTTATCACCAATCCCTATTTTTTTATAGCCATTTTAGTAATTTAATCATTTTTGTAAGGCAAAATAACGTTTGCCGGGTCAGCTAATGTATCTAAGTATATTATACTAGCTGTTGCACGCAGCCACGCGTTGCTGTGGTAATTTCATACTACTGTCCTTTGTCATTGAAATTGCAGTAAAAAAAATCGGACCAAAAAGTGAAAAACAACTTTTAGTATCTATAGAAAGTAAATGATGAATGAAAAGTATAATTATTATTTAGAGAAAAACGTGGGTGCTCAATTTAATTGTACCGATCGAATATTTTCAAGATAAAAGTTAGAAATTAATTGTCGAGGATAATCTTGCTTGTTGATAATGTATTAAGTAAAAACTTATAAATCGCTACAAAATCTAACTCACAAGACAATGTAGTTCCTTTTTCGTAGGTACGTAATCCTGCATAATTAGCGTCCAAAATAGCCTGTTTGGTAATCTCATACCGAGTTACTAACGGCTAGAAGCTGCATAATAACGAGCTTAACCATGGCTAAGTCGCAAAAAATGCATTTAAAATTTATAAGTGTACTCATTACAACTTAAATTATACAATTTTAAACGCGTACGACTACGCAATACATCGCAGACAATTGCGATAAATCCTTACGTACATAAGCTGCCAAGGCCACAGATTGACGAAGACTTAAAATTAATTGCCATTTGTTAAACTTTTTTTGCATAACTTACTGATAAAATCGGTGTTTCTTATACTATACTTAAAGCCGGGTTCACACTTGTGTGAAATATTGTAATGTGTCGCGAAATGTAAAGCAGATTCTGTGTGTGGACGGTTTCCTTTTTGGCGTGGTTAATAGCCTGGTGTTAAACCGATTGCTATATTTCGTCAGCACCCGGAACCGACAGATTAACGTGCTTTCCGAACCACGGAGGAAAAATGGAGTTGAAACTAAGACTGTTATGAAGAACCACAGCGGCGTTATCGACCTCCTCGTAAACAACATTTGGCAACGGTTCCATAGGAAGATTGTTGTAAAGATTCGTATACGCGTTCGCGAGAGCAGTGGTATTAGACGATGTCAAAGGAAGAGCGTCCCGTGTCCGTCCGCAGAATAAATAAACTAAAATAAAAATAAACCCATCTCTACCACCAACCAAACCAAGTCCAAATTTTTACCCCCTAAACATTAAGTCGGTATAAATCGATTTTATACTAAACTGTATTGTTATCTTCTTGAAAGTAACGCAAGAGTATTAATATCAATAATTTTCTATACCTACCTACCTCAAGATTTAATATGAAATATTAGCAAAATCTGGTTTATTAAATTCCCTCCTCTTCCTAGAACGATGGCCCCTGGCAAGGTGCCAGGTTAATTCACATTATATACTGATTATGAAATATTAATACGGCACGGTTAGCGTAGCTTTCAACAGAAAAAGGAAATAAAATCCAAAAATATAATGATAAACCTTGAGTCACTGAATGACCTATGTATTGTAAGATTGACAAGGTCAACCCGCTCACTGACTTTTTATAAAGATAATAATTAGTTTACCGTGTCCGTGTTAACTAGACTCAACCAGTAGTTTAGTACGCCTAATAAAAAAACATCGGATAAAGATATTCGTGCCTCGTGAAAAAATAATTAGTAGACGCAACGTATGAGACACAGCTCAATCAGACCAAACTAGAAAAGAGACTCCAAAATCCCAAGATTGACCGTAGCATAAGTAATAATAATAATAATAATTTATTTGACCAAAAAGATTTACATTACTTAAAGTCTATAAATAGTGTACTAATTTATACAATTTAAGTTATAGCATCTGTTGCCGAACTAGGTAAAAATTTACCTGTATTTCAGCATACAGCGCCTCTTGCCTCGGAGTAGGTAGGATACATTCTTTATAAACTACGATATTACAATTTTCTCTTATATAATAATTACATGTGAACTTATTATAAAACAATATGATATTTTTATGACAGTCCTCTCGGTGTGTAAGATGCAAATGAATGGGTGTATGTGAGAGGGTGAGTATGTGTGTAGTGTAAATATTTAAATCCATATTAGTTTAAGTTTAAGTTTACGGTAGTATTAACTTTTACATGCAATAATACAAGCTATACATATTTGGCCTTCCCGGACCACGAAAGAGTGTAATAAAGAGGCCGGCGCGGTCTAAAATACCACAATGTGAAACTCAAATGGCTTGTATTTAAGTTAAATCCGGAAAAGTACTTATTTATACCTATCTATACTAATATTGTAATCTATTTATAGAACTGAAGAGTTTGTTTGTTTGGTTGAACGCGCTAATCTCAAGAACTAGGTAGTGATTCAAATTGAAAAATTATTTTTATGTTCGATAGTCCATTTATAGAAAGGCTATAGGCTAATAAAGTCACGCTACGACCAATAGGAGCTGAGCATCAATGAAAAATGTTGCAAAATCGGGAAAACCACGCGAACGAAATCACGGGCACAGCGATATTAATAAAGTGGTTGGGTATGCATTGGTGCTCTGCTCGCAAGAAGAGGACACACCTTGATGATTCACTAGGTATTTTCAATTAAAAAAAAAACACAAAAATGTAGTGTTATTTGACTATGGTCTTCTGAAAGGTGGAGTTAGCTAGTCCACTGTGCCCTACCTCGACAAAAATCGTCTTTTGGGGCTATCCGTATCTATAGTAAAGTTAAGACCCAGCCTTGAACTTTCGTGACTTTGTTCTTCGATAAGCGTAAACATAATTTATCATTGTTTGATACTATTAAGACATTGTTTTTTCCCCCTGCCTAGATACCTACGTACGTAAGCTGGGGCATTACCGAGCAGACATACGAGATCGTCACTATGACGCCGCGCGCCCACTTTATCTACAAAGTTGGGCTATACAAATGCAGTGGCCCGGAAAGTTCACGGTGTTTTACGTAATGCGGCCCACATAACGCGTTTTCACGACGATTCATTACGCCCTCGGAGAACGTAAAATTGACCTCTCCCCGGCAACTATGTCTTTGCAAATCCAAGATAAAACTTTTACGTTTTATTCACTCGCAGCGGCAATGGGTACTAACTCAGTCCACGGGTGAATAAAATAGAGTTTTGATAATCTTACTTAACACAGCGGAGTAAGTTATTTTTTTGGGTTGTAAAAGAGCATAGTATATACCAATAGGTATGCGGTCAAACTGGATACGAGCTTATGTAAAGTATTTAAAGGTAGGTTATTAGTACTCTCTACTATAATAACTTATTCATTCATAATAATAACAAAAGAAAAAGGGGTATGTATGTATTGTTTGAAGCACTCCTGATAGGTTGTATAATAAGTAAATAAAAATAATCAAATCAAATCAAATATCATTATTGCGAATCACATAACAATAAGGGTCTTATACATTGACTGTAGTTCCTGTGAAATATTACACTAAAAGTTGTATGGAAAATATTCTCAAGATTACAAGTTTGAATAGCAAACGAGCGAGCAAAGGTAGTGTGTACCAACTAGAAATAGAACCAATCTGATCGCAGTAACTCACTTAATTACTCTTGATTAAATTTAACCTATGTTAAGTCAGCGGCCATCAGCAGCTGACCGCGATTTCTCGATTACATATTTGCATGCTAAGCTGTTCCGTTGCCTTCGTTATTTTTAGTATTATGAAAAATATTAACTTAAGAAAATCTTAAATAATAATTGCATGCACTGTGGGTTTAAATACAGTGGTTAAAATGGAGTATGTTATAATCTCAGACCAATAAAAAAGTTTTTATTGGTCTGAGGTTATAATAGCAATTGTTTGTTACGTCTAAGTACATATTACGAACAAATTTTTCTTAGTAGAGTAGCTAACAAGCTCACTGTACAAGCCAGATACGGCCTATCAGGTGAGCAGACGCCGTAGATGCCTAACGACATCAGCATTCGTGGCCAGCCACCCTTAACCACACCACTATTGGCCCACTTAACAGGGCCATGGAGTCCCATTATTTAAATAATTCCCATTTGTTAACATCACTTTAAAATTACGTGGAGTAAAACATACCAACTCTATCTCACGAAAGTCAAGTGTAATAGTGCATTATATTTAGTAAACACCCCTACATCTAATAGAGTAGAAGTCTGTATAAACCTAGCAACATGGGAATCATCCAAGCATAACCTTTTCCCCAACGCGTGTATGGATGGCACTGAAAGCTCAAGGACTAGAAATCCCCTAGGTCTGCGTAGCCCGGTGGTGCTGTACAGGCCAGCAACAATAGTTCTTTGTCAAAAAAGCATTTAGTAATATTAGCGTTATTTCACTGCAGTCTTTTATATAGGAGGTACCAAGGACCGACGCTATAAATTAGATCCATCGCATCGCATCCGATATCTTTAAACTAATAAGTTAACTTTACGATGTTATCGCAATTAATGCGACAGTACACCAACTTACTTCAAAGGACTCATTGCGTGACAACCCGCTATAACCGATGGGTCTTCGTCCTCTTAAACGAACCTGCTTAAATACGGGAAAACCGACCAGTTATTCTATCCCAGTCAACGAATTAGGAATGATACCAGTCTCTTAAATTCTGTGTGGGTTGCAAACTTGCAACTCTGTTCAGTTGCAAGCGCCGTAATGTCATCCAACCACAAAGAGAGGAGTTTAAAAGGTGAATAAAGGAAAGAAAAACCCGCCAATCAACTGTCGATTAACTCGCGCGAGTTTGTATTGTTGGAAAGCAATCAAGCTATAGAACAAAGGTACACAAGTGCCCCCGGCATTCTGACTTCTGCTCAGTATTCATCGATAGATTTCATAACTCCTATAGCTTTGTGTTAAGGTCGACATTGAGTTTCAATAGAGAAGAATACTATGTTTTTATATTCATCACAGTGTTTTGATTCACGTGTTAACAATAAGGTTGAATATTCTGCTCGCAATACACTGTGGGAGTTAATTTTACATCATTGTCCTTGAGAGTTTCTTCCGATGCGGAATACACGTTGCACCTTTTTACCTTAACAAGGCTACCACTAGATCTAAGAAAATAAGCAAGGGATTACTTGCTCCTTGTAATCTAAAGAACGTGAAAAGAATTGGTACCTATTTTTAGATCTTTCAATGTATGTACGAATAAAAGTGCTATGGTTACCCTGTCCCGAAATTGCATACAAATTAAAATGTGTAAAAAAGTGACTTTTGAGTTACGGTAACTTGTACTCACATTAATTCACTTCACTTCGCCAAAAATTAGTAGAATAATTAATAATTATATTACAGTGGGTCACAAGCTTGCTTGTTTAGCAGGTAGTACTGGCGCTGTTCCGCGTCGGTGATCCCTGCACACGTCGCACGCCTAGCCAGCGTGCGGTATGGCCAGTCAATTGGTTCCCCATCGACATCAAAAAAAAAAAAAAAAAAAGGGTCACAAGCTTGCTTATTGTCTCGTAAAATAAAAAAAAATAAAGTTCACTTATATTAACATCAGAAATAAATTGCAATTAATTTTCTACTTGGTACTTAGTGTAATGGCTATTTTCTTTGAATTTCAACCTACATAAAGTAAATATTTCCACTGTGAATGTTTAAATACTACATTTTTTTTTTTGAAATAAGTAACAGTACAATATGTTAACCAAGACAAATTGCAATTAATTTATTTAAAATTAAAAAAATTACACATCTTGTCATCTTTAACCTTTAACTGCAGACCTAAATGTCTCACAGACGTAAGTTCTACGTACGTCTGTGAGACATTTAGGTCTGCAGTTAAAGGCTGCAATACGTTAACTAAGACAAATTGCAAATTTATTTATTTTAAAAAAGGTAAAAATTACACATCTTGTCATCTTTAACCTTTAACTGCAGACCTAAATGTCTCACAGACGTAAGTTCTAATATGTTAACTAAGACAAATTGCAAATATATTTATTTAAAATTAAAAAAATTACACATCTTGTCATCTTTAACCTTTAACTGCAGACCTAAATGTCTCCTAAATGTTTTGGTCTGCAGTTAAAGGTTAAAGATGACAAGATGTGTAATTTTTACATTTAGGTCTGCAGTTAAAGGTTAAAAATGACAAGATGTGTAATTTTTTAATTTTAAATAAATAAATTTGCAATTTGTCTTAGTTAACATATTGTACAATTACTTATTTCAAAAAAATGTAGTAGAGACCTAAATGTCTCACAGACGTAAGTTCTATTATTGTTTTATAATATTTTGTTATGTGATGTTCGCTCAAGGACATGCCGTCTGGTACCTACCATGTGTGTTAACTGTTGTCTTTTAGTCTTAGTCAGCATCAACTTACAGACGTAAGTATGTTGTTAATGTACAAAACTCTTCTACAACTCTTGTGTAGGTAAGCTCATAGTGTCTAACTGCCGTGACAACGCGCGTACATTTCAGAATGAATATGAGCCCAGATTTTATGTATTAGAAAGAACAGGTCTTTCTAATACTTAAATCTGCACTCTGGGATCTGCCCTAGCTATATGAAGAGGAGTACCGAATATTATTGTTACAAATGTAGAAACCAAATGACCTTTATTTATATACTGTGACCAAGTATGTGCAGTCACTGGCAAATTAAGATAAAATATAAATGCCAGTGTCATTTTTTTGTTGTTTAAAGTAAGAGTTACTGTAAGTTTTTGTTTTAAAAGTTCATAATTTTCATTTTCATTTCTTTTCATAGATACATATTGAATTAAGGATATTTATAGCCTTATTCATAAACACTCAATCAACCTCATTTTTAGTTATCATCTCATTTTTAGTTATTACCTTGTTAAAAAGTGTTTTGTCTTATTCATCACGTGCCAGAGTGACAGGGACAAACGATTTGTAAATTTCTAATAAATTCACTTGTTTTCATGAATCCCTTATTCATGTTTTATGAATAAGGGTGTTAGAGTTTATTTGATAATTATAATTTTATTATAAAAAATATATAGGCTGAAGCAAGTTCCTAAAATTCCCGCCATGGACAGTTTTCAGTGTATTTTCTAAGTTCCTAAAAAGTTACATGGAGCTTTTTTGATCTCAAGAATAAATGTTGTTTATGCTTTTGATTTGGAACAAATTTTATTTACAACCTAAATTTACTTTACCTGAAAAATTAATCTCATCAATTATAAAAGTTGTAGAAGTAGGTAGGACATGGAAATTACATTCTTCTATGGTCATTTTAAAATTTTACGTCTGCTAGACATTACCTCAGTGTTAGTGTCTGTTTCTGGTCAGGTTGGTAGTTAAAGGTTAATAAATATTATGGGCACTATGTCTTTATTAATTAGCATTTATTTTTACTACATTTGTGTTAAGCCAAACTCGTACGAGTGATGTAAAAGGTGTGTGCATAAAATAAATATATAAATTAAACCCAATTTGTTTTGGTACTTATGTGGTTATTGGACCTATTATGTGTAAAGAGAAGATCTCAACCTGAGCCCGGGAAAGACATTGCAGTGGCTTTGAAGGGCCCTCTCAGAGTCATTGTCATTCATTTCCCTATTTCTAGTTCATTCCCCTATGCCTATATCAATGCTAAGGAAAATGGTAAGAAAAAAATGCAAATAAGCCCCAATTCTTGAGTAATTTCCTTAAGTTCTTTGGTCATAGTGATTCTAAGCTGAAAACGAATAGTAATGATAAAATTATACTTTTATTATGTTCTGCAAAACTTTGATTAGCATACATACATAGTATATAATTATCTATCATGAATGTTAAACAACTTAAAGGTCACTGATAGTTAGCTAAAGATACTACATATTATTTTTAGTTTTATTGCTCAAAAAACTAAAGTGAGGAAAATTTTGTGGGTATGATTTAACTTTTTAAGTACAATTACTTATTACTAAGAAAATCTAACTGTTATTCTCTAGTAAATATTTACTTAATTCACTTTAAAGAAAAAAGTTTTATTTACTCCTAATGTGTCAAGCATTCAATATTTTACCTTAGGTGTGTGCTTATTTTCTTTATTTGCTCAAAAAACTAAAGTGAGGAAAATTTTGTGGGTATGATTTAACTTTTTTTAATAAGTACAATTACTTATTACTAAGAAAATCTAACTGTTATTCTCTAGTAAATATTTCACTTTAAAGAAAGAAGTTTTATTTATTCCTAATGTGTCAAGCATTCAATATTTTACCTTAGGTGTGTGCTTATTTTCTAGACTTGTTTGGCAGTTTTGAAATTTATATATTTAGTAAAAGGTGTGAGTGCTAATAATTTGATTAAGCCCAGAAATTGTTAATAGTATCTTCACTCTTATTATATGAAAAAAGAAATCATTTGATACCTTTTAATGAGAGTAAAGTTGGTATACTAGGAGATACTGTTAGTCGAGGTAGGGAACAGTGGACTGGCCGCTTAAATATGGAGCAGCCCGAACTGGGGTAATACCTCCAACTTACAGAAGACCACAGTCAAATAACACTACATTTTTGTAGTGTAGCGCTTCTGTACGTGAGTAAGGTCGCCACAGCTCCACGGGGTAGGCAGGGAAACAGAGGTTGGCAGTATGCAAGTGTCACGTCAGTGTTGCAAGGGTCTATAGGCCACAGTGGCTGGTGACCACTGGGCAGGTCGTATTCTTGTCTGTCAACCACTCGATAAAAAAAAAATATGTATTTGAAGAAATTTGTTAATGGTCATAAATATTGTGTGTTAATGTGATTTTAAACATAGTTTAATTGAAAAGAGACAATTAATAAAATTATTATGATAGTAGTTAACATTCAACCATCCATTAAATACCTATTGTCTCTAAGTGTTATACAGTAGGTATATTGAATTGGAATTATTAATACAAAACAATAATATTTTTACTATAAAAAAAAATTAAGTTAAAAACAAATTTATTACACAGAAGGGACAGTCAACAGCAGAAGTTGATGATCAAAAATAGTTTCCAAATCAACCTTATTGATATGTTTAATTGATTGAGAAATAAAACATTGACAATCATGCACAAGGTGTACTGACGATCTAGTTAATGCGGCCAGCGCAGGACCGACTGGTTTGGAGATCTTTGTGGGAGGCCTATGTCCAACAGTGGGCATCTCTCGGTTGAAATGATGATGATGATGAATGAATCATGCACAGTTTTCTTTGTTATGATTTAAGTAGTTTTTACTTTGTCATAAAAACGTAGTATAGAGGAAGTCTTCTAATCGAGATTTTGAAAGATATACACGTTTCGGACCTCCCTAAGTCCAAAAATACAGGTTTTGGAATTATATCTGTGTATGTGTCTTTGCATTAGCACGATAACTCAAGTATCCTTTAACTTATTGCAACCAAATTTAACATGTATGTATGACATCAAAATATAAGGCTTCTATTAAATTTTGAGTTGTTTTCGGTGACGGGAAGTGGTCGATTATCTGACGCTTTTTTTTTAAATATATCTTTTTTCATTGAAATGTTATATATGTGCGTTATATTAAACAGAACAAATGACAAAAAAAAGTGTAACTACTATAACTAACTTTTATAATAATAACAACTACTACTATAACTAACTTTTAACTATTATGTTAGTTACGAGAAAGTCTAGGGGAGACCACTCCCCATTTTTTTATTTATTTCATAACTAATCTTTGATTATGATTACATTATAGGGATTAGAGATACAGTATTCCAAAATAAGAAAAACAAAAAAGTGGTTTTTGTTCAATCATTTGTAATAATAATATTTTATATTATATTATTTTCTAATTTATTAACTGAAAGGTCAATTAATAAGTTGGAAATGATTGAAAGATCAATAATAAATAGAAATAATGTATGTATGATTAAAATCAAGCAATGTATTAAATATATTCATAGGCAGTGCGTGTTTGGTAACACCAGTCTTCTGTAACTTTGGTGTTACTTCCTTGATATCAAGAGCAAACAACTTTCGCTAAGACTGCGCCTGCGCCGAGCACTTTCGGCCTTGTTAGCTCACATGGTGTTTCATCGCTATTTTCAGACTTTTTATGCTTCAAGTATATGAAAATTACGCAAGTTGTAAATATCTAGTTAAATTGTGCGCTTTGACAAAAAAATCTTTACATCGCGGTACCACTAACCACGTAACCTCTTACAAAATGTTTACTTGAACATTGTATGCTACATATAGGGAAATAACAATACTCACCGATATGTTTATCGCTCCAAATCCCAAACAATATAAAAACTCAACTCAACTCACACGTTAGAAACACAACACAGATTATTCACCTCTTGACATCTAACATGTTTCAGTTAAACGTACCGAAATTACACAATTAGATTTCACGATATAGACGTCGACGTAAAATTGTTAGAATAAAAACAATAAGAAACTACAAAATTCGAGAAAAACGATCGCAAAATAACGATACAAAACGTAAACAGCTGGCTGCTTTGACAATATCCTCAAACAAACTGACAATTACGGCTGCCAACTGCAAAACCACTTTCGCCTTCAAACTTAGACAAAGAATCCTGTAGACTGGGCATCCGCGTACACCCTGTAAGGGATAGACTGAGAGTTGACATGACAGTGACAGAAGTGACTGACGTCAACAGAAGAGGCCAGGTTTTTAAAATATTACCCCATTAAATGTTTAAAATATTTTGATTTGCCTTATTTTGAAATGTTTGAAAAATTTGTGTACTCGCGAGTTCATCACCCTTCTCATGACTGGATGGACGACAATAGGATTTTTGAAGTGCGCCGTGCGTCGTGGTGGAGTGGTCTGTAAAGCTAGCTAGCACATTAAGCAGTCCGATTTCAAATCCCTGGTAGTAGCAATCTCTCTAGCATCTCTCATATTATGGTCCGGACAATATAGGCTACATTATAACCGACTTAAATAATAGAAGGAGTCGATTTTTCCTTGTAAATTATTGATTTTAGACGATTTCATTCCTTTTAGATTTTTACACAAACTCATGTTGTGGTTGCTAAGCAACGAGAAAATAATTAGATTAAAATTTCCTCGTTGCTTATAGCAACAACAACAAATGTTAAACACCATGGGGTAGGTAATGTTGCCTATGCCATGGTGTTTAACATTAGTTGTTAACGTAGTGAGATTACAGTTCTTAAACTTAGTTTATTATTTTGATTATCCTCGTGGCGCCCACGAGTATAATTAAAAATAAACAATCATAAAAAGATATTAAAAAATTTTAAAACCAAAAGATCGACGTCCAGACGCCATGGTATCCCGCCTAACACTCAATTCAAAGTATTTATTGGTTTATAGCGTGGTAAAACGTAAATACAAAGTATAATACGATTTTGGTGGTACTCCTTTTCATAGTATGTATTTACAGCTCGACCAGCAGTACGTGCTTGAATATCCGTGAATGTAAATAAATAACGACAACGATAATTCCAAGAATTTATTGGTTTTTATAGCGCGCTAAAACGTAAATGCCTAGTGTGATACGTTTTTGGCGATGTCCTTTTCATGGTATTAACAGATTGACCAGCAGTACGTGCTTGAATATCCATGAATATTATGTCCTGGAAATCTGAAACATTAAGATAACTTAAATCTTTGTATTTACCCAACAACAAGGATAGCTTCAAATTATATTGCTGGTATCCCTAAAATGCAGTATAATTCAGAAAAATAAGAAATCTACAAAATGACGCTCCGACAGTCAAATTATATAGCAATTGACAACTACAACTAAACTACTAAATTTGGTCGGATTTCTATGACAATTATTGGACAATAACAATATTTTCGTAAGCAAATTTTCATGATTTATTTAGTTTTCTATCAAGTTTGAGATCCTATATTATACGATTTTAATCTAAACTTTATTGGATAATGCAAATAAAATACTAATTCAAAGTAATTTTCATACTTACGAGTAATAACTTATTTTCTCGCAATTTCGGTAGATACGGCTTTTACAGCTGATTACACAACAATGCCTTGTAACAATCACAAGCAGTATATAGTTTCCAACACTTTTACGTTGTACACACTGATAACAATACTTTGTAAACACAAATATTTTCAATATTTACTATCACCAACAGTTTGTTGTGTCGTTGCTTTGACACCAAAATTTTGTGTCAAATAAGCAAAAAGTGAAACTCTGACAAGGACAAAAATTATAATGAGTACTCTTTCACTCTTATGGGTATCTGTATACACCTATCCTTCTTACACTTAGCTGTCAAAACTCATGCCAAGTCTACAGGATTCTTTGTCTAAGCCTTCAAAGGACGTTGCCAACATTTAAACATAATAAATAGAAAGGAAATGTGCTATGTTTGTGTTCGGATATTATAATTTAATTATTAATTTACTCCCAACTTGTTTTTACTTATGTAATGAAACAAGTGTTTACTAAAATAGCTTTTACAATTACTTTACATAATACTCTCTATTATTTAGCTCTCTATCTCTGTACATAAGTATATTGTATTACTTTAATAACATGAGTGTAAATAACTTGTATAATTTACGTACGCAATATTTATATACAAAATGAGAATTTTTATTCAAACTTTACTCTTGTTATAAACTATATAACAAAAAATATCACATGCAATAATAAACAGTTTTGATAATTTTCAAATACATTGTTTTATTGTTTGGATCGGAACATACCTTTTCAAATATTAGAACTAGCAATACCGAAGGATTACTGTCATATTTCGTCACCATCAGCAAGCTGTCAATTCGGTCGATTGTTATCTCGTATACAGTTAAAAATACATATTTCAGAGCGTTGAAGCTATTTCTTTTGTATTCAGTGTTAAGAACTAATTATAAAGTGGCGTAAATTAACCATCTCCAATGTCGAAATTCGAGGATAATCCGTTTAGTGACCCAACCATAGACAACCCTTTTGCAGTAAGTAGCGCTACGAAGAAAGGGGATTGTTTTCATGCTTGCAGTTGATCTAATTACTTTAATATTATTTTAGGATCCATCTGTACAGCAAGTAGCAAGAAACACAAACAATGCTACCCGAGGTCTGGATGACTACAACCCCTTCGACGAGCAACAGAATGCTAATCAGGCTACGGTAAAGTTTGTACATTAGTCATTACGCTCAACACTGTGGGTGTCGATATATCGTCCAACACAGATTGATAAAGAGTTAGCCACCGATTTGGTAATGCTAATAGCATTTATATTAATTTGTCTTCGTTTACTCAATTGAACTCCATCCAATAGAATATGTGAACATCGAATTTGAGGCACAAATTGATTAAGATTATCAATATCAATGTTGCGGCTTATTTACCTTATCTGCACCTGAAACTCTACCTTTTACATGTATATTTTAAAGTGTTTTTAACCTCTCAATCCTTGCTTGGTATATATTTACCACGAGGCAATTAAAATCATTTGTTTCTGGATATTATTAATCATCCACAGATTAAGGTATAGAAAACCCTACTAGATAATAATAAAGGAAAAGAAAATATAACTTATCTTTGTAAACTAAGATAGATAAGATTATTTATCTACAAAAGGATTCAAAGCATTGAATCATCTAATAAACACAATAATATGTGTTTAATGAACATAAAATATAAAGAAATGTACAAAATCATTCAGTCCTTTCTTAGATGCTATCACATTTCCCTGATCCTAAGCATTTGTTTGGTGTTTTTCTAGAGTCCTTGTTGTAGACCAGTGTTGAGACACTACATTTTTAACTCCGTCTACTGTACAATTTATTGTTACTTTAGAGACATATTTTCACTCAATATTTGCTAAATGCTAAAACGCAGCCATAAATAAAAAGAAGAATCAGGCATTTGTTTACCTACTGAACTTAATAATGTTTCTGGATAATAAAATTTTAATTACATTTTTCTTCTTAAAGTCTTTATCTGTGTATGCTAGGAATTGTTACTTTTATACCAGGATTGCTGGTTTGAATTATACATATTTAGGACAAATAATATTGTGCTTGATTAGAGTATTTTATTTGGGCAGAAAGCTGTATAATTGTAACAGAAAGCTGGCTAACAGTATTTTTTTTACCCATAACAAAATCAATTTATTTTGATACTTATTCTATTGTCAAAGAGATCAAAATCTATTGAGGCCATTGACTGTGGTAGCTTGACAAGCAATTTTCAGTACAATAGTACAACTAAATATGTATGGTATTGTATTAGGAGCAGGGTAGCTGAATGATGATACATACAGTATGTATGTATCATCATTCAGCTACCCTGCTCCTAATTTTATTTGGGGTAGGCATATATGTTTTAAATTTTCGTATGTATGGACAATCAATAAAATTTAAATTTATTGAGGGCCTGTTTCACTGGTTTTGATTAGGGGTTATCTGGCAGTTAACTTGTCAGTTATGCATGGACTAATTGTGTCAAATAAACGCTAATAGGAACATACTTGAAACTTGTGAAACAGGCCCAAAGTATGAGTAACAGCTATCTGCCACTCATAGAACTAATGTTCTGAGACTGTTCTGGTGCTATGTGATTTTATATGATTCATTTATTTATGTTATGTTTACACTTCTAGCCATCACAACAGCCAACACAGTCTGCAATCATGCAGGCAGTTTCACCTCCAAGCAGTGGGCAGTACCAGAGACCAGTGCAGCAGCAGCAACCACAAGGCCCTCCTCCTAACTTCACAACTGCTGACTTCCAGGTGATTAGCCTTGTAAAATTTGGTAGCATAATCTGAAAGCTAAAATCTTCACACTAACACAACATTATTCACAGACAGTCCTGACCTGCTTGGTTCGTTTTAGTTTCAGTACAGAATCCTTACCATGTGCATAATTAAACTAGTAGTTTCGCTACATATTTTGTACAGAGCGCATACACATTGTACCGAGTCTATCAATTTGTCGGTGGAGGCACTGGGAGCCCCGAAGCCTCCACCGGCTAAGGATAAAATTAAATGAAGTTAACTGAGTCGATCAGGCCCTTAGGTCCAAATTAATAAAGCTTATTTAATTGTGCATAACATCTTGAAAGTGTCAAAAGAAAGACATACTATTTCGGTAGCTATATAAAATAATACTTATATAAAATAGTGGCTTCCATGTTATCTTGATAGTTAACGATTTTAATGAGTTCTATTAATAGAGACCTTAGTCTAATAAGAGAATACATTGTAGTACATTTTTATAACTTATTCATAAGCACTAGTCACTGCTGTTATTTCATAGTGTAACATATGGCACTATTAAGCTAATTGTACAAATAATTTAAGGTACAACTATAAGGTGAACTGAATGAAAATTATGTTAGGTTAGGTTGCCTAGCTGAAAATCCAGTGATTGGTGGTTTTGGTTCTAGTGTGAAAATATTTGCATATTTTGACAATACAGAATATTTAGGAATGTGTTTGATTTGCTAAAATTTCAGTCTGTTTCAATGACAGAATTCAACCTAGTGTATACTCGACCCTTGAAATCCACATAATATTTAGAACATGTAAACAGTACTATTCTTGTAATCAACATTGCTCTAATAGTAATGAACTTTAATATGAATAAAATTAGAGCTGACAGATAAGTGGCTATTTTAATTGTTGGAATTAAATAATTAATTCGATTGGGATGGATTATATAATTTTCCTCAACTTTTGTTTACTGAACACAGTTCATTATAATCCTGTGATTAAGCTATAACTAATTGGATAACAATTATAATGTATTCAATTGTGTGTAGTGAAAAGGGATAATCATGTTTAATACTGTAGATTTAAAATTGACATTTTATTGGTTTTATTTCACAATGTATGTACAGACGACAGGAGATCAACTACACTAAAATGTCAAATTTCGTCTATAAATTTTCAATCTTATTCCACCATCATAGAGTACAAAGTCTATTGAAGAAATTTGAAAGTATGGAGTAGCCTGATCTGCCTTTGTCTGTACAAGGCAAGACCAGCATAAGTTTAATACACTATTGAAAACATAAAATCTAGTACCTACTTAGTCTATTTACATAGTTATTATTTTGCATGATGCAGAAAAGTGTTTTACCAATAGTCCACTTAAGTTGTACATTGTAGCGAACATTGCAAACAATTATGTATATTATGTCGCCTTTAGCCCATGGGTGCAAATAATAACCTGGCGCCCTCTATTGGGTGAGTGATAACAGAAAGATCTTTAAGAGCGCCATTCATGAGCGACGCTCGTCACGCTCTGAAACCCAGCGCCCGTGTGCGTTCCACACCTTGCATGCACCATACGCTAAACCGGCATTGGGCTAACATAACGTATCTGTCGATCAATAAAAAGCTACCACACCAATCGTTCAACGTCGATCGATGGCATCGATCGGGTAAGACTTATCTCGAACGCAGCGTCATTCGTGTAGTCGCATAACCCGACTCTGTAACGCGTGTATAATGTGACAAGTGTCTTATAAATACGATGTTAACGCACAATGACTTTCAGTGGCCGAAAATTGATTCACAGACCCGAGTTCAATCCCCAGCTTGAATTAAGTCTGTCTGGTTAGTTGCAACACTGCTACCATCTAATTAAAAACTGTTACTTTAGCAACAGTGACAACATTATTGTATTCCAACGGCTAATGATATGATAACTGGTTTAGGATGTCGTGAATCTCGCTTCCACCAGCACTGCAAATCACTTAACTTCACATGAGATGAAGTCCAAGGCTGATTTGAAAAAAATGCTTATCGTTTCATCATATTACACCAAGTGTTATCTTCATCTTAGCTGTAAAAAGAAACATAGGAGTTTATGAAACTTAATGAATAATAACAATTAATGAAGCTAAATGTTAAACTATTTAATATATACTTTTAGATTATGAAGTAGCAATTTTCAAGTCTTCTGGTTTGGTCCGTGAATACTAAACTATGTTATGGCAAAATTCTTTGTTCACTGTAAAACTTTATGTCCAAAGTCCGGTAGCAGATGTTAATTCATAGTCAAGTCCTTGCCAGATTCTTGATAACAGCAAAGATTACCAATTGAAATAAGCCTACAATTATTGCTCATCGACTACAGTGATTGAGAGCAGAATCATAGTTTACTATGTAAATTTTCACGTTAAAATTAGAATTAAATCTGTTTGTATATAATAAATTATTGTGTGTTTATATGCATGCTATTAACACGCACTTTGCTTTTTATAATGCACAACAGGAGCTAAAGGTAAATACAGAATAAATATATTTTAGCTTTAATTTTATCACTATCACAGTATCAGTATGTAGTTACATTTAAGGCCCTGATCCGACTTAGGCTGGAGTTCACCAACAGGCGATTATAATTTAATGTGTGGTGAAACTGGTGAACTCAAGCTCGAGCCGTAGCCGCGCGTTTCGTCGACGTTTAGTGTGATCAAGACCTTAAATCAATCATTACTATTACAACTTGTTCAAATAATGAATTAATAAAAAAAGAAAAACTAAAAATTTTGCAAGATAATAGGTACTTACTTATTACGACGCCGTCGTGGTGGAGTGGTCAGTATAGCTGCCTACACATCAAGCGGTCCGGGTTCGAGTCCTGGTAGCGGCAAATATTTGTGTGATGAACACGAGTATTTGTTGACGAGTCATGGTTGTTTATATATTTATTTAAGTTTATTTATAAAAATATCTAATATATTATGTATATTTAAAAAAAGTCCGTTATCTAGTATCCATAACACAAGTTCTTAATGATACTTACTTTGGGCTAGATAATTGGTGTGAGCGTGGAAATATATTATATTATTATTATTACTTATTATGAAATAGCCGTTATGAAAACAAAGAAACATTTTTTTATATTTTTGTACATTCATATTTAATTAAGTTGGAAGAATACACCCTTAACTAAATTTAATGAAATACCTAAATATTTATAGATTCGTGGAAGTTATTAACATGGCACAAAAATTCAACAATTTAATGGGATACCAAACTAAATAATAAATTTAATAAACACATTCACTCTTGCGAGATGAGAGAGAAAGAGAGAACTATATTAGTGGCATTGCATTCATTATTTGATCAGTGTAGTTTTTTATCAATATTTCACATAGGCAAACTTTTATACAGGTGTTTGGTAACAGGCGGGCACCTACCCTTAAATACTACAGTGATAATAAAACAAAAGTAAAATTAATTTTGAAATGTTTCATATACTTTGTCTTTTGTTTTACTGACCGAATTATTTGTGAAATTAAAAATTAAGTGTAGAGAAAAAAAAAATTATTTTACCATTTCAAATTTTCATATCACTACGTTAGCAGGCGTAGGCGCCCGGTTGTTATACTATGTAGAAATCATCCTGCGTAAAATTTATTATAAAGTAAAATTATATTTGTTTCTTTGTTAAACAATTATCTCCATTTGTAAACCCTAAATTACTAAGTAGCAGCCGTAGCAGTAACAGCAGTAGCACTGACGTAAATCCACTGTTATTTTAGTCAATTGGATAGAATGACATCCTCAGTTTATATTTCTACCGCCTCACCAGTAGGCAGCTGCTAAACATGTAATGAGCTTATTTGATAGAGAATTTACATTGGAACCTTGAAGTAGTTATAGACGTAATACTTTTAAAACAGACATTAAAGTTTTGTAAATAGTGTTCTATAGAGTGAATATCTAACAATGAATGAATATGAACTTCAGAGAAGACAAGAAGAATTAGAACGAAAAGCTGAGGAGTTGGCGAGGCGCGAAGCCGAACTTCGGGCTGGCTCCGCAGGCCGTCGGAATAACTGGCCTCCTTTGCCAGCCTTCTGTCCTGTACAACCCTGCTTTTACCAAGACATCAACGTTGATATCCCACTAGAATTCCAAAGGATCGTACGCCATTTATATCACTTGTGGATGTGTGAGTACATTTTTACTATCGAACTTAATTCTATTATTTTATTTATTGACGCCGTCGTCGCTGCCTTGTTGCCTACACATCAAGCGGTCTGGGTTCGAGTCCTGGTAGGAGCAAATGTTTGTATGATGAATACGAACATTTTGTTCACGAGTCATGGTTGCTTATGTTTTTATTTAAGTTCATTTATAAAAATATCTATCCTAATATGTTTATTAAATTTGTCCGGTATCTAGTATACAGAATGATTTTTTCAAGTGGGCATATCCTAAACTATAAGTAATATTGAAAAATGCTCAAAGGAGTCGCGAACCCGATTTTGATGAAAACAAAAACTGCATCATTGGATTTAAAAAAAAAATAATGAGATATAATATAACAAGAAACAACAAGAAAATAACAAGAAACATTTTATGAAAATTTAATATTTTCCATTAGGTTTCCGTATATCATTACTTCCCAGAAATCGATCCTTATTTATTAACAACTATCGAATGGTGTAATAATACAGGTGTTTTTTTTTTCAAATTCATTGTGTTCGATTCCTATCTAGGATTATTGTTTATTCAAAAATCCAATGATGCAGTTTTTGTTTTCATCAAAGTCAGGCACGCGACTCCTTTGAGCTTTTTGCGATATTCCTTACAGTTTAGGATTTGGCCCTGAAGGCCCACATGAAAAATTTATCCTGTATATAAGTTCTTAAGTGAAAAAAGTTCTTGAGTAGCAAGTTTTTAATGATACTTAATTTGTGCTATCTAGATAATTGATGTGAGCGTGGAATATTATATACATACACACCGAGCTTTTTTAACCGTCTTAAATAATTTTAAAATTAGAGAATACACTGAAAGAAAATCGACCTGGGAATCGAACCCAGAATCTTCCGCAATTATTTTTGCGTTTGTAAACGTAGAAATCTTCTGTCCACAGTCCACGCGCTCATCCTAGCCCTGAACATAATAGGAGGAATGTCTATAATGTTCTCCGGCAATGGTGTGGAGACCTTCGGATTATCAATTCTATACTTCATCCTCCTGACGCCATTCAGTTTCATCTGCTGGTACCGGCCAATCTACAAGGCTTTCCGGAGTGACTCCTCCTTCAACTTCATGGTCTACTTCTTCATATTCCTGTTTCAAATCATCATTACTGTGGTCCAGTCTATTGGATTCTCTGGTGGAGGCTCGTGGTAAGTGAATAATCATTTAATTGTAATGTATATGTCGTCGTCAGATTGTGATCTGGATTCAGATTATGAACTGGCCATTAAATTATAATCGTCTAAATTATATAAATTATAACTATAATACTAGAAAAAATACACTGAAAAAAATCGACCTGCCTCAGGCGAGAATTACTATGATAATTATCATGAAACGCCGTAATTTCGACTTACGTGAACTTACGTGGCTTACTGGACCAATCTCTACTAGTAGAGTAAACCATGTTCTTAGAATTGTAGTGGTCAGGAGTGATCAGTAGATTCAGGGTTATTTTGATATGATCAAGCCGTGAGGGTGGGTCTCATATATCTATCTCGTTCTAATATATATATTCTCTTTCACATCCGATCTTATATCATTCTTCATATCTATGGTTCCAACTAAAAATATTTGCACTTTCTATTTTTAACATTATATCATTTCATTTGCAGTGGGCTGATTACAAGCATCTCAATGTATAGTCACAATATAGCGGTCGGAATTATCACGACCATCGTCACCGTAGGATTCATCACATGCGTTGTGGTGGATGTCTTGTTAATGGCCAAGGTAAGTGACACGCACGAAGAAAAATTGTGAATAAAAAAATATTTTTTTTCATTTAAGTTTATCGGAAAGCACCACATCGATCATGTCAGCTGTCAAATAAATAAACAGCTTAAAAATTGGTCCATTTGTCAAAAAGTTAAGGTAGGTTCTTAGACCAATTAACACGGGACGTGGCAAGCGAGCGCGTTTCCCTCTGCCAAAGTACATGAACAAACGTTCACGTCAGTTTATAAAAACTAGTTCGCTGCGACGACCGACCGCCATTTTAAATTCGTATCTGTCGCTAAGCGGACCTCGGTTGTGGAGCGTTTTCTTGTAAACGACGACAAGAAACATTAAGGAAACAACGATATAACAACGTTAGGCAATATGGTTAGCCGAGCCCGCTAGTGTGCGCTCATAATAGCCATTAAAATTTTTGCAACAGTGTGCACCAGGGAGTAAATGTGTGCTATGCGTGTTTGCCTCACCCCCCGCGAAGAACGGCAGAATGTTTTCAGTACTAAATCTGCGCTATGCCACGTCCCGTGTTAAATGGTCTAAGGGTACGTTAAACTAATAAAATCCATAATTTTTGATATTATGAACTTTATATCTATGTGATGAGGTTGAAAAACAAAGAAAAATATATTTTTCTTTACCAGTCAAGGGGTTAAATGCGAGTTAAAGGAGAATCTTTAGCTGTCATTTAAGAAGGTCGTGGCCGAAGCAGATTTTTAAAAATTTATCTGATTTAGGAGTTTCAAAATTGAATGTATTAGTTGCGCTAGTTCGCTCGTGTCTATTTATAGTAATATACTATTGTTATATCGCAGGTGCACCGCATCTACCGGTCGACGGGTGCGTCGCTAGCGAAAGCGCAAGCGGAGTTCACGACGGAGATTCTCCGCAACCAACACGTGCAGACAGCGGCCTCCAGCGCCGCCGCCGCCGCCGTCAACGCGCAGATCGCCAACGCCACCAACCCCAACAGATACTAGCCACATGTGAGTCTCATTACAATACAGAGCGCAGGCGGAGTTCACGACGGAGATACTCTTCAACTAACACGTCCACCGCCACCAACCCCAACAGATACTAGCCACATGTGAGTCTCATTACAATACAGAGCGCAGGCGGAGTTCACGACGGAGATACTCTTCAACTAACACGTCCAATGCCACCAGCCCCAACAGATACTAGCCACACGTGAGTCACATTACAATATAGAGCGCAGGCGGAGTTCACGACGGAGATACACTTCAACTAACACCTCCAACGCCACCAACCCCAACACATTCTAGCCACACGTGAGTCTCAATATACAATATAGGGCGCAGGCAAAGTTCACGACGGAGGTACTCTTCAACAAACACGTCCAACGCCACCAACCCCAACAGATACTAGCCACACGTGAGTCTCATTACAATATAGAGCGCAGGCGGAGTTCACGACGCAGATACTCTTCAACTAACACGTCCAACGCCACCAACCCCAACAGATACTAGCCACACGTGAGTCTCATTACAATATAGAGCGCAGGCGGAGTTCACGACAGAGATACTCTTCAACTAACACGTCCAACGCCACCAACCCCAACAGATACTAGCCACACGTGAGTCTCATTACAATATAGAGCGCAGGCGGAGTTCACGACGGAGATACTCTTCAACTAACACGTCCAACGCCACCAACCCCAACAGATACTAGCCACACGTGAGTCTCATTACAATATAGAGCGCAGGCGGAGTTCACGCCGGAGATACTCTTCAACTAACACGTCCAACGCCACCAACCCCAACACATTCTAGCCACACGTGAGTCACATTACAATATAGAGCGCAGGCGGAGTTCACGACGGAGATACACTTCAACTAACACCTCCAACGCCACCAACCCCAACACATTCTAGCCACACGTGAGTCACATTACAATATAGAGCGCAGGCGGAGTTCACGACAGAGATACTCTTCAACTAACACGTCCAACGCCACCAACCCCAACCGATACTAGCCACATGTGAGTCTCATTACAATACAGAGCGCAGGCGGAGTTCACGACGGAGATACTCTTCAACTAACACGTCCAATGCCACCAACCCCAACAGATACTAGCCACATGTGAGTCTCATTACAATACAGAGCGCAGGCGGAGTTCACGACGGAGATACTCTTCAACTAACACGTCCAACGGCACCAACCCCAACAGATACTAGCCACATGTGAGTCTCATTACAATACAGAGCGCAGGCGGAGTTCACGACGGAGATACTCTTCAACTAACACGTCCAACGCCACCAACCCCAACAGATACTAGCCACACGTGAGTCACATTATAAGCAATATAAAGAATAAATTTCAGTCATCTTTATTTTAAAATAGTGAATATAATTATCGTAACTTGCCAAATATATAATATGATCTAACCGCATGACCTTATTTGTCCTGAGTACGTGCAGCAAAATGAGCGAAAAACCTGACAACTATATTTCTTTGTTTCAGATACCGTAACATAGAATAATAGCCCTGAGTCTGGACATCGGGAAGTACATACATTAAATATTTGTCATAGTCTTATTCCATAACCACATATTTCTGCATATTTTCATAGATTTTTATATCATATATCTTATTGTAAGCATACGGTTTGCAATTTTACGCTGCACGTAACTCTACCTCAGAAAGATTAAATTACCTACACAGAAGTTCAATTAATATATTCCCTCAATATAAACAAAGAAACGAAATATAGACCGATGTACTTTTCCGTATAATTTCTGTTTCATAGAATTATTTATTGAGATTTTGTTACTGCTAGAATTTTTATTTTAAGAATTTTTAAGAACCTACCTTTTATGAAGCGCATTAAATTTGCAATTATGTATATGCGTTAAGCTATTAATAATGTACTAGAAAAAGTAATAAGTTTGCAGCCCAAACGTGATATGGCTGTGTGACATTCTATTGTTGAACTTGTATCGTTTGCGAATTTTATGCTTTTGAATTTTGAAATATTTAAGGCGTGCCGATGATATGAAGTTTAGTTAGCTGTAAAATTATTTATTTAAAAAGAATATGAGCTTACAATCGCTTTAATATTCAGCAACCAACTTCGTGCTGATCGAAATTAAAGCTGTTAATTTTCGAACTGTACCGTCGACAGCCCGTCGGGCTATACAAAACTGTCAAATTTCTCCAAACTATTTTCAAACTAAGACTATTCAATTTAAGTGCATAATCGATTGGAAAAATTTTACAGTTTGTGGTAACCCAACCCGCTGTTGTCTGTACAATTATCTAAAAATAAAATGAGCAAAAATCATATTACGTATTTTACTATTATATCATTAGAATGAATGGAATAATATACATATGTGAATTAATTCTATTGTTATTAAATCTTTCATGATGTTGTAAATTGAGTGTTATAATTCCAAAATTTGTAATTTAGGCTAGCCTTTACGACTTTTCAATTAAATATAACGTTATACGAACTTCTATTCATATATAATTCCATTCCATTAAAAGTAGATATTGCAATGTTAAAACCAAAAATATGTATGTACTAGGACCATTTACTTAACCGTTCAATGTTTTCAAGAGTGCGACCTCCTTGCCCAAAATTCCTCGAGTTGCACAACAATGTATAGAAAACTGTAGAGTAAGTAAAACAATGTAATATTATTTACTAGTCATTGAGACTACAGCTTCGATAACTGACGAAAATATAAAGCCCGCTTATTATTATTTATGTAACATGACTGTCTTTAATTAGGATACTCTCAATAAGTAGATTTTATGTATCTGGGCCTAGAGTAATGTAAGTTATTTACCAGACCGTCCTTACCCAGATAATGGTAAGAGAAGGCGCGTAGGTTTATCTAAATGTTTACTGTTTTATAACAATTAAGTCATGTTAAACTTATAATTAATAATAAATATAGTTTCAGATATGTTTGTTTTAATTAATATGGAAAAAATTAAACATCAAATCTCATTCCCATACATTTAATTATATGTACAAGATCATACAAATCCTCATCTTTACACTAGCTTATACTAAATTGTATTATTGGTATTAAAAAAGAATTAAACAAATATGAAAAGTATTGCAATCGTTCTTCAAATGATCTGTATTGACGTTCAAAAACAATAAAAGACTAAATATTTTTTTGGATTTCATTTCCAATCCTATCATAGTTTTAAACAGACACTTTCCTTTGATTAAAAGGGGAATAAAATTCTATAAAGACTTCTTTCGTAGTCTCTACCAATGAGAGTATAGTGATGTAAAAATTATCGGACCAACAACAAGGTTTGGGAAACACAGCTCTAAACTAACTACACTTGACTCTCTCCTAAATGTTTGGTGTGTTTTACATCTACAAATCATACTGTTATTGTAATAAAAAGGTTTCTAAATATATACTAATTTCATCTTTGTTTTACATACATTTGTTTCATCAATAGAAAAAATACATATAATAGTTAACAACATAATAAACCCAATGAAACCATATCAGTAATTTGATTTTCGAATTCAATGAATGATTTTCCTTGATGGCTTCCACTATGATTTAACCCAAGTGAAAACATAAGGTATGTTTCCGAATGTTAACAACTCTGCTCAAATAGTAATTCAGATGTTGCGGAGTTACAAAAGCACCTAATTTTATTATGACATTATTTGAATGTTTCACATGTAATAAATACATCTCTTAATTGCGGCTAGAAAACAATCTGAGATAATACATCGACCTAGTTCAACATCCCAAGAACGCATGTTTTTCCGTTTTTTTTTTGGGTTTGTTTCATGACTATTATATACAGGGTGTAAAAGACATGAGCAGTCAAACGAGAACCATGTATTCTGCTCACCGTCATAACATTTTTCTTCCTTTGGACTATACCTGGGAAATTGATAGTTACGATTTTATTGAAGGTCAAAGTCAAAATTTTTTTTTTAATTTTTTTATGAAAACGTATTCTATACGTTATTTCTTAATTATTGTCCAAAGAAACATTATCATTTTTTTTAGTATTTCATAACAAAAAATGGCTTCAAAACGTTAGCGTTCAATGTAGCTCACTCGATGCGCACGGACACTAACGAACGGGGCCGCCGTCAAGCAAAATTATCGCGGTTTTGCGAGTTGCGTGCGAGTTGAGCCCTTTACATTGCGCGGTACAATTTGCAATTTTTTGTAAAACCAAAAAATAAAAATCATTTCCAGGCAATATTTTTTTTGAAATATGTCTTATTTTGATGTATAGAATACGTGGTTTTCGTTTGACTGCTCATGTCTTTTACACCCAGTATATATAAAATAAAATCTTATAAAATAACATTACTGCATACGTTGTTAAATTTATAAAAATCAAACAATGGAGCCGGCGAATTCAGAGTTCACTAAGCAGGAACGTATCTAAAAAGCACGTATTTTAGAATAAAAATTAACGCGTACATGACGTGCACTAGATTTTGTAGTAGTTTTCTAGGTATCCAAGAGAATCGATAAGTAGAAATTTTGTTACGGAAAGATTTACAGCAGAATTAGAAAAAAAATATAATGAAGATAAATCATCAAAATGTTTTTGAGCATCCGAAAATCGTATTAAAGTTTCTACTCAAGATTCCTTGAAATTAATTTTACTATCTTACTCTTGAACACCAACCCAAACTGCCTTGGGTCATATGGGATGTTACATCCGAAACAATTAGCTTAACAAACTACATCTTAAATTTATTTCAAATTCATGTCTTCCGACGACAGTAAGCTAGTCAAAACTTAACCACAGTTCAACTCAGTTAAATACGAACTGAATTCATATTAATGCAATAGTGGCACTTCGCTAGGCTATTCGTATTCGCGTACTTGCATTATTTGATGAAACGTGGCAATGTGTATATATATTTTTTCAGTAATACGATAAATACTACAAATAGCAAGCACTAATTTCCGTTCATTTTACAATAAACTCGTCAACCGATGGCATCAAATGTGACTCTCATGCGTACTATTCATTTGGTACAGTTTTGACTGAGTTTATTTGTGTACTAGCTTCTGCCCGCAACTGATTAGTATAAATTTTACACTGATTAAAATCCATTCAGTACTTTTCACATGAAAGAGTAACAAACAAACACATCAATACAAACTTTCGCGTTTATAAAATTATTTTTTTGTTAATTCAATTCGTTTTTTAGCTCTTGTTTATTAACCCATTAACGCCCTCTGTACTCGCGCGAGTACAACTACAAAAAGTATTATTTTGTTTTTATAATCTATGGTTGTCATTCAAATAATTCATTATTTCATAACCAGATGGTTAACCCATCTGATAAAATAAAAAAGTTTAGTGTAGCGCGAAAATAAATGTCACCTTTGCCACTGTCAAATACGGATTGCAAAGAAAGTTTATATGGTAAGTTTCAACAATGTTTTTTTATTACAAAATAGAACTTTTTTTAACAGAAATTTGATACAAATAGTTTGTTACTCTTTATTTTATTATTATCTCTTGTTTTTTATGAATTTAATTTCGATATTTTTACGTTTTGATTCACTTTATTCTACTGTACTCGGCTGAGTACAATGGTCACATATGTATAACAAAATTATATTTTTATCAGCTATTTTCATTATTCAACAATGGCGAACCGTCGTGTCTTCACAAGCCAAAATAGCTATGCTAAGCTGGAGGAAGCCATCGAATCTATATTTGCAGATGAAAATGATGATTCGGAATATGATGTCCTACTGGGGCCTCCGGAACCTGCTATTGTAAGTGACGAAGAAGAAGGGAACGATGATGATTAGGTTTCTTCTAATCTTCCTAGAGAAGTTCTCACACTGTAGAAGTCATACCACGCTGTCCCAATCATGATGTTTCAGACTGGTCCGATAGTGACGATGAGCCTTTTTCAAATTATGTAAGGCCTTCGAAACGATCCAGAAATATTCAATCAAATAAACCTATGTGGAGGAAGATGAAGCAAGTATATCCTGCTAATATATCCGGCAAAGAAAGGTCGTAGAAAAATTGAAAGCCTGCACTCCTGTACTACCAACTGAATGTGCTTATTGGAGTTTGGATGAAGACCTTGGAGTCCCTATAGTATCAAATTGCATGTCACGGAATCGATTCTTGGAGATAAAACGTAATCTTCATTTCGTAGATAACTCATTAGCTGAAGGTTCCACCGATAAGCTTTATGTGAAGAAATACACAAAACTCTTGCCAATCCGGAATTTTTAAGAGAATATATCTATAGAACTTTATACAGTATAGATGAATCCATGATAAAATATATCGGCCGTCACCCCGAAAAACAATTTATAATGGGTAAACCTGTACGATTCGGATATCGGAATTGCGCAGCCACAAGTTCAGATGGATACTGTTATGCGTTCGATGTGTATTGTGGCAAGACTAACGAAGTAGCTGATAATCCTCTAGGCGCAAGAGTTGTGAAATCTCTTCTGGACAAAATGACCGTAATTCCTAGTGAACATATCGTTTATTTTGGCATTTTTTTCACAAAATATCAGTTATTCGTTGACCTCCGGTCCTTAGGCTTCAGAGCTACAGGCAAAATAAGAGTAAATAGAACTAAAAAATGTGTCAAAACATTATGTGTAGAAAGACCTTGCTTCGGACAATTTCACTATTAATCCGCCCAGTGTACCCGGCCGAGTACATACCTATATTTCAATACATATATCTTTTTTGTTCTATTTTTCTTTAAATACCTTTTCTTTTGTCCCTAATAATACAACAAATATCATTAAAACAAAAAAAATACAGGTAGTTTTCATTTGGGCGTTAATGGGTTAATCACTGATTACTTTATTGAACTTCATTTAACCCTAGTTTCACCTAATTTTTTTATTAAATGTTGTGTTAAAGGGATTTCCATAGCAAATAAATAACAAAATTGTGGAGCACATCTAAATCTAATATAAATAATAGTTTGACAGTTTCAAAGAGATCTCCATAGTACCCTAAATTGTCCAACAAATCTAAAAATATCCTAAAAAATAGTACTGCAGTCTGATAGTTGCTGTCTTTTCTACGTGACTGACAGGCAGACTTAGGCCGCCTGCGTGTACGTGAAATGGTGTCGTCTATCTATCTCGCTCTAATATACGGGTTAGTATGCTCTTTCTCTTTCACATAGTTACCTATATCAATGGATTTTGGAAGGCGTAACAAACAAAGTCACTTTTGCATTTATAATATCAGTTAGGATTAACAATAACGCGTCACGAATAGACAAGCGAAGTGCCACCATAAAATTAAAAAATAACTCTTCGCTTATAATAGTTATTTGTACAACAAGTGAGCAAAGTAATTTTTTGCTGTGAGTGCCAATATTAGATCACGAAGCAGCGAAGTAGTCTTAGAGTTGAATCACGAGCATAGCGATAGCGAGTGATTCATAAATAGACTACTGAGTGCAGTGAGTGATTTAACAATTTTCCTGCTGGAGAGGTGGAAAGTTGTATGTTTTACACGAGAGCAATTTTTTTGTCTCGTGCCTTTAAATTGCTCAGTTGACTATTTATACCTCAACTCTAGACTACTTCGCTGGTTCGTGATCTAATATCGGCACTCGCAGCAAAAAATAACTTTGCTCACTTGTTGAACAAATAACTATTATTACTGTGCTGAGTGTAGGCTTTAAATTAGAAGACGCGCACAACATTATGTCTGGGGTGTGTTAGCGTGCGCATGCGCGCCGAGCCTGGCGGGGTCCTGGCTGGGGTAGTGCAGCGGGGGCGGGGGCGCGGGGGGCAGGCCGGCCCCGCCCCACGCGCCCCACGCCGGGCCCCCGCCCCCGCCCGCGCCGTAGTGGTGCAGGTTGAAGAAGTCGTTGGGCCGGTTGGGGGGCGGCGGCATCTGCAATAATTGCTTTGTTAAGGATATACAACACAAAATCACAATATAGCGGACACAGTACTTTGACTCCATATACAGGATGAATTTTTCAAGTGGGCCTTCAGGGCCAAATCTTAAACTATAAGGAATATCGTAAAATGCTCAAAGGAGTCGCGAGCCCGATTTTGATGAAAACAAAAACTGCATCATTGGATTGATTGATAAAATAATGATCATTGCTTTGATTATCGCATCAACCAAGGGGGAACAAGGAATATTTTATTAAAATTTAACATTTTCCATTAGTTTCCCGTATATCATTACTTCCCAGAAATCGATCCTTATTAAGAACACTATCAAATGGTGTAATAATAAGGGCTGTGTTTTTTTTTTTCAAAATTAGAGGGTTCGATTCCTGGCTAGGATTATTGATTTTTCAATAATCCAATGATGCAGTTTTTGTTTTCATCAAAATCTGGCTCGCGACTCCTTTGAGCATTTTTCGATATTCCTTATAGTTTAGGATTTGGCCCTGAAGGCCCACTTGAACAATTCACCCTGTATAGCAAAGATTATCAAACTTATTTCTTTTACCGCCCCCTTTGAAAATAAATTATTTTTCAGCGCCCCTAATTTTTTAGACACTACTAAAACTTAAAACCACAATTTCATTATTTTAATTACACAAAACGAAAAAACTCGTTTATTTAAAAAAAAAACTTGATTGCGTACGGCGTACGGGCTATCCTTCGAAATCTATGTTAAGTATTTTTAGTTTTTATACCATCATAGAGGGCAGAAATATACACTAATTAGTAATTATTCGATATTGAGTAGTAGGTAGGTTTTAATATTATTGAATTTCAAAATATACAATAACGCCCCTCTAAGCTACGCCAACGCCCCCTATTTTTTTCTGGGTCCCTTAACGCCCCCCTCTAGGTCTCCAACGCCCACAAGGGGGCGTTATCGCCCACTTTGAGAAAGACTGCTGTATAGTTACGAATCGGCGCGCACGCACACGTACAAAAGTCGTTTACACCACAGTATACTGAGAACAGTAATACGTCTTCATACAAACTGGCCGCTATCAATTAGAATCTGAGCGTTTTTGCGGTTTTGTCGGCTTTGCCGTTCAGAGCATGCTTAGCGGCCGTGTAAACGACGATTGTATGTGTGCTCGCGCCGATTCGTCACTATATATGGACACAAAGTACTGTGTTCTCTATATTGTGACAAAATTGTCACATATTGCGGATTTTTCAGATGTAATTTTGAAGCTTTAAATTAATTTTTCAAACGAAAATTATATATAATTAACCGTTTTAGAGCATAGATAAAAAATTTAGATAACACATTAAAAAGGGATGTAAATAAATATATATATTGATAAATTTTAATAAGGATTTTTACAATGTTTTGAAATTATACTCAATACTTACTATATTATAATACATATAATGCTATACATAATACCGATATTATAACATTGTTAGATGCAATCAGATATTTTTTGTATTTATTTTAGAAATGGTCTAATAAATAAATCAGGGCTCATGGCCAATTAACATTTATTTACCTGTGGTGGGAAGGGATGTAAGAACGCCGGAGGCGGAGGTAGCGTGCCTGGTAGACCTGGTACAGGCTCCAACATGGGCGGTGGATCATTCTTGTCGTTCAAGCCCTGGCGACCTGTAAAAACGACCAGAGTCATGTGACTATAAAGTGCCCCATATACAGTGCGGTTGATCTGTTCAAAAACGAAACACTAGTGTATGTCAAGATTGGAAAATTTTATTTTTTAAAAAGTTTGAGATAAGCGTAGAGAGAATCTTTTTTCAGTGCATTTTTCTAGAATCTTTCATTTTAAATGTGAGAAAACGGGATTTATATCACGTACCACTGTTTTTTGAATTCTCCGATATTGCGGCGCATTTTCATGCGCCATGGTCACAGATGAACTAAAGTCTGTCAGACTTTAGGTATGAGAGGTATGTGGTATAAATCCCGTTTTATCACATTTAATTGATAGTGACCACGTAAGTATAACAAAACATCTTTCATTTTTATAAATGGAAAGATTTGTATGTTTGAAACTAATAAACTCAATAACTATTGGACCGATTTTGTTAAAATTTGGTACAAATACTGATTTAGGACATAGGCTACCTTTTATCATGAAAAGAAAGGTTTGAAGTAATTAAATAGGGATTGAAATTTTGTATGGAAGTTCATCATTTGTGAAGATAAAAATATGTAACTTAGACTTTAGGCCGTTAAGAAATAAATAAATATTTGTTCTAGCGTTTTTGAAATTTTGACCAGAGTGGGGATGAATCCCCTATGTGGGCATGAAAGGACACTTATATGGCTTTTTAACATCTAATCTATATTTGTACCAAACATCATCAAAATTGGTCAAATAGTTTTTGAGTTATTTGTTGCAACAATATTGAAGTATAGCTAGATAATCTTTTTTCTATGCATTTGTACATATGAAATCCACAAGTATATCGAAATGCATATTGAGTCATGTTAATCAGCTCGTAAGGAATTCGCTTAGTGTGACAAGTAAAAATAACCCTCTGAAATTTTGGCAAATTACTGAACTTGACACAAAAAGGCTAATAAT
This sequence comes from Elophila nymphaeata, assembly GCA_955850985.1. Lineage (NCBI taxonomy): Eukaryota > Metazoa > Arthropoda > Insecta > Lepidoptera > Crambidae > Elophila > Elophila nymphaeata. The sequence goes on from OY039081.1 coordinate 6,307,629, forward strand.
TTTAGCATGCAGTCATAATTATTGTAGTACTCTTGCTGGAGATTCCTACATAAGTGCCACATGAGCGTTCAAAACATCTAATTATGGCTCAGGAGCTGATAGCAGATAAGAAAGAGAGAATAGAAATAAAAAAAAAGTTCATACCTTGAGATTTGCCCCATTTGATAGTAAGCCGCTTGCCACCTATAACGAGTCTGTTGAAAGTTTTCTCCGCAGCATGTTCAGCAGCACTCCTAGTAGTGTACTGAACGAAAGCACACTGAGCACGCGGAACCAGTGTTAAGGACCTGAAATGATAGTAGGTATGATGCTGTTTTATATATTTGGACTAGCTAGTTGAAGCAGTTCACTTATAAAGGTCAGAGTGGACAAATACACTACTTATAATAGATTCAAGGGTTATTAACAATAAAAACTTTATAATATCAAAAAAAAATATTATATTTAATATTATTTATATTTAGTATATGTCTAAATATAAATTATTTTAAATATAATTTTTTTTTTGAAATTATAAGGTTTTTATTAAATAATAAATCATAACTAATCTACTAACTAATTTAGAAATAAGAAACACTTTTGTACAAACCAGTGATATGGAAATAAAAGACTTTAATATTATTATTATATAAGGTTTTTATGCTATGATAGGACTATAAGGCCAGATACCGGATAGTAACTCAATACCCAGCCGGATACCGGATATTCAAAAACTACGACAATTTCCTATAATCAAATGCAATACATTAATCTTTGTGAGGTAAATGTATATAATCAATAAAATGGCTTATAATTATGACGGCTTTTATTTAAAGTCGAAAAAGTTATACAAAAGCTATAAAGCCTTCCAAAAACCTAAATATTTCTTGTATGATGTACACTCTAATGATAAATACATAAATGGTAAATATGTAAACTAAAAAGTTTTAGTAAAAACTTAGCAAAACCGCCCGAATTGATCTGATCGCGTTCGCCACACCTGTGCAGTGCTAAACTCGTCACGACATGCAATGAGACAATGGACCCAATATCTGGCCATCCGGCCTCGCAGCTCACCGGATATCCGGTATCCGGCCAAACAACTATCCGTTTCATCTCTAATGCTCTTCCATCATTACATATCCATAGGACAAGTTCTTAATAAAAATTTGTTTACATTATAAATGGCGGATTTTATAAGTGATTATTTTCCTTATATGAAATATAATAAATGATTCTGTAAATCATAATTTTGTAATGCGCAATTTCTTCTAAATTTAAATAAGTATTTTGTAGTTAGACAAACCTAATTTCTCCATACTGATAGAAATGTCCCCTTAGTTCCTCCTCTGAGATATTATCAGGCAAATTCCCAATATAAAGAGTGGTCACAGTTCGGTCTTCTGGAGGTGGCAATGCCGGCATGGCGGCAGCGCGGCGCATCAACTTCTCAGCAACAGGATCGTTAACACCATAGTACCTAATAATAGAAAACAAAATTTAATTATAGTATGTGTTTGTTTTAGTGTGTGAGTGCATATTCACTACACAATGGCGCAGCAGAGAGTGCAATGGTCAGAAAACATATGACGGGTGTTAGTTTGAGATAAAGAGTCTGAGTACATAAATGTGGTGCAGCCAGGGTTCGAAATTATCGAGATAAATATGCCCTTTGATAATTATCAGATTCCTTTCTGGTTTCAAGGATATCTTTTGGGAAATCTTCAGTGACATATATGTTAGTAGGAAAATTCTTAGTTTTTAAGAACTTCTATTTTTCTCCATGCCAAGGTGAATTTAATGAGAACTAGTCTTAGTTTTTTGCTGTCTTTTTTTCCCAGCCTATATGCCTCACTTGTCTCCCACTTGTCGAAATTTTCTATTTTTCCATTTTCTCCGGCTTTTATTTTTTATTTTATTATCAAACAGATATAAGCCCTATTTCCTCGCATTGTGTAATTTTGAAGAAACAATCTATTCTTTATTTTTGTATACAACTCAAGTTACTCTAAGAATAAAAAAAAACAACTTTAATTTCTTTGTTTCGGCCACACCCAAAACAAATAAATTTCAGAGTATGAGTTCAGATACAAAAACTCGACGACATGGGGAATACCTTCTATTGACATGTGGCGCATTCCGATACACGCAGTCATTGAATGCGGCAAATAACAAGTGGCAAATTGTTTCAATTATACTAATCAAGATATTTATCAATCTAAATTTATCATGATAATTATCAAACAATTATCAATGATAATTATCACTTCAAACCCTGGGTGCAGCCAAAGAGGACCACACATCAGAGACAGTTTATTACAAAAGATTTTTTATCAATTACCTGTCCTTAATATTTTGATCAGCAAGTGGATCATCCGGATCTGTAGGCTTTTCATGTCTGTATGGGCACTCCTCACCTCGTCTACACTCTCCCTTGACCCAAAATGAACACACATGTGGTCTATTCCTTTTATAGTATGGAGCAGTTCTTGCTAAGCGTAGCAGTAAATCTGAAGCCCCTTTAGTTTTCAATGCAGAATTGCTGGGCTGTGTAGGATCATAATTAGACATCTGACTGTCCAAGTTTTGTATATAATATTCCTTATTCACTTCATTACGAGGTAGATCATCTTGGATTTTAAGTGCAGCATCTCTCACTTGAATTGGAAGCCCATATTCAAGGTCCAATAAGCATGTCTGACATACATTCTTCATTTTTGAACATGTTTGACATATCTCTGTTTTCTTAAAACGCATTCTAGCTCCAGGGCACCATCGAAAGACCGTAAAGGGTCGTGCACAAATTTTACATTCCTTTCCATACTTCTCTTTTGTCTGAAAAAATGTGTACGTATTGAAATTAATAATTGTCTGATAAATCGTCTAATCATATATCAATTAGTAATTAGTTACCATTCGAATATAAGGGTTGTCTCCCAAACATGTCTGACATAATATCGGAAAATCCTGTAAAAAAGAAGAATTTACAAATAAAATCAGCATGCAGTGAAATACTAAATAGGTTCGTGGAGGCATAAAAACTTACGGAATCTTCCCAATTTTGTCTATTATATGTGTTTGTAGATTTCGACACAGCCATCGTCAAAGATTTCAAATCACACTGTATTTATTGGTTATTCACTTACGCTTTAGTAGGTACGTTGTAACAAATTACGAGGACACGAAATAAAAGCCAAACAAATTGACATTTATGATTTATGACAAAATTTTGACATTTGACATATGCACAGACGAAAAACCTACCACAGAGTTTTTTTTTCCTAAATTTTTCCTATTACGGGACGGCAAAGGGATCTAGCCCATACAGCCAAGTCTTCAGTTAAGTGTTTTTTCTTGATTTTTACAATAAAATGTGGGTGTCACTCATTTTGATGCATCTAGGGACTGCTTGACGAGAAATGCATGGTACAAACCTCATGATGGTGACTGATGAGGTGGAAATCCCACTATAAAATTCTCAATGTCATACACACCACAAAACTTTTATTTCAATGATTTCTCATAACTGATCGTCAACACGGATGCCTATACAACGAAACGACATCACTTTCACTACACAAAACCCACTCCGACCGAAGCAATTTTGAATTATCGAAACAAAGATTGACATCCAGACACCATGCTTTCCCGTCAAACACTCTCCGAATCACAAAGCTTTATAATCTTAGATTATCTACCTGATTATAATCATGATGATTGTGAGTGATTATTATAATCATGAAGCTATAGACTATTAGAATCGTCAGGTACTAAGAGCTTGATTTGCTCTTAGGTCAGGTAAATAATCAAAGAGAATATTGAATGGAGCTTGAATCCTAGCGAAACTAGGAACAAAAAAAATTTCTATGGACTTTACGTGGCAAATAATGGTGGATATTGCTATCTCACTCCCTCAGTGCTGTTTCTCTTTCTTGTAATACTTTTGACAAGTGTCAGCTATAATAAATTGTAATTGCTTATTTATTAAATTAGTTTTATTTTAATTTTAAAGTCTAATTTCTAATAAAATTAGTGATTAGTAGTGAGTGATCAGGTGTATAGTATTAATTAACATGACACCGAAAAACCGATTTATTACTTGTGAAATTTGTGGAAATCGAGCAAGTCGTTCAAATAATGAAAAAAGGATTTTTATGGCCAAATTTCCTTTAGATGAAGCCCGGTAAGCAATTGTATATGATACTTTGCAGTCTTTTGTAAGTAGAGCAGGCTAGGAACATTGGACTCATAAATACGGATTCGATGCTTACCTAAAATTAATAAAAAAAATTGTCTGTAAAGTCGGTTTACTGACGATAGTTGAACGTGACAACGTCTTAAGAAAATACTGATGGAATGGTAGCATTTTTCAAAAGAAAAATTTAATTTCATTTGTTTTTCCGGCCTTACATGGAACGCCTCAGAGCGAGGTAACGCCGCATGCGTCATGTTTTTTCGTGCGTGCAGCTGGCTCTATCGAATTATAAGACGTTGTCACGTCAAAAATATTATTTAGTAGTAATCCCATTTTGGATCCTGCGTATTTTATCGATATCGATAAAAAGCTATTTGTTAAGCACTATTTGGTTCGTTAGGTTGGTACTCCTATTGTTTGACACGTTTGACATCTTCGTGGTAGGTATCTGTTGGTATTAGAACGCCATGTAAATTGATTCTAGTGGCTAGTATGGAAGTCCCGTCTCTTAAAACGTAGTGATTACCTTCTCTGTGGCTTGAATGAGCACTAACCGGATATGAGGTAAATTCATAGACAATCATATTTTTAATAGGTAATAGCTAGATTAAGATTTTTTTAGGCGTACTCTAAAGTATCTATTGTTAAGTGTTCTCCTTCAATAAGAGCGCAATCATTCAAAAAGAAATAAATAAGTTTCATAATCTAGGTTCTCACTGTAGAGTAGCCAATTCTTATATTGTATCAAAAATTAGGCATAAAAGTTTTATTGTCTATAGTCTATCTTAGAAAGGTCTTCTACTGAGACAATTCTTTGTCTAAGGTCTTCTAAAGCAGCGTCCCCACTAGAGCCGCGCGGCTTTTTGTGGCTGCGCGGCCCGGCCTCGCGAGGCTTATTTGTCATATTGTTTCAGGCCTCGCTCACGTACACACTCACGAGGCTTGGCCATGCGGCTTGACCTCATGGAGCCGCGCGGCCCTAGTGGGGACACGGCTTAAGATCGTTCATAAAAAAACTGACTGCATGACTTTTACATGACAGCGGTGAAGTGACAGAAGAGTGTTTGGCGCTAAGAAGTTTGGCCATGGCGCTTTGGCGGAAAACTTAGAAAATGGTCTAAGGCGGAAAACCACGGCATCCAAGATCGTTTTGTGGTGTGACTGGTGCGTTGACATTAACAATATTATAGTTAGATTTCTAGCTTATCATTCGCCATCACGAGGTCTGTTGCCATCAATAAACTTTGTCCATGCATTCCCTCTTAGACCAAACGTCAAGAAAGGTTTCCCTGTATGGGCTAGATTCCTTTGCCGTCCCGTAATATGGAAAAATTATGGAAAAAAGTGACAGTGACAGTCTTTGACAGTAGGTGGCGGTTGACGATAGAATTCTTGGTTGACGATAATAAATCAAGTTTCTTGTATTTATCACTAATTCAGATTCGGAATACGTTTCGTAAAAGTATAGTGCTTTGAAAGACTCTGTATACAATAATCATCATGTCTATAACAACACTGGTATGGAAATAACTAGTAACTGTTTAAACTGCACCGGTTTGTTTGTTTAATAATTTCTGGTTTGTTACTTTACATTTCAGTATTATTTACAATTAAAAAAAGAAAACGCCCACGATGATTCAATTTGGTGCTGTGGTTGGAGCAAAATCGGTAGCGAAAAGCAGAAAAATGATGAAACTAACGAAAATTCGCAGTAAGTTTATAACCTAAAAGAGTGTATTGTTTTGATACTGATGAGGAAATGCGTGTGGAACAAACTGACTGACCTGGGTCGCTGGTTGCTTCTTTCTTCGATAGCTATCAGCAGTTTAGCGTCCTGGCTCTCTTCAGTATTTGTGATTATTAAGTGGTTCGAACGGTGTAGTATGTTTACGATGATTTTCGAAAAGGTGAGTTTCGTGGGAAAAGGCGCTTGAAACGAGAGACTAAGCGACAATGACGAGTCGTCAATCAGTCTAGTAATAAATGGAATGGCATCGGATAGGAAGAGGAAAACTACCCTTGCATAACAAATATAAACACAAAAGTTCCCGCTCCATTTAGATGTGTTGTTAGCTCATAGGTTACAATTAAAGTGATACCAATTATCAAACACATCCCTACTTAAATATTGTATAAAACTATAATTATGTATTAAATGATGTAACTCTGTTTTTATTGTCTCAGGGACTCTAACCATTCCCAAGAAGGTGCAGAAAACTATATTATAACTGGAGGTCTTGATGACATGGTGAAAGTATGGCAGCTGGAGAATGGGAAACTAGAATTAAGGCATAAGCTAGATGGACATTATCTAGGAGTAATCTCTGTAGCTGTCAGTCCAGATGGAAAAAGTTGAGTTATTAACAAATGCTACCATTTAGTACAGCAGCTCTATCTTTGGTTTAAGTGTCAGCACACCACTGGGTTCCAATCTAACCTACGCCGTCATTGCTATGGGTGTTGATAGTTAGTCTGTGGGAGTTTCCCCCAAGTTCTTGTTGTAAAAACACATGTTGAGAGACTCCATTTTTAACTCAAATCATACCATACAATTTTTTGTTACTTTATTTACATTTTCAAAATACGTTATTTTTAAGTGTTGTGAATGCCAATAATTAAGAATAGATAGATAGTTAGTCTGTGGTCCCCATTTATTCTTAACAATTTATGTAAAGGCATACATATCTTATCAATGATATTAATTGTGTAAAATTATATTTTTCAGCCCTAGCCAGTAGTTCCCAAGACTCATCACTGATTTTATGGGACATAGCATCAGGCGATAAATTGAAGACTTTTGAAACAGGAGCCACTGATGTATGGACCTTAGACTTTTCACCAGATGGAAAACACGTCATCTCTGGTAGCAATGCAGGCAAGATATTAATATACAGTGTTGAAAGTGGCAAACAGGAACAAACATTGGATACTAGAGGAAAGTTCACACTCAGTGTAGCTTATGTAAGATTTCTCTTTTTTTTATCCTTTATGAAAATCAGTATGAGACGCATTCTAAATGTGATGTATTATATCAAAAATGTGCTTCACCAAATGCCCTTTATTGTGCACAGAGGCACATTAAGGCAAAGGGTCAAAAAGTGTAACAAAGAAAAAAAACTCTTGACTGTGTAAACCTGATTATAAATAAACAATAATACAATCACACTCAAATGGGATTGCGCAGAGCCTTAGGTAACATTTGGCACTCATCAAGCCACATCTGGCTGTATGTAATACCGTAACAGGTAGTAATAATACAGTAATAGTAGTAACAGGTTGCCAACCCTGATTATAGGTAGTCTAAAATAAGGGTTGTGCTAGTATAAACTTAAATTCAATTTCTATTTATTGTAGAGTCCTGATGGCAAATACATAGCAAGTGGAGCCCTAGATGGTATAATCAACATCTTTGATGTAGCACAAGGGAAACTAGTACATACCTTGGAGGGGCATGCAATGCCTATTCGTAGCCTATGTTTCTCTCCAGATTCACAGTTGTTGTTAACAGCTTCAGATGATGGACATATGAAATTATATGATGTGTAAGTATGGAAGCTTTTATGTTACAATATTTTTAACTTACCATTACGACTGAGACATTATTGCGCATAGAAATATACACATTGTGTTTGTGTCAGTACTGGAGCCGTCAGTGCCAGCACTGATACATACAGAAAGAATGTGCATCAAGAATAATCTGTATTTGTGAGGTGAAATTACTAATTACTATCCATGCTATCCATGAGTGTGTTGTTTTGTTTTGTTGTAGTCGATAATTTATTTCTTATTGAGAATCATGAATAATTTCGTCACCTCTTTCACAGGGTACATGCAAACTTGGCAGGTACACTCTCAGGCCATGCATCATGGGTACTGTCTGTAGCCTTTTCTCCTGATGGCAAGAGATTTGTCTCGGGAAGTGCTGATCGCACCGTACGCGTCTGGGACCTTGATAGTATGCAATGTCAAAATGTTTTTAAAGAACACAGTGATCAGGTACCAAAATACTTTTTGACGAATAAGTACAATGTTAGCTTCGAATTCTTATTCTTTTCTATTTACAGGTTTGGGGAGTGAAATTCAATGCAGAAAGTAACAAAATTATATCCGTATCAGAAGACAAGAGTATAAACATTTATGATTGTCCTTTATAGTTAATGTAATATTAAGATAATAAATAATAATTAAAAAATATTATATTAAGTTGCTATTGATATTATGTACTGAGTTGCACTACCCTATGGTTGCACGAAGTTCCTATCCTATTCCTGATGGCTTATTGGCTAAAATTATTCTACACCTCCACATATTACGTTTTTTTTTTTTACTTATATAACTATTGTAATAATTTGTAAAAGTAAATGTGGCTTCAAATCCTAGATAAAACTATCTATGAGAAACCCCATTAAACGTCCTAATTTGTTATCTCTAGAAACTTATTTGTTTAACTTCAGCACCCGTAGTGTAAGTTTTTGGGTATAAAATACATAACTATTGTAGTTGCGTTAAGAGCCCAATTTGTATGAAAAATACGATTTACGCTTCTTTCCGCTAGGGGCGCTATTCACGTTTCCTATTCAAATCGAGCTCTTTTAACCCAGATACTGCGACGGGGCTTTTAAAAGGCCCGAAAAAAATATTTAAAATACCCTCAATTTTCGAGTAGTTAAAATGAATTCTCAAAGATATTTGCACTGTCAGGTTACTGAGTACCTATCCGTGTATTATTTGATGCGGCTACGTTTACAACTAGACACTTGTTTATTTAAAGTTTTTGTGTCTTTGAAGACTTAGGAGTATCTGTTTCATGATGTCTGGACAAAGGTAAGCTTTTCTCATTTATATATGTGGATGTTGTAGCTAATTCATTTCAATATTTAATTTTAGATATGTTATCTAAAATATCAGGTTATCAATTTGTTTTAGTGCAAGAAAAACTTATTCCCTTTTCACGTTTCAAATTGATGGCCTTTTAAACGCCCCGTCGCAATATGGGGGTTGATAATATGATTGTTTTCTTTTTAGCACCCGACCTTAGAGAGCACTCAATCTCAACGAAATAGTTGATGAATAGAGCGATATGAGGATTCTGATTTGTTACCAACTCAAATTACAATTTTTCCACCTGAGAATGCTAATGCTGACGTCACAGATGAGGATTCTGGAGATGAAGAATTTGTGGCATTGCAAAATTTACCAGGTAAATAATTGATTTCTGGTTGATATAACTATGTATCAATGATTCTATCTTGTTCTGCTTATCTTCTTCTTTCTCTTGGCTTTGGTCCTATTTTTATTTGGGGTCAGCCCTCCTAGTACTTCTGCGCCACACCGTACGGTTGTGTGTTGTCGTTTCATCTGCATTTGTGTATTTTATGTCATTCTGAACAGTCGCCAACCAGGTCATTGGTGGTCGTCCACGGCCTCTTATTCACTCCTCTATCTTGTTTTGCTTATATGGATGCAATATTTAGATCTTTTTTTATGCTCTCAGCTAAGCTGAGGTTACGTTTCATCTGAGTTCCTACGAAGAAGACGATGTATCTTTGTCAAGTTTGTCAAAAAGAAGGCGCACGACGGATTTGACTTCAGACGATACTGACGCCGTACCTTCCACTGCATCTCCCACTACTTCAGGTGTGTCAACTAGTTCTACGTTTCAGCCGAATGTTCCCCGAAACCAACCACATATAATATAATACTATTTTTGTCTGTCGCAATTTACGGGTGAAAAAACCGGGCCCCGCCTTTTTGTCGCGGCCAGGCTGGAGAGTTGAAGAGGAGAGAGAGTACTGGGCCACCTTCACCGACCCTAGCTGTTCCTGGCAGACTGCAGACCCTCCCGATCACCACCATTGATCCACCATCTCAGGGCAGTACTCAACCGACCTGACTAATTTGGAAGTAGTGGAGTGTAGTGCAACCGGCGGTAGATCTTGCGACCCTGAACACGTTCTTTTAAATAATTTTTGTCTACTGGGGTTGGTTGTTTTACTTGAAGCAACGCCCTATCGTAGCATACTAGTCCCAACTAAGTTAAAAGTCTTTTTTGTTTTTGCCAAAAGTGTAAAATTCATTTACATCCTAAGAACTGTTACCTCAAATATCACACTAAAACTCAGCAATGTTCACCAAGTACTGTTGTTTTATTGTGATATCATATCATTGTCTATAATTATTGTGTATAATTATTATTGGATTTATTAATTAAAAACTGATATTATAACAATTTGTTTTATTATTTTTAGACCGCCACATACATGTAAACAACCCCCATACTACGACGGGACTTTTAAAAGCCCACCTTTTCTAGGCTTTTCTGGAAACATGTTATTTTTTTTACTATTTTTCCCAGTTATTACGAGTAGTTTTAACTATCATATCCGAATATCACCAAGATCGGAAACAAAAAATAGTTTCAGTAACATCTGGGTTAAACAAAAGAACTTACACTGGGTACAGGCCCACGGTTTAGTGCACTGCGTAATAATATATTCCCGCTGTACACAATTTTTGTACTTATTTTTTAATTGATAGTAATTACTTAATTTCGATTTTTTTATTTTTTTATTTTATACATATTTACTTTATGAATACCTTAATATAGGTCAATCATTATGAAAATATAGGTCAACCGGACCTACGCCATCTCAGACCAATTGGTTTGAGTACGCCACATTGTCTCTTAAGTACGTATTATAGATTGCGTCTCAAGAATCAACGCTGACTTGATCGCTGTACGTCTCTATCACTTTGTGTTTGATAGAAAGTGACAAACGATTCTCAAGACATGATTGATTTCTGAGTGTCATTCTGTAATACGGGCCTTAGACATAAGAAGCTTATATTTTTTACCAGAGGTTTTTACCTACTGGGTGTAAAAGACATGAACAGTCAAACGAGAACCATGTATTCTATACATCAAAATAAGACATATTTCAAAAAAAATATTGCTGGGAAATGATTTTTATTTTTTGGTGTTAAAAAAATTGCAATTTGTACCGTGCAATGTAAAGGGCTCAACTCGCACGCCCTCTGACAAAATTATCGCGGTTTTGCGAGTTGCGCAAAACCGCGATAATTTTGTCAGACGGCGGCCTCGTTCTTTAGTGTCCTTGCGCATCGAGTGAGCTACATTGAACGCTAACGTTTTGAACCCATTTTTTGTTATGAAATACTAAAAAAATTGTAATGTTACTTTGGACAATAATTAAGAAATAACGTATAGAATACGTTTTTATAAAAAAATGAAAAAAGAAATTATGACTTTGACCTTCAATAAAATCGTAACTATCAATTTCCCAGGTATAGTCTAAAGGAAGAAAAATGTTATGATGGTGAGCAGAATACATGGTTCTCGTTTATGTCTTTTACACCCTGTATAAGCTTCTTGCTTAGACACGAATTAAGGTTAAAAAAGAAGATCTTTAAAAATAGTTAATCATCTTTGGATCTGACATCAAATATTCATTTTGTGCAAAAACAATTACGTTGGGCTTAAATACTAAGTATCGTATCTTTCTCTTAAAAGTCGGGCTCTTAGGAGGTTAATAGAAAGCTCAAATGAGGGGTCTATTGGTTTATTAATATACCTACTAACATAGATATAGGAAACTGTAGATCGGCAATGTAAAAGAGAAAGAGCATACTAACGCGTATATTAGAGCGAGATAGATAGACGAGACCATTTTACGTACACGCAGGGGTCTAAGGAGGCCTGAGGCTTTAGACAACATGCATTTCGACAATCGCTCTCGCGATCGCTAAGTAAAAAAATGTATGGGATTGACATAAGCACTCGAAAAGTGATCGATTGCTTAAGTCAATCCCATACATTTTTTTACTTAGCGATAGCGAGAGCGATTGTCAAAATGCATGTTGTCTAAAGCCTCTGTCAGTCACGAAGAAAAGACAGGAACTGTCAGACTGCAGTACTATTTTTCATGCACACATGCGCATTACGCACCCATCGGTGTATTTTTTTGGTCTCACCCTCGTCGATTCATTGCTAATCTATAAACGTCAGTAATAATAAATCGATGCCTACTACTACATTATTGTCAGCTCGTAAAGTGTGGACAGAACGCGTCTGATTTAGGACGGGTCGGATAAGGATAGGAAGGTCTAGCGGCGGCTTTATGCCCCCTCCAGACTCACGCCGGGAACACCCGAGAAGCGTGAATGTGATTAGTTTCTCGCGTTCTCGTTCTCGGGCTCGCTTGTTCTTCGCTCGGTGTCGGTTTTTTGGCCCGCTTCAAAAGGTTTCTCGGGCGAGAAAAGAGAACCGTATCACATTCTCGTTCGGCCTCACTGCGATGTAGGAAGTGATTTCCATCGCATATGTGTGCTTTGCATTTATTATTTTATTAATCTGAGCTTTGAACCAGAGCCCCAGAGCCTGTCTAAATAATTAATTTTATCTACACTCATGCTACAATCTTCTATTTAAAACATTGATTTTGCTTCTAATTTTTATTTGGCATTCAAGTTATGATCGAAATTTATAGCAATTCGTTCAGGTTTAAGTTCCGTCTCAGCATCTATCCATGACAGGATTTTTTCCCATGTTTTTCGTTTTCTATTTAATTTGGTATCCTCTATAAAACGTTCTAAAACAGCTTATTTCCAACATTAAAACAACCAATATCCTAGTAAACATTATATCATCCAAACAGATGATATAATTATAATGTTAGGTTGTACTACATACTAAATTTTGTAATATCACTCCTTCACTTATTCGATCCTACAAACTGCTGTGGTTTAATGTAAGTACCAAAGTCATCCATTTCTAAGTCCATTTCACATAACGGTCGAGAACGCAACTGAGAAGGTCGCGTGAGTGTAGATACCATCTCGTTTCTCGGGTCAAGTCTCGTACTTCTCGCGTGAGTCTGGAGGGCCTCTTATATATAAAATTCTCGTGTCATAATGTTCGTTCCCGTACTCCTCCGAAACGGCTTGACCGATTCTCATGAAATTTTGTGAGCATATTGAGTAGGTCTGAGAATCGGCTAACATCTATTTTTCATACCCCTTAGTGATAAGGGTTGTCCACCCTTAAATTTTTTTTGACGTGACAACGTCTTATAATTCGATAGAGCCGGCTGCACGCACGAAAAACATGACGTCATGCGGCGTTACCTCGCTCTGAATCTAATTCTCTAATTTGAATTTGGAATTATGTTCTTTAAAATTTAAACTTTCAATGATACCAAAACCAGCCAGATACAAATAGTATAGCCAAAGAGATTTTATTACAAGTTTATTCGAAATCTATTAAACAAATGAAATTAAATTTTTCTTTTGAAAAATGCTACCATTCCATCAGTATTTTCTTAAGACGTTGTCACGTTCAACTATCGTCAGTAAACCGACTTTACAGACAACCAATTTTTTATTTATTTATAAGGCAAAACAACGTTTGCGGGGTCAGCTAGTATGTTTTATAAATTCCTTTGCCTTTTGTATAAAAAAAGATATTGTCATTATGACAGCTTCATGGTGCTGATAAACGATTGCATTTTTTCTTGTGTTGTTTTTGTAATAATTTTAAAATACAGAATACCTACACAATAATTATTTAGAAAAGTATTTTAGTTGCCATATTCAGTATGCCAGCTGCTGCCCTTGTGAGTGGTTTTACATTTTATTATACCCCAAAAAACTAAGGTTTTAACTTGAGCATATAGAGAGTTTAAGTTTTTATGTATTTCTTTTCAACAGCACTCATTACTGCTAAAAAAAGAAAATTCACATGAAGATCCCATTTACTGTTGCGCTTGGACTAAAACAAATTTGACTGAGGACCCAAAGTAAGTCTAGTTCATTGTTTTATTAGCTGTAAGTAATAAGTTTAATGATTATAATGCCTATCTTATGTAAATATATTTTGTTATCTTCAGAGGTCCAACAAAGGATTTTATACTTACCGGAGGTTTAGATAGCTTGGTAAAAATATGGGCATATGAACATAATAAATTGGAATTACTTCACACTTTAGAAGAGCACTGTATGGCAGTTGTTTCTATTGCTGTCAGCCCAGATGGATACAGTAAGTACATTTTAATTGCATGTTTATATTTTATTTTATAATTTTTAGGAAGATTTACAGTATCAATAATCACTATAACTAGGTAACAATAAATAGAAAGTTCTATACTAATTACAAATCTCTACATGTGAGTAATATGCATTCTATAGATTCATTACTTTTCCATATTGTACATATCAAATAAATTCATGAAAAAAAATTGATCCAATATAATAGTTTCTTATATGCCTTATGTATTAATGCAATTCAAAACTTCATTAAATCAGCATTCTTTTAGATATTGCAAGTACATCGATGGACTCAACCTTAATAATTTGGGATCTGTTGTCTGGACAAAAGGTTCATAAAGTGGAAACAGATGCTACAGATGTATGGCAAGTGGTGTTTTCTCCTGATGGCAGCCAGGTTGCCACTGGAAGTCATACTGGGAAAGTCATTGTCTATGGTATAAGAAATGGGAGCACAGACAAAGTTTTAGACACAAGAGGGAGGTTTGTGCTGTGTGTTGCTTGGGTGAGTGTGACAAGTTTGAATTCAAAGTTCAAAATTATACCAGAAGTAAAAATATATCTTCCAGATGAAGAAATAATGCTACAGTATTTTTGTATGTATATCATGCACATTGTGTTAGAGTCCAGCACTGATAAATTACACAAGCAGTCATGGTTGAATAATACCATACCTGGTAATGTGACAGATCTAGTCAGTGCAAAATGTGCCTGTAGAAAATTTCTAGATGTGTTTAGTAATAAGTTCAGATTTAATATTTTTTTTCAAGCTCTTATTTACTGTACTATAGGAAATATGTTCCCATAATCACCATTTCCAAAACTTATGCACAAAACTGGATCTAGATTGCACTCAGTGATAAGGTCACCCATTGTATGTAGAGTCAACAGCACATGATGATACCACAATCTGTCAAATGTTTCCAATCAATTTTGCAATTTATAATATATTTTTTTCTCAACCACTTCCAAATAACTGAATACAGTTAATTGTGATAGAAAAAGTGGCTCCTCAACTGTGGTGAAGCGTGCCCTGTATCAAAATTATTTAGGGGGTCCAAATAAAGGGTAAAGATTTCTCACAAAAGAAACAGAAAAGTTTGCATTAAATTAAAATAAATATTAATTGATTATAAGTTATCACCGTCCTCCTAGAAATTGAGAATGTTGCCAACTTTTGAGCGACTTTTAACCCTGGTAAAAGTGAAAACTATAGGCACGTATGACAGGTTTTTTATATGTTTTTTTACTGGAAGCACGAGGTAATGTGACATTGTGTATGACATTTTACTAATTTTTGCTTACACACACTAGTGGCCTCTCTGTATGATTGATACGGCGGTAGCTACGCCCCTGCTCCTCAATCTAAACATATTAAAAATGTAGGTTGAAAATCAATTGTAAAAATTTGACAGTTTGTGATAATCTGACATGTTGTTACCTGTACAATGAAGTATAAAAGAAATCATATAAAATACTATTTAAGGTAATATTATTATATGTGAGCCTGAACTAGGATATCCTGTGTTTCAGGTGAATTCTGTACTTTCACTTTTAATATTTCGACTAATATCTTGTAGAGCCCAGATGGCAAATACATATCGAGTGGAGCAGTGGACGGCACAGTTTGCGTTTTCGATGTATTTCAAGGGAAACTGATCCACACCATAGAAGCCCACAGGCAGACAGTCAGAAGTGTGGCATTCTCCCCCAACTCGAAGTTGTTGTTAACTGCATCTGGTGATGGTACAGTTAAACTTTATAATGTGTAAGTAGTTTGATTGTATCTCCTGAAAATGAAAATAAATTAGTTTAAATTATAATATATTTTTGATTTTAGTTCTGTTTATATGATTGACTAGGAAGCTCTCACCTGCTGGTAAGTGATGATAAGGTAGATGATGGAATCAGGCGCGCTCGCGTAAGATCAACGGCGGGGAGAAATCAATTGCACTCACTAATTTCTGTGTGTATGCATAAGATCTATCGTCCCTATTTTTATAAACAATTTTCAAGTAAATAATGTCTACCTAATATTACAAGTCTTTTTGTTCATGTCGCTGTAAACATATATTGCCGCGACATAGTTTGATATTAAATATTTTGTTCGTGTCGCTGTAAACATATATTGCCGCGACAGAACTTCACTTGGAGGACTTGAAAAACAGTCCAAACAGAAACAAAAAACGAGCGCTCAAACTAGGATAGTATCTCCACTTCACAGCAGACCGTTAGCGATCCCATATTGAAGGGTCCACATTAGAATATTAAGCTTTTGAATGCGCCTATAGTAAAAGTTCTCAAACCTTTCGTTTGTAAAAGAACACACTCAAAAGTTAAAATCGATTAAAGGTGGTCACGTAATCGCGTCTGACAGGTATCCGTATAATGTAGGTAATCGTAACTTCTGCGAAGAAATACTACGGACGGTGATATTAAATAAAATAAGTTTTACTAATCTTTTACTGAGAGTGTACATTTATAGAATCTGTCAGGCACGATTGAGGGACCACTTTTAATGGATTATAACTTTTGAGTGTCTTATTTTACAAATGAATGGTTGAATTTACACTTTTACTATAGGCTGACGCATTTTAAAGATTAAAATTCCAATGTGGATCCTCAATGGAAACGATAACCAGAAGACCACTGTCAAATAACACTACATTTTTGTGGTATTGTCTTTCTTTTGGCGATTAAGGTCGCTAGACGCCAGAGCTCCACAAGGTAGGGAAGGGCACTAAGGTTGGCAACGCCCGAGTTTGATGTTAGTGTTGCGAGCGTCTCTTAGCTACGGAGCGTGCTTACCACCAGGCAGGCCATATGCTTTTCTGCCGTTTAATTAGCCGTCATCTCATCATTAATACTTCAGTACTGTTTTCGATTTAATATATAAATAAAATTGAACAGTCTGTCTGTGATTTTCAAATAAATGCTTTTTCTGAGCTCATGTGATTATTTGCATGTTACCAAAGCCTAAAATGCATTTTTTTTGTTTAACTATTTGTTTGTCCGGGATAAACTCAGAAAGTACTAAACCAATATTAATGAAAACTTGTAAATATACGTTGCTTCATCCAACTTAGACTATACAATACTTTCTAATCTTGATAAGTAGTTCTCATTTTTTATGCAAATTAACCACAGGTGTGGCAGGTCAGCTAGTAATAAATAGAATCATCAATGTTGATACTTTTAAATGTTTTTAGAGCTAGTGCTGGCTATTTAAGCACATTGGAGCATAAGTGCTGGGCCGTGTGCGCAGTGTTCTCGCCAGATGGCAGCAGAGTTGCGACGGCTGCCAGTGACGGCAGCATTAAAGTGGCGTTGGTAGACGATTTGACGGTAGTCGCAAATTTTAAGGAACATACTGATACTGTAAGTAAGCGTGAATTTTTTAATGTACTTTCCATATAGATGTATACATTCAGATACGAAATGGCCCCGAAGCATTTCGTATGTTTATGTCGTAGCCAACCTCAAGCCAATGGCAATAAAATATTTTTTTATAATTATTCATATTTAATAGTTTTAAAAATTCCTCGAGGCCACGAAAAATACAATGTTTTTTATGCACAAGCATATGACGATTAAGTAAGAGGAATCATTCAATTATATGTTTAATAATATAACCTTAAAAATTCAAAATTAATTAACTCTACTCATAAACATGGCCATACTAAGCAAAAGAAGCTAAATTTGGGGTGCGGGTTGTAGATGTATGTACTCATGGGTGCGATGGTGAGCGGCAACATCTACCGCCAAGTCCGAACACGCACGTCCACGTCATTGTCCAGCAATGGTCAATGAACCCTCCTACACTGGAGGGTCGTGCGCCCTGGGCAATGCTGAAGGCTCTTGTAGGCATCGCACATACCAACTGTCCCTATAGCCTCAGTAGCAAAGCGTGTTGGGCTGAGTCTGTAACTGCACTCCCGCAGCTGCGGGCGATAACCTTCCCCTGAATCCTATGTTCCGAAAAACCACAACTCAACCCTCCCTCCAAATCCTAGATCCCCCGTCAATCCTGGAGGTGTGGTCAACCTCAACTTCAAATAATGACCCCTCTTACTGTGAAAACCCACGCATTAGGAGGTACCCTTCCCACTTTCCCATGATCTTTATCCAAATATCCACTCCAGACCCATCCTAAATCCGTCACAATCTCTCCCCCCCCGAACCGTGGCGGGATAACCACACCAGGTCGATGCACATGGCCTCGGGGAACCAAATAGCCCCGGAAAGAGCATCCAGATTGTGAGAGAAGGAGAATATATGGAAGCGAACCTTAAAGAGTTAGTACCCCAGGAGGGTACCAGCGCCACCAGCGTTGGAGAATCCCTCCCTGACGCCGTCTTGACGACGTCAGGCTGCCCCGTGTACTCTGGGGGGGACAAAGTTTCGCATACCAATATTAAGGAAGGACCACCCTCGGGAGGGCATTCGAAGGGCAAGAATGCCAAGAGCAAAGGAACCATCTCTGGGAATTGGAGGCGACCGACTGGGCCCCAATTTGGAACTAGTTCGTTGCTGCCAATTCCCGGAGAACGGACCACCGGGAGGGACCATATGGAAAGCGAGAACCGTGGACGGGGAGGACACCGTGGAAGCGGTATGGCGGGGCCGCGGCCTGTTGGGACCTATGGTACCAACAGGACGACGGTACTGCCTGCCGGGACCGCCGTGGCCTCCACGAGCACGGGACCCACAACCGTGACCAACGTCGCTATGGAGGGACTCAAGTGTGTACAAATTAATTTACACAAAGCAAAGGTTGCGACGGCCCTTTTGGCCAGACAGCTCAAAATGAATAAATTCGATATTGCATTAATTCAAGAACCTTATCAGTATAAGGGGGAGATTAAAGGCTTAGGTAGCACAGGAGCAACAATCATATATCACTGTCCTACTAATGATGCAAGGACATGTATTTATGTCCGTAAGGGCATAAATGCCATGGTCCTACGTTCTTTGTGTAACAGGGATCTAACAACAGCAAAGATCCAAATGGAAGTAGAAGGAGGTCAAAATGACACTATACTTATAGCATCCGCCTACCTTCCCTTCGAGAATAAGGAACCAGTACCGCCACAGTGGGGGGAACTGATCAGCTACGGCAACCGAGAAAACTTGGAGCTTATCATCGGTTGCGATGCGAATGCACACCACGTCGTCTGGGGCAGCTCAGACGTCAACGAACGGGGAGAGAAATTACTTAACTATTTGGTAAGTTCACCCCTACAAATTATTAACAA
Source organism: Elophila nymphaeata (assembly GCA_955850985.1). Taxonomy (NCBI): domain Eukaryota; kingdom Metazoa; phylum Arthropoda; class Insecta; order Lepidoptera; family Crambidae; genus Elophila; species Elophila nymphaeata. The sequence goes on from OY039081.1 coordinate 6,327,120, forward strand.
AGGATCTAAACCGACATTTATAAACTCGATTAGATCAGAGGTAATTGACATCACCTTAGTTACAAACAGAGCATTGTCAAAAATCTCAAATTGGCATGTGTCTAATGAGGTCAGCGGTTCTGACCACAGTTACATTTGCTTTAGGTACAATATAAACATTGTACGAGACACAGTACGACGAAGGAATCCAAGAAACACCAATTGGACTCAATTCAGAAGGGATCTAGAAACCAAATTAGATGACTTCACTGGTAAGTTCAACTCCATCATAGATATTGAATTTGCAGCTGACAACGTTACTAAGGCCCTTTTTACATCTTGGGCGGATAACTGCCCAGAGAAAAAGGCAACAGGTAAAAAGGAACCTTGGTGGACGCCAGAACTAGCTAAGCTACGCCAGGAAACCCGCCAAGCGTTTAATCAAGCCAAAGCCAAAAAGGACTTCAAGGAATACTCCAAGAAGTTAACAGAATACAATCGGGCAATACGCAAAGCACAACGGAAATCATGGAGAAGACATTGTCAATCCATAGAATCCGTACCTGAAGGAATGAGAACCTTCAGGGCTTTATCAATGGTCAAGGCCAATCCACTTTCTTCTGTAAAGGATGAAAATGGACAACTCACGGCAACAGCCAAGGAGACACTGAGCGTTATGTTCAAAACTCACTTCCCTGGGTCAACGCAAATCAATGCATATGAAGGCGAGCCAATCAGTGAAGAGGAACAACTTACACGCACCTCACGGACTGATTGGAAAATCGCAAAAAAGGTGGTGGATGACAAGAAACTGAGTTGGGCAATTAAAAGTTTCCAACCTTTTAAAACTCCTGGCCCAGATGACATCTACCCAATAATACTACAGGAGGGAGCGGATATTATTATACCGTACCTTGCAAGGATATTTAAGGCATGTATCGCATTTGGGTACACACCTAAAGTTTGGAGGAAAACAAGGGTGACGTACATTCCAAAGGCTGGTAAGAGTGACTACGAGGATGCAAAAGCTTATAGGCCCATTAGCCTGTCATCCTTTTAGCTCAAAACCCTCGAAAAGCTCATTGACCGACATATTAGGGAAGAGCCATTAAAAAAAAACCTCTTCACGGGCTTCAATGTGCATATCAACCAGGCAAGTCGACTGAAACGGCCTTGCACCTGGTGGTAGATAAAATAGAAGGGAGCTTAGAGGCACAAGAAATCTGCATGGCAGCATTTCTAGACGTAGAAGGAGCCTTTGATAAGACCATGCATGAGTCTATTCACAAGGCTGCAATATGTCATGGCCTTGATCCAACACTTTGTAAGTGGATCAATAACATGTTGAAAGGGAGAATAATAACAGCTTCACTGATGGGAGACAGTGTGTGTATCAAAACCGCAATGGGTTGCCCCCAAGGTGGTGTATTGTCTCCACTGCTGTGGTGCCTAGTCATTGATTCTCTATTGAAAGACTTAAACAATGGACCACTATATACCGTTGGTTACGCGGATGACATAGTGGTTACGATAAGAGGGAAGTTCATGAGCACAGTAACTGCGCTTATGCAAGAGGCCCTTAAAAGGGTGGAACAATGGTGCAACAACCACCGCCTCTCTATCAACCCAAAAAAGGCAGTAGTAATACCATTCACCAGGAAGAGGAAAGTAGAACAGACCAAGTCACTTACACTCTATGGAACGCAACTGCCATGGTCCACGGAAGTAAAATATCAAGGAATAACACTGGATAAAGAACTAAAGTGGAAAACTCATGTAGACAACACAATAAAGAAATGCCAAAGGGTATTCGGATTGTGTCGGTCTACGTAAAACATGGGGACTAAAGCCCAAAGTAATGCACTGGCTATACACTATGTTAATCAGACCGATTGTTACATATGGTAGCATAGCATGGTGGCCCAGAACCAAGTTATCTACTTGTCAAAGTGACTTGGCAAAGCTTCAGAGAATGGCGTGCTTGGCCATCACTGGAGCATTCCGGACCACACCAACGGCAGCCATAGAAAATATCCTTGGATTAACACCGCTGCACATAGTCATCGAATCACAAGCAAGAGACACTCTCCATAGGTTACAGGTATGTGGAACATGGAAGGACTCACAGCCGAAGACACGACACACAAATTTTGAAAAGGATCTAAACCTGGACATCGTCACAGCGATGACAAGCGATGTAAACCAACCATCGTTTGTATCTAGGAGATCATTCAGCATCCATATACCCACGCGGGAGGAATGGAAGCGAGGACTCAAAACCCCTAAGGAAAACAGTCTTATATGGTACACTGGCGGATCAAAAATGGAGTCAGGTACAGGGGCAGGCATTTACGGCAACGGGTATGAGTACCAACAAAGCATGGGCAAATATGCAACAGTCTTTCAAGCTGAGACGTATGCAATAATTGCCTGTGCTCAAAAGAACATAGAAATGGGCACCAAAGGAATGACCATTTACATTCTTAGTGATAGCCAAGCGGCACTTAAAGCCTTAACCACCCACAAAACCAATTCAAAACTAGTTTTGAATGCGATACACACACTAAACAGACTAGGCAAGCACAACCTGGTCAGACTAGTGTGGGTACCGGGACATGTAGGGATTGAAGGTAATGAAAATGCTGACAGACTAGCAAGGAAAGGATCGGCTCAAGACCTCAATGGGCCCGAGCCTTTTGTAGGATTATCTAGGAGTACCATAAAAATGGCACTAAAGGAGTATTGTCAAAAGAGGCACCTCAGGGAATGGTTGTCCACTCCCCGACTGACACACTCAAAGAAATTTTTAGGATCCTCACACATAGGCTACCTTAAAAGAATGGGAAGAATCAGCAGAACCCAAATCCGCTGCCTCATAGGCGCTCTCACTGGCCACTTTGCCACTAGAAGACACCTGTGCACAATAGGCAAAGCTGATGACCCCATCTGTAGAATGTGTGGTGAGGAGGAAGAAAGCATGGAGCACATACTATGTGACTGCGATGCACTAGCCAACAGGCGACTAAGGGTCCTACGTTTAGCTTACCCTAAACCAGAGGACTTTATAGACCTTATTCCCGCCAACATCGTGAAACTCATACAAAATGTTTTCGATATTGGCGGGGATGGGTGATAAGGAAAGGGGAAGCACAAAAGATCCCATAGGGTCGAAGTGCTCTGAGATACGGCTTCAGCCCCTTATTTAAGAATAGAATAGAAGCAAAAGAAGCAAAAGCTCTTTTAGATGCCAAATTCTGACAATGCTGCTATATTTATTTTTTCATTTAAAACTGATTTTATTTCTTTAAAAAAATCCGTTCCGTCTTTGTCATGAGACTTATATCATGAACCGTTTATTTATTCTGTATCTATTGCTGACGTGACGCTGGCAAAATGTTTTTAAAAAACCTTTGCATTTATGAAATTACTTACTTTCTTAATAAAAGTGGTCATGGGAGTCACAGCACGCTTTTATTTACACTGATATAAAAGCAATGTATAGAAGTTCGCCATTGTTCTTTCTGTAATTGATTTGCAACCTTATTAAACGCGTGTATTATGAAGCGCAAAATCAATAAAATTGCAAAATTTGTCACTTTGTGGTAACTTGATGTGCTGTTGACTGTACCTATCTCAAAATAATGCCTATCGGTCCCTTTTCAAAGTTTTTTTATAGATTTTTATTGACTAAATAATTATGGATTTATACAAGGCGACTTAACTTTAAACATATTATTGTAATAAAGGTTTAATGTTTTATTTTTATTTTTACAGGTATGGGGAATTCAGTTCAATACAAAAGGTGACAAGTTGATATCGGTTGGCAAGGACAAAGTTATCAATATTTATAGTTGTCCAATAATACCAAAGAATGTTGTTAAGAAATAAATAAGTTTAAAAAAATATATTGTTTTATTTTCACGATTTTACTTTGAAAGTAGTGGTTGATTGATGATGACAGAGACTTACTGGAGCATTGAGGAGGTCGATGAGTTTCTCGCAGAGTTCTTGCATAACATAGCAGAATAGAATTTTTATTGTACACCTTAACATATAAACAACAGTAAAACAATAATAATATTATAATGTACAAAGGACGGTCTTATCGCTACATGAGCGATTTCTTCCAGACAACCTTAGGATGGTGAGGAAAGATTAAAATTAATGAAGGAAGCTGGAAGCAGGAAGGGCAATAGAGATGCCCGCGTCGCGTGCGACGGGAAACGCAGCGCTGCTCTATGGAGATGGCATGAACAAGCCCCCGAACACCAGCACGGCTTAACGCAGCGCACTGCCTAAGTGTCGCGAATGCCATTAATTAAGAATAGAGATAGAGGAGGTCGTACGTACCGCAATATAGAGAACGACACAGTACTTTGACTCCATATATAGTGACGAATCGGCGCACGCACACATACAAACGTCGTTTACACGGCCGTTAAGCATGCTCTGAGGCCTTAGTACGAGTTTTGATAGTTTTCGAGCTCGATCAAACGTATCGTCTTTCTTCATACATTGGCCACTGTTTCTGATAGTTTACGCTAGGGGCGCTAGTGGGCAATGTATGAAAAGAGACGATACGTTTGATCGAACTCGAAAACTAACAAACTCGTACTAAGGCCTCTGAACGGTAAACGACAAAAGCGGCCGTGTAAACGACGTTTGTATGTGTGCGTGCGCGCCGATTCGTCACATACAACATGTAAATTAATTAACCAACACCCTGAATACAGGTGGGTTGGGTCTGTTTTTTCTTTTTAAAAAAACGTATTTTTTAAAAAAAAATTACATGTATAGTATATTCGCACGTTCCCATTTAACTACAGGGTACCTAACCGAATTTCTTGTAAAGACAAGAAAAATTCTTGTAAGTAGGTAATGTGCAAAAGGCCTAAGTTACAAGAATCGGCGTTAACGATATTGTTGTAATCCAGTTGGGACTGCACATCTATGTCTATAGTTACCTACTTAGAGTTGTATAGGCAATCTATTCGCTTTGATTATTTTTTGGCGGTAAGAGGATTATCGACCCTTGTAAATTGTTGGGCATATCCCTTACTGCAACTAAGATATTATTGTTCAGATATAGATGATATTATACTTACGTAAGAAGACTTGTTATTTACACGAGGTGCTCCACTCTGTATGGCCAAGATCGCCAGCCCTCACCTTGATACTACTATCGGCTTCTGTATCTCTAATTCTGATAGCCGAACCACAACACCTAATTCTGGCCACAGGTTAAGTATGATGCATAAAAACTAAATAAAAAATCGGGAGTAGTCTCCCCTTGACTTTCTCGTACACCGGAAACGACTCAAAAGTTGATAGAAACCTTATATTTTGATGTCATACACGCATGTTAAAGGAGAATGGCGAAATGGGAACCACTATTTTAGTTTGTAATTACTGATCGTTTCAAAACTGTGTTATGTTGAATTTATAGCTCTTAATTAGGTTGTTATTTTTTAACTTTAATTATTTACATAGAAGTTGGGATTAACGAGAAAAACACTTTACATATTTTGTTAAATTGCTGTAACAAAACGCAAATATGCTGGGTCCTTAGATTCATTTTGAAGAAATAATACGCATTTTTTCTTTGACGCTGTTTTTTTTTGTCAAATGTCAATTGTCAATGTCATTCAGTTTCGTTGCGCTTGCTCTGTTTTGTTTCGATAGGTACATCTTGTGTTTATTTTATTCTACATCTTCCTAATCTGCCTTGCTAGAAGAAGTAAAATATCATACAGTACAAGTGTTGTGATTGTGATACGATTTGCGTTCAGTTGAGCACTTTGCTCCTGCGCAGATCTGTGATCGAGACGTAAGTAAAAAGATCAACCAAGATTGCAAAAAAAAATACAGTACCTATGTTTTAATGGCATGAGTAAAAGATTATGTTATATCAACACTTTGTTTTACAGAGGACTGATGAGCGACTGCATTTGTTATGCATTCTGGGAATTGGCGACATATCAATTAATGCATGGAAATGGACAAGTACATTCATACCAACAAGTTGGCCACCATCAGTTGTGCATTAATTGTGGTTGGTCAATATTACGAGCTAATAAACTACAAGTGATGAAACCAAATGCAAGTGAGGAACATTAGATGATAGCTGCTGTAATTTCTACATGGATACAGCCACAACAGATACCTATGTAAACTTTTGACACTTTATTTTGATTGTATATCCATTTCACCCTATTAGTATCAATAAAGCTAAGAAATATTGCCACCAGTAGATACCTAGGTTATGATTTTATGTATGAAGTGTATATATATACCTGTATAATACATTGAACTCATTTATTTTTGTATGGTTTCTATAATAATATCATATAATAATATTTCTAAAAAATAATAAATAATATTTCAGTTTCTATAATAATATTTCTATTTAAGTAGTAGAAAATAAATGTGAGTAGAACATAAATGCTTTATTATCACTTATGTACCTACACTTTCTTTAGTAGTCTTATCAGTAGCTGATCTATATTGATACCTACTGCAATAATAGAAAGAACAAAGTCTGTGGTCATAGAGCCCATCTTTGTTCTTTTTAATAGTATATTGACACAATCTCTAAATAAATAATAAGTTTTAACTGCAAAGGCATTATAGTAAATTAAAGTTAACTTTTTAACAGGTAACACCAATTGAACCTATTTGTGCAACATGTTGGGAAGAAGCGCAAGAGGTTCTAGAAAGGGGACAAGAAAGACTACTCCGTGATCAAAAAATTACTCTGCCCAATTTAAAAACAGTGTCAGAATAAGCCAGATCATGTCAGAGACAGCACACGTCGACGAGTGCTAATTGAGTACAATGTTTTAATACCGAGGGAGTCTCGCAGTGCCTATCATTATGCTGCAATCTCTACGCAGATTTATATACTGCTGATTATCCATTTGATTTCTTTAATCCCAACCAAATTGAAGACATGATCTATGTTTTGACGGAGAATGGTAACTATTTTCAATTTGATGATATTGAGATACTTCTGGACCATTAGGTGCATTATTGGATTAGGATTAATAAACAGCAACATAATTCAATAGTACAAGCCACTCCAAGACTTCACAATATGCACAGAGGAAGTCTTGCTCTTACTGCTTCATTAAGGAAATTGCGAACTGGAGACTCCAATGAGAGACTGTCAGCATTGTTCTAGATACCTAGACGTACCTTAGAAACATTAATGAACGTGGCTAGGGAGATTTTGGTGTCAATTACCTATTTTAAAAGAATACGTACCGATTCTCTCCACAAGTACATGAACCTAGTTAAACTATTTCCGATTGTTGGCCGTGATGGCCTGCCACCACAAATGATGTGTATTGAATGATTTATTAGTTCAAGATTAGTTTCTCAATTTTTTTAATAATGCCAATGTTTTCATTTTGGACTGTGGTTTCAGGGACTTCATGCACAGCAGAGGACTATTAGGACATATGCCGGAAACTTTGTCTTCTTCTGGTCATTCATAATTCACAACTTTGGAAAGGAATCTGTCACATTGTGTGACAATTAATAGATGGGTTTTGGAAGCAGTGAATGGCCACATAAAAAGAGTTTTTAGGCAAGAATATTTTAATAGTGCGAGTCCGCATCATGATTTGGTACCTATCACTTGCTCGACACAAAGGAACAACACCTCCTGCTGAATTCCTTGATAGTATTTTATTAACACTGGAATAAACCAAAATAAAAACCAAATACAAACATTGTTTTATTTTCCCAAGCTTAGGTCTTCTTATCACTTACCATCAGGTCAGATGAAGGTCAAGAGCATATTTGTCGCGAGTAAAAAAAAGCTACATAAATGTTCAATAAAAATAGGTAAGTACTATCTAACGAACACTACTGAACAATCCTCCCATAACTATAGGTACTATACACAATAATATTTTATTGCTGAAAAGTTTGTCTGGTTGAATACGCTAATCTCCGGAACTAGGTACTGATTCAAATTGAAAAAGTACTTTCGTGTCGTATCCTCTTACCTACTGGACATCGATTTTTCGGAATTAAGTTATGAAATTTCCAGGATATGTTTATGGAGATCAAAGATTGTCGGGAAAAATAAGGAAAAAAATCCTAAACCGGAAAAACTCGATTTTCTCAATGTTCTTCATAAAGTACAAAAGTATTAGATTAAGTTGTACTTTATAAAGTACATAAATACTTTGGTTTGTTTCCACTGGGACAATTAATCCAGTTTGACTCCGCTTGGTCATAGAAAAAATAACCTGAACCTACCGGTGATGTGCATAAACACTTCTCTCTAAAAATAAGACTCATCTTATATCATAAAAAGGAAAAATAAGTTAGTTCCATTAAAATAAATCTTTTACTACCGATAGTAGAACTAGTGAGAACATACTTTAACTTGCATGGTCATTATTTGAGTAAATAAGACACGTCTGTGTAAATTATTAATATTTAATGTTAACAATTAAAAAAATGTTCACAAAAGTAACAAAATTAATCATCTTAACTACAGATAGCAAAATTAAACACTCTTATCAAAACAAAAAATAATGCTTCTTACTAGTATCATATAATCAGTCGAATGTATTTACGTGACGCTGACGTACTGGACACTACTTCAGAATCACAAGAAATAGCTGGTGAAGGTATTGTTATGTTTAATCCATCTTTGTCTTCATCAGAACTGCTATTCGACTCTAATCTGTGGTCATAGCCACTTTGTTGAAAGAGCGCGGGAGGCGTGTAGGCAGGATCGTCGTCAGAATCATCTCCTGAAAAGTTTATATCAGAGTCATTTAGTGCATTGCTTATATCGTATTCTAATAGCACTGAAACAAAAGTTAAATTATTAAAAATATGGGATAAACATCCATATGTACATTACAAAGTACAAATGTAGTTTAACAGCTACAATCTAAAGTATCTACTTTTGTACTTTGAAAAGCACGTAAAGATAAAAATATCTTAGTTTCAAACACGGTGAACCAGAACAAAAAAATATAACTTCGCAGAGTGAACTTATTATTCTAATAAGTAATTATGATGAAAAGTTTTCATATTTTATACAAATTACAAGAGATTGAAATTGATTGACTTACCCATACGCGTCCTCCATCCTGCTCGTGACTTTTCTGACGCCATTTTTCAGAAAGTGACAGATGACACTGGACATTACTTTTTCTTCTCAAATGCCAAAAGACCGATGTTGTCATTAATAAAAAAACATTAGAGCTTGGAGTGAAAAAAATATAAATAAATTTATTTTTTGTTTACGTACATTGTGAAGTACAAAAGTAGGTAAGAGGGTATAGTCCATATATCGAGGAAGGCTATAGGCTGTAGTATGTAGTAGGTAAGTATATTAAAACGCGAGGGAAAGTGCGGGCGACCACTAGTCTTGAATTTAACCAACAGTACAACAAAAATTGATAATATTATAGGTCAGTAGGTATTCATAAAGATCTCAAAGATACTATGGGCTAGATGTTTGGTTGCCAGGATATTATTTAACCTTACTTAAATATAGTTTTTTCAATCATTTATAGGTACCTACACTCTATATAAAATCATTGCTCGTTGGCCGAAAAAAGAAAGAATACCTACCTACCATGACCACAATGACATGTTGATCTTCAATGATAGTTACCAAGTTAATGCTAAGGTGACCTTTGCACAATAAAGCCGATATAAATAAAAATATATTGTGAAATTGAATGTTATGTCATAGGAAACGTAGTATTATATGCTCTGTGGTCATAGGTAATAAAAAAACATCTGTTTTTTATTGAAATATGTAGGTAGGTATGTAGACAGGAACGAAATTATTTTGAGGTTATGTTTTATAACTTTTTATCCCCAACTTGTACATACATCTTGCCATTACATATTTTGTTAAGTTTTTTATGACTATTACGATTATAATACTCGCTTCATGGAACGCTAAGTTTTTATGTGGTTCTGAAAACACACGGGTTTCTGCCATTCTCCTTTGGTTGCAATAAGTTAAATCATGCTCGAGTTATCGTGCTAACGCACAGAGACAGTACACAGACACAATTCCAAAAACGGTAGAATTTTTTGACGATTACAAGACATCTTCAAATGCGTCGGTGGCGTAGTGCGTAAGAACGTTGTCTCCCGCCCGGAAGACACTGGTTCGATCCCCGCCACGTACCAATGTGTTTTCAAATTTTGAATTCATATGTATGTTTAATCGACGCTTTTGACTAAATGCCTAATCGCCCCTAATGTGGGGTAGGCCCCGAGCCCGAGCCCCTCGGTGGGGACATTATATGAGCTGATGATGATGATGACAAGACTTCCTCTATACTACGTAGTACGAGAAAGTAAAAAGAGCTATATTGTCAGATGTGTTTATGTGTAACAAAATGTTACCTACCTAAATAAAGCTCTGCTCTGCTCATCATGGGATTACGAGCGTGTCGTATGAAGGTATGTGTAAAGAGGTAGATTCAACAAGATTCAAACTCAACTGTTAGAAATTCATCATCTCTCGTTGCGGAGTGAGTCGCGGCATTGTTTCGCTGCCAGCAATCGATCCGGCCGCGTTTATATAAAGCGAGCTATTTATCAAAAATATTTACATTGGTAGCAAGTGAATCGGCATCGGCTTAATTTGCGTGGAATTATGCGGCGCGCCCCGTCGGGAAATCAACTTTACATTCAATTTGCCGCGCTGCACAGATAAAAAGCAATCTCTTCATTTTTACCTGCCGCGCCAGCGAGGGAATAAACCTGCCCTGTTACTGCCTTCAAAAATACTTATAATATTTATTTCAGTGTAATTTAGGCGAAAAAGGAAGAATTAGAGAGATGCCTCTGGTTAGGAATACACTTCTGGTCCGTTATCAACATAATATCACGAAGTAAACCAGCGTAGCGAGTGGTGTAATTGGTAGAGTCTGTGGGTCAGAATACCATTGGGAAAATACCCAGTCGACCCTGTTTCGTTTAATGCAAAATAAAATATCAGACATAAAACAATTATCATAATACTATTTTTTTTTTTTTATGTTACGAGATGGCAAACAAGCTTGCGGCCCACCTGATGTTAAGTGGTCACCGCCGCCTATAGACACTTGCAATGTTAAGTGTAAATCACTTAACACCGCAAGTGCGTTCGCCATCCTAGGGACCAAGATGATATGCCCTCCATGCCCAGTAATTACACTGGCTACCTTTCCCTTCAATCCGAAACACAGCGAACTGCTTCACGGCAGAAATAAGAAAGGCGGTGGTACCTACCCAGACGACCCTACATATGGGTCTACCACCTAGTAAAATAGAAAAATACACTAGAAAAATGCACTGAAAAAAAAACTACTTTTTTTCAGTGCATTTTTTCTAGTACCTAAGTATTAAAAATATTTACGCGTTTGTAAACACAAAAATAAAATTATTCCCTAATTATCACAATATTAATAGGTATTTTGTTTTATTTCTTTCTGCTACCATGCTCTCTATTTATTTGGGGTCGGTGCAATATTATGTTTTGATAACGACAATACTTCTGAAGGATTTGGCATTAGATTTTTACGGCCTGTCTGACACCCTCCTTGGGAACGACTGTTATCTTTCCACAGCACCCGGGACCACTAGCTCAACGTGCCTTCCGAAGCACTAAGGATAAAAGAGTTGAAAATTTTCGGTCACCGGTCAGAGTCCGACCGCGTGATCGTTACTTAGAATGGAGGAGAGGGTCGATGGCGCCGCGGTCGTAAGTTCTTAGTAACGATCACGAAAGTATTTTTAATACTAGAAAAAATACACTGAAATAAATCGACCTGCCTCAGGCGGGAATCGAACCCAGCATCTTCCGCAATCCGGGTGGCTGCGTTAACCACTACGCCACCGAGGCTTTGCTTTTCGCTGTCGAAATTTGTCAGTGCTTGTTGCTTATGTTTTTATGGTAAACATTGTTTCATAAAATCTTTGAAATTTACACTTCTAAGATCCGAACGAAATATTTTTGCAAACATTTGACTAAACGCCCGCCCGAAACGCAGCCGCCAATTATTGTCCGTAACGATCACGATCATTGTAATGTACCTACCTGTTGTTATGTGTTTTTAGAAGTAATAAACATTTTTTATTTTTTTTTATTTGATTTTTCATCACGAAAGTTAAGCAACCAAGTGCGCGGTCGGTACTTGGATGGGTGACCGAAAATTTTTCAACTCGATTTTCCTCCATGCTTCGGAAGGCACGTTAAGCTGGTGGTCCCGGGTGCTGTGGAAATATAGCAGTCGTTCTTAAGGTGGGTTGGTGTCAGACAAGCCTAACGGCCGGAAAAATATAATGCCAAGACCTCCAGCAGTATCTATTGTCGATACGAAGACATAGGTAGGTACCTACTGCGCCGACCCCAAATAAATTGGGAGCAGCGTAGTAGAAACAAATAAAGTTTTAATTAATATTGTGTAATCCTTTTATTTTGCATTAAGTAGTACTGTCGATAACAAGGCAAAGGAATTGGCACTGAACCCAAATGTAAAGTAGGTACGTATTAAAGTGTATATTATTAACAGTGATTTGAATGATGACGCTGATATACATAGAAAGGGGCGCTGTCAGTCAGAGGCAACATGGTGGCGCGCAGATTTGCTGGTAGCACAGACAGTGTTAAATTACCATTTTCAGAGAGCCTTTTTTACGCAGGCAGTCTGTGGCTGCAATATAGAGGCTCTTAGTGACCTGCGAGACCAATACAATAACATCTTCTGGGTGTTGATGTGGCCACCTCGACATTGTAGCGCCTCAGGCATGTTTGCAGAAGCTCGAACCGATGGATTTCATGCCATAATACGCAAAAAAGCAGCAGCTCTTTTAAGGTGTATGAGGGGTAGCGGCAACACCATCCTGAGGATAATTGCATTGTGTACAAGGGGAGACAGAATTTAAATAAATTTTTGTTCAATGTTGCCTCAATAATTATAAAATTTCAATTTCAATTATATTTTTACTAACATAGTTTTTAAGAAAACATTCTTACTAACTTATGGATTCTCCGAAATAAATGAATGAAGCTCGCTCGCTACTAACACGGTCCTTATCTTGACTTAACATTAGGTGAGATGAGGGCCAACAGCTTCCTCACCAACTATAAAAAACCACAAAAGTTTTAATCATGCATGTTTATTCTTGACACATGTGACCGAAACACTTTAGGTAGGAACTCCTGCAGGTATGGAAGTTAGGCTATACCTCAGGGCTATACATTTATTTACAACGTTGACAACAATATAGGTCGCATTTGACAAGCGTATTGTTGTCCACACACGATGTTCGATATCGGAGGTATCGGTGTCGTAATCACGGCCGCGCCGCCGCCGGGTCCATTCAATGAGGTGAAATCACTATGCGGCTCGATGAATAATTCAGGTGCGGTCCACCTGCGAGCGGCACCCCCGCACACCCCCAGTCAGCCATATCGACGACGACGTTCACATTTTCAGTGTACGCGATGGCTGCACCAGTAAGCTAGTTATGTTATCCATACATATAGATTATCGATTACATTTGCACTTCCTGCTGTTCTGTGCATGTAGTCACTGTTTAGTTACTAGACACACATCGAACTATGTCGATTGTCGTCCTTAACTTTAGAACTAATTTAATATTAATAACTACTACTATGGGTAGTAGTAATTCTTAATAATAAATTAACGAATGTATATCTTTAACCTACTATGATCATGAACAAATATTTACCTATATGTTCGTCATCTATATTTGCCCTTTGCCCAGACTGGATTCAAACCAGGACTCTCGATGTGTAGAGGCAGGAACATGGACGTTGCTACTTTAGTTAAGTCGTCATAACTGTGGCAGGTAAAATAATTAAAGCTATATAAATGACGTAATGGTTTATTTGGTAATTATCAACATTTCAATAAATAATAAATTATTTACTAAGTCTAGTGGTGGTAGGAGACAGCTGGGGAGGCGAAGGTTACGTGTCCAAGGGGAGCGCTGTACGCTACCTTAGCGACGGGAGCGGCGTACGCCAGCTTGGCGACGGGAGCGGCGTAGGAGACGGGGGCGGAGTACGCAACCTTGGCGACAGGGGCGGCGTAAGAGATGGGAGAGGAGTACGCAACCTTGGCGACGGGGGCGGCATAGGAGATGGGAGCGGAGTACGCAACCTTGGCAACGGGGGCGGCGTACGCTACTTTAGCGACGGGAGCGGCGTAGGCGACAGGCGCGGCGTAGGCGAGCTTAGCAGGGGCGGCGGTGGGGTGTCCCTCATAGCGGACGATTGCGTTGAATCCGTTCAACTTATCGGAAGTGTACTCAACGATACGTTGTACGCCGTCAGGTTGCACCAGGGAGTAGGAGCCGTGGACGGCATCACCAGCGCGGGCCTCCTTTTGCTGCTTGATGTCCCCAGTGTGATGGTCTTGTACAGAATACTCGAACTCGTAGTGGGCGGGCGCTTCGGGCTCCGCGTACACCACCTTGGCGAGAGGAGCCAGGGGCACGGCCGACGCCGCCACAGCCAGGGAAAGTACAACGAAGAACTGCAAAAGAACAAAAATAGTGTTAGATATACGAAATTTTCAATGATATCAAAAATATTTCTGTCCTTTCAATCTACAAAGATTAGAGTAGAATCTAATTGGAGATTAATTATGTATTTTTAGCTATCTTAGAACTGTGTTTTTTATTAATTTGTTATTAAAAGAACAACGATTGCTGAATAAAAAATTTGATAACATAAGTTTGATAAAAAATATGAAGTTATTTTAGTGGTTACTCACTTTAGCTGCCATTATTGTCGAAATGTGAATGATAATAATGTGCTCGTGTCGACAGTTTTTATACTTACAAAAGCTTTCGCCTATGGGCTTAATCTGGTGACATGAATATTAAGGCAGCTAACCTTACTCCAATTTTACAAATCGGTAGTACTTAATTGATTGAGAGTTGAAGGTCGTCGAATTCGGCAGCAGGTAGATATGTGGGAGAAATTATATTTTTTTATTTTTTTTTTATTTTATTTATTTTAGGTCGCTTTTTAACAACTAGGTCATTAACGACCACATTAAACAGTATAACTGAACAATACTTAAACTAACTGATACATATCTATAAATTTTAAGAATTTTAAGGTTTTATTACATCCATCTTGGTTAAGACAATCTTTTAAAGTAGTTGGTACATTACATGAGCGTTTCTCACTGTTATATGCTGAACATTTTAATAATGCACTTTCTACGATTTTAAAATGTTTATTGTGTAATGTAATTTTTGATTTTAAAAATGATGGTGAAAAGTCCGTATTGTATAAATATTAGAGTAAAAAATCTATCAATCTATCCATCTTTTCCTTGATCTTCCAAACCGCGTCTTCGAACGTTTTAGTACCTACTTAATTCCTGTAAATTTTTATTGCCACCTATTGCATTTATAGTTCTTCTTCTACCAGGTCCCAATTTATTTACACCCCAAAAAAATGATTTTATTTTTTGCTTTTTGGTGTTTTTAGTATAGAAATTTTCAGGAAACTATCTCGAGATCTTTTAGACACAGAATTAAGTGATAAGATTACGAGATCATCGATGTCAATTAAATAGGCATTATTAGGGATAACTCTGGATAACTCAAAAACCACACGTCAGATGTCAATGAAAATTAAATGGGACCACATGACAAGCACCAGCTTTCAAAGGTTGAAAGAATGATTAAAATCAAAAACCGCCTTCAAAACTAAAAATGTCAGAAAAATGTTGTTTAAAAATACTGAATAACGACGTTTATTCCAAATATTGAAGTTGGCACTGACATAAAAAAATATCTTAAAAAATCTTTTTTCTCTGTTTTTAGTTTTGAAGGCGGTTTGTTTTTACCTGTTTTTACTTATTTTTTTTAGTGTTTTAATTAAGTATAGAAATTTTCTAGAAACAGTCTCGAGATCTTTTAGACAAACAAGTAGGTAATAAGATTAAGATATCATCGATGTCAATAAATTAGGCATTATTAGGGATAAATCAAAAACTACTCTTCAGGTGTCGATCAAATTTAAATGTGACCACATGACAAACAACCGCTAAATCAAAAAGTACCTACTCTAGATGTAGATCAAATTTAAATGTGACCCATGACAAGCACCAGCTGCCAAACGTTAAAAGAATCTTTATAATCCAAGTTATAATCGGTGCACCCAGTAAAGAGCTATGAAGTAACACACACAACGAATTGAGAACCTCTTCCTTTTTTTTAAATTCGGTAAAAAAGGTGGTTTTGTTTTTTAAAAGTCAAGTAAATGTCACCATTCGATCTGATGGCAAGTAAGAGATAAACCGCCGCGCTAGCCACCCTCGCCTTGCTGACCTGCAAGTTGCTTCTTCGCGTCTCTTTTGAATGACCCAAGATTGTAAGAAGGAAGGAACACGTGTGCTGGCAAATTCCATTTCTTGATTGTGCAATATAGAAATTACCTGCCAAATTTCTAGCTCGCGTTGGAATAGTAGCCACAGTTTAGCTTTTTTTATTCACGGGGAGGTCAACTGCATTTACGCATCGTCCCTGCGGGGTGGTGCCAACCGCAGGGGATATGTGGGACTCGAGGTAAAGGCGTTTCCTCCATACCCACTAAACATCCTCCCCAGCCTGACCTTCAGTGCGCTATTACGGGACTGCTCGGGATCTGCGCACGTGAGCGCAACTACACCGAGACCGTCCCAACGCTGCCCGTCTAAGAACTCCTTGCACCAATTGGTAGCCAGCAGCCCAGAGGGGCTACCGACTAACGCCAGCCCCTATGGGCCGCTGGCCGAAGCCACAGTTTACCTACTTCCATGGCAACTTAATAGGTATTAAAGTAGTAATAAAACTATTGTACAGAGATCATCTAATAAGATAACTTATCTAAATAATAGCATTATGGGACTGTATGAAGGTTAGATGCCGATTACAAAGGGAGTGAGTGATAGTTGACCACGACCTCTTAATCACACTTTAGCCTCCGGTTAGCCACACCTCGTCGCATGTCAACTTAACAACGCATTCGAAAGCAGTATAAAACGTGTCCGTCCGCTGTCGAATTAATGTAGTTAAGTTTCAGCTAGTGACCAATCAATACTTAGACGCAATGGCCGCTAAAGTTAGTATTCTTATCAAAATAACATTACCTGATACAAGATCAAAAGGGTCGTAAATATTTTGTAGTTTATTATACCATTTTGCAGTGCAGACTATTAAATAAGTAGTTTTCTGGAGGAATCAGGACAGCTGGAGTGAACCAGCCACACACCACAAAGTAAACCCACACCCTCCGACAAAAAACAGACAACAGACGTTGCCTAAAGCTGTTAATTTGTCTTGAACTGTGACGAGAACTATTCATTTGTTTGGATGGCATTCCATTATACTTACTTTCGTTTAATTTTCAAAGACAATAGACATTTTTGCATTATGTAGGTATATGGTAATTAAGAGGTTTAATTTTCTATTTCATCTTTGCAGTTCATCGTAGTCCTTTCCCTGGCTGTGGCGGCGTCGGCCGTGCCTCTGGCTCCCCTCGCCAAGGTGGTGTACGCGGAGCCCGAAGCGCCCGCCCACTACGAGTTCGAGTACTCGGTGCACGACCAGCACAGCGGTGACGTCAAGCAGCAGAAGGAGGCCCGCGAAGGTGACGCCGTCCACGGCTCCTACTCCCTGGTGCAGCCTGATGGAGTGCTCCGCGTCGTCGACTACACCGCCGATAAGGAACACGGATTCAACGCGATCGTCCGCTACGAGGGACACCCCACCGCCGCCCCCGCCAAGCTCGCATACGCCGCTCCTGTTGCCTACGCCGCCCCAGTTGCCAAGGTCGCGTATGCCGCCCCTGTCGCTAAAGTAGCGTACGCCGCCCCCGTCGCCAAGGTCGCCTACTCTGCTCCCATCTCTTACGCCACCCCCGTCGCCAAAGTTGCGTACTCCGCTCCCGTCTCCTACGCCGCCCCCGTCGCCAAGATCGCGTACAGCGCTCCCCTTGGACACGTCACCTTCGCCTCCCCCGCTGTATCCTACCACCACTAGACTGTTGAAGCTAAATTATTGTTGATGGTGTAATTTATTGAAATTATTAGGTAGTAAATAAATAAATTAATTTGAAACAGGTAATCCTGTAATTTTCTTTCTTTATTCCATTTTTCTTTTTTTTTTACCTTTTAAGTACTAGTACCTACTCAGAATTTGAAATATTTGGTGCTAAATCAAATTTTGTTTGTGGAGCATGTTTAAACATGGATAAGTTCCTCCTATCCATAATATACTAACAGGTTACCAGGGTACTAATTAGTATGATGCTATCAAAAATTCAAAATTGGAAAATAGGTGTACCTACATTGGCACAAATTATTCAGTCAGTAAAATTAAAAGTATTGGAAATTTCAAAATTAATTAAATTTACAATTTTGAATTTTTAATAACATTGTGTGAAAGTGCCAGTCAATACAAACTCTTGCTATAGGACCAACTAAACATCAATATCGTGAAAAAAAATTTAGCTGTTCCATACATTTTGGTTGTGTTTTCTTCTCGATTTCGATGCTGGTCCCATAGCAAGAGTTGGTATTGACTAGCACTTGTTTTCACATCTTGAAAAATTGTCATGGTTAAAAAATCTATTAATAAACTATCCATTGAGACTAATCCAACGAGTCCAAATACGACCCTATCCTGATTTGGTGAGGATTCTAGGTGATGCAGAAGTCAATGATGTCATAAAATATCAAATTTCAAATTTGTGAGACTAGTGGAAGTTACTCAGAAACAAAAGATAAAATTAGATTTTCCGTTTGGAAGCTCCGATGGTACAGCAGCAATCAGCAGCTACATCAGCAAATATCATTAAAGTTACAGCGTACCAAATTTCAATATGATATTCTTCAATTTGATTTAATTTTTCTATAGCTATGAACACTTCTTGGCCCGTAGACAAAGTAACAAATAGAAACGATAACGAATTTCGATAAGAACAAAATGTATGGGGCTGACTTAAGCCGTCGTTAAATCACGTGGAAAATCGTAGCTCTAAGTAAGTTGGTAGCGCGAGCTAAGACGCTCTATGTAACCAATCAATATGGCTGATGATGACGAATTTCGATATCTTATCCTTATGAAACGATTGCCACTTGTCTTAGCCCCCTGATCAAAATACCTTTCGAACAAAAAAACTGAATCAAAATCGGATCATCCGTTTTAACACCCTTTTGTAGGGGGTTAATAAAGATTCAACGGACGAAGATTCGATTTTCATATTTGATTGTGCAGTACAGGCGCCAAAGGTAAAATGTGACCTATTCTTTAGATAGCTTTGAACCCAGAAAAGCTCGCAAAATATGATTCTGGATGTTGTCAGGAGGTATGTTGGTCCATTTTTTATACCCTCTCCCCTTGGGTATAGTGCCTTGCATTGATATGTCAGTCAGTCACAGTCATTTCCTTCATTTATGTTAGAGTAGCTTTTACTCGTGACTTCGTCCCCGTGGAATAGTTACTTTGAGCAGCATTTTTATTTTTGGTCTACTTACTTATTTTTTACTAATCATACACATATTTCCAATATACGATATTAAACATAGATAGCTTTGTTCGGACTTACGCTCCCTTTTATCCCCTATTTTAAAACCCTAAGGGTAGGATTTCGAGAAATCTTAAAATATCTTTCTTTATTTTTCCTTCCTCTAGATAACTTATCTTGAATTCAACAAAACTTACCTAGTACTATATCTTAACTTTTAACTTACATCTACATACCTACTTACTTACCAACATCCATCTGTAAGGGCCTACAACCATTACATTTGTATTTCGGGATTTTTCAAAATTCAACCCATAAAAGGGAGAAATGGGGTGAAGTAGTGTAGAAATCAACATGATTCTTTTTGCGTGGTTTGTCGAGTCGTTAATTACAAAAATAAAACAACAATGATAATTATTAGTAATTAAAATTTATTTTATAATAATCCATCGTGGCGCACTTGAAATATAATTATATAATCTATATATACCTTCCTGGTACCTGGTGGTTATATGCATAATTATATATAGGTATGATAATGGTGAATGATATTTATATTGCGTTAAGTTTAAAAGCAATGCATAACTAAACAAAACAGCGTATATGTATAAATTACTTACATGTGTTGGTGTGATATTAGATTTGTTCACAGTACCTATCATTATTGCTCGATATAATCTGTCTCACTCACATAATAGTACGCAGGCGACCCGCGTGGCTGCGGGAGGCAGACTGACTGACTGTCGGTCGTTCCTTTAGCTCATATTTACGGTCGCATCAACGCGGTGTGGCCTCGCGTCCGCACGTCACCTGGGGTCCACACTGAAAACCAGCGCTGTGTTGCGATTGTGTCGTAGCATAGCAACAAGCTGAGTGTGGACCTCGTTGTCACAGCCTACGACGTGCGATCACAATGTTCCTGCACTATTAATTTCTAAGTGTATTGTTCTTTTTCATTTTTTTACTTTAAGTTATTTATTTGTTTTATTGTTTATGTAGCACGTCGTTTGTGTTGTGATAATAAAATTATTTCTATTCTATTCTATATATATATTTAAAAGGCAAAGTCCTGACTCACTGTCTGACTGATCAATGCCCAGCCCATACCCTTAGACCTGCTGAAATTTTCCACAGAGGTTTCTTTTATGACGTAGGCAAGGAATAAGGCCGGATTTTTCGAAATTCAACCCCTAAGGGGGTAAAATAGGGGATGACAATTTGTATGGAAATCCGTCATTTTTAAAGTAAAATCAATAAAAAATAGAATATAGTAAATTAAGAAAGGGGTATTTTCGAATTTCTCGAATATTCAACCCCTAAGGGGATGAAATAGGGGATAAAAGTTTGTATGCGAAGTCCGTCATTTTTATAGTAAAATCCATACAAATTGGTATAAGGCTTTTCCGTTAAAAATTAAGAATGGCGTATATTAGGATTTCTCAAAATAACTCTCATCTCAACCCTAAGGGGGTGAAAAATGGGGGCAAAGTTTGTATGGAATAAACATTTTTAAACAGAGTTGATGGAAGATGTGTCTTATATTTTATTGAAATTCATTCCCTAAGGGGGTAAAAAGGGGGTAGAAAGATTTTTTGGCGGTGATTTGCTTCGAAGTTGAATTTTGAAAAATCCTGAAATACATATTTACTCATTTATCGATAGGAGTCCTGTGGAGTTTTGAATAAAATAGTCTGACTAATCTTATACAATTACAAATCATACAAACTTTCATCACCTTAAGGGTTGAAATTCGAAAAATCCGGCCTTATCCCTCGTCCACATCATAAAAGGAACCTCTGTGCAAAATTTCAGCTATCTAGGTTCAAGGGTATGGGCTGGACGTTGATCGGTCAGTTAGTGCATCAGGAATTTTCTTTAAGTATATACTATGATTCTTGTTTTATTTTCAACTTTTTTCTTAAGAATCTTTAATCATAAGACAATGAGATACATAAAACAATTATTAAAATAGTTGCAAAACAGTTTTTCGGTCCATTTACTCGATATCCAAGAGGAGGGGTATAAAAAAAATGGACAGACAAACCTCATGGCAAATTACAAAACAATCATTTACAAGCTTTTCGGAATTGAAAACCTGTACGTGTAGTTTAATGTAATACTTGTTATTGCCGACCTTCACCTCTCATTCTTGCTATCTGTAAAATTAGAGTACGGTCAACAGCCTTTGACAACTTGTAAGTTCATAATTAAGACACCAGTGCCACGAAATTTCTTGTATAAATAGTATCGTTGAATCACAGATTGTCACAGTATTACTTTGTAAACCAATTCACAATGGTCGCTAAAGTGAGTATATTGCATTTCTTTAATCATTTGCCGTAATCGCAACAATGTTTGGATTTCGTTCGACAATGTAGGAAATGGCATCAAGCTACTGCAGTATATGGGCTGTATGACTATTGGTCTGGTCACCCTTATTAAATAAAAAATCATTATTGAAATAAAATTACATTTATGTTATTCCAGTTCATCGTCGTCCTTTCCCTGGCTGTGGCGGCTTCGGCCGTGCCCCTGGCTCCCCTCGCCAAGGTGGTGTATGCGGAACCCGAGGCGCCTGCCCACTACGAGTTCGAGTACTCGGTGCACGACCAGCACAGCGGTGACGTCAAGCAGCAGAAGGAGGCCCGCGAAGGTGACGCCGTCCACGGCTCCTACTCCCTGGTGCAGCCCGACGGTGTGCTCCGCGTCGTCGACTACACCGCCGACAAGGAACACGGATTCAACGCGATCGTCCGCTACGAGGGACACCCCACCGCCGCCCCCGCCAAGCTCGCATACGCCGCTCCCGTTGCCTACGCTGCTCCCGTCGCCAAGGTTGCGTACGCCGCTCCCGTCGCTAAAGTAGCGTACGCCGCCCCTGTGGCCAAGGTCGCCTACTCCGCCCCCATCTCTTACGCTGCCCCCGTCGCTAAAGTCGCCTACTCCGCCCCCATCTCCTACGCCGCCCCAGTCGCCAAGGTCTCGTACAGCGCTCCTCTTGGACACGTGAACTTCGCATCTCCTGCTGTCTCCTACCACCACTAAAATGTTTTAATTATAGTGAAGTCTTTATTTATTGAAATCGTTAGGTATCTAATTAATAAATGAGTGATATTTGAATTTACCTAAGCATTTTAATTTTTCTAATGTTCTATTTTTCTCATTTAGGTAGGTACTTCTGATGTTCCTAAAAGGCTAAGAATAGGATGGATTCACAAAAATACCTAAATTATTATTTATGTACCTGAGTACGAAGCTACCAGATTATTCTTTGCGTAGACCTTGGATTAAATGATCTGAGTACCATGTAACATGAGCATTCAATATTTTGAAAAGAAACATTTGAACTGTAGGGTCTAATTTATTACTAAATCTAAACTAATTATAAGACCAACTTTTTATTGGTCTGAGAATATAACTTAGTCTAATTTACAGTCTAAGAGCCAGTGAACGGCTACCAGTGTGTATTTGACCAGACTTGGATGTTTAATGATTTTTTGTTCGAACGAAACATACGAAAATACTTAAAAAAAATGTTTGTGCATTCAAAATGGTCTGCACGATGCTGGTCGCATGATAATTGTCAGCCATTGCTATTTTTCAGTAAGACTATTAATATATTTTAAAATATCCAAATGGCAGGCATGGTCAAAATCTTTGAAAATTAGTAAAATTTTGATACCTTGCGTACCTGATCTCCAGGCGCGGCAGCCAAGCTGGGCCTAGCGAGTCCCCACTTCATAGGTCTCTGTACAAAAATCCTGGTTTGGTCAAATACATACTGGTTAGCCGTTCACTGGCTCTTAGACTATTATGCTTACTCAGGAGTTATACATTACATTGCGGTTTGGTTTATAAATTCTATAGTAAGAGTGAAAATGAAAAAGCTCTTTATTACTTTCTCGTAACGTAGTATAGAGGAAGTCTTGTAATCGTAAAAAATTCGACCTCGAGATTTTGACGGATTTACACGCATGGAATAATTTTATTTTTCGTTTACAAACGCGTAAATATTAATAGTAGAAAAATACACTGAAAAAAATCGACTTGCCTCAGGCGGGACTCGAACCCGCATCTTCCGCAATGCTGCGGCTGCGTTGACCAATTACGCCACCGCGACACTGCTTTTCGCTGTCGAAATTTGTCAGTGCTTGGTGCTTATGTTTTTATGGTAAACATTGTTTCATCAATAAACATCTTTGTCCGATATGAGTAAAGTGGAGTGCGATAAGGGACGATAATTTTTTTTATATGTCAAATCTACCCCATGGAAACCGTAGATACAAATTTTTCCGGGATTAAAAGTGGCACACGTGTTATTATTGACTATGATCTATCTCTGTGCCTAATTTCATCTAGATCCGTTCAGCCATTCTGGCGTGGTTGAACAACCAACAAATTCACAATTACAAAATTATTGAAATAAAATCTAATATGATAATGATGTGATAAAGAAGGCGATGTGAGAGATGCTATGGCAAATAAAGTTGTTAATGCTGAGATGACGGCCGACCGAGATGTAGCCAGAGAGGAAAACATAATATTACGCCAACCAACCCCAAATAAAATTGGGAACACGGAAGGCAAATGATCTTGCACAAGGATTATGTTAATTGCTTTCACAAAATTTGGAAAAGAAACTGGCAGCGAATAATTGTCAAATAATAATGCTAATAGCATCATTGTTATTATTAGTTATTAAGTTTGAATAGTACCGATATCATATCATCACATATTTGAGCAATTAAATGGAAGAAAATAAAATAAAATAAATATAAATTAGCGATTTATTTGCTATGCTTAATAGTTTAATAAATTACATCATCAACAATAAATTAGTTATAAGTCTAGTGGTGGTAGGAGACAGCGGGGGAGGCGAAGGTGACCTGGCCGAGGGGAGCGCTGTACGCGACCTTGGCGACGGGGGCGGCATAGGAGAAGGGAGCGGAGTAGGCGACCTTAGCGACAGGGGCGGCATAGGAGACAGGAGCGGAGTAGGCGACCTTGGCCACAGGGGCAGCGTACGCTACTTTAGCGACGGGGGCAGCGTAGGCGACCTTGGCGACGGTGGCGGCGTAGGCAACGGGAGCCGGGGCGGGGGTAGGGTGTCCCTCGTAGCGGACGATCGCGTTGAATCCGTGTTCCTTGTCGGCGGTGTAGTCGACGACGCGGAGCACACCGTCGGGCTGCACCAGGGAGTAGGAGCCGTGGACGGCGTCACCTTCGCGGGCCTCCTTCTGCTGCTTGACGTCACCGCTGTGCTGGTCGTGCACCGAGTACTCGAACTCGTAGTGCGCGGGCGCCTCGGGCTCCGCGTACACCACCTTGGCGAGGGGAGCCAGGGGCACGGCCGACGCCGCCACAGCCAGGGAAAGAACTACAAAGAACTGGAAAATATTTCTGTTAAAATTTGGTCCCAATCGGTATCCCAAATAACACTTAATCCCTTGTTAATCCCAAATTACAACATGTTGCATAAGGTTTGTGATGTGTTCCAAATTTTAATCTGCCTTAACATCAACACTTACTTTAGCTGCCATTGTTGCTAATTGAAGTGTCTTAGTGCGACTATAAATTTCATGAGTCGGTGTCAGTATTTATTTAAATCGCTCGCCTACGTGGTGCAGGTGCTAACCGGGGACAGTAATGTAGCCTGGGGCACCGGAGCAAGTTCCGTAACTTTTGCATTAAGCTTGCGAGTTCGAGGTCACTTCGTTCGTGACTTGCGACCCTTGGTCAACAGTCAAAGTCAAAATTTCTTTATTCATTTAGTTAGGTACAATGTACTTACACTTATGAAAGTCAATTTTGATGCCATCGGTTGAAGAGTCTACCAGGAGGCCATTAAAATTTGCTTAATGTGAAGCTTAAATTTATGTAATGGAAGTTCAGTTACATTATGTGGGAGTATATACTTACTTGTATAGGTACTTTTCCCCATGAATGAGTGACTAATTTTATGAAGTCTGAAACTTGGAACAGCAAGTTTATTTCTACCTCTTGCGTTTAAATTGTGATAATCACTTTTCTTCAAAAATGTATGTAATTTTAACCAACCGTCATAAACCGTCATAAAACCACCGTCAATATATTGATTTCTTTAAATAACTCTCTAAGCGAGTCACGAGGTATTAATTTATAAATGGCGCGTACGGCTCTTTTTTGTAATACAAAAATGTCTTGAATATCAGCTGCTGATCCCCACAGCAATATACCATATGACATAACACTATGGAAGTAACTGAAATATACAAGCCTCGCCGTCTCAACATCAGACAGTACCTAATCTAATATTTTAACAGCAAAAGCAGCAGAGCTAAGTCTGATAGGGTAGTAATATGAGGTAGGATTCCATTGTAGATGTGAATCTAAACAGGTGTTAACTCCTGGCGATACAACTACAGGATACTAATGATTCTGAGTTATGTTTTTGATTAAATGTCTTTGATGATGGACAGGAGAACCTTGCGGATGCTAAATCTGGATATTAAATCTACATTAACGCGAGCGAAGCCGCGGGCAAAAGCTAGTACGTAGAAATTATGAACCGTTGCGTTGAACTTGTGATTAATTATCTTTTTTAGCAAAGGCTTTGCGATTAGAAAAATTTTACTTCAGTACTTTTATATTTAGATACTGATTTAAAAAATAGCCTAGGATATCAAATCACAGGTTTACAATCCAAGTTAGGAATTTTGTTCTCATAATTCTAATAGAATGATTTTTTGTTCATCAGAAGCGGCGATGGGCGTTTGAGAATATTTAATAGTAGGTACCTACTTTAACTCCATTTTAATGAACTTTTTCATTTTGGATAGATTTCGAAAGAAACTGTCTGTTTGTCGGTTACTATTTATCGCTTAGCCGCCTGAATCGAAGATGGAAGATATGAATATACCTAGTTTGACTCCCTGGGAATTACACAAGGACAGTTTTTATTCCGAAAATCATCCCATATGGCTTCAACTATTGTGTTCATGGTTAGTTGAGTTTCACATTTTTTTATTTTAGCCCCATATTGCGTAACATTTTTCAGCGTCAGTGGGTAGGGGAAGATTGATATAGGTTGTTTTATTACATAATATACGTATTAGCAGTAGAGCGTCTATAGGCTACGGTGACTGCTTACCTCCAGGCAGGCCGTAATGCTTGTCTGCCAACCAAATAATGTAAAAAATCATAGTAACTACGTTTTGGCCCAATTGAGCGCAGCAGTTTCTGTCTATTACTTACCGCTGTCGAGTCGAGCGAATGCAAACGCGACGCAAAGCATTTTCAATTTAAAACCTTTTCGGATGCTGAAAGTCACAAAATTTGAAAAAAAACGACATTTTGTTATTCTCTTGTTTTTTTTTTCTCTAATCTTCTATAGACTGGTATGACCTCGGTATGACGCTTTTGCTTCTTTAGTCATGTCACATGAGTAAATATTTACTCATTATTTGTGGTCATGTAGTAGCAAAAAAAGAAATTGACAAAGTGACGATGTGCCCCCAGGAGTTGAAAAGTCAAATAATTTTGTTATTATGTTAAATATGTTTGCGTGTTTATTACAAATTTTAGATGCTCTTCAAACATATCTTATTGATCAAATTAACTTAGAAAGTCAACTCAAACAAAAAAAATATTATGAATGAGAAAACTTATGAGCGCACTGATATCTGATAGATAGTTTTCTATCTACGTCTACAGTCTGAAATATTAGCATTCTGTAGTTCCCGTTTTTGTATAGGATTTCCACTTTCGTCGTAAAAGACGAGGGCGTTTCAGAAAACAATCAACTGCACAGGTGTAGCTGTGATCAACGCACCCGGGGATAACTGACGCCCGCAAGGTGAATGAGTAAACCATATACTTAGGCACTATTGTAGTTTAGACACGACAGTAGTTGTATGTCATGTCAGGTAGGCTTAGCTATGGCAAAACCGATAGGGTTGGTCGATAACAAGAGATACTGCACTGAACACAACATATTTTGTTTGCATAATTAACCTAACGAGGTATTAGTGTTCAAATAGTAAGCATTTCGTAATAAATAAAAAATACTGGTATATTAAGGATTTATTTATTTCCTATTCAATTTAATAAATTACATCATCAACAATAAATTAACTACAACAGTCTAGTGGTGGTAGGACACAGCGGGGGAGGAGAATGTGACTTGTCCGAGGGGAGCGCTGTACGCGAGCTTGGCGACAGGGGCGGCGTAGGAGACGGGAGCGGAGTAGGCGACCTTAGCGACAGGGGCGGCGTAGGAGATGGGGGCAGAGTACGCAACTTTGGCGACAGGGGCGGCATAGGAGACGGGAGCGGAGTAGGCAATCTTGGCGACGGGGGCAGCGTACGCTACTTTGGCGACGGGGGCGGCATACGCGACCTTGGCGACGGGGGCGGCGTAGGCAACGGGAGCGGCGTAGGCGAGTTTGGCGGGGGCGGGGGTAGGATGTCCCTCGTAGCGGACGATCGCGTTGAATCCGTGTTCCTTGTCGGCGGTGTAGTCGACGACGCGGAGCACACCGTCGGGCTGCACCAGGGAGTAGGAGCCGTGGACGGCATCACCTTCGCGGGCCTCCTTCTGCTGCTTGACGTCACCGCTGTGCTGGTCGTGCACCGAGTACTCGAACTCGTAGTGGGCGGGCGCTTCGGGCTCCGCGTACACCACCTTGGCGAGGGGAGCCAGGGGCACGGCCGACGCCGCCACAGCCAGGGAAAGAACTACAAAGAACTGCAAAAATATTTCTATTAAAATTGGGTCCTAATCGACATCTCACCTGATGGTAAGTGATGATAAGGCTGAAGATGGAATCGAGTTCCACCTGTACCATCTTAACCACAGAGGGACTGGCTATCATAAGATAGATTGATTAAAAAATTAATCGTTGGAACACAATATTGCTGCTAACATTGTTATTATGGCGACAGATTTTGATAAGTTGGTGGTAGCTAGCCAGGCCAGGACTTGAAAAAAGTCGTAGCAACCAAACCGAGCACAAATGTGTACTCCCTGGTGATCGAACCCAGGACCTCTGGATCTAATAATTTTGGTGAACGAATTCCTAGACCACGAAGGCGATTAGTTTAAGTTTGTGATGTATTCCAAATTTTAATCTCCCTCAACACTTACTTTAGCTGCCATTGTTGCTAATTGAAGTGTCTCCGTGCGACTGTGGATTGTATGGTTTGGTATCAGTATTTATTTAAAACTCTTGCCTACTGAGCAGGTGCTAACTGGGGACAGCAATGTAGCCTCAGGCAGTAGAGCAAGTTCCGCGAGTTTTACGTCAGCTTACGAGTATAAGGTCGTTTCTTTCGTGACCGCTGCCCTACGCGGAGTACGTAGCGGTCAAACGTACCAGTGTTAAGTGTTTATGGATCGACATGTCTTAGATGATGAGCAAGATAGTTATTGGTATTTTTCTTCGGAAAAGAACACTACACGATATTAACGCGAGCGAAAGCGAGGAGAAAAGCTAACAATTTTCAGGAATTCCTTAATTACTCGATCTCGTTAATGATTTTATAGGTAGCTATATTATGACAGCTCTAATTTGATAACCTTTGTTTACAGGAGGGTATATGGACCGTAATACCACAGATTAGCATTTACTTTTCTTCACAATCAAGATATTTTTGATAACTTTGTGTACTTAGATACCATTGAATAGTTATTCGCAAATATATTAGGTTGGGGAAAAAGTCTTTTCGCATTATAGTATGTATAAACTTGTAATAAAATCTCTTTGGCTATACTATTTGTATCTGACTGGTTTTGGTATCATTGAAAGTTTAAATTTTAAAGAACATAATTCCAAATTCAAATTAGGAAAATGTGTGATTTTCATTTGTTTTTCGTACCACCAAGATGAGTGAATCTAATGAAGAAATTCGATACATTTTAATATTTTACTACAAAAAAGGTAAAAATGCAACGCAAGCCGCGAAAAAAATTTGCGATGTTTATGGACCTAGTGCAGTGTCTGTGAGGGAAATTTTGATGTCAAAGATGCACGTCGCTCTGGTCGCCCTATTACAGATAAAATGGATGCCATTTTTGAAAAAGTGGAGCAAGATCGGCATGTCAGTAGTTACGACGTAGCTGAAGAACTGGGAATTGGCCACAAAACAGTTTTGGCGCATTTGAAAAAAACTGGGTACACAAAAAAGCTCGACATTTGGGTACCTCACGAGCTCACTGAAAGAAACCTAATGAACCGTGTACTCATTTGTGATTCTTTATTACGACGTAATGAAACCGAACCATTTTTGAAGAAGCTGATACCTGGTGATGAAAAGTGGATCACGTACAACAAGAACGTGCGAAAAAGGTCGTGGTCAAAGGCCGGTCAGGCTTCACAGACTGTGGCCAAACCCGGGTTAACTCGTAACAAGGTGATGCTGTGTGTGTGGTGGGATTGGAAGGGCATTATTCATTATGAGCTGTTACCACCAGGCAGGACCATCGATTCTGAACTCTACTGCGAACAACTGATGAGATTAAAGCAAGAAGTTGAGAGAAAGCGGCCGGAATTAATCAACAGAAGGGGTGTGGTTTTTCATCATGATAACGCTAGACCTCACACATCTTTAGCCACTCAGCAAAAATTAAGAGAGTTTGGCTGGGAGGTGTTAATGCATCCGCCGTATAGTCCTGACCTTGCACCTTCAGATTTCCACCTGTTTCGGTCTCTTCAGAATTCTTTAGGCAGTGTCAGGTTAACATCACGAGAGGACTGCCAAAACCACTTGTCGCGGTATTTTGACCAGAAGTCCCAAAATTTCTATAGCAATGGGATCATGTCCCTACCTACAAGATGGCAAAAAGATATCGAACAAAATGGTACCTACATACTTTAGTTAAATGTAAATAAACTATATTAAAAAATGTTTTGAATTTTCTTAAAAAATGCGAAGAAACTTTTTCCCCAACCTATTATAATATTGGAATTAGATAATATTAGAATTGTGTTGTTTAGTTAATATTGACTACTCTGGATGGTTACAACAATACGATACTCTAACAGCGCATGTAATATTGAATTTGTGTCTGTTAGATAATTTTGATCAGCCTTCACACTACGATCTTTATGAAGCTGACTGTACGTACTAGTTTCGTTTAATGGCCAGTTTTCATATTTGATTGACAGTTTCAGATCGCCCTACCAGGGTTTGATTTCTAAGCGACCCCTGTTATTTTAATTAATTTAACAATAATTCGTAGGCAACCAAACTTCAGTAAGCTTACTGTTACTAGTGGGTAGAATATTGAAACTCTGCTGAGATGATGACTCGAAATCATCCCGGCAGCAGTCAATACCAGGCTTGGTATAGAATTACATCTGTCCAGATGTTACTCTGTAAATAGAGTGTAACATCTGTCCTGGTATCGGCTTTAGTTTTTTGGTTTGTTATTTTTTGGATTTTCTGCCACTTTTATGCTGGCGGTAAGCTGGTGGTAACCTGTCATCATTTTGAGGTACTGGATGGCCCACAATGCCAGATGTGGTGTTATAAGTAACCAGTTGTGTAACCCTTTTTGGGTTTGTATGTATTAACCACGTCTATATCTAAGAATGAGATTTTCTTATTGGCAATTAACTTATTACAGAGACTTAGATTAGAATTAGACCTGATTAGATAATTATGACGAATACTTAGGCTCGTATTACAGAATGACACTCAGAAGTCAAACATGTCTTGAGAATCGTCTGTCACTTTCTATCACGCACAAAGTGATAGAGACGTATGCTAAAGTCGGCGTTCATTCTTGAAATTTATTCTGTAATACGAACATTAGTTAGATTCTTTTCCTTTTTAGCCCTTTACTAGAAGTGTCTAGAGGGACTCTCCCTTTAGTTAGACACTATCAAAGATTATAAGCTAATGAAATCAATACCACAATCTTTAAACAATATGAAACTAAATCGATTTTATGAAACAAAACCTAGCGCTTTACACATTGCGCAATATTTTTTGCAGTTTTTTAACACCAAAAAAAATAAAAATCGTTTCCCAGCAATAATTTTTTATATGTTTCTTGTTTTGATGTATAGAATTCATAGACTTCGACTTTCTCTTAGGTCTTTTTACATCCTGTATATTACACCGACCAGTGCGCTTAGACAAGTGGCAATTTTTTCATAACGATAAGATATCGAAATTCGTCATGATCGGCCATATTGATTGGTTATCTACAGCGTCTTAACTCGCGCTACCAACTTACATAGAGCTACGATTGTCCACGTGATTTAACGACGGCTGAAGTCAGTCCCATATATTTTGTTCTTATCGAACTTCGATATCGTATCCATTTGTTACTTTTTCTACGATCCTAGGGTAGGAAGACGAAGATTGATTGAATAATAAAATTTAATAATTTGTCTACTACATTAGGGCGCGTTCACATAGAATTTTAACGCATACGCACTAGCTACTGGAAGTAATTTGTTCACACATGATCGTAAGTAATGTGTTTTACTTGCTCCTTTTTAATGGATAGATATGTTAGCTACTAGAGGTAATGTTTACACCGATCTGGAATACAGTCGTGTGTATGAAGTCGCTCGGACATGTAGGTACTTACATACGCCGTCACTTAACAAAACCATTTACGATAAAACAGACTGCTGTGTGAACGCGCCCTTATTTTAACTAAAAATTTTGATGAGGTAGGACACAGTGGACTCTTGAATTTGCCCGAATTGAGGTAGCACTTCCACCTTACAGAAGACCACAGTCAAATAACACTACATTTTTGTGATGTTGTGTTTCTGTTAGTTAACAGAACTCTACGGGCTAGGGAATGGGCCTACGGTTGGCAGCGCGTTAGTGTCACGTCAGTGTAGCAACCGTCTATAGGCTACGGTGACTGCTCACCACCAGGCAGGCCGTATGCTTGTCTGCCAACCAAATAATTTAAAAAAATAACATAGCAAATATTTTTGGCCCAATTAAGAGCAGCAGTTTCTGTCTATTACTTTGGTTCTGTTCACCGCTTTCGTTCGAAATATAGTCCGTTCTAAGGCTAGTACTTACTCTAAATATAGTTTCCGGTCTTGTATAGGACTCCCACTTTTCATGCTGTGAGTGTCGTAAACGGGCGACTAAGGGCATTTCAGAAAACGATCGACTGCACAAGTGTAGCTGTGATCAATGCACCCGGGGATAACTCGCGCTCGCGGGGTGAATGAGTAAACCATATACTTAGGTACTATTGTAGTTTAGACACTACACTACTTACAGTAGTTGTATGTCAGGAAGGCGGCCGGGCACGGGGCATAGCTATGCCAAAACCGATAGGGTTGGTCGATAACAAGAGATACTGCACTGTCCCCAACATTTTTTAGTTTGCATAATTAATTAATCTATTTGTTTTGGAATTTTATTAATTGAATTTTATTATTTTTATTTTTATTCTATAATTTTAAAAATGGATTTTTGTGTAAAATATGGATATGAGATGTCTGAAATAAATTGATTTGAATTTGAATTTGAATTGAATAATTAACATAACGAAGTATTAGTGTTGAAAAGTAAGCATTTCGTAATAAATAAAAAATACTGGTAAGTATATAAGGGATTTATTTATTTTCTATTCAATTTAATAAATTACATCATCAACAATAAATTAACTACAACAGTCTAGTGGTGGTAGGACACAGCGGGGGAGGAGAATGTTACTTGTCCGAGGGGAGCGCTGTACGCGAGCTTGGCGACAGGGGCGGCGTAGGAGACGGGAGCGGAGTAGGCGACCTTAGCGACAGGGGCGGCGTAGGAGATGGGCGCAGAGTACGCAACTTTGGCGACAGGGGCGGCATAGGAGACGGGAGCGGAGTAGGCAATCTTGGCGACGGGGGCAGCGTACGCTACTTTAGCGACGGGAGCGGCATACGCGACCTTGGCGACGGGGGCGGCGTAGGCAACGGGAGCGGCGTAGGCGAGTTTGGCGGGGGCGGGGGTAGGATGTCCCTCGTAGCGGACGATCGCGTTGAATCCGTGTTCCTTGTCGGCGGTGTAGTCGACGACGCGGAGCACTCCGTCTGGCTGCACCAGGGAGTAGGAGCCGTGGACGGCGTCACCTTCGCGGGCCTCCTTCTGCTGCTTGACGTCACCGCTGTGCTGGTCGTGCACCGAGTACTCGAACTCGTAGTGGGCGGGCGCCTCGGGCTCCGCGTACACCACCTTGGCGAGGGGAGCCAGGGGCACGGCCGACGCCGCCACAGCCAGGGAAAGAACTACAAAGAACTGGAAAAATATTTCTATTAAAATTTGGTCCTAATCGACATCTCACTTGATGGTAAGTGACGATAAGGCTGAAGATGGAATCGAGTTCCACCTGTACCACCTTAACCACAGAGGGACTGGCTATCATAAAGATAGCTTGATTAAAAAATCAATTTTTGGAACATAATATTGCTGCTAACATTGTTATTATGGCGACTGATTTTGATAAGTTGGTGGTAGCTAGCCAGGCCAGGACTTGAAAAAAGTCGTACCAACCAAACCGAGCACAAATGTGTACTCCCTGGTGATCCCAGGACCTCTGGATCTAATAATTCTGGTGAACGAATCCCTAGACCACGAAGGCGATTCAGTTTAAGTTTGTGATGTATTCCAAATTTTAATCTCCCTCAACACTTACTTTGGCTGCCATTGTTGCTAATTGAAGTGTCTCCGTACGACTGTGGATTGTATGGTTTGGTATCAGTATTTATTTAAAAATCTTGCCTACTGAGCAGGTGCTAACTGGGGACAGCAATGTAGCCTCAGGCAGTAGAGCAAGTTCCGCGAGTTTTACGTCAGCTTACGAGTATAAGGTCGTTTCTTTCGTGACCACTGACCTACGCGGAGTACGTAGCGGTCAAACGTACTAGTGTTAAGTGTTTATGGATCGACATGTCTCAGATGATGAGCGAGGAGAAAAGCTAACAATTTTCGAGAATTCCTTAATTATTCGATCTTTTTAATGATTTTATAGGTAGCTAGGTACACATACAGTGTACCTACCTATACTATGACAGCTCTGATTTGATTACCTTTGTTTACAGGAGAGGAGTATATGGACCGTAATACCCCAGATTAGCGTTTACTTTTCTTTACTACCTATCAAGATATATTTTGATAACTTTGTGTACTTAGATACCATTGAATAGTTATTCGCAATAATTGGTCATCTTAACACATTAGATAATATTGGAATTGTGTTATTTAGATAATATTGACTACTCTGGATGGTTACAACAATACGATACTCTAACAGCGCATATAATATTGAATTTGTGTCTGTTAGATAATTTTGATCAGCCTTCACACTACGATCTTTATGAAGCTGACTGTATGTACTAGTTTCGTTTAATGGCCAGTTTCCATATTTGATTGACAGTTTCAGATCGCCCTACCAGGGTTTGATTTTTAAGCGATCCCTGTTATTTTAATTAATTTAGCAATAATTCGTAGGCAACCAAACTTCAGTAAGCTTACTGTTACTAGTGGGTAGAATATTGAAACTCTGCTGAGATGATGACTCTAAATCATCCCGGCAGCAGTCAATACCAGGCTTGGTATAGAATTACATCTGTCCAGATGTTACTCTGTAAATAGAGTGTAACATCTGTCCTGGTATCGGCTTTAGTTTTTTGGTTTGTTACTTTTTGGATTTTCTGCCACTTTTATGTTGGCGGTAAGCTGGTAACCTGTCATCATTTTGAGGTACTGGATGGCCCACAATGCCAGATGTGGTGTTATAAGTAACCAGATGTGTAACCCTTTCTGGGTTTGTATGTATTAACCACGTTTATATCTAAGAATGAGACTTTCTTATTGGCAATTAACTTATTACCGTGACTTAGATTAGAATTAGACCTGATTAGATAATTATGACGAATTCTTAGGCCCGTATTACAGAATGACACTCAGAAGTCAAACATGTCTTGAGAATCGTCTGTCACTTTCTATCACGCACAAAATGATAGAGACGTATGCTAAAGTCGGCGTTCATTCTTGAAATTTATTCTGTAATACGAACATTAGTTAGATTCTTTTCCTTTTTAGCCCTTTACTAGAAGTGTCTCGAGGGACTCTCCCTTTAGTTAGACACTATCAAAGATTATAAGCTAATGAAATAAATACCACAATCTTTAAACAATATGAAACTAAATCGATTTTATGAAACAAAACCTAGCGCTTTACACATTGCGCAATATTTTTTTGCAGTTTTTTTAACACCAAAAAAAATAAAAATCGTTTCCCAGCAATAATTTTTTATATGTTTCTTGTTTTGATGTATAGAATTCATAGTCTTCGACTTTGCCTTAGGTATTTTTACATCCTGTATATTACACCGACCAGTGCGCTTAGACAAGTGGCAATTTTTTCATAACGATAAGATATCGAAATTCGTCATGATCGGCCATATTGATTGGTTACCTACTGCGTCTTAACTCGCGCTACCAACTTACATAGAGCTACGATTTTCCACGTGATTTAACGACGGCTTAAGTCAGTCCCATATATTTTGTTCTTATCGAACTTCGATATCGTATCCATTTGTTACTTTTTCTACGATCCTAGGGCAGGAAGACGAAGATCGATTGAATAATAAAATTCAATAATTTGTCTACTACATTAGGGCGGGTTCACATAGAATTTTAACGCATACGCACTAGCTACTGGAAGTAATATGTTCACACATGATCGTAAGTAATGTGTTTTACTTGCTCCTTTTTAATCGATAGATATGTAGCTACTGGAGGTAATGTTTACACCGATCTGGAATACAGTCGTGTGTATGAAGTCGCTCGGACATGTAGGTACTTACATACGCCGTCACTTAACAAAACCATTTACGATAAAACAGACTGCTGTGTGAACGCTCCCTTATTTTAACAAAAAAATTTGATGAGGTAGGACACAGTGGACTCTTGAATTTGCCCGAATTGAGGTAGCACTTCCACCTTACAGAAGACCACAGTCAAATAACACTACATTTATGTGGTGTCGTGATTCTGTTAGTTAACAGAGCTCTACGGGTTAGGGAATGGGCGTACGGTTGGCAGCGCGTTAGTGTCAAGTCAGTGTAGCAACCGTCTATAGGCTACGGTGACTGCTCACCACCAGGCAGGCCGTATGCTTGTCTGCCATGCAAATAATGTAAAAAAATAACTTAGCAACTATTTTTGGCCCAATTAAGAGCAGCAGTTTCTGTCTATTACTTTGGTTCTGTTCACCGCTTTCGTTCGAAATATAGTCCGCCCTAAGACTAGTACTAACTCTACATATAGTTTCCGGTCTTGTATAGGACTCCCACTTTTCATGCTGTGAGTGTCGTAAACGGGCGACTAAGGGCATTTCAGAAAACGATCGACTGCACAAGTGTAGCTGTGATCAATGCACCCGGGGATAACTCGCGCTCGCGGGGTGAATGAGTAAACCATATACTTAGGTACTATTGTAGTTTAGACACTACACTACTTACAGTAGTTGTATGTCAGGAAGGCGGTCGGGCATAGCTATGCCAAAACCGATAGGGTTGGTCGATAACAAGAGATACTGCACTGTCCCCAACATTTTTTAGTTTGCACAATTATCATAACGAAGTATAAGTGTTGAAAAGTAAGCATTTCGTAATAAATAAAAAATACTGGTAAGTATATAAGGGATTTATTTATTTTCTATTCAATTTAATAAATTACATCATCAACAATAAATTAACTACAACAGTCTAGTGGTGGTAGGACACAGCGGGGGAGGAGAATGTGACTTGTCCGAGGGGAGCGCTGTACGCGAGCTTGGCGACAGGGGCGGCGTAGGAGACGGGAGCGGAGTAGGCGACCTTAGCGATAGGGGCGGCGTAGGAGATGGGAGCGGAGTAGGCAACTTTGGCGACAGGGGCGGCATAGGAGACGGGAGCGGAGTAGGCGACCTTAGCGACAGGGGCGGCGTAGGAGATGGGGGCAGAGTACGCAACTTTGGCGACAGGGGCGGCATAGGAGACGGGAGCGGAGTAGGCAACCTTGGCGACGGGGGCGGCGTACGCTACTTTAGCGACGGGGGCGGCATACGCGACCTTGGCGACGGGGGCGGCGTAGGCAACGGGAGCGGCGTAGGCGAGCTTGGCGGGGGCGGCGGTAGGATGTCCCTCGTAGCGGACGATCGCGTTGAATCCGTGCTCCTTGTCGGCGGTGTATTCGACTACGCGGAGCACTCCGTCGGGCTGCACCAGGGAGTAGGAGCCGTGGACGGCGTCACCTTCGCGGGCCTCCTTCTGCTGCTTGACGTCACCGCTGTGCTGGTCGTGCACCGAGTACTCGAACTCGTAATGGGCGGGCGCCTCGGGCTCCGCGTACACCACCTTGGCGAGGGGAGCCAGGGGCACGGCCGACGCCGCCACAGCCAGGGAAAGTACTACAAAGAACTGGAAAAATATTTCTATTAAAATTTGGTCCTAATCGACATCTCACTTGATGGTAAGTGACGATAAGGCTGAAGATGGAATCGAGTTCCACCTGTACCACCTTAACCACAGAGGGACTGGCTATCATAAAGATAGCTTAATTAAAAAATCAATTTTTGGAACATAATAATGCTGCTAACATTGTTATTATGGCGACTGATTTTGATAAGTTGGTGGTAGCTAGCCAGGCCAGGACTTGAAAAAAGTCGTACCAACCAAACCGAGCACAAATGTGTACTCCCTGGTGATCCCAAGACCTCTGGATCTAATAATAAATAACGAATCCCTAGACCACGAAGGCGATTAGTTTAATTTGTAATGTGTTCCAAATGTTAATCTCCCTCAACACTTACTTTAGCTGCCATTGTTGCTAATTGAAGTGTCTCCGTGCGACTGTGGATTGTATGGTTCGGAGTCAGTATTTATTTAAATCTCTTACCTACTGAGCAGGTGCTAACTGGGGACAGCAATGTAGCCTCAGGCAGTAGAGCAAGCTCCGCGAGTTTTGCGTCAGCTTACGAGTATAAGGTCGTTTCTTTCGTGACCGCTGCCCTACGCGGAGTAGCGGTCAAACGTACGACCCTTGGTGCTAAGTGATTTCCATCTACACTGGATATGATTACCCTAAGTTGATGTTTATGGATGGACATGTCTTAGGTGATGAGCAAGACAGTTATTGATATTTTTCTTGGGAAAAGAATATTTTACACGATATTAACGCGAGCGAAAGCGAGGAGAAAAGCTAACGATTTTCAAGAATTCTTTAATTACTCGACCTTGATAATGATTTTATAAGCAGGTACATAGTACTCGTTTCGTTTAATGGCCGGTTTCCATATTTGATCAACAGTTACAGATCGCCCTACCAGGGGTAATTTTTAGTAACTTAACAATAATTGGTAAGCAACTAAACTTCAGTTAGTCTACTTTTACTAGCGGGTAGATTATTGAAACGGGCAATAAGTGTATACAACATGTAAACTAAATAACCAACACCCTGAATACATGTGTTTAGGATCGGCTTCCGAGTTCAATATTTTTTTTTTGTTCTTTTTCAAAAAAAATCATTTTTTTTAAAAAAAAGGAAGCCGATCCCAAACCACCTGTATTCAGGGTGTTGGTTATTTAGTTTACATGTTGTATATTGTACTAGCGACCCGCCCGGCTTCGCACGGGTGCAATGCTTGTGTTAATATGCATGTATTATACATATAAACCTTCCTTAAGAATCACTCTATCTATTAAAAAAAAAAACGCATCAAAATTCGTTGCGTAGTTTTAAAGATCTAAGCATACATAGGGACGGACAGACGGCGGAAGCGACTTTGTTTTATACTATGTAGTGATTAACTATACTGCCCCATACTCGTACTGCTGGGATGATTCAGACTGTTTAGTTTGTTACTTGTTACTTTTTGGATTTTCTGCCGCTTTTATGTGTGCGATAGGCTGGCAACCTGTCACTATTTTGAGGTACTGGATGGCCCACAATGCCAGATGTGGTGTTATAAGTAACCAGATGCTACTTCAATGCTCTGCTCAACCCTTTTTGGGTTTGTATGAATTAAGCACTTCTATATCTAAGAATGAGATTTTCTTATTGGCAATTAACTTATTATTAGACCTGATTAGATAATGTATGACTAATACTTAATTGATTCTTATCCTTTTTTAGCCCTTTCCTAGAAGTGTCTGGAGGGACACTCCCTTTAGACACTTTCAAATATTATAAGCATTCATTACCTCCTATCTATAATATAAGCTAATGAAATAGATTCCACAACTAGAAAAAATACACTGAAAAAATCGACCTGCCCCAGGCGGGAATCGAACCCAGCATCTTCCGCAACCCAGGCGGCTGCGTTCCCGCCCGCACCCGTCCAGATTGCGGAGAATGCTGTTTGATTTTTTCTAGTTTTAAAAATATTTAAGCGTTTGTAAATGCAATAAATAATTATTCCATAGATTCCACAATCTTTAAACAGTATGAAACTACATCGATTTTATGAAACAAAACCAATCTTGTTTTGGCAGCTTATGGAAAGACTGGTTTATTTGGATATTTGACTTCTCAAACCCGTGCAATTACTCCCCATTGCCCAAAATCAACACATTCTTTATTGTAGTTTGGGGAAAAGAATTGCCCAGTTGATCTTGTGATTGTAATGCAACCGGCCCGTTTAAGTTCACGTGAATGAGAGTAAACTTGATAGTTGTATTTACTGGTTTCGGCACAATTTATCAGTCAAAGAATGTGGCATTGCCAAATAATTATATAATAACTGTCCACAAGGTCAATTCCAGTCCGATTTATAAATATACTGTATCAATTTAGGTTTAAACATGTTTATTTGAAAGCACCAAAAGATGTCATATAAATTAATTGCTACTAAATCAGAGTTAAGTGGACAGTTTTGCAAGTATGTAAATCTTTTGTAACTATAAACATGTTCGTACACTTAATTACTTTTATATTGAAACAAATACATTTCAACTAATACATATATTGCATGCCTACCGACTTACAAAACTTTGGTATGAGTAATAATAAATTATATTTAAGGTGTACCTACCTATTGGATTTTTGGCTAAACGGGTTCGATGAATACCATTATTTCGAGAGCTCTTGCTTTCTAAGATCATGAAAGAATTGGAGTAATGACTCGCTATATTTGGAAGGTCGTGACTAAGTGGTTATTGTCATTGGAGAAATTAAAAGTAGTCTGGTGAGTCTGGCGACCGCGGCCTTGACCGACATGGCTTGGGGTCTCCCACCAGAAATGCCTGACATAGGAAACGATTTAATTAATAAATTCTTTTTCCATATCGTAAATGGCAACTTAATGAAATAAAAAAAGATATTATTGACGGCCTTCTTGTGGAAACAATTTGTGTTATATGAAAACCAACACTTGATCACGAATCATGCTTGTTTATATTATAATTATTCTAATTTATTATGAACATGAATATCTAAATTATTATGAATATTTGTCCGATATCTAAAATTCATAATACAAGTTCTTGATTATAGCTTCATTTGGACAAGATAATTTGGTGAAGTGGAAATAATATATATGTGCTTATAAATTTATGAAAAGTACATTTTAATCTAAATGGTGTTTCTAGCAAAAAAATATTTGTTTGTTCTAAAACTAATGAAACAGTATCTTTAATTACGTACCTATCCATAAGGCAGATTTGTTAATAACAAGTAAAAGCTTTATATCACGATTGCAGGCGTGTCTCATTGGGCAACATTATATACAGATTAATAATAGATAATCAATTTGATGCGAGTTATAATATTATTTTCTATAATGTATAATTTTTAGGCTGGTAAATAAACATAATGTAGAGTTCATTGAGATATAATGTACTAACATCTCAGTGGTAGAGTCCCTTGTCCTATGTTATATAACGTTAGACTGCAAAGAAACGCGTCGATAAAAATGTCCTATAATTTCAATGAAATAAAGCCTGGACAATTATATAGTAATTAAACCTATTTTAGTTTTTCTGAATGCAAAGATTAATAATAATAATTGAAGGTTGTAGATGAACTAATGACGAATTATATTGTGGGCATTTCAGTCAATGTTTACACAAAATTTCATAGCAAAATTTGGTCCCCATTCTTACAGAATCAATTATACAAACAAATACTAAAAATACATGCGATTACTCAGAGAATTTTCACCAGGTTCTAATCCCGGTTATGTGTGAAAGTTTAAAAAAAATTATGCCATTATTATTAAATCTAAAATCGACGGCAGGTTCGTAAGAACAGATTTCGCTACCTCTCATAGTTCCTGACTTCTCCTTACTAACCCATTTGTATACCACTCTGTATACCTGGAACATTGATACTTTTTAAGACACGGTCTACATACAAATGTGTCTACATTTAGACAATAACTTAGTTACTAATAACAAGAACATAAATAATATATGTTATTGCCAATACACAGTTTAGCAATGTAAAACTAGAGCAATAATTAACAGTGAAATTTAACTATCAAAATACATAACCAGTATTTACGCTCCTTGTCGAATAAAATTATAGATAGGTAACCGTGAGAAATAAAGTTGCAAATTGAGGAAATTGAGACATTAATCAAGGTTTATTTGGAATTATTTTATTAAGTTTTTCCTCTAATGGTTATATTTAATTTGATACATATTTCTAATTCATGTAAGTGGTATAACGATGCTGATGTTGCGCAATTGAAATTGAAATTTTAACCATAGTTTTATATTTATTCACATCATTTTTTTCTAGTCAGATCTTATGTTTAGTGAGCAAACGTATAGATAGTTATGTTATTGAGTATTAGTTCATTAGTCTAAATAAATCCTATCAAAAGCTGCCGAGCCACAGTTAGTAATTACCATCGGCCAGCCATCGGCTCCTTTATCATTTTTAAGTACTTATTTAAAACGTTGAACGCTATGTAAGGTAACTACCATATTCTTTGTAATCGTGAAATAAATGATTGATTGACAATTGTTACATTTTTAAACGAATTCTCTCACGTCTTTCTCTAGTCCCTGCCCTCCTGCATGTCCGTCCACTCGTTCGGAGCATGTGAAAATTATTTAAGATTCTTTGTCACGTCGGTGGCGTAGTGCGTAAGAACGTCGTCTCCCACCCGGGAGGCACTGGTTCGATCTCCGCCACGTACCAATGTGTTTTCAAATTTTGAATTCATATGTACGTTTAATCGACGCTTTTACGGTGAAGGAAAACATCGTGAGGAAACTTGCACACACCTATGAAGAAATTCTTAGGTTGTGTGTGAAGTCGACCAACCCGCACTTGGTCACCGTGGTTGACTAAGGCCTAATCGCCCCTAATGTGGGGTAGGCTCGAGCCCCTCGGTGGGGACACTATATGAGCTGTTGATGTGGCTCTTTGTTATCTTTTTTACATCTTTTATTATTCATAATCCCCGACCACATTGGTAATTTATTAATATCTTAAGCTAGCTTTTTATTACTAAATAATTTTCTACATTCTATATTACATAGGTATGAGGTGTCTATTTTAAGGTGCGTATAAAATGATCACATTTCCCGCACACTCGTGTACACTGTAATGGGGTAAGAAGTTTCACACAGGTAATTGTATGACCTGGTGCGGTATAAGCAAAGTCTCCACACTCAATTGTAAAGTCCTTTTTTATTTTCTTCTATTCGTCCTCATTCGTAAATTTTAACTCAGTGTATTCCTTCGGCAACTTCAACATTTCCACAACTCTTGGGTGATCAGTCCATTCGTTAATGAGAATGTAAGTTACTGAAAGACTGATAATATATTATGTGAGTAATGATATTATATGCTCATTCATTACTTTCAACTCATCACTTTCCATTTCTGCAGCTACAGTGTCACGGTCTTTCACGTAAAGTATATTAAAATCGTACTCTTCTAGTAACAAACGAAACTTCAAGAGCCTGCTGGAAGGATTTGTACCTATATACATATTATTATTTGTATATACAATACAGCGAAAAAAATATTATTGGTACTTCGATGAATGCTAAATACACACAGAACATTATCCAAAGCGTTTGTTTGCAACTCATGTTATATTGTTTCTTACACTCAAGTCGGAACTAAGTCAATTGTTAATTTGTGCATCATAGACGTAGATTTCTCACAACTGATGACATAACAATAAAGAGAAGCATTGTGCTCGCTTTGTTTGTTTCTCTCTTATCGTCTGTTCTTTCTATAAGGTTTCATAGTTTCCTATGACTTGTTATTAGGTCATGTAACCGTAGTTTGAATAAAAAAACGGCCAAGTGTGTTACAGATTCGCGCACTGAATAATTTACAACACATTTACGCATAATTAGGTTTTTTAGTTTTTCACTGCTATCTAGGACTGCAAACATAAAAATAGTCACTCATTCATGGAGAAATGTATACACAAATGTATAATAAACTCCCACGTCATGTAACTGAACTTCCTTTACATAAAATTAAGCTTTACATTAAGCAAATTTTAATGAAAAAAGCGTATTACAAAGTTTAGGAATATGTAGACGATAAAAATGTTTTTTGATTGCAATCTAATGAGATATGTGTACATACAATATTGTAAGGACGTCTTAAAACATATTTTATTATTAGTTTAATTATTAGATGATAAGTCTTTATTTCATTATATTAATATGATTAATTATTATATGACTGTCACATGTTCAATCAATGACATCAAAATTGACTTTCATAAGTGTACAAATTGTATCTAATTGTATGGTACCTAAAGAAATTTTAGCTGACTAACTATTACAGGGTTCAAAAAAACAGCAGATTCTTTGGTAATCTTTCCGTAACCAAGAGGAAACGATAACCGATTCGTAATTTAGCGCACGCGTGTTTTTTTGCGCGCCGTGATGTAACCTATGTTACTTACTTTGTTTGCTATTGAACTGAAATAAGTATTGAACGCATTTATTTTGTGTAGAGACAACCAACTGAGGAGATTTTGAGCGTCGTTCGTTGCACTCTCATCAGATCGGATGGAACGGCTCTTTTTTTTACTATGAACGTTACGGAACAGCGGCTACGAAACGACTACGTTCCGTAGCGCATCAGTAAAAAGCAAGAAATTTATAAGTATAACTGGAAGCCACACTACTAATAAAAAAGTGAAGACAACTTTTTTGACGGTCACGTGACACGTGCCCTAGTGGTTAGAGGCAAATGGATAGTAAAAAGTTTCAAGGTCAAATTTTTCGTCTTCACTTTTTGTTGGCTTCCAGTTTTACCTACAAATTTCT
Organism: Elophila nymphaeata; assembly: GCA_955850985.1. NCBI lineage: Eukaryota > Metazoa > Arthropoda > Insecta > Lepidoptera > Crambidae > Elophila > Elophila nymphaeata. Next base: position 6,371,870 of record OY039081.1, read on the forward strand.
TGGTAAAAAGAGGCGATACCGTTCCGAGCTGATAAGTGTGCTACAACCTTTATGCAGATCATCTCATATGAACCACCTACAATAGCATTCCTAAGGAGGCTTGGTGTCAGACATAAATAACTATTTAAGTATGTAAAAACTTATTGCAATTTGTTAAATTATGACACCGATGCAAATATCGGTGTCATAATTAGGTATTAGAAAAACATTATTTACCAAAGGTATGGGTTTTCAAATACCTAATTCAAATATCTATATGTCGTGGGCCATATAATGGCCACATCGTGATATACCGGCATATCATGAAACGAGTGGACCATAAAAATATCGTCCACTGGTCGAGTAGCTCATTTTTTAAAAAACCGGACAAGTGCGAGTCGGACTCGCCCACCGAAACGGATGTATCTTTTTTTTGCGTAAACTTAGAAGTTTAATTTTTTTCACAACTTCAAGGGACTGTTGACTTGAGTTTATGGTTTTAAGTTCCCGAGATAAAGGCAAACCTCGATGATTGATTACGTACTTTGAATAAAGACTATATTTTTCATGATTTAATTACAAATGTACAGTTTTCAGATTTTTTCCTGTAAAGACGATATTACTTGCCAAATTTCATAGTTCTAGATCAACGGGAAGTACCCCTAAGAAGTTTAACTTTTTCACAGTTTCAAGGGACCGTAGACCTGAGGTTATGGTTTTAATTTCAACTCGATACCTCCACTCGTTCCTGAGATAAAGGATCTTGACAGACAGACGGCAGACGGACAACAAAGTGAACCTATAAGGGTTCCGTTTTTTCTTTTTGTGGCACGGAACCCTAAAAATGGTAGTGGTCAGGCGTGATCAATAGGTTCAGGCACGGTAATATTATCTATACAGTATTCTATCTTCATACAAACGGTCGGAAAGCGCGTCATGCTACGCGCCTCGAGTTCGCGGGGCACCCGGTGGGCATCCAGTCGCGAATGCGCCGCAGCGACTACCGAACGGTGTGAATTGTTTTTTAAGCAGTTAGCCGTGCTTAAACGTGCGATTTGTATTGTGAATATTTGATTGAATTAAGTAGATACCTACATAATTCAAAATGGCAAAGAGCAATATTTTTTATGTACCTAATTTTGTCTCAAATCTATAACTTTTTTTTTATTAAATATTACCTAAAAAAACATGTATTTTATTGAACACTTCCTATTTCATTCACAACATATTTTTTTTACATATAAGTAAAATAAAATATTTACAATCATAGAACAAGAAATGTAGAAATTAAATATAAAGTAAATAGTAGGTATATAATGTGTGTATGTTAGTTTTTGTTAACGTTTCTTTTCTTTATGTATGTGTTGTTATAGTTTATTAATAATTCGGTAATATCGTGCTCTGTGAAGGCCAATAAATTTATTTTCTTTCTTTCGAATTAAAATACTGTAGGCGGGCAGCCCTTCCGCGTGTTTACGCCCCGCTCGGCCGTAGCCAGTTATTTCAAGGACAGGGCCGAGTCACAATACTGCATAGATAATATTACCGTGGTTCAGGGTTTGTTTTTTATGACCAAGCGGAGTGGCCTGTTTGTAAGAGAGTCTATTGGCCTACGACATAATTGCGGCGTATCAACCTATCACGATCCTGGCCACGACATCATAAGGCTTTGTACTTTAGCGGAGTTATATTAGGGGTTTAAGTATGAAATTGCCGTTTTGTATAGAGAATTTAACGAAAAATTATTTTTCCATACAAACATATTTGCCATTTATTAAGGAACCACAAATCTGAATTTTGTGTAATTTTGTGGATATGCTTAGATAACATGAAGCTATAGGATACTTAGAGAAAAAAATTGAGAATTGATACCTGTAAAAAAATATTCATATTTTTATAACGGAGACGGGCACCTCTTAGGACGAGCTGTTTTTGAAGATGTATTTCTAGTGAAAAAAATAAAAATAAGAATAAAATTTTTATACATAAATATATAATATGTCCTTGTAATGAAGTTTAAAATAGAAAAAGAAAAATGGACATAGCCATTGTATTAAAGGAATTATACACTAATGAATAATGAGGAAAAAATCGGCAATTTCATACTTTAACCCCTATTATTACTCCGCTAAAGCTATACATGTAAGTTTGAAGATACAAACAAACACACACGCACACACACACGCGTAAACACGCGCGCATTCAACATAGACTGGAATCTCTTTTTTGTTTTTAAAGTTTATTTTTTTATTATGTAGAAAATCCACCAGCACACTCATCTCAGAGCTCTCGACCTTCATCTTAGAGAGCCGGGAGAGATTGAAAACCAGCGCGGTCCGAGAGAGTCACTCCCGTGACTGCATCAGCTGAATCTTTTCTTGTCTTTGTCCCTGATATGTTTGTAAAATTTTAGATTATAGAATGTGTTTTTAAAAAAAGGCAATAAACTATTTCTCTTTCTTCTTTCTTTCTTTAAAGTACAAAGCCTAAACTGTCAATATTACCATTTTCCAAATTTGTTTGATCTCAAAACCCCGCGAAATTTCTTCTCCCACCCTACACAGCACAACAATAGAAAATAACGAATTGTTGACTTGTAATAAGCGTAGCAGTCAAGGGTGCACTGACGACTGCCAAATTACAGCACGCTCAATGTGTAATTTGTTAACACGAGTTCGAATAATCGCTTCGTTCTAAACAAGCTCGTAATTATTTGGTATTGACAACTTATGGTAAGTAGTAGTTGATTGGCGTAGAGCGTTGTGTTGGTTGCTGCTTATACCACGTTTCAAATTTGTACGAACTCCACTTTCTCCAAAAATACAATACTTAGATCCGAATTTTAATTTCCTAAAACTCTATACAAATAAGAATCAATTGCCAAATGTATCTATCATCATCAACAGCTCATATAATGTCCCCACTCGAGCCTACCCCACATTAGGGGCGATTAGGCCTTAGTCAACCACGCTGGCCAAGTGCGGGTTGGTCAACTTCACACACAACCTAAGAATTTCTTCATAGGAGTGTGCAGGTTTCCTCACGATGTTTTCCTTCACCGTAAAAGCGTCGATTAAACGTACATATGAACTCAAAATTTTAAAACACATTGGTACGTGGCGGGGATCGAACCAGTGCCTCCCGAGTGGGAGGCGACGCTCTTACGCACTACGCCACCGACGCTTCGCGTACCTATGTCAGCACATAACTTCAGAACGGCTGCATCTAAATCTTTTTTGTTGTGATTGTAATTGTCATAACAAGGTGTGTATGAATTGTTTGAAAAATTGTACGGAAAGGATTAAAAATCTCTATTTAGAAAATATTAGAAGTATAGCACCTATTGCTACTTCGCGTCCTTCGCGCCAGCGACGGTTGCCCGCTCGGCTCGAGTCGTAAACGTTCGGTCGGCACCCGAGCGAGGCCGGGCGTGCGCCGTCCGACCGCCAGTATACACTATACAGAGAGTCGCGAAGCGCGCAAGTTACGAAGGCAAGACGTACGCGCTCTGCCTCGCGCAATATCTCGTGATCTATTTTCTGTACCTACTCGTAATTGTTGTATTACTTTTAGCTATTAAACACACAGTTTATATCTGAAAACGGCCTTTTCCTTAAATACGAACCCGTACCATAAGTGGCGTCCCAACGTTTGGCCGTGTTTTAGTGTTCTAAAACTGTTGTTTTCAAATTTAGATTGTGTTTAAGTAGCAAATACAACAATTAAAACCTTTGTGTTGAACTATATAGTGTTTAGTGCCGAAACAGTGACTTTCCAGTGTTTTCTTCGATTGGTGTGTGTCAAAGTGTTCCACCTCTCGCCCCGCTTGGTTACGTTACGTTTTTGCGCACAACACCATAGTGAACAACAAACTTGAACAATATTTCTCGATAGTAGAACTTGTATAGTATAGGTGAATGTAGTGTATATAGTGTTTTTTTTTTGTGTATGAAAACAATAGTGATAGTATTTATGTTCCAAAGTTAGTGTGCCTACGCTACGTCGTGAAATTACTTTGTAGTTCACTCGCCATCTTGGAACGTTTTAGAACATTTGCAAATACCTACATAGGAACCTATTTTCTGCAACAGTGTTGTAAGCTTCATATTTTATAGGTATTTTTGTTATTATGAACATTTTGGACAATTTTGTTTCGGTGTTAGACTTTTAGTGCTCACGTCAATATTCTGAGAAATAGTTACGTGTAATAGAGTAATGTTTATGTGTTTGTAGTTTGTTAGGTATTAATATTGCAGTTAGTTGGACTTTAATAAGTGTGGAACTCGGACTAATATATAGGTATAGACATGGTGCTAACGCGGTCACGTGCTAATAGTGCTACACGTAACGCAGAACAAAGGGAGATGTTCCCTGCAGCAAGAGAACAGTTTGACGGTCCAGGACTGTCGACTTCGGATGGAGGTGCTACTTTCGTTGACGTGCGATCGTCGACGCCGCCGCTGGCTGGACGCCCCGCGTCCGCCGGCGCCTCGCCAACTCCACAGCTGTACGGGCGTGAGCCGCCCGCCTTTCTACACATGTCGCAGCCGCACGGGCAGGCTCCGCCCGTCGCCTCGCCTCATCCACCAATGTCCGCGCCGGTTGTGATGTCGGACCAACAGCTGGTATTTCTATTGCAATCATTACGGACAATGGCGCCTATACAAGTCGCGCCGCCGGTACAGACTCATGTAAGTGCTAATCTTTCTAATTGTTCTGCGAGATACGACGGTACCGGGGACGTAATTGCGTTTATAGACTCAGTTCAAATTTATAAAGACTGTTTGAGTGTTACTGATGACATTGCGTTAAGGGGACTCCCCATGCTATTCACCAATTTTGCTGCTACGTGGTGGCAAGGCGTCAAGCATTCAGTGAACAAATGGGATGAAGCACTAGCCTTATTGCGTCAGACATTTGGCCCGCGTTTGCCGCCTCCTAGGATATACAGGGAGATCTTCAGCCGAGAGCAGGGTAGTGAGAGAACAGACGTTTTTATCTGTAGATTTAGAGCGCTTGTAGCACAGTTACCCCCCCCATACATTAGCTGAAAATCCAGTACAGCTAGATATGGCATACGGCTTACTACATAGACGGATTAGGGAGAGGGTAGCTAGAAATTCTTTTACGTCGTTCAGCGAACTGCTCCAACTGGCACGAGCAGCAGAGGACGTTCTTGAGGAAAAGGGTGCCGATGTTCATAAAGTCACACGCGCTTCGACATCGGTTGCTCCGCCATTTTCCGATCATTTAATGCCGACGACTTCCATGCAAACCTCAATGGCTAGTTCTTCTAGGAACGATCCCGTAAACACGCCAGTCAGTAATAAAATGCCCAGACCTAGGTGTACATTTTGCAAGATGTTTGGCCATACAAAAGAGTATTGTAAAAAACTTATGAAGAAAGAAGATAATGTTAAAAGTGAACCAGCTTCAACGCCTTCGGAGCTGCGCCCATCGCTGTCATGTTTTGGATGCGGTGCGCCCGGGGTTGTAAGATCGAACTGTGGGATGTGCAAAGAAAAAGGTTTTAAACCGTCAACGTCTAGCTTCCAATCGGTGTCAGCCTGTCATAATGTATTCGACCCGCGGGTGAGACCAATTTTCAATATCGAAGTGTTCGGTACTGTAGGCACCGCTTTATTGGATACGGGTGCAAAACAATCAGTGGCTAGTGTTAGTTTGACCAACCATTTGCGTGCCAACGGACAGCGTTTCGAAAGTGTTACCACAGAATTAAAGTTCGCGGACGGGGCACAACGTGTGCAAACAGTAGAGACAGCCTCTGTACTTGTGAAGGTGCACGGAGTAGCAATAGAGACTCGTTTTATGGTTTTACCGGGTGCGACGGAATCTTTGCTTGGCATGAATTTTATTAGGGATTCGGGCATGGTACTTGATTTCGACAAAAATCAATATCGTTTGCGTTCTACCGATTTTTATCCGCTTTGCTTTGAGCAAGATCAACATACTGTAGTTAGTTCGGCGATGGATCTCCGCGAGTGCGAGGGTCTTCTCTTGTCCGAGTTAGAGAAAGATAAACTCAGAATGCTTTTGCAAGATAATTCAGACATCTTCAATACAGGGGGAGGGCCTACACCATTCGCGGTACATAGAATTGATACGGGAGACGCTACACCGATTTCTACACCACCTTACCGAGTCACGCCTGCAAAGAAGGAAATTATTAGGCGCGAAATTGATCACATGTTGGATCTAGGCATAATAGAGGAAGCAGAGTCAGAGTGGGCTTCGCCGGTAGTGTTGGTTCCTAAGAAGAACGGAGAGACTCGCTTTTGTGTGGACTACAGGAAATTAAATGCAGTAACACGCACCGACAAATATCCACTGCCTGTAATTGACGATATCCTAGCTTCCGCTAAGAGTAACTGCATAATGTCAACAATTGACCTGAAATCTGGATATTGGCAAGTAGAGGTAGCTGCAGAGGATAGACACAAGACCGCCTTTGTTTCGCCTTTCGGAACTTTTCAATTTCGACGGATGCCGTTTGGGCTTAAGAATTCACCGTCGACGTTCCAGAGACTGATGGATAGGTTCCGTGCAGGGCTAAGGGATACTCGTTCTGAAAATGGTGCAGGCTCTAAGGATTTCACAGTCGTAGCGCTTACCTTGACGATATTCTGGTGATTTCTGACGACCTGGAGTGTCATCTACACGATCTACAGAGGGTATTTGATCGTCTCCGTCAATTTAACCTTAAGGCGAACAGAGATAAGTGTGTTTTCGCCAGAGAAAGGGTTAGTTATTTGGGACATGTATTAACAACCAAAGGTGTTGAGGCCGATCCCAAGAAGGTACAAGCCGTGATGGATATGAAGCACCCAACGAATTTAAAAGAATTGAGGACCTTCCTGCAAACCTGTGCGTGGTTTCGGAAATTTATTCCTCGTTTTTCTGAAGTTGCCCAACCTCTGACCGACCTAACCAAAAAGAATAGATCCTGGAAGTGGGGAGATAGAGAAGGCGACGCCTTTAAAGAGCTCAAAAAGAGACTCAGTACTAGTCCAGTATTACGACAGCCAAATTTTGAGCAACCTTTTATACTGCGCACTGATGCTAGTTCGTATGCACTCGGTGCCGTACTGATGCAAGGTCCAGATCCGAAGTCTGAACAACCGATAGAGTATGCTAGTAGGTTGTTGACAGCAGCTGAAAGAAACTATTCCACAACAGAGCGGGAAGCGCTGGCTGTAGTGTGGTCCCTCGAGAAGTTCCGTGGATATCTCGAAGGCGCCGAAGTTCACGTTGCAACCGACCACCAGCCTCTGAAGTGGTTACTGTCGTTGAAAACCCCTAGTGGTCGCCTTGCTCGGTGGGCCTTGAAGATTCAATCTTTCAACCTAAATGTAGAATATAATCCCGGCAAAATAAATGTGGTGGCGGATACTCTCAGTCGTCCTGTATGTGGTATTCCAGAAGACGAAGGCCCCACCTGCAACATATGTCCAATTTCTGTTGACTTACCACATCGTACTTCCGAAGAATTGCGTGAATCTCAAATTGAAGATCCTGAAATAAGGAAAATACTCACCGATTTCGAAGATACTGGTACTGCTGCACGATGGACTGACCGGGGTTATTATATTTCACATGGAGTTCTGTTCCGCTATGACCCGGATAGTGAATCCGAGGAGCCCCAGCTTGTTCTGCCAGAGTCTATGCGCCAAGAAGTAATGCGAGAACTTCACGATGCACCGACGGCTGGTCATCTGGGATTGGAGCGTACTCTTAAGAGAGTCAAGGAGAGGTTTTATTTCCCGAATATGCGACAGTACATATTCAAGTACCTCAAGTCATGTGACCTTTGTCAAAAATTTAAACCTACTAATTTGAAACCAGCAGGTCTGCTGCAGACACCTGTCCCACAGCAGAGATTTGAAGTCCTTGCTATGGACTTGTTTGGTCCCTTGCCCGAAGGCAGCAAAGGTGAAAAGTGGATCTTCCTAGTAGAGGATACTGCCAGTAGATGGGTCGAATTGTTTCCAGTGGCCGAAGCTAACGCTGAGAATTGTGCTAAAATTCTGATTGAAGAAGTTTTTATGCGGTATGGCTTTCCACGACGAATCATATCGGATAACGGTACTCAGTTCGTCTCAGCAGTCATGCAGAAAGCAATGTATGTTTTAGGTGTACAACAGAACCTGACTCCTGTTTACCATCCCGAATCAAATCCCGCCGAGAGGAAAAATAGAGAGATGAAACAGATGCTAGCTATGCTTATTGATCCTGAACATCGTCGATGGCCAGAAGTGTTGCCTGCGGTACGGTTCGCCTTAAACACAGCACCTAATCAAGGAACAGGACACTCCGCTGCTTTCCTGACTTTCGCGCGTGAGTTCCGATCCCCAGTCGATGTTGCCAATGATTTAAGAGCCGTTGTTGACCAAGAGAATTATGTTCCGCAAATTACGCCTTACCTTAGAGACTTCGCAGTACGCCTGCAAGATGTTAAGTGGCGGGTCGAACATCAGCAAGATGTCCGTAAAGATGCTTCAGATAAGAATCGCCGTCCAGGGCCTACATATAAAGAAGGAGACCGCGTTCTCGTAGAGAGCCATCGCCTAAGTCAAGCCGCTAAAGGCTTTACCAGTAAATTTGCGCCAAGACGAGAGGGTCCATATATTATTGCTAAAGTAGTATCCCCAACCACATATGAAGTCGCGGACCGAGATGATAAACCCCGCGGTAAGTACCATGCCAGTCTCCTGAGTCCGTATGTAGGGAACACTGACGTTGTGGCTCATAATCGTAAGCGAGGAAGACCGCGTAAACGACCAGTTGCCAAGTCAGCTCCTCCGCGTTCCTCTGACTTGGAGGGGGAGAATATAGCACCTATTGCTACTTCGCGTCCTTCGCGCCAGCGACGGTTGCCCGCTCAGCTCGAGTCGTAAACGTTCGGTCGGCACCCGAGCGAGGCCGGGCGTGCGCCGTCCGACCGCCAGTATACACTATACAGAGAGTCGCGAAGCGCGCAAGTTACGAAGGCAAGACGTACGCGCTCTGCCTCGCGCAATATCTCGTGATCTATTTTCTGTACCTACTCGTAATTGTTGTATTACTTTTAGCTATTAAACACACAGTTTATATCTGAAAACGGCCTTTTCCTTAAATACGAACCCGTACCATAGAAGTGAAAATTTGGTCTAAAATCTTTATTAGTAGGTAAATCATTCAGCTTCACACAAGGTGATGCGGGCAAGCCACTTGTTGAAATCCCTCCGAAACTTGTGAAGTGTTGGTACGATATGAGATTTAAAGATCTCCAGGTTCAATCCCCAACCAAATTATGCACGAATTTGTGCTAGACAGGCTTTTCTTTATGATTTTTTATGTTTGCCTATTTATGGTGTGGGTGGATGTGTTTAAAATAAAAATAAGACATAGGTAAATTTAAAACGGAAAAAACGTAGGTATTATGATACAAAAATTAACATCGAGGATGCGACTCAATGCTTGGATGAGTAACCGCGGTAGTAGATCTGAATGAGTTATTAGTTTTTAAACGCTCTAGCGCACTTGCGTATGCGTCGACGTATAATAGCTCGCCCGGTATAAAAGATAGAAGATGTTTGGTAGGGGCATCATTACAGCACAACAAACAAAAGTATCAACATGTTAGTTAAAGTGAGTGTTTTGATTGTTAAAAGAATTAATCGAATTAATGGACATTCAAATAAATCCTATTTTCAATAAAGTTAAAAGTTTAAATGTGAATAAAACGGGATTTAGACAACCTCTGTTTTGTGATTATTATTAGTAAGGGTGTAGGCGTAATAAAAAAATTAAAAAGATGGTAGACATCTGCGAATAAAACAACTCGCATAGACTTTAGTTCCTCCGTGGCCATGGCGCATGAAACTGCCGAAATATCGGAATAATCACAAAACAGAGGTACGTGGTATAAATCTCGTTTTTTCACATTTAAATGATACTGACCATAAAAAAAAAACATTAAATAAATAAAAACTCCAAACGCCCAAAAAATTAATAATTTAAAAACCAATCCTCAATTGGAGTCTTATTTAAAATAAATTTTTCTCTTTTACAGATAGTAACCTTCTTTTGCTTCGTAACGGCAGCTGCTGCGATTGCACTCCAAAGGGTGCCAGTTGCCAAGCCAGCGCACGCCGAGCCTCACTATCCCGCACTGTACGAGTACGAATACTCTGTGCAGGACGAGCACAATGGTGACATCAAACAGCAGAAGGAGAACCGCGACGGAGACAAAGTGCACGGCTTCTACTCCGTCGTCCAGCCTGACGGAGTACGCCGCGTAGTTGAGTACACAGCTGACAAGGAGCATGGATTTAATGCAGTGGTGCGATACGAGGGACATCCTCACGCACCTGCAGTCTCTGATAAAACCCCTGTGACGAAAGTGTCGTACAGCGCCCCTGCGCCTAAAGCAACATACGCCGCGCCAGTATCCAAAGTTCACATCAGCGCACCTGTCGCCAAGGTCACCTTCAGAGCTCGTGCTCCCGTAGTCTACGCCGCTGCCCCCGTAGCCAAGGTCGCATACGCTAGCCCAGCACACGTAGTCTACGGACCAGCCATATCCAAAGTAGCCTTTACATCACATCTCGGTCACGTCTACTCCTACCACCACTAGATTCTAGGTGCCATAACGACTATTTATTTTGTTAAATACAACCACTTATTCCATTTCGGCCTTTTATTTTTCTGCAGTGGGGAAAGAATTGCACAAGGAGGCGTCAAATCGACGTATCCGATATCAAAACGCTCCAAACGAAGTTAGAAGGAAGCGTGCGGGTAGTGTCGGGGAATCAATTGAATTATGTAGCTTTATGAGGCGAGTGGCTCCGGTTACGCGGCACGTCCTCGCCCCCGGCGGGCCCGTTGACGCATTGCTCTTGACACCTATTTATTCGGCTAGTTTAGCCGGCAAGCCGTCGCTATTATTAAGCTAGGGAGATGCTTCAGGCTGCCCTCTGCAGCTCTCTAGAAACAGGGTAGCTACTGGTTCGCGCATAAATAGCTGAGCACGTCGACGTTTGCATTAATGATTGGAGGCAAATATAAATTGACAGAAGCGCGGTGAAAGTGGTTGTTACGATGTACTGGAGGGTTTGCAAACGTGTGATGTGAATATTTCATTTCGTGAACTTTCGATAAACTGACAGCAAGGGTTGTGCCGGATGATTTGTTGTCTATACGGAAATATAAATTGACAACATCAACGAGTGATCAAAGAAAAATACTCCCTGAAAATGTCCGAATAGTAACGAAATGAAAAGAAACATTTTTCAGCTGTTATGTATCTACTAACGCATGATTTCTCGATCTGGTAGAGCGTTAAATGTAGAGTGTTTTTTTTATACGGTAATGCGATACAAGCAACACTTAATTAGCTAGGGTTATGTTAGTGGTTATGATCAAAGTAATTCAAATAGCATAATAGGTTTTTATAATTATTATACTTCACACGCAAACTTTCTGCATGTTACCTACAGATAATTGGATTTTGGGATATCTGAGGCCGGCGGTACCACGTAGGATCAAACAGTGGAATGTAGAGGTTGATGATTAAATAAGTTCTAGAAAGGCTGTTTCAGATTTATTTCATTGTTCTAAACAGAAATTAAAAAATCGGGTGTGGTCTCCCCTTGACTTTCTCGTATACCGGAAACGACTCAAAGGTTGATAGAAACCTTATATGTATTTTGATGTCATACATGCAAGCTAAATTTTGGCACCCATCCGAATACCGACCGCGCACTTGGTTGCTTAACTTTCGTGATCGATGGCTCAAAAGTTGATCGAAACCTTACATTTTGATGTCATATACGTATGTTAAATTTGGTTGCAATAAGTTAAAGCATGCTGGAGTTATCGTGCTAACGCACAGACACACATCGAAATCCAAAAAAAATGTTTGGTGAGTCCAAACATATTTTTTTTGGATTTTGATGTGTGAGGTCCAAAACGTGTAAATCCGTCAAAATCTCGAGGTCGATTTTTTTGACGATTACAAGACTTCCTTTATACTAAGTATACGAGAAAGTAAAAAAGCAACCAAAATAAATGGAACAACCGTTTTTTTTCGAAATCATGGTGTAATTATAACGTTTTCTGTGGTAAAAAGGTTCTCGCTTGTTATATTATTGTACCAAAGCACCTGTATGAATAAACAAATCACTAGATGATTTTCGCTAAATCATCATCAACTGCAACAAGGTGGCCGAATTACTGCCAGTTGTGGCTTTATGAGTAACGAAATAATACCTAAGGCTAGTCAAAGTCAAGTCAAAATTTCTTTATTCATTTAGGTACAATTTGTACACTTATGAAACTCAATTTTGATGCCATCGGTTCAAGAGTCTACCAGGAGGCCGTGTTCTGAGAAGAACCGGCAAGAAACTCAACAAGTTTTATCTTCCCTTTACAGTTTTCATAGTATTGATTTGGAAAGAGTCATAATTCACATTGTCAAATCTTTAATAATTAATCATAATAATATAATAAATAGCTATACTCAACCCTTCTTGTTATTACGAACGTAATCATAATTATGTATGATATGTATCATCATCATCAAGTCAGTCGAGAGATACCCACTATTGAAGTTAGGACATTTTCACTATTTGTTGTTAAAAAAAAAGCCTTCAAAAACGGAGAAATACAAGTTGGTAATCTATAAGTAAATTTTATTTCTCCGTTTTAAGTTTTGAAGGCTTTTTTTATTTAAAAATCATTTATTTTTTACTTAATAGTGGTGTAGTATAAAAAAGGTACTTAACTACGTTGGATAGTTATCAAAATGGGTTTACAGCTAAAAGTTGTCCATTAATAAAATTAAGACAGTATTTTGCCTGTAATATTTCAGAACAATAAAATATTACAATTCTTAACACTGTAAAATTTTCAGGAAACTATCCGGAGACTTTGATCTTTAAGACAAAAAAGATATCAACGCATGTTGGAAAATTCGGAAAAATCGATATTGCGGCTGCACATTTTGACGATTCTAAAAAAAACTACTTAACCGATTCATATAAAGTTGCCATGAGACCATTTGGATAATATACCCTTTTAAACAAAAGAAGAATTTTTCAAATCGGTCAAGGCGTCTTCGAGTAATAGGAACATACCTAAAAAAAGAAGATGAACATTAATTATTGAGAACCTACTTTTTTTGAAATCGGTTAAAAAGCACCTATATTTTTGCAACCGCACGTCATATAATCCGGTCCGTCCGACATCGATTCTTATTCGTTTGTTAGCAAATATTTCACGTAAATCCCGCGCGTTTACCGGTGAAATGGCGGACTGATAACGCATTCACTTTGTGAATATTAAATGTGTCTAGGGTACGAATAAATAATCAGAGCGTGTAAATGTTTCGGTGAAGTTTTTCAATCTGCCCACAAAGGGTTGGATCGTGTTAATCCGACTATTATCGGATGAACTATTACCTTCCCCCCGGTCCCCACAATACGGTTACCATATCTTAATACAAAAATAGGATATTACGTTTTTGGGTTTCGCTAATTTTCGGATGACATTTTTGCGAAGCCCCTTTCTAGAACGCTAAATCATCGAAGAGCTATTAAAAAAGTAAAGTAAATCTCTCGGCCTTTTCACTTTAATATAATAATTTATATTTTTTTCTTTTTTTTTTGAGGTTTTGTTATATTTTTGGGTTTTTGTATGGTTTTATTGGACTTTTACTAGTAAGTACAAGTTGCCTAATGTCTGTGGCCTGCATGCGTCTCAGGGCTAATGACTACACCTTATAACTACATGCAGGTCACATGTCTTACATAATATTATTTAATGCTAATGATGTTATATAGAAGCACTTCCTCAAGCTGCTTGGTGTATGTTATATTTTATGGTATTATGTTATATTTAAAGTATTTTTGTTACATAGTGTGGGCTTATAGTTAAGTTTATTACAGTTAAAAGTTTTGTTGTGTGTGTTTGTGTTGATTATAAAGGTGTTTTGTTTTATGTTGTGTGTGTTGTTTTGTTACATTGAGGATTTACTATTTTTTTGGGTTGACATTGGAAGCGACTTTGTTTTATACTATGTAGTGATACCATTCTACCAAGACGGTGGTTTGGGTTCACGCTTATAGCATGTCCTGAACTATCCTGCAACCGACAGCCACCCTATTCTACCGGGACGCACTGCCAACTATTCCCCGCGCCCCTCTCTCCTGTTTGTTGAACCATTATATCATCATTACACCGAATGCCGCTCCGTGGAGATTCGTTGTTGAACAGTAATTTCGTTCAACCCCACCGCGATTCAATTTGTGTTATTTTTGTTTATAATCCCGCACTCAACATTTTTTGTTTGCTGTCAATTGATTGAACAAGTTTTTTGGTCCAATAAGTACGAGCAGGTCGCGGCGGGTGAAAGGCGCCGCTTTCAACAAGTACATGGAGAGGATGCTAGGCCAGGGTATAAGGCTAGCCAGCAAGGATTTGTTGATAGGAGCTGCCCCAGGGAGAAGCCTTGGCAGCAGCGGGGAGGTAATTAGACCCAACACTGGAATCTGTTTACTCCTTTTGCTTAATATCAGATACTAAATACATTGTCTGTACAAATTGATAGGTTTATGCATGTCTCTCATATGTGTAAGTAGCTGCAGATCCGCGGACTCTAGGTTGTTGTCTCACTGCTGACCATGCAGCCGCAGAGTCCAATGTTCAGCTTGTGGCTCGAACACATTATTAGTAACAATAACAATTTGAAATTCGAAATACTATGCTTAGTATTTCAAATTTCAAAATGTCATTGTTATTTTGCTACGCAGCGAACTAGCCACTCGAATTTTGAGCGCCTGACCTGGGGTAGGGGTATTGCCTCCATCTGATACAGGTTGTACCAGAAGCCGACGCCAAGCCGAAAGCGGGTGATAGACTACCTCATATAAGTTATCAGGAAAATATAAAAAAATAGCGAAAGCAGTGCCTCGGTGGCGTAGTGGTTAACGCAGCCGCCCGGATTGCGGAAGATGCGGGGTTCGATTCCCGCCTGAGGCAGGTCGATTTATTTCAGAGTATTTTTTCTAGTATTAAAAATATTTACGCGATTGTAAACGCAATAAAATATTCTATATCTAAGATGTTTGGTATATGGTGTGGTATACCTAAAAAACCAGCATAAAACCATGCTAACGTAGTCGTATAAATAGTAGATAAATGGTGTTACTAAAAATACAAAATTGTAAAATTAATTTTAAAATTACCATATACATATTTTGTTTTACTGACGCACCCATTTGTATGGCGAAATATGAAATTTCTATTATAAAAAATAAGAATTTTCTAATTTTAATAATTGATGATTAGTTACAGGGTGCTTGGTATACGTAGAATTCCAAATTCACGTCACGCTTATCAACATGAATACAGCAATATTGTAGGACTTACCTGACTCTTACAACTAAGATAATAGAGTTAACTTTTAGTATTTACTGTGACTGTAAAAACAGATATTTTACTATTTTATAGGTCCACAATTAATTAGCATAAACGTCTAATGGTAACGATTAGCGTGATCGGTAATCTGTAGCAGTTTCACAATGGGCGCGTATTGCCTGCACGCGCCGCGCGGCAATCGGCCACGTGCACATCATTGCACCCTTTGTCAATCAAGGAAAAGAAAATGTACATACATTTGTACGATTTCGCATGATATTTTATTAGCAGAGGTATATCATTATCATTGTCATAATGATGGGTTTTTACAATATTGACCTAAACCATTTATCATAAATTATATCTTATTATCGAATGGTTATCTATACATAGTACATCCTATAAAACTAAGTCACTCTGTCTGTAGGTATGTAGGTACGCTTAGAATTTTTAAACTAGGTACGCAACGGATATATTTCGGTTGTCATCAATAGATAAAGTTATTCAAAGGAAGGTTTAGAAGTAAAAATCGTTAAGGTACTTTAGGTACTCTATGTACTATGCGAGTGGTATCGAAACAATATCGCATAGATACTTAGCTGTCATTACACTTTTTGTGTTATTAATTTGCGACATAAAGAATAGTACCTGCGTATAAGATTTATTTAGGACAACCAACAAAACTAACACTAACTGTTACAAAAAGAACTTCCTAATCGTAACATCTGTATGTACTTATATTAGTTTTAATTACAGGCTGCCACGGCATGCAATTAAAACTGCACTTAGATATGACATAGGTACATGGATACATGCATATGGATGCCTGCACTTCGTAATTTTTCTTAGTACGAGTGTAAATCATTATTTTTGTCATAGATACTAATAAAGGAAAGTACTTAGTATCTATTGGTTCCCAAACTCTTATTTTTAAGTTCATGGTTTTATCTTATGCCGAATTAATACATACCTTTGTATGTTACAAAATACTTAGTTAAAAAAAACTGTAAAGCGACTACGGAAATAATGTGCCTACTCCATGGTGTTTAACATTTGTTGTTGTCAATGACAACAAGAGTTTGTGTACAAACTTCAAAAGAATAAAATAGGTTAAAGTCGGAGTTTACAAGGCAAAATCGACTGCTCCTATCGGTAAAGTTGGTTAAAATGTAGTCTATACTACCTGCACCATAATAAGGAATCGATTGATACCTTATTTATAAAAATCCGATGAATAGTTTAGTTGCAACGGTGGAACATACGTAAATACAAACATAACATACGCAGACTGCGAAAATCATAACCCTTCCTTTTGGCTTCGCCGTAGTCGGGTAAACATGTATCTACCCTTTAACCTACCTACCTAGGTTAAAGGGTAGATAGATACAGACTTAGAGCTTGCTAGTAAGCATATCCCTAACAACCCCAATCAAAAGTTAGACGAAATTTAAAATATCCTTACCTTATTTATTACGATACATATTTTTTATTTATCTATTTTAGCTGTTTAGCTGTGTTGTGCAAGATGACAGCGTATATACAATGATAAGGATATCATCGATATCAATTAAATAGGCATTAGGACTAGCTCATAAACTTTGGACCATAAATGGGACCACTGGGAGAAGCACCAGCTTCCAAACGCTAAAAAAATCTTCAAAATCCCTATATAAAGAGTTACGAGGTACACATAAAAAAACATATAGTAGAATTGAGAACCGCCTTCTTTTTTTGAAGTCGGTAAAAAAACATTACTACCTATATTCTTTTTTAATGTATTTAAGAAACCTTAATTAAGTAAGTACAATCTTACATTGAAGAATCTTTGTTTCAGACAATCATCTACAACTCTATTTTATTTAACAAGTTTGAAAAGACAATCGTGACAACAATTTAACACGCCATCAAGCCCATTAGCGCATTCTATTTTTACAATATTTACGCTCGTAAAGTTACCAGCTAATACCCACCTTCGGAGACGGGGGCCCAGCAACCCCCGGGGCGAGGGAGAAGACAGTCGGAAACAATTAGGCTGTGCGCAGGCGCGCGAGTTTCCTGCTCGCCATCTAATTGGCGTATCTTTGCTTCGTTCAATGTATTCCTATTATAATTGACAGGCATGTTGATGGTAACAATGTGATTACAATGATATTACGAGTTATTTTGTAAGGCTTTGTTCGCGTAATCTCGACCATGAGAGAAAAAAAAAATTAAATGTGGGAATTTTCCGCTATGAGCTTTACGATGAAAAGTGAAAATAGAAAAATATTTTTTTTAACTAATTCAAATATAAATATAGATTAATGTTATGTTATGTGTTGTGTTTTAGGATATATCTTTAATGCATAGGTACTAAACGTAGACGGAGCCGGAACTAATAGATTTAGGTAGTTATTTATTACCAGCGACCCGCTCCGTCTCCGCACGGCATGGGTTGCAATGTAGATAAGTTAACTAATAATACGTCTAAACCTTTCCTTTAAATCACTCTATGAAAATCGCATGCAAGTGATTACCCACCAGTGTGGCGAGACGAGACGAGGCGAGAATAGAATTGAAATCGCACTGACCCTTTTCCACTAAAAAATAGCTATCGCTCACGCGTGAACGACGGAGGCTTCATTAGATAAAGATATACCTACAGTGCTGTTGAGTTCGTCTTGCTATACACACGCAATTTCTGTATTATGTCCCGGGACACGGGACGGGTCCCGGTCACGAACAAATAATATACTTTAGCAGGTATGATAAGGATAGTTGCAAGTGTGTACTTCGTGTTAACGAACAACAATAAGCCTATAGCGAGAAGCGTTCTGTTGCAGAGTTAATTTATACTCTTTATCGGAAGCAAATTGTAAAAATGAACCGTATTGGTTCATTTTTACACAAACAAATATTTTAATTCACGCCTCGCATATTCTCGTCAATCCACACTGTTTTCACCAAAGATGCGCTAGGAGAGGAAAGGAAAATTTGCCATACAAATTTCAATTCTCTTCTCGCCTTGTCTCGTCTCGCCACTCCTTGGAAAATCACCTTCAAAATCCCTTCAGTAGTTTTTGAGTTTATCGCGACTAGACAAACAGATCAGACGCGGCGGAGGACTTTAATTATATAATATGTACCAATGTCGACTTTATCACAGAACACAGACCTCTTTCTGTGTTCTGTGGACTTTATAGAGATCTTTATATACTATTCCGTACTTTATATTTCCTGTATTTGCTTAAGTTTATTATAGTATATTCAATTACTAATGAATATACTGATAATGGTACTCCTACGAATAAGAAAGGAAAGGAAAAGGAAAAGCTGTGGATAAAATTAATAGATAATCCTCAAAAACTAACCAACTATATATCTGTCCTATCGCGTTATTTTATTATCCATTGAAGAAAAAATACCATATCGTTACCGTTCCTTTATGTTTGCTGGTTGTTGCTTTTCCTTATGTCAAAAAGCTTCATACATTTCGGGTTTGCAATGGAATCGCTTTGGATTTGGTTAATATAGCGCGATAAGATATTTAAATAGCGCTTTAGGGCCCAGTGGCGGATTTACCAGTAGGCTGGAGCCTAGTAGATTTTAGGGGGTGGCAAATTTGGCTAAAATTTTGAGAAAATGAGTTCCAATTTTTTTTTATTTTTTAATAAAGGGAAAAAGCTGATGTAATGAAAAGGATAGAGCAAAATAAAGTTGCAAATGTATTTAATATTTTGAACTTGATTTATATTGAGGAAATAGGGTATCGAATTTCAGATAAGTAAGTAAATTTATTAAGTTAAGGCCCCATTCAGTTGTCGAGTCTATTTGAAATTTAGAAAACTCATAAAATTTTAATAATGAAAATAAATTGATATAAATTATTTTTGCAGTGTTTCTATTTTAAATACAACATTTTAAAAAACGCAGTAAGCAAATTTGCTAAGCATCGCTTTAAACAATTACTTGATTAAATCGATGGCTCCCAAACCCTTGCACGCGAGCGTAATGGTCGTCTATTCCCGTGACATCTGCTTGTACGAGACCAAAATCTATTTATTCATATCGTATTGCTAATTTCTGTATTAGGGCTCGCGTTCCGTCGTATATTGAATTATCTATTCCGTTTGCGGGGACGTCCCAACTCCCTTGGGATGTTTTACTTAGAACCCGTTGCGTTGGTTGGTTTGCATATTTATAAAAACATGTGAGTAGAAATTATTAATTATTGTCGTTTGATGTACTTATCAGCCTTTATTTAGGTGCTCGCATGCTTTGTTTTAAAACAATTAGACGCTGGAATATAGAAATACGACATTAATTTAAGCCCAATTAATAAGTAAATGACCTTTGTTGTATGGAGACTTCCGAAAAATACCTCCACCACTTAAATTTATCATGTGATGAATTTGGGTGATACAGATTAGTTGGGAAATTTGTTTGATAATTGTTAAATCTGTTTTAATATCAAATCATATTACTAATAAAGGTATAATAATGGGTCAGTTTTTCACACACGTAGTGAAGCAAAAATGAAAAATCTTAGTTAAACAAAACAAATAATATGTATTTATAGATATAAAACATATTAAAATTAGCGGGGTAATTTTTCTGTAGAAGTTAATAGTGCAAAATTCTACAAAATCAGTCAATAGCTCTACTGACTTAAACCATTAAAATCTACTGATTTCAAACATTAAAATTTAAAATACATCAAAGATATATTTATAGAAACATACTTCAGAACAGTTTTCTAATTATCCGACAGTTAGTTGTCTGAATTACTTTTGATTTAAACCTTTTGTCCGTTAAACGGTGTGTCGATAGAGCTAATACTGACCAACTGTTGTGTGGTTTAATTAATAGTTAGGTATAGGTACTGACAATATTTTATATCTCTCAAACACTGTTGAGCTCAAGGCGGGTTGATATCAGGCAGGCGGCAGGCCGAAAAAATCTTATGCCAACCTTTAACAGTATATATATTGTCGATATCAACACATACTGCACTGACCCACTCTGACCCTCAACTGACCCCAGATAAATGGCGAGCATGGTAGGAGAAAGAACGCTGTTGAGCCATGACCAGTGTATGTATTTTTCAATCATTTTTAGTATGCGACCCCTTTCCAGGTTGAAAAATTTTAGCGACCCCCTTAGGCAATAGACAGACAAAAAGTTAGTCTCCATTTCTCTATTTAGCCGCGAGAGCTTTGAAAGCTGTTTGGAAGTAAGTACGAGGTTAGTCAAAAATAGCACTACGAAAATTTTATTGAAAAATAAACAAGCACATCCTTCTCATTGAAACTTTATTATGTATTGTAGTATAAAACCTTGCCCTTTTCCTTCCCCCCCCCCCCCCCCCCGCAAGGCTTCGCGACCCCCCTAAGACACAGATTGAGAAACACTGACAGTGTGTTAAGCATTCGCGTTCGTCCAATAAAAATAATATACTGATAGTAAATTTGGACTACATTATTGATGACATTGTGAGAGTATATAATTACTCCTAAGTAAATGCTTCGATTTGTTAAAATTAAGTAGGGCCCGACACAAAAGCGCCCTCGAGTCCATTTCCCTCAAATCGCATTCGAATTGAACCGCTATTAATTGTCCAATGAAGATGTCCGAATTGTCCTCGCGACGCGACGCGTAAACATTGATGGAGGCGTCATTAATTCTCGCATTTAGCTCATAATTACGTTAATGGCATGTACAATGGGCTCGCTGAGCAGAGAGCCACTCAATTATGTGGCATTCAGGACGCGCTGTTTGCTCTGAGCAGTCGAGAGATGTCGCGAGGGCTCTCATTGGCCAACCACCCGTCGGGCCCTCCCTCCCCATAGTAGGTCGTAAGGCTTTGCCAGGACAGGCTGTGTTGAAATTCGATCAATTTTAAAACTGGAAAATGATCGTTTGAAGTATTATTAATTCGTTTGAAAATGTAATGTAATTTGTGTAATATTCATATGATAGTATGAATCAAGTTTTTTTAAACTTCAAAATTTCTGATTTATTTCAATTCCAAAGTGTGTAATACTAAATTAACACATTCCAAGTAGTAAGTAATACCTTATACAATAAAACTTTTCATCAATTCGGTCTGAGAATTTGGTTTTATTAATTACAGGCGGCCCGTTCCACCTTCGCAGCGGTGAACATTTCTATTTTAAACATTTGTTTTTGTTCCAAATCTAAAAGTTTTAATGAATGGATTTTGCTAAGTACTTTAAAATCCCCTACCACTCAAAACACTATCAATTTATTATTTATATTTTTCTCATCTTTTTTCCATAACCCTATATCTACTTATATCCTAGATTTTACCCGTGACTTTATCCGCGTGGAATAGTTACTTTATGCAGCATTTTTTGGACTTTGTTCGGACTTCCATTCGACTTTTCTTCCGCTATTTCATACCTGTACGGGTAAAAATTTCAAAAAGGCTTAAACAAAATATGCTTAAACCTTTTTGAAATCTTTACCCGTTTTATTTTATTATTTACAATACTTATTTAATATTGATTTCTTATCACAGTTTATCTTCGAATCATTTATCTTAGATAATGACGAACAGTTTCATCCTTTATTTTAACCCCTTCATGCGCTTTTTTTCCAAAAAAGTTAATTTATATTCTATCTTAGGGTCTAATACATTTTAGTACCAAATTCACAAATGACGAACTTCCATACAAATTTTCATCCTTTATTTCAACCACTTAGACTTTTTTGTAATAAAAGATAGCCTATGTTACTTTTTCAACTTTTAATCAATATTTGTACCTAATTTCATCAAAATCGGTCCAGTTGTTTTTGAGTTTTCTCGTTACAAACATATAAATATAAAAATATTTTCAGTTAAACTCTTATCTCTTATTATTTATAACTTTTGATAATATCAAGTTTTAAGCGCTTTTTATTGGTAAATATTGTTTATTTAGACCGGTTCTGACTGATTTCATTGGGAACTATCGTAATATTTAATATCCAATGTAATATCCAAGCTATATTTTGCATTACTTTTTTATTATTAAAAAAATAATAAAATAGTACATTAAGTTTGTTAATTTGCCATGTTTAGACATTACATATTAAAGTACAATATTCTTTGTTCAAAATGTTATGTAATTGCGAAAAATATCTTATTTACAGAATGATTCGTGAAACTTGCACTATTGATTATTCTAAAAACCGGACATCAAAAGCCTCTAGCTTAATCAATATTTAATTATCAAATATTTTACTCTAAACTCCAACGAGGCAAATACTTAAGGTATGAGTATCTACATATAATTGTTGGTTAATTGTAGAAATAATAGAATTTCAAAAACTGTTTAAACTTATAGGAAGATTGATAGCCAATATTAGCTTAAAATAATAGTAGTTTTTTTTTAATAAAATTCCTTTTAAAACCGAATACATATTTTAAATGTGTAAGTTTATAGTATGTTTGGTTTGGATGTTTGTCAGTCATTCACAGCGGTTCAACGGATTTGGATGAATTTTGGTAAACATCATAACTTGGATTGAAACATAGGTAGCTCTTATATCCTTTTTAACCCGGCCATGTGTAAGTAAGTACTGTAAGTACTTCGCGGCAATCGGGAAAACGATACCCATGCAGCGAAGCGTCCTGTGTCTGCCTTATTTTTCCCTAGTATACATTTTATGACCTTTGCGTGCGAATTAATTACGCTATAACTACCTATATCATGTGGTGTTTGAATTTTTTTACCAAATTAAATTGAAAACGAAAAGCCTGGAAAAAAAATCCAATAATGACAAAGCCCGAGGCGGGCCATGATAACTTGTTTTCTTTTTCATTTTTAATTCATGCGAAAAAATTAGAATCTAAGTTCAATATATCATAAATGGTTTTTTACCACGTTTTCACAATTTTATAATAATGAGTGGATAGATACTATGAAGTGGCTATAATCCAGGATTAATTAGAACTATATTTGTCAAAATTTTATTGAAACGTTTGCAAAATATATAAAACAACGATCGTTTAGTGACAAAAATGTAAAAATCAAGTGCATGTGCTGGAGATGGTTACTGTCATGAAACGGGATTCTTCTGGATTCTTTTATACAATTTGAAATATTACAGTACATACAGTTAATATTAAACTGACAGAAATATATCAAATAGTAGTTTTCATTGTGAATCGGAATAAGATATTACCAAAACCAAGCAACAATAAATCGAGTTTGGAGATGGTGCAGTGTCGTATCCACGTTATGCGCGCTAGCCGGCGCCGCGTGGCGCGGCCGAGTTAGCGAAGCGCCCCTACCCGCTATTAATGTTATTATTTGGCAACATTTACTAAATAATTTGCTCGTTAAACGGCCGCCGATAGCGCCCCCTATTCCCTAACTACTGTATTGTGCGATTTGCCGACGCTTCCCTCGGGACTAACGACTGGATTCAACCAATACGAATCATGCTACACGTTAATTACTTCAAGTCTTTTGTGCGGATATTTGTAGCAACATTCCCTTTTGTCCGATATGAAATTAATAACGCTCTGTTATTGTGTGTGGTCGGATTAGAGAAATATCGGCCGGTTTCAATGAAGACTTACAACCGTGGTTAGGGGTTGATGAGTTTTCGCTAAGCTTTCGCGCGAGATTACTTGTAAAGATATTGAGAAAATGTTATTTTATTTCTGTGTTATTTGGTAGGAGTTATTAGTATACGTATTTATGTTACCGTCTTAATTGGGTGCTCAGTAACTCTGAATAAGATGTCCAAATTCGAATTCATGGATAGACAAATAAAACTCTTAATTAACTTATCAATAATAAAATAAATGAGTTAGATATCGGTCAATGGTTGACGCCGTCGTGGTGGAGTGGTCAGTAGAGCTGCCTACACATCAAGCAGTCCGGGTTCGAATTCTGGTAGCGGGAAATATTTGTGTGACAACACGAATATTTGTTTGCGAGTCATGGTTTTTTATATATTTATTTAAGATTATTAAAAATATATAAAATTATTATGTATATTTTATTAAAATGCCCGATAACTAGTATCTATAACACAAGTTCTTAATGATCTTTACTTTGGGCTAGATAATGGTTGTGAGCGTGGAAATATATTATTATTATTATTATTAATATTAAGATCTACACAATTTTGTGTGGACATTTTGACATTAAATAGATGATATTAAAGAAACAAAGATGAAAAAAAAAAGATATATTAAAAGTTGTAAATAGTATATTTATGACTGTTGTAAACTAAACTAACAAAAGCAAATAATTAATACACCGTGAATATGTGGCTGGCATCCATATTGACTTTGGCCGTCTCATTCCAATAGCTGTCTGGGAGACACCATTTCATACCGTTCCGTCCATTCCACCAAAGTCTAAATTCGTTTCTCGCGGGAGCATGCAAGGCCCTTTCACTATTAAGAGCTTTACAAAAAGTACACAAAGGATTATAGACCTTAGGATCGGAGTCGATTTTATAAAGATTGGTCCATCGGAAGTAGTTCTCGTAGACTTCTGGATTTTTCACTGCTTGGTAGATGGTGTATGCTAAATTGTAAGGGTGTACTCCTATAGCGTTTACGTAAGATCCCGTTGGAAGAAACCTATGAAAATAACACAGCATTATTGGTCTTTAAATTGTTAGTGTTACGCTTTGATAAAGTGACAAAGAGGAAATTACGTTATAACAAAGTTTTCTTCAGTATCTTTAAATAACATAGATTTATAAGTACCGACGTTTATAGATTGGCAATAAACGACAGTGGTGAGACCAAAAAAATGTGTGAGTAATGCGCATGTGTGTGCAAAAAATTGTACTGCAGTCTGACAGTTGTTGTCATTTCTACGTGACTGGCCGACTTAGGCCGCCTGCGTGTAAGTACGCGAAGTGGTCTCGTCTATCTATCTCGCTCTAACATACGCATTAATACGCTCTTTCTCTTTCACACTGCCGATCTACAGTTTTCTATATCTATGTTATATAGTATAACAAAATCAAAATAATTTATTTCATTAATGTGGTTTCTAGGTTCGTCGTTTTATATACTACTTGTTCATATATTACACACATTAATGTACATTAATATGTATATCATACATCAACCGTATTTGTATTGAGTTGGTTATGGCCTGTTTGATGTTAGGCAGTCACTATACCCTATAGCTATAGACGACTACAGACACTCGCGCGCTGTCAGTCCTATCTACATGGTGCTCTGGTAACCTTAGTCATATTCGATTGAAACACAATGTTACGAAAATATTGTGTAATTTGACTGTTGTCATCTAGGTAAAGTAACCACCCCAGGTTATAATTAAATACTTGTGTTCGCCCGCGGCTTCGCTCGCTTTAATGTCGGTTATTTCTTATATAGCATATAGCCTTCCTCGATAAATGGACTATCCAACACAAAAACAATTTTTCAATTTCAATCAGTAGTTAATGAGATTATAGCGTTCAACCAAACAAATAAACTCTTCAGTGCAGAGTTTGTTCGTTAAAATTATAGATTTAAAAAATAAAAGCAAACTTGAATTACAAGTTACCTGCTGTAGTTAGCCCCTCCGTACACAACAGGCACTGCATAGTTATGATATCCGTGAAGAACCTTCTCTGTAACATAGTCTGTAGCGAAGGAATTCTCAAACGCCATGTAGAAGTAGTATTCATTTTTAATCATTTCCTCGCAGCCGTAATTAGGACAATTGTTTTTTGAACATTTACCGAAGACATCGATTTTCAACGAGTAATGATACAAATGGTTCTGAAGTTTAGATAAGTACTCGTCTCTGAAGCTATCCGTTTTACAATGACTGACCAACCAGGCTGCTGCTTTTTTCTTCTTCTTCAAAATCGACTTTATTTCTGGATCGATAGAGTCGACACTCGTTGACCAATTCACTGTAGCTTTAGGTGCTATAATTGCCCCATCGCGATTACGAACTACAAAGTATGTCCATGGTATATCAGAATCTAGTCTGTATGTAAAGGTCCAGTTGAAGAAGTCTTCATTGTAAAGCTCGCAAGCGGGAAGATTGTAAGACGATTCGATCGTTGCGAAGATGTACAATTGGGAATTTGCACGTTTTAATGGTATATCTTTCTTACTACTGATTTCACCTTCGAAAATAATTGCATCGAATAAACTGGTATCGCCGCCAAATAATTTACTGTCCGAGGTAAATCTACAATTGTTAGCAAGACAGCTAGACGTAGACAAGTCTTTGTTTCCTTCGATGATCGTCATCAAATAATACCTTTTCCAAATAAGAATATATTTAATGGAATCATTTAACTTTGTATATCTTCGTGTTAATGACAGTACAGATGTAATATTATCTACAAATCTTAAAACATCTTGCATGATCCAAACATGGAAACATGCACACATGGAAATGAATAAAAATGCATAAATCATTCGCTTTGTTGTACATTGCGATAATTGTGGTGATTTTATCATACGAATAACTGTGTATGGATTCTAGTGTATCAGGTATCAGCAAAATACAAATAGTAAACCTTAGTAAACAAACATAAATCAGTCATATTAGACATTAACTTTCAAAAACATAAAATTTGTCTATGGTGCTAAAGGCATGCAAAGAGTTGCAAACACAATTTAAGAAACCGGATATATGTAAAGCAAAAAATATGATATTATTCTGCGTGGGAGTGGACGTTGACCAGGGGCAACTATTGTCATCATAGGTGGCACCATAATCATCTCCATAAAGCAACGTTTAGACAACCTGACAATGGTCGTTAATGCTCTACTAATCCCAGCTTAAGATCGTATCTGGTCCAGTCACTAAACACTTCACGTGCAAACAATTCATCCTGAACAGTTACTTTTGAGAGATGAAAAAAGTCTGCAAGACGCTGCGTCCGTGTTGAAATACAGTTATTGTTGCCAAAATAAGTGTATTGTTGTGGTGTAAAATGTTGTGAAGCAAAAACTGGTGACAAAGGTTTCGTAATTGTATTAAGTGCTCTCGGAGGCGTGCTGTGACGTGGACGTCCGTTTGGGTGCTACATTAGGCGCAGTGGCGCATGGTGCCCATTCACAGACAATTGCACTTTGGGATAACTGTAGCAGCTGTTGACCACTCCGCAGAATAACTTCCTGGACATTCATCGTAAGAAAGACAACACAATAGCCTCTGGTTTGTTATTATTTATTTATTTGATTACTTATTTATTTTATTGTCTTTATCTATACTTTTATGTAATACTAATTGAGCATATAATATTGAACTGCTAACAGAAAACCACCTGCGTTGTCGAGAGGTTGGTTACTGGGTACCATCTTACCGAAGAATACTTCTTTAGCAACAATTCTTAGGTTCGATTTCACAGGTTCTGATTAGGAGATATTTGGCTGATAACATGACAGTTTTCTGTGAACTATCATGAACTATCACATGTCAGATCAACACTCCATTAGTGTTTTTGTGAACTTACATAGAATACTTATTTATAATACAATAGACAGATCCACTCCACAATCAGTTAATAATTACGTATGAAGTTCGCTTCTAATTCGGCCATACCTTGTCACCGCGTAAGAAAATGATATTGCGCGACCTTGGAGTGAAATAAAACGACTAGATTTCTTATTACAAAATTATTATTGGAGGATACAGTTTGAAAATAAAGCAACTTTTGCTAAAAGTTTACAGAACTGGCCACTTACATAAACAATATTTAAAAAGTAATTACAAAATTTGAAAATGGAACTCTTTGGCTGTAGAATGCAGTTTGTTTCATCGTATTGATTTAACTCGGGGAAATTTTCGTAACGTTCGTAGTATGATTTTCTACGATTTTAAGTGTAATTTGACAGCTCAACAGAGCATTGCTCGGCATAAGTCTGCTTTTGGCGATGAAGCACCATGCAAGACGACTATTTATAGCTGGTTTGCAGAATTCAAGCGCCGGTGTGTGGGATCCACCGCGAGCACAGCTTTCTCACACCCAAATGTTTGTGTAGGATTGATTGTATTTGACCATTATTTGATTCATGCCTATGTTTAAGGATGCGCCAATCTCATGGTAGGTCACATATCTGTCTGTTTTTGTTGTTCACAGCGGTGGACCATCACGAGATTCGTCACTGAGATTGACACGAATTTGACGGGGCTCAAAACACGGACCGCGTCACTTGGTGCAGTGCCATGCTTACCAGATTCAACGAAGGCGCGCCAAATTTGGTGTGGGACATTGTAACATGGATTTTTTGCTACGATCCCAAAACAAACCAGCAATCGAGCGTATGGGTCTTTCAAGAACCAACCAAAGCGGCGCGCGTGAAAAGTGCATCTAAGCGGATGTTAGGTTCTTTTTTTAATAAAACTGGACACGTGGCTACTGTTGCTTTAGAGAATCGTCGTTCGGTGAATAATGACTGGTACACGACCATGTGTTTGCCGGAACATATTGACGAACTCCGTAAAAATAACCGTAAACGCCGTATTATCTTGCACCACGACAAGCTAGCGGGTTATTTCTTGCCAGTGATTACTTGCTAAGTAATGACAAGGCCGAAGATGCTCACCTAATGGCTTAGCAGAGCAACATAGCAATTATATAACTAAATGTCGGAGTACATACAAAAAATATTTTGAACATTAATATGATGGCGATAGAGTTCCACAATATAGTGGTAGGCAGCCAGGTCAAAAACAAGCCCTTTAAGCCAACCAAAAAGGCGATATTTCCTTCTCTTTCATATTTACTTAATTTTATTCTTTTGTATCATATCATTCACGGAGTATCATTATTTATATTAAACAGATCGCTATATTGAAAACCAATAATAGCATTATTCGTCGGAATCACAGCTGTGAAAACTAGTAACTACATATAGCGCTACACAATGCAGAACAAATAACATTATTCCCAGTGAGCATTGAAATATTTCGGAGTAAATAAATTGCAATGTAATTTATGCTCGCGTTCATTTGATTTTTACATTTACACACACCCGAATTTGGTATTTGTTTTGGATTTGTCTTTTGTATTTGTGTATGAACCACATAATTAAATCAATAAGATGTGCCGGGCCTCAGACCAATAATCATTGGTCTGAGTGCCGGGCCGTATCGCGTTAATTATCATCGTAGAAAACCTTTAAAAAACAAAACCAAATCGTTAAATGTTTTGACATCTGATAGCTGTCTAGCTGTTGTCACAATATATGAAAATGGAAGTTTTTTGGGGAATTTCTCCCGAGTTCTTATTGTAATAAATAACGGGTTGTGAAACTCCATGTTAACTCAAACTACCCTACAATTTATTGTTATATGAGATACTTTTTTCCCTTAACATTGGATAAATGCGTAATCCTGCGAAAGTCATTAATTTTTTTTCCCCGCTCACACCAATTATAGCCCAATGTTAGTATCACGAACTTGTTATGAATACTAGATAAAGGACATTTATGATGTACATAATATTTTTTTGAAGTTTTTATAAATAAAATTAAGAAGAAGAAGAAGCGTTTTGCTTTATACTCGATAAATAATACTGGGATTTCATCACTAACAGTGATTATTGTCCCAAAGTACTTATAAGGCACTAGGCGCTCAAATTTGGAGCGCCGGCCCCGTCCGACTCGAACGCCCTAGAGACCCTAATCGGTGCAGAGACTCCCCCGAGGGAGATGCTCACCGGTCAGGAATCCTCTCCGGTGTGATTAGAATTACAGGCTAGAGAACCCACCTAGGTCCTCGCCTTAAAAAAAACCCCGGTGACGCAGAGAAGGTCATCAGAGACATCCTGCAAAATTGGTCAAAAAAAATATATATAAAAGGAGCGCCGGAACTAGGTGGAGGTTTTTAGAAGACCACAGTCAAATAACACTACATTTTTGTGGTGTTGTGTTGTTGTGTGTTGTGAGCGTCTCAAAGCTACGGTGCGTGCTTACCACAAGGCAGCCCCTATGCTTTTCTGCCAACCAAATAACATAAAAAGTACGTTTGGTCCCAACGACGAGTTACACCACAATAAGTAACACTGTTATGTTATTACTAAATGATTGTGATTTTTACCGAACAACTTTTTATATTCGTTCCCAACGAGTCATGCCCCGAAGATTACTAGTATGCAGTGTATAGAAATATAACTCAGACATCTAAAAGTGTGCAAAATTTAAACAGCGTTAGTTGAATAGTAGCTTATTTATTAGAAGGTTGACATTTGACTGTAGATAACATCTAATACACACTAGAGACAAGGTATGTGTGTAAATATGCGTAACAAGGAAGTTCTATTGAACACGATTCTTAACAAAAAGGCAGTCAAAATTTTCCCAAACCAAGCTTTAAGCTGTTTAAATATTTATGAATTATTTTCGTATTGACAAAACAAAATGGTGGACAATGGTATTGTGGCATTGTTCCCTTGTGTGCGCGCGCTCAATGTTTTCATTTGTGAACATTTGAACAGTCTATTGACCACTGTAGAGCTTCCTCTTAATACAAGAGCAGAGGGGGCAAGGGCGAAGAGGATTTAATGTTTAGGTGATTAGTGACTACCACACATAACACAATGTAAGCACAAATAAATTTAATAATTATAAATTATTATATATTTAAATATTTGGACTATAAGTGAGACGGAAAATAAGTGATATAGGTAATATAATATTGTTTATGTATATACGGCATGCTATGTATTGTCTGCCAATTGCCAACAAACCAAATTAGGTATATTTATTTATTTGACTATGAGACTGAAAAAAGAAACAAGAAAAAAAAGGAGTAGTTGGACAAATATTTAAATATAATACAGTCAGTCTATGCTTACAAATCTAAACTACTAAAAACATCCTGCAGAATCCAACTATAGTTTCTAATCTTAAAATTAAGTTGTAAAGTTTTTTTTTACGGTTACATTTATCTATATCGTAGATAGATATTTTTTTAGAAAAAAATTCTTCTTCTATAAAAAATTAAACCAATTTTTTATTTAAGTTTACAACAAAATTATCTTTATCACTATAAATAAACGCCTTATATTTCCCCTCATCTTGAACCACTGTTACTTGAACCAACATTTTATTTTCTATTATTCTTAACCCGTGTCAATTGACCAAAGATGTACCCAATTTCCTTACTTCCCACGCAAAGGCTTTACACCAATATGGTATCTCATCAGATGGCAAAACACGGAACAATATAATTATTAGAAATTTAAACTCGGCGATTCAACAAGAGCATAGAGTACAGGAAGGGTCGCTTTTGCCGCTAATCCACTTAAATGTGGGTAATCCCGCGTAAGTTGCCGGAACTATTGTTGACTCGAGTGGGCTACGATGTGTGTTTAATTCAATCACAACTGCTACACAATATGCTCGCCGCGTTACTTTCCGTTTGAATTGTGATTAATATTTGCTTCCTATTTTGGCTTGTTGAGGGCTTAGGGTGCATTTTCGTGTGTGTGAAGAATTATTCTTTCCTCAACCTTCGGAGTCTGTTCTATACTATCGGAACCAAGGAAGGGACCTACCCTCTGCCCTTGAAGTCTTTTCTTTACTCTCTAAACTGGCGGTAGTCTACCCTCTGCTCTCGGGATGTCGGTACCTTCGAAAACTGAAAATAGTCGATACTAAACCTCTCTGACGCCGCCGTGATGGAGAGGTCAGCAACGCTGGCTACACATCGAGCGGTCCGGGTTCGAGTCCTGGTAGTGGCAAATTTTAGTGTGATGAACACGATCATTTATTTATGAATCATGGTTGTTTATATATATATTTAAGTTTATTTATAAATATATCTAGATTATTAAGTATATTTTTCCGTTATCTAGTATCCATAACACAAGTTCTTAAAGATACTTAATTTGGGCTAGATAATTGCTGTGAGTGTAGAAATATTATATACCCAATGTTGTCTATCAAAGGGACGTGATGGATTTTTACATATTATGAAATGAGCTTCGATATGTACTAAATATATTTATGTACTAAATGAATATACTGGTCGTAATGACGTTTCACTACAGCAAACATAGTAGAACAGAATCCGCCAATCTTGATCGCAAAAGTAACGTACAACTCAAATTACCTCTTCCTCATAAGTTATGACAACTTTATCTTACTTGTATCTTCAAGCCCAATCTACGTAAGCACTCCTGAGATAAAGGATCGCTTCAAAAAACTATATTGTGTTTACACAAATACGTAGGTGGTAATCCGAGTGAAGTAACGCTTAGAGAAAATATTAACTCCATGCGAAGGGGATTCTTTTTTGTGCAAGCCACCGAAGACGGGCGCAGAGAAAGAAAAAAATCCTTAATAATATTATTGGGTTCTAATTTCGTTTGTGATTGTTAATCGTAACCATATAAAAGTGTCAACGTCTCTCAATGGAGATGCCAATTTGTATAGTGTTACAATACATGAATGGTTATAGCTTGAGGTTTTCTGTTACACAATGAGGTTACGCAAAAAAATATGAATATCTGGTCCTAATAAAATAAATGTGATTATTCAAGTGTTGGATCGTTCTTAGAATATTAGCTCGAGTGGTCTCGGCTTATGGAATTTGTTTTTAATGCAAATATTATGAGGAATAGTATTGTCCTTTAATATAATGGCTATAAACCAGTAGAACTATAGGTGAGTTGGAAATATAGGAGAAGTTACT
Organism: Elophila nymphaeata; assembly: GCA_955850985.1. Lineage (NCBI taxonomy): Eukaryota > Metazoa > Arthropoda > Insecta > Lepidoptera > Crambidae > Elophila > Elophila nymphaeata. The sequence continues at coordinate 6,404,896 of OY039081.1, forward strand.
GTGATGTTCTAATAGATTTTCGTCACTATGCTATCACATTCGATCATATTACGCTATTTGTCGCGTATATCAACTCTGTCAAGAAAATAATTCCATTCCACCATTTCTGGTAATAGGTAAGCAGAAGTGGAGTCCAAATTCGAAGATAGCTAGATGCGAGAGATAAACTGCTGCGCTAGCCACTATTGCCTTGCTGACCTGCAAGGTGCTTCTTCACGCCTCTTTTAAATGACCCAGCCTGCCTAGCATGACCACCGAAACACGATATGATAAAGCCAATTATCGCTTTGAACTGTCAAAAATCATAGGATATAACCGCAATCTTGAAATTTTATTGAAAGTTCGAACATGTAAAGGCTTATACTTGTTCGCAGTTTCAATAAAATTTCAAGATGGTGGTTATATCAAATGATTTTTGACAGTTCAAAGATATCGGTGGTCATGCTAGGTGGGCTGGATTGAAGGAAGGAGGGAACACGTGTACTGGCAGTGAATTCCATTTTTTGATTGTGCGACAAAGAAACGTGTTGCCAATCGGGCCTTTTTTATAATAAGGTTTGTTTTTGATATAATATGTTTTTTTGACGTTGATGTATTTTTGAAGGAATTATATTGGATTTTTCTTGTTATTAGTAAGTCGCCTTTTTCTTTCTTCCGTTTTGCTCCCTTTGATTCCCGTTAAAAGAGCTATCGATAACAAAATGAGTTGCCAAATTTCTGAGTTCGCGTTGGAATGGTAGCCTTAATTTGTCGGTAACTCCGTAAACCAGTATGCGTAGTCCTTAAAAGTAAAGTAGATGGTGGGGTTAGGGGAAAAATCTCCTCAGCTTGAAAGCTGTCAAATGGCAAAACCTATGAGAACGATAACGAATTGATTTTATAGGTTTCTAGGATCGCAAATAACGCTATAAGTCCCCAGTAGTATGTGAGTGTGTCGATCGAGACTTTCGCTCCCGACGTTACGCACACTTAATAAAATCGGTTATTTTTGTCATGTAGTTGGGCTAAGAAACATCCAAGAAGTTTCCTTTGGTCGCGTTCTTAACAATTTTTCATAAAATTTTATCATAGTATACTTTTTTCCAGTTAGGAAAATGTCATTAAAAATTCTTCTTTCGTAGATTGTTAAGAAAAACAATTTTGAATGTGGACCAAAAGTAAAAGAGATACTTTAATTAATATAACACTAATAAATAAATCAGTGTAATCTTAATTAATAATGGAAAAGTAGACTAAACACTCCCATAGTCTACAAACATATTTTAAAGACATTATAGAGACGTCTAAGGCTTTAAATTCTTTGGAGCTGTAAATGCAGCAACGTTATTTACTTGAATCAATCTAAATCGATTCCCAATACCTACTCGTATATAAACCTGCAAAATAATACCACCGTAGTTTATTACAAATCCGTATTTCGGGTCTCCGCGAATCAGCAACGCTGCATTTTCAATGGAAAATTCTTCTGCAAAACGGCAAAATAATATCTCTCATTCGCCTGTATTTGTGTTTGTTCAGACGGGAGAACCACCCCAAGTCGGCTTTCGGTAATTAGGCTCCCCCCGCACGACTTTGGCTTCCCGCCTCTTTGAAAACAGAACCGGCCCGAAAACAACAAGCCTGTATACTTGTCTGTAGATACATTAATGGCTGCTTCAATAAATCGTACTTTTGTTGCTCAGTAAATATATTGTTTAATGATGTAATTTTGCATTTCACCTAGGTAAACAAAATCCGTAGTAAGTTTTTTTTTATTCTAAATTTAACATTGTTCGTAGGATGGGGAGTTTCAGTGAGGAAACAACAACGTCCGTAATTTTTACCACGACTCGAATGAAGTTGTATCGATATGTTTTTGCGAAAGATCAGCGTTGTTGTTGTTAATAAATAAAAGTCTCTATATATACTACCTACTGACTATGTAAAATGTAAATTTCCATAGAAATAAAGATAAATTATTGCGGATTCGTAATTTAGGTGAAATAATGATGTCATTATTTCACCTTAATTACGAAATCCACAATATTTTATTTTTATTTCCCTACATGTGTAGGGAAAATTACAGCATTCAACATTATCTATAAAACTTTTCAATAAAATAATTGCCTTATTAATATTTGTATAAAATCTAAAACCTTACAAATTGCATTTTAACATAATTTTTAACTCCCAACGCAAAAAATCGGGAGTAGTCTCCCCTTGACATTCTCGTATACCAGAAACGACTCAAAAGTTGATAGAAACCTTATATTTTGATGTAATATATGCATGTTAAATTTTCGGTCACCCATCCGAGTACAGACCGCGCACTGGGTTGCTTAACTTTTGTGATCGACGACTCAAAAGTTGATAGAAACCTTACATTTTCATGTCATACATGCATGTTAAATTTTGTTGCAAAAGTTAAACCATACTCGAGTTATCGTGCTAACGCACAGACACACACAGACGTAATTCTAAAAACGGTATTTTTGGACTCAGGGAGGTCCAAAACGTGTAAATCCATCAAAATCTCGAGATCGAATTTTTTGATGATTACAAGACTACACTACGTATACGAGAAAGTAAAAACGGGTGTTATAAGATTGACGCCTGTACTTACCTATTTGTCTCTGTCTGTAGCATCGTACCTCGTAGCTCCCAAACGGATGATCCGACATTCTTTATTTTTTGTCTAAATAGTAATTTCATCGAGGCTGTTCTCAGCTATAATTGAATATAATAATAATAATATATTTCCACGCTCACACCAATTATCTAGCCCATAGTAAGTATCATTAAGAACATACTAGGATACTAAATAACTGACATTTTTAATATACATAATTATTTAAGATATTTTTATTAATAAACTTAAATAGATTTATAAACGACCATGACTCGCAAATAAATATTCGTGTTCTTCACACAAATAGATGCCACTACCGGATTCGATACTGACCACTCCACTACTACGGCGTCTATATATAAGTATATATATCATCAGCTCTTGGCCACAGGTCTGTTCGATCCAAGATTTGGTAACATAAAGTTTGTTTTACCTCATTACTATTCATCGAAAATGTATTAAGGATTTTAAACTTTGTAAAAATATTTAAAAAAAACTTTGTAAATACTACCAGGACAATATTTATGCCTATTTTCTCGTTTGTTAATTTTGTAAACACTTCCATTTAAATCTCTATTATTTTAAGAAAGCTTTCATTCCACGTAACATTACATATCATATACGTAAGAACAAAGTAGATTGTTACATAGATATTGTAAAGATTTAGTAATAATTGAACTTGAAAACATCCATCTATTGCTTCAAAGTAACAAAGCAAAATTTCTGATCATTAGTAGAGATCTTCCAGGAACTTTCTAAGATAGCATAACGCAGCTTTGTTAGATATCAGACATTTTAACTATTCACTATTATCGTATGTCTCTCTAGCTCAGAGTGTAGCAAAGAGTAAACCCATTTTAATGTTAAAAAAACAACAACTAGGTTCTAGGTTTTTTTTTACCAAGCGGAGTGAAATTATTGTCACTCAAAACAATATAGCTGCGACATGTCTCTTGAGACCGAGGCCTTATCGCACTAATACGAACATTAAAACCAAAAACAAGTCGTATTAGTATTAGTCGTATTATATTCGTAATTACCTAATGGCGTCGCGACACATAAACGTACGCATTTTGCCAATGTTAAGTGAAAATGTAACTAAAGTAACCGTATCAGTCATCTTGAATTTGGAAACCAAACGTAGTAGAGTCGACTGTGAAGGGCCACCGCGTATGCCGGATAATGCGCGCATTGTTTGCACTAATGAACACTTGTTCTGGTAATAAAGTTTTATCATTTGTACTTGCTGGTCAATCAAGTATATATCTATTTATAGAAAGTTATTTTATTAATTGTTTAACTTGAAATCATCATCATCAACAGCTCATATAATGTCCCCACCGAGGGGCTGGAGCCTACCCCACATTAGGGGCGATTAGGCCTTAGTCAACCACGCTGGCCAAGTGCGAGTTGGTCGACTTCACACACAACCTAAGGTAAAAATTTCTTCTTAGGTGTGTGCAGGTTTCCTCACGATGTTTTCCTTCACCGTAAAAGCGTCGATTAAACGTACATTGAATTCAAAATTTGAAAACACATTGGTACGTGGCGGGGATCGAACCAGTGCCTCCCGGGTGGGAGACGACGCTCTTACGCACTAAGCCACCGACGCCTATAACTTGAAATATTGACATAGTTTTGTTAAAAACTTGTCAAAGATAGTTTTCCAAAAATATCATGACTTGGTCCCGTTTCTACAACGACTACAATTTTAAATTTAACACGTATGTTTTACCATGCAGAAAAACAGAAAGGAACCTTCAACAGCTGAGCGACTCATCATCATTACAGCCTTTCTTATTCGGCCCACTGCTGGGACACAAGGCCTCTCCTGTCATCGAAGGGGGTTTAGGCAGTAGTCTACCACGCTTGCCCAATGCGGATTGTTGGACGGAGTATAAGGTAATCAATACCCCTTTTGCTGATCCATTAGTCGCCTTCTACGACACCCATTGGAGGATACGGGGTGATTCTATTCTATACTCTACCTGCATCACATAGCTGAGCGACTGGCTCATTAATTGTTGGAACACAATATTGCTGTGAACACTATTGTTAAAGCGATTTGAGCCTTTAACAACATGGGGGTACCCGTGGAACACGAGCACTCTCCTGAGGATCCAACACGGCACCTCTGAATGTAATTCCTGTGGGCGAACCACTAGTACCTATACTGAAGCTGTTGGTAGAGGCACAGTTTACCAAGAACAGTGGTTTATCTGCAGGCTGTCGGCGAGTTATTAGCCTACTCTTGCGTTGACACTAGGGCTATCGTAAATGTGCCGGGCGGGAACGAGCGGCGAGCGAATGTGCAATGACATAAAAACGCGCGATCACACCGAGACGGCGGCGTGGCCCGCACTGCAGCTACCTTATGCCCCCATATTTTTATGTCAATTTGTGCGTCACAGTGCGTGCGTACACGGCGCCGAGTACGCACGCACACATTCTAATGGATAGCGGCCAGTTTGTATGAAGACGTATTACTGTTCTTGGTATACTGTGGTAGAGGTCTCTACTCTAGGTTGATATTTTTTTTATTCTTGACAGGGAAGCTCTTGGCCTTCATATCACATGATGGTAAGTGACGATAAGTCTGAAGGCGGAAGCAAGCTTCACCTGGAACCCTCAACCACTGAGGGATAGGCTCATCATTAATTGTCATTTAAAAAAGAACAAGTTATGATAATTACAAAATCATTCGGAGATTTGGTCATTTAGAACACTATATTTTTTTCAGAATTTATTTCTAGCAAAATTAAGAGATATTAAAAAAAACTTAATGTAACAACAATGAACTTAATGGAGCTTAAGATTACTAACACAAAATGTCTTTGCTATCCATTTTTTTAATTTATGGCCAAGTTAACCAAACTTTACCTCAAACATTTGACAGTTGTGATGTAATTTTTTATTTTATTTTGTAGAGCTAGATCATTGATCTGAGTGTAGAGCCCTGTAGAGCCCACGCTTCAGCTTAGAGTCCATGACAGTCGTTTTAAAATGAGTAAGTTTTTAAATTTTAAATTAAAATACTTAGAATCAAAATTAAAAACACTTTAAAAAGATGGGTTGAGTCTTTTTCCATCCATATAATAAAAAAATACTATTAAAAAATGTAATGTTTTCATTTGTCGGAACACAATAACGCTGTTAACATTATAACTATGGCGACAGATTTTGATAAGATGATGGTAGCTACCCAGGCGGACTTGTAAAAAGTCCTACCATCAACCAAACCGAGTACAAAATTGTACTTCCTTAGGGATTGAACACCGGACCTGTGGGGAACCATTATACCACGGAGGCGGTAATTTTTATAAGCCAAATACTATGTAGTAAGTAACTAGAAAAAAAATCACTAAAAAAAGGGAATATTTATTTTTTCTTGTTTTATAAATATTAACGCGTTTGTAAACGCAAAATGAATTCCATTAATGTAGTTTCATCTTAACTGTACGTCAAATATTTGCAAAAATATTTCGTTCGGATCTTTGTAGGGCTTTTGACGATTTATAAATACTTAGCAAAGTTCATTTAAATAAAGAGCTTTTTCATTTTCATTTAATTTTCATTAGAAGTGCAAATTTCAAAGATTTGATGAAACATTGTTTACCATAAAATCATATGCACTAAGCACTGACAATTTTCGACAACGAAAGCAGTGCCCCGCTAACGCAGCCTCCCGGACTGCGGAGAATGCTGGGTTCCATTCCCGCCTAGGACAGGACGACTCTTTTCAGTGTATTTTTTCTACTTTTAAAAATATTAACGCGTTTGTAAACGCAAAAATTATTCCATATTAAGTTATAACTTTTTTTTAAACTTTCCACCTTACTGCTAGAGCCAACTCAAAATATCGGACTCCAAACGAAAACCAGCCATTGAAGCATCAAATCGGCAACGCATCCACCTCCGTTCGCGAGGGAGCGGGGATTATCTTCAAATAAGCGTATTACTGCCGGGCCCGCCGTGCTTTGTGATCCAAATAGCTACGGCTTCTGCGCCACAGAGCATATCAACCGCAAAAAAATAAACTACCCTCTCTTGTCGCGGGGAAAACCCTATACGCACGTCTCTACTCTGTGGCTTGTGTTCGTCTCGCACGGTATACACTATACTTTCGTTTACTTGTTATGAAAGCCCCTGGGACCAGTCTGAGTCTATAGATACGGTCTTATTTGAAGATTTAAAGAATAACTAAGGCTTCGTACCTTTCGTCTTATATTATTATCCTGTAATTTGGGATTAGAATTTGTAGGGACGGCGAGTATTTTGGCATGAGTTATTCGATGCTTTTTTTAATATCATTCCGTATACTTACCTACTTAATTAAGTTATTAGGTTTTAATTTTGATTGATGAGAATTTTTGATAAGTTCATATTTAAGACTTAAGGAGGCCCTTGGGGGAGGCCTATATCCAACAGTGGACGTCTCTTGCCTGAAATTATGACAATTTGAGGTTCAACGATCGTTATAACGTAGGCACTATCACAAATTATAGCACCCTAGTCGGGGAAACACCTTTTTTACATCAGAAATCGGATCTTTACTTTACAGCAGAGATACTGTAATTATTTGATTGCAGTATTCTCTAGGTAAGGCGTAGGACTTTCCCTGTGTTTTACCACCATCTTCTTTACCAGTATGTCACTGTTTCGTGAACTGGACAGTGTAGGAGTAAATCAGAATAATAGCTCCTGAAATAATAGCTACTGAAAAAGATTTAGGTAATACCTATCTACCTACTCATTATTTTTATTCTATAAGAGGTTAATAGAGAAATATATTTTCGAAATTTTATGTTTTGTATTTTTATATTATTCTTTGGGTATTGGTATTGTATTGTATAGTTCTTACATTTAAAAACAATATATCTCATGGACTTAAACAGGGAATCAGGAATTAATACGAGGATTTCGTCAGTAGGTAACCTAAACAACTGTTTGTATAAGATTTCTCAGAGACCTCAGACAACGGACATACGGAGTACGGACAGCCCATCAGAGTAGGTACCTAAAACTGTCAAATTCTCCAATAGATTTTCAACCTTAAATATGAGTATTCTAAAGCGAATAATCGAAGGGAAGGAAAATTTGACAGTTTGTGGTAGCCTGATGTGCTGTTGAACGTTCTCTGCCAGGAATATAGTTCAGTGTGCCTGATTTAATATAATTTTAGTACCTAGTTACGTAGGTACAACAGTACTTAAAATTATCTTTAACCAGGTATACTGAAATGTACGGAAAGAACGGAAGAACTAGAACTAACTTTTAGAACTAGTTGATTAATCAAGCTATTACGTAACTATTCGACATCTACAAACAATTTTTCCACGTAGCAGAACAGAATAAATGTTTCTTTAATGCGTTATTACGTTTCGCATTCGAGTAACTACTCCAAACGCGTCAGAGGCGACCGCGCGATCTAAAATTTAAAAGTTCCACCCCAGAGGGAAATCGTGTTTTGCGGAGGCGTCGCGTATTTGGAATCTATACTTTAACGTAAAGTTCATGTCGTCATACACCGGTGCTGCAGTCGTGTATATTTTAACATAAAAGTACATAAAAATAAACGTATTCAATAAAAGTTCTCATGTAAATGACAATAATTGTCTTAATAAGAATAATCTTTAAACTGAAACATGCCAAATCAGCCAATGACTATAAAGTTACGTACTAACACTGGTACCCACTCGTTGCAAAAAATACATAGCTACATTCAATCACACTCCTAATCCCAAAAAAGGTTGAGTAGAACTTTACGTCACTCTGGGTGACACATCTTTATATAGAAAATACAAATATAAAAGTTGGCACTTACCTAATGACATAGATATTTTTAGAGGGAGCAGTCCTACAACACGTGCCTACTCTAGTACTCATTCAGTCAGCGGTAGAGTCAGTTAGCTGACATGTTCAGTTAGTACCTAAAAAGTCCATTCTTACGTAGTCGGTTCGTCAACATCATCAACAACAGCTATAATGTCCCCACCGAGGGGCTCGAGCCTACCCCACATTAGGGGCGATTAGGCCTTAGTCAACCACGCTGGCCAAGTGCGAGTTGGTCGACTTCACACACAACCTAAGAAATTCTTCATAGGTGTGTGCAGGTTTCCTCACGATGTTTTCCTTCACCGTAAAAGCGTCGATTAAACGTACATATGAATTCAAAATTTGAAAACACATTGGTACGTGGCGGGGATCGAACCAGTGCCTCCCGGGTGGGTGACGATGCTCTTACGCACTACGCCACCGACGCTTCCGGTCGGCATACGTTACGAGTCGGTTCGTAGTAGTAGGTATTCGTAGTAATAATAGAAATTGACTTTTCATTGATGCTCTTTTCCTCATGGTGCTAATTCATGTCTCTTAGATGAGGATTAACTAATTCAGTTTCCTACATAAAATTCTACGTCCAAAAATGTTATAGACAGAAATATTTTGAAATTGTAATAGTTATTTATACCGTTTATACCCGATCTCAGCTTTCTCAGAGCGTTGTATGAAAGTACAGATTGGTAAGTACTAAATATGCGGAGTCGCAAAATACGTACGTTAGGTAACTTTTCCTTGGGAGCGTGGCTCTATTGAATTACGGACACTGTGTGGAAAACTGTGCGCAAAATATTTTGTCGTGACAAAGAACGTATTAGCGGAGCAGAGGGTCCATGATAATTTTATGTAAATCGCCCGCCGCCGGCTGAGTTTCACGATGGATACACAATTTGTTTATGTCGGGCGGGCTGTCTTTATGTTGGCTCAACTTCGATCGATGCTGTTTATGGCGAAACAGCTAAATGTTTTGAGCGTTCATATTTTTTGACGTTGTTTTTTGTTTTATAATTAAATCTACCTATGCATAAACAACTTTTCAAAAAAAAGTCCAACCGACTTCAAAAAGCATAAAAATAACATATTATTAAAATGTGTGCTAGGTACCTGCTGTACTGTTTGAACCCGGTGCCAAGCCATGCCAATCGTTCAGCACCACGAGCCCCTCGTCACCTAAGCTGGCGCATTCGGTCGGTCGCAATCGCGGGATGGTGTGGTCAATGAGTGTGATGTGGCAGGCGGACCTATAGAATACCTAGTTGGCTTGGCACCGACTTCACACAGTACAGCAGGTACCTAGCACACATTTTAATAATATGTTATTTTTATGCTTTTTGAAGTCGGTTGGACTTTTTTTTGAAAAGTTGTTTATTTTTCTATTTTTAGTGTTTTATGTAGAATAATTGTTGTTTTTTTATATATATTACGAGATGGCCAACAAACTTTCGGCCCACTCGGTGTTAAGTGGTTCCGTCGCCTATAGACACCTGCAATATTAAGGATAAATTACTTAACATTAGAAGTGCGTTGCCATTCGGCGGATTACTTTTTGGGTTTTGTGCCCCTTTTATGTAGGCGACAGGCTGGCAACCTGTCACTATTTGGAGGCACTGCATGGTCCATACTGCCAGAGGAGGTTTTATGTGTGACAAAATGTTACAGTTTTCTACAAGTTTAACATCTAAATACTAAGTATTACGGTGCTTTGCCTTACATCATCAGCTCACCTAACAAGCTGAAAGAATACAACTATCGGTCTTTAGGTACCTACCTTTAATATTTAAAGAATTATCATCCAAATCTTAATCGTTATGGAGTTTCTCCTTCCATCATCAGCTCACCTGAATAGCCTGAAAGAATACAACTATCGCTCTTTAGGTACTTTTAATATTTAAAGAATTATCGTTCAACTCCTAACCATTAAGGAGCTTTACCTTCTATCATCAGCTCACCTGATTAACTTGAAAAAATACAACTAGCGGTCTTTACGTGCCTATAATATTTAAAGAATTATCATCCAACTCCTAACCGTTAAGGAGTTTTTCCTTCCATGATCAGCTCACCTGAATAACTTGAAAGAATACAACTATCGCTCTTTGGGTACCTTTAATATTTAAAGAATTATCATCCAACTCCTAACCATTAAGGAGTTTTTATTTCATCATCAGCTCACCTAAATTACCTGAAAGAACACAACTACCGGTCTTTAGGTACCTTTAATATTTAAATAATCAACAACCAACTCCTAACAATTAAGGAGTTTTACCATCCATCATCAGCTCATCAACATGAGATGACTACCAGACGCAATCATACTAGAATAGCTTTATAAAAAATATGAATACCCCTCCCTTTTCGTTGTTTTTCGAGGGTTGCCCTCGATTTTCCTAGCTTTGCATCATCAGATCCTGACTTGGTGACAATGGGACCACCTCAGGAGTATACACTATCGAATAAAAAAAGAATTTTGAAAATCGGTTTACAAATGACAGAGATATCGGTGAACATACATTTACCTTCCATCATCAGCTCATCAACATGAGATGGTGACTACCAGACGCAAATGCTAGTATAGCTTTAGAAAAAATATGAAAAACTTTGTACATGCCTATAAAATTTGAGGGTTGCCCTCGATTTCCCTGGCTTCCCATCATCAGATCCTGACTTGGTGACAATGGGACCACCTCGGGAGCAAACACTATCAAATAGAAAAAGAATTTTGAAAATCGGTCCAGAAATGACGGAGATATCGGTGTACATACATAAAAAAAAAAAAAAACATACAGACGAATACAGAACCTCCTCCTGTTGGGAAGTCGGTTAAAAATAGAAGGTAACTTTATAAATGCCATTTTTACAAGCTTTCGATGTTACAAATTACAGCTAAAAACTTAGTCCTTTTGACTAAGTTTTTAGCTGTAATTTTGTAGTTTCCTAAAAGATTATATTTGTATATCTACCTAGGTATCTATAGACACTATATATGTTGGTACCTACCTAAATTTTAAATTCCTATTTGTAAGAATGTAGAATAGGTAGGTAAGTAAGTAAGTATATCAGAATATTCTGTTCAAACATTTCGGTAGAACTTCAACTTCAACATTTACCTACCTAAGTAGGTGTTGTGGACTGTATGAATTTGTTGTGAAGTGAAGCTAAGTTGTAGGAAGGTTCTTGTTCTTTTCTTTGGAAGTAAAAGTCTCATCGGTAGTTCACTTAATTTATTTTAAAACACATTGGCTATATACATTTTATACCTATTGCACTTATCACTAGTCTCAACGATCGATTCCAAGATTCAACCTTGAGTTTCAAAAACGGGAGGGTATATCGGACGGAGGTATTGCAGTTAGTGACTGGTAGACCGATCGCGGCGCGCTGTCCTCTACAGCTCTCCCCCCGGCGTAGACTTGTCGCAGCCATTTTTCACTGGGAGGACGGCGAGCTTGGTAGTTGGACGTCGCAGGATCCCTCCTCGTGTGCGGACGTCGGCGGAGCGCACTCGGCCGTCGGGGCCTGGGTGCACCTCGATGACCTCTCCTCGGGGCCATACGTTTCGTGGCAGGTTGGGGTCGGCGATCACGACTAAGTCGCCTCGTTGGAGTTGCTTCTCTCCAGGTGTGGCGGCAGCTTGACGGGGCACGAGTGTAGGAAGGTACTCGCGCACCCATCTCCGCCAAAATTCGTTGGCAAGCGCTTGACTCGCTCGCCAGACGCGTCGATCGGCTGGGTCGCAGGGTCCCGTGTGTGGTAGGCCCATGGAGGTTCCCAACAGGAAATGGTTCGGTGTCAGCGCCTCCGGATCATGAGGATCGACGGAAACGTGGGTGAGGGGCCGAGCGTTGATACTGTGCTCGGCCTCGGTCAGTAGTGTTGCCAGCACTTCTTCGGTCGGTGTCTTTTCGTGCAGGACGCTGGTCAGCGCGACCTTCACTGACCGCACCAGGCGCTCCCAGGCTCCCCCCATATTAGGAGCCCCAGGAGGGATGAATCGCCAACTTGTGCGGTGTCGCTGGCCAAGCTCCTCTCGATCGGCGTGGTGTGCTTGTCGGTGCTCCTTCATCACCAGCAGGCCTGTAAAAGGGTGCCTGCCGTTCAGGATCGTAGGCTCCCTTATGTCGCGGGGTACGTTGGCGTTACGTATGCGTTCGTTCAAGCACAGCACGCTGTCCCGCAGGGTGGGGTCCAGCTTGTATAGCGAGCTGGACCGGGTGATTCCCTTCCCATCCTGTAGGCTTCGGATCTTCGGTTCGAAGCTGTCTTGCTGTGTCCTCTGGATCCACATCTTGTCGGCTTCCTGTTCTATTGGCCAAGTGTCCTCTGGTCCAAGCAGGAAGGCAGGCCCGTCGAACCACCTGTCGTTGGCGGCTATGGGCTTGCTCGATGTGTGCGTCGCGTCGTCAGCTACGTTGTGCAGGGTAGGCACCCATCGCCAGTGTTCGGGCTCGGTGCGTTCGGCTATCTCCCCCAGACGGTGCGCGACGAAAGGCGTGTAGCGTCGTGCGTTGCGTCGTATCCAGTGTAGCACCGTGCGGCTGTCAGTCCAGTAGACAGTGCGATCTGGTACACACTCGTGCTCGGTGACGACAGCGTCGGCGAGGCGCGTTCCTATGACCGCCGCCTGTAGCTCTAGGCGGGGTATGCTTTGTGTTTTGATGGGGGCCACCTTGGCCTTGGCTGCGGCCAGGGTGACGTCGATGGTGCCGTCGATGCGTCGCGTCCTCCAGTATGCAGCGGCGGCGTAGGCTTGCTCGCTTGCATCGCAGAAGACGTGCAGCTCTCTCTGTTCGGCGGCTCCGTACCAGCGCGGCAGGCGTAATTGCGCGACGCTGCCTCGTAGCGTTCGCAACCAGCATGCGAGGTCGTCAGCTTCGGCGTCAGGCAGGGGCTCGTCCCATCCAAGTTTGTGTCTCCATAGATCCTGCAGTGTGATCTTGGCTCGTATCGTGAAGTGGCTCAGCAGGCCCAGCGGGTCGTATAGCGACATGACCGCACATAGGGCTTCGCGCTTTGTTGGTGTGCGCTGTCGCCCGATGACCTCCTCTGGAACTCTGTGTAGCGTCGTGTTGAAAGCCAGCTGATCTAGCTTAGCGTCCCACAACAGGCCGAGTGTCTTGTCTGGTGCCGGCGCCAAGCAGGTGGGGTTGTTCGATCGGAGCCCCGTTTCGACGTGTTCTCTGACTGCGCGTGCATTGGAGTTCCACCCGCGCAGCTTGAACCCTGCTTGTGCGTGCACGAAGTTCACCTCGTCGATCGTGCGTATCGCTGTCTCGGCGTCGTTGAAGGACTCGACGTGGTCATCCATGTAATGGTTGCGTGTGACTGACTTGTACGCAGCGGGATGGGTGACCGCGAAGTCTTTTGCGTTCCGATCTCGAACGCTGTGTGCCAGGAACGGTGAGCTGGAGGCGCCGAAAATCATCGCCGTCATTTTGTACTTTTGCGGCGGCCGGTGTCGGTCTTCTCTCCACAGAAACATTTGGGCTGGCTGGTCTTCTTCTCTGATGCCGACGCGCAGGAACATTTCCTCGATATCGGCGGTGACTGCTACTGGGCCCTCTCGGAACCGGAACATGATGCCTTGCAGCGATCGCAGCAGGTCCGGCCCCTCGAGCAGTAGGTCGTTCAAGCAGATTCCGTGCGACTTGGCGGCGGCGTCGAATACCAGGCGCAGCTTCCCCGGTTTGTTTGGATTGAAAACCGTGAAGTGCGGTAGGTACCACTGCCTCTTGTTGCCCTCTTTGGTCCCGTCGCATGGTTTCGCGTATCCCTTCGTTAGCAGTGCCTCAACTTCGCGTTTGTATTGCGAAGCGAAGCCTGGCTCTCGTTCGAACTTCTTTTCGATCGATTGCAATCGCCTGAGTGCGGCGTTGTAGCTCGGTGGCGTAGCGGTATCGTCCTGGCGCCACGGTAGTCCCACCTCGAAACGGCCGTTGACTCGTCGGGCGGTAGCTTCGAAGATCTCGACGGCTCGTCGTTCGGAGTCCGCGACCTTCTCGGCGAGTGATACCCCCAGCGCGTCGATCTTGAAGTGTTCTTCGACTAATCTTTCCAGTCGCTCATTTTCTTCGTCGCTGTGGTTCGGTGTGAACATGTGCAATATCGACGCGCAGTCTCTGCCATATAGAGACCGCGGTGCGGTGCCGTGGATTGTCCAACCGAGTTCGGTGAGAGAAGCGGCCGGTTCGTTCTTGCGGCCCATCTTCACTCGCCGTGATACGATGAGGTGCCAATTGTCGGCGCCTATCAGCAGTTGCGGCTTCGCCTTCCCGTAGCAGACTTCTTCTTTGTTCAAATCCTGGAGGTGCGCATGTTTCAGCAGCGTGGCCGGTACTGCTTGACTGTGCAGTACCAGTTGCTGTATGGTGCGCATCTTCACCCGGTGACTGTCGGCGCCTCTCTTGCTCTTGATCTCTGCCTCGATGAGCTGGCTGTTGACTTCTCGGCTGCTGGATGTCGCGCCGTGGATGTGAAGCGGTCGCGTCGGCCCCTTGAATCCCAGTCGTCTTGCCAGTTCCTCTTCCATCAGCGACACGGTAGAGCCTTCGTCCAGTAGCGCGTAGGTGTCCGCTTCCCCCTTCGGGCCTCCCACGGTGACTGGAACCACCTTCAGCAGCACCATGCTTCTGTCTTCGGCGGCGGCGACAGCTACTGACACGTTCTCTTCGGCGGCAGTGGCAGCGGCGTGTTCCGGCGTCCTGGACTCTTCTCTTCTTTCTTCGAAGTGTAGCAGGCGGTGGTGGGGGCGGCGGCACTCGTTCAGACCGCACGCTCCCCTGTTGCAGCGTTGACGTCGGTGGCGGCTCTCCAGACACTTGAAGCACACGCCGTTGTCCTTGACAATCTTCCATCTTTCGTCGACGCTGGCTGCTCGAAACTTCTTGCAGTTTGGCAGCAGATGTTCTTCGTTGCAGCTCGTACACTCGTATTTTCTTTCTTGCGGCGGTGCTGTGGCGTCCGTCTTCTTCACAGGAAATGCGGTGTCTGCAGTAGTCGTATATATGTTGACCTTCTTCTTCACGGCGCCCGTCGGAGCCGATGTTGCTAGTCGGGACGTCTTCGGTATCGCAGCCGCAACCGGGTGCGACGAGTACGTAAACTGTAGCGCCAGGTCCGCTTCCTCCATCAGGAACTGTGACAGCAAGACGAGTTGTGGGTCGCTGCTGCGCATGCGTTGTTTCGCGTAGTCGCACCACCGGGCGCGCAAGTAGGGGCTCAGCTTCTCCAGTACCTCCCTCGGCAGCATCGGGTAGTGTAGATAGTCACGGCGATCTATGTTTTGTAGCACACATACGATGTTTTGGAGTTTTACTGCGAACGTGTTGATTTCGTTGGCGGAGCTCCCCAGGCGCGGCAGGCGGCGCAAGTCTTCCATCGCCTTGTCTATGATGAACTCTGGTCGACCGAAGCATTGTTCCAGTGTGCGCATTACTTGTGCGGGGGTTGATACGGTACACAGGAGACCGGCGACTGCTTCGCGAGCTTCCCCTCGTAGACAGTTTCGAAGGCGGGCCATGTTCTCGGTAGGCGCGAAATTGTAAGTGGCGGTGGATTCTATCATCACCGCTTTGAAGGGTAGCCACTCGTTGACGGCGCCGGAGAATGTTGGCAACTCGGTGGCCTGCCGGGGCGCGGGGCGCACCCGGGACATCCTCTCGAACGCTTCTGTGAGTTGCTCGATCCCCTTCTGTCGTCGTGTTGGCGTCGGTGATCGCGGTCGGCGAGCGTCGTTCTCATCGAAGTGCACCCGTTCGTGGTGCCGCTGGGTTGCGTATGTCGGTTGCTCCCCCCGTACGGTCAACGGGGTCCGCAGCGCCTGCGTAGGGACGGCGTCGTCGGTTGTAGGCGCCTTGTGTCCCGGAGTAATTCTCTCCCCCCGTCGCACGGAGGGAATTTCGACGTTCTGTTGCAGCCAGCTATCGATGCGCTCGTTGATGTCGGCGACGCACGAACCTTCTACGTCGACTTCTTCTTCTCGAATGTTCTCGATGTCGACGGCTAACCTCTTCCTAATGAGACTTGTTTCAATTGCGAGTTCTTTCTTCCTTATGTCTGCTAGTCGCTCTTCCGCTTCCAATTGTGCGTTTCGTATGCGGGCCACGGCGCTGCTAGTCGATCTTCGTGATGCTCTGGACCTCGAAGGTGACGGGCGACGTGGTGACTCAGCGCGTTGAGCTTCGCTCGGACGAGAGAGACGCGAAAGGTGCGCAGAGGTGTGCAGCGCTTCGGCGCTATAGCCCCCCCCCTCGGCGCCCATGGCGACAGTCGCGTCTCTGTTGTAGTCCGCAGGTGCGTTGCTTGATGCCTCAAGTCGGTCGCGAAGAGTGGCGTCGATCAAACCACCCGAACGTGCCGCGCTTTGGCTTGCGTTTGCCGACGGAGAACGCGGAGGATCGGTAAACACTGTTTTTGGTACGCGTTCTTGAGAGCGTGTCCTCACCATTTTTTCTTGCATTTAAATATGGTGAGCGATGAAACCAGGAAACTGTTGTGTCCTGGCGCGGGTTTCTTCAATTAAGTTCTTAAAATCCGGCAATCGATGGACCAGGAAACTGTTGTGTCCTGGTGCTAGTTCTTGAAATCCGGCAATCGATGGACCAGGAAACTGTTGTGGACTGTATGAATGTTGTGAAGTGAAGCTAGGTTGTAGGAAGGTTCTTGTTCTTTTCTTTGGAAGTAAAAGTCTCATCGGTAGTTCACTTAATTTATTTTAAAACACATTGGCTATATACATTTTATACCTATTGCACTTATCACTAGTCTCAACGATCGATTCCAAGATTCAACCTTGAGTTTCAAAAACGGGAGGGTATATCGGACGGAGGTATTGCAGTTAGTGACTGGTAGACCGATCGCGGCGCGCTGTCCTCTACAGTAGGTATATAGGCTGTTGGTAGGTAACTGCAGTGAGAACTTAGGCACAGCTATGGATATTACCTACTTATAGATTAGGTAACCTAGGTACGGTCTGCCTCAGACGTAGATCATTAGAAATTTAATGGTGGCAACTGCTACCATACAAGCCCGGGCGTTACTTACCTACTAGTAGGTATGCACTTTATTTAGTACCTACGCTACGTAGGTACGAAAGTGTGAATCTATAGACTGTTGATGCAGACCGTACTTACCTACGATCTAGTAGCACGTCGCAAATATTAATTTAGACCAATTATTTATTACCTATTTCATTTAATAAAATTGTACATGCATTGAGTTTAGCGCTCCCTTTCACCGTAACAAAATAACAAATTAATATCACAAATAATTTTTCAAACCGTTCCTAGCATAGTCACGCCCACGTTTCACAATACAATAAACAATACAAACATAAAATAAACTGCGGGGTGTTTAGTTGAATGTACAGAAAACAGCACAGCTTAAGTAGCACTGTGTAATGGAATTTGAGGCTTGTTACAAGCAGTTAAGGGGCAGAGTAATGTGGAATGGCGGTACACTGGCGCACAGAACGCGAAGTGTTTCGGTACAGTCACTACTTGGGCTCGATGGGCGGACCGCCCCGCCCCGTCTTCGTCACAATTAGAACAACAATGGAACTCACCAGGTAGAAATAAAGCAATCTACATAAATTGAAAACTTGGGAACAAATCTCCGAAGTTTATTCGGGGATAACGATTGGAGTTTTTCACTGTACTTTGTCCTTAACGGTAGATACTTCTTTTAAGTAGGTACTACGTATAATATTATTATTTTATGGCGACAATGACAATTAGGAAATTTGAAAACGAAGATAATTGCCTAGTAATTAAAAAAAAATCTATATCTAAAAACTATAAAGTATGTAGTAAAAAATCCTATTTATATGTAGGACCTACTACCTCTACATGCCTACAAGTTGTAAGAGAAATAACGTACACCCTGAAAGTAGACAGTTATTGTTTAGTATCGGCTGCTGAATCGATTACAGTGCATTCTTTTTTAATTTCGATAAAAGTTTTAGCCAGAAATAATTTAAATCCGTATAAACAATAGGAATTTTAAAACTAAAATTGAGATTTATCTTAAGATCACACACTTATCAGATCGAAAAGGGATCGCCTCTTTTTACTGTGAACGCTACGAAACAGTTATACCTACGTAGGTACCGTAGCGCATCGCCTCTTCTTCTTTTATATAATGGCAATGATTCGTTTTATTAGGGAAACAACATTTCTACCAATGTCAAGTTATTAAAAACACTACACTTACATTTGATATTTTCCCGCTGTCGCTCAAGTTCTTGATGTTTGCATACAAATATGGGCGTCACACATTTTAATGCATCTAAGGATTGCTTGGAAAGAAATGCATGGCAACAGACCACAAAACATTTATTTCAATGATTCCTCATAACTGATCTTCACCATAGATGCTTATGCAATGAAACGACACCACTTTCACTGCACAAAATCCACTCTGAAACAATTTTAAATTATCGAAACTGATTTGCATTTTAGTAACAGACTATCTGTACCCTCAGATCTTAAAGGTAAATAATCTGAGACTATACCTAATTCAATATTAAGTAGGTACCTACAGTCGAACCAACTGAATCATGACCCACTTGGCCGATCATTCCTTTAGAATCATAAATTTAGTTAGGTTTTCTTCGCTATCATGCGTGTTGCACTTAGTGAATAAAAATGCGTCATTACGGGTCAGAGATCTATGCAACTTTAATCTTTCTTATCACTGCACTAAAGTCTCAATTGGATTTTTAAATAAGATGTCGTTCATATTCTAAACTCTTTTCAGTACTGAGAAAATGGAATAACTATTATATTTTTAAAAATGACGTTATGTGTCAGATGTCAAGTAGTAGTCTGAACAAATTTTAAAAAGCCATATTTATTAGACACTGTCAGTGTCTAACAGATTGATAACAGGTTCGCTACTTAGAAATGTACGGTCAAGCGAATTTCATCCTACTTTGTTTAGAGTGACTGTAGGAAAATGATCTTAAGGTGGGTCATGATTCAATTTGGTCGACTGTACATACAATCTATTGAAATAATGTGATTTTTTATTTTTAGCCGACTGCTTGAGGCTTGAGGAGGTTCTCAATTCGACTATGTTTTTTTATGTGATTTACCTCATAACTTTTTACTGGGTGTACTTATTTTGAAGATTCTATGTGGCCCGATTAAATTTGATCGACATCTGACGAGTAGTTCCTAATAATGCCTATTTATTTGACATTGATGATATCGCAATCGTTGCATTACTTGTTTGTCTAAAATGTCTCAAGATAATTTCCTGAAAATTTCTATATTTACCACACTAAAAACAGAGAAATAAAAATTTTGTTTAAAAAATCTATTTTTTTTAAGGTCGGTGCCAAGTGCCAACCGCTATATTTTCAATAAACTTGTACCTACCTACTTGTATTTAGAACTGAGCTCAAAAAAAAAATTTAGATTTTTTTATAAAAGAAATTATTTCTCCATTTTAAGTTTTGAGGACGGTTTTTTATTTTGTAATTACTTACTTAAAACGATAGCGTGACGTTGCCGTTCTGCCATTGTCTAGCGAGACGAGTTAGAGAACTGGAGTGAACTGTGGCTTAGATCTTGATAATGATTTTACATACCCACCAAACTAAACGTATTTACCGTACAGCCATAGATACCATGTCATGGCAACGCCAGAGCTTGTGTATATGCAGTTTTTGTCTCCATCAAAATCGGGCTTGTGACTCCTTTGAGCATTTTCGATATTCTTTATAGTTTAGGATTTAGCCCTGAAGGTCCTCTTGCAAAATACACCCTGTATAGATTATTATTACAAGCTATTAGTGTGTTAATCTTAAAATTCTTTTTTTAAATGGATAATTAGTAATAAAACTCTTTATAATAGAAAAAAATACAAAATCTTTATTTCAAAACTCGGAATTTTAACAAAATATATTTGGAGGCCTTGTTTTAGATATAATAATATCTGTGCCAGAAGACCTCGCTCTTCCATATCTATTTCATTATTACTTTCTAGTTAAGTTTATGTTTGACATTAACATAGCTAAGTTAGGTTATAGTATTATATAGACTTAAAATAACTTGATAACTTGTTTCAAGACTAAAATTAAATGATAGGTACATCAATAGTGAGTGTTTGTGTGTGTATGTTTGTGTGTTTTAGCGTTTTTGAGTGCATGTGTGTGTGTGTGCAAGTACATCTCATACAATCATATATCACTTCTATTTCCTGTACTGGGAAAATTTTCTGTTTCGCTATAATGTTAAGGTTTTTAGCCAAGGAGTACCTACTTCTGATTCTGGCCGTGGAATAAGTAGGTATCATACTTACCTACATACAAGCATTTAGGTAGGTAGGTACTAAATATTTTTAACATTGAATATCACTATCTTTAGATTTAAAACAACTGATTAGTGTATTGTGGTTTCATATCCTTGTTTGCTTAATGGTACGGCTATTAAAAGATTAGATATCTATTGGATATCTACCAATCCGGCTGATACCAGTAATTCGCTAGTACTGTTGATAGGGCAATGTGTGCCCTTAATAAGATCACATGCAAGAGATTTTTGAATTGGTATCATAAAGAACTTGTGTTATGGATAACGGACAACTATTTATACATAATAATTTACATATTTTTGTCAACATACTATAATAAATATATAAACAACCATGAATAGTGAACAAATGTTTGTATTTATCACGCAAAAAATTGCCACTACCGGGATTCGAACCCGAACTGCTCTACGACGGCGTCAAAATAAGCTGTTATGTATGACAGTTCTCAAGAAGAAAAATGCGGGACTTGTTTATTTGCCAATATTACACTAGCCGTAGTACAAAATGTAATTCGGAGTTAACAAATTACGTAACGCCGCGTAGACGTGCCTACGGATTCGTAGCGTCATTGTCTGCTCTATGAACGGGTAAATATTTCCTGTAATTTAGTTATTCCACGAAACACTGCTTTCTGTATAAAACACAAAGCGCAAGCCGTGGGGACAGTATACAAAATGGCGCATTTAAATGGGCGGTAACAACATTGTTGGCGTGCTTCGTTATGACGATAGCGCTCGCTGCCCTTGTCGCACCTTCCGTACAGCTCTCTTTATTTTCGTTCCTCATTCATAATCAGAACAATGCACTAAGACTTAACATTCGGCACACAAATATCTGTCCTAATTACCAAACAATAGAGACGATTTTGTTTTAATGGCGGCTCTTCGTGAAAGTCACCGTAGCCACATGTGGAACTGTTGCACATTATTCTGTCCCTATTCCGCAGATAGAGGGTGGGGTATTTTTATATTGGCGTCCCTCTCTCGCCTGCTCCTGAGAAGTAATGTGTTGTTGCGTGTTGTGATATCGCTAAAATAACAGGGAAGCACTCGCTACGAAGTTGTCATTTGTAACGGTTTCGACTGGTACGGATAGCATAATAACTTTTTTTTGGGCATTATTTTTGGGTACCTATATCTTATAGTAAATTTATCATAATTATGACTAGTTCTACCAAGTTCGTAGTTTTGATAAAATAAGGAAGTTACATAATGATGGAATTTCCGGGAAAATGCCTCAGTCAGATCAATGTAGGTGGTATGTCAGACGATAACTTTCTCGTCTTCTTTCTAAGTAACGCTTTCTTGTGATATTTAATTTGAATACTTGCCAAAGATATTTTTATTTAAAAAGCAAAAATAAGTAATATAATAATAGCTGACTATTGAGGATTTTTTTTTGTATGCAAGGATAACAGACAAGTAAGTTTAGTATTTTACGGCTGATGGTGCTGAGCTGAAAAACTTTTGCTACTTGGGTATTTATTAATTTGTTGTACACAAGTAACAAAAATAAATAAACAAAGAACAATTAATATTTAAAAATACAAAAAGCTCACATTAGGTTTTCTGAAAGTGAGCGGTTGGCGTAGCAATATTGTGACTCGCTTTCCCCGAAGTTTTATTATTATTATTAACATGTAAAAAAGTTGCTTCAATAAAAATAATCATTTGCTTGTTCCTATTTAGCATTGCATCATAATCTCCCTGTTAATTTTATCTAGATATCTATTATCTTTATTAACATGTTATCTATGTTTTCTGAAATCAAAGAAGAAATCAATTGATAGGTAAAAAATAACATTCAGAATAACTAAAATAATCACAATTCTTGTCAAGACAATAGCGTGTTGACTTGCAAACCTTACGTATAGCCTCAAGGCAGGGCGCGTGGAGTCGTAAAGCCAGCGGAGTGGGGCGTCGCTAAACAAAAACACGTATACAAGGCGGCGCGGCGCGCCATTGGCCGCGGCGGGAGCGGCCCCCGAGTGGCGCACGACCACCGCTCACTTCGGCACTGGCTCTCACCGCGGCAACATGTGCAGCGGCGCCGAGGGAGGACCCTGGCCGCTCGGCAAGGACGCGCCGGCCGTCACTGCCGCCGCGCTCGACCACTACCGTCTCCAACTCTACAACTATGCCGTCGCCGAACGTTTACGTCTCTACCCGCCAACCGTGGCGCCGTGCTACTCACCGTATGCTCCGCGACTCGCGCTCTCCATGTCCTTGCTGCAGCAGCGCGCACTACAACCTGAGGAACCGAAACCCCAACACAGCTACATCGGACTCATCGCAATGGCAATTCTAAGTTCGCCGGAGCGCAAACTGGTGCTCTCCGACATTTATCAGCATATACTAGACAACTACCCATATTTCCGAACCCGCGGGCCGGGCTGGAGGAACTCGATCCGACACAATCTGTCGCTGAACGATTGCTTCGTCAAGGCTGGCAGATCTGCGAACGGGAAAGGGCACTACTGGGCGATTCACCCGGCCAACATCGACGACTTCAGAAAGGGTGATTTTAGAAGACGAAAGGCGCAGAGGAAAGTGAGAAAGCACATGGGTCTCGCGGTAGACGACGACGGGGAGGATTCGCCGTCGCCTCCTCCTCAGTCTCCACCGCCGACTGCGTTGCCGCTGCCTTTTTGGGGAACGGGCAGGCTTCCGGGTGGAGGGCAGACTCGGAAGAGACAGTTTGATGTGGCGTCGCTGCTGGCTCCTGACGATGCGCCAGAGAAGCGCGTGCGGCGCGACAGCAGCGGCGAGGAGGAGCCGGAGGAGGACATCGACGTGGTGGCGAGCGACGCGGAGGAGGCGCCGGCCGCCGCGCCGCCCTACCCGCTGCTGGGCGGCTGGTGGCCGGCGCTGGACCCCGCGCTGCTGCAGCAACTGCGCCGCCACGCCGCGCCCGCCGCGCCGCCCAGCCCCACGGACCAGCAGCGCCCGCCCGACACCTAGGCTGTGAATCCCTTTTCGAATACTGTAAATACTTGTGAATAGTCTTTTCGCCTGAGAACTATGTTGATATCACGTTACCCTAGTGAAGATAACTCTTCGCGCTTCGCTGATCTCTCTATCTCTCCAGTTTCTCGTCTATTTCTATTTGTTGCCTCGAAACAGTGAGTGTGACGCGCGTTGAACTCTAATCGGTTGGACTTTTCGATGCGCCGAACAACTAGTGCACTGTGTTGTTAACTATGAACTGTTTTATGTTTTAATAGTTGAAATGTGAGTATCGAAATAAATGGTCAGTGTAGGTGGTATGTCTAAATGGAGCTGTAACTAGAAGTGATGGTTCATAGTAATTAATTATTGAAACTATCTGATATAAACGTTACAAGTCTGAAAACGACCAATCGCCTGTAAAGTCTTAGATCTATTTGTATATATAGTAAAGGTGTCTAATCTCTGTTGTTATCACTGATATGTAAACATACTGTTGTTTATTTACTAGAAAGTATTAATGGTATAACGTCTAAAATTTGAGAAATCTATAACATCTCTGAATAAATTAGATAAACAAAAAATACTCTTTTATTTCGTAGTTCACACAGCTATAAATTATTTTTTATTTTTCTTTGCCAGTCAGGCATAGTGTGAAATTGATAGGTATATCTATTGATATTATATAAAATTTTTGAGTCATGTGAATTTGATAAAACGCGACTATACCCAGGAATTATACATAGTCATCATAACTGATAAAATACGTAAGCTATAAAAGATACAATTATGCGTCATTAATTACACTAAACATTATTATATAACGAAATATTAGGTATTACATACTTAATGAAACTAATATAGTAAATAATACAAAGCAAAAAGTAAATACAACAATAAAATATGGTAGATTTGTAGCAGTTTTTCATTTCAAGTGGTTGAAAGAAAAGGCTTGAGTGGAAACGATTAATTAGGTAGGTATCTGTAGAAAATGATAATATGACATTTGTAAATATCTAAATCGAGGTTTTATTGTTCAAATTAACTACTGCAGTAGGTGAGAATTATGATTATTAATGATGACGAAAGCATATTTTAAATCTTGTATAATATCTTAATAAAACGATGATAAAATGATTAAATACTTATTTGATATCAGGAATGACATTAATATTATGTTATCAAGAGTTAAAATATACAGGTATTGCATTATAAGTAACGGAATGAATCTCAAATAGGAAATGAATCCAACAATTACACTTCTGATTAAATTTTATACAGGTAGTACCTAGGTACCTCTTAATCACTTACATTTTACAAAACATAAGCGTGATCCGAGCACTTACGCTGAAAAATATAAAGATGTAGGTAGGTATCTACTTAAACACTTAGGTAAGTAACCTATATAATGTAACTAAAGTAGGTACCCTAAAACGATGTAAGTACAAGCTTCTGCCCGCAACGTCGTCTACGCAGAATTAGTAAAAATTATAGCCTCTTATGTTATTCTGATGTATGAACTATTTTACTGTAAAGTTTCACTTAACTCCATTCAGTAGTTTTTGCGTGAAAAAGTAAAAAATACATCCATACAAACTTTCGCGTTTATAATATTAGTAGGAAGGATCACAAATAAGAAATTTGAATGCTTGTTTTTATAACTACAAAATTCACGGATATTTATTTCTTGGGTCACTAACATAAGAAACAGATTTAAATAATAATATATATGACAATATTCAGCTAACTGCTCTTACAGTTATAGGAAAAACGGCATCATCAGTTGAAAGATTACATAAAGCTATAGAATCTTTATTATACTGCAAATTTGAACTCTATTTATTGTATATTATAACCGATTTATTATAAAAATATACATGCGTATGTAAATTTAAATAACTAAGTTTTTATAAACATTATGAAGCTCTTTTAATAATAAAGGCCAGGCTTAGACAACAAATATTCAGGCAGTTATTGGATAAATTGTTATACAGGCAAGACAGGCGAGTATAGTGAATCACGCCCCAATCTGGTTCTACAAAATCCACTTTATAATAACTCACGGTTTAAAATCCATTTTATTAAGTAATTGAATGCTACCGACTTCATTATTCATTAATCTGAAAGAAATTCCAGGCGAAAATGCTTGTTTCTGTCAATGTTAAAAGCTCTAATTTTTCTCGGTATCTTGAATCGATACAAGTTACGCATCAGTTTCTTCTATACTCGTTGTAGATATCCTGTGTACCTATGTGTATTTTATAACTGGGAATCCATACAGTGCTGCAGTACTCCAGCTTACTCCTGACGTAACTATTGTACAGCAAAATTACCGTCGAAGAATTTTTAAAATTGCTTGTAGGTAAGTACTTCTACGTCCAAGTGGCTTATTTGCCTCTTTTATAATTGTATCCAAATGGACTGAGAAGCTTAATTACCTGTCTATCTGGATACCATGTAAACATAGATGACTATCCTGAATTTAAAAACAATAACCGACAGAAATAATAATAATCCTCTTTATTATTATTTCTGTGCATAAACCTCTATTTTCGAAGGAAACACACAGAAAAGCTTGGATGGAAATTTATTTATTTTTAAAATTAGGTTCTATCTAATTTACTTAAAAAGTAGAAAAAAAGAAACCCTTTATCCCTTTATATATTATATAAAACCCGTAAATCTCGATAAGCTTGAATCTTATACTAAAGGCAAACTGATTTAGGATCATAGGATAAAATAATTTCTATCTAAAACTATTTACCTACTTATAAACCATGATTTTAATATGGTATTTTTGGGCCCGTTCTCTGACGTAAATGTCGAAAAATATTAGAAAGATACCATAAAATTATATACTTGAGACATAGCTATAGGTAGGTATAGGAAATGAATTAACTTTTATCAATTAAATTTGAAGACTTCTTTTAGAGAAGTTTTACAAACTACTTAGGTATTCTAAATATCAATCAGGTATCATCTTACAACACGATTTCTTGATTCGAACGTGTAATTTCACTATTCTTTTCAAGGAAAACAAATCAACTAGTAGGTAATAATAGATATTTGTTCATTTATTTTCCTTGAAAAGTAGAGTAGGAAACTTGAAAAGTAATTGTATTAGGTAAGTAGTACACGTATTATCTACATTTTTTTATGATATGTGGTTGGCAGACAAGCACACGGTCTCTGCCGTAGCCTATAGACGCTGGAAACACTGACGTGACCTCGCGCGCTGCCAACCTTAGTCCCATTCCATAAACCGTGGAGCTCGCCGAACTTACTCACCAACAGAAACACAACCCCACTAAAATGTAGTGTTATTTGACTGTGGTCTTCTGTAAGGTGGAGGTACTACTCCAGTTCGGGCTGTTCCGAACTCGAACGGCTAGTCCGCTGTGTCCTACCTCGACAAAAACTCGTGAGTGGTCTCCCCTGGTTTTTCTCGTATACCGGAAACGACTCAAAAGTTTATAGAAACCTCATATTTAGATGTCATACATGCATGCTAAATTTTGGACACCCGGCCGAGTACCGACCGTGCACTTGGTTGGATCGACAACTCAAAAGTTGATAGAAACCTTATATTTTGATGTCATACATGCATGTTAAATTTGGTTGCAATAAGTTAAAGCATACTCGAGTTATCGTGCTAACGCACAGACACACACACAGACATAATTCCAAAAACGGTATTTTTGGATTCAGGGAGGCCCAAAACGTGTAAATCCGTCAACATCTCGAGGTCGAATTTTTTGATGATTATGAGACTTCCTCTATATAATATCAAATAAAATTAATAAGTAAAAATTTAATATAAAACACAGATAAATTGTAAATGTTTAAAAATATGTATTTTACTATTTCACCCAAGTAGTTATCATTCACCTATAGTTTCTTAATTTTCTTTTGTTCTAGACAGGCATAGCTCTTACAACTCTTTTATTTGCCATGCTTTTTTACCCTTTATCTGTGTTACAAATGACAAACAATAGCTAGGTTCGTTTCCCACGTCATTACGAAAAGATCCTTAGCTTAATTACCACTTGAGCTTAAGACATAAGTAGATTCCTGTGATTCACCTTTTCAAACTGAAAATTTCTCACGCTATGTGCGGGTTTTAAGTTCAGAATTTCAAGAAAAGCTCAAAAGACAAAATACGGCGTTGTTTATAAAATACAAGGAATTTAATTTAGCTGTTTTAGAAATAATCAGTGAATATTGTGCTTTTAAATGTTAATCTACTTCTTCGAAAGTACCTTCATTGTTCCAATTGTTGTTCGGGTTGAAGAAATCGTAATACTTAATTCATTCATTCAAAAATATTTAACTAAGGACGTTTCGGATTTAACCATTATCTACTCACGTAATAAAGCCCGCGTGTGATTTATTTATAATAATTTGCAAATCATTATTATCATTATAACTCCAATTGCAGAAAAGCTTAGAGTACCTAGTTGTATGTATAGTGTAATATCTGTCTTGTTTATATTTTGTTTGTGGACCAATCCTCTGAAGGTTTCGTTGCTTTTTGGGTTTGGTGTCCCTACATTTATGTAGGTGACAGGCTGGAATTTGTTATTATTTTGAGGGGCCGTATAGCCTGTTCTGCCAGTTGTGGCTTTATATTACCTGCAAGCCCTGTTTAACCCTTGATGATTTTGATCGTGGTAGGTAGTATGTACATATATGTTATAAATTGAATCTATTGTTTGAAATGTTGAAAAATTGGATAAAAATGCCATTGAAATATTTTTGTATGTAGATAGCAAATAATATCCATTTTATCGTAAGTAGACTTTGCCTTGAATATATCAAATTACCGAGTTATCTTATTGTCAATAAAGTCGCAGATTGCATATTAATTGTTATGTATGGTAAAACCAGATTGGAAAGTTAGGTAATAGATTTGAGTTTATCGAAAATATTTGCGTTTACAAACGCGTAAATATTTTCAATACTAGAAAAAATACACTGAAAAAAATCGACCTGTCTCAGGCGGGAATCGAAGCCAGCATCTTCCGCAATCCCAGCGGCAATATTAACGCAGCCGCCCGGATTGCGGAAGATGCTGGGTTCGATTCCCGCCTGAGACATATCAATTTTTGAAGAAAAACTTCTTTAGGCGCGACTAGGGGGTAACTCAGATTTTTCTAACGGAAGTAACGCTCAGTATTCTATAGTCTGTGTAGTTTCCGCTATTTAAAAATAGTAATTTCGATTGGTCGTAAGTATCTGTCATATTTTATTTTTTTTTTCAGTTAAAATTTAATCATTTCAGTGATCTACGTCAAAGAAGTTTTACTTCAATCGCGCGTAAAGGTTACATGCACACAATTTTTTTTTTCAGTGTATTTTATCTGGTATTAAAAATATTTATCGAAAATTTTTAAATTAAACAACAAGAAGTACGAAACAGCGAGCTTTGGACTACTTAAGCTTATTTGAAGATTGTACTATATGTATGTAGTTAGGTACGTCAGCTATTCAACATTTTACATGGATACTGTCAGGATCAAAAGTAGATTAACACTTTATTATCACGTCATAGCAACGCCCTGTGGTTTTTCCTAATAAGTAGTTGCTAAAATTATGTCTATAAATCATTATTATGACAAGGTACTTACAGACTGTACCTACTCATTATTTTTTGTTGACGGGGAGGTCAAATGCTTTTACGCATCGTCCCTGCGGGGTGATGCCAACCGCAGGGGATATGTGAGACTCGAGGTAAAGGCGTTCCCTCCATACCCACTAAACATCCTCGGCCTGACCTTCAGTGCGCTATTACGGGACGGCTCGGGATCTGCGCACGTGAGCGCAACTACACCGAGACCGTCCCAACGCTGCCTGTCTAGACACTCCTTGCACCACCTGTGGCCAGCAGCCACTCCTCCACCGACGGCTGCTAGACCTGGCGCGTCCTCCTGACGAGGACACCGGGAGCAGCCATCGGACCGCACCCGGGGGACAGAGGGCAAGGTCGTGTCCGACGTGCGTTCGAATGCCAAGGGGACTTAACATCAAAAGCCCGCCAAGAAAGTTTCCCCACCACGTTACCCAGGGTCCGCCACGAGGAGGCTTCCGGATGTACTACTTACACCAAATTTTAATATTTATCATTTCAAATTGGTTGAGCGTTCCGGGTGAAGCTTGTTTCCATTCCATCTTCGGTATTATCATCACTTGTGACTTTATATCAACAGCTTTTCCGTCAAGTATATGAATGTGTCAGGTGGCAGTTATTTGAATCCGGAGCTGAAGGCGAGGGCGATTAATATGAGATCGGAGGCTTTCTTTTCTACCACCCGAAGTATAAGTAGGTGGTAGGTAGTATAATTTGATATGCAATCAGCATATATTTGATGAATATAGATTGATGGATGATAAGATCTTTGATGTGCATTGACTTGGAAATTACGTAAATAAAGCAAGAATTCTTGAACATACATTTAATAGAAAACTGACTTAACAAAACAATGACGGATAACAACCTGTAGCTAGGCAACAATATTTTTTTTAAACTTAAACACTCACCCTTAAACAAAAATACTTATTAACTTATTATACACAATATACTAAAAACAATTTCAACAAATTTAAATAAAAACGAGCTAATATAACAATATACTTTTAGTTTGTGGGTTATACATTCGGTAATTATTGTAGTCATATCCGACCAAAATACACTTTATACTTTTTCTGTCTAGTTTGGTTCGTAACTGACCAGGAACATGTACATATCCCTCACATCCGAATACCCTGACATGATCTAAAGAGGGTTTCGTCTTATGCCATATAAGTCATTCGATTCAACAAATACACTGCGCAATTAACTGCCTCAGCCCACAAGTTCAGAGGTACATTGCGAGAGTACAACATAGAACGAGCACTTTCGACTATAGTTCTTATCTCACGTTCGGCTCGGCCATTTTGCTCCGGTGTATAAGGGGCTGTGCACTCATGAATTATGCCTTCCGAATCTAAATAATCTTTGAAGTTTTTGTTTATGTACTCACCACCATTATCTGTATGTAACGTTTGAATTCCATGCATGAATTTATTTTTAATCTTTTCGTTATATTTTTTAAAATATTCTAGTACATCACATTTATTTTTTAAAAAGTACACATATCTGTAGCTTGAAGCTGCGTCTTTAAATAGAACAAAATATTTCATACCGTGCACAGATGCCTCGCTGAATGGACCGCATAAATCGCTGTAAACCAATTCTCCAGGATTTAAAGAGCTTCGGTTAGATTTCTTAAATGGTTGGCGAGCGTGCTTACCGTATGCACAGTTGCACACCCTTCGCATACAAACTTCTCATGATCTGTAATATCTACACCTGTAATTAGATTATTTTTAACCATCTTCTCTAAATCCTTTATATTAATATGGCCCAATCTTTCATGCCACGACTTAAGATTTGATTTTTGCACAACGTTACAAGAGTAATTGATTACAGTCTTAAATTTAAGTTCATACAAATTAGTATTCTGTAAACTTGCACTCAGTACAACTTGATCACCATCAAATATTACAGCATAATTATACTCCTTTATTATTCTGTAACCTTTTGTAGTTGCAATGCCTTCTGAAAACAGATTTCTTCTAAGTTTTGGTACGTACAACACATCATTCAATACTCCGTCTTCCCATCGACCATCAATATATCGATTTATGAAAATAGTGCCTTTCCCATGTACATCAACAATTTCTTGATTTCCCAACCTCAAAGGTGGTCCTTTATATTCTTCTAAGTCTTGAAAAAATTCTCTCCTAAATGTCATGTGGGCCGAAGCACCACTATCCAGTATCCATTTATCATCATCATTGCCACTCTCGGTGTATGCCGTAAATGCTACTGCATTGCGTTGGTTATATCGTTTCGCTACTCTGCAATCTTTGGCGAAGTGACCTCGTTTACCACAGTTGTAGCAAATGAAGCGGTGCGGTTGATAACGTCTGTCTCCCTCTTGATTTTCTTCTAAATTATTTTCACGCTTAGACATGCTCGGTGCATTATCTGTTGAAAACTTTTTCTTATGTACTTGTTTCGCTACATATAAAGCTGACTCATTTTCTTCTTCAGCATTTAGACTTGCCTCTTCATCCAATAGTCGCGCTGTCAAATTAACTATGGTTTGCTTTGTTGGATCCAGTGACATCCATGCTTGCCTTAAGGATCTAAATTTTCCTGGTAAAGTGCTTAAAATTTTTGTTGCAATGGCAGTGTCACTTATATTTTCTCCCGACTCTTTCAATTGTTTTGCCAGGCTCTCGACATTGGCAATGTGTTGAGCTACACTTTCATTTGGTGACATTTTGTATTGGTAAAAACGTTCGTGTATCAACATTTTATTGAGTTCTGACTTCTGCTCAAAGATCGACTCTAACTTTGTCATCAATTCTAATGCCGACTCACAATTTTCTATAAGCGCAATTTGTTTTAAGTCCATAGCTGATGTAATAATAAACATAGCCATACCGTCATCTTTGTTCCATTGTACTAAGTTTTCCTCTGATTTCACCATATTTATATCGAGCCCTTTTGCTCTCAATGCACACTTTATCTGAAACTTCCATTGCTTGAAATTGGTTCCGTCAAATTTCTCAATCTTACTCACTTCCATTTTACTGACCTTGCTCTTTGCTTAATGAATTTCTTTTAGCGCTCCTGGGCCCATAACCACTTGGAAATTACGTAAATAAAGCAAGAATTCTTGAACATACATTTAATAGAAAACTGACTTAACAAAACAATGACGGATAACAACCTGTAGCTAGGCAACAATATTTTTTTAAACTTAAACACATTGTCTATGACATAACTTTTTAATTAAATCGCTCTCTTTTGTTTTTTCTTGTCTAATAATTTCATTGTAAAAGACGTCAGAAATTACATTTTATTATTTTATTTCATTTCATAGTTTTATTTGCTATACAAATTACACGGTTAAACAGTTTCTTGTTCAGCGTTTAATTAATACCCTAGAGAATAATTTAGAGAGTAACATAGGACCTGGTGGTGGCTTTTGTTCGTTGATTCACTGATAATTGTGTGTAGGCGACAGGCTTGCAATCTTATATTGGAGTACTGTATGGCCCATACTGCCAGATGTGACTTTATGTGTAATCAAATGTTAACAAAAGCTCTTCTCAACCCCTTTTGGGAATATAAGTATGATGTTTAAATAAAAGTGTTAATTACTTTCTGAGTTCAATTGTACCTCGTTTCTAAAGATGCAATGAACACTCCAATTCTAAATGATTGCTGTACCATATTACCTCTGTTAAAGGCGTTAGTTGTTTTCTTGTTTGGTATTTGCTTTTAATCAAAACACATGCGCATGTAACTTAATCAAAACGGAATTTTTGCTAGATAAAAAGATAATCATTTTGTTTATGACAAACAACTGATAAAGTTATTATAAATGGGATAACAAATTTGATTGATATTTTTTATCAATTAAATATGTTTTATCAGTCTAAGCAACTAAATAATATTTATTGCGCACTAGCATAGGTTAACAAAAAAAGGGTGCGCATTTTCTTATATAACTTTTCAATTCCTATCATTAGAGGTCCGAAAATATTTCTCATATCATTTAATTCAAATTCAAATTAAAATTATTGATTGCAATTCATGTGGTTACAAAGGTGGTATAACAAATGAACCGGTACCAAAACATGAACCCTGCTAGGGTATCGCAACATTAAACATTAGAATAACATTAAGGATCTAGCCTTTACAAACATGGTACCGTGACACAAATAAAATTTATAAAAATAATAAAACATTACTTATAAAATATCTTATTAACTTCTACTTTAAATTAACTAAAAACTATATTAATACATAATTTAATATATTTAAGTATCTACCTATCCTCAAAAAACTCTTGCACGGTGTAAAAACCTTTATTTAACAAAAAGTCTTTTAATAACTTCTTAAATCTATTAATGTTATTTATATTTTTAGGGTTCCGTACCTCAAAAGGAAAAAACGGAACCCTTATAGGATCACTTTGTCGTCCGTGTGTCTGTCTGTCTGTCTGTCTGTCAAGACCCTTTATCTCAAGAACGCGTGGACGTATCAAGCTGAAATTCACATGAAATACTCAAGTCTATTGTCCTTTTAAGCTGTGAAAATATCAAACTTCTAAGCCAAGCTAATCAAAAGATACAGCCAATTATGTCGATATTTTCAACAAATTTCCGACACTCGCAAGGGAATCAAAACCTACAGGATACTTCCCGTAAACTCAGAATCTTGAAATTTGGCATGAAGCATTGTCATATAATTCAAATATAGGAAAAATTGCGAAAATCACATTTTTTTAGTTATATAATATAATAAAAATATTTTAATAAAATGAAACTTACTACCTTATTTCTCACGAACAAATAAAGGTATCAAATTGAAATTTATACCAAATACCTAGGTCTATTGTCCCTTTTTAAGCTGTGGAAATATCAAACTTCTAAGCCAAGCCAATCAAAAGATACAGCCGATTATGTCGATATTTTCAACAAATTTCCGACACTCGCAAAGGAATCAAAACCTACAGGATACTTCCCGTAAACTCAGAATCTTGAAATTTGGAATGAAGCATTGTCATATAATGCAAATATAGGAAAAATTGCGAAAATCACATTTTTTTAGTTATATAATATAATAAAAATATTTTAATAAAATGAAACTTACTACCTTATTTCTCACGAACGAATAAAGGTATCAAATTGAAATTTATACCAAATACCTAGGTCTATTGTCCCTTTTTAAGCTGTGGAAATATCAAACTTATAAGCCAAGCCAATCAAAAGATACAGCCGATTATGTCGATATTTTCAACAAATTTCCGACACTCGCAAAGGAATCAAAACCTACAGGATACTTCCCGTAAACTCAGAATCTTGAAATTTGGCATGAAGCATTGTCATATAATGCAAATATAGGAAAAATTGCGAAAATCACATTTTTTTTAGTTATATAATATAATAAAAATATTTTAATAAAATGAAACTTACTACCTTATTTCTCACGAACGAATAAAGGTATCAAATTGAAATTTATACCAAATACCTAGCTAGGTCTATTGTTCCTTTAAGCTGTGAAAATATCAAACTTCTAAGCCAAGCCAATCAAAAGATACAGCCGATTATGTCGATATTTTCAACAAATTTCCGACACTCGCAAAGGAATCAAAACCTACAGGATACTTCCCGTAAACTCAGAATCTTGAAATTTGGCATGAAGCATTGTCATATAATGCAAATATAGGAAAAATTGCGAAAATCACATTTTTTTTAGTTATATAATATAATAAAAATATTTTAATAAAATGAAACTTACTACCTTATTTCTCACGAACGAATAAAGGTATCAAATTGAAATTTATACCAAATACCTAGGTCTATTGTCCCGTTAAGCAGTGAAAAAATCAAACTTCTAAGTTAACGCGATCAAAAGATACAGCAGTTTATACCTACACCTTAGACAAATTTCCGACACTCGCAAAGGAATCAAAACCTACAGGATACTTCCCGTAAACTCAGAATCTCGAAATTTGGCATGAAGCATTGTCATATAATGCAAATATAGGAAAAATTGCGAAAATCACATTTTTTTAGTTATATAATATAATAAAAATATTTTAATAAAATGAAACTTACTACCTTATTTCTCACGAACGAATAAAGGTATCAAATTGAAATTTATACCAAATACCTAGGTCTATTGTCCCTTTAAGCAGTGAAAAAATCAAACTTCTAAGTTAACGCGACCAAAAGATACAGCAGTTTATACCGACACCTTAGACAAATTTCCGACACTCGCAAAGGAATCAAAACCTACAGGATACTTCCCGTAAACTCAGAATCTTGAAATTTGGCATGAAGCATTGTCATATAATGCAAATATAGGAAAAATTGCGAAAATCACATTTTTTTAGTTATATAATATAATAAAAATATTTTAATAAAATGAAACTTACTACCTTATTTCTCACGAACGAATAAAGGTATCAAATTGAAATTTATACCAAATACCTAGGTCTATTGTCCCTTTAAGCAGTGAAAAAATCAAACTTCTAAGTTAACGCGATCAAAAGATACAACAGTTTATACCGACACCCGCAAAGGAATCAAAACCTACAGGATACTTCCCGTAAACTCAGAATCTTGAAATTTGGCATGAAGCATTGTCATATAATGCAAAT
Source organism: Elophila nymphaeata (assembly GCA_955850985.1). Classification (NCBI taxonomy): domain Eukaryota; kingdom Metazoa; phylum Arthropoda; class Insecta; order Lepidoptera; family Crambidae; genus Elophila; species Elophila nymphaeata. The sequence goes on from OY039081.1 coordinate 6,440,820, forward strand.
ATAGGAAAAATTGCGAAAATCACATTTTTTTAGTTATATAATATAATAAAAATATTTTAATAAAATGAAACTTACTACCTTATTTCTCACGAACGAATAAAGGTATCAAATTGAAATTTATACCAAATACCTAGGTCTATTGTCCCTTTAAGCAGTGAAAAAATCAAACTTCTAAGTTAACGCGATCAAAAGATACAGCAGTTTATACCGACACCTTAGACGAATTTCCGTCACACGCTATATAGGGAATCAAAACCTACAAGGTACTTCCCGTGAACTCAGAATTTGATTTAATACGTCATAAATTGTAAACCGCTACGTTTGTACGGCGGAACCCTCGGTGTGCGAGTCCAACTCGCACTTGGCCGGTTTTTTAATTCTTTACGGATTCTATTGTAGATTTTCACAGCCATTGCATAGGGCCCTGAGTGGATTAAATTAAATTTTGAAATAGACGGGGCCAATTTAGTCTGTGGTCTTAATCTTTTAGGTCGTTCCTGCTGTGGGAAAAGGTGGGTGTGCTTTCTTATGAAAACGCATATGTCCAGTATATAGATGGAAATTACAGTAAGCATTCTTTCACTTAGAAAGTATGATCTACAACTCGTCCTTGCATCTATATTAACGATAATACGGAGACAACGCTTTTGGAGTGTGAATAGGTTTATAACGTCCACGCTATTTCCCCACATGATGATACCATATTGAAGCCAGGCATGAGCATATGCATAATATGCCTTCAAAGCGGTCTGTTTATCGGTGGCCTTTTTTAATTCGTATAGTGCGTATGTAAATCGTGAAAGTTTCAGAGATATCTTTTTGATATGGTTTTTCCAATTTAATTTAGAATCAATATCAATCCCCAGCAACGGATAAGCATTTACACATTCTAATCTAATATTTTGAAAAGTGTAATCAATCTGTAGTTTTTCCCTTTGGTAGGGCCCGAATTCCATAAGTTTAGTTTTTGTAAAATTTATTTTAAGGTTGTGATTGGTTAACCAGTTTTTTATGTTTTATCTAATTTGATGTTCAGGTCAGTATCAGTTTTACAGGGGATCAAAACGGACACATCATCGGCGAATAATGTGCAAGGGCTATCAATTATATCAGGGAGATCATTAATGTATATCAGAAACAGAACACAACCGAGCACGCTACCTACATACTTTTGATGTTTGTGATTGAAATTTGATGATTTCTCCTTAAAACCATAATGATCATTCTTCATATCAAATCATTCTTCATAACTTAATAAAACATAATCATTTAAATTCATAATATCATTAATCATACATTTTTGGGCGAGTCTAGTGTTTTATGCACCTAGGCTACATGGCTGGGTGATGGGTAGGTTAGGGTTATTTTTTTTATGACCAGGCGGAGTACACTGTTTTTGTAAGCAACAACAGTAACAAGTAACAGTATTAATAAAAAAAATATTATCACTAACTGTTATGAGCTCCGTTAGTAGTAATAAAAATATATAAATAAAAAAAGTATGAAAAATAAAATTATGAAGGGTGAATATTATGAACACAAATCGGTAGTAAGACAAAGAATAGGATTTAGAATATTATGTGAGCCAATATGGACCCACAAAAAAATTGAGCATTGAGATGAATGAATGATGAATGGATGGATGAATATGGGTATTTTTGGTGCAATTACCGAGGAATGAATTCGAATTTCGAGCTTTTTACAAAAGATTCTGAAAAACGTTTCTGCAGACACGGCAACGGTCTAGTAGTCACTCGCCTCCGATCCAAAGGTTCTTTGAGGTGACTCGGTTTGGGTGGTTTAAGGGTCTGTTTTAAGTACTGACGCCGTCTTGGTGGAGTCAGTATAGCTGCCTACACATCAAGCGGTCTGGGTTCGAGTCCTGGTAGCGGCAAATATTTGTGTGATGAACACGAGTATTTGTTGACGAGTCATGGTTGTTTATATATTTATTTAAGTTTATTTATAAAAATATTATGTATATTAAAAATGTCCGTTATCTAGTATCCACAACCCAAGTTCTTAATGATACTTACTTTGGGCTAGATTGTGCGTTGAAAAAAAAGTACACCTGACCAGCTACCACCATCTTATCTAAAGGTCGTGGCACACTTATCGCCTTGGAACCGTATCGGTTTTTTTTTACTATGACAAAGATACGATGCGCTACGGTCCGTCGCGTTCATAGTAAAAAATTGGCGTTCCCTTTCCGAGCTGGTAAATGTCTGGTAAGAGCTGGTGAGTGTTTGGTAAGAGCTGGTAAGATCTGCTGCAATAACAACAATTTCAATTGTTATGTTCGTGATATTTTTCCATGCTTAAAAATATTTTGTTATATATTTTCACCGAGTCTAATCCCTTTCAAATATATGGTTGTATCTATTTTAAAAAAATAAGTTTGGGTGTAAAAATCAAATCTAAGATTGGTAATTTTGCTTTATACCCCTTCTTAATGGCAAGGACCTTGAGCTTATTTTTAACTTAAGGCATGCGCTTCCACGCCTGCTTCGTCCGCGTGTTTGGGCATTGATTTTTTTTTTAATGAAAATGTATAATATTATGTTTATTGCCCCTTAAAACTATTACACTATTTTAGCCTTACATACATATACATATCACAGGGGAATCAATTTAAACATTATATTGAAGTGAAGATAATAAATGGTAAAAAAAAACATATTTATAAAGTTTCAGCTTAAAAAAATGGTATCTCTAATGATAAAAGCAGACTTTTTAAAGTGTGTATGTAAGTATAAGATAAATGGACTTTTATCTGTAATTTAATCTTCTTCTTTGCAACTTAACCTTAACAACAGGAAGTATTGTAGCTAACGGCTGTTAAAGTGATTAATCTATCTATATCTGTATATTATTAATTGGTACATTATTATTATAAATTGGTACATGGTCTTTCAGTTACAAATTAAGAAAGATGTATTTTAAGATTTTTGGAAATTCAATCCCTAAGGGGGTAAAATAGGGGATGAAAATTTGTATGGAAATCCATAATTTTTACTTTCTCGTACGTATTATAGAGGAAGTCTTGTAATCTTCAAAAAATTCGACCTCGAGATGTTGACGGATTTTTTTAGTTGAGTATTTTTGGACTCAGGGAGGTCCAAAACGTGGACCTCCCTGAGTCCAAAAATACCGTTTTTGGAATTATGTCTGTGTGTGTGTGTCTGTGCGTTAGCACGATAACTCGAGTATGCTTTAACTTATTGCAACTAAATTTAACAGGCATGTATGACATAAAAATGTAAGGTTTCTTTAAACTTTTGAGACGTTTCCGGTATACGAGAAAGACAAGGGGAGACCACTCCCGATTTTTTTTATAGTTCAATGAATACTATGTTATTACTATGCTATTAAACTATAATTAATCAAATTGGTACAGCCGTTCTCGAATTTTAGTGAGACAAACGATTAGCAATTCTTTTTTATATACAGATATTTAATTTATAATGTTATTCTTTTACTATTTTTTAATTTTTCCTTCAATGTTGATAGGGCTTTTGACGATTTAAATGTACTTACCTAACAAAGTCCATTTAAATTAAGAGCTTTTCATTTCATTTCATAATTGATAACTAAGGTTGTTGTCTTCATCTCAAAAATCCCAAAATTGTGTGTTAATCATCTATACAGGGTGTTTGGTAAGTAGGTATGTAAGTACATGGGGTATCAATCGTGTACCAACACATGCTAACATAGTAAAATAAATACTATGGTCATAGATTTCTTCATACAAAAAGTTCTGTCACAAAAATAAAATGTTAGAAAAATTACATTTTTTTTTTACAATTTTGAATTGATTGACATAGTATTTATACATTATTTTTATATGACTATGTTAGCATGGGTAGGTGCCCGCTTAGTACCCCATGTAACAATCATCGTGTATACCACGGTAACTGCACACCATTAAGGTCGTAGCACACTTATCAGCTAGAAAAGGAACGCCTCTTTGCTACCTTCAACCGGAACATATGCTTGTTTGCCTTAAGGTACAAAAAAATCTTCTGCTTATGATGAGTGTAAATTCAAAATTTTTTAATTGTGTGAAAACAGGTTTTGTCTCAAGTACCGCAGTTTTGTTATTATTCCGATATTGGGTCGAAATATCGGAATATGTATGTATCAAAACTGAGGTGGTTCAAACCTTTGTGGTTCATGTCGTATTTTTTGTGTATGTCTTCGTGGTCACAATTTAATGTTAGTGACCACGTAAGTTTCAAAGAATACAATTCACAAATTACTTAATTACAGATATTTTCTATTGATATGCGTATATGTCCAAACTTTACACTTTGCTGTGATGAGTCACATTACAAGTAAAAACCACTTCTCGAGTTGTATTCAAATATTTATATTGAATATTGTGTTAAAGACGGAAATGCAGATGGGCTGATAAGAGCTCAAAGAGTACGTGAATTGCTTTGTGATAACGCGTTTAGTTCGGGTACCTGTGGCCGAGATTAGCGGATAGAAAGCGGAACAAAAATGTTTGTAAACACACTTTCTCACGCTTGTGTTGAGAGCAGCTTGAAATTACACATTGCCAACTTTGTACTTCAAATAATAGTAGATTATACACCGAGGGGATAAAGCACTGTTTTAGGTCACGGGCGCGATATTGAATCCTGAACGTAACGAAGGACTCCGTACCGTAACGAGGAAGTGTTATGAATTATGACGAGTCCTGAGCGCAGTGAGGTATTCAAGCGCGCCCAAGAGAAAAACAGCTTTATCCCCGAGGAGTGTACTCTACTTTTCTCACCTTTTGCGAGACCAAAAAAAAGCAAGGCTACTAAAAACAGCGTTTTATTAATGTATGTTTAGATTGAGGTGCCACTTTTGACTTCTTTGCTCGATGACCATCCGATTTCCTTTTAAAAAATGCCAATAACTTGGTATGTGCATTAATCTGGATGTCATGTTTAATGCTTATTGTCGATCTGAGCATAGAATAGATGCACCTCAGGCTGCTTGACTTCTTTGTGGATGATAAATGCTGGAAATAGACCAGAAGCACTGTTTCACCTTTTGCAGTTTTTCATTTGTCGAAATTGTTTGAGCTTTCAGGTATTTTTCCTCAGACTTCTCTGATGGGACTAGATTATGAACAATGCCTAAGGCATCCAATTTAATAGACTGCGGAGTTAAATCACTTTCGTCACTCGAAATTTTAATAGAACTTTTCTTCTATTTTGATATATTTTTATAAAATCTTTGCAGTTATACTCACGGCTTTTGTCGAATTTGAAAAATTATTAATTATAATTATTAATTATTGCGGGTTATTAATATACAGGCTCTTTGGTACAAGGCTTAACGAGCTACTAAGCGAGCCTATGCTAAACATTATAGTCATATCAATACAAAGACTATATTACTCCGAGTATCAATACTATGGTGTGGTAAAAACTTCAAAATAATAAAATTTGTTTTAAAATTTCCCTAAATTGTTTGGAGAAAAATATTGGACTGCCTCGTAACACACTATTTGAATCACTACGTAAGTACCCCTCGCCAGAGTTAATGAGTGTTGAAATAAGTGTACCTCTTACTTAGAAACAAGAAAAATTGTATTACGATACAACAAAAATAGATGTGACACGCCACATGTAAAATACAATTAGGGCTCGTTTCACAGGTATTTACTGATTTAAGAGATATCTGGCAGTTAAATTGACCATTTTGTATGGATTATCTGTCAGAAAAATGCTGATGGAAACTTATTACTTTGAACCAGCGAAACAGACCCTTAGCAAACACTTTAAGGCCTGCGTGTATCGAACGGTTTATACGTTTTACACGAGCTTACCAATTCGTAGACAGGATAACTTGAATGTTGAACTGACGAAATTCATCAAAGCAGGGTAAAGTAGCGAACAAAAAACGATCAGCGCTTATCTGCTAAACAAAAGCATTAGCAATAATCTGCGTCAAACAAACAGGTTGTCAGAATGCGTCAACATCCTGGCGTTACACATTGTTGGAATAATGCAGAGCAGGGAGTAATCCCAGATTAACTGCAGATAAAATCTAGTTCCAAGTTCATTTATAAGCGATAATGGTTTTTATTCCAACGTTTATGGGTCAGTTTTGCTGTGACAGAGGCGTATGTTCTTCATGAACTCATCATAATTGTATGAAATATTGGGCGGAAAGGGATGACGAGTATGAAGTGTAGAATAGCTACATTAAACAAAGAGTAAATGATGAGCTATTTCAAAAGAGAACTAGCACGTCATTTAATGTCTTTTGAGTAAAATTCAATTGATCTAGGAGTTCCTCCTAAGGAACTCAGCATAGCAAAGGTGATATAATGTACCCAGTTCGTTTAATGCATTTCTAGTTTATATTGTATCATTGGGTCCATGAGTCATAAAGTCCACAGTTAAGTAAGTAAAGTAACATAAGTTAATTAACTAAAATTTAAAAGAAACAGCAATACCATAAAGTTAAATAAATTAGTACCTGATTGGATACTAATGAACTTATGTCTAACTCTAATAAGAAACTACTCTTATTCTCCTACTTCTTGCTTAAAAAGATGACATTCGAAAATATGTCCTTGATTAGGGGAAAAGTATCTAGTTAGTTATTTTTTTGAAGCCACTGTAAACTCGTTTGTAATAAAGCTGCTGCTTATAAGGTATAGCTCTGAGCATAGCTTCCTCTTTTCTCAGTATAGGCCACAGATTAGAGAGAACATGTATAGACAAAATGAAAATTAATGACTTGGATTAATACCAGGTATAAGATTAATACCCTTCCGACACGGACGCCCTAGGGACGCTAGGCGGTCGAGAGACTCCCCACGGGGGAGATGCTCGGTCGCCTAGTAATCCCCTAGGAACGTTCGACCTAAAAAAAGGCTTGGATTAGTGGTACCTATGTGTTATACTTTTTCTAATACTACTTTTTAACTTAACGGGGAAACTTCTGCCTTCATCTCAATAGATGATAAGAAGTGATGATTATGCTGTACGTCGAAAATAGCTTCACCTGTAACTTCAACCACTAAGGAACTAGCTATCTTAACAACCATTGGAACTAAAGCAATGCATAGGTATATTGAAAACTGGTTTTAAAATAACGCTCAAAATTACATATCGTCCAAATCTTTTTTAATTATTATTCGCCATTTATTGGAATTTATTCTCAAATTAAAAAATAATAATGACTAGGTCATCGTTGGTTTGCAGGTGAGGTAGGCGGGAAGGTTATACCAAGTAAATCGCTCTACACATTATTAAAAGATCTTGGCTTACCTATCTAGAACTTCCGTAAGCTCTGTACTAAGATAGCGACTCTCGCGGAATCTTACTGCCTTAGCAGAGAACGAAGTCAGGGTACCTAGCCATCATACCATGGCCTCTTATACCTGCTATTGGGTAACAAGTTCACAACACAAATCACAGACTGCTCCTGGTCACCTCTCCGTAACACTATGAACCTGTAATGCTAAGAATTTTCGTCTCATTTTAATTTCCATCAGAATCATCCTATGACAGGTATTTAGGAACATAGTGAACAGGAGTACCCAAGGCAACCGTTTGTCGGACTAATCAAATGAGCGCCTGAACGCCGCTGTAGCTACAGGCATGCTGCAGTTCCACTCCGATGTAAATGCACCTTGACACTAATGATGCTGTCTCGTGGCATCTCGTGTACGTTCGGCGTCAGGCCGAACCTTCGGCAAGTGATATAAACGAAATTATATTCTATACTTATTGGAAGGAGTCTACAGGGGGTCAAGGACGACATTTTTCACCAGCTTCGAAATCGCATCGTCGTCCGAAATTGGACAATTAAAATTTCTACAAACGGCTATCGTTCCGTTTTTGGATGGAATGGAAGAGTGAATATAGTGTAAAAGTCGGATAGTTGCCCCACTTTTCAATAAAGCTCTATTATAAAAAAAAATTACTTATTAAGAATAATGCAACATGTATATCAAAACTTAAGTCTTTGATCTATTATGTTAGCCTATTTTCGTGATAATAATTAATCATGGTTTTGAATAAATCCTGTTTTATTTGACCTCTCAAAAAGAGGATAGTTGCCTACTCTGGTGGATAGTAACCTAACGTTAAGACATTTTGCGAAGTATAATTCGAGACACGCAATAACGTTTTGTTTGTTCCTTACAACGGAACAATGTTCCGATTTCGGACTGAAGCGCGTATTTTCAACCGACTTCAAAAAGGAGGAGGTTATCAATTCGACTGTATGTTTTTTTTTTAATGTTTGTTACCTCATAACTCTTTACTGGGTGTACCGATTTTGAAGATTCTTTCGACCTTTGGAAGCAGGTGCTTGTCATTTGGTCCCATTCAAATTTAATCGACATCTGACGAGTAGTTTTGAAATTATCCCTAATAATGCCTATTTAATTGACATCGATGATATCGTAATCTTATCACTTGTGTGTCTAAAAGATCTCGAGATCGTTTCCCGAAAATTTACATACTTAAAACACTAAAAAGCAAAAAATAAAATTATTTTTAAATAAAAAAAAACTGCCTTCAAAACTAAAAACGAAGAAATAAAAATTCTGTTTATAAAAATCTAAATGTTTTTTTGAGGTCGGTCCCAACCTCAATATTTGGATTAAACGTTGTTACTTGTATTTGGGACCGACCTCAAAAAAACATTTAGATTTTTATAAACAGAATTTTTATTTCTTCGTTTTTAGTTTTGAAGGCGGTTTTTTTTTACAGTTGACTTTAGTAGGTTGTTGATAGGTACTACGAAAGGCGATTTTCGGTGGTGGTAAGCAGCCACCGTAGCCTATAGACGCTTGCATCACTAACGTGACACTTGCGCTCTGTGAACCCTAATTCAAAATGTGTTATTTCACTGTGATCTTCTGTATGGTGGAGGTACTACCCCAGTTCGGTCTGCTCCAGATTCGATAACTAGTCCGCTATGCCCTACCGACTAAAATTGGTACACTTCCTCATCAGCTCATATAATGTCTCCGCTGGTCCCCACCGAGGGGCTCGAGCCTACCCCACATTAGGGGCGATTAGGCCTTAGTCAACCACACAGGCCAAGTGCGGGTTGGTCGACTTCACACACAACCTAAGAATTTCTGTATAGGTGTGTGCAGGTTTCCTCACGACGTTTTTCCTTCACCGTAAAAGGGTCGATTAAACGTACAATAAGAAATCAAAATTTGAAAACACATTGGTACGCGGCGGGGATCGAACCGGTGCCTCCCGGGTGGGAGACAACGCCCTTACGCACTACGCCACCGACGCTTCTACACCACAGACGCGGTCGGACTAGGAAGAGTCGTGAAGACACTTCCAATTCCAGTCGATTTTTGCGGAGTTTTTTTTTATACAGAGCTACCAAAGATGAAAAGAAGGAAAAAGGAGAAAAATGGGAAAAAAAAACCTAACAAATGTAAATTTTGCCGGAAACTTAGTATTGCCGAAGATCTATCGCATCACTATCTAATAGTCGCTCACAGAGACGTGTTGCCCACAGGCACTTAACGAACGCTTCGTGTTATTGTTTCAGTTTACGTATATGCATGAAAGGCACTATGTTGTGTGTTGCTTTGTAGGTAACATCTCACCCGCGAGCAATAACGAATCGTATGTAACCCCTCTTCTACATACGAGTAATGTGAAAATAGAAATTCGCTGGAGATTTAGTTAGCTAGTTTTATATTTAATAATCTGAACTCCTTGTTTTCGGGGTAGGGACACATGGGTATCGAATTAAAGAAGTAGGTTTACGGTGTCACCCACAAACTGTGGCTACCATTCCAACGCGCACTAAGAAATTTGGCAACTCGTTTTGTCACAGTGAAGAAATGGAATTCACTGCCAGCATCGTGTTCTCTCCTCCCTACAAAACGGGATCATTCAAAAGAAGCATGAAATAGTTATTTGTTCAGCAAGTGAGCAAAGTTATTTTTTGCTGCGAGTGACGATATTAAATTACGAACCTGCGAAGTAGTCTAGAATTGAATCATAAACATAGCAAGTGATTCATAAATAGACTGAGCGTAGTGATTGATTTAAAGGCACGAGACTAAAAAAATTTGCTCTAGTGTGATACATACAACTTTTCACCACTCTAACAGGAAAATTATTAAGGTGACAAAAAACAAGACAATACTTTAATACATGTTTATTATCTTAAAAATAATTATTGAAATTTAAAAGTTAGATTACTAAAATAATTTAGATTTAATGTTATAGTCTTGTTCAGAGCTCACAGCAAATAGCGTTTTTCCTTTGAGATTTTACGAAGCAAAAGAAGTCTTTTGGTGCTGGAAAGGTAAAAAACCATTTTACATGTCGTCAAGGCGAGAGTGGCTAGCGCGCCGGCGGTTTATTTCTCGTACCAGCTATCTTAGCATTTAGACTCCACTTGTGCTTACCAGCAGGTAGAATTGAGTCATTTGCTTGACCTTTTTATAAAAAAAAATCAGCTAGGAGGCACAGCGAGCTGGACTATGCGTGCGGGTATGCGACTTAACTCGAAGCGTTTCTATATGTATTCTCGATCAATCAACACTTTTGGACTGTTTGCATCTTACTTCCCTGTTGTTGTGGACTGTATTCGATTTGTTGTGAAGTGAAGCTGTTTGTTGAGGTAAGGAAGGTTCTTGTTGTTTCTTAGGAGTAAAAGTCTCATCGGTAGTTCACTTAATTTATTTTAAAACACATTGGCTATATACATTTTATACCTATTGCACTTATCACTAGTCTCAACGATCGATTCCAAGATTCAACCTTGAGTTTCAAAAACGGGAGGGTATATCGGACGGAGGTATTGCAGTTAGTGACTGGTAGACCGATCGCGGCGCGCTGTCCTCTACAGCTCTCCCCCCGGCGTAGACTCGTCGCAGCCATCTTTCACTGGGAGGACGGCGAGCTTGGTAGTTGGACGTCGCAGGATCCCTCCTCGTGTGCGGACGTCGGCGGAGCGCACTCGGCCGTCGGGGCCTGGGTGCACCTCGATGACCTCTCCTCGGGGCCATACGTTTCGTGGCAGGTTGGGGTCGGCGATCACGACTAAGTCGCCTCGTTGGAGTTGCTTCTCTCCAGGTGTGGCGGCAGCTTGACGGGGCACGAGTGTAGGAAGGTACTCGCGCACCCATCTCCGCCAAAATTCGTTGGCAAGCGCTTGACTCGCTCGCCAGACGCGTCGATCGGCTGGGTCGCAGGGTCCCGTGTGTGGTAGGCCCATGGAGGTTCCCAACAGGAAATGGTTCGGTGTCAGCGCCTCCGGATCATGAGGATCGACGGAAACGTGGGTGAGGGGCCGAGCGTTGATACTGTGCTCGGCCTCGGTCAGTAGTGTTGCCAGCACTTCTTCGGTCGGTGTCTTTTCGTGCAGGACGCTGGTCAGCGCGACCTTCACTGACCGCACCAGGCGCTCCCAGGCTCCCCCCATATTAGGAGCCCCAGGAGGGATGAACCGCCAACTTGTGCGGTGTCGCTGGCCAAGGTCCTCCAAGGCGGGTGCCCACTCGGCGTAGGCGGCGCGTAGCTCGTTGTCAGCACCCCGGAAGTTGGTTGCGTTGTCGCTCATCATTTCGCGTGGCCAACCGCGGCGCGCTGCCATGCGACGCAGCGCCATCAGGGCGGAGTCGGTGGATAGCGAGCTCACTATCTCGATGTGTACGGCGCGTGTTGTCATACAGGTGAAGAGGGCGCCCCATCGCTTCTCGTGGCGCCGTCCGATCTTCACCATCATCGGCCCGAAGTAGTCTACGCCGCAGTACGTGAAAGGGCGGTAGTAGGCAGCTACTCGGGCTCGAGGTAGGTCCCCGAAGATAGGTGTTCGTGGTCTTGATTTTCTCAATTTGCACAGCCCGCATTCTCTTGCTATTGTGCGGACTGTGGGTCGCAGGCGCAGAATCCAGTAGCGCTGGCGGAGGTTGTTCACTACTGTTTCTCGATTGGCGTGGTGTGCTTGTCGGTGTTCCTTCATCACCAGCAGGCGTGTAAAAGGGTGCCTGCCGTCCAAGATCGTAGGCTCCTTCATGTCGCGAGGTACGTCAGCTACGTGTATGCGTCCGTTCAAGCGCAGCACGCCGTCCCGCAGGGTGGGGTCCAGCCTGTAAAGCGGGCTGGACCGGGTGATTCCCTTCCCGTCCTGTAGGCTTCGGATTTCCGCTTCGAAGCTGTCTCGCTGTGCCCTCTGGATCCACATCTTCTCGGCCCGTTCTAGGTGGTGAACTTGCAGCTTGTTTCCTCGCTTGCGGCAGCCATCGATGAATACCAGCACGAAGGCGGTCGCTCTTATAAGTTGTTCGTATGAAGAGAACCGCGCGACGTCCGGTAGGTAGGGCTCCGGGCTATCTGTTGTGTGCCCTACGAGTTCGCTGTCATCTTCTTCGACTTCCTCTTCTATTGGCCAAGTGTCCTCTGGTCCAAGCAGGAAGGCAGGCCCGTCGAACCACCTGTCGTTGGCGGCTATGGGCTTGCTAGATGTGCGCGTCGCGTCGTCGGCTACGTTCTGCAGGGTAGGCACCCATCGCCAGTGTTCGGGCTCGGTGCGTTCGGCTATCTCCCCCAGACGGTGCGCGACGAAAGGCGTGTAGCGTCGTGCGTTGCGTCGTATCCAGTGTAGCACCGTGCGGCTGTCAGTCCAGTAGACAGTGCGATCTGGCACACACTCGTGCTCGGTGACGACAGCGTCGGCGAGGCGCGTTCCTATGACCGCCGCCTGTAGCTCTAGGCGGGGTATGCTTTGTGTTTTGATGGGGGCCACCTTGGCCTTGGCTGCGGCCAGGGTGACGTCGATGGTGCCGTCGATGCGTCGCATCCTCCAGTATGCAGCGGCGGCGTAGGCTTGCTCGCTTGCATCGCAGAAGACGTGCAGCTCTCTCTGTTCGGCGGCTCCGTACCAGCGCGGCAGGCGTAATTGCGCGACGCTACCTCGTAGCGTTCGCAACCAGCATGCGAGGTCGTCAGCTTCGGCATCAGGCAGGGGCTCGTCCCATCCAAGTTTGTGTCTCCATAGATCCTGCAGTGTGATCTTGGCTCGTATCGTGAAGTGGCTCAGCAGGCCCAGCGGGTCGTATAGCGACATGACCGCACATAGGGCTTCGCGCTTTGTTGGTGTGCGCTGTCGCCCGATGACCTCCTCTGGAACTCTGTGTAGCGTCGTGTTGAAAGCCAGCTGATCTAGCTTAGCGTCCCACAACAGGCCGAGTGTCTTGTCTGGTGCCGGCGCCAAGCAGGTGGGGTTGTTCGATCGGAGCCCCGTTTCGATGTGTTCTCTGACTGCGCGTGCATTGGAGTTCCACCCGCGCAGCTTGAACCCTGCTTGTGCGTGCACGAAGTTCACCTCGTCGATCGTGCGTATCGCTGTCTCGGCGTCGTTGAAGGACTCGACGTGGTCATCCATGTAATGGTTGCGTGTGACTGACTTGTACGCAGCGGGATGGGTGACCGCGAAGTCTTTTGCGTTCCGATCTCGAACGCTGTGTGCCAGGAACGGTGAGCTGGAGGCGCCGAAAATCATCGCCGTCATCTTGTACTTTTGCGGCGGCCGATGTCGGTCTTCTCTCCACAGAAACATTTGGGCTGGCTGGTCTTCTTCTCTGATGCCGACGCGCAGGAACATTTCCTCGATGTCGGCGGTGACTGCTACTGGGCCCTCTCGGAACCGGAACATGATGCCTTGCAGCGATCGCAGCAGGTCCGGCCCCTCGAGCAGTAGGTCGTTCAAGCAGATTCCGTGCGACTTGGCGGCGGCGTCGAATACCAGGCGCAGCTTCCCCGGTTTGTTTGGATTGAAAACCGTGAAGTGCGGTAGGTACCACTGCCTCTTGTTGCCCTCTTCGGTCCCGTCGCATGGTTTCGCGTACCCCTTCGTTAGCAGTGCCTCAACTTCGTGTTTGTATTGCGAAGCGAAGCCTGGCTCTCGTTCGAACTTCTTTTCGATCGATTGCAATCGCCTGAGTGCGGCGTTGTAGCTCGGTGGCGTAGCGGTATCGTCCTGGCGCCACGGTAGTCCCACCTCGAAACGGCCGTTGACTCGTCGGGCGGTAGCTTCGAAGATCTCGACGGCTCGTCGTTCGGAGTCCGCGACCTTCTCGGCGAGTGATACCCCCAGCGCGTCGATCTTGAAGTGTTCTTCGACTAATCTTTCTTCGTCGCTGTGGTTCGGTGTGAACATGTGCAATATCGACGCGCAGTCTCTGCCATATAGAGACCGCGGTGCGGTGCCGTGGATTGTCCAACCGAGTTCGGTGAGAGAAGCGGCCGGTTCGTTCTTGCGGCCCATCTTCACTCGCCGTGATACGATGAGGTGCCAATTGTCGGCGCCTATCAGCAGTTGCGGCTTCGCCTTCCCGTAGCAGACTTCCTCTTCGTTTAGGTCCTGGAGGTGCGCGTGTTTCAGCAGCGTGGCCGGTACTGCTTGACTGTGCAGTACCAGTTGCTGTATGGTGCGCATCTTCACCCGGTGACTGTCGGCGCCTCTCTTGCTCTTGATCTCTGCCTCGATGAGCTGGCTGTTGACTTCTCGGCTGCTGGATGTCGCGCCGTGGATGTGAAGCGGTCGCGTCGGCCCCTTGAATCCCAGTCGTCTTGCCAGTTCCTCTTCCATCAGCGACACGGTAGAGCCTTCGTCCAGTAGCGCGTAGGTGTCCGCTTCCCCCTTCGGGCCTCCCACGGTGACTGGAACCACCTTCAGCAGCACCATGCTTCTGTCTTCGGCGGCGGCGACAGCTACTGACACGTTCTCTTCGGCGGCAGTGGCAGCGGCGTGTTCCGGCGTCCTGGACTCTTCTCTTCTTTCTTCGAAGTGTAGCAGGCGGTGGTGGGGGCGGCGGCACTCGTTCAGACCGCACGCTCCCCTGTTGCAGCGTTGACGTCGGTGGCGGCTCTCCAGACACTTGAAGCACACGCCGTTGTCCTTGACAATCTTCCATCTTTCGTCGACGCTGGCTGCTCGAAACTTCTTGCAGTTTGGCAGCAGATGTTCTTCGTTGCAGCTCGTACACACGTATTTTCTTTCTTGCGGCGGTGCTGTGGCGTCCGTCTTCTTCACAGGAAATGCGGTGTCTGCAGTAGTTGTATATATGTTGACCTTCTTCTTCACGGCGCCCGTCGGAGCCGATGTTGCTAGTCGGGACGTCTTCGGTATCGCAGCCGCAACCGGGTGCGACGAGTACGTAAATTGTAGCGCCAGGTCCGCTTCCTCCATCAGGAACTGTGACAGCAAGACGAGTTGTGGGTCGCTGCTGCGCATGCGTTGTTTCGCGTAGTCGCACCACCGGGCGCGCAAGTAGGGGCTCAGCTTCTCCAGTACCTCCCTCGGCAGCATCGGGTAGTGTAGATAGTCACGGCGATCTATGTTTTGTAGCACACATACGATGTTTTGGAGTTTTACTGCGAACGTGTTGATTTCGTTGGCGGAGCTCCCCAGGCGCGGCAGGCGGCGCAAGTCTTCCATCGCCTTGTCTATGATGAACTCTGGTCGACCGAAGCATTGTTCCAGTGTGCGCATTACTTGTGCGGGGGTTGATACGGTACACAGGAGACCGGCGACTGCTTCGCGAGCTTCCCCTCGTAGACAGTTTCGAAGGCGGGCCATGTTCTCGGTAGGCGCGAAATTGTAAGTGGCGGTGGATTCTATCATCGCCGCTTTGAAGGGTAGCCACTCGTTGACGGCGCCGGAGAATGTTGGCAACTCGGTGGCCTGCCGGGGCGCGGGGCGCACCCGGGACATCCTCTCGAACGCTTCTGTGAGTTGCTCGATCCCCTTCTGTCGTCGTGTTGGCGTCGGTGATCGCGGTCGGCGAGCGTCGTTCTCATCGAAGTGCACCCGTTCGTGGTGCCGCTGGGTTGCGTATGTCGGTTGCTCCCCCCGTACGGTCAACGGGGTCCGCAGCGCCTGCGTAGGGGCGGCGTCGTCGGTTGTAGGCGCCTTGTGTCCCGGAGTAATTCTCTCCCCCCGTCGCACGGAGGGAATTTCGACGTTCTGTTGCAGCCAGCTATCGATGCGCTCGTTGATGTCGGCGACGCACGAGCCTTCTACGTCGACTTCTTCTTCTTGAATGTTCTCGATGTCGACGGCTAACCTCTTCCTGATGAGACTTGTTTCAATTGCGAGTTCTTTCTTCCTTATGTCTGCTAGTCGCTCTTCCGCTTCCAATTGTGCGTTTCGTATGCGGGCCACGGCGCTGCTAGTCGATCTTCGTGATGCTCTGGACCTCGAAGGTGACGGGCGACGTGGTGACTCAGCGCGTTGAGCTTCGCTCGGACGAGAGAGACGCGAAAGGTGCGCAGAGGTGTGCAGCGCTTCGGCGCTATAGCCCCCCCCCCCCCTCGGCGCCCATGGCGACAGTCGCGTCTCTGTTGTAGTCCGCAGGTGCGTTGCTTGATGGCTCAAGTCGGTCGCGAAGAGTGGCGTCGATCAAACCACCCGAACGTGCCGCGCCTTGGCTTGCGTTTGCCGACGGAGAACGCGGAGGATCGGTAAACACTGTTTTTGGTACGCGTTCTTGAGAGCGTGTCCTCACCATTTTTTCTTGCATTAAATATGGTGAGCGATGAAACCAGGAAACTGTTGTGTCCTGGCGCGGGTTTCTTCAATCTGGCTAACGAAATACCAGGAAAAACTGTTGTGTCCTGGTGAGAGTTCTTAAAATCCGGCAATCGATGGACCAGGAAACTGTTGTGTCCTGGTGCGAGTTCTTGAAATCCGGCAATCGATGGACCAGGAAACTGTTGTGTCCTGGTGCAAGTTCTTATAATCCGGCTCGAAGGACCAGGAAACTGTTGTGGACTGTATTCGATTTGTTGTGAAGTGAAGCTGTTTGTTGAGGTAAGGAAGGTTCTTGTTATTTCTTAGGAGTAAAAGTCTCATCGGTAGTTCACTTAATTTATTTTAAAACACATTGGCTATATACATTTTATACCTATTGCACTTATCACTAGTCTCAACGATCGATTCCAAGATTCAACCTTGAGTTTCAAAAACGGGAGGGTATATCGGACGGAGGTATTGCAGTTAGTGACTGGTAGACCGATCGCGGCGCGCTGTCCTCTACACCTGTATTGCCTAAATCTTAAATAGATGTCAGTTTCAAGTTCATCGTTTATTTTGTAAGACAGATTAGTCTGGATGTAAATAAGACATCAAACTTTACTAACCGACCTGTATAAGTTGCTGGGTTTTTGAACTTTAAACTATGGTGTTCAACATTGTACTACATCATGGATATCTTCATTGGAATCCGTGGAATTGTTCTTAAAATGTGACGTCCTAATTACCATGAACAATAGATGGAAGAGTACGACAAAGAACGCATTTGTCAAACAAATTTCGTCTTGCACTCGCCCTCTACGTAGCCATTAGCCGTCCATTGAGGTGAGAGCTGTCAGCGGATGCGCTGGACGGCGACAAAACGTCCACTCTCCGCGAATTGCCCACTCCCAAATCTAAACGCTTCCAATTCCGCCAAGTGTCGACAAAGGCCGACTTTTAACGGAACAATGAGTGAATGAAGCAAATTACCGCTTTTCGACACTTGAAAGGGCCCATCGAGCCGCACCGGCTAGCGCATTGTCGCCGAACGGTTTGCGCCTCGAAACAAACGATAACAATAAACAGTAAAAAGGAAAGTGTAGTATTTTGCACGGGACAAAGGCGGGGTAGTAATAGGTGTTAATGTGTCGGAATCGCTGAGCAATGTCAATGGCGGGCGCCGGAGGGCGCCTCCCGCCGCGGCCGACCCTGCGCGCTCACATTATTTTTATAACAAATCCTCGTTTCGATGATTGACAACATTGAGTTTTTTACTGTTGAATACACAATTTTATTGCAGTGCAGTAGTTTTAAATTGCGTTCTTGTTATTCTTGTAGTTTAATTTCAAATGCATGAATAAGTATTTGCAGTGCTCTAATTATACTTAGTAAAAGCTTTGACACTCTTTCAAATGCTTGGAATCTGCACCATATTATTTTAAGTAAATTAAGAAATCAAATAGTTGCCCTGAGATTGATATACCGATTATTACTGATTGATATTCTGCTCAATAAGTGAACGTTGTGCAAAAGAGCCTCTGTCTACGACGTAGTGCGACGACGTCATAGTCGTAGTCAAGTGGATTCGTCTCGTCGTAGTGAGTACTTGATTTTGTCGGTCACTAATTGTGTCAGTGACTGACAAAGAGTCGCAGAGATACACATGCACACACCGGCAAAATTATGGGAACATAAAAAAGGTTGATTTTTGTAATACTTACATGTTTTTTTTTTTTTGTTAGACCCACCATTTGTTGTGCTAAAAAGATAAACGTTAAGGTAGCATAACATGAATTGAGTAACAAAAAAACCGGCCAAGTGCGAGTTGGACTCGCACACCGAGGGTTCCGCCGTACAAACGTAGCGGTTTACAATTTATGACGTATTAAATCAAATTCTGAGTTCACGGGAAGTACCTTGTAGGTTTTGATTCCTTTGCGGGTGTCGGTTTGTCTAAGGTGTCGGTATAAACTGCTGTATCTTTTGATCGCGTTAACTTAGAAGTTTTATTTTTTCACTGCTTAAAGGGACAATAGACCTAGGTATTTGGTATAAATTTCAATTTAATACCTTTATTCGTTCGTGAGAAATAAGGTAGTAAGTTTCATTTTATTAAAATATTTTTATTATATTATATAACTAAAAAAATGTGATTTTCGCAATTTTTCCTATATTTGCATTATATGACAATGCTTCATGCCAAATTTCAAGATTCTGAGTTTACGGGAAGTATACTGTAGGTTTTGATTCCTTTGCGAGTGTCGGAAATTTGTTGAAAATATCGACATAATCGGCTGTATCTTTTGATTGGCTTGGCTTAGAAGTTTGATATTTTCACAGCTTAAAGGGACAATAGACCTGAGTATTTCATGTGAATTTCAGCTTGATACGTCCACGCGTTCTTGAGATAAAGGGTCTTGACAGACAGACAGACAGACGGACGACAAAGTGATCCTATAAGGGTTCCGTTTTTTCCTTTTGAGGTACGGAACCCTAAAAAGCGATAAGAAATAAATTTATTACAAAAATACACCTTTTTATATGTTCCGCTAATTTTGCCGGTATGTATTATATGTATATATATTTTGCTATAGTTAATTTTAAAATTATATTGTTAGTGCTTACAAGGAGAGTATATAGGTACGAAAATATCATTATTATGAAGTATCTATACTATGAACGAACATACTTTAATTGTTGGGAAATGTAATATTTTCAATCATGTGTTTATCGTTGCACGTGGATTGTATCTATATAATCTATATTAGATAAAAGCTGTTAGTTATTTTTAAATTTTAATAATTTCAATCATGTGTTTATCGTTACACGTGCATTGTATCTATATTAGATAAAAGCTGTTAGTTATTTTTAAATATTAATAATTTCAATCAGGTGTTTATCGTTGCAGGTGCTTTTTTCGGCTTCCGGTGTCCGGAATAGAAATACGTACTTTATTGTGCTCCGCTAAATACGTGAAAATAAATGTGTCTACCTGCCTAAATTCAAGTGTTAATAACATATCTCGAAAAACAACTTTGAAAGTGCACAATAAACTTAAAATTGTGAATAAATAGTTCCAAATGGTGTAATCACAGTGAAAATAAATTTGCATTTCTTGAGATTTTGTGGTCATGTGTCAATAAAATTTTTAATTTGACATTATACAGTGATACCCACATTTGAACGTAAATTCATAGTTGCGTTCGGATACGCAATAATCTTACGTTCCATTCTACGTGTACTCGTGGTCAAGAAATAAATAATAGAAATCAAATTAATTACATATTTAGAAACGAGATGTCACTACGAGCAACTGCAATAAAGAAGTTGTGCTTCAAATGTAACTTGATCATTGAGAATCGACAATACGCAAGGTGTATATTATGTGAAAATAACTTCCATATAGACTGTACTAACGTCAGTTTAGTTCGATTTAAATTATGGACCAGTGAGAACAAAAAAACGTGGAAGTGTCAAAATTGTACAGCAAATATCCGAAATCCTGTAGACGATACTAATAATATATCGTCATGCGAAAATAATGTCACAACTCGTCGACAAAAACTCAAAAAGAATATTAAGTACAGCAATACTCATACGAGCAAGGACAAAAATGACGCCAAATATTTTGATACGAAGCTTAATAATGCTTTGAATGTTTCAAATGAGAGCACATACAGTAACACACCTCCAACAATCCAAACTGTTGAATTTAGTGAAATATACGAACCGCAACACAAAAAGTCACCTGACTTAAAATGTTTGAAAACTAAATCCTTATCCATTGAACATCAAACTGATTCCGTAAATGAGAGCTTCCAGTCTTTAGAAGAGCTATCAAAGAGCCTAGAGTTAATAGATGACCTTGATATTGTAAGTAGTTTGAAAGAAAGAATAAATAACCTAAAGAAAAATTTTGACAGCTGTGAACAAGAGTTAGAGAACACAATAATAGAAAACAATGAATTGAAGCGACAAATAGACAAACTGAATAAGGAAATAAGTTTACTAAAAAATATTTGTAAAACACCGCAGAGGGCAATAAAACCCCGTAGGTGTCTTTCATCTAGTATTTTATGCAACTCTAGCCCAGGGCCAGGAAAATGTCAACAGATCATTGTCTTGGAACATACAATTACAGAATTACAACAAGACCTACAAAGAGCCCAGGAAGAGATATCTAATCTACATGTAATTATAAAAGGATTAGAGAAAAATATAGTAAACTCATCAGAACTGAATGTATTGAATAAAAATATTAAACTAAATCAAAAGGACAAGCATAATCAGAAAAACATAACAGAAAGAGGAAAAATATGTATTTTATCCAGTGATAGAAGATTAAGAATATTGAAAAATATTTGTAGAAATAATACTTACAGTCAATTTGAAATGTGCCATTATATTACAGCTAATGTCGGAATAAAAATTATGATAGAAAATATAGCTTGTAAGTTGAAAAATTATACAGAACGAGATTACTGCATTATAATGATTGGTGAGGCAGACTTTAATATTTCGCAAGATTACAAGGAACTTGTAATGTCTCTAAGAGAAGAATTAATGAATATTACACATACTAATATAATAATAACAACACCAATATACATATGTGGTAGACCAATGTATAATTTCAGAGTGGAATTATTTAATAATTTACTTGGCCAAGATATATTTAACAATGGCTATGGTTTTATTATAGACTCCAATAAAGACTTAACATATGACATGTTTTCGTTTGTTTCGGGAAAGATAGTAAGCAGTGGAGTTCTAAGTATATTATCTAATATTGCTGAATTGATTTTAAATATTGAAACAACTAACTCAGATTGGAATGCAAAGCAGAGGGTAAATATGGAACCACTTAAAGAACAGTCATTATATAATCAGTTTTTTCTTCTATAACTGCCTTAACCTTCTTCACCAAAATATATCAGGGTTAATAAACAAGAGTGATGAATTGATACTCCATTTGGAAGATTTAAAAATGCACCAAAAATCAATCGACATTTTATGTGTGACTGAACATAACATGACTCCAAATACTGAAGAATTCTTAGATGTGTCTAATTTTGCGTTAGCAACTAGCTTTTCAAGAGATAAGAAGCGGGGGGGAGCGTGCATATTGGTGAGAACGGGACTTCAATATACTGAAATGGATTGCATTAAAAAGTTATCTGTAAAATGTATAGTAGAATGTTGTGCCATAGAAATACGTAAGCATAATTTGGTGGTGATATGTATGTATAGAGTTCCTAGTACAAAGAAGTCAGATCTGGTCATATTCCATGCAACTCTTGAAAGCATTTTTAATAACGTATTCCGCTCAAGGAATCAAAAAATTGTCATTTGCGGCGATTTTAATATTGACACCCTAAAAGATACCACAAGAAGTCGGGAATTTAAATACCAATTGTTGAGTCGTAACTTAAAACTTGTTTTTAAAGAGCCGACAAGGGTAGCAAGTGGAACGTGCCTGGATAATTTCGCTCATAATATAAGAGGGTCTAAGGGTGAGGTAATCGAAATGGCTCTATCGGATCATAAAGCACAATTCCTAAAATGTCCTGTGAAAAAGACCTGTGTTATAAACTCTTGGCGTATCAAAAGACGTGATTTTTGTAAGGATAACATAAGCAAATTTAATGAATGTATTATGAGCTTGACATTTCATGACACTTTGACTGCTAGTGACCCTAATGTAGCTTACGACACATTTTTTGATATTTTTAAATGTGTGTACGACCTTTGTTTTCCATATAAGTTTATTAGAAAAACCATAAAGTTAAAGGCAAAATGGATTTCCAAGGGAATAAAAACCTGCTGTAGGAAAAAGCGAGAGTTATTGTGGAAATACAGGACTAACAAAAATAATGAAACTAAAGCTGTATTTAGGACATACTCTGCAAGGCTTAAGAAAATAATAAAATTGACTCAACTTTCACAAAATAGTTATTATATTAAAACATCAAAGAATAAATCAAAAGCCACCTGGTCGATAATAAATAAAACAAAAATCAATATGCCTAAGGAGCCTATTCAAAATATTAAAATAAACGAAAAATATGTTACACGTCCTATTGACGTTGCAAATGCATTTAATGACTTTTTTGTTGACGATGTGGAATACATAAAATCTATTACTAATAATAATTGCAATATTAATAATTATAAAGTAGAAAGTAGCTTAAATTCCATATTTTTGCGTCCCACCACTCCTGAACTAGTAAACAAAATAATAATGAGTCTAAATAACACAAATAGTGTAGGTTTTGATGACGTCTGCACAAAAACTTTAAAATGTGTTAGTTGTACGATTGCATTGCCATTAAACCACATAATCAATTTAAGTATTACAACAGGGATATATCCAAATAATTTAAAGATAGCTATTGTAAAGCCACAATATAAAAAAGGTGATAAAGAAAACCCCAGGAATTACCGCCCAATAGCCTTGTTATCAGTGTTTTCAAAGATCTTTGAAAAACATATTAATGGCTCTCTTTATGAATTCTTAGAAAAATATAAAATCTTAATTGAGGAACAAAAAGGGTTTCGTAAAAATACTACAATAAATGCAGCCATCTATGACTTGGTGAAAAGAACTATTCTTAATATGGATAAGAGAATACCGTCATGTGCCATATACTTGGACATGACGAAAGCTTTTGATCTCATAGACCATAACATACTTTTAGAAAAACTAAATTGTTACGGTATTCGTGGTAACGCACACAGTCTTATAAAATCTTACTTGGAGAATAGGTGGCAGTACACAGAACTAACTCAAATTTGCACTGCTACTAAGGAAGAAGTTAGTTATGTATCTGATCATAGGAAAATCAAAAGTGGAGTGCCCCAGGGCAGTGTGCTGGGTCCTCTGCTTTTTATCATATACATCAATGACATAATTAAAGTAACGAAACATCCTATGGTGCTATTTGCTGATGATTGTACGGTATAGTTTTATTATAATTAGTAATTTAGTTACATTACAGAAATCTAAAAGGAAAAATCTATCTATATGTCACCGAAAAATAACAAGAACCGCAAATTATAAATTTTCTAGGAAATTTATAAACTTTCGTAGGATTCTAAACGAGAGATAAATTGTAATATTTTACGCCCACATTTTCGCAAATTGATAAATTTACCGAACTCACGCGTAAAATAATAAGTAAGCAATAACCAAACGTCATGTTGCGCTCTGATTGGTTGAATAAGTCACTTGTTCCTTCTCCTTCCTCTCCACCTCCCTATTTTAACACATGTGAAACTAGGTTTTTTTTTTGCAAATCTGACTGTTTCTAATCTCTGAACACAAGACACAAGCATTGGCACTGTCAATATCGACCAATCAGAGAGCAGTGCGTTATTTGCCGTATTTTAAAAAAGCGTAAAATTAATAGTAGTTTATGCAACTGTCATATAATGAAGGGTATTAAAACACGAGTGTGAGTTTATGAAACGAGCGCAGCGAGTTTCATAATAGTAACGAGTGTTTTAATACCCGTGTTATATGCAGTTGCATACACTACTTTATCTTCACTAATGCTTTTACTCTTGTTGTTTAATTAATTGCATTAGTGAAGATAAAGTAGTGGCGTCCGATTTTTCTGGCAACAAACTATTTGTTGTGGCTTTTTGCAAATTATTAGGAGTCAAATTTTTTGTATGGGTTAGATCCCTTTGCCTTCCCGAGTATTTAAGAAAAATAACTGTATCATAATGAGTCGAACCGGTGTTATAATGGTCATTATGTTACAGGTTACTGTATCATAATGAGTCGAACCGGTGTTATAATGGTCATTATGTTACAGGTTGTTTTTTTTAATTTTAATTTTGATTATCTGTATTAAAAAGTATGTCATTTTATGTTCACCTTTGATATCGTAATTCGAATATTATGACATGTGTATAGATAAAAGTTCTTCTGTGATTGGTCGAAGTTTAGAATCGTACAAATGGATATACGTTAGTTAATAAATTTTCAAAAATGTGGGCGTAAAATAATAAGTACCTCTCGTTTAGAATCCTACGAAAGTTTATAAATTTGCTAGGAAATTTATAAACTTGCGGATCTTGTTATCTTCCGGTGACATATATACTTCTGTGATAGTATATCTCAATTACCAAGTTGGTATCTAATACTTCTTTACCGATGCGGATTTTCGTTACAATATTTAGATTAGTACTATCTAGTTACACAGAAAACTGAATCATCACGCGCGCTTTATATTTTTTCCTCCTATGATGATGAGGATCATCATTTCAGCCAAGAGATTGTTGGACATAGACCCACAAGGATCTCCAAACCTGCCCGCATCCAGCGGCTTACCGCGACCTCTACCAGAACTTCTTGTTAGACCCTACTAACGCTGCGCTTCACGGTACGTGGTTAACACTCGAAGACCTTTCCGTCAGTCCCCGTCGCAATGGGTGTCGTAGAAGGCGACTAATGATCAGCAAAGGGGTATTGTATTGATCACCTTATACTCCGTCCACCAAACCGCATTGAGCAAGCGTGGTGGACTACTGCCTATACCTCCTTCAATAACAAGGAGAGGCCTTGTGTCCCAGCAGTGGGTCAAATTATAAAGTATGATGATGAACTCTCTCGTCTGACATGATAATGATGAAGTAAAAAACATAGTTTATAAATGCTTTCGTGCATATGTATATTTGTTTATGGTTGATAAGGATTAATGTGTTAGAGGATAACTATAGGATTACTGCCGCGAATATCTATTTCTGTCATAACTTTGAATTATAGAATAAAGGACCCACAAGGGAATCAACTGTTTCAATATCATCATCATCATAAACAGCTCATATAATGTCCCCACCAAGGGGCTCGAGCCTACTCCACATTAGGGACGATTAGGCCTTAGTCAACCGCGCTGGCCAAGTGCGGATTGGTCGACCTCACACACAACCTAAGAATTTCTTCATAGGTGTGTGCAGGTTTCTTCACGATGTTTTCCTTCACCGTAAAAGCGTCGATTAAACGTACATATGAATTCAAAATTTGAAAACACATTGGTACGTGGCGGGGATGGAACCAGTGCCTCCCTGGTGGGAGACGACGCTCTTACGCACCACGCCACCGACGTTTTGTTTCAATATGACAATAATTTATTGGCTACCGGTAACTATATATTTTTTATCTATACTTTAATTTTATAAAACTGAAGAGGCTGTTATGATGATGATGAAATTAATCACAGCAACGTGTGGCGGGTCAGCTAGTATCTTATAATTATTTGTAAATGGCGTTAACATTCATGAATAAGGTAGGACACAAAGTCTCCACTAGATTTTCTATAAATCGCGTCTTCTACTCAGAGATACGCGTACATATGAGAGCACATTTCCGATGACCACTTCTCGTTAAATGTAATATGATATCCCATAAAGGAAATCAAAGGCATCATTACGCAATAGTCAACATTCCTGAACAAACAGCCGATAGGGCGCCAACTACACTTCTGAAGTCAAACACCAGCAAAACAAACATCGGGGACCGCCCGCTATTCGCACTTCAGGGCCCTTATAGAACCCTTGTGGAACCCTTATAGACCACTCGGGAGCAAGGGTTCGGTTCAGATCTTCAGCTGGAAGCCATGTTTGTTGTCAAACAATAAGTTTTGACGCCTCGTTGAATCCAAATTGGTAATTGTATGTCGCTTGATAATTTGAAGAGAATTTCTAATATAGGCTTGGATATGATTGAAATGAAATGAAAATTGAAATTAGGAACTAAATCAATATGCTTGGACTTTTTATTTTAATATAATGGTTTTTAAGATAGTGGTAGGTATATACTGTTGTACTGTTATATACAGTCAATTCTACTCCCTATCAATGATAGGGAGCTGACTGTCCATATTTAGCGCATTGCTGTGCTATTTCGCATGGTATGAAATAATGTAGTAAAATAAATATAATAATAAAGTAAAATAAAAATGAAATTGTACTAACATAGATATAAGGCATTATGTAAACTAACAAAAGAGACAATGGTTGCTTAATAAATAAATTTATTATTATTATTACCTATATAACCCTCAGGTAGGAGACGTAACTTGAATGAATTTCACGAACCATAATACTTTTGATAGAAGCGTCGGTGGCGTAGTGCGTAAGAGAGTCGTCTCTCACCCGGGAGGCACTGGTTTGATCCCCGGCACGCACCAATGTGTTTTCAAATTTTGAATTCATATGTACGTTTAATCGACGCTTTTACGGTGAAGGAACATCGTGAGGAAACCTGCACACACCTGTGAAGAAATTCTTAGGTTGTGTGAAGTCGACCAACCCGCACTTGGCCAGACTAAGGCCCAATCGCCCATAATGTGGGTTAGTTCATGTGGGTGGGAACATTATATGAGCTGTTGATGATGATGGATACTTTGACAGTGTAACCTGTTTTTAAAACTAATTCATTTTCGTGAACTGATCCCGTAGACAAAGTAACAAATTAAAACGATAAAGAAGTTAGGTAAAAACAAAATGTATGGGATTGACTTATGCCGTCGTAAACCACGTGTATAATCGTCAGCTCTACGTAAGTTGGTAGCGAAAAATAATATGCTGTAGATAACCGATTGAATACAAATTGCACATATTCAAACAACACTTTCCCGTACTAGTTTCAAATGATTTAGTGTCGAGCATTTTTCATGAAAATGACCCCGGAACCACGGCTTCCCAGCAAGAATACAAATCATGGATCCATACGCGTCCAATTACTGGTCAAGCGGGAGTTGGTTTGGACTTTGAATTAATAGCAGAATTTCCTGCGAATCGGGCTCGAAGGACCATATAATATCTTATATGGTCCTTTGAGACCGATATATTTTATAGCATATATTTTAACTACAAGCGTAATCCTTTGCACCCGTGAGTAAAAGTACTTTGTCTTGTCTCATTGAATTGAATTTATTAGATATCTTCATGATTTTCCTTTCATTTAATATCCCATGTTTGTAGAGGAATTTGATCCCTATTATTGACCCTATCGATTGATGAAATGAACATACTACAGGTTTTTTAAGCCGGATTGATTGCTAAAAAATCTATGTCAAAACAATTTTTTCAAAATTAATTAAACACAGATTTTTACTCTCGTACGTAGTATAGACGAAGTCTTGTAATCGTAAAAAAATTCGACCTCGAGTTTTTGACGGATTTACACGTTTTCGACCTCCCTGAGTCCAAAAATATTTTTTTTGGAATTATGTCTGTTTGTGTGTCTGTGCGTTAGCACGATAACTCGAGCATGCTTTAACTTATTGCAACCAAATTTAACATACGTGTATGGCATCAAAATATAAGGTTTCTATCAAATTTTAGCCGTCGATCACGAAAGTTAAGCAACCAAGTGCGCGGTCGGTACTCGGATTGGTGACCAAAATTTAACATGCATGTATGACATCATAATATAAGGTTTTTATCAACCTTTCCGGTATACGATAAAGTCAAGGGGAAAACACTCCCGATTTTTTTTTTCTTTTTAAAAATAAAAGAATATAGCTGTGTTACTACAGAGTTGATATGTGAAAAACAAAAGGCGATCGCTCCCTGGGAACAACTCGACAAAACAAGCGCGCGTCATGCAAAAATGTGGTACCCAGTAAAATTGCAATTGGAACGGGCGTGCGCAGCGGCGTGTGCACCGTGTACCACTGTGTCCCATTGTGTTTTATTGAGAGTCGGCGACGCGGAGACATTTAATTGTCCGCCGGCCCCGGAGGAAACTGGCAACAGATGCTGATTGTGGAGGTCTTCCGAGGGCTTGTTGCCGTTTAGACAATGCCTCTTTGCGCTTGTCAGTGGCCGCTGCTTTCTCAGCGTGTAATTGGACTTTATTGTGTTTTTTGTAAGCATTCACAATAATGTAACTTAGTTTCTTTCACAAACGGTAGGCTTTATCGATTTATTTTAGAAAAATTTAAAAATGCGCAATAACAGTTAATAAAATATTTAGTAAGACGTAGTTCATTTTACCCTATCATTTTTAATAACAGGAGGTCTGTAACTCGGCTTATAAAATAAACTGGTATCAAAAAAGTATCAAAAACTTCATTATTTAAATGGATTTTGCTAAGTACTTTTAAAAACCCTACCACTGTTTCGAGACGAAATGCTGATACGAAGAAGCAACGGCGAAAGAAACTCCACAGCTTACAATTTCGTAATGATTTCAAAACATCATATAGCCAATAGATATATCAATATATTAAAATGACAGTTTAACACGCGTAAATTTTTGGCAGCTTTTACTCCCACGCATTTGGATCATTTATCTTGTAAAAAAAAGGCTTTTTTATTTACAATTAATCCATTGAACTAAGTAATTTAACTTTCTACATTTCTTTGAAATTAGGTTTTAAGTATAGATGCACTTATGATCCTCTGATCTGGTTGACAATAAACAAGAGTATAAATATTAAAATCAAAAATTTACGCTTAATTTGAATGTGCTCACTAATTTTAAATCGCTTAAAAACATCACCACTTCTGGACAAAACCTATATACTGGGATGCTCAAAGAAGGTTGACGTCTGGTAAGCGACCGATCGTAAAACTTTTAGTCAAATCTTTCTTAGTAATATATAAAGAAGAAAAGTTTTTAGATAGGGAGTAGAGCAGGCAAATGACGTTGATGTGCTGGTGAAGAAAATGCGGTACAAGGAACTCCTTCACCTTAAAATATATAAATTAAATAGGTAAGTATAATTAAATACATAACAAGAAAATAGATAAATTAACGTTCTAAGTACATAAATATGTTCGTTTTGCTCTCTTTTTGGGAATATAGACAAGTCTCCAACAATTTCAAAATGAGTCATTTGTGTAATTAAATAAACACTATTGTTATAAAAAGCTGAGTACCTGTGTAAAGAAAACACTCCTTTTTCTTTCTATTTATTTTAAGCACAATCTAAAAAATACTGTTGAACTTCAAAAAAAGATTTTTATGAAACAAATGTTATTAAATTATATTTGTGTTTTATAGGAAAAAATATAATAAATCATCTAAAGAGCTACAGTTTGAGATCACGTCAAATAATAACATAATATCAATAGCCACGATCAAATCACCAAGTGTTTATCAACAACAACAGACCACCGAGTGGATGCTATCAAATCATTAAAATATCCGTGAGTTTCAATATCGATGCTGTTATTTTTTTAAACAAGATCGCTTTTATTCGATCGTTCCTTCGAGCGAGTGCTATGGACGACTTGTTTGTTTTACACGGATATTGTCAACATGAACTAGAGTTGGGCCTGCTCGCCAATAATAACCGATTATAAATATTTTTTTACAAATTGTTGTTCTTCTTATTTTAAATTAATGGTGCAATGGCGCATGTTGCTAATGTCGAGTGAGAATATAATTAAAGTAATAAACAATTTTATTGTACAGTAGATTGAGTTAAAATGGAGTCTCTCAACACGTGTTTTTACAACAATACTCGGAAGAAACTCAGATTGTTGTTATTGTCCTATGGTCTTTTCAGCATCACTGACATTTAGCACTCGAAAACTTATAAGAAATTGGTGCGCCTTCAAGAAATAAAATTTGTTGATCTTATATAAAAGTAGGTTCTAATAACACGTGTTGTGGAACTCTATTTGTCAACACAATCAAGTGTACAATTCATTGTTACTTTAGATAAGTAGGCTTTCTTTCTTCGTCTGATTTTGCAGTTTACAATGTCTTTGACAAAAACTTTAAAAAGAAAATAATTAATTGTTAAAATAAACAAAAAAAAATCCTATATACATACTAGATCATAGTGTTTATTCTAACATAATTCTATCTAACATATTAAATTACTCCTCTTAACATATTCATTACAGGGAAGTTTTATACAATTTCTCAAAAGAACAGGAAAAATATGTAGAAATTCTATTTTCATCCCACCACCTCGGAAAGTGTAATTTTGCGCTTCGAAATCTGGCTGGAAAATTCTATTTTATTCGCTTGAGCGGCAAAGTAGATTTGAATTTAGAACATCACATATAATGAGTACTCAATATAATTGTAAATTCAAAACGTCATTAAACCTATTTAATGTAACCTCTATGGTGCCAAATTTATGATTAGAATGAAGATTATTTTGTCATTTCCTCGCTGAGGTGGGATGAAAAGTTACGTATTGCACTCGAGTGGAAAGATTTTTCACCTTGTGCTCGTTTGTTTCCCTCGCTGACGCTCAGGATTCTAATTTAGAATCACTCGCTGCGCTCGTGATTCAACTTTAGAATCCTTCGCTTGCTCGGTCATCCAAATCGAGCACGCGGTTAAAAAGGAACTTTCCACTCTTGTATAATAAATAACTATTATATTTGAAGTACAGATACTTAAATAAGCATTTTTCTACTGTCAATAAATTAGAAGTAAGTAGGTTGGCTATCAATTCAATAGCAAAATCAACAAGGAGCTTATATTTTCAAAATCAAGCAAAATAATGTGACAAATTCATGACAAAAATATCATTTTGTAAGAAATATGTTGTATTTTTATGCAATTGATGGAAAAGGGGACAAGAGGGGCGGGGGGGGGGCGGAAGGGGAAAGAACTAAAATTAGTCATTAAAATGTTTTAGTGGCAATAGTAGTAATTTTGTTTATAATAAATTGATTTATGCGCACTTATAACTTCGACAACAAATCCGATCACAACGTGTCGCGTCTCTAAAGCCTTTGCCCGCGTATATGTTGGAACTAAACACATTATTTTTATTGTGTAGGCCGGCTGTCCACCGTCATCCGTGCTGTGAAGTTTTGAAATATACCCAGCCGGGTTCGGGGAACATTTGACTGGAGTGTTGACGTAGTCTCGAGCACAATGCCTCCAAACTGCTCTGCTCAGGAGATTATTTCAAAAAGGCTTGTGTGCCAAGATGACTGCGCATATTTGGTTTGTATCGATAACGCCAGCTTTGATGACATTGTCTAAACAATTTTGAATATAATACGAGCACAAAGAAAGTTTAAATAGCGTATGGAGATTGCATGATGAGTTTGTTTTAAACACATTACATACATAAGTTTCTATAATGTCGTGATCGTGACCCTTAATAGGCTGTGGTGACCCAAATGTACTATTAATTAAAGACTTTCGAATTAAAGTCTTTGATTCGTGTGTGTTGCCAGTGATGACCTATGGAACTGCAACGTGGCCGCTTACAAAGGGGCTCATAAGAGGGCTCAAGGTCACCCAAACGGCAATGGAGAGGGCTATGCTCGGAGTTTCTCTGCGTGATCACATCAGAAATGATGAGATCCGCAGGAGAACTAAGGTCACCGATATAGCCCAAAGAATTGCGAACCTTAAGTGGCAGTGGGCAAGGCACATTGCGAGGTCTGACAGCCGTTGGCGGAAAAGTCCTCCAGTAGCGACCACGTACCGGGAAGCGCAGCGTTGGTAGGGCCTCCACAAGGTGGACTGACGATTTGATAAAGGTTGTTGGAAGCCGCTGGATGCAGGCAGCGCAGGACCGACTGGTTTGGAGATCCTTGGGGAGGCCTATGTTCAACAGTGGGCGTCTCTCGGCTGAAATGATGATGACTGTTAATTAGATATTTTTTTATAAAAAGGTCTACCAACAGACGCCACACCTCATGGAAAGCGGAAGTGTAGTCTAAATGCGAAGATAGCTTAGTGCAAGAGGAATTATACGCTCAGAACCAGCGTCACTTCTCTTCTGCGTGGTGGTCTTTCACGTCTCTTGTAGAACTCAGGGAGTAAAAAGGAAGATATCCTTGACTCGTTAACTAATTTTCGTGATAATCACACAAAAATTGTCCCCGCTTATTTGTCAAATCCTGATTTGAACCTGGACCTTTAGGCGTGTAGGCAACGTTGCTAAGCACTCCACCACGACGGTATCAAAATTTTTTCAGACTATTTCGATGAAATTATTACACTACTACAAGCACGCGAGGCTTCTAATGTCGCAGCCATTATAACACGCCGTATTACAAAATGGCGCGCCGGATTGTAGTGCGTATAAGTGGTGTGTGACAATAATTCCACTCCGGTTGGTCATGGTAAAAAAAATCGGGAGTGGTCTACTCTTGACTTTCTCGTATACCGGAAACGCGTCAAAGGTTGATAGAAAATAGAAACCTTATATTTTGATGTCATACATGCGTGTTAAATTTTGGTCACCCATCCAAGTACCGACCGCGCACTTGGTTGCTTAACTTTCGTGATCGACGGCTCAAAATTTGATAGAAACCTTATATTTTGATGTCATACACGTATGTTAAATTTGGTTGCAATAAGTTAAAGCATGCTCGAGAACGCACAGACATAGAATAGAATAGAATATAACTTTATTGTACACATCAACCAATTTTACACAATTATACACAGGAAAAACATATACACGATTTATACACACAGACATAATTCCAAAAAAAATATTTTTGTACTCAGGGAGGTCAAAACGTGTAAATCCGTCAAATTCTCGAGGTCGAATTTTTTTGACGATTACGAGACTTCCTCTATACTACGTTACGAGAAAGTAAAAACATATACGATCTCCGTTCGATTATACAGACTAATAACAAGGTCTGCTGGTAGACTCTTGAACCGTTGGCATCAAAATTGACTTTCATACGAGTAAGTGTAGAAATTGTACCTAAATGAATAAAGAAATTTTGAATTTGAGTTTGACTTTGAATATTGATAGAATCCACTACGGATTTATTGACGAACGGTTTTATTCACAAACTAGAATCCGTGGGGCATTTTTAATACGACGTGTTGTACGATATGGCTGCATATACATTATATGATCTCTGGCAATTATTTTATAGTGTCATTATTGCTATTGGTTAGATTTATATATAGTGTTCTTTAGCATGTAGAACGAACTTTCCGTATCGTCTTGTATCCCCGTCTCGCTTTCTTTCATGTAGAGTCTCGAGACTGTAACCTCTGGCTACGAAATTGGTAATGTAAAAAAATCTAAATTTTATGAAAAGAAATACTAAATTGCGCTTTCGAATACCGTATCAATCCGATCAAGTAACATGTTAGATTATCAAAGCTATTTACCCATGTGATGCCGGCAGAGTAGAATAGCATCACCCCATATCCTCCAATGGGTATCGTAGAAGGCGACTAATGGATCAGCAAAGGGGTATTGATCACCTTATAATCCGTCCACCAATCCGCATTGGGCAAGCGTGGTGGACTACTGCCTAAAACTCCTTCGATGACAAGGAGAGGCCTTATGTCCCAACAGCACTTTAACATGTGAAAACGTACAAGGTATGTTGATGTTGGTTTATTTAATTAAACATAGATCCATCTTACCATTTGCGGTGCAGTTACCTACATATATACAGGTTTTTATGAATACGAAACAAAAACACATGTTTGCATCGATTCGAATCAAAATTTCAAATAGTGCTCGGGTAAAATGTATAAAATTATGTCGGTAAGTTAGTTACAACTTTTCAAACAATGCTCAAATTTTATTTTATTGTTTGTATTGTTACTCTTGGCCAAATTCTGATCCGTAAGGTAATGGAGCAAAGTTACCCCGAAGAAGGAACCCGGGTCTTACATGCTTCTGGTTTGTATGGAAGCGAAATCAAACACTAAAAGCCTTATTTTTATTTGTGGTAAGGTTTCCTTTAAGTCCGCCTAGCTAGCACCAACTAACAATCTAGTTTTTTTGTACCGACATTTAAAAATTCTTCTCAGTTCTCCAACCTATTAAAGCTTAGTGGGTTCTCTGCGTAAGAAAAACTCGAGAAAACAAAATCTGTTGTTGTTTGTTTTATTGATGTTAAGAATTCAGTGGACAGTGTAAATATTCTCATTCTGTTCTGTGGCGAAAAGACGCAAATCACAGTTTCTTGTACAAAAAATGACCGTTTCTGAGTACTTAGGTTTAAATAAATAAATGCAATTCGAGGACACCAAACTATTATCAAAGAATTTTTGCTTAAATATTTTACATCAGTGTTGTTTACTAAACTAGCTTTCATGTGAAATTACTCGACTATTTATTGATTCAGCCATTTCGAGCATGTTTGCTTTCCCATCAATGTTATTGTTGGTGAATCCTCAAAAATTCCAGGTAAATCGTATCTCCAAACGGCTTTGACAACAAATACGGCCTCTGAATGCAGCAAACAACGCAAACATCGGTGTTGGCCGAAGATTTTTTCTTAATTACTCTGCGAGACACGTTTTCCACTCGAACATTACGTAAACAAAGTTCAAAAAACTCTCCCATGACAATGTCGGTAGCTCATAATGGATGAAAGTTTTGGGCAAATATTTGAGTGTTCCACCATAATCGTAATTACCGTACGCCGGGTCACAAAGACTGGTAGTTGGTATAAGACGGTGGGTATTTATCGAACGGGATTGAGGGCCTCATTAGAAACACATCGGACAACACATGTAAATACGGCCGCATTGAGACGGCGCGGCCAAACATCTCGAGCGGTCGATGACGACGCGACACGCTCGAGACGTGACTCGAATATAATAATATACGAGACGATACTTCACGGATCACGAGCATTCTGCCAACTTTTTTATTGTTGGGTATGAGGGCGCAAGCGGACACACGGGTCACTCGATTGTAAATAGTCGCCACTGGCTTATTCAACCGCATTACTGCAAGAGTTACGTATATGTTGCCACTTTTCCGAAAGGAACCGGCTCTTTCATTTCGGAAGTACAGATTTAAGTGCAGGTTTCACGAGCTGGTTCTGCAGGCAGAATATTGCGTGAAAATGGACAGTGTTGGTTTATAAACGCGTTTTGGTAAGGGTGGCGAAAGTCAGCGTTTGGGTACTAGAAAAAATACAAAAAAAAAATCGACCTGCCTCAGGCGGGAATCAAACCCAGCATCTACCGCAATCCGGGCGGCTGCGTTAACCATTACGCCTACGAGGCAGAAGTGCCTCGGTATTTTTCGTAGTATTAAAAATATTGACGCGTTTGTAAACCTAAAAATATTCCATCAGCGTTTGGAATTAAGTTAAATAATTACAGAGAGGAGATTACGAATTTGTGATCGGTATGGTTGGAGTTGGGTTTCTTTTGAGTCCGCCGGGCTTGCTACTAACTTATCAAAGTTTGCCGCTATAACTTCTTCTTGTTTTAAGTTAATGGCGATCGCGACACATAAAGATTACGCATTGCACCAATATCAAGTGAAAAATTTAATTAAAGTAACCGATAATTGTACGGTATATTGAGTTTAAAATAGAGTCTCTCAACACGTGTTCTTGCAACAAGAACTTGGGAGAAAACTTTTTCCGCCATAACAGTAGTGTTAACAAAATTATTGTGTTCCTACCGTTCAACACAACAGCCTTTATAATTCGACCCACTGCTGAGACACAATGCCTCTCCTTGTCATCAAATGAGGTTTATGCAGTAGTCCACACCACGCTTGCCCAATGCGGATTGGTAGACGCAGCATAACGTGATCAATTACCCCTTTGCTAGTCCATTAGTCGCCTTCTACGACATCCACTGGAGGATATGGGTCGATGCTTTTCTACTCTGCCGCCATGACACGGCCAGTTCCTACCGTTAATGTTAAGATACTAATCCCTTAGTGGTTGAGTGTTCCTGGTAAAGCTTGCTTCCACCGTATTATTATCGATTACCATTAGCCAAAATCATTCCCGTATAATTAAAATAAACTTTTATTGTGGATTTTTGCGTTGACGCACCGCCTTGTTGCGTTGCCTTAAGAGAGAAAGAAAACTCTGCAAGTAACCAAAACGTGTTCTCTATCGTGTATGCATGTTTAAATTGTCTTTGGAAATGCTGCCGTTGATCAAGAAGCCAGTTTGGTTAAAACCGGTAACGCACAACTGGGACAACTTAGCAGGATCTCAAGTTACACCACGTAAGCTGACCGCAGGCTGTGGTTGAAGCAAACGCCCACTTGACAAAGCCAGGAATATCAATTAGTCAATCAGCCTATTTACTCGTTTATGAAAACCGACTATTCTTGTCAATATTAGTTACGACTTACGAGTTTAATATTTGACGAACTTACTTTGTTAGAAAACAAAATCTACATTACAAAATGATGGACTATAAACTCTTTGTTAATTGAATAATTCCCTTCAATTATAAGTGGTATCATGATAACAACCTTTATAATTCGACCCACTGCTGGAACACAAGGCCTCTCCTTGTCATCGAAGGAGGTTTAGGAAGTAGTCCACCACGCTTGCTCAATGCAGATTGGTGGGCGGAGTATAAGGTATTCAATACTCCTTTAATCGCCTTCTACGATACCCATTGAAGGATATGGGGTAATGCTATTCTACTCTGCCGGCATCTCTGCCCAGCCATCTTTGGTTACATTCCGCGACAGACGCTATACCTTCAGGGTGTTGGTTATTTAATTTACATGTTGTATAAAAAAAAATGGTATGAGAAATGTGTTTTCTTCAAAAACCTGCATGTACAAAACTAAAATTTCCATAGTAAATAACAGACAAACATCACATCAATCTGTTAATCTTTGCTTCGGTCTTCCATCTCCCTCTATACCTAACCATCCATGTTCATATTCATTATGACTACGCTAGTCTTAGAGTTGTTCTCAATCTTTCTGCCACTGTTGCTACTTTCAAAGTTCCTCTGATATACTCTTCGTGTCACATAATGTAATGGATTTTCGTCGGCTTTGCTTTACCGTCTAACTCTCTAATCGCCACATTACAAGACAACGGGTCTTATTAAAGTGTTTTAGAGTAGAATAGAATCATTTTTTGCACAACCGGTACAAATTGACCTTACTGCTAGATTTTATTGCATACAGGGAGTAATAACAGTTACCTTTGTCGGGTATATAATGTCCATAAATAAAACACCGACTTCAAAACTAAAAACGGAGAAATAAAAATTTTGAACTTTGAATAAGAACTTGGTTTACTCACAAAATCATATTTTAAAAGCAAACTTTCTTTTTAACTTTGACCTGTTCAGTTGGAAACGCAGTGCAAACCTCTCGAAGAGGCTCAAGTGCAAGGTTCATGTCGAGTGTGGCTCACAGATTGGATCTGTTTGTCTATGTATTTGCCTGCCCCTTGACACATGCTGTTTATTTTAGCATTCTTTTAGTGCGCCCTGACCTCTGACCGCCCACGGACCAAAATTGGGCTGCAAGCTTGAGATTAAAACAAATTTAAAAACAGTTAAAACTGTAGTCGACGGTATAATAATATTTGGAGACTTCCTTAGAAGTATTGTGAGTGGGTTTTTTTTGTGAGTAGGTAAATGGAATGAAAGCATTCGTCTTCTCTAGTGTAGTTTATCAAAAAAGGTGATTATGTAGTGGAAGCGAGAGTAAATGATAAAAGAAGCAGTTTTATTATCATATCATTGGAAATAATGAATTCTTACCTTCTATTTTCGTTCTTACCTCATTTTTAATTAGTCTAGCGCTAGTGTAAATAAATAGTAAATACATATCTTGAAAAATTTATGATTTTTTTTTATATTCCTATAAAATTACGAAATAATCTTTTCAAAGAACAAAAAAAGGGAAATACCTAATGACTTAATTTCGCACCTGTTCCTTAGTCTCGTCTTTTCTTAAATTAAAAAGATTAAATTCGATCATAATAAAATACCATAAACCTACTGATGCAAATCATGAAAATGTAACTAAAACTCCGGTAGCGATTTATCAGACTATTGAGATTGTTTTTTTTTTTTTCACGAACGTAGCAAATTGTGGTGTCATTTGTTGATTAAATTTGTATCGTATTTATTCCCACAGGCAATAATTAGGGCGTTTTTTTCATTTATATAAGAAATATTTTCTATCTCTACCAAAGAGTTCCTTCTTGCTTAGTGCATTTCTCGCCGCCCCCACACTAGTGTTAAACAGTTCCAAGTCATGATCTCTGCATAAACGGTTGAAAGTGTTACACACGGTAATTTGTATTAACTTTAGGAAGGTCTAGCGATGGGACAAATCTGTATGACCTTAAAGGTGCCCTAAGGGATAGTTGTGATAGCAGTTACGGCCAATCGACAAAACTCCATGCCATTTTCAGTAAAAGTGCCAGGTCGTTAATTTCACGACGTAACTCACGCTGAAGCAAATGAATTCTTTTGCAAAGCTAAATACTTATATGTATTAGAGCGATAGCGCAAATTAATGCGGTAGCTCAAGAAGCGAATAAATTTATTTTGAGCCTTTTCATGTCTTGTGATTGATATACTTATCCAGGATTCCAGATTTGACTTGCGTACTCCAAATGACTACTAACCAACGAACAAATGAAAAACAAATATAAGAACCATGAACAAAAATAACTAGCGTCCTACTTACAACATTCCAAGCGAAACACAAACACAAAACGGCAAAAGGCTTGTCGAGGTGGCCGTGCACGTCGCTACGTCAGACACACGTCGTATTAGGTTAGGCTCCGAGGGTGTATGCAAATGGACGGAGGGCGCCTCGGGCGGCCTGTTTGTGCGGTAATGCCTGCTATGTACTGCCGCTTTACATAGCGCCGCCGACGAATGTATTACCGGCATGTACCTCGTGCTTGTTTTTTAAAAGTTTGCTTCGTAAAAGATTGTCTTGTTCCGTTGAGTTTTTTGTTTCTGATTTTGGAAAGGGAAAAGATATGCATAATTTTATAAAATAATTATTGGCTTTAAATGTATTATGTGTGTGTGTTTCTCTCTCTTTCTTCAGGATGTCGGTCACAGAAATAAAGCAAGATATAACGTTGAAGTGGGTGTGGCCCGCTTGCCCGAAATCTTGTCATATTGACAAGATTTCTCAAAAGTTCCGTCAGTACGCGTTGCGACTCGTCACAGAACGTTATCAGTTATTGATTAGATTAAGACTAAAATGAGTGCACCATCGATTATGAATATGATTGAGTGTGTCACCTCACTAATTATATAATAATATATTTTTTTAATAATAATAATTAACTCAATGTGACGTCATCTAGTGGGCGGGGCTGGCGATAAAAGGGACACGCATTGTTTGTATGAAAACGAGTTATGATACCCGTTCTATCTTGATTTATTTCTGTGATGTCGATGATACTCGGTCGATACTCGAATAA
Source organism: Elophila nymphaeata (assembly GCA_955850985.1). NCBI lineage: Eukaryota > Metazoa > Arthropoda > Insecta > Lepidoptera > Crambidae > Elophila > Elophila nymphaeata. The sequence goes on from OY039081.1 coordinate 6,480,459, forward strand.
TTGACCGAAAAATTTTCAACTCTATTTGACTCTGAAGGCACTTTAAACTGATGGTACAGCAGCCTGTCGAAGGATAACAGTCGTTCTCAAGAAGGCATGGCGCCAGGCAATCTACCGGCCGTAAAATTGATACCAAAAACTGACATTATTTTTTACGGCCAAAATGAAACAAAGAAAACGACTTTACAGTCATTCAAAAAAATATATATGATTTCCCATGTGATGGTGACCATTTTTGAGTATATTTTTATTAATATGATTTATAAATTATAAAATTAAATTTACTATTGGCGCTAATTAGCTCGTGTTAGCCCCTTAAGTTGATTCTTTTAGGTACCTTATAATTTACTTATTAGTGATATTATGTTTTGTTTCCAATAAAGTTATTAAATCTTACTAATATTATAAACGCGAAAATTAATAGTATGGATGTAAAGATGTGTGTTTATTATTCTTTCACGCAAAAACTACTGAGCGGATTTTAATGAAACTTTACAATAATATAGCTCATACATCAGAATAACAAACAGGCTTTAAATTAACCAGCATTGACGTGAGCGAAGCCACGGGCGACCACTAGTATAATATAAAACTGCAAAGTTTGATCAATATTAATATGATCAAACTTAATATAATGATTAAACGAAAACAATTATGTAAGTATATTATTTGTAATTACATTAGGACAATTCCCACATTTACCCAGTGTTATGTTATGTTATGTTACGTTCATAGAAAAACAATGTCGTATTCAAGAATAATATTAACAAAACACAAATCATTGCTATTCTCAATGTTCTTTCGTCACCCGTCAGCAAAAAGAGGTTGTAACGACATTTGACAGACTGCTTGGTGTTGATTGGCGGTTCTTTGTTTTCACAACATGGCCGCTGCAATCTCAGCTTCGACCATTGCTTTATTTACGCACATTGTTACAACACTATCCGTTTAGGAAGAGCTTTAGTTTGTATTGGATTACAAAGTGGCGGGGTTCATTTTAAATCAGCCGCGAGGCTTGTTTTTGAGGGCCATTGTTAATTTTAGTCGATTGAGTTCTTACCGAAAGCGATCCGGCGCATTGTTTGGCCGATTTTACATAACGAGGCGGCAAACGTGGCGGCTTTGTGTCGGGCCCATTGTGGGGGAGTGCCCAAACGTTTGAGATGTGAATTGAAAGGCGCCGCGCGATGACGAGGCGCGAGTCCGCCTCTGGCGCGAGGTGTGAGCGGGCTGCGTATTTGATCCAATCATTATATGTATTTATAGCCATACTTTCCCTGCTCTTATAATATCCCATTATTTTGTCATTTCTCACACGGAAAGTAGCGTTTATTTGATCTGGGTATTGAGTGGAACGCGCTAATTTCCACCACTGGCCGGGAAAAACTGATAGTAATTTGGTAATTGCTTCCTTCCCTATAGTAGAAGATCCGAACCTATATCGACCTTCACCGAGCTGATAATAGAATGAAACATATTTTATTATTAATTTAGTATATTAGAAAATATATTAAAAATGGGTTGTCTAAAAAAATCCTGGACAGACTATTTATAATTATTTTTTGAAAAATGATTTAAAAAAAAAAATTAATAAAATATTGCAACATCAAGATAATAAGAAAATTTTGTCCTGACTGATAGTAGAAACCGTATAGAATGTGCAGGCATTGGGTTGTCTATTATTTACCTGCGCGAACTACTGGGTTGTCAGGTATGTACAGGTATGTCGATATCAGTTACTTTCACTCGATTGGATAATAGAAAAAATTTTATATCATCATAAGCGCGCGACAAAATTTTCTTATTATCTTGATGTTGCAATATTTTATTAAAAATCATTTTTCAAAAAATAATTAAAAATAGTCTGTCCAGGATTTTTTTAGACAACCCATTTTTAATATATTTTCTAATATACTAAATTAATAATAAAATATGTTTCATTCTATTATCAGCTCGGTGAAGGTCATTTAGGTTCGGATCTTAGACTACTAGATTGAGAATGAATTTTAAAAATAGAACTGCATTTGGTTAGTCTGTATTCTTTCAAATTCGACGGGATCAAGGAGCTTATACTAAGAATGGAGTCATTAGTCAAAATAACAAAGTGAGGGCAAAAATTTTGACAATACTTGACATTTCAAATTACACATTTCTCTTTCTAGAAATTGTCGTCATCTCTTTCTAAACACGACTACATAGAAACAAGATTTCCCCAGTATTTCGCCATCTTTCTAAAACAAAAGTAGAAAAGTAGCTAAAAACTTAACATATTGTATTCAATTATCAGTATTTATTATCAATGAAAGAAATAAATATAATATATTTACTTTTAATGTTTAGGTTTGTATTTTATTTTGAAAATCATCATTGTGATTCTTTCTATAACTTATGGGAAATGAAAGGATTTATATAATGGCAGCACTCTCTTCATGTGTCAATGTCCCGAAATCTCAACATGACATAAATTGTCGTAATTGACGTATTCATAAATATCGACTCGCGATTTTGGTACGGCTTTTTACATTTTAATAACTATAAATAGTGCAAAATGGTGCATCGCTGTATAGTTCGTGGTTGCAGAAGTGAGTGGTATCCAGGATGCAGTGTGAAATTCACTTGTAAGTGTCATAATTGCATATAGTATTGTTCAATCTATAAATTTCATTTTTCACCCGTAATTCCAGATTATTAGCGTTATTTTGCAAAACTCCTTAAGAGGGAGAAATTTCTGATACTCGCATTTAATCCTATCTTAGAATTTAATGAATTTTTGTACATAATTTACTTATTCAAATATTTGTAAACAAATGACTAGGGTGACTAGGATTTCCGGAATTATAAGGAAATAATATCCCTTTCTATCCATTCCTTTTATAAATGGCAATCAAAATTGGTAGATTATTTTATTTAATTCTTTGAAATAACTGTTACATAGATAAAATACATAAATAGTTTTACCCATTTTTAGTTCGAAATGTTTATTTACAAATAAAATATGTAATTTGTGTAATGTAAATTATTTTATTTGAGAAAAAGATAATGAGAGTATTGATTGGATTGTACTAGTGTAATAATGTTTATCATTCACATTTGCATGTACTAACATGCAACGCAGATACATTGCACACAGACAGACAGTATTAATAAAATTGTGGCTGCGCTCTTCTGCACTTGTTATCAAATAGCATATTAAAATCTATCAAATGATAGTTTTTAATATGCTATTTGATTACAAGTTAAAAGTGTACATAAATATTTATATACACTTTTTTTTTCCACGCTCACACCATTTATCTAGCCCGAAGTAAGTATCATTAAGAACTTGTGTTACGGATACTAGATAACAGACATTTTTTTTTTAATATACATAATAATTTTACATATTTTTATAAATAAACTTAAATAAATATATAAACAACCATGACTCGCAAACAAACATTCGTGTTCGTCACACAAACATTTGCCGCTACCAGGATTCGAACCCGGACCGCTTGATGTGTAGCCAGCTGTACTGACGACTTTTAACTTGTATACATCAAATTTTCTTTTCTTTTTAGATTTCCGAAGCGACGGACCACTATGTAGCTTCCACTTTCAAGACACCGACACTTTCAAGGCAACTGCTTATGTCAAACTTCAAGTCCTTTTTTCAATAAAACCACTACTCAATCACTTTTCAAAGGCAACCCTTGAATTGGTTAGTAAAATTTTTCTTGATAGTATACAGTTAATACAGAGAGCTAAAATGTTTGGGGAAATAATTTTAAGGGCATCAGGCATCATCAATTATTGAATATACAATGACTCAATTGAATTTTAACATTATGCATAGTCACAAAAATGGCGTATTACGCAAAAATGAGAAACCAGGATTTCCGAAGTAATTAGTCTATTGTCACCAACACTTCATTTATCGATGTTTAGAGTAGGTTAAATAAAGCGTAAGAAATATACATTCGAATTAAGTTAATATAGTATGAATAATTTCTAATCTAGTCCGTTACACTTTTATCTTGATTATGCTATGCCCAAATGGGCAACATGATGTGCTGGTGTTGTTTGTGAACATCTGTTATTTACATTCATGAATGCAATAAATTATTTGATTTGATTTGAATTATATTTACAAGTTTTGTTTGCCTAATCTCCTTTTTATATACCGATATATGTCGAATCGAAACCGACGAGTTGGGTCGATTTTATTGCACGTAAGTGTAGATAACGGTCATTTTTATCAATATAAATTAATAGCTTTAGATATTTTTATAAATAAACTTAAATAAATGTGTAATAACCGTGACTCGCAAACAAATATTCGTGTTTATTAACGTAACGAAGTTCAAGTGTAACGTTACACATACATATTTTACCGACCTACATACATATTTTTTTTTTTAATTAAATCAGATTACACTATTTATAAATATTACATAAATTAAGATATAAAGGAAGCTCATCTAATTGAAATATTTCTTTAGAGTTCGCCTCCTAAATTTATCAACAGGTTTTAGCGCTCCATATCAACGTTAATAAGCTACATTTTAGTGACCGTACGACTGTTGCGGGCAATCTCCGATAGATTGCACCTGCGTAGCCGGGCAGTCTCGATCATGTCAGGAATCGCATACAAAGGCTTGGTGATTCGGTCTTGCGCTTGCGTGGTTCGCTAAGTAAATTGAGCACCGACAAGATCTACCTAATACTAATTAACTAATTTGATAATCGTGTGCAATAATAGTTATTTATTTAATGTGTTTAACCCCTAATTGGGGTCCAAGATTAGGCTAAGGTAGCCGCTTTCGCCTCCGCTACTTCACTTCCGCTCAGGGCTGGACTTACAGTGAGCAGCAGTACAAGCCGCCCTAACTCGTCCCACTGAGCGACCCTCACCGAGACCATCTCCGGCTACCACCAGGGGAGTACACGCTATTGGGCATTATACCACCATTTAATAAATTGTTCTGCACGGATCTCTCGTGTTTCATTTAACTCCCTATATCTTAGGACCGTGGGAGCACGTGAGACCTTACCCGTGGCACAAGACTGTCCGTGATTAATTTATGCTACAGGCACCCTACTAGAAAGAGACAGGGCCTCTCTAGCAATGTCAAGAAATGTCATGAAATGTCAAGGGTTGTCAAAATTTTTGCCCTCACTTTTTTCATTTGACTAATGACTCCATTCTTAATTCTATCTTCATGGACGGGATGGTCAGCGGTCGTAGCGCGACGTGTTCCAAATTTAAAAAGATTCTTTAAATATGCCGGCCTACTCTCTCTAATCTGTGAAAAATACCAATTTTTCACGAGTATTTTTATCAATAAATATTTTAAAAAAAACTACTTTTTAACATCCTAGAGAGCATGATTCTCGTATTCGTCACGTTTCAAAATAGTGTAAAATTAATCGAAATTAATCTTATTAGTAGGTTGCTGGTTACTTTTAGACTTACGACTGACATACTTTACAAAAAATATAATAAATGACAATTACCTAAAAATTACAATAAAAGGTCAAGCGCGCCGCAGTTGCACCTAAGTTTTTTGGACCGATTACGATAGCTAAGGTATTTTACCAAGTTCTAGATACACACACAAATTAGGGGAACATAAAAAAAGGTTTATTTTTATGATACATGTATTTTTTTTATAGACTCCATGGTTTGAGTGCTAAAAAGAAACTAAAATAAACATTGAAGTAGCATAACAGGTAACAAGAGAGCAATAAGAAATAAATTTATTACAAAAATCCACCATGTTTATGTTCCCCTAATTTTGCCGGTGTGTACTCAGACCGAAAAAATTTCAACCAGAATTTCCTACGTGCTTCGGAAGGCACCTTAAGCTGATGGTTTCGTCGTAAAATACTTTTTTTTATCGCCGAAATAAAGACCTGACTTGACGCCATGAAAGTGCCCCAAGACTTTAGGAAATTAAATGTTACTGCCGCAGAGACACGGGGTGCTCAAGCACCCATAAGATCAAAATCACTTGCGCACTCGTAGGAAAACGTAGTTAAATACATATAGTAAATCAGTTTACGCGTTAACGGAAACACGTTTTGAATTGCTTAAGCACGGAAATCCACCACCTGTATTTCGTACCTGTATTTTAAAATTTTACATACTGAACAGAAAGTAATCGCCTCCGCTTATCGCGCGGGCCAACCCCAGCATTGCGTTAAAGCCGCGCCGCTCTTTGAACTGTCCAAATGATTGTTTTATATTTGTAAAGCGTCGAACAGTGCCCCTATTCCATGCTGACGTAATGTAGCGATTCAATTAGGAGCTCCGGTGTCTGTCCAAAGCGCCGATTTCTATTCGACTGACAAAAAATTGTATTAATTGACGACAGGATCGGTTTTTCTATAGTCTTAGTTATTGTTCTATTGATATCGTGGAATTAATACTTTTTGTTGCGGTTTGTATTGAAGTCCTTAGCAATCTTTGATTTTTGATTGACTCTACTATTGATGTGGTTAATTGTTTTAAGGCATACATGTTGTTATATTATTTTATAAAATAATATTCTGTAAATTAAACTTGTATGTCTTTATCATCATTTCAGCCTAGAGACGTGCACTGTTGGACAATAGCCACCAAGGATCTCCAAACCGATCGGTCCAGCGCTGCCCATCGACTTTTCGCGACTTTTACCAGATCGGTCGGTCCACCTTGTGGGACGCGACTACCAACGCTGCGTTTCCCAGTACGTACGTACCCTCGAGAACCTTTCTACTGCCACTTAAGGTTCGCAATGTCTTTATGTTCACACCCATTATTTACCATAAAAAAGGTTAAAGAATATAAGTACTAGATAATAAAGATATACTAATTATACCTACTTATCCATCACCTTCAACCTCTAAACATCTCATTGAATCTCACAAGCAGATTTTATTACGACAGTGACCGCTACCGTGGGTCACCCACCGGTATTAAATACAGAGGTCCCGAGTTCGATCCCTAGGGTAGAAGCTCTCTTCTACCTTCGGCCGCATCAGAAGTTACCATCAGGTGAAATAACAAAGACAACGATATTTGTTAGTTTAAAAAATGGATGTTTACTTCAAGCAAACGAGGATTGGTGTGAAATTATATAAATGTTATACAACATTGCAATATACTAATCATGTTTGCTTATTAAACAATAATAACACGTAGAAAAATCGTCGGTGGCGTAGTGCGTATGGGCGTTGTCTCCCACCCGGGAGGCACCGGTTCGAACCCCACCTCGTACAAATTTATTTTCAAATTTTAAATTCATATGTACGTTTAATCTACGCTTTCACGGGGAAGGAAAACATCGCGAGCAAACCTGCACACACCTATGAAGAAATTCTTAGATTGAGTGTGAGTGAAGTCGACCAACCCGCACTTGGCCAGCGTGGTTGATTAAGACCTAATCGCCCCTAATGTAAAGTAGGCTCGAGCCCCTCCGTGGGGACATTATACGAGCTGTTGATGATGATGAACATGTAGCAACTAGTTGTGTAAACAAGAAAAAAAATCGGGAGTGGTCTCCCTTTGACTTTCTCGTACACCGGAAACGACTCAAAAGTTGATAGAAACCTTATATTTTGATGTCAAACATGCATGTAAAATTTTGGTCACCCATCTGAGTACCGACCACGCACTTGGTTGCTTAACTTTCGTGATCGACGACTCAAAAGTTGATAGAAACCTTATATTTTGATGTTATACATGCATGTTAAATTTGGTTGCAATAAGTTAAAGCATACTCGAGTTATCGTGCTAACGCACAGACACACAGACATAATTCCAAAAAAAATATTTTTGGACTCAGGGAGGTCCAAAACGTGAAAATCCGTCAAAATCTCGAGGTCGAATTTTTTTACGATTACAAGACTTCCTCTATACTAAGTATACGAGAAAGTAAAAATAAATAAACACATTGAAACATTATTGTAATTTTAACAGTAAGTCATAATCTACGGTTTTCGTAGCACTGTCGTAGCAGAGCTTCTACGTAATCCGTAGTACCGTTAACCTTACTTTAATACTAAAATCAGGTTGTAATTCTTTTTAATTTTAATCAAAAAATACATATTTTTAAACAAGAATTTTTAAGATAGTTGATTGTGTACAACGTCGCGTTATATGATAGAAATTTAGTCATTCAACTTATGGAATAAATGATTTTTATTAGTAGGAGAGGAATGCGGCAGATTATTGAAATCAAATGTGAGAAAACCACCACACCACATACCTCTGTTTTGTGAATTATCCGATATTTTTTAACATTTAATTCATAGTGACCACGTAAGTTTAATAACATTAATGAAAATTAACGAAAATATATTAAAGTAGTTTGACAGAGAAGAACTGAAAATTCTTACATTTTGTTAACTGCATTTATCTCTGTCCTGTAGGAGCAAAGTTATTTTTTGGTGCCAGTGCCGATATTAGATCACGAACCAGCGAAGTAGTCTAGAGTTGAAAAATTTGCTCTCGTGTGAAACATACAACTTTTCACCTCTCCAGCAGGAAAATTGTTAAAGGTGAAAATTCAAGACAATACTTTAATACATGTTTACTATCTTGAAAATAATGATTGAAAATTAAAAGTAAGATTACTAAAATAATTAAGATTGAATGTTATATGTCATGTTAATGTTGTATGTATGTAAGATTGAATGTCTTGTTCAAAGCTCGCAGCAAAAAGCGTTTTTCCTTCGAGATTTTACGAAGCAAAAGAGGTCTTTTGGTGCTGGAGAGGTGAAAACTATTTTATAGTGCTTTACTTCTTCCTATATTGCAATGAAATAAACTCCAATTTAGTTTTGGAGCCTAATAGTTTAGCGCGCGATGACGGTAAAGCCCGACAGCATGACCCGGGTTTCCTAGAAGAAGGGAAAATGTCTGGTATGGAACGCCACTTGCGCGAGCACCTTAGCAATCTCACCTTAGATGATTTGAGCCGTTTGAGGTAGAGACTCTGGGACCAGGGGGTCCTGAAGCTCACCGACTTTTTCAGGATATTGCAGAGCGACTACATGAAACGATAAGTCATGATAAGGCTGGTCTGCATTTCGCGCACAAAATTAGTCTGGCGATTCAGCGAGGTAATGCAGCCAGTGTTATTGGTACACATCCTGTTTCAGAAGACCTAGGCTAAGTTTTTTATTGTAATGAAGTATATAATAATATGAAGTAATAGTTGTTTGTACGTAAATTCTAGACTATTCGGCTGCTCCAATTTAATTATTGATAGTATTATTCAGTATTTATGTTAAAAGGATTGAAACTTTTTAAACATATTGGTTTAAAAAGTTACCGTACTTTTTAAAAGCGACCCGCTTTCTTTTCGTCCCAGTGTAGTGTTTTGTTCTTAGTTTTTCCGGTGTCATCGTGCCGCGTGGTGCATTAGGGGCCTGCAATCACACAAGCCTCTAATCACGGAGCACCGACTTGTTTTGGGACGGTACTCTACACATTACGAACATACGTATGTAACTTTTGATAGTGGACATAATATTGACAAAATTGTGACATAGATGAAGGTGTTCATAGTGAAATAACTGTTTTTTATCTGTCACGGGGAAGTTTTTGGCCTTTATCTCACTTCAAACAGTGAGGAAATGGCTCTGTCGCAGCGTGGTCTGAGCACTATAATGCCGTTTACACTATTAACTATAGATACTTAACGAGAAACTTTGATAACTTCATTGTATTTTTACCGACTTCAAAAAAGAAGGGGGTTCTCAATTAGACTGTATTGTTTATATATTTTAACTCATTACTCTTTACTTGGTAAACCGATTTTGAAGATTCTTTTAGCGTTTGGAAGCTGGTGCCTGTCATGTAGTCCCATCATACTTTTTGAGTTATCCCTAATAATGCCTATTTAATTAACATCGATGATATCGTAATCTTATCACTTGTTTGTCTAAAAGATCTCAAGATAGTTTCCTGAAATTTTCTATACTTAAAACTCTAAAAAGCAAAAAAAAACGCATTCTAAAATAAAATCAGAAATAAAACGTTGTCTTGTATTTGGGATTGACCGTAAAAAACATTTAGATTATTTAAACAAAATTTTTATATCTCTGTTTTTAGTATTGTAGGCAGTTTTTTTTAACATATTTCTTAAATTTTTTTATGATTTGTTAATTATACTCTTTATTGCACTTGATAAATTATAACAGCATTGGTTATAGTACATAGTTTGCAAGGGCGGACTTATCTCTAAAAGAGATCTCTTCCAGTCAACCCATGAATGTTAGTAATAATGTTAAAATTATGTAGGTGACTAACAAAATGCAAATATAATATAACAAACAAATAAGACATAATTGTAATATATATATATTATAATAATCATACATACACACAATACGCATACTTACAAATACATAAATATTTATTTATATACTACATAAAATAAATAAATATACATATGTATTATACATAACTTGAATAATTGTGATATATAAATTGGATAAACTTGCATTAGGTATTATGTGGAGTGTTGTGATAAGAAGTGCTTCTTTATTCTGGTTTTAAAACTAGCAATGGACGGACTCTCTTGGATAACAATAGGGAGGCTGTTCCACAGCAGAGCAGCACGAAACGAAAATGAGTGGAGGAGGAAGTTGGTGTTGCCTTTAGGTAGCACCAAAGTTTTGGTAATACATGGTCGTCTAGAACGTGTGGGAGGTGCACACAGCTGGAAACGGGAACGGAGGAAGGAGGGGGCATTGGGATCATTTAGGATTTTATAAAGGGTGGAAAGGGTATGCACATTTATTAGTGAGGCCAGGTGCTAATGTCATGAAATTTAATTATAATTTTAAAATTACAGTTATTCAGAAAAAAAGTTCATTCTGAAGTCAGCAGTCAGCTATAATTAATTAATAGACAAGACACATTTTCATCAGGTCAAAGTTAGAAATACAAAAGTTATTATGTTAATTTTTAATGAGTTTCAAAGAACTTTATGTTTACACTAAATATGTGTTGTGGAGCAGACTAATAACATTAAAATGGGATACATTTAAATACGATTCTGCATGGACATATTTTTTATTTCATCTGATATGAACCTTGAAAACAAAGATTTAAAACAAAAATTCCAGTGAGCAATGCCGCGCTCATATTAACTTGTTTTGTAATACAAAGCTACTCAGTATAATTTGTCAGAAAAACTACCAACAGTTCTTAATCCATTAAAGGTGAGTTTGTAAAAAAATACTAAAAACACGAAACAAAAAACAATCGGAGGGGTTATCTTGTAATGCTGACGTGTAAAGCCGCCGATAACATCAACAACGTCGGCGCCAAATGATCTGATGAAATAATTGACACTCAATCTGCCCAACAAAAAATATTTGATAAAAACTTAACGCTCGAAAGTGTACCGGTCTCCTTAGATATTGCGACGATGGACGTGATGTTTCGTTTTGCAGTACAAAAAAATATTTCACACGGAAGCAGCAATACCACAACAATACTTAATTATTTAACTTTATAATAGACTATAGATTAGGTACACAAATAAGTCGCTGAGAGGGTTATGGAAAGAACTATGTCTGGCTCTCTGATACTTCAGAGAGCCAGACGTAGTTCTTTCCATTCGTAATGCCCTAAAGAAACTTCCTATACTACCAATAATGTAAAAATGCCATTCAAAAGAAAAAAATAATAATTATAAATGTTGTAATTTAGGTGACATCATAAAAATTATTGCATTCCACAGTATTTATCAAAATTTTAAATTGAGTCGCTTTTACAAATCTCTTGTCTACTTATTAATTTACTTTAAGAATTTTCAGTTCTTAGGCGTCGATCCTTATTATGCTATTCGTCTTTGATGAGAATGCACGAATAAATGTATTCCATGAACTGCCTAGTTTGAGTTTTGATGGTACCTATTAGTTTTTTAGGGTTTAAAACCTGTTTAAAACTGAACAATGATTATAAGATTACACAGTTTTTCAGACTAAATAAACCAGCACAGTACAAAAAAAAATTTCAACTTTAAATTATTTACTTGAAAATCAATGAGTTTGCTTCACCATGTGCTTCTGTATACATATATTACATAGTACCCAGGAGAGCTTTATTTCTGCCATGGCCTTAAATCTTCTTCGTCCTGCTATCCTATTCGTAATTTATTTGAGGTTAATTTAGCAGTATGTCCTGTCCTTCTATTCTTGTCTCTCAGCTGCCACCTTACCGTTTTTTTTACATCATTTCTCACACAATCCATCCATGTATTCTGCGGTCTTCCCCTTCCCTCCATCCCTCAACATTAAAGTCCTTCACTCTCTTAGTGACACGCGTTTCATTCCTTCTCATTTTCACAAGCCGAAGCAATCCCTTTCAGATTCTCTGTCACTGGACCTACCTTCAAACTTATATGCACACTAGCTTCTGTCGCGACTTCGTCCACAAAGGATTAGTTTAAACTATAACCCATATGTTCTTCTGTTGCATGAGGTATATTATTGTACCTAAAGCGATCTACACGTTTTAAGTTTACAACATTAGTAGGATTCCTTATTTTATCCATTCTCGTCATTCCACACATCCATATCAACGTTATCATCTCTTGTCATCCATATTTTTCATGGCCCAAAACTCCAATCCATACACTAAAACAGATCTTGCTACGGTTTTGTAGCTTCCTTCAGCTTCATCCGTGCGTCTCATGTTACTCCTAAGACCTATCGCGGGTTCATTGCATGACCTTAAATATTAAATGGAAAATAAAAACGTCACCCAATTAATTTTTTAACTTAGGAATCTAGGCGACGCACACCCTGAGCAGAATATGAAACTTTCAGCGGGCACTGATAAAAATAATAAGATCCTGTAACTGCAACAATCTAGTAGACTGCATCCAAATTTACCAACTATGTGAATAATAAATAAAAAATTCTATAAAAAGTTATTTTAACTGATGTACCACTTTACTTTTATACAGTGAATTCGGTATATTTATCTCTTTTTTTGTAGAGAATTCAACACAAAAAAGTTTTCGTTCGGAAAATTATGATTACGTCTATCCATTATATTAAAACCTAACCAATTTACCAATTTCGGGTAAAATATTTGGGTTTCCTTTCACAACTGTCGAAATAAGATTAAAAGCTCGCCTCCACATTTGGGTTATTATAGAAAGTGTGAAATTAAGTCGTAATTTTTGTGAAAACGTGTGAATTAGCCATCGGGCGAGACGGAGCGGCGTTTATCAGCTGTTGGATAACATGCCGCGGGTTCCTAAAACATTTGGTGTACAAAAGTGTCCAATCATTCCGTCCATTTACGACTACTTGCGGCGGTTGCCAACATTTGGTTTATTTTGAAAAATAGTGGAGCTTACTCGTCTGTTTTTTGGAATTTAAGAATAATATAAGAATATAATCAAAGTTTTAGTTTTATACAGATTCCCATCGTAATTTATTTTTTGTTTTATATTAAAATAATATTTGTAATATTGAATAATTATCATACAACCTTTATAATTTTACACCAAGTTGCTTAGCAAAATAGCTGATCTTTCATCTTTAATAATGCCATATCATGGCTATGTCGCGTCTATATTAAGATATGGCATCGTTTTTTGGGGAAATTCTTCTAGCAACGAATGAGTAAAGCACAAAAAAGTGCGTCCGAGCAATATGTTACTGACTCTTGTTTTGGTGGGTTCAATTCGTTAAAAGATTTTTTCTTAAAAGCAACCGTCGATAAAGAGTTCTTTCGGTGAAACGCCCATCCGCAAAGAATTATGTCGTAAAATAGTGATTTCAGCGAAACATTCTATCGGCAAACGATTTTTTCGCAAAAGGCAACTGTCGGCTCAGGGTGACTTCGCTGACCGCTGGCGCCACTCTAGGTTCGGCTTAAGCCGGCCCTGTGGTGGTTGCGTGAGCCTCACTTCGGGACCGGCCGTGGCTACGGGCGCGACCAGCCTGGGGTGAGGCCTGGTGACCCGCCCTAGGGCTGACTCCGGTCGATTCTAGGGTCGGGCTGCCCGGAAGTGAAATGCTTCGGCAAACCCCGGGTCGTCTCCAGTAAGGGCATGGGGGAAACCGGAGTAGTTGAGCAGGTATTCCCAGTGCCGTTTCAGGCGCTGGGCGACCCCTGCACAGGCCCACGTCTAGCCAACGGTCCGCTAGTCCACTAGCCAGCGGTTTAGGGTATCGTCTGTAAGCGGATTCCACTCCGATAAAAAAAAGGGTGACTTCGCTGAAACTTTGTATCGACGCTGTGTGTTTCGGTATACAATAGTACTCTTATAAAAACCAACTTACAGAAACGAAAGATTACGTTCTAAATTTATAAAACTTTAGCTTTGATGTTAAACTAAAAGTACTGTCATTAAAAATGTGATTTAATTTAAATCTCAACAGAAATGTTGTCAACAACTGATATCGCGGCAACTGTGTTTGGTTGTTTGTAGAGCGACCGCGACACGCACGCGATCCGTCGGACCCGCTGCCCGGCCGCGTATTTCCAAACAACATAATTATATAAATACAGGCATCAATTCTCTATATGTATGTATAGGTAACTAATATTATAAATGTGGATGTTTATTTATTTGCTACGCTTTCAGGACTAAACTACTCAACCAATCATCAGTAAATTTTACGAAAAAAAAAGAAAAAGATGGCGGGGTTCATTTTATCCAAAAAAAGAGTTTTTTTATATATAAAAAGGTCAAGCAAATGACTCTATTCCACCTAAGCAGATAGTAAGCAGAAGTGGCGTCCCAAGGCGAAGATAGCTAGTGCAAGAGATAAACCGCTGCGCTAGCACCCTCAGCTTGCCGACCTGCAAGGTGCTTCTTCACACCTATTTTGATTGACCCAAGATTGTCTGAAGGAGGAAATACATGTGCTGGCAGTGAATTCCGTTTCTTAATTGTGAATGTGAATTTGTGAAATTGCAATACGATTAATCGGGCCGTGAACTTCTTTAACCCTTAAGTCTCTTTCTGCCTGTACTTCCATGCAAATACAAGAGCAAAATAGGTATTTAAAATAACTTAGTAATAAAGTTTTTGATTTTGACAATCAAAAGCTTAAGTTTTCAGAGCAAATCCATTTATAATTGCAAGTATACAGTTTGGCATTACGCTGCCCGGAAATCACACGAAAACATTCACCTAGCTTTGTTGTTCAACATTCACTTTACGGTTTTCCAACTGATTAGTATCTATACGCTGAGTTTGCGTTAATAAAAATGTAAGTATTTTTGTGCAAGTCATTTCTTATCAAAATGTTTGAATAAAAGCTTTTTTCGGGGTGAAAATATTGCTGTGTTTACACTGTTTTCGTCATCTATACAGGGTGTAAAAGACATGAACAGTCAAACGAGAACCATGTATTCTGCTCACCATCATAACTTTTTTTTCCTTTAGACTATACCTGGGAAATTGATAATTACGATTTTATTGAAGGTCAAAGTCATAATTTTTTTTTCATTTTTTTATGAAAAGTATTCCTTACGTTATTTCTTAATTATTGTCCAAAGAAAAATTATCATTTTTTTAGTATTTCATAACAAAAAATGGCTTCAAAACGTTAGCGTTCAATGTAGCTCACTCGATGCGCACGGACACTAACGAACGGGGCCGCCGTCTGGCAAAATTATCGCGGTTTTGCGAGTTGCGTGCGAGTTGAGCCCTTTACATTGCGCGGTACAATTTGCAATTTTTTTTAACACCAAAAAATAAAAATCATTTCCCAGCAATATTTTTTTTTAAATATGTCTTATTTTGATGTATAGAATACATGGTTCTCGTTTGACTGTTCATGTCTTTTACACCCAGTATACACAGTCTATTCTTAAATACTAATATTTCATTATAAAAGCCTTTATAAACTGATGGGACACATCAGCCTTTATAATTTGATCCACTGCTGGGACACAAGGCAGTATCCTCCTTCAATCAAAGGCCTTTGATTGAAGGAGGTTTAGGCAGTAGTCCACCACGCTTGCCTATTGCGGACTGGTGGACGGAGTATAATGTGCTCAATACCCCTTTTCTGATCCATCAGTCGCCTCCTACGACAGTACACCCATTGGAGGATATGGGGTGATGCTATTCTACTCTGCCGGCATCACACGGCGGTGGAGTTTCTTTCGCCATTTCTTCTCCATCTCAGCATAATAATAATAATTTCGTCCCGAAATGGTGGTAGGGTTTTGACGATTTAAAAGTACTTAGCAAAGTCCATTTAAATAAAGAGCTTTTTCATTACCAATATTTATTATCATTTAATTCGTACGCTGTAGTAAACTACCTGCTAAGGATTGCGGATATTATTCCCACCATTCGTGTCCACAATTATTTACTAGGTTAGGTTGGTAGAACTGGTTTAAAGTCTGCATGGAAAGCTTTTGAAATTCCTGAAAGTCTCTGAAGGTCTGTATCTCTTGATGAAGACCAAAGTTGGAAGCGAAGTTCACCTGGAACCTGGTTGATATAGATAATTTTCTACGTTTTCACTTTTCACAAGAAAACTAGTGCTGTTTTCGTAAATATTGGCATTTGTAACAAAAGCCGTTTGACCGTTACTTTCATATCCAAAGTGATGCGAACTAATGCTCCATTTCGCAATTAAAGTCACACGATAGCGGTCATTAACTTTTTACCTCCTTACTGAATATTTATAAAGCAATTTTACTAAAAGCACACATGATTATGTATAAGGAAGCAGGTACGTTAAAGTATGGTGCAATTTACGCTAAGAAGGGAAATTGTGGGGTTCTAATAAAGTTTTAAGTATTTCCGACAACCATAATGCTATGTTTGAGTTATGATTAATTGCCACAAATTTAAACATTGCGTTCTTAAGAATAGAATTTTGAAGTACCTATTCGCGAGTCTGCAAGGTAAAAACCAAACTTTGTAGCATACCACCACACAGCAAGACAACATGACATCGTAAACTCTGCTCGTGTCAATCGGAACACTCTAACGGCAGCTTTTACTGATTATAAGAAAGACAACCTACATCTTTCATCATCACAGCCTTTATAATTCGACCCACTGCTGGGACACAAAGCCTCTCCTTGTCATCGAAGGAGGTTTAGGCGGTAGTTCACCACGCTTGCCCAATGCGGATTGGACGGAGTACAAGGTGATCAATACCCCTTTTCTGATCTATTAGTCGCCTTATACGACAACTATTGGAGGATTTGGGGTGATGCTATTCTACACTGCCGGCATCACATGACGACCTACATCTTTTAGTCTTCCCATAAACACGAACGCGGAAAACGCACCCACAACACGCGAGTTAATGCTCAAGAACGGTTAAGCATTCATTTTGTCTGATAATCTAAATTAATGAAAAAAAAAACATCTTTAAATCTAAAAAAAATATGTGAAAAAATCTTAATGTTACCAAATACAAGTGACTATGTTTATCCCAAAATTAGTACCGACCTCAAAAAAATGTTTTTTTTAAACGTATTTTTTTTAATTCTGTTTTTAGTTTTGAAGGCGGTTTTTTGATTTAAAAATATTATTTTTTTGCTTTTTAGTATTGTAAGTAATTTTTCAGGAAAAGATCTCGATATCTTTTTAGACAAACAAGTAATAAAATGATAACGATATCATCGATGTCAATTAAATAAATATATAGTCATTATGGAATAATTTTATTTTTGCGTTTACAAACGCGTAAATATTAATACTAGAAAAATGCACAGTCATTATTAAGTACAATTCAAAAACTACTCGTCAGATGTCGATCAAATTTGAATGGGACCACATAACAAGCACCAGCTTCCAAACGTGAAAAGAATCATTCAAAATCGGTACAACCAGTAAAGAGTCGGGTATGAGGTACACACACACATAAAAACAACAGTCGAATTGAGGACCTCCTCCTTTTTTGTAATTGGTTAAAAACCATATTTTCATATTTGGGGCCATCCATAAATTACGTCACACGAATTTTAGGACTTTTTTACCCCTCCCCCCGTCCTTGTCACAGGTTGTCACATTTTTAGAACCCCTCCCCCCTGATGTGACGTCACAATTTTTTTAATTTTATGCATGTATTTAGAAATAATCAAAAGAAAACAGTTATTTTAATTTTTTCTTTTTTTTTCTTAAACCTACTCAAACCCTTACCAGAACTCTCGTGAATTTTGTGTCTAACTTGCATTACAACGCCGCTCTAGAAGTTGATTGTTATTGCAAGAGAGATAATCTCATAGCGAGAGTGCTAAAGTATTAAAAATATAGATAGAGTTCAAAAATTTTTAGATTTTTTTATTCACATATAAATTTCGCGTTTTAGTACTTTAAATTTTAACATGTAACGTCACAAAGCTTTTGACCCCCCCTGCCCCGTGTCACACAATGTCACATTCTGGTGATACCCTCCCCCCCCCCCTTTAACGTGTGACGTAATTTATGGATGACCCCTTTTCACATTGTTGCATTAATTAATTAGACATTTTTTTATTGTCAGACCCACATGTATAGATTCAAAAACAAACTGTGTAGAATGAACTAATAAAAAACACCAAAGTAGATGCGGGAAACAGAAAGAAGACCTATTTTCAGCAGTGAAACAGCCAGTTAGGTACACCATGTGTAATTATACATTTTTGCAAAAAATAACGTAAAAGTCAAGTTCACAGGAATGGGTCGTTCCATTTTTAATATAATTATTATATTATTTTTTTACAAAATTATGTAAAGTAGGTACCTACTTACCTATAACTTGCTGTTGCCGGTCGAATTTGGTGTTGTTGGAATCCGGTGTTTCATGCGATAGAAATCGTTACGGATAAATTCTTGATAAATATTATGATGTGGTAATAAACAATTAGGTACATATTTACATAATAGCGCGAACAAAATATATATTTTTTTAATTTAATGCGTGTGCCTATGCATATGTATAGGCACACGTTATTCCTTACTTCAAAGGATTACGAAGGGTCCTTCAAAAGGCGTGAAGAATCATCTTGCAGGTTTGCTGGTCATTCTCGCATTGGGGATTTTCGCATTTGTACTTACTCAACTTACGCTTACCATCCAGTGCTTGGAAAACCCCATAATCTCAAAATACCATCAATATTTTACATTGTAATCTCATGATACTTTATTATTTTAAAAGCTGCTATAATTATTTTTGTTTCTTTTTTCTTAACAAAAAACGAATAGGAAGCCGATATACGCGACGCATCTAAAAGCAATTTAATTCATACTCATACACCGCGCGTTGTAAATATTTACAGGAACAGATCGGTCGACTCATTGACGCTTTACATAATAAGATAATGTCGTGTAAGGCAGTGTAGTTTTAAGTGGCATGCAAGAGGAGCGGCGTCGGTGTAAGCCCTCTAATTATGCCAGATCCGGCAGATAGCGCAAGCTTTTATCTCGAACACTTCCATTAAGCAAATATACAGCTTTGTAGCTATAATCATATACTACACCATTTTTTCATATCAATTAAAAATATTTTGATAGATAAAAGTAAATTCTAATTACACGTCTCGCGCGTCGCCATTTTGTATTCACGGCTTCTCAGGGTCCGCTAATGGATAGTTAAGCAGAGAAGCAAACATTTTTGCTTCCGCGACAAAACGCGTTTTGTCTAGAGCTATTACTTTTAATTGTTATGCGCGAGAAACTTTGAAAGCAACAATTACGCAAGAGCGAATAAAATTATGTGTACGTACCGTGGGGAAAATAACAAAAACAATTTTATCTCACGTAGATACAGTTAATTGGTCTAAAAACCAACAAAACAATGTAAATTTTAAAAAACAAAAAATGCTTTTAAAAAATGGTACCTTATAAGCTTACAATTCTAGGAGTATGAGTGGTCGTCCCCAACCTGTCTTGCGACGTAAAGTTAATGACAATGTTGATACCTATACAGTAGCGTAACTATAGGGTGGCATGGGTGGCCAAATGCCACGGGCCCCCGAGAAATTGACATTTTTAAATTTAAAGAACGAAAAATTTCAAAACTAGGGGGGGGTATATGAATTTGCCACGGGCCCCACATGGTATAGTTACGACACTGTACCTATAATATCTTCAACCTTTCCTTACCATATTTTCCATTTTCCTTCCCTCTCTTCAAGGCACAACAGTGGCGCTACGAGTATCACCATGCTCGTTATGGAGGTTCACTACCACTTAAAGCAAGGACCTACTCCTTGATTTAAGTCGTAGTGAACTGGAAGCGTGATAGATTTTATGGTGTCCCGTACATGGTGCAACGTTATTTCACGCCCCATTTAGAGTACTGCGTAAAGCACTACAACCACGCCCCTAGGATGGGTCCGCCAAGTTCAATCTTGAGTCTCTTCAGTACAATTACATTGTTTTTATCGTCTATTTCATGATGAGCGTTCCGAGGAGCTTTCTTCTCCCTAATCCCACCTCCTCCCTTCAATAATTCTAACGACCGCGCGTTCTGACTTTTGTCACTGAAAAACTGTATCTAGCAGAGGTAGCTAGCATTCCAGCATGAACAAAGTTAAGTCAAGTTAAGTCAAAGTTTTTCAACTCATTTCTGTCATGCAAATAGAATTCTCTGCAATTCTAGTCCATTCAGAAGAGGCATGGAAGAGCAAGGAGCATGGAACGGCAAGGAAGAAGCACCTTGCACGGCATGGTGACCTATCTATCATTCCATTTGTACTCCTCTTCCACTTACCTTCAGGTTAGATAAAGTAATTATCTAGACGTTTTTATTTTTCAAAAATCAGGGACTACTTGACAATTTTACTGAATGCCCAAGTACATAAGTATTGCAGAACTGTAGAATTAGAAGTCCTAAATATTGTATGTTTATAATTTTTCTCGTGAAATTACTTATTTACTTTAGGTCGTACCTACTTAAAGTAAAAAATATCTAACATGCATTGTCATGCAAACTATAGGTAGGTAACTACAAAATATCATCTCAAACATTTGAGGATAACGACGTTAAGATTCAGTTGCAAGATTTGGCCCAAACATCTTACATACCTTTACGTATATTGCAAGTTAAATAAAAGCTTTAAAATATAAAAAAGCAATCAATCTACTCAAAAAATATCACATGTTTAAAAAGGAACGCGATTCAAAGTATTAATTTAACGATTGGCCACATTATTCTCAACTGCAATTTGAGATCGTGGGGCTACTAATCCAATAGGCACGTGGATAATGAACTAAGCACAAATTAAGTGAAATATAGAGATGAAACACATCAGCGTCGCAATGGAGCGAATAAAAGCCCGCTTTGTCGACGGTTAATTTGCGAATTAGCGCGCAATGAACGCGCGGCCACTCAGGCGCCCGTGATCTAATTAAGCCGGGGGCGGCGCGACAATTTATGCGCGCCGGTATCACTTCACACCTCAATATTGCGACGTTTATTTGTGACTTCTATTAAGTCAAAATATGTTTAGGAATTGAATAGGTAAATATTTTTGAAAACATAGAACTGAAAAATACAGGTAACTCTTTCGGCTTTTTGTTTCGGTTCGTAACCAATGTAGAGAAAAATATGTTTAAAAAAATCTAAAATATTTAAGTAAGTATTCGCAAACTTAAAAGAGTTTACAATAAATCATGGTCAGGGGCACCCTTAAAGCAAATGTGCCTATTGCTGAGAAACTCCGCTCTTCATTAATGCCGAAACTTGCTACAATATCTTAGTATTATTCTTTATCATGAAGGTAAATGCAAGAACCTAAATAATAATATAGTTTTCACCGCCGAGCCGCCTACAAAGTTATTCTAAAACTTACTAAATTAAATACACAAAACTTTTCTTACGCGCGTAGGTAATGATCTAAAAGAGCCCACTCCATTGTTCCGGAGTATATTTCAGCACAACACACTAAGATAACGTTATTTGGAAGCTTCTAATGGAGTAAGTGCTTCTCCAAATGGCCCGCGCCACGGAGCTTTTAATGCAATTTCAGTTCCCTTTGTGAAGCGAATTGGTGCAATCAATCCATTTACACTTTGTTTCGCAACACTAGCGACCTCTACAACGCTACCGCATATAAGATACGCTTTTAACACTAAATTGCTTCCCGACCTTTTTCCCCGCTGTACGGGTAACCGTGCCTAGTTTACGATATTTTGCGAAACTTTTTCCGGTGCTGAGATTTTTAATTCAGTTTCTGTGCAGTGGGAAATTTGTACCTGCAGTTTTATTAGTACCCAAGTAGGTTAATAATTATGCTCTTGCCTATGACATTACTTCGTTTTGTATGAATGCTTTTAGTTAGAGAAAACATATTTTCCGTAGCGTAGGTAGTATTCCAAGAGCTGCTAGACATAGTTAGGTTTTGAAAACCTGTCATCTCTCCTATAAAATACCCTAACACAGAGCTGCAGACCTGCCCGCCTAGCATGACCACCGAAACACATGATATAGCCATTTATCGCGTTAAACTGTCAAAAATTATTGGATATAACCGTAATCTTGAAAATTTATCGAAACTGCGAACATTTCTAAGGCTTATACATGTTCGCAGTTTCGATAAATTTTCAGTGGTCATGCTAGGCAGGCTGGCTGGGAAGTAGGCGGGGCTAGGTCGGCTCTTATAACTCCAAAAATGCATTTTTTTGTGCAAAAAACATTTAAAAAGTAAAAAAATAAATAAGCCAGTTTCGACCTCGACTAAATGAATGATTGTATTTCAATTCAAAATTTCATAGAAAAGTAAAAGTATTAAATTTTTAAGAGAAGCGGGGGGCAGGGGTACCTCCTCCT
Organism: Elophila nymphaeata; assembly: GCA_955850985.1. Lineage (NCBI taxonomy): Eukaryota > Metazoa > Arthropoda > Insecta > Lepidoptera > Crambidae > Elophila > Elophila nymphaeata. The sequence goes on from OY039081.1 coordinate 6,503,187, forward strand.
TACAGAAGACCTCGATTAAAAAACACTTACCCCTCAGTAGTTTTATGTTTCTGTCGGTAATTAAGTAGTTTCCAGCATATAGGGGTAAGTCATCAGGGATTATGTTAGAGTTGGGAGAGTGCCACCCTGATGTTGCAAGTTTTATATGCTACGGTGACCGCTTCCCTTCAGGTAGCTCGTATTCTTGTCGGTATGCTATGCTCCGAGACCTCCCCGTGGTGCACCGTAGGAAAAGTCTGGTGCAAGACAGACAGCGCTGACGTCGGAACGCGGGAGGACCCTTTTCAGCTCACCTTCGAGTCGTGGAGTAGCCAACCGGTAGGCTGATGGGCCACCTAGAGCGGCTCCGGATGTTCAGTCGCTCCTGACACGCATCTGCTTTCAGATGGATGCGCCGATGGAAATGAATAATTAACGCTGGTTTGGTTTTCCGTGGTGGTGTTACGGGGGGCAACACCGCCATCAAAGCTGCCCTTGGCACCACTGCGGGGGACCCGGAAACATCGGAGCCTTGATGCGATAAGGTCGATACAATGACCACATCCCAACCAAGACGTAGATAACCTTCAGCGACACCGCTCACTAGCAGCTCGCCATCTCCCAAAGAACACGCACGACCACATCGAGATTTTGTAGTTATCTACCCCAAAGTAAGCGCTCAATACTGCAACAACGCTATCGACCACTTTTTACTTTCTCGTATACGTAGTATAGAGGGTCTTGTAATCGTCAAAAAATTCGACCTCGAGATTTTGACGGATTTACACGTTTTGGACCTTTTGGACCCATTGAGTCCAAAAAACCCGTTTTTGGAATTATGTCTGTGTGTGTGTGTCTGTGCGTTAGCACGATAACTCGAGCATGCTTTAACTTATTGCAACCAAATTTAACATGCATGTATAACATCAAAATATAAGGTTTTTATCAACTTTTGAGTCGTCGATCACGAAAGTTAAGCAACCAAGTGCGCGGTCTTTACTCGGATGGGTGATCAAAATTTATCATGCATGTATGACATCAAAATATAAGGTTTCTATCAACTTTTGAGTCGTTTCCGGTATACGAGAAAGTCAAGGGGAGACCACTCCCGATTTTACGCTGCGATGTGGTGTGGTTGTGATACGTATGAATACTACCTAGGTAGGGGAAGGTGGGGTAAGACGGGGTAGCGAGGTAAGATGGGGACCCTTAAAAAATAGATAATACAGTCTCCCTAGAAAATTGATTTCAACGCCATCTAACTCTGTTTAGCAGTACTAGTCAGTGTCACAACAAATTCGATCGGAGGAGTGCACGTTTCTACTTGGTAAGTACATTTTTTTTTATTTTAAGTGGTTTTATCTAATTATTGACTCACATAAAGTGCGTGACTGTTTATAATTTATGATATGTGAGATGTGAAACATATTTTTTTATTGGTGTGTGTTTGTTTAACTATTATATACTCATTAATTCGTCCCGGTTTGTTATGATTTATAACCTCAAATTTTTTTGTACAACTTAAATGTCCAGTTTGGGAAAGATGGGGTACCTAATTGCGGGCAAGACGGGGTTGGTACCCCGTCTTACCCGCTGACTGGTTCCTGTTTTAACATTTTTAGTTAAGTTAATTTAATTGTTTTTTTTTTATAGAGTATGGTTCGAGATTATAAGAGACATACTAATAGAGGAGGGTGGAGTGAAGAACAAATGAAATTAGCCATTCAAGCAGTTTTAGATGGAAAAAATGGTTATAAATCAGCCAGCAAGGCTTATAATGTCCCTCAAACAACACTCGAGCGTAAAGTTAACCAAGCCAGAAAAAGAGAGAATAATATACTAAATGTCAAAGTTCCGTTGGGTCCGATTACAACAGTTTTTTCAGAAGAAGAAGAACAAATTCTCGTAACTTATTTAAAGGAAATGGAAGGAAGATTGTTTGGTTTGTCAACATCTGAATTACAGAAGTTAGCCTATGAGTTAGCAGTCCGTAACAACAAACAGCATAAATTTAATGAACTCAAGGGAAAGGCCGGTAAAGACTGGCTGCGTGGATTTCTGAACCGTCATCCTGACTTGAGTTTACGCAAGCCAGAAAACACGTCTGCGGCTCGTGCTGCTGGGTTTAATAGAGTGTCTGTTGGTAAATTTTTCGAACTGCTAGGAAAAGCAATTGATGATAACCCTTTTACTCCAGATAGGATTTATAATTGTGACGAGACAGGTATTTCAGTGGTGCCAAAATCACGATCCAAAGTGATTGCAGCAACAGGTAAAAAGCAAGTGGGAGCCTTGACGTCGGCGGAACGAGGTACAACTATTACTATTGAAATTTGTTTTAACGCTGCAGGGACATACCTTCCTCCCATGTTTATATATCCTAGAAAACGTATGAAGCCCGAACTACTAAATGGAGCCCCACCAAATTCATGGGCAGAATGTTCAGATTCTGGGTGGATCACTGCAGATATTTTCTTACGATGGTTTCAGAAGTTTGTAAAACTCACCAATGCTTCTAAAACAAACCCAGTTATGCTGATTTTAGATGGTCATGCCTCTCACACCCAAAATTTGCAATTAGTTGATAACGCACGTGAACATGGCGTGACAATAATATGCTTCCCACCACACACTACTCACAAACTACAGCCAGCTGATGTTGGTTTTATGCGGCCCTTGAGTATCTTTTATGATCAGGCTCTAACAGCATGGTTGAGATCAAATCCTGGGAAAGTAGTTTCCCAACTTCAAGTAGCTGAACTCTTCGGGCAAGCATTTATTCGGGCTGCGACAATGTCAACTGCAATAAATGCTTTTAAAACATGTGGGATTTCACCTTACAATCCACACGTTTTTACCGAAGACGACTTCATTGCTGCAGAGGCCACTGAAATCGAATTGAACGCTGAAAAGGAACCCGAAGCTGATATAACTCCCACGCCGTCTGTTGCAGTTATCTCACAAGAAACACTGGCAGTTCCTTCAGCAATAATACCGTCATCTCCTGATCCTCAAATGGCCACCGGCACTGCCTTAAATTCTTCAGCAAACAATGTAGATCTAGTGGCTCCTACAACCTCAAATTTAGTTCAGCAAGCACCAGCAAATGATTCTTTGGATACTTCATTCAATCTGGTAAGCCCGAAACAGTTAATGCCTTATCCACGAATGGCCGAAAAAAGACCTAGACAAGTTCGTAGAAGAGGAAAAGCAGCTATTATCACTGCTTCGCCATATAAAGCAGAATTAGAAGAGAGGCAAAACAGTAAGAAGTCGACACCAAAGGTAACAAACAAAAAGAAAATGAAAAAAACAACCAAGAGATCTAAAAAAGAGAAGAAAGCTGATGATGGCGCTGAGACATCAGATAACGAAGATACAGAATGTCTGTACTGTCAAGGCCTATATTCAGAGTCTAGTGAAGGATGGATCACATGCCAGACTTGCGGTAAATGGGCTCATTGTGGCTGTGCAGGTGTAGACGATAACGATGACAAAGCTGTCCATACTTGCCCGTTTTGCGAAGACTCTTAAAACTCTATTTATTATATTTATTATCTCTATACCCCATCTTACCCAAGGGGGTACCCCATTTTGCCCTATAGGTGGGGCAAGATGGGGAGATTTAGTTATTTTGTTTAAATTGATATTTCTATGAGAAGACTTGTTATATTTTATTTTGACTGATTATAATTAAAGAAAGAAAGACTGATTATTTTCTTAATAACAGTTCCTACATTGTGCAAAAAAAATTAAAAGTTTTATTTACAAAATGCCTTAAAGTCCCCATCTTACCCCACCTTCCCCTACATATTTTTTTTATAAAAACCTGTCTCTAGGTGGTTTCATCCACATTCATTCTCATCACTTTGAATACTCCCTTTTTAGTTAAAAAAAATGTTGTTGCCGCGCCGCTCTCCCGCGCCTTGCCGTTGCTGCCGCCCCATTGTACAGGCTTTGTTTCATAAATTTAATACAATTTTCATTGTTTGAAATTGCAGGGAGGTAGGTACGGGAGGATAGTTTTCACCGCTGCGTCGGCGGTGGGACAAGTCCCATGATTTATATACTTTACACTCAAGTCAAGTCAAGTCAACAGCCTGTGCCCGTCCACTGCTGGACATAGACTTCCGTCATGTCACGCCATCGCCATCGTAGCCCCCCCCCCCCCCCCCCCACTCCACCGTTTCCATGGCTGCTACTATATAACCATAGTGCCCATAATCACCGCGCTGGGCAGACGTGTTGGTGATCGCAGAGTTAAGTTTATCGCACCAACGGCACTGCTGCCCGGTGCCAGTCTGAAATTTAACCTACCCAGATTTAGATTGACATTCGGTCATCGTACGGTCGTCAGATCTTAAGTGGGAAACTCCGATCGCTCCAATTAAACCACATCACTCCAAAATAAGCCAAAATCTATCAGTGTGTTCGGAATCTCACATGGCTTGAATGGAGTGACAAAATTTTTTGATTTCCAAAAATCTGAATTCCAGCACTCTATCGGTCCAAACTTCAAATCATTTCGTGACGAAGTCGCTGCGTAGAATGAAAGTAAATTGAAGTGACGCGAATGGAGCGTTCGTGTGTTTGCTCAATTTTTGGATGGCATCCACATCACCGCGTGTTGGGAATTGAGTGATCGAGTGATTGTGAGTTCCCTACTTTAAAAGAGATACTTTACACCTAAGCTTTACACTATATTACCATAAATAAGAGGTTTATGTTGTACGAAACTCTACGCAGATAACTCTTAGCTAATGTAATTTAATGTCATGCTGACGTAGGTACCTATATGATTCGTCATTGTCACTGTGGAGATAAAGTAAATAAAAGTGCATGAATTGTATATTATCAAATATACATACCTACCTAAATGCTAAATGCAATATTAATATTGTCTACGTTTACGTTTAAGAAGTACCTACCTAACTTAAGAAATAAATAACAAATTGAAGAAAGCGAATATGAATATAAACCAGGCTTATATTCGTAATTGTTAGTACCTATCCATATACCTAACTACTTTTACTAATCGATCTTAATTAAGTATACCTATGCCTATTCTTCCGTCGGATATCTGGCCTTTTCAGCGCAGGGTTTTATGGTGCGCTCATAAACAGTGCCTAATTTACCCATAGGCTAATTAGGTTGAAGCCTAGGGCGCAAGACCCGAGGGGACGCTGAGACATAATGCTATTTTAACAAAAATAGATACATAGGTACTCGAATTTGAAAAAAATCTGATCAAAATAAAATCAGAACTGTAAATCAGGCACTAATCCTATAGACCCATTCCATGTTACCAATGGTACTATATAGGTTATTATTATTTAAACACAGGCGCTACATGGGTTAAAGCTTAAAGGGGATTCTGGACCTTTCCTAGTTCATTTGAAATTTGTAACTATGGCAAAATTAATCACTTTTTCACGTTGCATGATTATCATAAGTAGAAACTGGAATTAACACTATTAGATTACCTTATAATTTGCATGACGTTTCAGCCGGGATATACCGACCGTCCGGACGGTCGGTTATGGCAAAATTTCAGTTCACGCCCTGCACAATCGCACATTTGTGGGGTGTAAACTCTAGACTAGACTGAAGAACGAGGTGCGAGACGAGCATTTAATATTTGTTGGTGCAACATTAAAATGTAATGCTGCATGAATAGAGTAGACATTTATTAGGCTACTAAACTGCTCCAATATTAAAATCCCAGAACAGGTCTTGTGAGTACGTCGACAGGCTGGTAACATATTAGTGCCACTATTTTGGGGGCACTGCATAGTCCATACTGGCAGATGTGGCTTTATGTGCACTCATGTTTCCTAAAGCTCTGATCAACCCTTTAGGTGTTATGAGCGTGACCTTAGGTTTCTAGTAAGAGTTGATTTAGCTGCTGGGTTCGTTTACTTCCGTTCCGATCGGCATTCATTTAATTGGTTGAGGTAAGCTATACTTAGCTTAATTTATTCAGGTAAGTACTAATTTTCCCCAAGATGACGATTACCTATGTACATTTGTAACATCCAATATTCACTTTTTCAGCTTACCATAGAAACATCCATCCTTTGAACACCTTAAGTAGAGATATAATTTTAGATCATATGTTGATGAAGAATGACGCTACACAAGTGGAAATAGCCGAACTAGACTCTGGCGATAGGAAACTATCATTACAAAATGAAAAGGATGACTCTAATGATATTAGGAATAATGGAGATAAGAACTTAGTAGCAGAATCTGATATTTACCAAGTAAATCGTAAAGCGAGAGAGAAAAGACGTATGAAAAACGACAACTGTGCCCAAACTTACTCACCAGAAACAATAAATGATTTTAATGACATATTTACTGATTTTGTGTATTCAAGTATCTATGACACTAAGGAAAATAATCTTACACGAAGGAAAATAAAATGTAATCAAACTAACTGTTTTACCAATTTAAATAAATCGTTCACTAATTCGGATTCTTCGTCAGATGAGTTACAAGTTATAGAATGCACAGACACACAACAATATTATGATTGGACCGATACTGAAGACAGTAATAATGATGAAATAGTAAATTTAGATCCAGACTGTGTTGATAAAAGGACTGTGTGGATATACTCATTCAAAAACAAACCCATACTGTCGGAACATAATAATGAATTAGTAAATGTACCTTATCAGAATAGCTGTAGCTCAAGCTCAAGCGAAAACTTTTCGGAAGAACCAGAAGCAATTGGAGGTATTAGTGCATGGAGAGTGTCATCTCCAGTTCCTAATGTCTACATTCCCAGATTAAATTTATTAGGCCCGACTTTACCAACAGTGACGGAGATAACAGAACCAGATATGACATTGTATAATAAAATTGAAGAACAACAGCATTCCAATAGAAATCGAAAAGTTAACGGATGGGTTGAAGAATCGAGCAGGACCCCTAATCTAGAAAGAGACAAATCTAGTACCACCAATGTTATAAACTGGATGTGTTTATCACCTAGAGATAGACGACGATCGAAACATACGTATTCAAACAAAAAATACGAATTCAATTTGCCTGTCGTAATTGAAACTCCACGGGGTGAGCAAAGCTTGGAGGATTCATTCAACAAACAACCAGGGTTTCTTAAAATAACAACAGAAGCTGAAATAAACGCAATAGAGAACAATAATGTATTAAATAATAATGAAATAACATTTAAAAATAATGATATTCTTTTGATGGATTTTGATAATGAAAACTGTTGTACTAATGAAATAATGGTGGTCCCAGTACTACGTAAACCACACATAAGACTTCCAACAAAAAAAGTAAGAAGTACAAACATTTCTGCTCCCATTGAAAAGCTAGATACGAGCAATTGGATAAATGGTGATGAAAAACTGAATGGGCAAGACCTATCACCTTTAACAGACATCGACACAGTTGTAACTGAAATTTACGATGCGCAAATGAGGGAAATGAATCCTTTAAACTGTGCTGGGAACAGATTGTGGAGACGAAATATGTCGCTATTAAAGCCTTCCAAATGGAATCAGTTTAGGGAAATTACAGACAGTATTCCATCGCTACAATTATCAATAGAAACGGAATCTGAAAAACGGTCATGGTTTAATCGCATATCGAAATGTTTTACGTGTTTTAAATAGGAGCTTATAATGATGTATATAGTGTAAATAAAACCATTTAGTCAAGTTTAAATTAGCGAATTTATTAAATTCAATCACTATCAACTTCCAGTAATTGAAGTACTTACACAAATAAACCTGCTATTCAAATTAGGTACTTTGCGAAATAATGATTACAATATAATAAATGTTCAGATAATAAAATCGTTATGTACAGTCAGCTTCATAATGATATGAGGTGCCAAGGTGGTCAAAAACATGTTAGGAGCAAAGTTTCAATAATATCTTTGCATTTAAAGTTATCAAAATATTGTGCACAAACAAACAGTCTTATATATCTGCATACCATAAATCTCCAATTACATATACACGATTAAAATGATCTTTTATATGTACGCATCTTAACTGTTCATTGGTATCTAAGCGTTCAGAGTACTCATAAATATCTTCACTTACAAAGATTATTCCATTTTCAATAGATTGAAAGTTAGACATTAAGGGCCTTCACAGATTTTCCTTTAAATTGGCATTTTTGCGATTTGTTATGTTTTATTTCGTTACAATTTTCAGACGGAAAATTTGTCATGGGAACTCGCCTACGGTAGCAACGAATTTTTATGACAACTTCTGTCAGCGATTTTGTGAGCAATTTCGTTAGCAAGTTAATTTCCGCTCGTTCCTTTTTACAGCAACAATTGCTTTACCCGGGATACAGACCGACTTTAATGATGAGCAACTTTTTGTAGCAACTAGGCGTTTCACTATTGAACTCTGATTATTTTATATTCTATAACAAAATAGCTTTGCGATTGTCGCTAGTGGACGAACTCCCTAAACGATTTTGAATTGATGTTATCAGAGATTGAAAACCCAAGGTAACAAAATATAACGCAACAGAAATAAAAAAGATTATCAATATTATTTTAAATAGTTTAAACTAGAGGAGATAAATAAAATTTTAATTGAGACTCTCAGCAGTGTCATAGCAGATGATTGCATTATTGTGAGCAATATATCCTAAAAGAAGAGGAAAAAATGTATGTAGTATTTAATTGCATTGATCATTTAACAAACAGAATAATAAAATAAACTAAGCCTAAAAGTTCTCAAACAATTGTAAATTCAACCTTTTATTTGTAAAAGAAGATACTCAAAAGTTATAACCAGTTAAAGGTAGTCCCTTAATCGTGACTGACAGGTATCCATATCTTATAATCTAAGTAAAATTTGCAACTTCTATAAATGACTACTCTAAGTAAAACATTAGTAAAAATAATTATATTAAATATCACACCTTCCTGTTCACTGAATAAAAAGAAGTAGCATGCAGAAGGTGGTCTCTAGATCGAACGCCATAAGTATGAGCTGTTGATGATGATTTATTCATGACCCATGACATACTAAATTCGATTAAATATGCAGCCTTTTATCCAAAAACATGTCTAAGTTACAATAGAAAATTGCATTTAAATCTGTTAATATTTTCTTTTCATTGATTGATATTTTAATCAGCATTTAATTTAAGCATTATTTTAATTAATAACCTTAAGCATTTATTTTAATTAATAACTATAATGATTTGTAGAATTTGGTAAAATTAATACCTTAGATTTAGAGCCCCTGAATTTGTCATATGACATATGCATATGACAGCTCTGGTTAGTTTACCTTTTTTACAGGAAGGTAGTATATGGACCGTAATACCCCAGATTAGCGTTTACTTTTCTTTGCTACCAAGATATTTTTGATAACTTTGCGTGCTTAGATACCATTGAATAGTTATTCGCGAATATATTATTGGTCATCTTAACACATCACATAATATTGGAATTGTGTTGTTTACATAATATTGACTACTCTGGATGGTTACAACAATAAGATACTCTAGCAGCGCATATAATATTGAATTTTTGTCTGTTAGATAATTTTGATCAGTCTTGACACTCAGATATTTATGAAGCTGACTGTACACGAGTCTATCACATTGTTTACACATAAAACGGTCGTGGCCTCACACTGCTTACGGCGGTGAATTGAAACTCAAAATAATTAGTTATAGGAATGTAAAATACCATGCAATTAAATGTTTATCGACAGGACTTTCATATGAAGCGAATTACACTCAAAACTTAGTATAGCAAATATTATAAAAATGCATCTTGGGTATGCCATTATAAATCGTTACTGTAATAGTAATGATACACTTAAATAAATTGGGATCGGGGATTGAGTTTTACAAGGTATAAACAATTGCAGTACTGTAATTATGAGTATTGTTAACTTACAAATTAACACTATATAAATCTGTCTTCAGAAGGCATTTACTGTTGCACAGAGGTATGGTGTATTCATAAAACTACATGATTCACTTAACTATAGAAAAAATATGTCTAGCAACTATTATAAGGCGCTGAAATAGATGGATTAATTATACACAGCACTTTATGCCACTTATAAATCATTCAAATATACTGAAAGTAAGTTTTATCATAATATGACTTCATACTTATTGTTAAACATTCAAACCACTCCAAATTGAGACCAGCTCAGTAATTTTAACACAGGAATGCGCTACTAAAAAATATAAAATAAGTAATGTGTCCATAATTGTTCTTTATAATTACATTTCTTTAGCTAATATTACATGATTTCCATTATTATTTACGGGTTTAAACCGACCTATATGAATTAGAAAAGATAAACTAATATAGTTTGTGATTACATGGAGGTATTTTTTGCGCTCTAATATTAAAACAGGTACCTATTATAATTAAGGTTGCATTGCTATTTCTTTTACTGGAATATATTGCTAGGAGCTGTATCTAGCGACTTTTTTCAGCAAGAAACAGTTATTGAATCAAACAACTTGAGCATTAATTTAATGCTTTATGTCTGGAACGCTCCTGGGATTAAACTTGATAATGTCTGTTCAATAATGTAAGGACAGGGGACAATAAAGCAATCACAAGCACCACCTAGATGTTCATGGCGTCGCAGTATGAAAGACTTAATCACAAATGTGAACATCATACTAATTGGAACAGTAGATATAAGATGATAGTTCATAAACACAATGTATTTCATAATGAATGTAAGTCCAAGAAAACTACCCAAATTAATTAATAAAAAAATGCATTAATCGAAATCGATTGATCATAGTAACAATAGAAATGTTTTTCGTAATTGGATAAATTGAATTAAATTAGTTAAAGTCCCCTGAGCTTTTTGCCCTCGGACTAAGAGAGCATACTCAATGTTTAGTGAGTTGCAAACAACTATAACGTACATTTATTTTGGTCACAAAAAAAGCGTTGATGGACTATCTTTACTCATTGTTATAAGCTTATGGAAACGATATAGTTAAGAAGATCGGTGCTTGCATTACTTTACCAGGGAACTTACATTAAATTTGAAAGCTACAAGCGCTCTTTCTATCTACGTTTAACAATACACTCGTTAAAACAAACTGGACATTCCTGCTTTCAAATTATTTTATTTCTTATCAGTATATTATAGAATTAGCTCCTAAGACATTCTAAATGTCACTGAGGTCCAATATAGCTATAAATGCTGGCTTCATAAACCATTTCAGCAAAGGGACACTCAATTTAGCAGGCTATAGTCAGTTCAGCTCATTGACCACACCAAATTACAGCCATGTAAGGACAATATCATCGAAAGATGCAATAGCTAATGATTTATATACAACCGAAAACGTTGGACATAAACAATAGTAATCATGTCACCACATACTCCAACCAAACACAAGTCACTTTGAATGAAACTTTTTATCCTGACTATTGCAATAAAAATAAAATTATACACATAAAAAGATTAATATAGAATAAAATGGTATGTCAATCAATGTATTTCGTTTTGGGCCAAGTAATAGGTGACCGTAAAGAGCTTTGTCCTAAGTAAGCGACAAATTATATAAAACTAACAAAAAATGGGATAAGCAGGGTTTCAAGTTATAGGATATTTATTAACCATGGCGGTAAAACAGAATGTCTCAGATAACAGCTATTTGACGCCCGAGCTGAAGGCGTGGGCGATTAATATGCGACTAGAGGCTTTCTTTTTTACCGCCCGAGGAAAGTACGTACGCCCGTACATAATTTTATATCCGTTAACATTCCCAGAGCATTTTTTGCTATAATTTTACTATCGAACTATTATTATCATAACAAATACCGCGATAATTATCTTTTCAAACCCTCCGTCGCTACTTAGGACAACAGCAGTGCAAGCATGGAGTGGTCAATGGACAAATATAGATCCTTTTCTATATGTACTTTTCTTTCTTTAAGAATATCAGTCAAATTAATCGACATTGTCGATTATGTCGAAAGAACAATGGCGAACTTCCATACAGTTTACGTCAGTGTAAATTGTCAGAATCTTGTTCCTAAATTTTTTTTATATGGCCTCGTCTAGGAGTTATTTCATTTCGAATTTTAGAAGAAAGAACTTGTAATGCTATATCAAAAATCATAATACATTAATTATTTTATTGCCATTGGCTAAGACGTGATTTAAGGGGGGCTTAAAAATTCGACATATTTTTTTGTCATTGTTATTTACTGTCAAATTTTGTTTATAGATAGTTCCGTGCTCGCACTGCAGGCTGTGAATGATGTAGGACAAAAATTATAAAGATGTTGCGGAATACTTTTCTGGATGACTTATACTAATCGCAACAGGGTGTTGTTGCTATACGAATTTGCTCAGCAACTTTTAGTCCTCTTGTCAGTTCTTTCAGGCTGGATTCGTCAACAGTATCCTTCGGTGAGACGCGCCTTGTAGGCTATTCTTACGCTCTAGTTGCATCTTTTAAGCGGGTATCTATAGTCAATGGCCAGTCTTATCGCACGGGTCAGGAAGCAGAAGGTAGCGTTAGCTCCCGGCGAATGTAGAACAGTATGTAGGGCTTGCAGGAGCCCACTGTAGCGGCGTCGGTCGCTCGGACCGTTTGGTCGTTGAAATGGAACCACTGCTCCTCATTGATAGCGAACGCTGTGTAGTGACCTGACCCAGCCCTGGATAAGAGTTATTCACAAATAAGTTTTATCAAAAACCCGTGGCAAGTACAGTTGACAACGTTCCCAGTGTTTTATTTAGCAAACAGATTCCTTTAGCGCGGCCGCACATTATAAGTAAGAAATTTTTAACAGAAAAATAATAACGCTCGCCGGACTGTGCACCGTGTGGTGCACATGTCACCGGAAAATAACAAGAATCGCAAAACTATAAATTATCTAGGAATTTTATAAACTTTCGTAGGATTCTAAACGAGTGATAAATTGTATTAGGTTGGGGAAAAAGTCTTTTCGCATTATAGTATGTATAAACTTGTAATAAAATCTCTTTGGCTATACTATTTGTATCTGGCTGGTTTTGGTATCATTGATAGTTTTAATTTTAAAGAACATAATTCCAAATTCAAATTAGGAAAATGTGTGATTTTCATTAGTTTTTCGTACCGCCAAGATGAGTGAATCTAATGAAGAAATTCGATACATTTTAAAATTTTACTACAAAAAAGGTAAAAATGCAACGCAAGCCGCGAAAAAAATTTGCGATGTTTATGGACCTAGTGCAGTGTCCGTGAGAGTAGCACAAATTTGGTTTAAGCGTTTTCAATCCGGAAATTTTGATGTCAAAGATGCACGTCGCTCTGGTCGCCCTATTACAGATAAAATGGATGCCATTTTTGAAAAAGTGGAGCAAAATCGGCATGTCAGTAGTTACGACGTAGCTGAAGAACTGGGAATTTACCACAAAACAGTTTTGGCGCGTTTGAAAAAAACTGGGTACACAAAAAAGCTCGACATTTGGGTACCTCACGAGCTCACTGAAAGAAACCTAATGAACCGTGTACTCATTTGTGATTCTTTATTACGACGTAATGAAACCGAACCATTTTTGAAGAAGCTGATAACTGGTGATGAAAAGTGGATCACGTACGACAAGAACGTGCGAAAAAGGTCGTGGTCAAAGGCCGGTCAGGCTTCACAGACTGTGGCGAAACCCGGGTTAACTCCCAACAAGGTGATGCTGTGTGTGTGGTGGGATTGGAAGGGCATTATTCATTATGAGCTGTTACCACCAAGCAGGACCATCGATTCTGAACTCTACTGCGAACAACTGATGAGATTAAAGCAAGAAGTTGAGAGAAAGCGGCCGGAATTAATCAACAGAAGGGGTGTGGTTTTTCATCATGATAACGCTAGACCTCACACATCTTTAGCCACTCAGCAAAAAATAAGAGAGTTTGGCTGGGAGGTGTTAATGCATCCGCCGTATAGTCCTGACCTTGCACCTTCAGATTTCCACCTGTTTCGGTCTCTTCAGAATTCTTTAGGCAGTGTCAGGTTAACATCACGAGAGGACTGCCAAAACCACTTGTCGCGGTATTTTGACCAGAAGTCCCAAAATTTCTATAGCAATGGGATCATGTCCCTACCTACAAGATGGCAAAAAGTTATCGAACAAAATGGTACCTACATACTTTAGTTAAATGTAAATAAACTATATTAAAAAATGTTTTGAATTTTCTTAAAAAATGCGAAGAAACTTTTTCCCCAACCTATTATTATTTTACGCCCACATTTTCGCAAATTGATAAACTTACCAAACTCACGCGTAAAATTATAGGTAAGCAATAACCAAACGTCATGTGCGCTCCGATTGGTTGAATAAGTCACGTGTTCCTTCTCCTTCCTCTCCACCGCCATTGTTCGCCACGGAACATAAACAAACCGGTTGCTCGTGTGTTTTTGTAAAGTTTTTAATGTTGTTGCACACAAGCTTTACCACTGTCAACATCGACCAATCAGTGTCTTATTTGCCGTATTTTAAAAAAGCGTAAAATTAAAAGCTCTTCTGTGATTGGTCGAACCGTTTAGAATCTTACGAATGGTTAGCCGTTAGTTTATAAATTTACCACGACACGTCGAAAATTGATAAATCTGCGAAAATGTGGGCTTAATACAATTTATCTCTCGTTTAGAATCATACGAAAGTTTATAAATTTCCTAGGAAAACTTGCGGATCCTGTTATCTTCCGGTGACACATACATTTTGAATTAAATCCCGCACACTGTTAGAAAAATTCTGACCGGTCGTCCGCTTCTGATGCACATCGGACGTCACCTCAGCCAGTCGTAAGTTTTTTTTTGTTAGAAATGGCAGAAGGCGTGTATGCCATAGATTTCGTGTCAGTTCAGGCACGCTGGCGCAAGCTATACACGTGTTTTCTGTTGTTGTTCTGTAGGTACGTTCTTAATGAAAATGAGCGAAATTCACACAGAGGTGGAATAAATATCCATGTGTGTGGTGAAAATTATCAAAATAAAATACAGCTTGGGCAATATGCCAAAAATAGTGCCTAACAGTGTCCTTTTTCATAATTTTCTCACGAATCAAACCAAGGAGTTCGTCGAATTTGGTGACAAACATTCTGTGGAAAGCAAAAAAAAATAATCTGATGCATTTTGAACTTAAGTAAAATTGGCCGTCTTGTAATCTTGTCGTATTAAGAGGGTGAACCTAATATTGACGTTTTATTGGAGTTTACTCCTTAAGAATCGATTTGAATATTTAAGGGGCCCGGTATGAGAAAAATGTGAGGAGTAAAATCTATCGATGAATGACCTCGTTACGTTTTTGGTGCGCATCCTATGTCGCGCAACTTTCTAATTGTCAAAACACGGATGACAGCAGGTGCGCCATCTCACCTGTCTTGGAGTATACTCCAGTCGTGCGTCAGAGCTGACACACGCTGAATTTGTTCAATTAATGACCATATTGCCGTGTGTTTGATACGGTATTTGAATGAAACAGAATGATGCCCGCGCCGTGTCCTTGCCAGACGCCAGATCAGTGTGCTTATTATATTAGCGCCGTAGAAATTTAATGTGCGGCAGCGCTTAAACGGCTGCCCCGTACCTAGCCCCGCATACTTTTTACAGCCAATAAGGCGTAGCGTCTTCACTCCGCTTCCACAGGTCGCCTCCCCTCCGTGCAGACGTTCTATCGTGGCGGACGTCATAGTCTGCACTTATTGGCGTAAACCGGTTGCCAGGGGACCCAACCCCCAATAGGGGGCGGGTTGCTATTAATCAGACACGTCAGTGCCACGCGATTATGGCCTGCAAGTGGTACACCGAGAACTTTGTCGACTGTACCTACTACCTGTGGTTCTACAATCTACTCTGAGAAGAACATCATTACCGCGACTTAAGGCGTCTACACACCAAAACATGAAACATTGATGAAAGCGCGTTTTTTTTTAAATCATCATGCCTAAATACTACACCCATGCATTGTAACCATATGTATATAAAAGTAGTTCGGTTTAACACTTTATTAGGTAATCGGGCTCACCTGCCAGCCTACGGGGCTATGCAGCTGTGCACGGCTTTGGCGTGTAGAAGTCTTTATAAATATTAGTGAAAAAAGCTTAACTACTAACATGGATAGCTGATGGATCTTTGAATAAAAGTGCTTTAACTTGACCCATTGAATTTATAAGTCCTTTTTCATGGCTTTCCTTTCATTTAATTTATCAAGTTTTATACAGAGATTTCGTCTTAATAATTGACCCTAACGATCGATGCAATAAATGTACAGGATGTAATTTTTACAGATTTAAGTTAGTTCGACTCCCGGGTGTGCCAAGCGAATTTTCGAAAACCTTTGAAAGCAGTTTTCTTTCTTTTCAAAAATAAAGGAATGTTTCCTTTGAGTAAAATTTTCTATCTACAGTATTAAGAGTACTTTCCCTTCAGGTGGCATTACGAAATTCCACCCTGTATAAAGTTAACAAAAGGTTGCTTACCCCGAGCCGTGGTACACGATGACGGCGGCTAGGTGACAGAGGTGCAAGCAACTTGTAGTATCAAATAAACAAAAGGTTGCTTACCCCGAGCCGTGGTACACGATGACGGCGGCTAGGTGACAGAGGTGCAAGCCACTTGTAGTATCAAATAAACAAAAGGTTGCTTACCCCGAGCCGTGGTACACGATGACGGCGGCTAGGTGACAGAGGTGCAAGCCACTTGTAGTATCAAATAAACAAAAGGTTGCTTACCCCGAGCCGTGGTACACGATGACGGCGGCTAGGTGACAGAGGTGCAAGCCACTTACAGTATAAAGTAAACAAAAGTTTACGTACCCCAAGCCATAGTGCACAATGACTGGACCTAGCGGACAGAGGTGCAAGCAACTTGTAGTATAAAATAAACAAAAGGTTGCTTACCCCGAGCCGTGGTACACGATGACGGCGGCTAGGTGACAGAGGTGCAAGCCACTTATAGTAAAAAGTAAACAAAAGGTTGCGTACCCCGAGCCGTGGTGCACGATGCCAGCGGCTAGGTGACAGAGGTGCAAGCAACTTATAGTATGAAGTAAACAAAAGGCTGCGTACCCCAAGCCATAGAGCACAATGACTGCACCTAGCTGACAGAGATGTAAGCAACATGTAGTATAAAGTAAACAAAAGGTTGCGTACCCCGAGCCGTGATGCACGATGACGGCGGCCAAGTCATAGAGATGCGAGCCCCGGCCCGAGCGCCGCGTGTCAGGCGCGCCTAGTACGAAGCCAGACATGTCTAGCGCCCGCAGGGGAAACGAGATGCTCGTGTCCACCTTGGTCCTGTGTATCACCACTATATTCATCTACGAGGTAATTAAGAAACATCGTCGGTAGGAAAGCGAAACAAAGGTTGACTAAGTAAATCGTTTTTCTGCCTAAAGGTCGTAGCACTTATCAGCTCTGATAGGGAATGTAAAATAAAGAGGAATAAAATCATAAACTACAGTAAACCAGCTCTTTGTTATCGTAGTACTAAGAACATTAGGGACTATAGTGTTTTTTTAAATGGAACAATATAAAACTCGAAACTGTAAAAAATACAGTAAAACAATTTATTTGTTACAAACAAACAAATCTGTCCTCTTTATAATATTAGTGATCTATTGTGGCGGAGTCGATACTCTTTCGCCATTGGCACGTTATGTTTGCCGATTATAATTAATAAATACAGATATTTGATTCGGGAACGCGATCCGCGGGGGGACGTCAGAGAATAGGATTTGACACATTCACATTAGATGCACGACCGCCGCGCTGTACCGTTGTAAAATATTTGAGATTCGCTATAAAAGAAATATAAGTCTACTTAATAGTAATCAAGTATTTTATTTGAGCTACGCCCTAGACGATGCCGGCGGTCGTCACACTATACTATTTTTGCGTTTACAAACGGGTATTTTTGCGGTTACGCGTTTGTAAACGCAAAAATAAAAGTATTCTATAAGTATTAATGTTTCTAAAGACCTGTTACTAAGATCACAATTTAAAAAAAAAACTGTTACAAAGAAATTATATATTAGGTTGGGGAAAAAGTCTTTTCGCATTATAGTATGTATAAACTTGTAATAAAATCTCTTTGGCTATACTATTTGTATCTGGCTGGTTTTGGTATCATTGAAAGTTTAAATTTTAAAGAACATAATTCCAAATTCAAATTAGGAAAATGTGTGATTTTCATTTGTTTTTCGTACCGCCAAGATGAGTGAATCTCAAGGAGCTTATACTAAGAATGGAGTCATTAGTCAAATTAACAAAGTGAGGGCAAAAATTTTGACAATACTTGACATTTCAAATTTCACATTCTCTTTCTAGAAATTGTCGTCATCTCTTTCTGAACACGACTACATAGAAACAAGATTTCCCCAGTATTTCGCCATCTTTCTAAAACAAAAGTAGAAAAGTAGCTAAAAACTTAACATATTGTATTCAATTATCAGTATTTATTATCAATGAAAGAAATAAATATAATATATTGACTTTTAACGTTTAGGTTTGTATTTCAATCAACTGGTGTATCATTGTGTTTTTTCCATAACTTATGGGAAATTAAGGGATTTATATAATGACAGCTTTGTCTTCATACGTCAATCACGTTGATGTCCCGAAATCTCAACATGACATATTGATAGGTATCGACTCGCGATTTTGGTACGGCTTTTTACATTTTAATAACTATAAATAGTGCAAAATGGTGCATCGCTGTATAGTTCGTGGTTGCAGAAGTGAGTGGTATCCAGGATGCAGTGTGAAATTTCACTTGTAAGTGTTATAATTGCATATTATTGTTCACCTAAGTAAAATTGGTTTTTCACATGTAATTCCATATGATTATCGTTATTGGGCGAAACTCCATAGGGGAAAGTAATTTCTGATACTCGGCTTTCATACTATCTGAATTTAATTAATTTTCATACATAAATTACTTATTCAAATATGTGTAAACAAATTGACTAGGGTGACTAGGATTAGTATAAAATAATAACCTTTTTTTTTTTTTTTTTAACTCATAGTCTTTGAAATAGCTGTTATATAGATATTATATAGATTATTTATATAGTTTATAAATTATGTATATATATAATACATAAATCGTTCTACCCATTTTTGGTTGGGAACGTTTATTTACAAACAAAACATGTAATTTGTGCAATGTACATTATTTTAATTGAGAAACATATTCAAAATGATTGATTGTATTTTACCAGTGTAATAGTGTATTTTATCTTTCACATTTGCATCTACTAACATGTAACGCAGAGTGCAATATGCACAGTGACCTCAAACTTCACTCGAATTTGGGTTAGTACATTTGACACAGCATTAATAAAATTGTGACTGTGCTATTCAAGCCTATCAAATGATAGTTTTTAATATGCTAATTACAAGTTAAAGGTCCTGTATACATAAAATTTTCTTTTCTTTTTAGATTTTCGAAAGACCCTAGGCGACGGCAAATGTGGTTGTCTAATGTGCCTTTAAAAACAATATTTTATGAAAGTTCAAAAATATGTAGCCTGCACTTTCAAGGCACTGATTACATAGGCAACTACTTACGTCAAACTGCATGCCCTTTTTTCAAAAACACGGACACTCCTGAAATGGTTAGTAAAATTTTTGCTTGATAATATATTCCACTAGCCTCAGCCCGCAACTTTATCCTCGTTTCCTTCAAAATTGCAACAGAGAGGAATTCATATTTTCAATTGTTGGTCTCATGATAGAATAAAGTCACATCTGCATAATTCTTTCTTTATAGCAGAGCGATTTAAAGTTTGTCTTGTACAAAATTAGCTGTAACTTTTTTCTTAGTTGTTTTACAGAGTATTATGAAACATCGATTGATATGAAAGTAATATATTTTAGGTCAATATTTTGTAATTTAGAAGTATCTATGTGAATATGTAACTATATTCTGCGGATATCACTGTATCATATAATAATAAAGGATTTTGTTCTTTTAAGTATCAATATTATGTGTATATATAACTTTGTTTTACATAAATTCTTGAGTCACATATGTAATATATGAATGTTTAGATTGTTATTTATGTTTAGATTTAAAGTAGAACAGTTCTTGTGATCAAGTTTTTATTAAGGAATAAACTTAGTGTGTTACAGAATTTATAAAACTACCACTACTACTACTTTATTTATTTTTAATAACTACCCAAAATATACGCATGTAAAACTGTAACTTAAATTAAATTGATAATTATTTATTGACTTGTATTGATGTTTTGAATTAATTACAAAATTGTAAGCTGTGGAGTTCTTCGCCGGAGTCTTTCGCCATTTCTGCTCCATCTCAGCATAATAATTATTATTTCGTCCCGAAATGGTGGTAGGGCTTTTGACGATTTAAAAGTACTTAGCAAAGTCCATTTAATAAAGAGCTTTTTCATTTTTATATTTCGCCAATGTTAAGTGTAAATTTACTTATAGTAACAGACAGTTGTACGGAAGATTAAAACTAATTATTATGAATGTTAATTCTTTGTCATCGTAAACTCAAAAATATTTTAAACTTTGAGTACTAATTAATTTTATTAACTTAACGAAGTCCAAGATTGTCCGTAATAATTTTTTCTGCTATAGGCACCCTACTAGAAAGAGACAGAGCCTCTCTAGAAATGTCAAGAAATGTCAAGGGTTGTCAAAAATTTTGCCCTCACTTTTTTCATTTGACTAATGACTCCATTCTATAGGTAATATAAGCTCCTTGGTGAATCTAATGAAGAAATTCGATACATTTTAAAATTTTACTACAAAAAAGGTAAAAATGCAACGCAAGCCGCGAAAAAAATTTGCGATGTTTATGGACCTAGTGCAGTGTCTGTGAGAGTAGCACAAATTTGGTTAAGCGTTTTCAATCCGGAAATTTACGGGTACACAAAAAAGCTCGACATTTGGGTACCTCACGAGCTCACTGAAAGAAACCTAATGAACCGTGTACTCATTTGTGATTCTTTATTACGACGTAATGAAACCGAACCATTTTTGAAGAAGCTTATAACTGGTGATGAAAAGTGGATCACGTACGACAAGAACGTGCGAAAAAGGTCGTGGTCAAGGCCGGTCAGGCTTCACAGACTGTGGCGAAACCCGGGTTAACTCGCAACAAGGTGATGCTGTGTGTGTGGTGGAATTGGAAGGGCATTATTCATTATGAGCTGTTACCACCAGGCAGGACCATCGATTCTGAACTCTACTGCTCATCAGTTGTTCTGATGAGATTAAAGCAAGAAGTTGAGAGAAAGCGGCCGGAATTAATCAACAGAAGGGGTGTGGTTTTTCATCATGATAACGCTAGACCTCACACATCTTTAGCCACTCAGCAAAAATTAAGAGAGTTTGGCTGGGAGGTGTTAATGCATCCGCCGTATAGTCCTGACCTTGCACCTTCAGATTTCCACCTGTTTCGGTCTCTTCAGAATTCTTTAGGCAGTGTCAGGTTAACATCACGAGAGGACTGCCAAAACCACTTGTCGCGGTATTTTAACCAGAAGTCCCAAAATTTCTATAGCAATGGGATCATGTCCCTACCTACAAGATGGCAAAAAGTTATCGAACAAAATGGTACCTACATACTTTAGTTAAATGTAAATAAACTATATTAAAAAATGTTTTGAATTTTCTTAAAAAATGCGAAGAAACTTTTTCCCCAACCTATTATTTATGGATTTTTAATAGCAAAAAAATAAGGACAATTCTTGCTCAGATGGATGATTGAAGATTTTTAACTTTCTTTTACTCCGCGCTTTGTTACGCACGTAGCTTAGTTGTCCCGATGATGAAAGATAAGTCATACATAATAAATACTTGACGTAACAAGCTAAAAATGGTGATGTAAGACTAACTACTAAATAAGAATGAAATTATTACCTAAAGTAATTATGCCATCGGAATCTCTTGAGGTGCAAGCACAGAACGTTCGGTAGCCGACGTATCCAAAACTGCTTCGTCGACTTCTGTTTGCATTTACAACTGCTGCAGAAGTAACGTTCCGTATCTGCTAACTCTTCAACCTGAAAAATATAAATTTATTTATGGCGGATCTCTTTAAGAAAATAAAAAATAAATAGTGTAGAAACTGTTTTTATCGGATCTTCAAATCATCATCAATTCACTCAAAAGATATCCACAAAAACAGGATATTCCAAGGTTTCACCGTCGGGCGTTGGGTCCATCACGTTGCAGAGAAGCGCGTGTGGCATGAGGGCTCATTTTTTTGAATTTAGGAAATAATGGTGAAAACTTCATGGTGAAGATAAAAAATTGTGAAACAGATTTTTTTTTTTTTTTATATAAAAAGATCAAGCAAATGACTCTATTCCACCTGATGGTAAGCAGAAGTAGAGTCCAAATGCGAAGATAGCTAGCGCGAGAGATAAACTGCCGCGCTAGCCACCCACGCCTTGCTGACCTGCAAGGTGCTTCTTCACGTCTCTTTTGAATGACCCAGGATTATAGGAAGGAGGGAACACGTGTGCTGGCAGTGAATTCCATTTCTTGATTGTGCGACAAAGAAACGAGTTGCCAAATTTCTTAGTTCGCGTTGGAATGGTAGCCACAGTTTGTCGGTGACAACGTAGACCAGCACGCGTAGTCCTTAAACGGAAGGGAGATGGTGGGATTAGGGAAAAGTTCCTCAGAGCACCCGCCGTGGTACAGACGGTAGAAAGCGCTCAATGACGCAACATTGCGACGCAATTGGAGAGGCTCAAGGTGTTTAGTCACCTCTTCGTCGCCGATGATGCGGGCCGCGCGACGCTGCAACCTATCCAAAGCATCGAGTAAGTACTTGGCAGAGCCATCCCACATAGTGAGAAAGTTCTGATCAACTAACTAGAACACTCAATCTGCCAACCAGTAAAAATACTGTAACTCCGGGCTAAAAAAATACTAGATATATGTTTAACATTTGCATGTGGAAAAACTGTGTTGAATTTGTGAAACCTATTCACAAATATTTAAAAGATTTTAACAGTTTATTAGGATTTGGTAAGGTTTATTTAGAACACTTGATTCTCTTATGGTGCAGACGAAGTGTTCTAAAATTTACCAATTTTAGCTAAATAAATGGTGAATGTTCGTACTCTGCTTTGCGAGTATTACACAGAGTCAATTTGTGAATCAAAAACTTTGATGTGAAACATAATAGTTAGAGAGTAAATAAAAAAAATACTTTCTTATCAACATCCCGTTGGAGAGCTCCGTATCTTAAGAGTTTATTTACATAACCCGAACTTATATACAAACAGAGGCCACATCAGATATAGTGAAAATGTTATCACTAAAGTTTTGACACATTTTCTATTTCTATTAATGTTTAATTTTAACAATAATCAACTTTATTACATTTCTATGCGAGTAATGTGTCCATTCAAATATTTCAAATGCAAATGTTAAACATAATAACTAGTATATTTTGAAACCCGAGTTTCACTTTAAATATGCTTTCCAGAACTTACGGAAGTTCTAGCTAGACAAACAGAGGCCTTTCGTAAATAATGGTTTATAGTTATCAAAGTTAAGTTTCAAGGACAACATACCTGTACAAAGCTCGCTAAGCAATCAGCGAGGGATACAGGAGCGTCGTGCCGACCAGTGTCTGGTAATTCAAGTGACAGGTCCAGGAATGGGTCAAACTTTTTGCTATCAGTGCCGCATGCCAGACAACGCACCTGCAAATTAATCCAAACCTTTTTATATAAGCTTCACCTGTATGTTTGCTTGTATTTAAACCGACTCCTTTGTACGCAATTGTGACCTACTTTAAACGGTCAGATTTCATTTAAACTTTATAGACTTATCAAAGATCTAATAAATTAAACGTTTGGAATGTCAGTTCAGTTATACGTCACTAGATGGCGCTGTCATTGTTAAGTTAGCGGTGTTATGAGTTTTTTATTTCCATCGGCGCCGGCGGTTATAATTCGCACTAAAAAGTGCAAAATAAAATAATAGTTTTAAAAAAACACACTTTTATGTTAAATCAGACTAAAAAGTGAAAAATTACTTTTCGAACTTGTCCGATTTAACCTAAAAGCGTGTTATTTTAGTTTCTTTTAACTTTTATTTTATTTAATAACAAAAATGCAGCAATATTTGAAAACTTCACAGTTGAGGATGACTAATCTATGGAAAACTTAAACAAAATGGAAGCTAAATTGTCAGGCTTGATGCTTACTGCAATGGGATTTCATAATGCTTATGCAAAATGAAGTCGCAATACACAAATTATGATTTCTACATGTATTACTATAATACCTGACTTTTATAGTGGCTATAAAAATACGATCGTGCATAGTCAATGTGAACCTCCATGCACAAACAAAAAAATCCCAATACTGTCTGACTCTCGGGATAGGGGCTCTAAATTGGAGCAGTTAAACTCGTTTCCAAGTTCAGCCTCTCCTTATCACTCAATGTAGATATATTACAAACAATTATTGACTTTTAATATTTGTAAAATATCCATAAACAATGAGACGTCTCAAAAGTTGTATTGAATTTTAAGACATAAGTATTTTAGATTTAGGTATACTTGCAATATTCATACGTACCTCACTCTGCAATGTACCACCGAACACAGCAGTGACAATAGATGCAGACGGTGTCCGGGACACAAACCCTGTCTCAGCACGCTCAGGAGGAAGGAGTTGTAATAATTCTGTATGCAACCTATAAATTAACACACTTTTTTTCAGATCTGCATTTAAAGTTTTCATGCACAATTTAAATCAACTTACATTAGCTGTTTTGATTTTATTTTAAATAGACGAACCTCAACAGAAAAACGTGTTGTGTTTAAGGTTCTTGTACAGTCAACAGTACAAGTCAGGATCAAAGACAGAATGTTTTAATTCAATAACAGAAAAATCAAATTCAATAACTGCCTGACGGCCAGTATATATTATTAAATTTATATTAATCTTATTAATGTGAGTAAACATTTGTAATGTAAGTTAACATACTTACTAATATAAATCCTTTATTGCACACATACAATCAGTAATAGCAGTACATAACGAAAGACATGTACAAAGGTGAGCTTATCTCTAAAAGAGATCTCTTCCAGCTAACCCTAGCATTAGTGAGAAATTATAATAACTAATTTACTACACGTAAATTTAAAGTTGATTTTGACCATCAACTTTTGCAGTTGACTGTACAACCTACTTCTATTTTACAAGTCCACAAAATCATGACAAATCACGACTGTCAACTTGAAAAGTGAATAAGAAAAGTATTAACAGCAGTGAACTAGCTGTTAATGTTATCGACTCATAGAACTTGTACACATAAACTGATATGAATATACGTACAGTGCAACATGTCATGTGTTGCACTATAGTGTAGAGGCGCAATATAATTATTACTCACCTATCTAGCATATAGCGTAAAAACTCATGAGCATCCTGTTGTTGGTAACCACGGAATCTTGGCACCACTTTCCAGATGACCAAAAACAGGCACTCCGGGGATATAGCTGCTTTAGAGCCACACCCCCCTGTGTTTAAATTTATCAGCACCTATAATACACATACATACAGTGAATCACATAGTTCTGTTTATAATTTTTTTAGGTTTACCAACAGTTATTTACAATGATACATGCAATAAGTATAATGATTATGTACCAACCAATTATAAGTAAGCACCACTTGCTAACTATAAAGACACATTTTTATATTACCTTAAGTACATTTAAAACTTAACTATACTTTAATAATCGTCTTAAAAACTTATTATAAATTATCCTAAATATTACAAATATGCTTTTATTTGCGTTATACATGGTATAACAAGTGCACCAATGATAACATATTCATACAAATAATTCTATGTTGTTAGAATAATTCTAAATTGTAAAATCATTTTGAATTTTCCATACATTTTGTCTTACTGGTCAAACTGTTTGCATGGAGAAATTTTAAAAATAATTTAACAGTTTGAACTTTTGATAACACATGGTTTACTATAAGATACCTACCAAACAATAAAAAAAATCCTTTTATTATTTCATAACATTATAAAATTGATAAAATTAATAATTAAATATACAATTATTCAAGAAAATAATTACCTTACGAAGCTCTTCAGCCATAACAACATCATGCATTTCTTGCCTAGTATAACTTCTAGAATGATACACTTTTCGCCCATTTGTCTTCATCTCGAGTGAAGGCAACTGACTAAAATAGCAACTAAATTCCTGTATATTATTCAAACTTTGTAAAACTGCATTCATGAAACATGTATTGCCTAAATTTTTTAATCCTACTATTTTCTTTTCTCTCTGACTCTTGCCATTGCAGGGCGACAATTTCTTTTCTTTACTTCTGGATGATGTGGAATTATTCTCTGTGGACACACTGTCTTCCGAATGAGATCTTTTACGTGAACGGGGTCTTAAACTTCTAACAGGCTCTTCAAGATTCTGTAAATGAGATATTTGAGTTTATTAGAATAAATTATTTTTAAAAAATCTAATATACTTACTTACTAAATAGAATAGTATTGATTTATTGGTACAAAAAAAAATACAGTTAAAACCACTTATAAAGAAATAAATAGATAAGCATTATAAATTACTACCACTAATAAATACTACACTTATTATTAGCACTAATAAATAGATTAGCAGTATATGGAATGCAGTGTAAAATATAAATTATAATAATAATGTAAACTTTTATTTCACAAAAAAATACACAAGTAGACACAAAGAAGCAGTACAAAGTAGGCAGCCTTACTGCTAATAAGCAATCTCTTCCAGGCAACCTAGAGTGAGAGGATGAGAACCAAAATTTAAACTGGAGGTGGGTGCAGGAAAGATATTTGAGCAAGAAATAAGTAGATTTTATTTTACAGTTAATTTTTTACTGAGATAAATAGAAATTCAAAGTATGAGTGGATTATATTTTTACCTTAGTAATTTTCGAAGGTTTATTTTCACTATTTTCTGGTATAGAATTAGTAGGAGTAATAGAAGTGTCACTTAAGTTACTATCAGAAGTCAGATCAGCCATTCTTATTTCATCTTGACAACTGCTAGGAGAAGGTGTTTGCTTCTCTTCAGCATTTATGGACTGGTCAGCTGTAGAGTCAATGCATGTCTCAAGTTCCTCTTTACTATTTTCATCAAATTGTTCTGACACACCATTTTCATTTTCAATTATTTCACCATTTCGTGTCTGCATAATACTTTGTCTTATTTTATCTACTATTTCATTATCTGTGTCGTTTGAGACATAGTCATCACATTCATAACTGTAATACATGAGAAAATAATGTAAAAAGTCATGGAAAGAGCTTATAAAGGTAAGGTTTAACAATCTACATACCAATAAACAGAATAATCATTGCAGCTCATGCAGAGCTGATGGTTCTCTGTCTCTGCATGTATTTTGGCATGACCATTGATATATCTGCCACAGTTTACAACACCACATTGTAGGCACAGCCAGTTTTGATCTTTCACACCACATTCTGTAATGATAATAACACATATCCTTATATTCAAGCCCAGCCATGAAGATTTAATTATCATAGTAACGTAACCTTTGGTCTTGATAATTACAAAGCATGAGCCTGATCTGATGTTTAAATTTGTACTTTATAAAAATGTACATAGTGTGCTTCTGCTAAAATAAAAGCAAATAATCAACTATTTTACCAAAAGTGAATAAATTAAGTCATTTCTAACAAGATTTGTTTGAATAAAACATGGGAGCATGATGATTCAAAAATCGGTACTCGCACTAAGTTGCGACGTAGCCTGTACCTAGAAACATTTCTTGATGTTATAAGGTACTTCATTCCCATGTAGTCGAAAATAGCCTGCCCCTGGCATGTCGGCTATTATATTAGTAAGCTGCGCGGCGTCAGCGTCTCAGACAAAAATCAGTCACGGTCATCCATGCTGACTCCCCTCTCCCGCACCCCTCGAACAGCTGATTATTAGAGTTCATTGTATTGATTTTTCTAAACTAACCTCCCCATGAGAAGTCTATTTAACGTCCCAATAAGTTCTTTCAACAGGCCTAACTAGGATTGGACATAATAACTTAACGAATTAAGCTACAATTACCTGAACAACTGAAGTTCTTTGTGATCGCGGTGTCCTCAACGATGAGATCGCTTTCCACCTTGACGTTATCTAACAAATGTGAACATTCCATTCTTCATGCTACAATTCAAATAAGTCAAAATATAAAGTTAGCACGGAATTTTATTCATAAAAAATTATAAATTATCAGATTTAATACACATTTTTAGTAAAGAGTGGCTGTTCATTGAAGCCCAAAAACCAAAGCTCAAAGCGACATTTTTCATGGGAGTGAGGGAGTACGCAAACATTCATAGCAAAACAATTAATACGTTCGGATACATAACTATTATGTTTGGTTATAATTTTAAAAAAGCTTAATTTGAGATTAGAGCGTTTGAAATAGGAATAACCTACAATTTGAGTAAAATATTTTGACCGTTTTGGCTATAAGTTTATTCGAATCACAGAAAGAATATTGTATATCCTTGGTATATCCGAATCGTAGCTAAGCTAGCGCAATCTCCTTAAGTTGCACTATATACTTTACCTTTATTATGCATGGTTCTTGATACCAAGGAACATCTCTGAGAAGGAACATATATCTCTAACTGGAATTAGACATATACTCTCTAATCTGTGAACTGGAACAAAACTGGAACGCTGACGGCAACCTCAAAATCGTTCGGAAGATTTAGCTACATAAATGCTTAGATTAGATACCTGCATAAATGGATAGGGTCTCTTTCTACTAATGTGTCCATACAGTTGCAAGAAAGAGACACACTCCATTCTTGTCGCTGTCTGACGGAACGTTTTCCTCTTTTAATATGATAAAATGAAATCTAGACCTTAAACGTATTTGTATTAAGTACAATATTTATTTCATGACATTGTTTCGTGAGCAGTCCAGTTAGTTATACAAGTTCCTTGATTGATACCATGAAGATAGAATTGATACTAACTTTATTAGCCATAGATATACAAAACTGTAGATCGTTAGGTAAAAGAGAAAGAGCATACTAACGCGTGTATTAGAGCGAGATAGATAGACGAGACCATTTCACGTAGGTACACGGCCTAAGGAGGCCTCAGGCACGTAGAAAGGACAGCAACTGTTTTACTGTCAGACTGTAGTACTATTTTTCATTTAAACTTGCGCATTACGCACACATTGGTGTATTTTTTTGTCTCACCCTAGTCGATTCGTTACCAATCTATAAACGTCAGTAATAATAAATCTATGGCTGTGATCACGAGCCCAACGAAGCCCCGCCGAAACATTGTGAATATTGCAATTTTAAAAAAAAATTGTCTACCTAAGAGACCACATTTCACGCATAGATTTATAATAATTACATGATTTCACGTACGACGTACACGCAGGCGGCCTGTCAGTAGTGTAGACAGTCCAACAGTGGGGTGGGGGTCTTTTCTACATGAATGACCATGTGGCTCAGGCTGTCTGGACAAATCTTCAAAATAGCTTACATTTAAGTAGGTCAATAGGGCATTTTATGTGACGGCTAACCACCCTTACTTCAGAAGAGGTGACGCTACAGAATCTTATATAATCGATCGAAACCGTGTCCAGCCAGCTTGAAAAACCACTTTTCGCTGGTCTCTCAATCTCGGTAACGGAAGTGGTTTTGAAGACTTTTTGCATATCAACGGGCGTCACATAAATTTGTGACGGGCATCGAGCTAAAAGTTTTGTGATACGTACAGCGGTTTATTAGAAAAATGCAAAAATCTGTGTCCAGCCAGCTTGAATTTACGTATAAAACTTCTGGCTGGCACTTCTGAATCTCGATAACGGGAGCGTTTTCGAATATGGTTCCTTTTACTAACAAAATGTGACGCAAGTTGTGACGGTAATAACGTTTGATTTATGGCGTCACGTGTAATGGTTTACGAGAAATCAATTAAAAACTGGTGTCCAGCCAGCTTGAAGTTCAAGCTGGCTGGACACATGTATCTCCGCTGCCTGATGGTCTACGGCCTTCGAAATATGTTCAAGTTTTTGTGACGGGGACGATAATGATAATCTGAAGTTGTGACGGAGAAAGTTTACGTAGTTTCAAAGATATTAATCATATAATTTTTTCCATACAAACATCTATTAATAATGTTAGGTGACCATAATTTTACACAAATAAAGGATTTCTTTTTAATCGACTTATCGGCCGGTTGTGGCCACACCTGCATTGTATTTGATTTTTTCCGTGAGAATAGGTTTTCCCGCAGTAAAAAAAATTAAATAAAAAAAACCGCCTTCAAAACTAAAAACGGGAGAAATAAAAGTTTTGTTTAAAAAAATCTAAATGTTTTTAGAGGTCGGTCCCAAATACAAGTGACAACGTTTATTACAAATATTGAGGTTGGCACCGACCTCAAAAAAAATTAGATTTTTATAAACAAAATTTTTATTTTTCCCGTTTTTAGTTTTGAAGGCGGTTTTTTTTCTGCTTTTTAGTGTTTTAAGTATAGAAATTTTCAGGAAACTACTTCAAGATCTTTTAGACACACAAGTGATAAAATTATGATATCATCAATGTCAATTAAATAGGCATTATTAGGGATAACTCAAAAACTATTTGTCAGATGTCGATAAAATTTAAATGGGACCCCATGACAAGCACTAGCTTCCAAAGGTCAAAAGAATCTTCAAAATCGGTCCACTCAGTAACGAGTTATGAGGTAAGAAACACTAAAAAAAAACATACAGTCGAATTAATAACCTCCTCCTTTTTTGAATTCGGTTAAAAAAGCGTAAATAAGTGTTAATTCAAAATAATAATTGACTACCAGCGCTGCCTAAAAAGAGCCCCCACTTATTATTTTGTGTTTCTTTTTGCCCATCATTAGTTTTTACGAGTTGAATAGTCAGATTGTCAGAATAGTTTTCTTTCCTAATTAAGTCCACCATTTGTATATCTACTGGTAAGAATTTCGAAATAAGTCTCCTTTTTTGGAGGTAGAGGAGTGTGGGGGGAAGGAAGGGAGGGGGGTCGCCCCTCGTAAATTTCGAATGCCGGAATTGCTTACTTTTTTTTATAAAAAATTAACCTCAAAATATATGAAAAAACCTTAACCTACCTATCACCCAGCCATGTAGGTGCATAAAACACTAGACACGAAAACTCGAAAGCAACCAACGGAGTGACGCAATTTAACGCTGTCAGAAATGTCAAAACTATTATCAAAATAGTGGATTGGCGTTTCGTTTCACGCGTTTTAGTACTTCAAAAGTTTTAAAATCTTATCATAACCTAAAAAAGTATAGAAATTACGTTTTGTTTCACGCAATCACAATACAATAAATACGAATTTTAAAAATTAATTAAAAATATTTAAAGGCAACTCCGGTAGCCGAAATTGTTTTAGGGTGATCTTACGGAGCTTCCTTGAGCCCCTACACATTCAGTTTCCTCAGATTCAGGCGACTCGTTTCGAAGTCCGACCCTATCTACTTACTCTCCGATTAGGGGCCAGGCTTCCAAGTGAAAGCTTTCGAAATGCAACTGGGGTATTCGCTAGGATGAAGATTTGTACCCACATCTACTATTTTTTGTGCAATAAAGAATAAATAAGGTATGTACCTACCTAATTAAAATAAATGCTTTACCGTCGTTAATTTGTTTTCTTTTTTCCCACCTCAATGAGAAAATATTAACTATAATTTTTTTGAGAAAACTCAGAGTAAGTACCTAGTCGTAGGGCGCGCCATAATCGGTATAGCATGCGGGTGATGAAAGAGTCTGATTCAGAGGAAGAGAACATAATTATGATTCGAACAGTTGTCCTAGTAGTACCAACTTTAAGCAACAGATGGCGACACCAACATCAACTACCTACCTATTGAACCCATGGAATTAATAATTCCATGATTGAACCCAAGTCGGTCTGCGGCAGCGTATGAGCACGTTCAGAAATTGTTCAGTATCTTTTCGTGACCAAGATATTTCCTAAAAAATATTTTTACAGTAAAATATAACTAAATATACTTAAAATATTTTTGACTCTCTTTGCCGGAAAGTATTTACTTTTCATAGAATTTTTAGAAGAAAAAAGAAACCATTGTATCCTGTGTTGCTATAGCATTATTTATGCAATAGCATTAATTATTTATGCTTACCATGAAAAACACCAATACTTACCCACTAAAAAGAGTAGTTATCTGCACGTAAATAATCAATATCGCAAAAAATTACCCCCTTTCAACACCTCTACGCTTTTGTCTTCTATCGATTAAAATATGTAGGTACTGTAAATGTAGGTTAGTAGGTAGGTATTAATATCACCAATACACGTATTTTCGTTCATTAAAGCCTTAAAATAATATACTTGTTTCTACATAAAACCTACAATATTGGTAACCCTACTGCAGTGTTTGTATGAAAATAAATTAATGATCAATATCTTTGAAACTACGTAAACTTTCTCCGTCACAACTTCAGATTATCATTATCGTCCCCGTCACAAAAACTTGAACATATTTCGAAGGCCGTAGACCATCAGGCAGCGGAGATACATGTGTCCAGCCAGCTTGAACTTCAAGCTGGCTGGACACCAGTTTTTAATTGATTTCTCGTAAACCATTACACGTGACGCCATAAATCAAACGTTATTACCGTCACAACTTGCGTCACATTTTGTTAGTAAAAGGAACCATATTCGAAAACGCTCCCGTTATCGAGATTCAGAAGTGCCAGCCAGAAGTTTTATACGTAAATTCAAGCTGGCTGGACACAGATTTTTGCATTTTTCTAATAAACCGCTGTACGTATCACAAAACTTTTAGCTCGATGCCCGTCACAAATTTATGTGACGCCCGTTGATATGCAAAAAGTCTTCAAAACCACTTCCGTTACCGAGATTGAGAGACCAGCGAAAAGTGGTTTTTCAAGCTGGCTGGACACGGTTTCGATCGATTATCTAAGATTCTGTAGCGTCACCTCTTCTGAAGTAAGGGTGGTTAGCCGTCACATAAAATGCCCTATTGACCTACTTAAATGTAAGCTATTTTGAAGATTTGTCCAGACAGCCTGAGCCACATGAATGACCATGTGTATGTGGAATGGTCTGTTCTATCCTTCGGTCTTTTTCAATTTGCCCATATCTAAGTGTAAAAGTAAAAGGTTGCCAAATGTTGATGCCTTTGTTTCAGTCCTACTGATAGAACTATGGATAAAATAATTGCCCGTGGTCTTACCAGTAGGACCATTGCCCATACAAAATAATGATGAATTTGTTAGTTCTACTGATAGACAGACAAAAAAATTTACATGTGGTCCTACTAGCATGCAGTAGGACCACGGGCAATAGATGCACTTGTCACCTACAGAAAAGGGCAATCAAACCCAAAAATTAAAATCCTTCAGTAAACAAACCAACTAAAGCCAACAACCAGGACATGCTACACTCAAAATCATCTCTGCAATCCAGGTATATAATTATAATAAATTGAAAATAAAACAACCAAGTTATTTAGTTAATTCTTATATTAATTGCGTCTACCACCATAACCTCCCTGGGTGGCAGGCTGTGTCAACTGCAGACCATTGATGTTATTGAAGTCCAACATCTTCAACATGTCCTTAGTGTCAGGGTCTACTTCAATAATATCATGTTCGAGAGCAGATACTTCTGGAACATAGTTGTCTCTTCTCTCACGTTCCTCCTCTTGCAGTTTGATGGAGATACCACGGACCTGAGAGTGTCTAAGACGTCTCATCAAATGGGTGGCAAACCTACAAAATAAAGCATGTGCTAAACATAATTTGTACAATACATTTTGCAACACAATGTGAAATTAAAATTTTTTAGTGATGGACCGAATATGGTTTGTACCATAGACGAACTTCAGCTGAACATTCGAAGACTTCGGTTGTTTTTGCTGCATTTTCTCGGGAGTGACAGGTCTCAACTCGGTCTGGTATTTAAAATTTACCAAGAGCAGAATATGATGCTTAAACACTAAAGATTCAGCTTTCTCTAGGTTTCTGTTTGTAAAGATTTCCAGGTTCAGAAAAATGCCGAATGCCGAAGTTCGGTTGATGCTGCCTAAATTCGGTTAAACAGAATGAGAAACGAATTTCGGCCCATCCCTACCATTTTCACTGTTAAACAGAATGAGAAACGAATTTCGGCCCATCCCTACCATTTTCCCAAGTAAAGTAATTTTTTTCTCATAATTATAAACATTTATAAATAATCAACTTATAAACTGTTATGGCACTTATTTCAGTCTCAGATTATAGTACTAGGCCCGAATAAAAGCGACTTATTTTAACTGTTTTGGCAAATCTAAACAGGGCCATTTGATGTTTCACATTGGGAAACAAAAAGCGAGATTTAGTTTGTTCACCTGGTAAGTACACTAAAACAATATTGTAACAGAGAAATTCATAAATGTAGGTAGAACTATACTGACAGTACTCTTGACCTAGCAAGGCTTGACTAAATATAAATTCAGGATCCAAATAAAGTAAACAAAACATCAAATTAAGGTTGTTGCGTTAAACCATGATGCGATGGATTTATCAAGACTATTATTTAAATATATATACGATTTAAATACTACAATAACTTAATTGAACATAACCTAAGTAAGTTTACGAATTGGTTATTATTACTCACCCTGCGATTTTGTTACGAAGGGGTTTGGTTGGAATTATCGCAATTTCCTCACATATCCTTTTGTTGGTATCAAAATCCAACGTGAGCCTTGTGTAATATTTTTCAATAATGATTTTCGCCGCTTTCTTGACGGTCTTAGTCCTGACACGACCCTGGAAATTTCAAAGTATAACAATCATAAATACTAAATTTTAACTGTAGAAAAACGTATTTAGTGGTTATTGTACATAATGCTATGTCACTATCACCGAAGATTCATAAGATTTACGAAGATTTCACAAAAATAAAACAATTTACCATGGCTAAAATACAGTTCTCGCCTTTTGACAGAACACAAAAGAATTAAAAAAGTTTTTTTTCTCTATGCTCAAGTTTACTTTTTTTTCTTTTCTTTTTTTAATTTTCGGACGGGACGGCAAGGGATCTAGCCCATACAGCCAAGTCTTCAGTTTCATATCTTCTTTCTTGATTTTTGCAATAAAATGTGGGTGCCACACATTTTAATGCTCTAAGGAAATATCAAAATCAAAATATTTCCCAGGTTGGGTTCCAAATCTACAGGTATCTAATATAAGGGTCCCAAGAAGGTCCCAAGGTTGGTCCTAGCAAAGAGTAGAGTTTATTTCTCGTTTATTTTATTATCCTTTGTCTAAGATTTTATTACTCTGTGGTCCTGGCAAGAAAATTGGTAAAACTGGACGCCACACTATAAATAAAAGAGTAAAGACATAAAAAATTGACCTTGATAATTTTTATTTCCAATTTGTCTCTTTCTAACCACTAGAACACACATATTAGATCCATGGTCTAAGTATTAGACGGTCACGTGACCGTCTAAAACGTCATAGGTGCGTACGTGATCATATTACTTGTGTGGAGAGGTAGGAATCGGAAACATTCAAAGATTACTTGGGGTCCTAAAAGTTATCTTCACTTTTTTATTCCTAGTATGGTTTCCAGTTTTACTTGCAAGTGACAAATACAGCACCTCGATTTTCTATTGTTTTCTTAATGGCGTCGCAATACTTAGACATCAATCGTCAAACGGCAAATGTCAAGTGAAAATGAATCTCAAGCAACAGTAAATTGTACGGTATGATCGAGTTAAAAAAAATGGAGTCTCTCAATCAATGACTTAGGAATACTAACATTGCTAAGTCATTGTTCTCAATTACGTACAATACGTGTTATATTCCTACGTCATTGGTTTTAACACTAAGAACTCGGGAGAAACTGAGAGAAGCTTCCATCCCTCCTACCTTGCTCCTACCTCAATTTTATTTCTAATTATAATTAATGGCGTCGCGTCGCATTAAACGAACGCATTTTGCCAATGTCAAGTGAAAATGTAATTAAAGTAACAAAAAATTTCTACGGTTGATTTGGGTTACCAATGAACTCTCTATACACGTGTTTTTACAACAAGAACTCGGGAAAAACTCCCAATTTTATTTTATGGCAAGTATTTGCTTGAAAAGGTAAAATGTCAAATCTAATTTTCTCTATGGTTCTTTTTTAGTTCGTTCATTTCGTTCGTCGTTCATTCATTTGTCATCGTGGTCGTGGTGGTCGGATGAATCTATGCCAATCGTTTTCGGTTAATTTTGCCGCTTTCAACCACATGTCTGAAGAATAACTATTACAACAACTTTATTAGTGCCAGACATATAGGATTAAATTGTTCCGTTTGCGGGCTTTATTTGCACTATTGAACAGTGACAAGTGATATTTCACAGCCAAAATGTTTTGGGGTAAGTAAATCCAGCCGGCAAGTTTGCACCACGTGCTACCGGTTCTTTCTTCAAACAAACTAGTACTATCACAAACATTTTGGTTTTATAAACTACCAAACTTAAGTAGGTAGAATACAACACCATTTCGTAGTTATGTACTATTACTCCGATGTCAATTTGGGAAGGTAATAATGAATTCCATTGTCCGGCTACTCTCCGACCCTACATTGAATGTACCTACATAATTGTGATTCTCATCGTTACTTTTCTTTAAAATTATGTAAAATTACACTTATGCGCTACGAATCCAACAATATATAATATTTTTTGTTATAATCACATCATCGCTCTCATGTACCCTTTGTTATTGCACAATTTAGTAAAATTAACTGCCAGCTATTTGTTACAAAATTGAGCCACTTGCATCATTGATACCTACACCATTGATACACCCACAAGAAAAGACATGAATATGATTTTTAATTTTTCAGTGACAAATAAATTTTTAAAGCTTAAAAAATACCTACCTTAACTTTACAATCTTATCTTCCTTTAAACTACATTTATGTTTGTGCAGGACTTATTATGGAACCTAATAAACGGTACACCCAAGTGGTGGAGAAGCCGTTCCACATCTCACAGGCAGCTATGGACATCTCAACAGGCGACAATGACCCTTGTCAGGTGATGGTTGTGGTAGATGGAAAGAATTTCCTAGTGTGCACCCTCCAAAAGAACAAGAATATCCAAGTGCCTTTAGATCTTTATTTTAAAGCTGGAGACAACATTGCTTTCTTAACAAATGGTTGGTATGAACATTTTAGCAATAAATATCAAATTTCACCTTCATTAGGTTATTGAAAGTTGGATCAGTCACTTTAAAATCTATTCTCCCTCATTAGAAATTCAAAATGTAATTTTTTTTCATTGCATCAAACCCGTGGCCCAGTTGCGAGATCAATTCTCATCTTAGTATCATGAAACACCATAATTAGTTTAACAAAAATTACATTTTATACTTTTCCAAACATTTAAAGTATTGACTGAAATCAATAAATTGGATACCCTAATATTAGTTGTGCCAGCCTTAAATGGTTGTTGTTATTCTGCAACTTTTTATCATTATATTATACCTATCCATCACTAATTCCTGTATTATTAGTCTTTAAAAAACCCTTACTATAATTAAGCTCATTCAACTTAACTAAACATTATCACCTAGTCCCAAACTTTTTTTTATATTTCCCTTATCTGCGATCAGTCCAACTCCAGACTATAAGCAGATCTGTTGTGAGCTATTTGTCGGGTTGAGGATGCTCCCCAGCGGGAGCAGTCACTCATTTACCTAGTCCCATACTAAGCAAATTATTATCTGGTATCTAAAGGATTTTATTTGTAAAAAAACATACACACCCAATCTAAGTCAAGAATACAAAGTTCATGCATGCGTTTTTGTGGGACACACCCCCTCCACTTTGCTTTACAGTCTGTATTCAGGTTGCACTGCACTGTCCAAAATGGTAAATGAGACCTAGTATGAGAATACCAGACAAATTACACATGGTTATAATTAAGATAAGATAAGCCTTTATTACTGATACTTATGAAATTAAGTTTAAAAAAACTGTATCATCAGTTGGTCCATGGACACAGGCTTCCTCCAAAGACATCTTTTTTTATCTTAACATTCCATTTTGACATACTTCCAACTTGCTGATATATTTTTTGATTAATGTCATTACAATTAAACGGAAATAAATATGAACCTATACATAACGGATGAAGACATGTCAAACGAAAACCATGTATTCTGCTCACCATCATAATATTTTTCTTCCTTTAGACTATACCTGGGAAATTGGTAGTTACGATTTTATTGAAGGTCAAAGTCATAATTTTTTTTAATATTTTTATGAAAACATTCTAAACATTATTTCTTAATTATTGTCTAAAGACATTATAGTTTTTTTTAGTATTTCATAACAAAAAATTGATTCAAAACGTTAGCGTTCTATGTAGCTCACTCAATGCGCACGGACACAAACGAACGGGGTCGCCGTCTGGCAAAAATATCACGGCTTTGCGAGTTGAGCGCTTTACGTTGCGCAGTACAATTTGCAATATTTTTTAACACCAAAAAAAAAATCGTTTCCCAGCAATTATTTTTTGAAATGTGTCTTATTTTGATGTATAGAATACATGGTTCTCGTTTGACTGTTCATGTCTTTTACACCCTGTATATTACACCTAAGACCTAAAAAATGATTGTTTACACAAACATTTGCCCCTATTCGGGTGTGATTTGAACTTGATTTCTTTGGTTTGATATTGGAGTACTCCCAAGATAATTATTTTATTTTATAAATTTATTTTTTTAAGGAAAATGCAATGTTCATTTGACTGGCTACTTGGATCCCGAGTTTGAAGAAGAATTGTCAGAAGAAGAAGATGATGAGGAGGATGAGGAGGAGGAAGTTTCTGCAGGACAGAAGAGAAAAATTGATACCTCCAATGACATAGCTAGCAAAAAGGCCAAGGTAATATTATGTAATGTTTCATTGTGCCTGTTGCCCCTTTGTTACAGTGAATTTTTAGTTGATATTAAACCAACATCAAAATCGCGAAAAAAAGATCAGCTGATCATCAGTTGCATACATTTTGGTTGCGTAGGGGAGGTCAGCTCAAAGCGACCACCTTAACTTTGACTTTAATAAAATTTCACTGTAGAATCCATTTAGGAAAAGTGTTTTATACTGTAGATAGGGAATTTAATAAACTTTTATAAAATGCAATCGCATTTCCCAATAATTTAAAAAGTTTATTATAATTTGGAAATTACTAAAACTTGTCAATAAACCGGTTTGCCCGAGCGGGCGCCTAAAGTGGCCATAGGGATAGGGTTAAGGGCATAGTGGTCAGGCCAAAATATTACAAGTACATATTTGTAAAAAAACAAAAATATAAAAAATACATTTAAAAAGTCTTTATCGTGATAAAAACAAATATTAACTAAGTAAGTTTTTTTTTATCATCAATAAAGACACTTCAATTTTCAAATTTTTAGATGGAAGTTTCAAATTAATATATAATAATTTCAGTCTTCAAATTTTATGTCATACAAAACAATAACATATTGAATAGGTAGGTTGCAACTAAATCTTCAGTCTTCAAAATTAACATCTTCAAAAAAAAAACTAAAATTCTGCCTAGCTTGGCTACTTTGCCCTGGCTGACCTCCCCTAGGTGTTGCACTTTTGTAAGAACAGATGATTTTTTCTTCGCAATTTTGATGATGGTACCCACAGATATCGGAAATAGGGAGATTGGACAAGTTGCTTAGTTTGTACAAGTCGGAGTGTCGTAAGCTCAACTAACTCGCACAAGGAACTATTAAAGTGAAACAAGAAACATCCTAAATCTACACATTTTAAGTGACACACCCAATCCCTGCACTTCTGTGGAGTAACACATGCAAATAATTTATCTGTGTTTTTGATGTAATCAACTACACTCTCTAGTATTCTGTTCTGTGATTAGATAGTATTATGTCCCATATCAATAGTAGTTTGTATTGAACTATGTGCCTTCAATTTCGTCTCGACAGCCCAAAATTCACTGTATACTGGGTGTAAAAGACATGAGCAGTCAAACGAAAACCACGTATTCTATACATCAAAATAAGACATATTTCAAAAAAAATATTGCTGGGAAATGATTTTTATTTTTTGGTGTTACAAAAAATTGCAAATTGTACCGCGCAATGTAAAGGGCTCAACTCGCACGCAACTCGCAAAACCGCGATAATTTTGCTTGACGGCGGCCCCGTTTGTTAGTGTCCGTGCGCATCGAGTGAGCTACATTGAACGCTAACGTTTTGAAGCCATTTTTTGTTATGAAATACTAAAAAAAATGATGATGTTTCTTTGGACAATAATTAAGAAATAACGTATAGAGTACGTTTTCATAAAAAAATGAAAAAAAAAATTTTGACTTTGACCTTCAATAAAATCGTAACTATCAATTTCCCAGGTATAGTCTAAAGGAAGAAAAATGTTATGACGGTGAGCAGAATACATGGTTCTCGTTTGACTGCTCATGTCTTTTACACCCTGTATAGGTACCTACCATGTGTAAAAACTGTTTATTTCTACCATGAGTCTATGATATCCCTTTGGAATAGACATTTCTTTTTTCTAAGGAATTTTTAGTCTTTCATTCTTTGAACATCTTTAAATTCTTATTTATAATATTTTTTTATAATCATTAACAGAGTAATCATCTTTCTATCTTTTAGAAAGAAAAGCCTAACAAAAAAAAGGCAGCTGCTGACAGTTCAGACTCGGAAGACGATGAAGACCAGCTTCAAAAGTTCTTGGATGGAGAAGATGTTGATACTGATGAAAATGATGAATCATTTAAAATGAATACTTCTGGTGAAGCTAGTGGAAGGTAATTTATCAATATAATGAAAGAGTGCGTACGCACGTACGCGTTTTGAGCGGGCGCAGATTTGGCGCTCGAGTTTTATGCTGGTT
This sequence comes from Elophila nymphaeata, assembly GCA_955850985.1. Classification (NCBI taxonomy): domain Eukaryota; kingdom Metazoa; phylum Arthropoda; class Insecta; order Lepidoptera; family Crambidae; genus Elophila; species Elophila nymphaeata. Next base: position 6,544,136 of record OY039081.1, read on the forward strand.
ACATAAAGTTTATTTTAGAATACTTCTACAAAAAAAGCGTAAGTGCAGTACTGACCGTCAAATATTCTATGAGTAACATTAATTGTAGGTATGACACGCGTCTCATGGACCTTAGTGTTAGGACAAGTGTCTTAAAAAAAATAAACTGCTATTTAAGGAAACTAATCACAGATTAAACTGTAAAATATGTCATGCTCTAATACAAAGGTTTTAAAAATGTTAATTGCTCTTGTCGGACTGCAGTCGTACTTTTAAGTATCTTCAACAGCTCATATAATGTCCCCACCAAGGGGCTCGAGCCTACCCCTAATTAGGGGCGATTAGGCCTTAGTCAACCACGCTGGCCAAGTGCGGGTTAGTCGACTTCACACACAACCCAAGAATTTCTTCATAGGTGTGTGTAGATTTCCTCACGATGTTTTCCTTCACCGTAAAAGCGTCGATTAAACGTACATATGCATTCAAAATTTGAAAACACATTAGTACGTGGCGGGGATCGAACCAGTACCTCCCGGGTAGGAGACGACGCTCTTACGCACTACGCCACCGACGCTTTACTTTTAACTTTTGAGTATAAATAAAAGAAAATGTCAAATAAATTACATTACCATTCTAATTTCATAAAATTTTCAGTGATGAAGAAGAATCTGATGAAGAAGCTGAGGATGAGGAGGAGGGCGACGAAGAACAGGAGTCTTCAGCAGAAGCAGAAACTACATTGGACACAAGCAAGGAAGAAGAGAAAGTTGACATGTCTAAACTGAGCAAATCTGCACGTCGTCGCCTCAAAAAGAAGTTGCAGCAGGCCAACAAAGCTGAGCAGCCGCAAGTCAATGGAGTGGATAAAGCCAAGGTAGATGTTTAAGAATTCCATAACCATCATTTCAGTCGAGAGACGCCCACTGTTGGATGTAGGCCTCCCCCAATGATCTTCAAACCATTCGGCCTTTCGCATCCTGCGGCTTCCCGCTACATTTACCAGAATGTACACCTATCAACTCTGCGTATCTTGGTACGTGTTCGCCACTTGAGGACCTTTCCACCCTAACGTCCATCAGTCTTCGTCACAATGTGCCCTGCCCACTGTCACTTAAGGCTCGCAATTCTTTGGGCTATGTTGGTGACCTAGGTTCTCCTGCGGATCTCATAATTTTTGATATGATCACACAGAGAAACTCTGAAGCCCTCTCCATTGCCCTTTGGGTGACTTTGAGTCTTCTTTTGAGGCCCGTTGTAAGCGGGTGTGTACTGGTTCCATAGTCATTCATCACTGGCAACACACACGAATTCAAGACTAGTCACAGAGACACTGCAGTACATATCAAGTAAATTATACTTTGTATTGTTGTTTCATGCTTCAGGCCTATGTTCCAACAGTGGACGTCTCTCGGCTGAAATGTTGATTGTTGTTTCATGAAAGATTTTGAAGTTTACATGTAGTAATGGTTGTATGTCTTTCAGAAAGAGAAACCAGAACAGAAAGAAAAGGCAGAGAAAAAGAAGCCTGTTGCCAAAAAGGATGCACACGACGGTCAGGTAGAGAAAAAGGAAAAGAAGTCTCTAAGTGGTGGTGTGTTCATTGAGGACCTCAAGGTGGGCAGTGGCCCAGTGGCCAAGCCTGGCAAAGTAGTTATGGTAAGTTAAATCTTCATACATACATATAATCATGCTCACAATCCCATAAGGGGTCGAGTAGAGCTTCAGGTAGCATTTGGTTACACACAAAGCCACGTCTGGCAGTATGAGCCATGCAGTACCCCCAAAATAGTGACAGGTTGCCAGTCTGTCTGTCGTCTAAATCTTCATGCTTTTTGTTAATCTTATTATGAATTTCAGGTCTTTCTTGAAGTAGTACGCAGGGAAAAGTAATAGGGAACCACTGATATAAATAATAATGTGAAAATGTTAGTGGTAGCAAAGAAATATAATTTATTTCACGACCTAACAACAGAATTAAACATTTTTATCATCTAATAATAATCAAATATACTATACTTTCTTACGCAGGTATATTATGAAGGAAGGCTAAAGCAGAACAATAAAATGTTCGACAACTGCCTGAAAGGCCCTGGATTCAAGTTCAAGCTTGGTGCTAAGGAAGTGATTTCCGGGTGGGACGTTGGTGTCGCGGGCATGAAAGTTGGCGGCAAGAGGAAGATTGTGTGCCCACCTCCTATGGCGTGAGTATATTACTGATACAATAAATTACATAGATTTATAATTCCGCCGTCGTAGCTACCATTAAAGGCACATATAACATTTTGATCAAATTGAGAAAATTAAGTTTGAAATTTTCATCATATTCCGCACCCTAGAGTCGTATCCCATAGAAAAAAAAAACACTGATAATAATCGCCTATAGGTCCGTACTATCATAGTATTATATTATCTGTGGAACTATTTACTTTGATATTATTTACTTTATACTTTTCATATTTACAAATTAATAAATAAAGTCATTATGGAATAATTTTTACGTTTACAAACGTGTAAATATTTTTGAAACTAGAAAATTCACTGAATAATTAATAAATTCATATTTTTTTTTCACCTTTAACAAAAATGTGATAATAATACCACTCACTACATATAAAAGGTACAAGTTACCAAATGTGACCTTTGTTTTTAATATAGAAGTTAAAGTCACATCTATGTATTTGTGACTTTTCAATATAATGGTTTGTAAATATTCCTTTTAATTATTTATTTTCATAGCTAGGTAACAATATCGTTATAAATATTTGCACGCCTGTGTATCCCCATCTCTAAGTATGACATGTAATTGCAATTGTTATACAGAATTATTTAGGAACAAAATAAATGATATCCTCTATTGGTTATGTGACCTACAGGCCGACCTAGGCCATCTGCATGTACGTCAAATGCTCTCATCTATCTATTGCATTCTAATGTATGCATTAGTATGCTCTTTCTCTTTCACATTGCCGATCAACTGTTCCAATATCTATTATAAATTATGACGCTATCTAAGACTTATTTCAAATTATTATTTTAAACATGTGTCATCTTTTTTGAATTTTAATTAAGTTCATAATATTTTTCGTTCTACAGGTACGGTGCTAAGGGATGTCCACCAGCAATTCCACCTAATTCAACATTAGTATTCGAAGTTGAATTAAAAAATTTGAAATAAAATTTCAATAGGTTCCCTAAAACCAGTGCACTATTTAATAAAGTGATAATCCTACAAATGCGTAAAATTGTGACTATATCTTATATAAATTGTATGTACATACACCGAAATTGTGAAATGGTATAAGCAGTGACATTTTACTTTGTTTTTTTCTTTATTGTAGTAGACATGCGCAAATCATATCCTGTAATGGATTGAACATGGAACGGTTTCTTAACGTTTCGGTACTAGTTCCGTTATCATGTTCGCGGAACTATGTAGTTCCTATAGTTATAATGGCCGTAGTCAGTGTTAGTTCCATAATATTTAGCTATTTTTGAAACAGATTGTACTGTATGACTGTATAATTGTTGCTTTGATTCAAATTTGTAGAATTATTAACTGTATTGAAATAGTTAATGAATGTGGATGGATGTTGAGTGTTGTTTGTGTGGTTGTTATTGAAAGGTTGCCATTACTGCTAATACTGCAGTTTTGCCGACGTGACGCATCTGCAACTTATTAAACAAAAACGAGAGTCTATAAATTTGTTATTTTGAATCTATGTGGTTTTCTACATAATTTGTGTTTGCAGATGCGCCATATTTGCTAATATTAAGTGTAAGTTAGAAATAAGTATAGAACTGGACTTTTGAATTGTTACTTTTGAATTTAATTGATTTTCAATCTATAATACTTTTTCGGTTTTTACATGTTTTGATAAGAATATTTGTCTATGTTCATAGTCATTTTATTTAAGTGAATGAAAATGTTCTAAGCGAGTGAAAAGAATTACAGAATAAAGTTTGGATTGTTTGGGTTCATTTTGGATTTGAACAATATATACAGCGTGTAATGGGCAAGTGTAGTCAAAATGAAAAAATCAAAAGGGTATCCGGCCTAGACTCTATACGCAAAATATAAGATTTAAATAATAACTTTAATTTCATATGTTATATTAATTAAATTAATTAATAGATTACGTCACATTTGAGTCGCAACACTAGAGGGGTCACGAGTTCACGACCTCACGAGTTATGAACTCGCCCACGAAGTATGGGTATTATGACGACTCCTACCTGCTCATGGGTGCCTGGTACTCGTAGGCTTGAACACGGCCGCTTCCCCGGCGTCTCAAAGGCAATGCTCGCGCGCAGGCGGCATCACAAAAGGCGCGCCGGTCGGGGCGGGTGGCGGTGACGATCAAAGGAGTTCGGTCAAAGCTTTGCGTCTTATCCCTTTAGAATAAAGTTGAAAATAGCACAGATACTCCCACTTTGCAATACACGTGCCTCATTTTTCCAGTACGCACAGTACATAACACGGTAGGCGAGAAACCGGACATAAGTAGTTTACATACATCCACTGAACACGTTATTGAAACAGTTCTAATAAAGCATTTCACTTTTAAATAAAATCATTTCGTTTGTTTGAGTTAGTTTAAAACACACACATAATATTACGAACATCGAAGACAGCATTCAGTAGCTTATACGAGGTCTCGTTTCAACAAAAGGGACATGTAGGTAAATTCACAAAAAAATTATCGTCACTTCACAAAAATGGCTCAAAATGCCGACCCTGCATCTCGATGCATAAGTTCGCCCGACGTCCAACGGACAAAGAGACATTCCTCAACATTTGGGGAGTGACGGTGCGGAAGGCAGCAATAATTCTTTCTTCCATTTCTTCTCGGGTCTCACACTCATCGGCGTACACTGTGTTTTTAATGTAGCCCCACAAGAAGAAGTCCAGTGGAGTAAGATCTGGTGAACGTGGCGGCCATGCGACTGGGCCACCACGTCCAACCCATTGTTGAAAGCGTGTGTTAAGATACTCCCGCACATTCCGCGCGTAGTGTGCGGGAGCCCCGTCGTGCTGGAAGGTGATATTATGGTATACCGATAACGGCAAGTTTTCCAGAGCATCTTCCACATTGTGTGTAAGATGCTCTAAATAATTTTCGCCATTAAGGTGCATCGGCAAAAATACTGGACCAACGAGAACCTCCCCAATAATTCCAGCCCAAACATTAACGCGCCACTGATGTTGATAATTAGATTGGGATGATACGTGTGGGTTAACATGTGACCACACATGTTCATTGTGAATATTGTTTATTCCTGACCTCGTAAATGATGCTTCATCAGTCCAAAGCACCGTTGATGCAAAATCGGGTGATGCGGCAATCTGATCTCGGTACCAATGACAAAACGTCATACGGGGCATGAAGTCATCAGAAGTAAGCTCCTGTGTACGTCGAAAGTGATAGGGATGCTGGCCATCATCATGGAGAACACGCCACACTTTCATGTGGTTCGCAGCACCAAGAACTGCTGCAGCTCGGCGAGTGCTGGTCCTCCGATTATTACTGAAGTGGTCCAACACCGCTTCTTCGAAGTCGGGGTCCAGCGTCGTGCTCACATGGTCTCGCGAAATGCCTCGGAATGAACCGGTTCCATGTAACCGAATCACCATCCTTCTGAAGCATTCCAAAGATGGAAGCCTTCTTCGTTCGGGCTCTGGTACACCATCAATGAATCTTTCGCGATACAAAACGCGAGCTCCACGAAGGCTGCCATTGGCTGCCCCCACGCATAGGATCATTTCGAAATATTCACTGTTACTTAAAAACGACATCTTTTACTGAACGCAATAGTAACTTCACACCGCAACGGATAGTAAGCGACTGACGACGTTCATCAAAGTAGTTACGTAGGTTATTGCAATAAGCCCCGCCCACTTTTATTTATTTATTTGCCTATTTTATTTTGAAGTTTTTAGGGTTCCTGCATAAAAAAACACTTACTTATTCGTTTGTTTACTAATGTCTCTACTTTCCTAGTACTTCTCAGATATTTAATGCTAAATTACTAGTTCTCTTACTCTAGAAATATTATAAAGTTTAGGGCCAATTTCACAAGTGCTGTATTAGATAAAAGACAGACACAACCAACGGATAATACACTTACATGCAATGAAATCGACCCACCTCGTAGGTTTGGATTTGGAATATCGGTAGTAAAATTGGACAAAAAAACTGTACAATATTTTCAAAGTAGGTATTTAATTATCTTTAGTTAAACATACTTTAATTAAACATCGATGAAAGAAGTGTTGCTGACAATAGATTAATTTCTTCAGAAATCCCTGTATCTCATTTTTACGATATACCTACGTACGCAATCTCTGTGACTGTGCAGTGTTAAAACTTAATGAAATCATTGCTTTTTAAAAACAGACTAGTCCTACAGATTTATTGACCCTTTAAATTGAGTGGATGTTCCCACTACGTAAGCGCGAGCGAGTCAGCGAGTCTCGTACAAAGTAGCGTCAGCGTATTTTTGGATTCGTTTACTCAAAATGTCCGAATAATATGTTTTCTAATAGGAATCTTCTTGAAAATATTACTGTTTAGTGTACTTATGCGTGAAACGCTATTCATTGAGTTCATTGATTGTTTTTGCACTGTACAAATACACGGGAAGGCATTTTTTAAGCTATTAGTAATATTTCATTCACATAGCACGGAACATGCACGTACAAACGATTCACCGTTCTATTGGAGACTGAGACGTAGTAGGGCCATTGGTCTCAGTTTTGTAGGCACACGCGCGTTACTGAGGTAACGTATCTTCCCTTTGTTGCTTTAATCTAAGGCCGTCTACCTGTTTTTTGGTTTTCTGATTGTAAAATCAATCAACCAAAATCTGTCAAAGTTAAAACTGGTCTAATGTAAGCTTGGGTTATTTTTTATCAAATGGTGTTACAAGTTATTACTTATCAATTTTATTTCTTGATTCAGATTTTCATTTATAAATCGAGCTATAAACCAAAGCGTACAGGTGGGTCGCTTTCATTGCACGTAAGTGAAGTTACATGCAAAAGTAACCGATGGTACCAGATATTATTGCTGTTTAAGAAACAAGACGGAAAATTAGGTACTTCCCATTTTTGTCTTTTCTCGAAATAATGCTTCTTTGTCACGTAATTTTGAACATTAAAAGTTACAATAAACGGGCCTAAACAAATATCGGCTCACAAGAAAGAGAGCGCGTACCCGTACACTACTACACTCTCTTTTACATAAGTTTTATGCCGATGACGACCGAGCATAATTCAGCCAATAAAGGATTAGGTGTATTCGAGCCATAACACCTTCTCATTGAGTCTAGTACTTATGCGCCCGTACGCGCTATATCTGCTTTAAGTTAAATAAAATATTTAACATAAGTACCCCAATGCTGTCAAAATCCGTAATTAAGTTTAATTATTGTAATCACAGCCGTGAAGTTAAAAAATGTGGAATTTATTATCGCTGATATTTTACGACAGCGTTCGCCTACGATTATACGATTACTATCTTGTTAATCAATAAATACCACGCGATAATTATTTTTTTTTTTTTACAAATCAAAACGCTGTTTTAATGCCACTTTAAATAAACAACAAGTGTAATAAATAAAATAGCAATTGTAAATTAAAACTACCCTATTGGTATTATACCTATTCTAAAAGGAGACAGACAATTTGAAAATAGTTATTACAATTAACTTGTACAGAACCCTTTGAGATAAAAGATCATCGGATGAAGGGCAGAAAATAATCACCTAGTAAAATGGTGTTTTAGCGATCCCTGCTTCCTAGCTAAAACCACCACGTTTGCTTTCTAATGTTTCTGTTATCCTAGTAACTCTGATCGAAATAAATTTATTTTTGTATTTATTTGAATGTATTATTAGGTTTTAGATTGGTTTTAGAGTAGAAATAAAATAAAAATACTAACGTGTTAGTAGTTAATCCCACTTAAAGCAAGAAATTGTTAAACAAAATTATTCCTATTTATTTGTACTGAACACTTTCAATTTTATTTGCGAAAAAAGAGGAAGTCATTGGAGAAGAGAGAGATGTACAATTACTTTGTATTTTATGATTTACCTAAAGCCACTTCCTTGCTTATTGTTCCTATGTATTTTATTATTTACCTAAAGCCACGCCCTTTCTTGGGTTCCCTGACTTAAATTTTAAATGAAAAAAAAACCACTCGCGTTTCCTTTCTAACTTTTCTATTGTCCTAGTATATCTCACTAAAATAGCTTCATTCTGTTTGGAATTTCTATGCCCAAGCTACCTATTTCACTCGAGACGCCAACTAAAATGAAAACCAGCGAGCCAATTGCTTATCTGATGAGTTACAAGGCAAGTTTTACAATGATATTTTAAATCATGTAGGAAGACCTGGGCACAATGCTCGACGATCTCTGTAAAGTCTCCAAACAAGTGGGTCTTAAAATGAACATGGATAAGACGAAAATCATGTCTAATATCCACGTCACACCCACTCTTGTAAAGGTAGGAAGCTCTACACTGGAAGTTGTCGACCATTATGTTTACCTGGGACAAACAGTCCAACTGGGTAAGTCCAACTTCCAGAAATTGACGAATCCAACTCGGCTGGGCAGTGTTCGGGAAATTACGTGGCGTATTCTCGGCCCATCTACCACAGTGTCTCAAGACGAAAGTCTTTAATTCTTATGTGTTGCCAATGATGATGATGATGACCTATGAAACCGAAACGTGGCCGCTTACAATGGGCCTCATAAGAAGGCTCAAGGTCACCCAAAGGGCAATGAAGAGGGCTATGCTCGGAGTTTCTCTGCGTGATCACATTAGAAATGATAAGATCCGCAGGAGAACCAAGGTCACCGATATAGCCCAAAGAATTGCGAACCATAAGTGGCAGTGGGCAGGGCACATTGCGAGGAGGACTGACGGCCGCTGGGGCGGAATGGTCCTCGAGTGGCGACCACTTACCGGGAAACGCAGCGTTGGTAGGCCCCCCACAAGGTGGACTGACGATCTGATAAAGGTCGCTGGATGCGGACAGCGCAGGACCGAGCGGTTTGGAGATCCTTGTGGGAGGCCTATGTCCAACAGTGGACGTCTCTCTCGGGTGAAATGATTTTAAATCAAGTAGCGGTGGAACTGTAAATAGCTAGGTGGTTACCACTTTTAGCTGTCAGAACAAGTTACTGTGATAAAATTCATTGCAAAAAAGCGTTGTATCATCTTCCGCCCGGTATCTGTGAAAGTAAGTACCTACATACTTTAACTTTGATTCGTGACGTGAAGTGACTTTTAAGACTTGTAAACCAGAGGTTTTCCCAGACAAATATTATTTTTTCGTTATTGCTATTAAAGTAAATAATTATGTTTTGTTAAAACAATTTATTTCATGTCCCGTGATGATATCAGGATCTGTACAGTTTGGGTGTATGATGTGATGGAGTTTTAAACGACATAAGGTTGTGTAAGTATTTTGTACCTAAAGTTAAGATTTTTTAACAAACCATTAAAAATAAATAATAGTTGTGAGCTTTAGCAAAAAAAAATATTGTGAACGGAACCCTGTGTTTAAAATGTAGAGATATCATGCGCGCCGGCCGTTAAAGAGGTTTAAGCTTATTGCATTGAACAAGGAAGGAAAGTAGCCTAGTAGAAGAATGGATCTACAAGAGACAGAAATGAGTTCCACAGGGGTCGTTGCCGTCTTATCAGCTGATGCCAGTAATGTAACTCCTTTACCTTTCATATCGATAAAATCTTTTAGTTTCGATGTCTTATTACTCGTTTTCTATTTAACTTAAATATCTTATATTTTGCGTATGGAGTCTAGGCCGGATACCCTTTTGATTTTTTCATTTTGACTACACCCCCCCGTTACACGCTGTATATATTTTAAATTTGTAATTTAAAAACCTGTCAATTTTTTTATTAAATGCAGTATATTCCATTCAATCTTAGTCTCCTAGGAAAGAACTTATAAAATATCCTCTTAGTTGTAATATTGCAGTGTTTAAAAACTACTTAGTTTTATTCCGAACTATTTTTAAGTAGCATCAATAGTTAATAAATTAAGATGTGATTTTGACTGTACAACTCGCGCTATATTTTGTATTACATGCTAGCTTAGTGCCAAAGGTCATTTTGTCAGAAATAATTAAATAAAAGTTATCGGTTTGTACCGCTTAATAATAGAAATTGCAAAAAATTATGACAAAAACTATAAATTAGTTCTTTAAATTGTCCTGAGGCAGCATTTAGATTCCACTGTGTGTGGTATCAACCCCTTTATAACTAGTCTTTTTTTTGCAAAACGAGGCACTTACAGAAAAAATAAAGTACCCTATTTTCAGCATTGACACCAGGTTAGAATGTAATGCACCAGTATATTTTATTAGATAAGATAAGATAAGATAAGATGCAATTTATTGTCATTCTGTGTACAATTTGAGATGTTACATACTGAGTTAAATAAGTGTCAACAGATTGCCATTTTCGGGCATACAATATTAAAATGTCGATGATAAAATATTTAGAGATTTTAATTACATATACCTAGATACAATTTATTAATCCAGATTACAAATTTACTCATGAATCACATTAAAGTATTCCTTTAAATTATAAAAGCCTTTTTGGAACAGCCATTCTTTTAGTTTGCTTTTAAATAAGAGTCCTTCCAACGGTTTGATATATTTCGGCAGATGATTGAATATTTTGATTCCAACAATATAAGTGCTTTTCTCTTGTATATAGCTTGAAGATTTCATTACAGTAAGGTTATGCTTGTATTGTGCACGTATGTTACTTTTCGTTGCGGTTTTTTTACTAAAGCACTTATCTTGTTGTTTTACAAACAAACATATTTCTAGTATATAAATACACGTCAATGTTAAGAATTTATTTTCTATAAATACAGTTCGCAGTGACTCGTCAGGTTTCATTTTATAAATAATTCTAAGACACTTCTTTTGAAGCAGAAAAGTCGATTCTACATTAACTGAGTTGCCCCAAAATATGACCCCGTAAGTTAAAAAAGGGTATACATTTCCATAGTATGCATTTTTTGCAACGTCTATATTAGTAACATTCATTAGTATGGAAATTGCATAACACTGACTGGATATTTTCTTGTTTATGTAATCAATGTGCGATTTCCAGTTTATATGTGTATCAATATAGATTCCCAAAAATTTGATATTATTTACATTCTCAATTTCATTATTGTTATAATTTATGTTTAAATCTATCGGTACTCTTTTATAATTTCTAAATTCTATTATTTTTGTTTTGCTTAGGTTTATTTTTAAGTTTACAGACAAAAGCCATTTTATTATAGTGTCAAGTGTATTATGAATTTCATTTTTAATTTCGTCATCATTTTCGTTATTAGAAATAAATATGGTGGCATCATCAGCAAACATGACACATAAATGTTTTACAATTAATGGAAATTCATTTACATACAACAAGAATAATATCGGTCCAAGTATACTGCCCTGTGGTAAACCAAGCAATGCTCTCTTATAAGTTGATTGAATTCGCTTCACAGTTTTTGCTTTTTTGTCATAAGTGTCCAACACTGTTGCCTGAAGCCTATTTTGTAGATATGATTGAAAAAGTTTTTGAGCTACACCCCGAACTCCTATATGTTCTAGTTGTCTCAATAGTATGCTATGGACAACACAATCGAATGCCTTAGACAGATCCAGCAGTAACCCTATACATTTACTATTTTTCTTATTACTTAATTCATCTGTGTTTGTTGCATGTATGTTTATGCATATAATATAGGTACATAATAAAGAAAATGCAACAATATCAAATAGACTTTTCCTTGTGACAAAACCTTGAACTCTTTACAAAAATAATTATCTTACTATTATAAACCTGAAAGTTTGTATGGATGTATGCGTGTTTGTTACTCTCAGGAAAAACTACTGAATAGATTTTAATGAAACTGTAATAATACCTACATCAGAATAGCATAGTCATTTGTACTAATACTGAGCAGACGAAGTTGTGTGTAGAAGCTAGTGTAAAATAAAAACATGAAGGTTCAGTATTCTCCTATTATATGAGAAGTACAACTACATACAACCTGCCCTATTGGCTCTTTTAAGCATACTTAGCTATATGCTGGCACTTCAAATGGTCGTATTTGCCAAACCTTTGTGTTGCATTCATTCTGTATATACTATGATAGAGATGCAGCGCAAATGTTTTACAAATACGGCCATGTGAAGTGTCTGCATTATTGTTTTCAATGAGTAATTAAATTTACAGATTTCTCGTAAACCCTTACACGTGACGCCATAAATCAAACGTCATATTGTTAGAGGAACCATATTCGATAACGCTACCGTTATTGAGATTCAGTAGTGCCAGCCAGAAGTTTTATACGTAAATTGAAACTGGCTGGAGACAGATTTTTGCATTTTTGTACTAAACCGCTGTAAGTATTATAGATGAAACGGATAGTTGTTTAGCCGGATACCGAATACCGGATATCCGGCGAGCTGCAAGGCCGGATGGCCGGATATTCGGCCCATTGTCTCGTTGCATGTCGTGACGAGTTTAGCGCCGTACAGGGAGCGAACGCGATCAGGTCAATTCGAGCGGTTTCGCTAAACATTATAAATAAAACAACTTTTACGGATTTAACTCGCGTGTAATTAGATTTTACATGATGTGTTATTATTGCCCGACGTTTCGTAACACTTCAGCGTCAGTGGTCACGTTAAGGTCACGCTAAGTTTTTACTAAAAGTTTGTAGTTTAGATATTTACTATTTATGTATTTATCATTAGAATGAATATCTCAGAAGAAAATTTTAGTTATTTGGAAGGCCTTATGGCTTTTTTGTAACTTTTTCGACTTTAAATAAAAGCCGTCATAATTATAAGCCATTTTATTGATATTTATCTCACAAAGATTAATGTATTTCATTTTATCATGGGAAATTGTCGTAGATTTTTGGTATCCGGTATCCGGCCGGATATTGTGTTACTATCCGGTATCCGGCTGGATAGTAAAATAAGGCCGGATACCGGATAGTTACCGGATATCCGTTTCATCTCTAGTACGTATCACAAAACTTTTAGCTTGATGCCCGTCAGAAATTTATGTGACGCCCGTTGATGTGCAAAAAGTCGTCAAAATCACTTCCATTAACGAGATTGAGAGACCAGCGAAAAGTGGTTTTTCAAGCTGGCTGGAAACATTTTCAATCGATTATCTAAGATTCTGTAGCATCACCTATTCTGAAATAAGGGTGTTTATGTTTAGCCATCACATAAAATGCCTATTGACCTCCTTAAATGTAAGCTATTTTGAAGATTTGACCAGACAGCCTGAGCTACATCAAACACATACTTGTGGCGTTGTAGGTGAAACATGCATTGTTTACTTGTTTAGTGGAACAAGTGACTTCAAAAAGCATTATTAGACAAAGAACTTTGTTAAAATATTGGTATTTATATGTTTTGGTTATCTATGTATATATGTATAAGGCAAAGTCCTGACTCACTGTCTGACTGATCAAAGCCCAGCCCATACCCTTGGACCTCGATAGCTGAAATTTTGCACAGAGGTTCCTTTTATAACGTAGGCAAGTTTTTCGAAATTCAACCCCTAAAAAAAATAGAGGATGACAGTTTGTATGGAAATCTGTCATTTTTAAAGTAAAATCCATAAAAATTGGTATTATAGCCTTTCAATTAAAAACTAAGAAAGGGGTATTTTAGAATTTCACGAAATTCAACCTCTAAGGGGATGAAAGTTTGTATGGGAAGTCGGTCAGAAATCTATACAAATTGGTATATGGCTTTTCCGTTAAAAATTAAGAATGACGTATTTTAGGATTTCTCGAAATTCAACCCCTAAGGGGATGAAAGTTTGTGTGGAAAATCCATCATTTTTATAGTGAAATCATACAGATTGGTATATGGCTTTTCCGTTTAAAATTAAAGAGTATTTTAGGATTTCTCGAAATTCAACCCCTAAGAGGATGAAAGTTTGTATAGGAATTACATCATTTTAATAGTAAAATACACAACAATGCTATAGATATGACTTTTCGGTAAAAAATTAAGAATAAAGTATTTTTCGAATTTTAATCCCACGGGGACAAAGTCACCAGCAAAAGCTAGTAACTAGATAATAACCAAGATAAAATATTCAAGCATTTAAAGTATATAAGCAGGCAGCATTCGAGGAAAAATATTGATACCCACTTATTTTAATGTATCAAAATGTTAATCAACTGATATGTTTACACATTTGTGTATGATTCATGTGAAATATAAAGAACACTATCTATTTATTACAAGGATTTGTTATTTTTTATTACTACTTAATTACTTCAGCTGGGAAGGTCATCTGTGACCATGAGTAGTAGTCAGTCAACTTTGCACTTGACTGACTGTAAAAAATAATAACTACAAACTATAATTTACATTATAATTTTATTTAGTAAAGTATACTTTTTCGTATTCTTAGTCAGGTAATTAGGTACATACTTTTATTGGAATAAACATTTGTAGTTTTTAAACAACAAAAACGATAATAAAATAAATTGACTATGAGATTATATTATCTCTAATAATTTATATAAGTTGTTATTCTCCTTTAAGTCGGTTGTCTGGTACAGTCTTTGTGTCATTAGTAACTCCTTTTTCCGTATTAGTAGTTTCTTTTTCTTCTTTTTTGGTGGTACCTTTACTAAAAGCGCAAACTCCTCCTTCACACTTAAATGGAAATTCTGTTTTCACATTGCCATCTGCATCCTTCACTGCCCAAGGATTCCAAAATCGTAATACGTATGGCTGAATAAATTTATGCCACAAAAATAGCAAAACAGGAATGATGAAGCAAGGTACACAAACCATGTTTTTTTGATATGCAGTAAAAATTCTTGCTTAAATATTTTATGCTAATGATCAGGCGTTTAGTATTATATAGATTCTTTAGTTGCCTATATTGGTATGTGGCCTGAATTAACAATGATAATTAAAATTTTTGCAAAACCTTTTACAACTTTTGCACTATGACATTTTTTATTAATTGACATGGATGACTTTTTTTTTCTTTTTTTTTTTTTTGGTTAAATTTTCCCTGTTACGGGACGGCAAAGGGATCTAGCCCATACAGCCAAGTCTTTAGTTTCATTTTCTTTCTTGATTTTTGCATTAAAATGTGGGTGCCACACTTTTTAATGCATCTAGGGAGTGCTTGGCGAGAAATGCATGGTACAGACCTCATGATAGTGACTGATGAGAATCGTATAGTGGGATTTCCAACCACTTTACAATTCTCAACGCCACATACACAAAACCTTTATTTCAATGATTCCTCATAACTGTTCGTCAACACGGATGCTTATGCAACAAAACGACACCACTTTCACTGCACAAAATCCACTCCGAAGCAATTTTGAATTATCGAAATAAAGATCGACATCCAGACGCCATGATTACCCGCCAAACACTCCTTTTTTTTCTTTTTTGTTAAATTTTCCCTGTTACGGGACGGCAAAGGAATCTAGCCCATACAGCCAAGTCTTCAGTTTCATCTTCTTTCTTGATTATTGCATTAAAATGTGGGTGCCACACTTTTTAATGCATCTAGGGAGTGCTTGGCGAGAAATGCATGGTACAGACCTCATGATGGTGACTGATGAGAATTGTATAGTGGGATTTCCAAACACTATACAATTCTCAACGCCACATACACAAAACCTTTATTTCAATGATTCCTCATAACTGTTCGTCAACACGGATACTTAATGCAACAAAACGACACCACTTTCACTGCACAAAATCCACTCCGAAGCAATTTTGAATTATCGAAATAAAGATCGACATCCAGACGCTATTGTTTCCCGCCAATCACCCTTTTTTTCTTAAAATTTCCCTGTTACAGGATGGCAAAGGGATCTAGCCTATACAGCCAAGTCTTCAGTTTCATATCTTCTTTCTTGATTTTTGCAATAAAATGTGGGTGCCACACATTTTACTGCAACTAGGGAGTGTTTGGCGAGAAATGCATGGTACAGACCTCATGATGGTGACTGATGAGGTGGAAATCCTACTATAAAATTCTCAATGTTGTACACACCACAAAACCTTTATTTCAATGATTTCTCATAACTGATCGTCAACACGCATGCTTGTGCATCGAAACAACATGCACAAAACGTGCACAAAATCCACTCCGATTCAAAGAATTATTGAAACAAAGACCGACATCCAGACGCCATGGTTTCCCGCCAAACACATTTTTTTTTGTTTCTTCACCCTTTCTAGGGAAGGCAAGGGGAACTAAAGCCCATACAGCCTCGTCTTTAGTGACATGCATGACATTACTTCTCTCTTATTTTCTCATATAAGGGGCGGCAAAGGGATCTAGCCCATACTGCCATGTCTCCAGTTTTCTATGTTTTTTCTTGACGTTTGCTTTAAAACGTGGATGTCGCACACACACATATATGAGATTCATTGTGCTTAAAAAAAATCCGTTCCGTTTTTGTCATGAAACTTATTTAACATGAACCGTGTATTTATTCTGTATCTATAGCTGACGTGACGCTGGCAAAATATTTTTATAAAACCTTTGCCATTAATGAAATTACTTACTTAGGTACTCTCACAGACTATTTAGAGCTTAGACAAAGAATTGTCTAAGATTTAGAGATACTAGATGACGTAGGAAGAATTCCTACGTCGTTGGCAAAAACACGTGTTGTACCTGAATATGTACCAGTACCCATAGTATGAGTTTGTTAGTTTTCGAGCTCGATCAAACTCAAACGTATCGTCTGTTTTCATACATCGTCCACTAGCGCCTCTAGCATAAACTATCAGAAACAGTGGGCAATGTATGAAATGAGACGATTCGTTTGATCGAGCTCGAAAACTATCAAAACTCATACTAAGGGTACTGGTATATCTCTATGTTCTGTGGTTTTGGCTATTTTCCATTGGACTCTTACATCAATCGATGTAGGTAGAGAGCGGACTATCCTCTAGCTAGGGAGTAGTTCAAAATACAGGCTAGTGGTAAAACCAATTACCTCGCCATACCCTGAGAAAACCATCTGCGGTCCACCAGCATTAGTCAATCAAAAAAAGTTTTGGCTCCTGTGCCGAGCGCTATCAGTCTCGTTTAAAGAAAACCACGAAGACGGGATTGCGCGCCGCGCTCATCCGTCATACGCGGCGCGTGCGCGGAATCCTTTTCCCTCTGACAGCCTTAAGGTGACTACGCCACCGAGGCACTGCTTTCGTTGTAGAAATTACAACATAATTATGTTTTTATGGTAAACATTGTTTTATCAAATGTTTCAAATTTGCACTTCTAAGATCCGAACGAAATATGTTTGCAAATATTTGCCTAGTAAGATGAAACTACCTACCACTTAGTAAAAATACACTGAAAAATATCGGCCTTCCGCCTGAGGCAGGTCGATTTTTTTCGACTTCTTCGAAATGGACGTGGGATCGGCAACACACGAGCGAACCTAGAAAGCTTCATGGGTTAGATTAATCTAAGCTCCACGGGGACCCTCGTGCCAAATGTAAAGTAGTACTAGTCAAAAATTGACATGTCGTTCGATAGAAACGGGTAAGGGTTATAAGTAGTAATGAGTGGTGGTCAGGTCAGTATTGGTTATGTATACAAGTTCAAACCCTAGTACCAACACATGTTGTGCACCGAATGTCCTGTTAGCCTAGGGTCCAATTAAAACTAGATATCAAAACAAAAGTAATTTTATTTACCACATTTTAAAGGCATTTTTAAGGCAACTGACACCAATATTTGTATAAAGTATTTTTTAGTATTTATCACTATTTATATTATTTTAATGCAATAATAACGACTTTAAACATTTTCAATACTCATGTACCTAAGTATTATGAAGGACACAAGTCAACTATACATACTTATTTGAACTTTATGGACTTAGGTATAATTAGGTCCACTTCTGTTGAAACGCAGCGCAAGCAACTTTATAAGTCAAGAAAATGCCTATGCAGCTTATTAGCATAATAGATATACCTGTCAGGTACATCTAATATGTAAGTGGATACCTACGTGTACGAAAATTAGCACAGATTTTGTGGAAATATTACTGCAAAATATGTGCCAAATTCTAAGGTGCCAATGTTCTTCCACATGTTCGATAAAACTGCACAAACGAACTTCGCAGTTGCACTCTTTGCAGTTAAATCGTTGTCGTGTAGACCGTTCTTTCTAATACCGTCAATACAATATTCGCCGATTATACTATATGTTTAATAAACGACGGTAAAATATTTCGTCTACGAAATATTTTACCGTCGTTTTTCCATAAACAATTAACCCACTTCCATTCAATTTCACTGGTATTTTGGCGGGTCAATTGGGAACGAAGTTGCCATGTAGTAGAGTCGTTAAGGCTCGTTTCACGTGTTCCAAATAAGTTACAGTTACCATTAGCGTTCATTTGACAGTTAGCAACACTGTCAATTTTACTGGATTTTCAGGGATTTTCCAACGAATTAGGAATGATATAATTCGTTGGGATTTTCCAATTGTGAAACCAGCCCTAAGTGTTCGACCAGAAGCTTTTTACCTATAAGCTTCTTGGTGTTCGACGTCTTAAGACGTATTCTTCCTAATGTGGTTCGACATGGGTTCGACCAAGGTTCGACGGATGAATTTGAAGCGAGAAGTGGGTTTTTGGTTTTTGCGGAATAACTTTATTTCTGTTCGTAAAATATTTTGTCTTACACTAATCTTTTTTAAAACTTTCGTTTTCCTTTTATGTTACTGGTGAAAGTTGCCCTTAATCTTCGTGCTTATTTTTAAGATTCTAACAATGGAAAATACACGGATCCATATTTTTTGTAAGTATATTTGGCAACAATCATTAATTAAGTTTTATACGTAGTATCTAAATAATTACTTAGGTACCTATCATCGAACTGAGTTAGATACCTAATGACTTAAACTCACTTAAATATATACAACCAACGAATTATGTATACAACAGCATAAATCTTATTTTAATAATCGTAACATAATGACAAATAGGTAAGTAATATTTAGAACATAACACGACAATTGCTTTTTAAATAGGTGTACCTAAGTACTCTTTTTAAGTTTAGAATATTTCATAATAGGGGAAAGAGGGGAATATACTTACATATTTTTTAGAGAATATTTATATTTTTCTAGTATAAATATTTTTTAGAGTTAAACATAGCAACAACAAAAAAGTGTGTACAGCCATACCACAGGGAAGCTTGTCATAAAATAAATAAAAAATAATGGAAAAAATATTTTTGTCGTTTGATGTGACTAGCACTTACAATCATAATTATAAGAGTCTAAAAGAGTAAGTATAAGAATCTTCTTAGATTAACAATTATAATATCAAATTATTTTACAATATCAATAAAAGATGACACGAGAACAATACACAAAGTATGCTATGTAGTAATATCAATATCCTCTTAGCACTTTTTGCTACTAAGGCTGTTATTATAGATTGCGTCATGGGCGTGAAAATGTATGGCGAGTGGGCGCGCCCGCAATGTAAAGTTTTCTTTCGTTGGGCGGTTATATATTTTACTTCACTGCGGCCCGGGCGCGCGAAATCTATAATAACAGCTTATGTATAGTCAAATACGCAAAACGAAATAAAATTTTATCTCAAACGTCTGCTATTATGAAGAAAAAAATTGGTTGTCTGTAAAGTCGGTTTACTGACGATAGTTGAACGTGACAACGTCTTAAGAAAATACTGATGGAATGGTAGCATTTTTCAAAAGAAAAATTTAATTTCATTTGTTTAATAGATTTCGCATTATAGTATGAATAAACTTGTAATAAAATCTCTTTGGCTATACTATTTGTATCTGGCTGGTTTTGGTATCATTGAAAGTTTAAATTTTAAAGAACATAATTCCAAATTCAGAGCGAGGTAACGCCGCATGACGTCATGTTTTTTCGTGCGTGCAGCCGGCTCTATCGAATTATAAGACGTTGTCACGTCAAAAAGCAATCGTACAGGTGGCAGATTTTAGTCTACCACAAACTGTCACACAATAATAGACTTTGATGAAACATTTCTGCAATAATTTCTTTTCCATGCATTTAGGAGCTTTGTCGTTGTCTTGACTTCTACTGATGATTGTTGCTATTACCGTCAGCTAGCCCTGCTACTCTATAAAGAACTCACTTCCAAGTTAGCTGACAAACGCTAACGAAGACTTAAATTTGTTTCTGACCTGACCATTTCCCCCAAATTTCGACAGGAGAATAAGAAGTTTATTCTTTACAGAACATTTTAGGGACTATTAGGTAATATCGAACGCTTAAGCCGGGGCCGAATTTGGGCTAATGCCCTGGGACTGAGAGAAGGGCAACGTAATAGAGACAAAAAAATATCCAAAATTCGGGTCAGAAATTTTTACGTTTTTTTCTAAGCAGTCTTTTGAACAATAACTACCTCAGGTCCCCAGACCTCCAAATCCGACCCTGGCCTAAGCACTCCTTCATTTAGGTATTATTATAGCTTAGAATTCTAATAATTATTATTAGTTATCAAACTGGTAATGTAACCTACGATAATAATAGCCATTTGTGTTATATTAATAGCACCAATAATTGAGAATTAGCACTCGTGTGCCTCGTTGGTCCACAATCCACATGCCAATGACCCATACAATTATATTAATGGATTCTTTCAAGATAATACAAGTGTAAGTTAATAAATGAGAAAAATAACAATCTCCTAGTATAAAAAATACAGCTCCGCATATCTATAAGGACAAAATAGGTAATTCCGATTTCATATTTAAATTCGTGCTAGATTTGTTTTCTAGAATATAACTAACAATAGGTACAAATTGTTTATAATGTATAATAGGTTGGGGAAAAAGTTTCTTCGCATTTTTTAAGAAAATTCAAAACATTTTTTAATATAGTTTATTTACATTTAACTAAAGTATGTAGGTACCATTTTGTTCGATAACTTTTTGCCATCTTGTAGGTAGGGACATGATCCCATTGCTATAGAAATTTTGGGACTTCTGGTCAAAATACCGCGACAAGTGGTTTTGGCAGTCCTCTCGTGATGTTAACCTGACACTGCCTAAAGAATTCTGAAGAGACCGAAACAGGTGGAAATCTGAAGGTGCAAGGTCAGGACTATACGGCGGATGCATTAACACCTCCCAGCCAAACTCTCTTAATTTTTGCTGAGTGGCTAAAGATGTGTGAGGTCTAGCGTTATCATGATGAAAAACCACACCCCTTCTGTTGATTAATTCCGGCCGCTTTCTCTCAACTTCTTGCTTTAATCTCATCAGTTGTTCGCAGTAGAGTTCAAAATCGATGGTCCTGCCTGGTGGTAACAGCTCATAATGAATAATGCCCTTCCAATCCCACCACACACACAGCATCACCTTGTTGCGAGTTAACCCGGGTTTCGCCACAGTCTGTGAAGCCTGACCGGCCTTTGACCACGACCTTTTTCGCACGTTCTTGTCGTACGTGATCCACTTTTATGAGACACCAGTTATCAGCTTCTTCAAAAATGGTTCGGTTTCATTACGTCGTAATAAAGAATCACAAATGAGTACACGGTTCATTAGGTTTCTTTCAGTGAGCTCGTGAGGTACCCAAATGTCGAGCTTTTTTGTGTACCCAGTTTTTTTCAAATGCGCCAAAACTGTTTTGTGGTCAATTCCCAGTTCTTCAGCTACGTCGTAACTACTGACATGCCGATCTTGCTCCACTTTTTCAAAAATGGCATCCATTTTATCTGTAATAGGTCGACCAGAGCGACGTGCATCTTTGACATCAAAATTTCCGGATTGAAAACGCTTAAACCAAATTTGTGCTACTCTCACAGACACTGCACTAGGTCCATAAACATCGCAAATTTTTTTCGCGGCTTGCGTTGCATTTTTACTTTTTTTGTAGTAAAATTTTAAAATGTATCGAATTTCTTCATTAGATTCACTCATCTTGGCGGTACGAAAAAAAAATGAAAATCACACATTTTCCTAATTTGAATTCGGAATTATGTTCTTTAAAATTTAAACTTTCAATGATACCAAAACCAGCCAGATACAAATAGTATAGCCAAAGAGATTTTATTACAAGTTTATACATACTATAATGCGAAAAGACTTTTTCCCCAACCTAATATGTTACCGGCCAAACCCGAATTTGGGACGAACTAGTTTTTCCTAGGCCAAACCAATTAGTCCTTTATGCGATTTGGAGATATCTAGTGGCTGAGTGATGGGTAGGTTAGGGTTATTATTTTTTTATGACCAGGCGGAGTGCACAGTTTTTTTTTGGTAGAGTCTTGTGTTTTATGCACCTACATGGCTGAGTGATGGGTAGGTTAGTGAACTGGTTTGGCCTGTAACATAATATACCTAGGATTTTTTTTTTAATCTTGTTACATGAAGCATAAACCTCGTTTCGATAGCACGGTATATTAGACAGTAAATATACATGAAGATAATGAGGTGTCATTGCATGCACCTGCGTATGTACCTACCTTCTAGAAAACTCATGAAAACCGCAATGCAACCAAAGCCGCCGACCGGCCGGCGTTTGTTTTTCATTGGCGGGCTTTTACGGCTTTACTTAGTAATTGCAAGTTGGAAAGCTTGCAGGAACATGAGATGTGCAACTAGATCGTGGACGTATTCGCCGATATGACATTTCATATTGGCCGCTAGGCCGTCGGCGGGTAGGCTTCTTTGTTATGCATTCCGCTTTATAAAAGTATACAGGGTGGAAAAAAGACCGTGGTTGGAGGAAAAGTAGGTACCCTTAATATTGATGATGGCAATTTTTAGTGTAATGAACCATTTCTTTATTTTCCAAAAATAATTAAAACTGCATTTAAAGATTTTTGAAACATCACCAGTGTTAAGAACCCCAAATAGTACAATATTTACGCACGGCAATACTGACGGCGGACGGCGCGCTCAGTAAAAACAACAACTGACAGAGCTACGATTTTCGCGCCAAAGCGAACAATTCATTTTTCATATAAATATTTTCCTAAGCAGTTTGCATCACAAATACTTGTATTTTATATTGTTTTAAACAATTATATAATTTTATAACTACGAATACGCTGAAGTCTTATTTTATCTACAACAAAGAAGACCTCTCAATAACAACCAGCAGGCCTAGCACGGGGCGTGGACAAAATCTCTCTCCACCATTTGACAGGAGACAAAATTTGTTTCTCCACGGGAGTTAGCATGGCATTTGGGGACAAAATAGTTTTTTCCCTTTTTGACATAATAAGGGGACTGTTTCTCCACTTCCCTAGCACGGCGTCACTTATAAGGAGGACATATTTCCACTTTTGACATTTCAAGAAGAGAAATTTGTCACCGATATATTTAGGTGGGGACAAAGTTGAATCTTTGTGATTTCCTTTATGATGAATCTATAGGTAGTTCTCTATTTATCTAGAAGTGTCAACTTTATAAGTTATTTGGCTATCATGTCCCGAGGCTATTTTAATATATCACTTTCTCAAGAAGTTGATCACTCGGTCCAATTAATACGAAATTCGTCAAATTCCTTTGAGTTGCCGAGAGTGAGTTCCTCCACAAATTATAGAGTTAGCAAGGAAATGGCTCTACAAAAAAAAATGAAAAATGCTGAAAATTAAAAAAATGCAAAATCTCTGGAAATGGCAGTGCTTCTAACTCCTATGAAAAAATAAAATAATATAAAACACATGAATATACTCCAAGTAGAATGGCATAATGTTTAGAGAAATTCGTAATTCATGTCTGTAACAAAATTCAAAATGATAGTAATTGATTAGTATTAGGAAACTTTCATTTACATGAACTGATCAAGGTTGCGTTCCAAAACCAGGTGAAGCCAGTAGACAGCGTTAGAAAGCAAGGTTTTTTTCTAATTGGTGTAAAATAACTATAGTTTAACAAAACTAACCAATGGTGAAAGCGCTTTCTTATATAACGACCAATAGTGAGCCTTTTGGACGCTACCCCGAGTAAATTGAAATCGTTTTGGAACGCACCCCAAATAAATAAACACGTCAATTTTGTATTTATCTTAACAATTTTAAAAGTCAATAGATTCCACTCTATTAGGCCAGTTGCTATGTATTTCTATTTTGGTAGCGTTGTCGATGCAAAAGAACGAGTTCAATCATTCGCTCTATATTCCGCTTAGGTTGGCAGCACTGCCGGGAGAATTTTGTCACTGGGGACAAATTAGTCTCTCCCTATTGCCATGCTAGCTCTAGGGAAAGACAAAGAGGGAGAGAGAAAAATTTTGTCTTCTCCCCGGGGAGATTTCTCCACGTCCCGTGCTAGGCCTGCAGCTTGAGCCGGTAATAAAAAAGTGCACAGATAACAAAATGCAATTACTTACATTATTTCCCTAAGTGGCCAGTACGAATATTACGTCCCATTCACAGAAAAGTTGAAGTTATATATTTTTTAAATATTCACCAAATCGATATAAAAAGCGACACATAGCGAATTCATTTGAAAAATAAAATATGCAAACTTGCTATATGCACAGACGTATTCTTATTCGTATTCTCGTACTTTGAGCAAATTCTTAAGTCAAGTGAACTATTTTCTTTAGATAGTAAGATTTACGATAAAAAAATTCTTGGTCTTTCTTTAATTTAAGATATACTATGTTGTTTAAAAGATATCGATCCTTATGAATGATTCTTTCGTTGGTATAATAACATACAGGATATTATTTACACATTTCACAGGTTCGATTCCCAGCTTAAGCAGGTGATTTTTCAAAAATCTTTAAATGCAGTTTTAATTATTTTTGAAAATAAACGAATGTTTCCTTTCAGTAAAATTTGCCATCATCAATATTAAGGATACTTTTCCTCCACCCATGGTCTTTTCCCCACTCTGTATATCTACGTACAAAACAACAAAATGTAGAGTACAGAAGGAAATTTTCATACGTTTGACGCTCGAACAACGCGCACGATACTTCTCACTGACACGGAATTTTGCAACATTTTTTTTGTTGGCAGTCAAGCATAGGGCCTTAGTGGTGGTAAACAGTAGCCTATAGAAGCATGCAACCCTAGTCCTCTTCCAGAGTTTCATCCATAGAATTATAATTACAGACGTTTATAGATTGGCCAAGAAGTAAATAGTACTGCAGTCTGACAGTTTTTTTATGTGACTGACAGGCCGACTTAGGCCGCCTGCGTGTACGTGAAATGGTCTCCTCTATCTATCTCGCTCTAATATACGCG
The DNA here is from genome assembly GCA_955850985.1 of Elophila nymphaeata. Taxonomy (NCBI): domain Eukaryota; kingdom Metazoa; phylum Arthropoda; class Insecta; order Lepidoptera; family Crambidae; genus Elophila; species Elophila nymphaeata. The sequence continues at coordinate 6,569,410 of OY039081.1, forward strand.
TTAATGCTCTTTCTCTTTCACATTGCCGATCTACAGTTTCCTTGTCGCGAATACCGCGAAGTTTTATAATCTGTAGAAATATTATTTTCGATTGGCGGTAGCCGTCAACGGTGCGAGCGGACTTTTTTGCATTCGTATGGCAGACACAGTCGATTAACCGAGACGAACGGTGCATTCCAAGGAACCGTGAGTTTGTACAATTTAGTGTTTTACGAATGTACTTTAATTCTATGTTTTTGCATTGCATATACCTAAGGTGAATTTATCGGTCGATAAATACATACCTACCTACCGTTATCTCAGTGTTATAACTCAACACACAATATGGTGATAATTATGTGTTCTCAGGTGGTTCTCAGTTTTAAGACTCAGATAAATTGTTCAGGTCCAGACAGGGACATACTCAGAATAATAGCTCAGTAATGTTGAGTGGAAAGGGGTCGCTATAAGGGGTGGCGGAGGCGACTACCGGGCTGCGGTCCTTTTTGACGTGTGTATCAACGATGTTGATAGCACAGAACTGCTCAGAATTTCAATCTCAACTCAGTAAAGTCCGATTTCTTAACAGATGTGAGACTATGTTTAGTTATCATCAGGTTATCATCACATATACAACAGAAACTACAGTAATCGCCTTGCGTGGCTGAAGCAGATATAATTTTACAGGCCACGTTTCGCGACATTCCTCTTATCATGGTTTAACCCGAGTTCTTGTTGTAATAACGTGTTGTGAGACTCCAAAGAATATAAAAGAAGAGAATAGAATAGCCCCCTTCTCTAGCCCGTGGATCACCGAGAACCTTTCCGTGAGTGCTGCGCGTTGATTATTTATTTGAGGGATAATGATTGACTAACCTTTGCTCGCGGTTTCCCTCGTGTTAATGTAGATATAACTCAATTCAAGTGTTCGGCTAACTCCGCCTCGCTGCGATAGATGGCGCTACGTTTACTAGCTTCGCGCCAATGAAGTGTCAAACGTCAATAAAAACAATAGTGTAAAATTTTCGTGAGCTTTAATACAGATTCTTTTCGGAAATTAGTATTTTATTAAATAATCATTATTAGTGCAGTTAATTAGGTATTCATTGGTCCTTCAGAGTCGGAAGTGTAAGTGCGGAAGTTGTGAAACAGTGAAGTGTGGGTTTGGTGATTAGCAATAGTAGTGTACGAAGCTTGTTGGATTTTAAGTTTTTTTGGACGGTAGCGTGAGTAGAACATTATCTTTAAAAGTGCTAAACACAATCATAAAAATAACAAATGGAGAAAGTAAACCAATTATTGAGTGTACAAGATGACAGATTGGAGTCAATTAAAAAAGCCCAAGTAAATTACGGTAAAACACCTAAAGCTAGAATCACTTTATGTTATTTGGACACTCGCCTGGATAATTTAGAATCTACTTGGAAGTCATTCAGAGACACCCACGAACACCTTATTGAGAACATTCCTAAGTCGACCAGGAGTGCACTCAGTTACTTTAACATTGACACATATGAAACTTGTGAAGAGATATATATTACATACAAAAGTGATTTGAAAACAAAAATCCTCGAGTTAAGTGCTACTGCACCGTCTTCCGCCTTACCAGAACACAAAAATATAACATATACGTCAACACAGTTAACACGATTGAGTGTGCTGCTCAGATATTTTTTAATTTATCGAAAAGTCGTACATATTCGCTTACAGTTTCGTTGTGACCGGATTAACTGCAAGTTTTCATAAGTGTGGTGTTAAAATTCACGTTGATTTACGGAGTATTTTTATGTTAAATCATTCGAGTTTAATTTTACTTGAAGTGTAAATTTTATCACTACCTCCCAACGATTAATAAAAGTCAAGGTTTCTCAAAGTTTTCAACATGATGAAATGTGCGAGCTGCCTTAATGAAGCGCGTGACCTGGCTCAATGCAGCGTGTGTATGCGCACGTACGATTTCTCGTGCGCTGGCGTTACTGAAAGCGGATACAGAAGGTTGGGTGATAGAAAAGCTTCTTGGAAATGTCCTGGTTGTAAGACGGGTGCGGCCCCAAAGTCAAACCTGTCCACTCCTTCGTCTCCCATACCGCATGTTATAGATGGAGACATGATAATGAGTGAAATAAAAAAATTAGCTGAGCAGATTTCTTCTCTTTCATCCGTCAGTCAGGATATTAAAATTATAAAAGAGGACATCCAGCAACTGAAGATATCTGTTGAATATGCCCATGATTTGTCAAACGCATGCAATGACAGGATTAGTGGCTTGGAGGAGAGGATTGCTTCTTTGGAAGGCCAGCATGAGGATACTGCCTCTCTCAGTCAAAGGATTTCTCAGTTGGAAGATATTATAAAGGTAAAAGACCAGGTGGACCGCCTGAACAACGTTGAAATCAAAGGGGTTCCTTTTAAGAACTCTGAAAACCTATTTGACGTTGTCTCCAGGATTGGGTCTTTCATTGAATGTAACGTTGTTAAGACAGATGTCAATTACATAGTACGGGTGCCTACACGCAACGATTCAAAGAATAAAAACATTATTGTGGCATTTCAAAACAGATACCAAAAGGAGAATTTTGTTGCGTGTGCCAGGGCGAAAAAAAATCTATTGGCATCAAATATTGGGTTCAGTTCAGATGTAAAAATTTATATTAACGACCATCTTACTCAAGATAATAAAAGTCTATTAAATAAGACTAAATTAATTGCGAGAGAACGCGGATACGAGTTCATCTGGGTAAAGAATTGTAAAATTTTTTTAAGACGCAATCCGACATCACCTATTATATATATCAAATCGGAGTTAGACTTGAAAAAACTTTAAAGTGGACTTTATTTACTATTAGTGTCTCTTTATTATTTTTTACATGTGTAGTTTATAAGTTTACCTATAGTGCAGTTAACGTAATTAAAATTAAATTTACTACGATGCTTAACAGTTTGAAAACCACTGGCATGTATACTCCTATTGTATATGCGTTGAAGTCATTATTATGCCACGGCCAACATTTGTACGCGCTGCGGCGCACGCGACGCACGTCGACTACATCACTTTTAATCAATGCCCTTTCTTCTGTATCGCAACATATGATTAGTGTATGTGATTCCTCTAAAATAAGTAATGTGTTTGTTAGGATAACGTTATTATTAATATGCTACGTAATGCGTGTTTCGTATTGTATTGCCGGTGATCTGTTGTGCAGTTTGGTTTTCTATATCGTTTTAATACGCGGTTACGGAATTGTTTTTGTGCGGGTGTTCTTAAAGTGTTTAATCTTATTGAATAGTAATATGCTAATACTACGTAGGGTAGATAGCTTACTATTATCTTTAGAACATATGAATAGTAATACACTTTATATACTACGTAAGGTAGATGACTTCCTTAGCTTACTATTCTCGTTAGAACATATTATTTGCATAATTTTATTTATTTTTAATACTTGTTGCTTAACTTATTTACATACATATATTACAATTTTCATACTTACAAAATGTTATTATCAAAATACGTTCAAAACTATTATAGAATATTCCTATAGCCGGCGTGATAATTGTTCCTATCCACATTATATTTTTTATTATTTAATTATTTTATTTAAAATTCTAAATTTTATATATCAATGGATTCAATAACAATTTTTTATCAAAACGTCAGGGGTTTGCGCACGAAAGCTGGTATTTTTTACAGAAACATATTGTGTAATTCGTATGATGTTATTGCCATAACCGAGACCTGGTTAACGGATAGTTTATTAAATAGCGAACTCTTCGATGATAGATACCTGGTGTGGCGACGTGATAGGAATTATTCGAGGACAGGTCAGTCATTGGGGGGCGGTGTGCTGGTAGCGGTTAAACGAAGTTTGGTGGCGGATGAGAGGACCGATTGGTGCTCCTCTGCTGAGGATATATGGTTGTCAATAAACATTCGTGGGCCACGAGGTGTATGTAAATTGCACATATGCTGTGTTTATATATGTATGCAGGCTAGGGGAAATACGCTGATGGAACAGTTAGTTGATTTCTCTAATAAATGTACGGATAACGTTTTAAATAATTCTGATGACCTATTTATATTGTTAGGCGATTTTAACTTACCGAATATATCATGGCAATGTTCTGACGGTCACAGTTTAATCCCCACAAATATTTCAAATACCTATCAAACATTATTTTTTGACAATATGATAACTTGTAATTTACTTCAGTACAACAACATACATAATAAAAATCAAAGAATACTTGACCTAGTTTTTAGTAATGTTGAATTGTCAATCAGTAATGTGATTGATCCTCTAGTACCTGAGGATCTGCATCACCCAGCTATCTGTACAACATTGAACATTCATAGAGAGAAACACATAAAAATTGCTCCTAGAAGAATTTATTTATTTAAAAAAGCTGATTACGCTGCTATTAACAGCGAACTTGGCAATATTAACTGGTCGAAGTTTTTCTCAGAACTTTCTTTGGAAGAGTGTATCGATAAATTTTATAATCTATTATATGCCTTACGCGACAAGCACATTCCACTCAAAAAGTCCTCGACTGGTTCTCGCTACCCCCCGTGGTTCAGTGCTGCTCTAATTAAAATTTTAAAAGAAAAGGATAAATATCGTATCAAATACTTAAAATATAAAAATTTATACGATTATTTATCATTCCAAACGTTAAGAAATCGTGCAAATATAGTTGAACAGGAATGTCATTCTAAGTATATTTCTGACACTGAAAATGATATTAAAAACAATCCAAAACGTTTTTGGACTTATATAAAACGCAAACGAGAACATAACACATATCCAACAAAAATGACTTATAAGGATCGTATATCGGCATCTGCTCATGATGTCTGTAACTTATTCGCAGATTACTTTCATTCAACATTTCAGCCAGAAAACGTCAGCACAAATTCTTTCATGTCTCCCGAACCTCAAACATCTACTGATCTGAACACAATACATATAAACAAAGATGAACTTTTAAATGCTTTGCGGAGATTAGATATTAACAAATCCGCAGGTTCTGATAATATTCCTCCAATATTCATAGTTAACTGTGCAAGCAATCTAGCGACTCCTCTTGCGTTTTTGTATCGGTATTCTATCAACTGTGGATTAGTTCCATCTATATGGAAGTCGGCTCTGGTTACTCCAATACATAAAAATGGACCTAAAAATAACGTGGAAAATTATAGACCTATTTCCAAATTATGTATCTTCGCAAAGGTATTTGAAAAAATTGTATACCAGCAAATGTACTATTCTTTGAAACACATCTTTGATGAATCCCAGCATGGTTTCTTAAATGGTAAGTCGACTACATCAAATTTATTACTTTGTCATGACTTCATTACTGCACATATGTCTTCTAGCGTACAGGTGGACGTCGTTTACACCGACTATAGTAAGTGCTTCGATAAAATTAATCATGCTGTGCTACTGCAGAAGCTCAAACTTGTGGGTGTACACGGTGACCTTTTTCGGTGGTTTAAGTCGTATGTGCATAATAGATGCCAAACAGTGGTTTTAAACGGCTATACGTCAGCTACATTATTTATTCCCTCGGGGGTACCACAGGGCTCTCTTCTAGGGCCTTTATTGTTTGCAATATTTATTAATGACATTTCCTTATATTTTAAGCATAGTAAAATTCTCCTATATGCTGACGATATGAAAATACTACTCCCAATCACCACTGATTTAGATTGTCATAAGCTTCAGGATGATCTACAGAGTTTTATTAGATATTGTGAGATTAACAGACTTAACCTTAACATTTCTAAATGTTATATATGCTCTTACAGTAGAAAACCACATACTATAACTTTTGATTACTACATAGATGGCATCAGTTTGTCAAGGGTCAACACTATGCGGGATCTTGGAATAATTTTTGACTCTAAGTTACTTTTCGATAGTCACATAGATTACATCACAACTAAAGCTAGAAAAGCCCTCGGTTTTGTTTTGCGTATGTCGTCCGAGTTTAATAGTTTAAAAACGATTAAAATTTTATATTGTGCTTTCGTGCGTAGTCACCTAGAATATGCATCACAAGTGTGGAACCCTATGTATAATGTGTATATTTCACGCCTAGAGGCTGTACAAAAAAAGTTTCTTCGCCATTTACAATATAAGTGTCGTAGAAATTTCGCAGGATATACTGAACGCTGCAGGCATTTTCATTTTCTACCTTTGCAAAAGCGAAGGGAAATGTCAGACTTGATATTTGTTCTCAAGATCTTTCAGGGCGACATAGACTCTCCTGAGCTGTTAAGCTTGTTTAATATCAATGCACCTTCAAAAACAACCCGTCACTCGAAATTATTGCATGTGCCGTTGTCCTCGACAAGATACAGGTCGAATACATTTACAATCAGAGCTTCCAAACTGTACAATAAGATTAGTGGCGATATAGACATAGATTTATTTTGTACCTCAAAAACTAAATTTAAGAAATTGTATAGTGGTATGTTCTTCGACTTATAAGCATCGATTTTTTTCTCTCTCTTTATAGATATATGTTACTTCATTTTTAATTCTATATGTGAAAACTTGTAATTGGCTTTACTTTAATACATTTATTTTAATATAGATACTCAAGCAGCTGTAAGTTTTCCAAACATTGTAAAAATAAAAAATAAAAAATAAATAAAATACCAACAAATCTATAGATGATGTACAAAAACTCCATTATTTGAAGTCCAGTTTGTCAGGTGAAGCTGAACAATTGTTGCGAACTATTCCAATAACAAGCCATAATTACATACAAGCATGGGAAATTCTGAAAAATAGATACAACAATAAAAGATACATATCCAACTGCATTTTCAAAAGACTTTTTAGCATCAAAAATATAACATCAGAATCTGCCTCTCATATTAAATATCTGTTGGATACAACTGTGGAATGTTTAAGTTCACTAAGAAACCTGGGTTTGCCTACTAAAACATGGGATGCTATAATAATCTACATGACAGTTTCTAAATTGGATTCTGATAGTCACCGCTTGTGGGAACAGCACATAGCCACTGAAAAAGACGAATTTCCATCTTTTGACACTCTAAAGGAATTTTTAGAAACCAGATTTAGATCCTTAGAGATGATTGAGCATACTCCTAAATCATCATATAAATCCAAAGCATTTCATTCAGTGTTAGAGGCAAGTCACGTCACATGTTCATTTTGTAAGGAAAGTCACTATCTATATCAATGTAAAACCTTCACCAAACTAGCGTACAAAGAAAGACATGAGTTCGTACAAGCAAACAATCTCTGCTTTAATTGTTTGATACCAAATCATTCCGTAAACAAGTGTATGAGGAAGACGTCATGTCGGATATGCCATAAAAAACACCACTCTCTGTTACACCCGGAGAAAAGAGATGAATCTGTAAGGGAAGATTGTCATAAAGACTCAACACAAAACATAGTATCACATTTCATTAATCAACCTGGTCAAATATTACTAGCCACCGCATTGGTAGATGTGACTTCACGTCAGGGTCAAAAACACATCTATCGTGCTCTCATTGACCAGGGTTCACAAGCCTCGTTCGTCACCGAAGATCTTGTTCAGACACTTGGTTTGAAGAAGATAAAAATCAACGGCGTGGTTTCCGGATTGAGTGAAGGGAAAGAAATTCACACCAAATACATGGTGGAAGTGCAGCTGCAGTCGAGATACAATACAACCTTCACTGTCCTTATACAGGCATATATTTTGAAATCAATAACAACTTATTTACCTCAACAATCAATCGCAGATTTTAATTGGCCTCAGCTGAAACAAATTACTTTGGCAGATTCAGCATTCAATACACCAAATAAAATACACCTATTGTTAGGAGCTGAAGTTTATGGTAAAATTATAGAATCTGGTTTGATGAAGAGTCCATTCGGGATTATAGCGCAGAAAACACAACTAGGATGGATTCTTTCTGGTGATACTAGCAACACAACATCTGTAAAACAAAACAAAATAATTAGTATGCACACATGTCTATGTGAAAATGAATTATTAAGAAAATTTTGGGAAGTTGAAAATGAAACATTATCTTCTGAAAGAAAGTGGACTAAAGATGAACAAAGATGTGAAGATAATTATAAACAAACTACAATTCGAACAGCTTCTGGGAGATACATAGTAAATTTACCATTTAAAGAAAATATAGTAACACCTGTAGATGAGTGTGGAAAAACTAAAGAAATAGCTACATTAAGATTTTTACAGTTAGAAAGGAAATTTGGATTAAATAAAAAGCTAAAAGAAGAGTATACAAAAGTTATAAAAGAGTATGAAGAGCTTGGTCACATGTGTTTGGCTACAGAAAATGAGCAAGATATTATATACTTACCTCACCACGCAGTAATTAGAGATGATAAAGATACGACTAAGCTTAGAGTGGTCTTGGATGCGTCTGCAAAGGGCTCCAAGGGTAAATCACTGAATGAGACTCTGCTGACTGGACCTGTATTACAAAAAGATTTACGTACATTAATATTAGAGTGGCGACAACATAAAATAGCTTTAGTGAGTGATATAATTAAAATGTACAGACAAATTTTAATATCTGAAAAACATGCAAATTATCAACGTATTTTATGGAGAGATGATCCTAATGAAGACTGTAAATCATATAAATTACTTACCGTAACATTTGGTACTGCCTGCGCTCCGTTTCTGGCAGTTAGAACCTTGTTGCAAGTGGCAGCAGATGAATGTCATCGTTATCCCTTGGGTGCGAAAATAGTAAAATCTTCATTTTATATGGATGATCTCATGACGGGGGCTAGCGATGAGAAAGATGCTTTAGAAATATACCAACAAGTTACTAACCTTTTGAAGAGTGCCGGGTTTATACTGCAGAAGTGGTCAAGTAACTCGAATATCGTATTAGACATGATAAAACAAAAGAATGTTATAAAACAACCACTTGAAATTAAATTTGATACCATTATTAAGATTTTAGGAATCTCTTGGGACAGAAATGATGACAAATTTAAATTTTCAGTAAGCTTACCTGAAGTAGTCCAACCAGTCAGCAAAAGAAGCGTGTTATCTGATGTGGCTCGGTTGTTTGACCCATTTGGTTGGCTTGCACCAGTAATCATACGAGCTAAAGTACTGATACAAAAGCTGTGGCTCTCTAATGCTGAGTGGGACGATGAGTTACCAATTGCACTTCGAGAAGAATGGCTAATATTTAGAAATCAATTGATCACATTACAAGATCTACAAATAAACAGATGGCTTCACACTCACCCAGATAATGACCGAATTGAACTTTTTGGATTTGCAGATGCTTCATCAATAGCATATGCAGCTGTTCTTTATGTAAGAGTTATACAAGGGAATGAAATATATGTTTCATTGCTGGAAAGTAAAACAAAAGTAGCACCTCTAAAACAAATCTCCATTCCTTGACTGGAATTATGCGCTGCAGTCCTTTTGGCTAAACTCTTAGCAGAAGCTACCAATATTTTAAACATACCTAAACATCAAGTGTACGCATATACAGATTCCACGATTGTGTTGGCTTGGATACAATCTCAACCAATAAAATGGAAGACTTTTGTAGCAAATCGGATAACAGAAATACAAACTCGGATTGACAACAATAGATGGAACCATGTTACTTCAGAAGAGAATCCAGCCGATATTGCTTCTCGTGGTGTTGAACCATCAGAACTGAAAAACAACAAAATGTGGTGGAATGGACCTAGCTGGATGAGTGAGAAAACAATATATACAAACAAAAAGGTTATACCAGTAACAAACTTAGAGGAAAGAAAACAACATACTAAAATATTTCATATCAAAGAGAATGAACAAACAATTTTTGAAAAATTTTCTAGTCTGAAGAAGATGATAAGAGTACTTAGCTATTGTAGGCGATTCCTTAACTTGAAAGATAAGACAAGGGTTACAAAGGGATTAACTACTTACCTTGCTGCAGATGAAATGAAGATGACCCTAGATAAATGTATAAAAGTGATGCAGGAGCTAGAGTTTAAAGAAGAGCTGGAAGACCTGAAACAGAAAGGAAAGATTAAGAAAAGAAGTAAACTTATAGCATTAACACCATACATAGATAATGTAGGATTATTACGTGTTGGTGGAAGATTACAGGCCGCTAACATACTTTTAGATCAGAAGCACCCTGTAATTATACCAAGCAAAACTTACCTGGGAGAATTACTGATCAGAGACGCTCATGAGAGAGTGATGCATGGTGGAACAGCGTTGACAATGAATTACCTCCGATCTAGATATTGGATCATCGGGATGAAACCTTCTGTTAAGAGATGGTTGAGTAGATGTGTGATATGCAAGAGATACAATGCGAAGACCAACCAACCACTGATGGGTGAACTTCCCAGTGTGCGTGTCAATCCCGGAAGACCTTTTAAGTCATGTGGCGTTGATTTTGCGGGACCTATACAGATGAGAGTGTCAAAGGGTAGAGGACAGAAGTCATATAAAGGCTATATCTCACTATTTGTGTGTATGAAAACAAAGGCAATTCACTTAGAAGCGGTTAGTGATCTCACCACTCCAGGTTTTATAGCAGCATTTCGCAGATTCGTGTCTCGGAGAGGTCACTGCTCTGATATGTGGAGTGATAATGGCTTGAATTTCGTAGGCGCAGCAAACGAGCTCACACAAATGTTGACCCAAAGTATGACTAGTGTGGTCAAAGAAGTAGTAGAATTATTAGAAAGCGACGGAACTAGATGGCATTTCATACCTCCGAAATCACCCAACTTTGGAGGATTATGGGAAGCTGGTGTGAAATCGGTAAAAACACACTTAATGAAAACAATTGGAAATTCCACACTAACCTTCGAAGAAATGTCAACGGTGCTTTGTCAAATCGAAGCGTGTCTTAATTCCCGACCCATCAGTCAGATTAGTGAACATCCAGACGATGTGGTTCCCTTAACACCAGCACATTTTTTAGTAGGAGAACCTCTAATAGCTATACCAGAAAAACATGATTTGAACGAAGTTATTAGTCCTATACAACGATGGAAACTGGCACAGAGAATGGTACAGCATTTCTGGAATCGATGGTCGAGAGAATACCTACATACTATGCAACAACGGTCGAAATGGCAATCGAAGACTGAGAGTCCAAAGATAGGAGACATAGTTATAATAAAAGAAAATGACTTACCACCTGCAAAATGGCTATTGGGCAGAATAGTTGAGATCTACAAGGGAGTGGATGATGAAGTACGAGTCGTGTCTCTGAAATGCAAGAACTCTGTATTAAAACGGCCTACATCCAAGCTGATTATGTTACCTCGAGACTAAAACCCTAGATGATGGAAATCTTCTGAGAGAAGAAGAACGGAGTTCTTGGTGGGCGGGATGTTCGGCTAACTCCGCCTCGCTGCGATAGATGGCGCTACGTTTACTAGCTTCGCGCCAATGAAGTGTCAAACGTCAATAAAAACAATAGTGTAAAATTTTCGTGAGCTTTAATACAGATTCTTTTCGGAAATTAGTATTTTATTAAATAATCATTATTAGTGCAGTTAATTAGGTATTCACAAGTTTATTTATTTCACTCTTCTAGTTTTATTATTGCGAGAAAAATTAGCGTATACGTAATCGTCCCTAGTATCTTATCTGTCACTGTAAGTACAAAAAATCAACCTTTGTTTAGCAGTTTAGGTAGTACGCTTGAACAAATAAATACACTTTCAAATTTATAATATTAGTTATAAATATGAAGCAAACGGGCGGGGTTTATGTAAGGTAGTTTTAGTAACCTTACAGAAAACTACTACCGAGGCGAGCGTTGCTAGTTATAAACATTTCTAATTATCTTGTATTATTATGTACAAAAGTATATACTTATATTTATAGTACCTACCTACCTCTACAGTGTCATGAAACACAAATATCTAATTTGATACAATTTAAACAACCATGATAATTATTGCATTGAGTCAATCTGCCACGCTTCTTCGCAGCCGTCTCAATTATATTGTTGTACCGACTATGAAACTATGATTGAATGATTGATTGCCATGCAAAAAGGCACCGAGTAGCTACAATTTTCATGAACTGTTGTGTCCTACGCCCGGTAACGTAACATTTTAACGTGTAGTGCTGTAATAAGCAAGTATGCTAGCTTACAACGAGTAAATTACCATTATTATTACCTACATTATGTATGAGATAACGTTTAATAAACAACTCGCACATATAATTGGCATATTTGCAAGCTACAGTTAATAAATCAACAGAGATATATTACCTATTCAAATGAAAATAACAATTGAGATCATTCTCACAGCTCTTCGTACATTAAATAAATAAAATAAAACATATGTACCTACTTACTTTTACTAAAATAAACTTAAACAAATCGTCAACCAAAGTAAATAATAACGACAATCTTTATAAAATAAATATATACCCACTTTCAACACAATCCAAAGAGCTCGGCACTTTCTTCGAGTCACTTGATGGCACCATAATATCACACAGAAGCAGAGATTGTAGCGTGCAGCGCAGATTCACTGAGTCTCAACACCTTCGATTTCAGCGTTCTTGAGTGCTTCCCGCAAAGACATAGGGAGCTCTGGTATCCTGTAAATAGAGTCAGAAGGCGGCGGCAAAGTAATAGCATCCACAGACTTTTCGTAGCTGCTATATGCCAAGTAGAGTTGCGAAACTCTGTTGATTTCGTCGTCCGTCATGCCGACCAGCCGCAACTGCTTTTTGAAGTCGACTTGGGACTCTCCGCACTTGGCGCAGTTCTCGTCCAGAATGTAGGGCTTTGTGGAGTTTCTGGCGGCATGCTTGCTGAGGGGCTCGACGAACTTGTGTCTTGCGGGGCGCGGGCGTCGCTCCGGCAGCACCACGAGACGGTCGCCGCGGCGGGCGGCGGCGGTCCGCGCCACCACCTCCCCGCCGCCGTGCATCAGCGCGTGCCAAAGCTGCTCCCCCGGGTTCTGCACGTCGTAGTACACGCACCGCGACTCCGAACTGCTTCGAGTGTTGTTCTCTATCGCCAGGCTGTACTTCAGGCGGATCTTCTTTGGCTCTACGCTGTGTTTCAGGTACACGTGAATCGGTATGTCGATGGACACGCTGCCGGACTCTTGAATCTCGTACGGCGGCTCCTGCAGCACTGCAAAGACCGATTAAAAATGTGAGCGTGAACGTTTTCGCAGTTAAGTAGCGGAGATAAATACGGGCGTCGTAACAGGCTATCGAGTTCGTGTGATAACGATAATGAACGTGTTTTATGTTGAAACTGTTCGCGGGCAGAATGAAAATGTGAATTAAAAACTAGTTTGGTTACGAGTCGCGCTGTCCGCATTCTAAAAATGTTGGTTGAGGCAAAATTTATTATTATCGAGATCGCAAATAAGATTGTTATCTGAGACGATCAGAATGTTGAGCTCAAATACGATAGGTAGTTGTTTTTAATGGAGAGAATAAAATGTGAATTAATGTTACCTCTCTTGGGGTAGACGAAGGCGCTGGCAGGGTGTAGGTAGAAGACAACCTTGTGGACGAAGGCGCTGATGTCGTGACCGCTGACGCCGCGCACCCAGAGCCGCCAGTCGAGCGCGAGCGAGCGGCCGAGAGCGGAGCGCCGCGGCTCGCACGCGTGCCCCACCTCGAGCCATATGCGCACACACATCTGCGGACGCGCAATCAGACCTCACATGACGTCAGTAATCATAAGATTATTATTTATATTGTGACATTTGTCTACATAGATAGCTGTCGTTCACTGAAAGCTGTGTATTCATCATTATTTATAGTAACAATTATAATTATAATTGCTCTAGAATTTGAAGTCAACAGATTGGGTATATAAACTATATGAATATATCACAATAATAAAAAATCTTACTGCTGCTTTTTGAGGTCGGTGCCAATCTCAATATTTGAAATAAACGTTTTCATTTGTATTTAGGACCGACCGGAGACCGATCTCAAAAAAACATATAGGTTTTTACTTTCTCGAATATGTAGTACTTATAAAGAAAGTTGTAATCTTCAAAAAATTCGACTTCGAGATTTTGACGGATTTGCACGTTTTAGGTCCAAAACGTGCAAATCCGTCAAAACTCGAAGTCGAATTTTTTGAAGATTACAAGTTTTAAATTACTGAGTCCAAAAATACCGTTTTTGGAATTATGTCTGTGTGTGTGTTACGTCTTTCCGTTAGCACGATAGCTCGAGTATGCTTTAACTTATTACAACCAAATTTAACATGCATGAATGACATCAAAATATAAGCTTTCTATCAACTTTTGAGTCGTCGATCATGAAAGTTAAGCGACCAAGTGCGTCGGAACTCGGATGGGTGACTGAACATTTTTCAAAATCGATTTTCTTCCGTGCTTCGTCGGCACGTTAAGGATATACGAGAAAGTCAAGGGGAGATCACTCCCGATTATTATAAATTTGTAAAAATCAATTTCCTTCATATCATTTCTCAAATCTATACATTTTTTGAAGTCTTCTTCTTTTCCAGTCCTCATCATTCAAATGTACATATCGGTCTCTCAGAAACATGGCGCGTATCAGTATCTAAACATGCAACATAACGTATGCAAACTAAATTACTTTATATAATATAAACAACAATAGCAACTGGTTGAATAAGGAAATAACTTATTCATTTAACGAATTGTTTTTCTGTTTTAGGTAGTACTTATAATTTGCATTCGTTAGTAACCACACTTGCTACTATAGTTTTCCTTTTTGGTAAGTATTAAATATGCATAATGAACCTTGACAGTATTTTATTCTAAAATTGTTTCAATGCTTTAAGTAGGTACTATCTTTTGCCGCGGCTACGCTCTCTTTAATGTCTATAATAATTGAAATATCGCAAAAAAATTTGCTTAACCATCTCTAGAGTCCCATCTATCTCTATATTTTCCGTCACAATCGTTTAATTAATTAGCTTTCGGACATGAAAACAAACAAACTAAACATAACGTGTGCAAACTTTTTAAATAAAAAATTTCTTTTTATAATACTAGCTTATGCCCGCGACTTCGTCCGCGTAGAATAGTTACTTCGGGCAGCATTTAAATTATCTTATTATTTCTTCTAACCCAACCGCAGTATACCTACAAATTTTCAAGGTTTTACTTGAAAAATGTCGGATTTCCATACAAACTTTCATCCCCTATTTTACCCCCTTAGGGATTGAATTTCCAAAAATCTTAAAATATATCTTTCTTAATTTGTAACTGAAAGGCCATGTACTAATTTTTATGGATTTTACTTTAAAAATGACGGATTTCCATACTAACTTTTCACCCCGTTAGACACAGTGCACTAAGAAAGGATTTTTGGAAATTCACCCTGAATTTCCAAAAATCCTTTCTTAGTGCACCCCTGGACCTCATAAGGAACCTACGTACCAAATTTGGAACCTCTAGACCCAGTGGTTTGCGCTGTGCGTTGATGTGTCAGTCAGACAGTCATTCAGTCAGTCAGTATTCATTTTTATATACCTAACATAATGAACAACAATAGCACTGCAACTGGTTGAATAATGAAATCACTATTCATTCAACGAATTGTTTTTGTATTTTTACTACTTACAATTTGCATAGTTAGTAACCACAGCAGCTGATATTATAGGTAGTTTTCCTTTTTGGTATTAATTTCTTTTGGACAACCGCAAATATTCGGTGAGATCAATGCCCAGTACAAAAAACTTGAATTGGAACGCGTCAATGCAGTCAAATCAATCAAAGACAATCTATTTAATGTTTGAACACACTTCTGAACATCATAGTAAGTAGGTAAGTATGTAAGTAATCAAAGTAAATCATTTGATTGATAATAATTAGGTCTTTATTATTACTGAGGTTTATAGATTGGCAAATCGACTAGGGTGAGACCAAAAAAATACACCGATGTGTGCGTAATGCGCATGTGTGTATGAAAAATAGTACTACAGTCTGACAGTTGCTGTCTTTTCTATATGACTGACAGGCCTCCTTAGGCCCCCTGCGTGTACGTGAAATGGGCTCGTCTATCTATCTCGCTCTAATATACGTGTTAGTATGCTCTTTCTCTTTTACATTGTCGATCTACAGTTTCCTATATCTATGGTCTTTACCTATGAAGTTGCCTATTGAGATATAATGTATAACACAATGAAGTTACCGTAATATTGCAGTGGTTGATAGAGGATGTAAGTTATACATTTGTGGAGATAAGTTCGTCATTTGTGGAGATAAAACCATGAAACTTAGAATTGAGGCACTTGATAAGAAATACATACATATTTGTTCTGGGTTTTTTGAAATTTTGACCGGTGTGGGGATGAATAGTGGATGAAACTTGTGTGGGGATGAAAGGTAGCTTATCTGGTTCCCCAACTAATAATCTATACTTGTACCAAATTTCATAAAAATCGATCTAGCAGGTTACGAAATAAGTTTTGTATTATCATCAAACTGTTATGCATTTATGAGTGGTGATCACGTTTCGCACACTACAGCTAAATGCCACGTGACGTAAATATTCCGCACATTGAACTTGGTTCAGAGCGCATGCCGCTCAGATTTACTTCTGCATAAAGTTTAATGATTCATGGCAAGGACGATCAAGACATAAACATGTTGATTGTCATCTAAACAAGTTTTATAAATTTTATTCCTAGACACCTTTGAAGGAAACCAAATCTGTTTACAAATTTTTACCAGTCTGAAGCACCATCTAGTATACTAATATTATTAAGACAAGAGATTTGTTATGTTTGTTCCGTATAAACTCAAAAACCGATTTCAAATTTCTTTCCAGTATTGGAACGAATCTACATTATGTCTATATTTGATTTAAAAATCTCCACACGGACTAAGTCGCGGGCGGAGCGTTAGTCGAGATATAAAGTAATAGGATATTTTAAGGTTTTTACTTTACTATGACACACACCTACATATAATATTTTTCAAAGTACTTAATTAAAATTATGAAGTGTGCGTAGGTAATCAATTTAGATACCATTTTAATGACTTAAGAACTTACAAAATAAAGAATAGATACATAAATCCCAAATATGTTTCTGTGTTCTTTTAAATGATCTTTTCAAATAAATGTTCTTTTAAATGCTCATGATTAAATTCAATAACTTTATCGAATGAGGCCTATCTATATGAGACCGTTTATTTTTTTATTAGCTTATTTTATAAATATGTCAGTCGTTTCTAAACTCAGAGCCCGATCTAGGGGGATTAATAAAGTTTTATGAAAATAGCTTCAGTAGTTTCCGAGCGATTTCACTGTCTAAAATGTAAAAAAATTCTCTTGCTTGCACTTCACATGGCCGTATTTGGGAAACATTTGTGCTGCATCTCTTTCTTTCTGTACACAATAAGAAAGGGATGCAACACAAATGTTTGCCAAATACGGCAATGTATAATGCCAGCATCATACTAATTTGTTAGCGAATAGGCAGCTGGTCGAGTAAGCGATTTTCTAAAAATGATAGTAGTCAGGAGTGATCATAGGTTCAGGGCACGGAGTACTAAACCTTTATGGTTCAGGGTTAGTTTTTTTTACGAGCAAGCGGGGGCACACGGGGAGTCTATCTTAAACACCGTTGCCTTAGGCATTTTTTTTTGCAATTTTACAATCGTTTGTAAATCGCCTGCGACATTAGAAACCAATTTAGGTACGAGTGAATAGATCAATGACTCTATCAATCAATTCCAGATGACGTCACTGGGAAAATATTTTCTGAAATTCAAAGGTTTTTTGGTCTATTTATGCATGTACATAATTGATGACACCGGTATTTTTGTCTTGGTTGAAAGACGCGTATGCGGAAATTAGAATTTTATTTTGGCAGTTTCTGCTCGCGACTGTAGGCCACACAGATTTCCATACATATACACATGGAACGGAAAACGCACACCCTGAAAGAGATTGTTCATCATCATCATCAACAGCTCATATAATGTCCCCACCGAGGGGCTCGAGCCTACTCCACATTAGGGGCGATCAGGCCTTAGTTAACCACGCTGGCCAAGTGCGGGTTGGTCGACTTCAGACACAACCTAAGAATTTCTTCATAGGTGTATGCAGGTTTCCTCACGATGATTTCCTTCACCGTAAGCGTCGATTAAAAATTTAATAAAGAGATAGTTACAAAAATGCAAAATTACTAATATCAATTTCAGTCATTTTTCTTTTAAATTAGGTCGTTGTGGGTGATGTCCTTGAAGATTTTTGTTTACATATATCGTACTGTTTTTGCAAACTTTATTAGCATTACATAAAACTCTATTTTAGTTGCAACATTTTTTAAGGTAAGGATATTTTAATTACTAGGGATAATCTAAGATAAAACGTTCATTTTTAAGAGTTCGTATTATTTTCGATCAATGCAAAGTTCTACCCCTAAATTCTAACAGTCAATTATAAAATGATTTTCAATTATGTTAGGCCAACATTTGAAGGAGAAGTCATGTTATGCCAGCAGAGCAGAATAGCATCAACTCATATCCTCAAATGGGTGTTGTAGAAGGCGACTAACGGATCAGCAAAGGGGTATTGATCACCTTATAGTCCGTCCACCAATCCGCATTGGGCAAGTGTGGTGGACTACTGGCTAAACCTCCTTCGATGACTGAAGAGACCTTGTGTCTCAGCAGTGTGTCGAATTATAAAGGCTGTTATAATGATGGTGAAGGCATAAGTCAAGCGTTGAAATAAAGAACACAATATTAAAAATAAACGGAAGTAGTCTTCCCTTGACTTTCTCGTATACCGGAAACGAAAAAGAAAAAAAGTGTCAAAAGTTGATAGAAAACTTATATTTTAATGTCATACATGCATGTTAAATTTTGTTGCAATAAGTTAAAGCATACTTGAGTTATCGTGCTAACGCACAGACATAATTCCAAGAACTGTATTTTTGGACTTGGGGAGGTCCACAACGTGTAAATCCGCCAAAATGTCGTGGTAGAATTTTTTGAAGATTACAAGACTACGTTTACGAGAAGGCAATAATGCACAATGGACGGTCTTATCGCTATAAAAGCGATCTCTTTCAGGCAACCTTTGGATGGACAGGAAAGACGTAGAATAATATATGAGGGAAGTTGTTGGTGTAACAGTTGATATAGTACCTACCTACTAAGTGATGATAAGACAATAATTAGATATTAATATTAAGACTATGTTAGTAGGTGTTCGTAATCTGTATCACTATAATGATAGAGATTAGATTGCAAAACATGTGTAGAGTTGTAAATATTAAAAAAGGATATTAAAAACACGAGAATAGTTGGTATCAGGTAAGTATTTAATTAACCCGATAAAGTCTAATTTCGGGCCCGAATTCTCATATATCGCCGGGTTAGTGCAAAAACCAACTAACTGTCACTGTTATTTTTCGGATTTACGATGAATTTATCTGCCTTTATTCTACATAATTAAAAACATAAATATATGAGAATGCAGATGATCATTACAAAAATTAAAAAATCTTCTATCTAGCAGAAGTTTAAGATTCCCAAACTTTAAAATCGCAATAACTCAAAACTACAATTCCATGGGTTAGTTGGTATTTGCATTAAACCGGCGATATTTTGAAACACAACATCGGTCTTGTGAAGTCTTGTTAATGCGAGAACCATTAAATTGTGATAAACTTTTATTACAGTATTTTAGTGGTAATAGAGTGTGCTATTATATCGTAGGTAGTATAGTATTATAAATTATGCAAAGTACATAATTTATAACACTATTTTAGAACCAACAAGAACCAAGTTAAGAGTCATTTACTTCATGCCTCTCCTTAGTTTATTTTATTTTATATATATTTATCAATTTAATGTATTTTGTAATTCATAAGAAGTTCTCCTTCAATTGGTATTGTATAGTATTGTATTTAAATGGCGTTTTTAATAAGTCCTCATTCTTGCACCCATTATTATGTATCACTCATTTTTATTTCTCTTACTGCAGGTTGCCTGGAAGAGATTGCTGCTTAGCAATAAGGCCGCCTTTTGTACTGTCCTATATGTAAATTTGCTTTGTTTATTTTTATTTATAGTGTGCAATAAAGAATATTTGTATTGTATTGTATTTACTATTACTATCTAATGCACAGATTTAATACAATGAGATATGCCAAGCCGGCGTTTAACTTGTGACAAGTGTATGCGCAGTGGACATACATCGCCGCCAGTTCGCCATCCGATAAAGTCGAGTGAATACGTACGTATATCAGAAAGAAAGAACAATGTTTACCATAAAAACATAAGCACCAAGCACTGACAAATTTCGACAGCGAAAGCAGTACCCTGGTGGCGTAGCGGTTAACAGCCGCCCAGATTGCGGAAGATGATGGGTTCGATTCCCGCCTGGGGCAGGTCGATTTTTTTCAGTGTATTTTTTCTAGAATTAAAAATGTTTAAGCGTTTGGAAACGCAAAAATTATTCGATAAAAATTCGTTTATGAAAATAGACCATTTACACAAGAAATTAGTAAGTACTTATGAGAACATTTTAAACTTTGTACATTTTAGTGTGTGAAAAAATTACTTGAAAATAGGTCTTAAAAGTAATAATAAAGTGAAACCGCTCGAAAACTACTTTAGCTATTTTCATAAAACTGTATTCGGCTTGTAAATAATTTTATTATCTAAATATTCATATGAGAAAAGTAGTATTTTATTAAGAGAAATCAACAGTTTAATAGCTTTTTAGCATGTTTTCTGGGTGTATTGAATAGGGTATTGTATTCAGGACGCTCAAAGTTTAAAAAAAATTACCAACATCGTAATTTATTGATAAAATTTATACACAGCACGTGTTTTATATGTAAAGCAATCAATATTACAAAGTAAATTTAATGAAGCAAGCTCACTTATTCAACAATAACTTACCTACATACAATAGGATTGAGCGACACGAAAGATTAATTAGATTGCTGAATGCACGTGTGTGGTATCTATTGTTTTATAGTCATTGAGTTCATTTCAATATAATCTATAAACAGAACTTGCGGTGCGGCCGGTTGCACCAAGTCATAAATACTAATTACACACAAAATGAACATATATTTAAAAATGGAGAGACTCATTCCTATGAACTGATGTTGACATTTACATTTTACCCTGTTAGTCTAAGATCCGAACTTAAAACGACCTTCACCGAGCTGATAATAGGATGAAACATATTTTATAACAAATTTAGTATATCAAAAAATCCTAAACAATTTTTAATTATTTAAAAATATATATTATCGATTAAATGTTGCAACAGCAAGCGTTGTTTTATTGCGAACACGCTGATTTAAGGTTGTCTGCAAAAAACCCTGGTCCTAATAGGGGTTTTCGATTTTTAAAGTTTTTAAAATGTATGGCGTGAATCACTGCCAGACAGTTAATAATGCAAGAATTCGTATTTTTATGAAGAAGTACCTACGGCGCAAAAGAAAACAGTGAACAATTTTTTAAAGATAAAAAGTTTTGATTCCAACTTTATACCGCCATGTTGGATTTCCCTGCTACTAAATTTTTTAACAACTATATATATAAATTCTATGTGGCTTAATGCAACTGATTCTGTGTGTGCGAAATTAAGCCCTGAAAGCTACGGTTGGCATTTAGATGATTTTTTAAAACAACAGGTTTTATCGGAGATCAAACTCCTTTGAAAATCCAGCACATTATCGAAATGGAAGAAAATGAGGAAGAAACTAATAATGAATCAGATGAATTCGTGACTCAAAATTATACTTCTGATGAATCAGATATTGAATAAAATTATTCAATATCTTTTTCATTAATATTATTTTTGTATTTATGCTGTTTTATAATAAAATGTTCAAAGATAATACAAGATCTTTAGCCTATCTTATTTTTATTTGAACTTTTGGGCCGTCCACTTTGTTTCTCATTTTTTTTCCAGAAAGAGAAAAAAAATCAAAGTCAGTAAGTATTGATATTTTTATTATTTACGTCATTATATTTTGAGTTACAAAAACTTTTCTATAAATATCTGAAAATATAATGACGTAAATAATAAAAATATCAATACTTACTTAATTACTTTGATTTTTTTTCTCTCTCTGGAAAAAAATAATGAGAAACAAAGTGGACAGCCGAAAATTCAAATAAAAAAGATTGATTAAAGATATTGTATTACGTTTGAATTATTATGTTGTAGGTAAGGTAAAAATTATTCAATTTAAAAAATTAACAACTGACCTCAACAGTTTTTATCGTCAAACGTCAACAGGCGAATGCATTGTTCGATAAAACGTTACTGCCGAGGGAAAGTTGTTAAACGAAACATTATAATATGTTCCATCAAATATTGAAACATGTTTTTATAAATAGTTTTATCGATAACTTAATAGTTTATATGAAATGTTAGTTCGATAGACCGTTATTCTGGTGACCAAAATAACTTTGAAACTTTTTTTTATGAAAGATTATTTGATAAGATGAAACTGCGATCATTAGCTATTCGATTAATCAAGAAAAATAGATATTAAAAATCGTGGAATAGTATGAACGTAAATATTTTTAATACTAGAAAAAACACACTGAAAAAAATCGACCTGCCTCAGGCGGGAATCGAACCCAGCATCTTCCGCAATCCGGGCGGCTGCGTTAACCACTACGCCACCGAGGCCTCACCTGCGGCAGGTCGATTTTTTTCAGTGTATTTTTTCGTGGAATAGTTTTCGGTGAAATGAAATTTGATATGAAAAAATCAGGAGTGGTCTCCCTTGACTTTCTCGTATACCGGAAACTACTCAAAAGTTGATAGAAACTTTATATTTTTATGTCATACATTTTGACGATTACAAGACTTCCTCTATACTACGTATACGAGAAAGTAAAAATCTAGTTATAACATTTTTATATGAAAAGCTAAATCTTTACTTACGGTTAATCCAGTTAGACCGAATAGATAACTCTACCACGGAAGTCAAAGCTTAAAAAATGCAAAGAGCAAAAAACTTATCGGCTCAGTAACTATTACATCAAAATGATTAGAGCTCGACCTTGGCCGGCCACGACACGAGAGGCAGGTCTGTATAGTATTTACGTAAAAATCCGGTTCTATGTCACATTTAAAAATCGTATCTATATTCCGTTTAAAGGTATATGAAGTT
The DNA here is from genome assembly GCA_955850985.1 of Elophila nymphaeata. Lineage (NCBI taxonomy): Eukaryota > Metazoa > Arthropoda > Insecta > Lepidoptera > Crambidae > Elophila > Elophila nymphaeata. The sequence goes on from OY039081.1 coordinate 6,592,538, forward strand.
TATTAATTTACTCACGAGAAATACGAAAAAACATATCACATTCGCGAGACGCTTCGGTTGGGGAAGTCGGTACCTTCATCTTAATGAAGAACGTATTAAAACTTTTTTTCTCTAGGTTTTGCTTATTAAGGTTTCCAGAAGTAAAGATAGGATGATTTTTTTTTGACTGACTACTGCAAATTGCCTCTGATGGCATGTTCTGCTTTACCGGGTTTTTAAGAAGGCGAAGACCTTGGAGGGTCCTCAAGCCTGTAAGTCGGCCGTTCATAGGGGATTACTGGGCGACCGAGCTCTCCCCCAAAATAGATGCAGCCTTTGGGAATGCTTTCGTGCGGCGACCTTTCAATTGGTGTTTACTCGTAATCGTATCAAGTACTCATTGTAAAATACAATGTTTAATAACGTACATATTACATACATTTTATCGATATACTCAGTTTTTGAAATTGATATGACTTTATGTCACCGTTAGATAGCATGCCACAGGTGTAGAGTACTCCTTCCTGGCTGTGACACTTGACCTTTTGTTTTCTCGCTAGTCTTGCACGTACATATTTTTTAAAGCGATGTACAATTTCGTACATTTTATGAAAGAACCACCAGGTGACCTATCTAGAACGATATAAGAGCATAAAGTAATAAGATTCAGCACTATGCCGTCACTTGTTGTAAGCTGTCCAACTGAGTGCAGGTGAGAATTCAAAAGTACAGGTAGAGTGAGTACATTTTGGTCATATATTACAGCTTACAAGTGACGGCATAGTGCTGAATCTTATAATTTTATGCTCTTATATCGTTCTAGATGGGTCACCTGGTGGTTCAAATGACCCACCATTTTTTTAACACGGGCCTGTAGTCTATGATCGGATCGTCGGGGAGATAGGATGAATATTGGAAGCCCCTTTAACACTAAAGTGTTGAAAGTATAAGCTATGATATCTGGTTTATATGAGTTTACCTAGGATGATTTTTTTACATAAACAAAATAATGGGTTCTCTTTTAGAAAATAAAGTTTGATATTTTAAAAAATCACCTAAACTCTAATACTCGTAATATACTGAATTATATGCGCACCAAGAGCTCTGCATGAAAAATTGTGCAGAATTATTATTAGAAACTTAACAGCTTCTTACCTTTATTTAAAATAGCAAGAGTACTTTAGGCGATTTTTAAGAATATCTAATTTTTTTTTCTAACAATGAATCATTTATTTTGTAATATACATTATACAATAAAAAATTACAACGTAACAATGAATATTCGACCTAATAAACTATCGCACATACGATCACGTGAATCATCCGAATATTAAGCTTTCGCTCAAAGGTGTCCGTACTATCGTAATTCGCATCACAGTCGTTATTCGGACATGCGTAGAAAAACCCTGACTAAAGACGTACTTTTTTCCTATATTTTGTTTCTTAAATAAAACAGACTTTATGGCCTATACTTGCGGCATTATCTGTACCTAAACAAATGTTACCTAAAAAGTTTTGCTCAACACCTTTTGGGATTTTGAGCTGGATTTTATATAGGTATGTACGTAGTATAACCTTACCTTATACCTTATTATCTACTCATCATTTATCAATATTATAATTTAGCATGTGAGTAGGTACTTACATAAACATCGATTTTTATCAATCTCGTGATATCCGCGTTGCAATAATGGATTAAATAATTAATTTAAAGCAGATTGTACCTATTCCTTTCGCTTCCTTTTTCGAAATATGATCTATGTTGTAAGTTTTATAGCAAATTAATTCTTCTTCTTCTTTTATTTAATGCAAATTAGGCGTTTTATTATCGGTAACAACCATTGCTGCCAATCTCAAGTTTGGAAAAACGGGAAAAACCTCAGAGGAAAGATACAGAAATAAACTCCTACGTCATTGAAATAAACCCATTTTCTGTGAGGGAAAAACAAAACACTTGCAAAATTGTTTTTTGAATTGATTGAATGACATTTTGACATTGGCAGTCTGTACAGAGACCAAATATCTATGCTGGGGCCGCACTTGCGCCTATCGTCACGAATCTTCGTGCTAGGACACGATACGCGCAGATGTGACCGGCCGTTATCGGCTATCGTCGCGAATATTCGGGTTGCTTGTGCGTTATCGGCCGGGAGGCGGTACGTCAGGGTTTTAGCGCGATAACCTATCGCGCTGCGTGGTCAGACATGCGTTGTTCATTTCGGAGGTTGTTTTCCATTATTAGTCCGCGCAGTATAATAGGCCCGTTTTGACAGATAGATACGTCAGTAGATAAGGTAGAATGTAACTGGGACGCAATCAAAACAGACGCAAGCACATAATAAAAATATATTAAGTATTGCATTTTTCAGTAATACAAATACAATCATATTTTAGCCAAATAAATAAAATGTCATAATAAAAATAAAAACTATTTTTTCTCGCATAATATTTAAAGCTAAATGTAATTTTCTAATCTTCAGAAACTTCATAAAAACAGTTACATTCTTAATCTTTTTTTTCTTTAGTGATAGTGCAGTGACTTAAATTGATCGTTAATTTCACGAATATATTCGATGCAGTATACGAATATATTGTATCGGAATTGAAAAACAATTTATAGAATTCTAAATTAAATAAGAGTTAAATTATAAATTGAAATTTTCAAAAATAGCGAAGCGAAGCGAATAGCGAATCACATGTAGAAGTAAAGAAAGTGATCGTCCTTAGTTAAACGAAAAAGAGGATACCTACTACGCGAGTTAAACATCTGGAAATGATTTCGGCCATCTTGGATTATTGCACGATAGTTCGTGCAATAATAAAATGCCACATGCTTTATCGCGATAACTTTTGCTAGGGCCGCACTTGCGTGTATCGTACGAAGTATCGCCACGCATTACTTCGGGACGATAGGCGCAAGTGCGGTACCAATGATAACAATACAAGAATGCACTCTACTTACTATCCACTCTACTCATAGACTAAAGAAAAATAATAATTTATCAACTCATCCCGTAGGGGGGTGACGCTTCCCAAAATTGGCGCCGCTACCTACTAGGTAACTAGAACTACAAAACTGTAGCATTCTGTAACTGTAACGTTGTCACCCCATATTGTTTGGCACCCGGGGCGGACCCCTTCGGAATCGGAAGAAAAATAACAGCGTTAGAAAATGTTTGATAATAAAAATTAAATTCTCGCGGTACATGTCTCAAGTAAAGTATTTACATTTTTTACAATTTTTATACAAGTACATTTTTTCTTCCGGGGATTAAGTGAACACACGAGTAAATCAGACTAAAAAGTAAACATAAATCATTAATACACAAAAAAGTCGGTTCCTTAATCGCTTTTAACCGATTGTTACAATATTGCGGTACATTTTCAGAATATACGATAAAGTGATAGTTTTATTAGGTTCGTTGAAAAATTTATCTACTGCGCGTTAATTTTAAACGGGGTAAATACTTTATTTGATACATAATTGTGTTTATACAAATACAAATCTATTATTTTTATTTATTCTCAAAATTCGCTGAATGTTATAATAGATATGGGTGTAAATGTTTAAGTTTATTATTTAATGTAGAGGTATCGAATTTATTTGGATACTTATCCGTTATCCATAACATAAGTTCAAAATGATATAATGTGAACTAAGTAATTGGTGTGAGTATGCTAATATACTAATTATAATATATAATACTTGACATACCTCTGTTATTTTCTAATTATATTCCATAATCCATAAGAACCGTAACAAAGTGAACCACAAACTAAATTATTACACATTGGAAGTGTGAAATTACTGCAAAGTAGTTTTTCATAAAAGCCTGACCATGCATTGAGCAATTTACCTCGCTTAGTATTCTTAATTAACAATAATGAAAGTGCACACATAGGTGGAAAAAATGCAAATACGGTGACAAGAAGTGTACAAATATAAATTAGTATAATTCAAATAATGACTTGAAGATCAGTTACTAAAAGTTTTTAAACCTTCACTTATTTCAGTTTAAATCGTCATCATCATAACAGCCCTTATAACTCGTCCCATTGCTGGGACACAAGGCCTCTCCTTGTCACCGAAGGAGGTTTAGGCAGTAGTGCACAACGCTTGCCTACTTCGGAATTGATGGACGGAGTATAAGGTAGTCAATACCCCTTTGCTGATCCATTAGTCCCTTCTACGACACCTATCGGAGGAAATGGGGTGATGCTATTCTACTCTGTCGGCATCACATGGTTAGTGGTTTCAGTTTAAACATACTTACTAATAATTTTCCAATGTTTGTTGTTTTTGTAGGTATATAAGGGTTGTTGTTAGGCATAAAAATCTAATGAAAAACCTATAGCAGTACCTATGCCGATAGCAAGACATAGGGAAAGAAGAAGTTTTCTTAACCGACTTCAAAAAAGGAGGAGGTTATCAATTCGACTGTATGATTTTTCTTTAATGTTTGTTACCTCAAAACTCGTTACTGGGTGGACCGATTTTTAAGATTCTTTTGACCTTTGGAAGCTAGTGCTTGTCATGGGGTCCCATTTAAATTTTATCGACATCTGACAAGTAGTTTTTGAGTTATCCCTAATAATGCCTATTTAATTGACATTGATGATATCGTAGTTTTATCACTTGTGTGTCTAAAAGACGAAGTTTCCTTAAATTTCTATACTTAAAACACTAAAAAGCAGAAAAAAAATTAATAAAAAAAACCACCTTCAAAACTAAAAACGGGAGAAATAAAAGTTTTGTTTATAAAAATATAAATGTTTTTTGAGGTCGGTGCCAACCTCAATATTTGTAATAAACGTTGTCACTTGTATTTGGGACCGACCTCAAAAAATATTTAGATTTTTATAAACAAAATTTTTATTTCTCCCGTTTTTAGTTTTGAAGGCGGTTTTTTTATTTAATGTTTATGTAGAATCCAAGTAAAGTTGTTGAAAAAATTATGTTGGTAGAATAATTTTTGCGTTTACAAACGCGTAAATATTTTTATTACTAGAAAAAATACAGAGAAAAATGGTCGAGGTCGATTTTTTTCAGTGCATTTTTACTAGTGTTAAAAAAAATGTCTTGAAATATTGCATAATGACTAAAATATTAACTAATAACTAAGTACGTATAATAACTTCGAGATGTGGTATGGCGTAGACTACTTCGTATTCCTTGGATTGCTAAAAGAACCACTAGTCCATTTTAGAACAGCTAAAAATCACCATGCAGCTCTGTTATCTGCCGACAAAGAGCTCTCTGGTTCTTCGGACTGTTGCGGTCTCCAAAGAATGGTCTGAAGAAGCAAATAATACTGGGTAAAATGGACAGCAGACGTGCCCAAGTAAGAGCGGCTATAAGGTGGTCCGACACAGCAAAAACAACAATTTGTACACATATGAAAGTCAATTTTGATGTCATCGGTTCAAGAGTCTACCAGGAGGCCTTGTTCTGAGAAGAACCGGCAAGAAACTCAACAAATTTTATCCTCCCTTTACAGTTTTTATAGTTTTGATTTGTCATAGTTCATATGTTGAAGTCCTAATTATAATTAATCGTAATAATATAAGTAATAAAATAAAGAGTAATAATTAAACTTATATAATAAAAAAATGTCTTTTAATCGTCAAAAAATTTGACTTCTTGATTTTGTCGGATTTACACATTTTGGAGTCTAAAAATACTGTTTTTGAAATTAGATCTGTATGTCTGTGTGTCTGTGCGTTAGCACGATAAATCGAGTATGCTTGAACTTACTGCAATCAAATTTAACATGCATGTATGACATCAAATTATAAGGTTTTTATTAACTTTTGAGTCGTTTCCGGTATACGAGAATGTCAAGAGGAGACCACTCCCGATTTTTACTTGTTACAACTGCTATCTTTCGACAGCAGCCAGGACCACCAGCTTAACGTGCCTTCCGAAGTACGGAGGAAAACATCCGAATGCCGACCGCGCACTTTGCTTTTGTTACCGTTACCAACACAACCGCGCGGCGCACGCGACCTCCTCTTAACATTTTTATTTACTTCTTCTTCCTCGTTCCCTTATTGCTGACGATCACGGCCACGTATTGACTGACAGTGCATCACACTGAATTGAACACTGAGCAAACATTGAATGAACGCTATCACAGTTGAAAAATACCAAAACTAAATAAAGGAAATTAATGTAGATATGAAATGTTTGATAAAATCGAAAAGTAATAAAGATTTCGAGTGTAACATCTATCGGTTGTTGGCTTTTGCGTTAGATTGTTTACTGAAGGCTTGTTACTTTTTGGGTTTGGTGCTCCTTTTATGTAGGCGAAAGGCTGGCAACCTGTCACTCTTTGGAAGCACTGCATCGCTCATACTACCAGATATGGGTCTATGTGTAAAAAAAAATGGTTGTCTGTAAAGTCGGTTTACTGACGATAGTTGAACGTGACAACGTCTTAAGAAAATACTGATGGAATGGTAGCATTTTTCAAAAGAAAAATTTAATTTCATTTGTTTTGCCGGCCTTACATCAGAGCGAGGTAACGCCGCATGCGTCATGTTTTTTCGTGCGTGCAGCCGGCTCTATCGAATTATAAGACGTTGTCACGTCAAAAATATTACCTAAGGCTCTGCTCATCCCCTAATGGGGTTACAAGCGTGATTGTATTATGTTGTTTAGTTTAAGGTTTAAAGAAGATACTTACACCCATATTCACAAACATTACTATGAGATCTCTCGATTCTTGGATAAGAAATGAACCAATCATAGAGCTCTATTCAATGCCATTGCGTTGAATAGAGCTCTGTGATTGGTTCGTTTCTTATCAAAGAGTCGAAAGATCTCATAGTTATGTTTGTCAATACGGGTGTTAGTCATATTTTGCACACATATTTTAATGAAATGCACACGAACATAGCACACGTGTTGCATGTATGTACATTCATAGCTACTTTAAAAGAAAATTTTTAAATGCATTGGGAATAGTGAAGTAAAGTTTTATAAAAAAACATGCTACTTCTTGATAAACTTGTATCGCTATATCCATATGATTAAACTAGTGCTCAGCCCGCGACTTCGTCCGCGTGGAGTTTTTTAAACAAATATAACTTATAGCCAGCTTATAGCCTTTCTTGATAAATGAACTATCCAACACAAAAATAAATTTTTAATTGGAATCAGTAGTTCCTAAAATTAGCGCGTTTAACCAAATAAACGGACTCTTCAGATTTATATAATTAAAATATAGATAAAAAATATATAGTTACCGGTAGCCAATAAATTATTGTCATATTGAAACAGTTGATTTCCTTGTGTCCTTTATTCTATAATTCAAAGATATGACAGAAATAGATATTCGCGGCAGTAATCCTATAGTTATCCTCCATTCTTATCGAACATTAACAAATATACATATTCACTAAAGCAAATATAAACTATGTTTTCTACTTCACCATTATCATGTCAGACAAGAGAGTTCATCATCATAACATTCCTTATAATTCGACCCACTGCTGGGACACAAGGCCTCTCCTAGTCATCGAAGAAAATTTAGGCAGTAGTCTACCACGCTTGCCCAACGCGGATTGGTCGACGGAGTATAAGGTGACCAATACCCCTTTGCTGATCCATTAGCCGCCTTCTACAACACCCATTGGAGGATATGAGGTGATGCTATTCTACTCGTCCAGCATCACATGGCTACATCGAGACAGTTACTATCATATATTTTTTTTTAACAATTATGTTTTATGTAAGTTCAAAAATAGAAAGAAAAATATTTCTGAGTACAAGTATGTGTCTAGAAAAATTAATTAAAATTTTATTAGGTATAGAATATAATATATCTTTATTGTACATCGACCAACTCAAAAGTACAAACATTGTAATCTTAAAATAAATCGTACAAAGTGCGACTCCACCGCTAAAAGCATTTTTCTCCTCAAAATCACTCCCAGATTATCTAGAACGGACAGGATTTAGAATTGAAGAGTTTGAAGGAAGACGGCGATGTCTAACTTTATAAATATTATAATACATGTAATTACTACATACTATAAGTAATATCCTGTATATAGTCCTGTCAAAAAAATAGTGTAAATCTGAAGTCCAGAGATAGAGTAGCCCTAGACAAGCCCGAATAACCCCTTTATGTATGTTCTGTATGTATTTTTTGTGTCGGGGGTTACATAAAAACTTTTCTTTTATTATTTTTCATAGTAAAATGAAGCATACGGTTCCATTCGCTATCTGAGCTGATAATTGTGTAATATTTGGAAGTATCTAAACCTGGCTTATGCTGCGGCAGCTGCTGTAACCGCAGAGAAAAATCGTTTTATTAGTAAGAAACGCCAAACACTATTGAAACAAGAATAACCCAGTCTCAGAAATAATCACTGATTCATTATGATCATATACGAGTAATAACAAAATATACGATGCAATAAAGTTTCGTGACCATAACGACACCTGCAAGGAAAAACATCGTAACTCAGTTTTAGGCGCTTTTGAGATAAGATGACCGTCTTGTTTAAAAAAAAATGCCGAATATTTTACACCTATCATCGTATCTAAAATCCTAATAGTTTCAAATCTAGAGAGTGTAAAAACATTGTAAGTAGGGATCAACTGAAGATACCAAAATTGTATATTTAGTTACATGTCACTTTTTATGCTGCCCATAAAAAGTTTACATGAATAAAATTGTAATACTAGGTACAAGCTTGTTCTTAGAAATTATTATTTCATTTTAACGAAACTTTCATCTTATCTTTAATTGCAATCTTTTTACAAAAAATAATTATTTAGTTTGTAACTAGACTTCATCGCAACTTTAGATACAATCCTAATAATATGGAACAAAATATTGGATTCGACATTGTAACCCGACATACAATTATTTTCTCTGCAATGGTTTGCATGATCTGTCCATATTATGTCTAAGAAAGTCATACCTACAATGTTTTCATTCCCGAACGTCAGTTGCCCAAGCAGGTCTTGACGTGTTAAATATAACCTCCGACAGCGTACTTCAGCCCCCCTAGCACGGGACTTGGACAAATTCTCCTCGGGGAAAACAAAATATTTTCCTCTCGCTCTAACTCTCACTAAATCCTGAGAAGAAATAGTGTCAAGTGGTGGAGAGAGATTTTGTCCACGTCCCGTGCTACGAGGGCAGTTAAAAGACAGGACAAACTTACTATATCTAATGAAACCGAAAAAAATTTTCACCGGAAGTGTCGGAATACCTACCGTCTGAAGAAAACGGTTATTTTTTTATAGAAATGATAGATAATTAAGTAAGGTTTTAATTATTGTGTTTGTACATCAAGCTATACAGCTTGACCATCTTTATGCCCCTTTTTCACAGGGAGAATAAATACTTTTAGGCATCTCCCTGCGGGATAGTGCCAACCGCAGGGGATATGTGTGAGTCCTGGGCTATCCCTGACTACCCCGAACATCCGACTAAACATCCGACCTGATTTTCACTGCTTATCTCAGTGGATGTCCCGTGGCCTGCAACGCAACTCAACGGAACCATCTTTATGCCCTACGCAATAAATACTGTTTTCTATCATCATCATCATCTTAAGCCATCGTCAACCAATTTGGTGTAGGCCTCCTTCAACCTCTCCACTTTCCTCTGTTTTGGGCAGTCAGTATCCAATTTTGGCCCGCTACTTTTCTGATGTCATCTTTCCATCTCATTTGCGGTCTGCCAACTGGTCTTTTAAAGCCCCACGGCCTCCATTCTAATAGAGCCTTGCACCATAAATCTGTTTTTCGGGCTATATGACCTGCCCATTGCCACTTCAGTTTGGCTATTTGCTTCACAATATCTGAAACTTTGCTCTGTTTTCTCAGCCACTTGTTAGTCTTGCGGTCTTTTAAAGTTACTCCTACCAGCCTACGTTCCATCGCTCTTTGAGTGACAATGAGCCTCTTGAGAATCGCTTTGGTAGTCACTCAAGTCTCAGCCCCGTAGGTAAGTACTGGTAGGACACACTGGTTGAATATAAGTGCTTTTTGGGCATTGGTGAGATTCATCTTAAAAGCAAAGTTTCCTGGTTTTCTTTTCCAAGTTTGATTTCTTGACCGAGATAGACATATTTGTTGACCTGTTCTAGTGGCGTGCCTTTGACTGGGATTTTTGTTGTGTTTGTCTTATTGGTTGTCATGATTTTGGTTTTCGTGAGATTCATTTCCAGCCCTACGTTAAGAGATGCCTCTTGTAGTTCATGAACCATAATCTGCAGTTCTTCGGGATCACTAGCGAATAGCACTATGTCGTCTGCGAAACGAGGTTCGATAGACGTGCGCCTGCTATCTCAATGCCTCTATTTTCCCAGTCAAGTTTCTTAAAGATGTCTTCTAGTACCAAGGTAAACAGTTTAGGTGAGATAGTGTCCCCCTGCCTGACACCCCTTTTGATCTTATCAGGCTTAGTGTGCTGAGGAATAGCTACCTTCAGATATGCTTTTTATAGATGCTTTCTATAATATGGGTGTAGCGATGGTCTATTCTGGCGTTTCGTAGTGCTTCCGAGACGAACCACGTTTCGACACTGTCAAAGGCTTTTTTATAGTCTATGAAAGCTAACCACAGCGGAATTTGGTATTCCGTACTTTTTTCGATAAGCACCCTCATGGTTAAAATGTGGTCGAGTTTACAGTATCCCTGTCTAAATCCAGCCTGTTCTCTAGGTTGGTAAAAGTCCAGTTTTCTCGTCAGGCGGTTTGTCAGAACCTTCGAAAAAAGTTTGTATGTTTGCGAGAGCAAACTAATGGGTCTGTAGTTATTGAGGTCAGCTTTAACCCCTTTCTTATATAGTAATATTACCAGCGCCGTTTCCCAGTTCTGCGGTGTGTTACCCAATTCTGCGGTGTGTTAGAAAACAGTTACCAACACACCGGTGTGTTAAAGGTAAAGGGCTAAAGGGCGCTCTGCCAAAGGAGCTCAAAATAAAGAGCTAGAAGAGTTACCGAGGAATGTCCCAAAAGCTTATAATGCGCCATTACCTCTCCCTTCACCAAAGTATAAAGACTTAGAAAACTTGTGTGAAAGTAATGCTATTCCTGCCATTTCTCACAGTTATTATCTAGCATTACCTCACATAACTGTCACACGTTGAATGATTCATCTGATTCTAATTAAGTATGTAGTGTTTATAATTTGACCCACAGCTGGGACACAAGGCCTTTCATCGAAGGAGGTTTAGGCAGTAGTCCACCACGCTTGCCCAATGCGGATTGGTGGACGGGGTATGAGGTGATCTATACCCCTTTATAGATCCATTAGTCGCCTTCTACGACACCCATTGGAGGATAATTATGGGGTGATGCTATATCTACTCTGCCGGCATCACACGTAATTAACTACCTATTTAAACTAATATTTTTTACATAACTGAGAATATTGGTTGGTTAAAAACTGTGATCGATAATTAATAAATGAATCCTCAAATTCAGAATGATACACTAGATTAATGATTAAGTTTACTATGTTTAGTCAATTACACTTTGAAGACTGATAGTGATTAATATAATAAAGATTTTTATTTTATAATACTTAATTTTATTTCAAACAGTAACTCTAAAATCTACACTTAAACATTTTAATAACTGTATCTCAGACATACAATTATTATATCCTTCGAATATAGTAATTTGATTCAACAAGCCATTGTATGTCTGAGTTACAATATCATATTATAAAATATAACGTGGACAGATTTGATTGTAACTCACAAAAACATAAAATAACTCATTAAATATATAAATTTATGGAATCCTAATCATGCAGTCGTTTTCGTCTTGCCCCATTTACTTAAATTTTCAAGAATGTTTACCAATAGGACTCAACCGAAACGTGTAAGAATTTTTCAAATCTTTGTTTTGCTCTCCTGAAAAATGTCAAAAACTGAATTACGATGTTTTTCCTTGCAGGTGTCGATAAGTTGATACAAGGAAATAAGGTTTTAGTCTGATTTAGTCATTATTAATTGTAATTACTCAATACATACTATAAGTAATATACAGTCCCGAAAAATAGTGTAAAGTTGAAGCCCAGAGATAGAGTAGCCCGAATAACCCCTATGTATATTCTACGATTTTTTGTAGCTTTCGAGTTATGATTATTTAAAGTTTTTATTAGTACTTTCAGACTTACAAGACATTTTTGTGTTTTATGAGGTTGTAAACATAGATACAGCCTTGATTTTTTTCCTCACGTAGTCATCACCGTTCTCCTCAGATGTAAACACAGTGCAACAAGCTCTATGATTTTTTTATGGTAGGAATGCGGAGGATGCTGGGTTCGATTCCCGATTGGGGCACGTCGATTTTTTTAGTGTATTTTCTAGTTTTAAAAATATACATATAGTATAAATAAATGAATATATAAATACATATCAACTTAAATTTAAAGGGTATATACACAAGTTTTTTTTGTGTCTATCTGGTTTATTTAATTTAACTCAACTCAGCCACGTTTAACTAGGAAAAGATTTGAAAGTTCTGTTACCGTTGAAACTTAAGAATTAAAGTTGAATACAACTTTCTATGTAATTTTTAACCCCCAACCAAAAAGAATTTTTATGTAAAGATTTCAAGTCAGTTTATATTCTGAGCATTCATCGATTTTCGGACAAATGTAGAGTCACTAACTCTACATTTATAAAATACTATAATTTCTTTTTTTGGCAATCGACCCTATTTCTTAGGGATAGTAAGACTCTATGAAGTCAACAGAGAATAGAATAGAATATTTCTTTATTGTATAACAGAGGTGTGAGTAGTGTAAATATCAGAAATCGCTCAAAGTTTTCCACACATTTAGTTAGGAGACTGCTATTAGAATTATTATATGCAAAAATCAAATAAATAATATATTATTATCTCATCATCATTTCAGCCTAGAGAGATCCTTTCTTACGATGCCCACATCCAACGGCTTCCTGCGACCCTTACCAGATGGTAAGTCCACCATACTTCTATTAAATGAATTATTTATATAAAATGCTAAGAATCACACAGAAAGCGTAAACATACGGAGATGAGCCGACCAGTTGTACGATTTGTATTTGTATGCAGCGGTCAAACTGTCAACATAATACCAGTTCCATATAATGGGGTCATTCGAACAGCGGAATTTAAAGCTTAACGACAAGGAAACAAGATTCAAAAATACAGAGAAGAGAATTTACGGAAAACACAACTCTTAAACAAGCATGACTAATTTTCTTTAATATGAATTTATCAAACGTAGCCAATTATTTATCGCTAAAAAGTAGCTCTCTATAGGTGTTTCTCCCGAGTTCTTGTTGTAAAAACACGTGTTGAGAGACACCATTTTTAACTCAAATCAACCGTACAATTTTTGTTACTTTAGTTACATTTTCACTTGACATTGGCAAAATGCGTACGTTTATGTATCGCGACGCCATTAATTAAGAATAGAATAGAATAGCCAGAATAGCTGTATAAATTAATTTGTTTTTTCATATTACTTTACTTAGCTAGTGTGCAATATTTTCAATATTTAGACCAGACTAATAAATACTATTATGAACTCTACATTCTGATAACAAACACACCACATTACTTTTACCACTTATTAATGTAGGCACGACATAATTCTTTTTAAACTTTTAATACAAGTATCCAAATTGTTAACGATTTGTTTGGTGTAATTCGACCCTCTACTGAGGCACAAGGTCTTTTCTTGTCATCGGAGGAGGTTTAGGCAGTAGTCCACCACACTTGCCCATTAGTGGATGGAGGATAAGGTGATCAATACCCCTTTGTTGGTTTATTAGCCGCCTTCTACGACACCCATTGGAGGATATGGGGTGATGCTATCCTACTCCTCCGGCATCACACGTCTACAACGGATATTTATGTATGATGTTGATGTGTAAGTACTTACCTATCTAAAATGTCATCTCTGAAACGGCTGGACCGATTTTGACGGGATTTTTTTGGCAGGTAGCTGGTGTAATAAGGAGTAACTTAGGCTACTTTTTTTTCTTTTGGTAAATTCTACGCGGACGAAGTCGCGGGCACAGCTAGTAATCAATATAAAATAGCGCTAAGCTCAGTCCGTGACTTTCTCCGCCGAAATCGCTTACATTACGCTCCTTAAGGATCATTTCAAATTTTCACTATGAAAAGTAACCCAGTTATGTCATTTCCTAAAGTCCTATCTATCTCTATACTAAAGTTCATTGGTGGATTTGGCACGAAAATGTAATAGACAGACAGAGCTATAGTTTTCGTAGGGATCCTTTTTTTTTTAAATAAAATGTAGTTACTTAGTGTAAAAGTAGCTTTCTACCTGTGAAAGAATTTAAAAAATTGTTTAAGTAGTTTTTGAACCTATTTATTACAAACACACAAATATTTTTAACTAGCCCACGACTTCGTCTGGGAAGGATTAGTATAATAAATTATAGCTTATATGTTATTCTGATGTATGAGCTATATTATTGTAAAGTTTCATTAAAATCCATTCAGTAGTTTTTGCGTGAAGAGTGACACACATCCATCCACACATCCAGATATCCATACAAACTTTTGCGTTTGTAATATTAGTAGGTTAGTGTAGAGAACTTTGTTCCGACTAAAAAGAATCAACTTCTTACAGGGAAAACCAAACAATGAATGCGATCAAGAACTGAGGTTAATGACACTCTGCATCAGAGTTCAATACAGATGAAAATTAATTGATATGGTATGTATATCAGCCAGCCTCATTCTTGCATTTCCTGATCCATTGGATTTAAGCACAGAATTATGCTCCCAAATCAATCAAAATTTGTCTAAAAGTATAGCCATTCCAGGCTATCAGCATTTATCCCAACGGACTTCAATTTTCAATTCTAAAACTGTATGTGAGTGTTGTAAATTTTGAAAGAAAAATTAATAATAAGAAAGTCCTGTTCAAAACAAAACAGCAAGTTGTATCGTCCATGCCCAATTTAATAGAAATAAAACACGAAAAATATATTTTTCATTTACGGGAAACGGTTACATTAGTTCTCTCTCAGTCACTGTCCTTTCTCCCGAACTGTGACATAATACTTTTATATGATACTAGCGACACGTCCCAGTTTCTCACGGATGAATATTTTTAATTTTGCGTAGAATAAATGTATCTTTATGCAGGACTTTAGTAGTTTATTTTATCAAATTACTGTGTATATTTCTCTGACAAAATTTAATATTTTTATCCATTCCTATATTTTCACACACATATCCTAGCTTTTGCTCGCGATTTCTTCCGCGTGAAACAGTTTAGAGTTTACATACGACCTTTCATCATCCCCATACGGGCAAAAATTTCAAAAACGCTGAAACAAATGTTTATTTCTTATCAAGTGCCTAAATTCAAAGTTTCATGGTTTTAACTTAGATAATGACGAACTCCCATAAAAACTTTCCGCCCTTATTTCAACCCCTTTGTGCGCTTTTTTACAAAAAGGCAGCATTTTTGTTCTTTCTTAAAGTCTAGTATATTTTGTACCAAATTTCATCACAACCAGAGACGTTAGACTAGAGCGTAAATTGGTGCTCTTCCATGCGAGTTTTTATCTCCTATTTCAACCCACACTGGTCGATCAAAAACGCTAGAAAAAATATTTATTTATGTCTTATCAAGTGCATAAATTCAAAGTTTCAAGGTTTAAATTTCACCAATGACGAACTTCTATACAAACTTTAATACCTTATTTCAACCACTTCAAGCCTGTTTTCATTTTTATAATTGGAAAGTTTTGTATGTTTGTAACGAATAAACACAAAAAGTGCAGGACCGATTTTTCATACAACTCATTTCTTGGAAAACAACACGAAAATTTATATTTTTTTCAATCTTACAATACATTTTAATACTTAGTTGTACCCGTAACGTAAGTTTTTAGTATAAAAAAAAGTATTCAATTTGTATGGGAAACATGATTTGCTTCCTTCCGCTAGGGGGCTATTCATATTTCCTATACAAATTCAGTTCATAAGTTAACTAAAATAGTAAAATTTTTGAAGCGTTTTTTTTTAAACTTACACTACAGGTACAGAACAACCATACTTAAATAGCGATTTCTACTTAAAATATTACGGATGACCGCAAAAAAATATTTTTACTTTTGACAAATGTTTTCATATCCTGGCCTTGGGCTAACTCCGTAAACAAGATTTTTAACTTCAATGTCTCAATTGTATACGCAATTAAACAGCTCATCGGGAAAGTCCCACACTATGATTTCTTTCTGATAAATAGGTTATGTTTGTTTCATCCTCGCGCGAGGTTCCGGAGAAAAAGCTTATAACTATATACATACTCATAGCCCCTTGGGTAAATAAATGTGTTCTGTGCTCATAATCGACAACTCGTTCGTTATTATATATGAGCAAGATGGCATGAACTTTAAGCATTTTTTTCTCATGCTAAAGGTCTCGCCACACAGCCGGCGGCACGCGACGTCGGCGTGACGCTAGTGGGATGCGAGTGTTTGTAATATATTGAAGTATGAGAGTCTGTGAGAGTGACGTCGCGCCACCGTCGCGTCGTCACAGTCATCCGTAGGCTATAGACGATAGTACAGGCAGAAATAGACACTGATCTGTCACTCCCGTGCTGATCCCAAACCGTGGAAATGCAGCTCTGGCAATTTTACTCACCGACAGAATCACAACACCACGGAAATGTAGAGTTTTACGTATTTGAATGTGGACCTTCAATTCAATTCAATTCAATTCATTTATTTGTGAAATGTAGGTTAGTTTACAATGATTGGTGTTAAGGTTTGTTAGTATCACTACATTTCCACCTTTGCTAAGGTATACAAATATAATTTTTTAAAAAAATGTCAAATACAAAATACAAATGTCAATAAGGAAAAAAAACACAATTAATTAATTAAAGTCAAGATAAGTAATATTTATAGTCAACGCATCAGCAGGTAATTAGTTATACAAATTAAATAATATAAAATAATAAAAATAAAAATGGCCATAATAATAATGTTCAATTTATGTTCAACTTATAATAACAATGTTTTCAATTCAATTTATATTATTATTTTAAGGTTTTGTCATCCAAAAATTCCTGAACTGAACCTAACCTAACCTTCTGTGGTAAGGTGGAGTTAGTAACTCCACCTCACATTCGAGCGGCTAATCCGGTGTGTCTTAGAATTAACTTTTAGCTAGAATATTCGCCCGCAAGTGTATTTCAAATAAAAAAGTAAAATAAACGCCATACGCACCATTTCACAAAAGTGACAAAATTATGTTCACAGCGGCAAAATTAGGGGAACATAAAAAAGGTTGATTTTTGTATTTGTATTGTTTTATTTTGTTAGACTCCTACATTTCTTGTGCTAAAAAGATACTAAAATGAACAATAAAGTAGCATAACAGATAAATGAGTATCAAAAAAGCAATAAGAAATAAACTACAAAAATCCACCTTTTTACTTTCTCGTATACGTAGTATAGAGGGAAAAATTCGACCTCGCGATTTAGACGGATTTACACATTTTGGACCTCCTTGAGTCCAAAAGTATTTTTTTTTGGAATTATGTCTGTGTGTCTGTGCGTTAGCACGATAACTCGAGTATGCTTTAACACAATGCAACCAAAATTTAACATGCATGTATAACATCAAAATATAAGGTTTCTATCAACTTTTGAGTCGTCGATCACGAAAGTTAAGCAACCAAGTTCGCGGTCGGTATGGATGACCAAAATTTAATATACATGTATGAGATCAAAATATAAGGTTTCTATCAACTTTTGAGTCGTTTCCAGTATACGAGAAAGTCAAGGGGAGACCACTCCCGATTTTTTTATGTTCCCCTAATTTTTCCGGTTGTGTGTAATAAAAAAATAAAAATGTTTTTGTTGAACATAATTTTGTCACGTTTTGTGAAACGGTGCGTATGGTGTACATTTTTATTTTTTTATTACACACTAATAAAAAAATAAAAATGTACACCATACGCACCGTCTCACAAAACGTGACAAAATTATGTTCAACAAAAAACATAGAGATCGTCCGATTATGATTTATTTTTTTGGTTCGAAAGGTTCGTGCTTTTGGCTTTTGTCCAGAGCGGCGAAATGGCTAGATCGGGCCATGTGTGTGAGCGACGATATTTACGCCACATTTCAACATTTGAGAAGAGAGTATTACGAATACGTACGTTTATAAGGGATTCTAAATAGGTGGGGATTTTAAAACATTTGTAAGTAGGTGCTTAAACTTCTCGTAGGTACTTAGATATGTGTGATAGAACATTCCATAGATAGAACACAATACATGCTTTCCCTGTTATACATATAATTATTAATATTAAGTTTTACATATTCATAGCCTACTTACAATAGTCCTTGGACCAGGGTCAACTTGTAAAATATTATTTTGTAAGTTTAATTTATTTATTTTATGTTTGTGGAAGAGAATAATTAAGTAATATATTATGACAATTTGAAATTATTTTTTTATTAAGACCCTCTTTTTACGTTTTTAGAAGCATGAGAATTTATTAACAAGTTATTACTTTTATGCAAAAAATATTCTTGTCAAATATTTTTATAAACAGATGTATACCGTTTGTGTTTTCTTTTTAGAACACTTTTGTTCTGTATTCTGGGGATTTCTTATTCTTCACATATTTATAGATAAATAGAATAGAGTCATTTTAAAAATAACTTTATTATTAAATTCCTATCAACTCCTTTCTTTCAATGATTTCTCAAAATTGCCTTTGCACGGCTTTTCATGAAACCATTTATAGTCGAGGTATTTTTAGCCAACTAAATAATATAATAATACCAACACTAATTTTACTGCATAAAACTAACTCTGTAACAATTTTTAAATAATTTCATTTCATTCATTTTATAAAAAAACTCCCGTAATGCTCAAGCATTTATTACAGATATTGTTTTGCACTCATAAATCAATTGTGGCATAACTTATAAATTAATAAAAAGCGCCTACTGATCCATTCAGTTTTTATTCGTAACCTTTCCTTGTATCTTGGCGATTGCGTGAGTATGATGAATACAGTGAATCATTGGTCAAGTAAGGAAAGAATACTTTACTTTGTGAACGCTTTTGCACATTGCAGTTACTGTGATATTTTTCAACGGTACGTAATGTTTGATTTTGTCTCAGCTTTAGAATTTAAATGATTAAACACATGTTTTTTTTAAGTTTAAGCCAATTGAAATAAAAATAAATCATCAATTGTTTTTTTTTTTCATAATAGGTCACTTTGGGTGAGTTTTCAGTTTTCACATTAATCGTGCAAAACTATTGTCGTGGAAAGTAGATAAAAGTATACAAGACTACTAATTTATCCAAAAAAATATAAATATCACCAAACAATCGACAACATGTATGTATTCAAAATACTAGGTAGTCCTAATCCAAAAGTTTGCTGAGGAGGATAACATTATTTAACGTTCATAAAATGCATATTATTTGTTAATTAAACAAGCCCTAAGATTTCCATATAGCATAGGAAATTTTATAATTAATAAATTATAAACACAATATTCATTTAACTAGGCTATTCATAGGTATTTATGGCGGTACTTAGTGGTTCGTATAATATCATTAAGTTACGATGTATTGTTCTAAATGGTCGAAAACAAATGGATACAACTGAAAAATAAAATAAATGTTTACTTTCCTTTTAAAGATCGAACGAACAGATGAATTCAACCTAGACTAGGTTGTATTCAATCGGCCGCACGCGCGGTGTAGTGATAAAAGTTCAAACTGGATTGCGATTATCAATTACTTATTTCGGACTTTTGTATCGAAAAACCATGAGGTTATTTTTTATGACCAAACGCCAATGATCTTTAGCGGTAGAGACCAATAATTGAAATGCCTACTTCTAGACCTACTTAGTGAATTACCTAGTTAATTTATTAATTATAGCTGACCCGGCGACCTTCGTACCGCCTAACAGTCGATTCCTTAATTTGTTTTTAATCCTAGACCCGGTGTCTCGAATAGCAGAAAAAAGAAAATTAATAAGTCAACAATTACATTATGTACTTAATATTTTTTTTTTTCTCTCCGTCCATCCTCGTACTTCAAGGAATATTATAAAAAAAGGGTTAGCGAAATTGGTTCAGCTGCTCCCGAGATTTGCGCTTACCAACACATTCAGCGATTCATTTTTATATTATAGATCTTGTAAATTGTTCATGGAAATAAATTATTATTATTTACACACGTAAGTTCCTGAGTAAAATATTTTAATCCCAAAACCAGCATTTCCATTCGTTTTTGGTAAAACTTTATATTTAAGTGTACCTAGGTGCTTTTGAAACCGTTTAGCACGAAAAATGGTTCAACTTTATAAAATTATTTACCACTTCTAATAGGTAAATCCAAAGTTTTACTGGTAAACCGAAGAGTTAACAGTGTCCGATCTTTTAGAGTATCAACGTTAATTATGGGCTTCGATTTTTTATTGGAAAAGACACATGTTACACGTCTCTCAAAAATGTTACCGATTGTTATGCAACATTTATATATTAGGTACCTTGGTATGTAGGTACAGTCTAAATGAAAACAGGAAGAAACACCTCTATGAGATATCAGTAGCCAATACAAATTAATTTAAACGTTTCCGTTTATTATTATACCAAACGAGTTCTCATATTGATTGTCCATGCCATGCGTGTTAATTCTAACTTTCATTATCGCCCAACAAATGCCTACGGTAATTTGTACTAAACAGTTTTATCACAACTCAGTCTGATAACAACGTTAATAGCACTGGTTGAGAAAATTAGACATACTTATATCAACTAATTTTGTCAATCAGCTTCTTAACCTACATTATGTCTTACTTCACATTTGTATGATAGCATTCATTGCGAAAATATTAAAGCGTCTATATACTATAACAGGAAGAGACTCCAAAGAATACAATGTGAACGACTTCACGTATCTATGTAGTCAGAAATGTACGTGAACTAAGTCGACCTTGCAAGGGTATAGCTTAGTGGACATGGCAACATTGACATTTGGGCTGTCAGTGGAGTGGAAGCAGTAGTGGGCAGACGACGTACGCGCGCTCTGCTACTCACGGCCGGACACTTACCGGCAAACGCCAATAGTAAAATATTATGTGCTCACCGGCTTGTCATGTTGATCGACGAGACCTTCAGTCATTTTCTAATATATGATAAAAGCGCCGTTCTTCTTGCGGCGAAGGCTGGCATCTGTAACGGGAGACCACCGAGGTCATATGTATGCATCAAGTGGTTTATTTCAGACGCATTCTAATGGAATAGGGCTCACTTGTGCTGCGTAGATCGTAGACACAGATGCATGAAGGCAGTTTGATGGGGCCGAGCGGGAAGTCAAACTCGCGGCATGTCTGACAAGAGGGCACCGGCGAGGTTTGTTTATCACTGAGCGGCAGAAATTGCGCGGGCGGCGGTGACGTGACGTGCGCCCGCGCATACACGCCTCCCGCGCGCCCGCCGCGCGCTTGACGTGTGCGTGTGGCGCTCAGCTGACGCGTTCCGTTCCACTTTCGTATCATGCCGAGAATTCCTGACAATTTTTTTCAGAGTAGTTCACTCTTTTAATTTGTTTACCTTTTTTTTTAATATGCATTACCTATAATTAATAAACTAAAACAAATCAATTAATAAAATAATAATATTATTTGTATGAACAAGTTTATTTATAGAACAACAATGTGGTATCACAATATTGATTAGCCTGATATTTCTTCACTAGCAAATTTGTTTGTCGGGGATTTGGCTTTACAGAAATTACGCACATTTTGAATGTAGTTATTACTATAATTAAGTAAGTAATTTATTATTTAATAATTTTTAACTAATGATACTTTATCAAAAAATAAACGTATAGTATGGATCTGGACAGTCTACGCACCGCGCGTGCCGGGCCGATTACAAACTAACTGGAGTTTCTCCCGAGTTCTTGCTGTAAAAACATGTGCCGAGAAACTCCATTTTTAAACTCAATCTACCGTACAATTGTCTGTTACGAGAAGTACATTTTTACTTGACATTGGCGAAATGCGTTATGTATCGCGAATGCCATTTCTTTACAGAAGAAGAAGAAGTACAAACTACTTTTTCAGCATACCTGATACAGAAGTTAGTAGAATCTAACACATGGCTGAGTTATTAGTTAATTGAATATAATTCAAGCCAGAATAATATTGATAGATTTTATCAACAAACGCTTCTATTTGGTTAACAATTCTAACACACTTCCTTCAATCATAAAACGGCGTTTTATACGATCCGCCTGCGACATATAGGTACCCGTCGAAAGGTTTTACATGTCTCTCATAGGTGTAACTTGCCGACGGTGCACGAAGCTACAGACCCGCGGAATCTGATTGTTGTCTCGCTGCTGACCACGCAGCCGCAGAGATGAATGTTCAGCTGGTACTGGTAGGTCGAAAAAAGCTTGAATATACTTAAAAATACATTTGATAAACACAGATCTTCTTCTTTCTTTACCATTGTACTAATTTATTTTTGGAGTCGGTGCAGTAGTCTTACTATCGACATACTGTTCTATGGGTTTTGGCATTAGATTTTTACGGCCAGCCGTCTACCTGACAAGAACCTTCCATGGTGCATGCCATCTCCATAGAGCAGCGCTGCGTCTCCCGTCGCGCGCGACGCGGGCATCTCTATGCAGATGACATAAATCAGTGGCCGCCCCGTGCACCCGCTTAACGCAGCGCAGGCCCTTAGAGTTTAATAAGTCACCATCTATGGCCTGTGAGTTGAAGTTTTTACGAATGCTAGCAGCAGGGATCATCAGTGTAACGTGTCTTCCAAATTACGGAGGAAAGTCGAGAAGAAAAATTTTCGGTCCATCCGAGTACCGCCTGCGCACTCGACCGCAGCGCCATCAACCTCCTCAAAATACAGATACTATCTAAATTAACTTAAAATTTTAAAATGAATTTCACCGTACCAACATCTTGCCGTTAATTTTCTTTTATAGAGATTTGCGAGCTAAGTATGATAAGGCATCTGGAATAAAAAGAAAGAGCTAAGTACCTACTTTTTATTTAGTACTAGCTTCTGCCCGCGACTTCGTCTGCACAGTATTATTAGCCT
Organism: Elophila nymphaeata; assembly: GCA_955850985.1. Classification (NCBI taxonomy): domain Eukaryota; kingdom Metazoa; phylum Arthropoda; class Insecta; order Lepidoptera; family Crambidae; genus Elophila; species Elophila nymphaeata. The sequence continues at coordinate 6,615,646 of OY039081.1, forward strand.
TTAAGTTATTCTGATGTATGAGCTATATTATTGTTATGTTTCATTAAAATCCAGTCAGTAGTTTTTGCGTGAAAGAGTAACAAACACAAATCCAGACATACATCTCTGCACCCATACATTTTTTCGCATTTATAATATTAGTAGGGGAAGGGGGGGCATAACGGGGACGTTAAGGAAAATAATCAATAAAAAAATGAACAGAATATATTAATTAATTAAATCTAATCAGAACACTTTCTTAATATAATAAATTATCAATTGGCACTAAATTTGGTGAAATAACTATTTAAACAACATTTTAATTTAAATTTTACGAAACCGGTATGAAAACCCCATCATGCCCCAGGGTAGGGGCAGAATGGGGTATCAATTCGGGGGAGCAGTACTCATATTATTGTGAAGCAGTTATTAAATTACGACCTGCTTTTCTAATTGGAAATTGGATTTGGCTGTCTTCGTTGTGTAGATCGTCCAGGTTGAGGCTCTGAGAAAGGAGTTTTCTATAAAGGGAGCGTAGTTGCAAGCAAAAATGGTACAAGTGGGTTCTCTTCAAGGGAAGGAGCAGCCTGATATTCGATTTCCGTTGTAGAATAGTTGTAGATGCAGGTAAGAAATTTGAATTGGCAAAGTTGTATTCATTAATTGGTCATATACCTACTTACCACATTTTTTGAATGCATTGTTTAGTATACAGTGGTACCCCATCATGCCCCGTAGTCATGTCCCCGTTATGCCCCCATGTATATTAATATTTTAACTGATGATCAAAAAATATAATCGATAGTTAGAGTGCATTAGCTTAAAACATATCAATTAGTAATATCGTTAGAAAAGCACAACAGAAAAACAATAATAGTAATCTAAACAATTACTTAATTACATGTGTTTTCCTGTTTACTAAAAATTAGATGAAACGATATTGAAAGTAATTTTCGGTCGTAAAAAACGACCGCGCGCCGTTTAGTCTCCCGTCACTTTGGCACTAAAGAGCAATGTCAAATGGCCGCTTATTACTACAAACAACATACTTCTAGTATGTGTAGTTACTTGTATATGAGGATGGCCCCGTCGTGCCTCGCGACCCCGTTTTGCCCCCCCGTCCCCTAGGACTTTTTATCTTAATTTCTATAATAGAACTAAGTAAATGTAGTCCAGTTTTTTTGTTTTTGAAAACATATTGCAAACAATAAAGCTTTAACTGTACCTATATGTATGAAAAAAAAAACAAATATACTTTCATAAAACTTACATAACAAAAAAATCTCATATCTTGATCAAGTTAAGGAATGGAATAAAACCCACGATATTTAGCTATCTTCCAACGAACCTAGATCACAGAGGATTTTTTTTATTGTTTAATTTTTTTCAAAAGCTTTAATTAACCAAGCAAAAAGAATAACAAAAATTAACAATTATTTTTTAAATGAATTTTTAATGAAGTATTTACTTTGTATTTTAATGCTCTAAAAAGATAATACTTTAAAATACTTTAAAATAAAACAAACCCCTTAATTTATAACATTAAACAATTTTAAACGATGAAAAAGCTTGTCGCGGTATTTACATAAGTGTAAGTAAGATAAAATGTAGATTAGAATAGAATATAACTTTAATGTACATCAAAGAGCTGTAAAAATACAGTCGATAACACTAAAAACTAATATTTTGTACAAAGGGCGACCTTATCGGTAAAAGCGTTCTCTTCCAGGTAACCTTAGGATGGAATGGATTCAATAATATAGAATAAGAGGGAAGTTGGCGACGTATCTCTAAACATTAGTTACTTACACAAATTAATTAATAATAATATATAAATAAATCTATATACATAAAACCAAAGTTGTGTTAGTTACACTATTTTTAACTCAAAATCGGCTGGACCGATTTTGATGATTTATGCTTTGTTACAATCGTTTCTTCCCCGATTAAGCAATAACTATTAAAATATTGTAAATGTAGACGTAAAAAAAAAATACCTTGAAAGATATCCAAATAACCAATACTCGAATCTAGTTCTAATAAAAAAAATATAGAGATAAATTACTGACAATAAAAATCACTCCAGATCTTTCGGTCAATCTTGGGTCAATCAGTTATCGTACCACAAGATTGACAATACAGAATGTATGAGAAATTCTCGGAACATGCCATTAGACCAATCAGTTCAAACTCAGAGAAAAATCAGTTGAACCCCCAACTGAAGTAAGTCTACAATAGATACATATATGAAGGCAATTGATGATGGAAACGGTTATTTGTCTGAATGTCCCCGGTGGAACTGAAAAGACATTCCTCGTGTCATTGAGTATGGCCACTATTCGTGCGAGATCCGGCATTTGCTTCTTCTGGAATAGCGGCCACATTGTTAGAAGGATGCCGCACGGCTCATACAGTGTTAAAATAACCGACATGTACCTAACATTCCGAAACACTCCACAACAGCCAAAAATTGAGTACCGTCTAAAATCATCATTTGGGTGGAATGCACAATGGCGCACAAACACGTATTGGAAGCACTTGAAAGAACATTGGAAGATCTGCGCAATGACTCAAGATGTTTCGGAGGCGCAATGATTTTACTGTCTGGCGATTTGGCGGTTATTCCAAAATCGACTGCTGACGATGAAATAACTTCAGCTGGGAGTTTCTCCCGAGTTCTTGTCGTAAAAACACGTGTTGAGAGACTCCATTTTTAACCTCAAACAACCTAACAATTATTTTTGTTACTTTAGTTACATTTTCACTTGACATTGGCAAAATGCGTACGCTTAATGCGACGCGAGGCCATTAATTAAGAATAGAATAGAATAGAACTTCAGCTGGCAGCAAACATGAAAGTTGCATTACTGAATGATCATCTGCTCAAGATTTATCCAAGCAATTGCTAACTATCGGTAATGGCCGTGGTCCTGTCAACGAATCGAGCGGATTGATTTCATTTCCTTCACAGATTTAATAATACAAGGAGATAGGCCAAGCCGGCGTTTAACTTGCGACAAGTGTATGCCCTGTGTGCATACATTTCCGCCACTTCGGCTTCCGATAAAGGCAAGTGAATACGTAACTCAGCGATTTGACCGATCTCCTTTGCGGCCGTGCTTTACTTTCATCGCTTTGCAGTCCTTAATACGCGCGCAATGAATAGTGTATATTACGGCATGCTCAACTAGAACCATGTTATGTTGTACAGCCGCTGATCGCGACACTCGGTCTTCCTATGAACTCGGCGATTCGACCGATCTCCTTAGATTGATATATCTGTGATTTCCTCCGAAAATTACATAGTTTCATCAAAGCATATCTTGCCGACACGCACGCTATGGACAAAATTTAGTTATACTTATAAAATTAGAAAATACACTGAAAGAAATCGACTGTCCAGGACGGGAATCGAACCCAGCAGCAAACCGGGCGGCTGCGTCAACCACTACGCTACCAGAGTTATATACTTTTATTTATTTCTTATTTGTTTTGAACTTTCCTAATGATCTATTGAACTTAATATATCTATGTATTTGTATTAATTTTATTGTGTTCATAAAAGTTATAAACTAAATGTAGCTAAGAGGTATAGGCGGTACGAAGTTCGCCGGGTCAGCTAGTACGTATATAAATGAATACTGACTGACTGACATATCAACGCACAGCCCAAACGGCTAGGTCTAGAGATTCCAAATTTGGTACGTAGGTATGAGGTCCAGGGGTGCAATAAGAAAGGTTTTTTTGGAAATTCACCCTCTAAGGTGGTGAAAAGGGGGTGCAAAGTTTGTATGGAAATTTTTAAAGTAAAATCAATAACAATTGGTACATGGCCTTTCACTTAGAAATTACGAAAGAGGTATTTTAGGATTTTTGGAAATTCAAAATAAAGGATGAAAATTTGTATGGAAATTCGTAAATTTTAAAGGGTATATTAAGGGGGATGTAGGTTTCTATGCAATCCCCCATTATTTAAGTAAAACCTATAAAAGTTGGAATGTGGCCTTTCGGTTAGAAATTAAGATAGAAGTATTTTAAGATTTATTGAAATTCTACCCTTAAGGGTATAAAATAGGGGATGAAACTGTGCATGGAAATGCTTCTTTTTACCTTACTTTTGGTCTTACGATTTAAAATTAAAAAAAAATGTATTTTAGGATTTCTCTAAATTCTATCCTTAAGGATCCCCTATTTGATAGGGGATGAAATTTTTTGTGCAAATCCATGATGGATTTGATTAATAAGTAAAGTCTATAAAAATTGCACGTTCCTTATGAGGTCTAAGAAAGGATTTTTCAAAATTTACATTCTAAGGTGGTGAAACGTCGAAAGTTTGTATGGGGAAACAAGCTTAGATGAAACTATTTTATTCGAAACTTCACAGGAGTAGGTACTCCTATCGAAAAATAAGTAAACACGTATTTCATGCTTTTTCAGAATTCAGCCTCTAAAAGGGGAAAATGGCGTGACATTGTAAAGTATGAAAATCAATATGGGGATTTTTTCCTCTTAGGCACTTGATAAGAAATAAATAGGTACTATAAAAGAAATGAAAATGAAATGCTGTCCGAAGTTACTATTCCATGCGAACGAAGTCGCGGCATAAGCTAGTGGGATATATTTCGTAAAACGTGGCAATTTTATAGGGACATTGAGATTTACCGAGTTTAATAGTGGTAGATATCTTGAATAATATGCGTGGAGTTGCAATGATAATCGATTTAGGTAAGTACCTACTAGGTATGGATTAAAAAAAAACCTGTATTTTAATAGAGTTACGTCACTGCATTGCAAGTTGCTGTGTCGGTAAGCTCTTGATGATAAAATCAATCTCATTAACAAACGATAAAAATATTAAAATCGACTAAGTACGTTGGAACTTAGGTAAATGTGAAAATACGTAACGGCACGTATCTGTACAATCTGTATATGATTTTGGGAAATGTAACTAAAATAAATTTAATGTCATTAAAGATTGTCATTATTAACACTGACCTGCATAGTAGATATGATTGAATAAATGAAAAAGTTTATTTGGTGTAAGAAAATTATAGATGGCATAGTTTTATGTTCATTCATCTGCCTGTCACCCACCCAAGGAGGGTTCCTTGGGGGAGGCCTGTGTCCAACAGTGGGCGTCTCTCGGCTGAAATGATGATGAAGAAAATTAAACATGTGTTTGAAATTTATACCAAACTAGATGACCCGGTGTACTTCGTATCACCTATTCATGGAGTACTAAACGTATTTGCACCTATCCTAACGACATTAGAACTCTCCTTTCGCTAAAATGGCGGAACGTCAAATGTTTGACAGGAAAGTAGGTAAAACAGTTTATATGGGAAATTGAAATTGTTGTTTTTACTATCTTTCTCGCAATTTTTCCATAATTTCTCACCGTTTAAACCTTCCCTGGACTACGACACACATTTAAAAACCAAAATCAGCTAAATCGGCCCAGCCGTTCTCGAGTTTTAGCGAGACTAACGAACAGCAATTCATTTTTAAGATAGATTGAATAGAAAATGAAAGACAAGAAAAAAAATAATAATAATAAACTAAATAATACTAAATGTGTAGCGATACTAAGTAAAGGCTACTTACATTTAGATGATGAGGGCGGTGGTAGAAGAGAAACGACCGTCCAAGTCGACTTCTTTTATTATAAGTAACGGCTAATAATAGAATGATTAAAAATGTAAACATAAATTGCATAAACATGTAATGAGTAAAATGCTTACTAAATAAATAAATGCTTGCGTACGGAAATAATCCGTACATCTTGCCCACTTAAAAAAGGATAAAAACATCTCAAAATAATTAATAACATTTCATCTAAAATAATAAAATATAGGTAAAATTAGAACATGTAAATAAACAAACAAGGTAAAAATTATTCAAGGTATGAATTTTGGTGCGGAGTAGACATCTTGCAGACTGCGGCTGCGGCGCACGGCAGCACGAGGCGGCGGCGGCGGCGGCAGCGGCGCGGGCTCGGCGAGGGCGGGCGCGCGGCGATGTCTCCGCCACAGGAACACGGTCACGCAGGCCACAGCGGTCACCCCACCCAGCAGCACGTACTGGACCACGTAGTGATGCACGTCATGAACGGTTATCTGTTCAGACGAATCCAGCTTCAATTGGTCTATCTGAGTCTTCATCTCTTTCCAGGCCTGAGCATCGGTTTCTTGATAAGTTACCTCGGCGTACGGCGCGCTGGTGTTTATTATATTATTCAATAATGATATTTCAGGTAACTTTATCTCGTCGGGATGTCCCTCCGCGTGACTGAAGTAGTCTTGATGAGAGAAAATTGTAAACATTTCTCCTCTGACAATACAGCCTTGACCTAGGCTAAGTATTCCGTTCCCGTATAGTGTTTTGATTTCCATACCGGCTGTGCAATATATACGAATGTTGCATTGTTTACAACATGAGTAGAGCCAGCTGTTCGGACGGTGTAACTTGATCCACTTGTCGGCGTCACAAGGTGATAACTGTACGGTGCATTGCGAATAAGCAGGCTTCTCTGTATGGTGTAATTTGATATCGCAAATGGATTGTTTCGATTTGAGTTCGTATATCGGTCTATCTATAGAGCATATAACCATATTCTGCATATGTAAACATGACTGCACATCATCGTATGTTAGTAAAAATGCGGAGTCTCTGTTTATGTCATAGGCAATATACGAATATGTAGGTATGGTATATTGCGTATTATCATCACGTTGCAAAGGGATCGTGACAATCTGGTCTAGCTCATAGATGTTATTGCTCACAAGAGGTATTCTGACCTCTATTATGAGATAGTCTCCGTGGATTCTCGCTCTTGTTTTCAGCAATTTATACAACTGACGAATGTTGTATTTATCAGTGGGCAGTCTAAGATCTCCATGCAGCTGTCCTTGGATGATGCCGATTTGTTGCTCTAACTGTTCTGGTGGCAAAAGATGAGTATCGATGCGACCGTGACTGATATCCGTTAGAGTGTTTATTACAGCTTCTTGTATGCGCCGTAAATTGGCAATGATAATATTTATGGCAAGTATAGATGTTGTTATATGGGCATTATTCAGGGCGTCAGATTGCATGTTGCTGATTTTCACGGATATATTTTCAAAATGATGATTTATTACAGAGAGCTGTAAATTCATGGTCTTCTCATTTCGACGTAGTATGTTGTATTCGGATTCTATGATTAATGTCTGGTTTTTTATGAGGTTCTGTAGATGATTTTCATTTTGCGAAATTTTCTCGATGTCATCTCTGTATTGCTCGGCGAAGCGCTCGTCCAGTACACCGAAGAGTGTATTCGCTATATAACCTATACCACTAATTAGGGCACGTTTAGGTCGTCTTTTGTTTTGATCCATAAGCAGACTGTTGTAATGTTTAATTTCCTGCATTTCTTGTTCAAGTTGTAATACAATACTTTCATATAGAGCGTATTGACCGTGACACATTGACTTAATATGCTGTAAGTATTTGTATTTTATGCTTGATAATCCATTCCAATATGAGGACATGTTATAATAAATTATTAATTTCCACTCATCTCGTATGTGTTGCATATTGGAGATTTTATCAAAATACAGGCTCTGTTGATTTTGTAAAGCGGTCGTATTATAGGGTAGAGCGCTTTGTTGTGCGGTTGGTGATATGAATGCCATAAACAATAGTAGCGCCATAGACACGAGATTAAATAATGATAATGGTTGTCTAGGTCGGCGACTTCTTCCCCGTGTAATGCCGTCTTGGCTTGTAGGCGAAGTTTGTGAGTCATCGGGTTGCGTGACGTCATGGACAGGCAACAGGATGAGTTTGTTAACGGGTCGCTTGATAACATTTTTGTGCGACTTCAGAGTGACAACCCTAACGTGTCCGTCCTTTCCAGGGTGAATTTCACATACTCGACCCAACGCCCATTTGCCGGGCGGCAGGTTGTCCTCTTTGATTATGACAATATCGTCGACATGTAGATTTTTAACAGGTTTCCTCCACTTTGACCTCGACTGAAGTTGCTGCAGATATTCAAGGGACCATCGCTTCCAGAAGGACTTATTAAGGCTCTGAACGAGGTACCATCTAGCAGGTAAGTGTATATTTTCAGGTTCTGTCTGAGGTCTTGATATCAACGAGTCTCCGATCAAGAAGTGACCCGGTGTTAAAATTTCTTCTTCCAGACTTTCGTTGAGTGGGCAGAGGGGCCGGGAGTTCATACACGCCTCAATCTGATGAAGTAGAGTGATGAATTCCTCATAGGTGAGCTTCTGGTCACCCAATACTCTTTTAAGGTGGAACTTCACACTCTTGACTGCGGCTTCCCACAGCCCTCCTGCATTGGGCCACGCGGGGGCGTTGAAGTGCCACGTGACACCCATGTCATTGATGTTTCTAACAAAATTAGCGTCCATGGTCTCTAGGATCGCCTGGTACTCTTTCTTCAGTACTCTAGATGCGCCGACGAAGTTTGTGCCGTTATCGGAGTACACATGACGTGGTGTACCCCGCCGTGCACACATACGACGAAAGGCAGCAAGGAATGAGGCTGTGCTGAGGTCGGATACCAACTCCAAATGCACTGCCTTAGTAACTAGGCAGACGAAGACGGCGATGTAGCCTTTCATGGTCTTTATACCCTTTCCCTTGTTAGCTTTAAGGTCGACGTGACCCGTGAAGTCAACTCCGGTATTAGAAAACGGGCGAGCTGGGGTCACTCTTGGTGCAGGTAAGTCAGCCATGATTTGATGCTTCGTCTCTTGACTGTATCTTCTGCACTTAGTACACAGTCTGATATGTTTCTTGACGGTGCGAACCCCACTAGGAATCCAATACTTCAGTCTGATATGTGACAGAGTGAGTTTCGGTCCGCCGTGAAGTGTACATATATGCGATTGCTGAATGATAAGTATAGTCAGCCGATGTTGTGTAGGTAACAGTATAGGATGCTTCGATGCAAATTTCAGTGCTGCATTATTCAGTCGTCCGCCGACTCGCAGTATTCCCTGGTCGTCGAGGAATGGATTCAAACAAGATAGTTTACTGTTACTCTTCACATGTCCATTTTTTCTTAAATGATATATGTCATCTTGAAACTCGACTGCTTGTACTGATCTTATTATGTAGTTTTTTGCGTACTCTATTTCGGCTGTCGACTGTACATAATTATTTGAATTTACGCTGAATGCAGTTTTCAAGGCGAGTTGTCGATTTCGCAACTGTGTCACGAAGCGAAGCACCCATCCAACTATGTGCGTCACTCGGGTAAATGAACTGCAATCTTGTAATAATCGAATTATAAAATTATTTTCATTTTGATGTAAAGCTGCGTTTACATGCTTCTTTTTTATTTCGACAGTCGGATTTTCAATTTTTATTGACATCATGTCACGAGGGTCGAATGATGTCAGCCACGGGGGTCCCTCCCACCACAGCTTTTGTTGCAGTTTCACTGCGGTCAATCCTCGTGTGGCGCAGTCTGCGGCATTATCTTCAGATTTAACATGACGCCATTGGGATGCTGGAATAATCTCTGTGATTTGTCGAACTCGATTAGCGACGAATTGTTTCCATCTAGAGACGTCGCCATGAAGCCAGCCAAGCACAACCATAGAGTCTGTCCATGCATAAATTATTATATTTTCAGTACTGATGGAGTCAACGACCTTTTTCATCAGTTGAGATAAGAGCACAGCACCCATTAATTCTAGCCTTGGTAATGATAATGGTTTGCTCTGCGGGGCCACCTTAGTTTTCGCAGCTATCAAGCGCGATGTAAACTCTCCTTTATCGTCGTGCGCTACGGCGTAAATAGAGCACGCGTATGCTTTTTCGGAGGCGTCGCAGAAACCATGGATTTTATATGATTTCTTATTTCCCAAATATCTTGAAATGGTAAGTTTTTCTATGTTCCTCAAATCATCACGGAGTTGCTGCCACTCGGAAAGTATATCTGAAGGTAAGTTATCATCCCATTTCAGGTTCGAAAGCCAGGTCCTTTGGAACAATATTTTGGCTTTAATAGTGATAGGAGATAGCCAGCCAAGGGGATCATATACCTTTGAGATATCAGATAAAAATTGTCTCTTCGTATGACTGCCTTGGGTTTCTTCATAATTAATTTTATTTTCGAACGTGAAAGTGTCCGATGATGGATTCCAACGTAGGCCTAACGTTTTCCTTGATTCTGAATCTTTGAACTCGAAAGGGTGGTCAGCGTCGTCCGATGGTAGGTTTTTTACAAGCTCCATATGATTGCTGGACCACTTGCGAAGGTTCAAGCCAGCCGATTTTAGTACATCGATTAACTGGGTTTGCAGAAATTTTATTTGAGTTATAGAGTCATGCCCAACCATCAAGTCATCTGTGTAGAAACAATTTTCAATAGCGTCGGCCGCAAGCGGATAATTAACGGCGTTATCTCGAGCTATTTGCCTCAATGTACGCATAGCCAAAAAGGGCGCTGCCTTCGTTCCATACGTGACTGTTGTCAGCTGGTATTCACGTAGGACGTCTTGAGGGGTCTCTCTCCAGATGATGCTTTGCAGGGGTTGATCACATTCCCGTACAAGAAACTGACGGAACATCTTCTCTATGTCAGCTGTAATGACGTAGTAATGAGTTCTCCACTTCAAAATGAGAGCCTGGAGATCCTGTTGTAGGTTTGGCCCACATTCCATCAAATCGTTTAGACTCTGTCCAGTAGAAGTCTTTGAAGAGGCATTAAAAACGACTCTAAGTTTAGTAGTCGTAGAGTCTAATTTCAATACGCCGTGATGCGGTAGGTAACACGTGGGTCGAGCCGTGACGGTGTCAGCTGGGCGCATGTGACGTAATGTCTCATATTCGTGCATAAAATTATGATATGCACTCGACAGGGAATGATTATGATTCATTCTTTTTTCTAGCTGTTTAAATTGGGAAACAGCCTTTGTTTTGGACGCGCCAAGGTTCGTCTCGAAGCTTGGTTTCATGGGGAGCGCGACTTCATAACGGCCGCACTCCAAACGACGCGTAGTTTGTGTATAAAACTCTTCGCAATACTGTTCTTCTTCCGTCAGGGACTGAGGGGGCTGATTGATATCCTCAACCTCCCAAAATCTCGATAGTTCCCCGATGTCGTTCACCACCACATTGCAGTTAAACGTTTTGACACTGCCTGACAGTATCCAGCCAAGTTTGGTCTGTTGGGCTATGGGCGCTTGAGGTGAGCCCTTGATAAGTCCACTCATTATAATCTCTGAGTAAACGCTCGCATCCAACAATAAGTCAATGGGTTTCGATACATTGTAATCAGGGTCGGCTAGGTTTATATTTTGCAGGTGTGGCCACGAAGTTCTATTAAATGTAGCATTCGGCAGTTGATTTATAACTCTGGAGATGACCAATGCTTGCGTTGTGAAGCTGTAGTCACCATAAATTGATTCACATTCGAGTGTGACCATTCCTCTGCTTGAATTAGAAGAAACGCCTATTCCTGATACACAAGCCTTATAGCGCTGTCTTTGTAGCCCCAACATTTGAGTGGCGTTCTCCGATATGAGTGAAATCTGAGAGCCTTGATCGAGTAGCGCCCGAAGATAGATATGTTTATCGTCGTATGTTTTTACTTTCAATAGTAATGTTGTTAATAAAATCTCTTCATCTTCGGCGGCTACGTAATTTACGTTAAGTTGTTTGTTGCTAGGCTTCGAATCGTTGGCGAGTAGATCTTGTGTTGCTGCGGACGTCATAGTCATAGGGGCCGACGAACTTGTCGTAGGGGTCGGTGTCCCGAATTGTGGCGCCGGCGGCGATTGCTTATTTTGCAGATGCATCAAATCGTAATGAATTATTGAATTATGTTCACCATTGCAATATTTGCACCGATGTGTTGAAATACATATTTTATCGTAATGTTTGTATAGGCAGTTTCGACATATCTGTTGTTTTGTCAATGTATTTATTTTAGTTTCTGATGGGGCATTTAGGAATCTTTTGCAATGCCATAGATCATGTTCCGATTTACATACGGGACACCTTTTAGTGTACGTAGATGCAGCTTGATTTTGATAAATTTTTCCAAAACGATTTCTGTTCTGGTTGCCGGGTTTGAAGTAGGGTGCTCTTGAAATTTGAGGGGACGGATGGGATTTATTTTCCATTGCATCTCCCTCCCTTTTATTGATAGGTTCAAGCGCGACAAATTTGCTTTCAATAAAGCTCATTAACTCATCAAAAATAGGCAAATCTCGTGGAGACTTTCGGGCTTCTTTATAATCCTTGTAGGTCTCGGCATCTAATTTTTTCGCAATAAGATGAACTAATAAGGGATCCCACGTGGAAGTGTCTACTCCCAGGTTGTGAATAGCGTGTATAGTCTCCATAGTAATATCGTGAAGATGCTTGAGCTCAAATGATGACTGTTTAGTAACGTTAGGCTGATTCAAAAATGTCTCTATTTGATTTGTAAATAGAGCATGTACGTTATTGTAGCGGTGGGTGAGGATTTCCCACGCCGTATCGTAGTTGTGCGAGGAGATATTAAGATGCTGTATGAGACGTTCTGCCTCGCCCTTCAGTTTTCCCTTCAAATGTTGTAATTTCTGTGCGTTATTTAACGCATTATTATTGTGGATTGTCTCCTTGAACAAATCGAAGAAAGTAGGCCATTGAGAATATTTTCCGGTGAATACAGGTATCTCAACCTTAGGCGTAGATTGCTGTAGACACGTAGTTGAGCTTAATCTTTGGTTGAGCTGTTTTTTGATGATGGTAAATTTTTCTTCATGACGCAAAAACTCTTGGTCATATTTTTGGTCTCGTCCCTGCAAATAATTATCGATGCGAAGATGTTGTTCATCGATTGCTCGCCAACGACGTTGCAGCTCCTTTAATTGATCTTCAATTTCCCACTTTTCTTCTAAGGAATCGACAACGATACGGTCCACGACGCGAGAGAACGCTCTGAAGTTGGTTCTCTGTTGGGTAAGTAGGTCATCGATAACTCTTCTTGTGTCGACCTGAACATCCGAATAACTGACAGGCACGTCAAATTTATCTTCTTCATCTTCAGAAGCGTCAGCGACGGCTGATGATGTTGATGAAACAGGATAATCAGCAATTTTCTTCCTCTCAGCTTCGTAGTATGATTTCATTCTCGCATAAATATTATTTGTGAAATAGTCATGCGTTTTTTCTTCATCTGCGCTCAATATCTCGTTGTTGGAGTCAAACTCACCCCAAAGAGAGTCCAGCGCCGATAGTCGCTTCTCGATATATATCTTAGTTTTGCGACTAGGTCCGTCTTTGGAGAAATTCACACAGACTTTCTCAATAACTTTGATGATTTCACTCTGTCGTTTAAAAATGTGTTCCATGATAACGCTTGAAGTTATTCACGTACCCACGACAGGAATAGGTTCAAAGGCGATGTTGGTGGCCAATGAAAATAATGATAAAATGAAAAAATTCCAACGGCAACGCGATGTGACCCTTGGTGATAATGTATCTTTTTCAAAGACGCCGTAATGTGAATCTTTGAAAATAATGTCCGGTCTACCCGGGTGCGTTTGCAGCCTCTATGGAAATCGCCCGTCTCAATTCACCTGGTGAGACCCGCTTGTGGGAGGCCAGATGAACCGATGCGCTACCACGCGAGAGTACAAAGCACGCAAAATAGAATTAAGATCTTGATGAGAAGCAGGTACACTTAAGCTGCCACTTCTCCGCTTGATATGGTTCAGTTGTAGATCGAAGGACCAATAAATGTAGCGATACTAAGTAAAGGCTACTTACATTTAGATGATGAGGGCGGTGGTAGAAGAGAAACGACCGTCCAAGTCGACTTCTTTTATTATAAGTAACGGCTAATAATAGAATGATTAAAAATGTAAACATAAATTGCATAAACATGTAATGAGTAAAATGCTTACTAAATAAATAAATGCTTGCGTACGGAAATAATCCGTACAAAATGCTTTAAGTTCAATATAACATCGATGTTTTCGACATTTTTAAAAATAAATTTAAAACATTTCTAACTGAAATAGCATATTATTCAATCAATGAATTAATTAATGACAAAGACATCTCACGTTTAGTATTATTATTTATATTAATGAATTTGACATTTTTAATTGAATCCTTTGAAAGTTGTATTATTATATTTTTATTTGCAATGTGAAATATTTAAATTTATCCTTATTGACATTTTAATTGAATCCAAATATGTAAAATGATATATCATTATTGTCATTCTCTTAACAACTAATGTGAATTATCTTAAATGTTATTATTGACCAAATTAAAGATATAATTATATTTGCACACCATCAATGGTAGGATATGGCGCTCTGATAGCTTTTTAGACCTACATTTTTGTACTCATATTTCGCAAATAAAGCGATTTAATTGATTTGATAAAGTCATATCTGGCAGCATGGGCAATACAGTGCTTAACTTTCAAAATTGTAAGTTCTTTTATCTTCTTCATTAAACCCTTCCATCATCAACAGCTCATTAAATGTCCCCACCGAGAGGCTCGAGCCTACCCCACATTAGGGGCGATTAGGCCTTAGTCAAACACGCTGGTCAAGTGCGGGTTGGTCGACTTCACACACAACCTGAGAATTCCTTCATAGGTGTGTGTAGGTTTCCTCACAATGTTTTCCTTCACCGTAAAAGCGTCGATTAAACGTATGTACATATGAATTTAAAATTTGAAAACACATTGGTAGGTAGCGGGGATCAAACCAATGCCTATTATTATTATTATTATATAGTTTTATGTCCAGCCGTCCGCCTGTCACCCACCCTTCTTGGAGATGCTGCACAGTCGCCACAGCGCAAGCGACCCCGTCTTCTGCAGTCTACACGGGGTTCATCTCCCTCAGTCGGCTTTTACTACCCCCACGCGAGTGTGACCGGGGACCACATCTCGGCTTTGGGTATAACGCTCGGCCAAGAAAATAGGTAAAACTAGAAGCTACACTACCAATAAAAAAGTTTTACCTATAGGTAAATTTTTTGCGCTCGGGTCGTTCAGAACTGAAAAATTGAATGATGTCTTAATTTTTGTTCACTTAGTGCACACGAACGGAAACTGTGGCTACAATTAAAACACGAACCAAGAAATTTGACAACTCCTTTCTTTGTCGCACCACAGATAATATAATACTATACCTACTAGTAGTCACACAAAGAACATAAACGCCCTCCTGCCTACAATCCTGGGTCATTCAAAAGAGGCGTGAAGAAGCACCTTGCAGGTCGGCAAGGCGAGGATGGCTAGCGTGGCGGTTTTACACCCGTATTCACAAACATTACTATGCGATCACTCGACACTTGGTTATGAAACGAACCAATCACAGAGCTCTATTTAAGGCCATTGCGTTGAATAGAGTTCTGTGATTGGTTCGTTTCTTATCCAAGTGTCGAGTGATCTCATAGTAATGTTTTTGAATACGGGTGTAAGTCTCGCACTAGCTATTTTCTCACTTGGACTCCACTTGTACTTACCTTTAGGTGGAAATGAGTCATTTCATCATAAAAAGGTCGAGACCTTTTTATAAAAAAACTAGCTGACCCGGCGAACTTCCTACCGCCTAACAGTAGATTCTTTAATTTTTTTTAATACTTATTCTGCTTTTCTAGACCCGAATAGCAAAAAAAATAAAATTAATAAGTCGACAATTACATTAAGTAATTAAATATTTTTTTATTGGTTTTTTATTTTTTTAAATTTTTCTCGCCTAAGAACCATCCCAACCAACCAAAAAAAAGAATTAACGAAATCTCGCGAGATTTGCGCTTAGCAACACATTCAGCGATTCATTTTTATATTATAGATAATACTTCTAGTGGGAGCCGAACTTAGACAGTTCATCAACAGTGATTCTCTTTTGGTGAACGATGAACAGTGAACGACTTTTCCTATTTAGATGTAAATGTTAAATGAGTATGAAATTAATTAATTTTGCTTCACGACGTCGCCGTCGCGCAGATAAGTTGTAGAATCTGACTCAATTTGCTGCTAGTCTGATAGTGAAATAATAAAAGTGTCACTGTTTCTGTTTACACGTTTCATTTTCGATGAACGATTTTGATTTCAAACAGATTCGATGAACGATGACAGATCATAAAGAGTAAAAAGATGCTCGATGGAAAAAAAATCGATAAAGCTCGCTTCAGGTCGAAGCGACTTGAAGCTAGCTTCATCCGGAGCTCTCCATCACTGTGGATTATCTTATCATAACATCAGTCTGTGAACATGGTGCGTTCCGGAGATCTAAACTTGATGCCTAGCGCGATGAATTGAAGGCCCGACCACCAACGGTCATCAATTACAATTATGAGAATGGTGTCCTCATCAACAGCTCATATAATGTCCCCACCGAGGGGCTCGAGCCTACCACAAATTAGGGCCGATTAGGCCTTAATCAACCACGCTGGCCAAGTGCGGGTTGGTCGACTTCACATCACACACAACACAAGAATTTCTTCATAGGTGTGTGCAGGTTTCCTCGCGATGTTTTCCTTCACCGTAAAAGCGTCGATAAACGTACATATGAATTCAAATTTTGAAAACACATTGGTACGAGGCGGGGATCGAACCAGAGCCTCCCGGGTGGGAGACGACGCTCTTACGCACTATGCCACCGACGCTTCCCTGGTGTCCTGACGTGCTCTCAATGTGCACGTAAGTACATTCTCCAAGAAAATTGGGTATGTGAGCCACATAAGGGCTCATTAGGGTCAACAACAGCGGACTCAAAGTCAGTTGCCTTAGCTGAAATCAAGCAAGTAGTATTAGTAACATCATTTTGCTGTTTTTACTATACCTATGGCGGCAGAGTTTGATAAGATGGGGTAGCAAGTTAGGTGTGCTGTAAACAAGCCCTGCCAACAACCAAACCGAGCACAAATTTATACTCCACTGGAGATCGAACCAAGAACCTCTGGATCTAATTCCGGTGAGCGAACCCCTAGACCATGGCGGCGGAGTTCCTGTTAACTTAGATTTTGTTAGTATAACGTATACCTATCACTGGTATATCGCGCTAAAACTTCTAGTTCGCTCGAGGCGATTACCTGACGACGAAATTGAACCTTTTTGGTTGGTGTACTAGAAGTTTGCCGCAAGCTCTATCACTAAAAACGCCCTATCTGCCCCCTACAAATTAATACATGAAAATGATCAAAACAAAATCATATCAATTATTAATCATTGAGATTATCAATCATGTTCAATTTTTGCTGCATACGTAGGTACATACATTTTATCAGATGCAAATCAACTGCTAACATTTCTGAGAAGTACAATCACGCACACTAGGTATCTGAATAATATTAAAACGTAATAAATTTTTTTCTCAAATCATTAGAATCACGTTCATACATAACACATACTTACGTAGGTACATACCTACATACTGTCACCACAGTACATCCAGTGGTCCGACGCCTTTGAAGTTGAGGAAAATGTCGCTTTTGTCTAGACACGTAGGGTTGTCACATTTTTAATTTTAGTTTAATTCTACATTTGATTTTGCTTGTTGGTGCTGTGGCACGTTTATGTAGGGTATTGTGGCACGTTTAAAACAATAAAACAATTTTTTCTTTTTAAATTATTAAAAAGATAAAATTGTTTTATTGTTTTTTCTGTTGATTTAAATATGTTACGCAAAATGGCCGACGTTTCCAATGACGAGATCCAAGACAGCAGACGCGAATTTTTAATAAAATGTGAATATGGGTATAGTTTCCGTGGTTTTCAGGGGTCCCGATTCCATATACAACACCTATTTGGAAATCTGAGATGGCGGACGCTAATTTTAATACTAAATCGATATGGGTATCGTTTTTGTAGTTTTCGAGGGTCCCGATTACGAATAAATTATCTATTCCGAGATCCAAGATTGCGGACGCGACTTTTGAACATATTACCAATATGGGTTTATGTTATAAAAAGCCGCGTTTGTTATCTTGAATCTCAAAATGGGTGTTTAATTCGGAATCGGGACCCCAAATAACCACGAAAATGATACCCATATAGACATTTTGTGACAAAGTCGCATCCGCCATCTTCATCTCAAATCTCTCAAAATTTTTGTTGTAGTCGGAAAAGGGACTCCCGAAAACCACGAAAATGATACCCAGATAAGTAGATTTTATATTAAAAAGTTACATCCGCCATCTTGGATCTCAAAGTAGATGTTGTATTCGGAATCAGGACCCCCGAAAACCACGAAAATGATACCCATATAGATTTCGTATTAAAAAGTCGCATCCGCCATCTTGGCTCTCAAAGGGGGCAAAGTCACGCTTTGGCGCCTAATACTTGAACTGATTTTGATGAAATTTGGCACAAAAATCGACTAGCCCTTGAGATAGGACATAAGCTACCTTTCGTTATTAAATAGGACATAAAGCCTACTACAAGTATATTACACTTAAAAGGTGAGTCCCAATTATATTGTAATGTGATAAACTTGTAATGAAATAAAGATATTTTCATTTTTTTTTTGATAAAGGGATGAAAATTTGTATGGGATTCCTCATTATCAAAGAAAAAACAATGATAATTTGTATTTAGGATACTTGATAAGAAGTAAATAAATATCTGTTTTAGAATTTTTTAATTTTGACCCGTGTGGGGATGGATTTACGACCTTTCATACCCTATTCCACCCCCAATGGAATAGGATATGAAAGGTCGTCAAGAAGTCCAAAGAAAGTCACGCTTTCACGCCTAACACCCGAACCCATTTTGATGAAATTTGTTACAGAAATAGACTACACCTTTAGAGAGAATATAAGTTATTAAGCTATTGCATAGCTTCTATCGCGGGCTTTGAGCGCGGGGACCGAATCCAGAAATTCCGTAACGAAAAAACCTCACGCTCCCCACTCCGATGGGCAAGGAGGTGTGGCTTGAAGGCCGTGCATCGTCTAACGTCGTTTCAGTTCGGCAGTCTTCGACACGGCGTTGTGTGCGTGCGATTAGACGTATTGTACGCTGCTGTCACGACAGTGAATAGCTGTACTTGTAAAATTTGTGTATAAAGTGTTTTGAATATGAATGTTAATTATTTCAGTGTACGTTTTAAACGTCTTCTAGTAATAAATAACATTTTAATACGCATAAACAGCTGTTTATGAGAAAGTATATAGGTGTATAGATATTTATGTACAGACAACAGCACGTTGGGTTACCACAAACTGTCAAATTTTCCCAATCGATTATGCACTTTATATTGAATAGTCTTAGGTTGAAAATCGTTTAGAGAAATTTGACAGTTTTGTATAGCCTGACGTGCTGTTGACTGTACAACAGTGAATAGCTGTACTTGTAAAATTTGTGTACTTATAAAGTGTTTTGAATATGAATGTTAATTATTTCAGTTAATTATTTCAATTATAAAATTAATATCAAAGAAAAAGAAATACTGCATGAATAAAATAAATAAATAAAATTATAATTGCATAAGTTGATACAAAATGCTATGCAATAGCTTTACCGCGGCAGTCCCCGAGCGCCACACGTCTATTTTTCTTTGTAAATAGGGCATGAAGGGGTTGAAATAAAGTTCGTGTGAGATACCTCATGCATTATCGAAGATAAAACCAAAACCATGAATCTTTGTATTTTAGCACGTTATAAGACAGGTTTTGGCTTATGGGTAGTCGTCATAGATTGAATATAGCTGTAGAAGGCGACTAATAGATCAGCAAAGGGGTATTGATCACCTTATACTCCGTCCGCCAATCCGCATTGGGCAAGCGCTGGTGGACTACTGCCTAAACCTCCTTCGATAGCAAGGAGTGGAAGTTAGCAAACGATGGATAAACAAAAAAAGTAGTTTATAAAAAGGTATTAAAATTAGCTATTTATAGTATAATCTACAGCAATTTGTATGTGTACCTATTATTCGCAAAATAAGAACCCTAAAAAAATAAAAATGCTACCCAAAGTAACTATTCCATGCAGACGAAGTCGCAAGCAAAAGCTAGTATTCCATAATGTAAGGTAGGTTCATCTTAACTGGGCGTCAAATATTTGCAAAAATATTTCATTCGGATCTTAGAAGTGCAATTTTCAAATATTTGATGAAACAATGTTTACCTTAACAACAAAGCACCAAGCATTGACAAATTTTGACAGCGAAAGCAGTGCCTCGGTGGCATAGTGGTTAACGCAGCCGCCCGGATTGCGGAAGATGCTGGGTTCGATTCCCGCCATCAAGCAGGTCAATCATTTTCAGTGTATTTTTTCTAGTATTAAAAATGTTTACGCATTTATAAACGCAAAAAAAATATTCCATAATGTAAGGTAGTTTTATCTTAACTGGGCGTCAAATATTCGCAATTACGTATTTCGCCAATGTCAAGTGAAATTGTATTTACATTTTTAGACAATTGTACTGTAGATTGATTTTTTTTTTTAAAGTAAGTCGCATGAGCTATCGTACGATGCGACGTAATAGTGGTGGGGCGTGCATTTGTTGCAGCGGTGCGCGCTCGACAGAGCCTAGCTAGTTCCACCTCCCATCCACCTCAGTAGCATGCCCGAGGTTCTCCTCTAGTAGGCGCCCGTCGTAGTACTTTTTGGCCAATCTTTGTAAATGTAGGTAGTAACAAGTATATGAGTTGGAGAAAACGAGAAAGAGTCTCAACCTGGATATATTCAGTTGTAGTGACCGAACGGCGAGGACGCTAATCAGTGACCAATTCTTTGCTGGCGAGTGAGCTAAGCTAAGCTAAGCTTATACCTACCTAATTCTAGCTTTCCTGTGCTTTATAGGGATAATACTATCCCTATAAAGCTGTACTTTTTATACTTTTATACTTATTATTATTTTTAATTGTTTAGTTGTGCTCATGTTATAATTTTTATTCTAATGTTATATGTGTGAATCTGTTATTGGCTTGCAATTATCCATATTGTTTAATATATAAGAATATGTAGCTGTTGATTCACCGAATAAATAAAATAAAATAAAATAAATAAAATAAAACGTATTACTTACACCGACCCCAATAAAATTGGGAGCAGAGCAGGCAAAATAAAAGGTTTACAGTCAATAATTACTTTAGTAATTTAAAAAAATGGGATATTTTGATACTTACTAAACTCTTTCTGTCATCAATAAAATTATATTATTACTTATGTTGTTTATTTGTAATAGAATTATACTGCATCGTAATTGTTATCTTGCTTAACAATTGCACTTTTCGTATTAATCAAGAAATCTAATTGAGTGTAATCTTTTTGAAATCTATTTACAAATTTATCGAATAGATAATCAATATATTCTATAAATATGTATACAGGCAGTTAGTATAAATTACGCAGTTATTGTAATTCGGGATCAGTTTACGATCAGACTGTCTGTAAGCTAAAAGAATCGAAGGAGATGAAATGTAAGTTATTGAGATAATGTTTTCTTAGATTTCACTAACATTTCAATATAATTTCATAAATAAAATCTAGACCTCCCTTTTTTGCTTTAGTCTAAGACCCTATTCCAAATTTTGACACTAAAACATTATTCACAAAATGTCTTATTTTATTTATAATAATTCTTACGTAGATAGTCTCTGTGTAATGATTAAACTTAGAATTAAATAGATATAAACTATATTCGGCACTTTAAATAGTAGCTAATTAATTAAAATTAAATAAAAAATAGAAAAATCTTACCTACCTTGAATATTTTTTTTATAATCTTGATTTAACCTCGAAACCTTTTGAGGTTTCATTTTTAAGTGCCACTTGTCCCATTATTCGTAGATAAAAATAACTTATTATAGGAAATTGTAGAGTAAAATTACTAAGTGTAAAATAACGTGCTTATAAATTGAGTTCGTATTTGAGCTATTCTAAAGTTACAATAGTTCTTTGATTCATAACGAACAAGTGAATTAAATTTTTAATAGCTTTCGTAATTGTGTAGCCAATGGATAGGTACGAATGGATAAGATAGATTTATTTTTTACCCAAAATTGTAGACTGACTAAGACACGGAAATTCTAGTAGAATTACTTGAACTAAGAATAGATACACAACTTCTCGCCTCTATGTCTCTTAATGTGTTATACTTTCACTAGTGTGAGTGCTATAAAGCTAATCAATATTTTTTTACCCGACTACGGCGAAACCAAAAGGAAGGGTTTTGATTTTATAAGTCTATGTTTGTTGATATTTACGTATGTTCCGCCGTAGCGCCTAAACTATTCATCTGATTTCGATGAATAAGGTGTCAATCAATTCGTTATTGTAGTCGGGGTAACATAGATTACATTTTAACCGAATTTGACTCCAACTACCTTAGTTGGAGTCAAATTTTACCCTCTATTTTAACCAACTTCAATCCTTTATTTTTCTCCGTAATCACTTTAAAATTGTTTGCTTGTTATTTTTAAAAGTACTTCCTTGATAAAGCACTTGTCCCACTACAGGCGTCTGCGCGACTGTGATATCTACTCTTTTGTCGCTTGAGAATGATACAATATATGATGCCGAGTCACCAAACACATGATATATTAACGTTTCACACTGCCCACGACAGTTGTCTTCACTACAGCTAGAGATGTCCCACTTTCGCGCACTCAAAGACCAGCGACAAAACTATCGGAACTAACATATTCACTTCTCTAACTCCTTTTAATTTCTAGCTCTGCTCGCTTCTCAACTTTTGTCGGCAGTGAGACGGTTGCCCTAGTCAAATAAAATTTTGTGTAACAAATCAAAGATCTTCATATCATAGCTCTTCTCCTATAGTCTAACGTCTCGGTTATAATGTTGTTTCTTTTCTTATTCCAGACAACCTACTCCTACTGCTTTGTGCAGTAGCCCTGGCAAATGCAGACAGAGGAAATGGCTGTCCAAATGACTGGTCTGTGGAAAGGCTAATACCTCACAAAGACTGTGACAAATTCTACCAATGCTGGAATGGTGAGCGTGTTCTACACACGTGTCCGTCAAATCCCCAACTTTACTTTAATCCAAAGCTTGGTATTTGTGATTGGCCTGAAGAAGTTGACTGTTCGAATCGTGAAAAGCCTGGAAACATTGAATCAAATGAGGACGACGTTGGCGTTAATAGTCCTGGAAATAGTGATCCTAGCCAAGCTGGTGCTATTTGCGCTGCCGAAGGTTCTGATGGTGTTTTAGTAGCTCATGAACACTGCAATAAATTCTACAAATGTCTCGCTGGCGCACCGGTAACATTGAACTGCCCTGGTGGTCTTCTCTATGCACCTCAGACAGAACAATGTGACTGGCCTGAAAACGTGCAATGCGGTGACAGAGTGATTCCTGGCGAAGATAACAATGGAAATGAAAACGGGAATGAGAATGGCGGTCAGCAGGGAGGTGGTAACAGTGATCCCAGTCAAGCTGGTGATATTTGTGCAGCTGAAGGTTCTGACGGTTTTCTTGTAGCCCACGAAGACTGCAACAAATTCTACAAATGTCTTGGAGGAACACCGGTTGCGTTGAGTTGCCCTGGGGGTCTTCTGTATGCCCCTCAGTTAGAACAGTGCGACTGGCCAGAAAACGTGCATTGCAGTGACAGAGTGATTCCTGGCGAAGATAACAATGGAAACGGAAATGGAAATGAAAATGGTGGTCAGCAGGGAGGTGGTAATAGTGATCCAAGTCAAGCTGGTGATATTTGTGCGGCTGAGGGTTCTGATGGCGTTCTTATAGCCCACGAAGACTGCAACAAATTCTACAAATGTCTTGGAGGAACACCGGTTGAGTTAAGTTGCCCTGGGGGTCTTCTGTATGCCCCTCAGTTAGAACAGTGCGACTGGCCAGAAAACGTGCACTGCAGTGACAGAGTAATTCCTGGCGAAGATAACAATGGAAACGGAAATGGAAATGAGAATGGCGCTCAGCAGGGAGGTGGTAACAGTGATCCCAGTCAAGCAGGTGATATTTGTGCAGCTGAAGGTTCTGACGGCGTTCTGGTAGCCCACGTAGACTGCAACAAATTCTACAAATGTCTTGGAGGAACACCAGTTGCGTTGAGTTGCCCTGGGGGTCTTCTGTATGCCCCTCAGTTAGAACAATGCGACTGGCCAGAAAACGTACAATGCAGTGACAGAGTGATTCCTGGCGAAGATAACAATGGCAACGGAAATGGGAATGAAAATGGTGGTCAGCAAGGAGGCGGTAACAGTGATCCCAGTCAAGCTGGTGATATTTGTGCAGCTGAAGGTTCTGACGGCGTTCTTGTAGCCCATGAAGACTGCAACAAATTCTACAAATGTCTTGGAGGAACACCGATTGCGTTGAGTTGCCCTGGGGGTCTTCTGTATGCCCCTCAGTTAGAACAGTGTGACTGGCCAGAAAATGTAAAGTGCGGTGATAGAGTGATTCCTGGCGAAGATAACAATGGAAACGGAAATGAGAATGAGAATGGTGGTCAGCAGGGAGGTGGTAACAGTGATCCCAGCCAAGCTGGTGCTATTTGCGCAGCTGAAGGATCCGACGGCATTCTTGTAGCCCATGAAAATTGCAACAAATTTTATAAATGTCTCGATGGAACGCCTGCAGCATTGTCCTGCCCAGGTGGTCTTTTATATGCCCCTGAGAAAGAACAATGCGACTGGCCAGAAAACGTTGATTGCAAGAACCGTTGGTAATTAATCGGTGACTTGTCACGTAAAATAACAGAAATGAATTGATTATTTATAATTTATTATTACTAATTCTTCTGTCGATAAATTATTCCTGAACATTTACTTTATTTTATTTAAATTTACTTCTTTTCTTTTTAGCGGATGATGGTTTATTAATTGTTGGAACACAATAATTCCGTTAACACTTAATGTAGCAACAAACTTTGCTAAGATGTTGGTAGCAAGTTAGGCAGATTTTTAACAAGTTGCTCTACCACCAAACTCATCATAGCTTTAGATCATAGGTTCACAAATAGAACAAGGCCTAATTCACCGTGCTACCAGCTTTCACACATTTCACTGTCACACTTTACATCTCTCGTAAATACGGATACAAAATATAAAAAATCTTTCACTTGCTTAATTTTTTAATGAACTCACTTAAACCATTTACTAAATTAATATCTAGCACTAAAGAATGTTTTGGTACAGCATTTGAATGAAACAGAATAATTGGCGCCCGACGCCAGATCGGTGTGCTTCGCGCCTAATAAAATGCGTTACGCGACGCGACGGCGACGTCGCGTCGTGATCATCAAGCGTCTTCAAGCATTTCGTAGCGTCTCGTTGTGAACTCACCCTAAGTAAAATGATCATACTATTCGTAATAATAAATACGGTCTCGCTTTCACGCAAAGCAAGAACTTGCATTTTAAATTAATCTCCATAACGTTAGAATATGGAAGGACCTTGAAACACAGTTTGGATCGGTTATTTTCGTTGTTTTCGCCGGGCACTGACACTCACTTATCATGCTGATACATCGGGCTCACGTCAGGCTAATGCACGACCTAAAGTCGTTAATCATAAGGTATCTTTTGAATATACTACTATATATATATATATATATATATATTTTGGATTTATTTAAATGTTGACTTTTTATGTGTTATTGATTTAAGTAAAAGTGAGAGTTCATTGAGTATAATATATTCAGTGTGGAATTAGCGTGAAGTGTTACAAATATTCAAATATTATCTATAATAAAATATAATTTCCATGCGCGCATCAATTAACCTGTGTTATGAGTTCTAGAAAACGGGCAAATATAATAATTTAGAGATTTTATAAATAAATATATTAATCAACAATGACCCGCGAACAAATATGGATGTTCATCCCACAAACATTTGCCCCTACCAGGTCTCGAACCCGGACCGCTTGATGTGTAAAGTTGATGTGCTGTTGACTGTACTGTACATACATAAGGTGAAGTCGTACTATCCACTCTGCACTGCACTGCATACTCCTTGACGTTTGTTGCACCCTCAGACCAATAAAAAAAGTTGGTCTGAGTTTACACCACAGATAATGTGTTTTTTTTATATTTCATTTGTCCTTACCTTTGCCCTTACAATTATTAATCTTAATTTAAATAAATTACGTGTCACTTTGTTTGTCAGCGATGGACTCCTAAACAACTTAACCGTATGCAGTTTAATCCAACTTGAAAGATAGGATAGTTTTTATCTTGATAATAAGTATTCCTCATTTTTTTTCTGCAAATTCAATGTTATAGGACAGTAGTATGAAATTACCACAGCAACGAGTGGCCGGGACAGCTAGTTATTTATAAATAAAAATACTGAAGATAATATGACTTATAACAACAATGCACGGAAAAAATTCTACTTGCCTCAGGCGGGAATCGAACCCGCATCTTCCGCAACCCGGGCGGCTCCATTGATCATTACGCCACCGAGACACTACTTTACGCTGTCGAAATTTGTCAGTGCTTGGTGCTTATGTTTTTATGGTAAACATCCACCACCACCACCATCCATAGTTATTAATTAAATAACAACAAACTGAAATTAGGACCGATATTCACATTTTAATCTCATAAAATACAGTAGGTATTCTTGACTGGACTGGACCTTCTAAGGATTGACAGCACAGCCTGCATCTTTGGGCCAGTCACAAACCTATAAATACACAAAGAGCCGTTAATAATATAGAAAAATATACAGTGTATACCCATGCTAATAAACTCATATAAATACTATGGTGATATCAAAATATCTAAATTATGAAAAAAAAAATGATTTCTCAATATAAATCACAGATTTATAATCACTGACGTTTAATACAAATAGTTCGATCATAATAATAAAATGTATAAAAATTGCAAAATTATTTTTAGAATTTATATAACTATGTTAGCATGGGTATGGGCCCGCTTGAAAAAAATTCAATAGTTTTGATAGAAATTTGGCTACGCATCTCCTATCATCATATTAGTCAAGAGACGCCAACTGTTGGGCATAAGCCTTCAGCAAGGATCTCCAACCGGATAGGTCCTGCGGTGCTCCCATCTCTATATTCCGAGGAGGATTGTTGTCAGGCAGGTGGCCTTAAAAATTTAATGCCAAAACCTATTACGGTTTGTCGATTTACTTTACTTTTTTAACCGACTTCAAAAAAGGAAGAGGTTATCAATTCGACTGTATGTTTAATGTTTGTTACCTCATAACTCGTTACTGGGTGGATTGATTTTTAAGATTCTTTTGACCTTTGGAAGCTGTGCTTGTCATGGGGTCCCATTTAAATTTTATCGACATCTGACAAGTAGTTTTTGAGTTATCCCTAATAATGCCTATTTAATTGACATTGATGATATCGTAATTTTATCACTTGTGTGTCTAAAAGATCTTGAGGTAGTTTCCTGAAAATTTTTATACTTAAAACACTAAAAAGCAGAAAAAATTTTTTTTAAATAAAAAACAACCGCCTTCAAAAAACGGGAGAAATAAGAATTTTGTTTATAAAAATCTAAATGTTTTTTGAGGTCGGTCCCAAATACAAGTGACAACGTTTATTACAAATATTGAGGTTGGGACCGACCTCAAAAAACATTTAGATTTTTATAAATAAAATTCTTATTTCTCCCGTTTTTTGAAGGCGGTTGTTTTTGAAGTAAAACTTCTTTAGGCGCGACTAGGGGGTAACTCAGATTTTTCTAACGGAAGTAACGCTCAGTATTCTATAGTCTGTGTAGTTTCCGCTATTTAAAAATAGTAATTTCGATTGGTCGTAAGTATCTGTCATATTTATTTTTTTTTCAGTTAAAATTTAATCATTTCAGTGATCTACGTCAAAGAAGTTTTACTTCAATCGCGCGTAAAGGTTACACGCACACAATTTTTTTTATTTTTTGATACAATGTAACCACAGTATACCAAGAACAGTAGTTTATCTGCGGGATGTCGGCGAGTTATTAGCCTACTCTTGCGTTGACGCTAGGGTTCGTAAATGTGCCGGACGGGAACGAGCGGCGAGCGAATGTGCAATGACATAAAAACGTGCGATCACACCGAGACGGCACAGCCCGCACCAAAGAGTATATAATCACTACGTTTTACCCGCACTGCAGCTACCTAGTTATGCCCCCATATTTTTATGTCAATTTGTGCGTCACAGTGCGTGCATACCTACACGGCGCCGAGTACGCACGCACACATTCTAATGGATAGTGGTTAGTTTGTATGAAGACGTATTACTGGGCCCCGATCGCCGTAAATCATTTCAAGATGAAGCGCAAATGGAACACAGACGAAACGCAACTTTTCGATGTTTTCGTATCGCGGTGTTGATTTGACAGATGCTTCGAACGCAGATGAAACACAAACGCTGTCAAAGTTACGTTTATGTTACATTTCAAAGGACGCTACTTTTCCTCAAACGTTGCACGAACGTACACTAGGGTTACATCTCTAATATTTATAATACCCTTGTGTTCTAGCTGCGTTTTGTTTTTCCGTTTTAAATAATATAAAATGCAAATAAAATTAACCTGTAGAACTGGGTTAAAGTGGAGAGTGGCCGCACATCTCCTCTCCACGGGCGTGCCCCAAACACACTGATAGAATATGTTGCAATCTTCA
This sequence comes from Elophila nymphaeata, assembly GCA_955850985.1. Classification (NCBI taxonomy): domain Eukaryota; kingdom Metazoa; phylum Arthropoda; class Insecta; order Lepidoptera; family Crambidae; genus Elophila; species Elophila nymphaeata. The sequence goes on from OY039081.1 coordinate 6,644,181, forward strand.
GTACTTGGGAATAACCAGTGAATAAATGGGTCGAAGGGACAACCATTTGCTTGGAATTCGTTGTTACTTTCCTCAGTTTCGGGTTGGGGTTGGGGTTCGGGTTCTGGTCCTGGTGTGGTTTCTGGTTCTGGCTCTGGTTGAGGTTCGGGTTGGGGTTCGGGTTGGGGTTCGAGTTCTGGTTCAGGTTGGGGTTCAGGTTCTGGCTCAGTTTGGGGTTCGGGTTCGGGTTCTGGTAGGGGTTCGGGTTCTGGCTCAGGTTGGGGTTCAGATTCTGGCTCTGGTTGGGGTTCGGGTTCTGGCTCAAGTTCGGGTTCCGGTTCTGGCTCAGGTTGGGGTTCTGGTTCTGGTTCTGGCTCTGGCTCCGGTTGAGGTTCTGGTTCTGGTTCAGATTCTGGCTGCTGTCCAGGAACATTCCTGTCGCTACAGTCTACATTTTCAGGCCAATCGCACTGCCAAGTCTCAATGTTGAAATGTAAGTTTCCAAAACATTGTTGTTCAACCGGGACTCCATACGTGCATTTGTAGAATTTGTTGCAATCTTCGTGTACTAGCAGTGATTCGATTTCCCAATTGTCGGCCTGCTCAGAAGGGCACTCTTGGACAGCATAACTCTGCGATACCACAAGGGCAGCAAACAACAGTACGGTGACACCTGTGAAATAATAAAATAAAATAAAAAATTTACATCTGCTGACAACATTGTAGTTATGTAAGATGTCCTACGTTCTGCAAGATTCAATCACTGTGTTGGTTCTGGTCAATGAGTAATATTTGCAAGAGGAAATTAATAGAGCAACGTTCGTGCTCTCTTCCAAGCACTTTCAACTTGATTTTCTTCCGTGTTTCGGAAGCAACATAGCTTGTGGTCCACGTTGCTCTCAGAAGATGGCAGCCGTGAAAAACAAGTTATATCAGAGGCACAAAACGATGACTTGTGAAAGTCAGGCACAAAGCCTGTACACGACTTGATGAGAATATGGTAATTGCAAGAAAATACGATATTTTTTTAAATAAACCGCATGCAAAACTTACCGAACTGTATTTTGGCTATGTAGTCTAAGTAGGTACTATACATAAAAAAATTGCATTCAATTGGACCGAAATTGAAATGTTATGCTGAAATATTTCAACACATTTGTTTTTTTTAAATATGTAATTAAAACTTAAATAAATACTTAAATAAAATTGTAAAAAATAAATAAATAGAAATAAAACAAATGACTCTTGAATTGGGAAAAAGTACAGACACTGAAATTTTGTAATTTTACCTTAAAAGATTTCCGGGAGTTTTGAACATGGATTTATAGATTATATATGACTTTTCGGTGACAAAGTCGAAATTCAATAAAATCAAACATTTTAAAAGCTCCCAGAAAATATTTCAGGTAACCTCTTATTTAGAACCAAATGAATGTAGTAAAAGTTAATAGCAAAATATTTGACTTACTTCTCATATTGGTGGTTACTGTCTAGGAGTCAAATGAAACATATATTAGCTTTATACCTCGTATCAGTGACGCAAGATTATATTGAGTAGGAAATTCTGATTGAAATTATTTATCAAAGATACACGTATTTGACGACTATTAACTTCTCTTTATCGTACAAAAAAAGATTAACGTACTTAGGATTTAAATGATTACAGCCTTTTAATCAGAAATCTGATTGGTAAATGTTATTATCCTGTTATTATTTATTGCTGAGAATTCCTATTCATTATGGTATGTATAATTTCGTAAGGGCTTAGACTACTAAATATATATAATATTTAAACTTTCGCGATGCATAATTCACTGAAATAATGATTTTTAACCATGGCCACCACAAGTGACCGAAACGTCGAGTTATTAAGCGCAGTTACCTAATATTTTGTATCATACCTACTTAAAGCAGCCTACCTCCAACAGTGGGCGTCTCTTCGCTGAATCCGTCGTAGTATGAGAATATGAGAACTTGCAACTTTTTACAAGTACCTAATGTTTTTGATGGGATTTCGATTTAAAAATCCGTTTTATTTGGAGTCGGTCTTGAAGTCGGTTAGTTTTTTTCTAAAAATATTTTTTTGGAACTTCGGAATAACAAGTACCTAACTAGGTATACAAAGATACTCTGCTGTAAAATGCAACGTTGTATAAAAGTTTCAAGATAATCTACCGAAATCGGAAAACCCTAAATCAACCGACACCAACATAGGGCAGGTAATTGATATTATAGCAATAATAATTATAAGACTGTAGATTTTGTGTAGGTAGATACAGTTATTACCATACGCATGCATCCGAGTAACTCTTATCCAGGATTTTTTTTCCCGTCGTCAACAAGACAAAAATATGAAAATTTCACTGCAATTCAGTTTCTTACTCACTGTTTTTCGAAGTAAGCTGTATTTATCAGTATTTATAAGTGCCTCCTTATAACACTGACTGAAATGATTCATTAAACTTGACCTTTATTCTGCCTTTATTGCAAATAACCTGAGGGTCTCCCCTTATCGATAAATATCAGAAACAGACCGCGCTTAAAATAACAGAAAGACGTATTCATAGGTATATCTTCATATTATTTTCTAAATTTTAAAAACTGTAAGATTATTTTATTTTAATACTGGCTATATCCGTCATGCCCATTTAAGAAATAATTTATATAATAATATGTGTTTTTTTGGCTAAGAACTCGCTGGCCACAGAACAAAGTTTTATCACAATCTCATCATTGATTTCGGAAGAGAGAAGATTAATATTGAAGTAATGTTTACTAAATAAGAATAATAGAAATAAAGTAAATTAATAATAAATGGTAAAAGATCTTCAGGTTCTCTCGTCACAAGGTAGGTGTTCCACAGGGCTCAATTCTTGGTCCATTTCTCTTTCTAGTGTACATAAATGACTTGCCTTAGGGGCAATCATGATATTGTATTGTTTGCGGATGACACTTCTTTAATTTTCAAAATAAATAGAAAATTAAGTAATTATGAGGAAAGTAATAATGCACTTGCAAAAGTAGTTTATTGGTTTAATGTTAATAACTTGTTGCTTAATGAAAAAAAAAACAAATTAATTAAGTTTACTACACCGAATGTGAGATGTGTAGAAACTTAATCTTCAAATAAATGGAGTAGAATTGAAACCTGTGGAAACAACTTTAGTAAGTAATGTTAGACTCCAAATGGAGTCCACATATTGTAAAACTTTCGGGTAAACTATGTTCTACGGTATACGCAGTTAAAACTACTAGGTGACTAACTGATACGGCTAGAATGGTTTAATTAGTCACTTTCACAGTATAATGTCGTATGGATTTTTTTTCTGTGGGAGTGCTGCTGATATTAATATCATTGTTTTGCAAACACGGGCTGGAAGTGCAACTTATCAACTGCGTCCACGTGACTTCCTCAGAGAAAAGTTCAAGGAGATAAATATTCTGACAATGTCATACTCATCACAACTTATACTGAAAAAAATCATCATCATCATCACCAGCTCATAAAATGTCTCCACCGTGGGGTTCAAGCCTACCTCACATTAGGGGCGATTAGGCCTTAGTCAAGCACGCTGGCCAAGTGCGGGTTGGTCGACTACACACACAACCTAAGAATTTCTTCATAGGTGTGTGCAGGTTTCTTCACGATGTTTTCCTTCACCGTAAAATTCAAAATTTGAAAACATATTGGTAGATACGTGGCGGGGATCGAACCGGTGACTCCCGGGTTGGAGACAATGCCCTTACGCACTATGCCACCTTCTGGAAAACTTACTGTAAAGGAAAATATTATGCAGGTTTCTAAGAAATCTGGTTGTATGTAAAACTCGCCTCCACAGAACAAACAATTCGTTTGTGGGCCAACGTATACGTTTTTACAATAAGTTTCCGAAGAATATTAGAGATTAGCCTATAAAATAATAAATTTAAAAAAAACTGTTAAAGCTAAATTATATTAAAAAGCTCCTTACAAGATAAATTATTATTTAAATGATCGAAATAAATGCAAAAGTAAAATCTGCCCAAATTTTACGCATTTAAAATTGTAATTTATTCGTATTGATATATCTATTGACCTGTAATGATGTTTTGAAATCATTACGAAATTGTAAGCTGTGGAGTTTCATTCCCGAAATGGTAGTAAGGCTTTTGACGATTTAAAAGTATCTCTTTATTTTGACTTTGCTTAGCAAAGTCCATTTAAATAGATTTTTCATTTTCATTTTGTTAAATATGTCGAAAGTTTCGGAAATCTTAACACAAAGGTAAAAACTTTTACTACTTTGTAATGCGTTCTGTAAGTTTTCTTATTCATTAAAGGATATTTATATCATATTGTAAATACCAGTGTGGCCCTCAGTTCTCACGCGCATAAATATTATACACCGTGATTGTTTAACCATGACAAATATTTCAGGGTGTGAAGCTGCCAGTCAATAAAAACAACTCTTGTTAAGGGACCAACATCGAAATCGTGAAAAAAATAATAGCTGTTCCATATATATTTTGGTTGCGTAGCTGTTGTGTATGGAACAACTCCTTTTTTCGTGTATTGACTGATACTTTCACACATTGAAATACCTATTTGTCATGGTTAAAAAACACGGTGCACACGGTTTTGGAAAATTGTTACTTATACCATACGAATTTCACGCGTATGTCAAATCATATGGGATGAAAATCTATGGATAAATAGGTCGGTGGAGGGTCGCTCGCCGCCAGCGCGGCGCCAGGCGGGCGCGAGACGCCGCCGCTGCGGACTCTCGCTCAGTATGATTCGTCTCACCCTCGCTTCTCCAGCAATCGTCGGGACCGGACCACTCGTGTAACGTACTTTTAATTCTAAATATCAGTGCCAATATTTCCCATCAGTTTAACCCCGGACACTAAATAAAATGTTCTAATCAATCAAAGTCGAACGAAAACAACAAAGCAAAGAGTGAATAAAATGAAAATCGTATTTTTCATTCTACTGTTTATGATAAACGTAATTTATTTCACTAATTGCGCTAAACAAAAAAACGTGACACATCACAGCAAGACGGTATCAGGCGAGGCTAAAAAGGTGAAAGATCACAAAGAAGAGACCAAACCCAAAGTTGTACAAAAACCAATTGCCATACCACACGTGCATATAAAGAAAAAAGTCATCATCAAAACAATACCGCCTGACTTGTAAGTGGTTCACTTATCGATTTCATAGTCTTAGGTAACACTTTAATAGTGGATATCAATTTAAATGTGACTTGCTTATTATATTATTTACTTTCCTGCTTACCAATCTAAATAAAAAATCATTTCTTCAATTAATAAAAATCTATGTAAACTCATATAAAGCATGAAAAGCCTTTATTGCGGCTTATAAATATCATAATTATGGTTTTATGACAATAGTTTTATTTGAATTAGCTATTCGGGTTCTTCTGTTTAGTAGGCAGTGTAGGCACAGGCAGAGATACAGCATCACAGCATAAAGATGAATACCAATGCTAAACATTAGATTCCTCATTTATAAAATGCAAATTTTTAATTTAAAATCACCACAGTTGCATGATTAATAATAAAAAAAAACTAATCTGGTCAGTTAATCTTAGGTCAGAAAGAATTGAGTGGCAGTATTAGGTGTTGTGTTCAAATCGGTATATCACTCCATAGGGTCCACCAATGGGCGAAAGAAATATCGGAGAGTTTAATAGCGAACGAGGAACGGGTGACTCAAAGAAAGGAACTGTTAGCCAAGTTCTCTGACGTAAAAATGTCCGTGAGGAATGGCAGTGCCATAGTGGAGCAGATGGCCCACGACCTTGAAGAGTTGTTGGTGCGCCGAGCAAGAGCCGCGGAGGCCATCATGCGTAAAGCAGAGACTCTTGCCCGCGAGGATTTGGAGCCACCCATTGGATACACTTACGACTATAGCGTGGTGAGTATTATAGCTTTTATTAGTGTTATTTTTAATTTGCATTAAGAGTGGCCCAATTAAAGTGTTAGCTGCTAATAGATATAAAAGGCACACAGTCATTTTGCTATTTGCTATTGAGTGAATATCTTCGAGGATGTATGATGACTGTGAGACTAGATGAAGCGAAAAAAAATGTAAGCATCGTAGCAACTGCAAGGAAGTAATCTCTGCCTACCCGTATGGCCCCTTCCGATTCGGAAGGCCTAGGGACGCTAGGCGAGCGAGAGATTCCCCATGGGGAAGATGCTCGGTCTCCCAGTTATCCCCAAAGAACGGCCGACTTACAGGCTTGACGACCCTCCAAGGTCTTCTTAAAAACCCGGTGACGCAGAAAATGTCATCAGAGCATCAGAGACGATCAGCAATAGACAATAAAAAATACCCATATGGCAGAAAGGTATGACCTAAGAGTATGACTTATTTGTATGTTATGTATGTGGTTTATTTTAGACCTTGACAATTTTTTTGGAATGTTTCTTAAAGATGATATATTAACAAAGGTTTTTTTGTAAAAGACTAACAAATCAAATCGCAAAAATAACCTACCGTTCCATACATATCAACTGAGTTCGTTTGGAAAGAACAATGCTCAAAAAAACCCAGGCTCGGCGCAAACGGTATGTGTCTCAAATTATTACTGGCTTCGTACAAGTGGAAAAATTTTATTTATTAAACATTTTTAATGATTTGTATGTTTGTAACAAACAAACCCAAAAACTACTGAACTAAAATTTGGTACAAATATTGATTAGACGTTGGAAAAGGACATAGGCTACCTGTTATTGCGAAAAAATATAAAAAAACATGAAACTTAGAATTAAGGCACTTGATAAGAAATAAAAAAAATATTGTATTAGCGTTTATGAAATTTTTACTTGTGTGGGGATGAAATAGGGGATGAAACCTTTGTGGGGTTGAAATAGGGGATAAAGGTGTAGAAGGGTCCACCTTATTACGCCCTAAAGGTCCTTCGATACTACCTAATTTTGTAAAGTGTTCCTAGATAATTGTGCATGTGTATGTAAAATGTAATAGTTACCTTTCTATAACTTATACGACACATTTACCTTGAAAGTAGATTTATTTAATCCTTGATTTATTTCTGCCGTGAAGCAGTTCACTGTGTTTTGGATTGAAGGGAAAGGTAGCTAGTGTAATTAATGGGCATGGAAGGCATATATCATCTACTAAGATGATATACATCCCCAGGATGTCAACGCACTTACAGTGTTAAGTGATTTACACTTAATATTGCAAGTGTCTAATCGCGACGGTGACCACATAACACCAGGTGGGCCGCAAGCTTGTTTGCCATCTCGTAACATAAAAAACATATTAAAAATATATAAATTTGTTACAGGACATAGACAAACTAAAGAAAAAAGTTGAACCTGAAAGCGAATGGGACTTGCCGGAGACGTGTCGAAGCCTGCAGCGGGTACCGGTGGCCCACAGCGCGCACTTCGACGGTGACGTCTCTCTTGACACTACTAGTGTGCACACCTCCGGGGAAGTCTTTGATTGTGGTTTGTACTTCTCAATAACCTTGTTTTGCAAGAACCTTTGCTTCCAAGAAGTTGTCCTTTGTGGAGCATCGTTTACGAATTTTAGCGGTAACTGTTGCCGCTAAAATTCGGGAATAAAAAATCGGGAGTGGACTCCCCTTGACTTTCTCGTATACCGGAAACGACTCAAAAGTTGATAGGAACCTTATATTTTGATGTCATTCATGCATGTTAAATTTTGGTCACCTAATCGAGTACCGACCGCGCACTTCGTTGCTTAACTTTCGTGATCGACGACTCAAAAGTTGATGGAAATCTTATATTTTGATGTCATACATGCATGTTAAATATGGTGGCAATAAGTTAAATCATACTCGGTTATCGTGCTAACGCACAGACACACACAGAAATAATTTCAAAAACAGTATTTTTGGACTCGGGGAGGTCCAAAACGTGTAAATCCGTTAAAATCTCGAGGTCGAATTTTTGACGATTACAAGACTTCCTCCATATATCTACCACAGAACAGAGAGAGATGTTCTGTGCTATCAACGTATACGAAAAAGTAACAATGTGATCTCACGTTACTGTGAAATGAAACATTGCCTAATATTGACAATCTACCATACGTCATACCCTAACTGCCGAGATGATTTTAGGTAGTAGCACAAACCGTAGCACGAGCGCCACGGAACGGCAGCTACGAAACGGCTACGGACCGTAGCGCATCGCTTTTTTTTACCCGACTACGACTACTACCCAAAAAGAAGGATAATGATTTAAGCGTTTAAGCAGTCTATGATATTATAGTGTTAGATACGTTATACGCTCACAAAACAGAAAAAAAATATGATCCGAAATGCTATAGCAACACACATGTACACTTCTATTATTTTACTTATATTTCCTACATTGACAAAAATTTAAAAGGGATAGCATAATTAATCCAATAGGAACGAAAAAGACAGCTGTTTGTAATTGCGTGACATTACCATAGCAACCATGGCGCTATATAGGTTATTGTTTACTTGTTAACAAATGATAAAACCAAATTAAATAATATAATTTCGGCTTAATTACTTATGATACGTGACTCCATGAGCTTTAGTTATTTTGCTTGCATAATTAGTGCACTTTCGCATGTCACAAGACATCATTTCGTTGCTTATACACGGTTGGCGGGAACTGGAAGGCACACACGTACAGTCTACTGTTTCAAAAGCGACTAACTATGGACTAAAAGGCAAACAGGCAACACGTGTTGTCTGTTTTGATGTGAAATTTCGGCGCGCTTATGACGTATCTACCTCTTTTTATATTATAATATCATTGTCTATGTATGTATGTTTGTATTTACGTATGTTCCACCCTAGCGCCTAAACTATTCATCTGATTTTGATCAATCAATTCGTTATTAAGATTCGAGCAACATAGGCTTACATCTTAACCGACTAAAGTCGGTGGTGGTCGACAAGAGGACTTTGAAAAATTTTCCTTGTAACCGATTTTAGTTAAATTCCTTTGAAGTTTGTACACAAAATCTTGTTGTGGTTGCTAAGCAATGGCCAAAAATGGAACTACGACTGTCATGTCGATGTGTAATTGTCGATTTCTATTGAAATCGAGTGCCGTTTAATAATAATTCCGTAGTCGGGGTACAGTAAGTTTTATACTATTTACTTGTTATAATAAAAATAAAAATTCTGTTTATAAAAATCTAAATGTTTTTTTGAGGTCGGTCCCAAATACAAGTAACAACGTTTAATCCAAATATTGAGGTTGGCACCGACCTCAAAAAAACATTTAGATTTTTATAAACAGAATTTTTATTTCTTCGTTTTTAGTTTTGAAGGCGGTTTTTTTTCATTTAAAAATAATTTTGTTTTTGCTTTTTAGTGTTTTAAGTACGTAAATTTTCAGGAAACGATCTCGAGATCTTTTAGACACACAAGTGATAAGATTACGATAAGAATCGATGTCAATTAAATAGGCATTATTAGGGATAACTTTAAAACTACTAGTCAGATGTCGATTAAATTTGAATGGGACCAAATGACAAGCATCTGCTTCCAAAGGTCGAAAGAATCTTCAAAATCGGTACACCCAGTAAAGAGACATGAGGTAACAAACATTAAAAAAGTCATACAGTCGAATTGATAACCTCCTCCTTTTTGAAGTCGGTTGAAAAGAGACGATACGGTTCCGAGCTGATAAGTGTGATACGACCTTTTTAATGTAACATTATGTCCGCTTTATTCTGCTTTAGTTTGTTTACTGGAGGATTGTTAATTTTTGTGTTTGGTTCCCCTTTTATGTAGGCGGCAGGCTGTCAGCCTGTCACTATTTTGCGGGTACTGTATGGCCCATACTGCCGGATGTGGCTTTGTGTGTAACCGAATGATACCTGAAGCTCTGCTTGACCTCTTTTAGGATAATTAGCGTGATTATATCTTGTCTTACATTCGGTATAAGAACTTAATTAATTATTAGTTTTGAGAGTTTGTTAATGATCAGCTATAATCATCGCCATAACGCATATTCCCGTTCTCTAATGATACTACACTATTTATATTAAATAAACATGTTTTTTTTTTCAGAAGATTTAAATTGTGTTCGTCTGTATCAAATCTATATTCTCCCTTTTTCATTGTAATAATGACATATAGGGTGGTACACAGCCATAATACATCGATAGCTTCAGAGCTCGCTTAAAAGCTTTAAAATCTAATTATGCTCCCATTTGCGTCAGTTTATTGCATTGTTTCTCGTCAATATATTCCCATGCACAGGCGGCATTTACTTCGCCACAATTAGCTTTACAAAGTCCTATATTAAGATAGCATTAGTTTGTGAAAATTGAGTTTCAAAATTGCAAAAAAAGAATAGAAAACAATGCATGAAGGAGCGAGAAATCTTTTATACTCGAAATAAGAAAAATAACACAAATATATGATAACTAGTGGTCGCCCGCGGCTTCGCTTGCGTCAATGTCGGTTAAATTATAGTCTATATGTTATTCGGATGTGTGAACTATATTATTGAAAAGTTTTATTAAATCCGTTCAATAGTTTTTGCGTGAAAGAGTACAAACACACATCCAGACATCCATATATCTATACATCCATACAAACTTTCACGTTTATAATATTAGTAGGATAACAGAGAATTAAATCCCTATGTGCGGATCAAATTGCGGAAGGATGTTAAAATAACAACATGATCCATAGTCGGCACTATCAACATTGGTGTGAATATTCGAATGGACATCATTCATTATTTTATAACACATTTGCTCGTAAAGGGTCTCTTATTTCACCAATTTCAATATCGTATTGTATCTCATTACATACTTGTGCGTTATTGTAAAGTAAAATGCACGGTTTATCAAGAACCTCCGTCTAAAAACGAACGTTACTTTTTTAAATCTTAGCAAAGAGTTTCTATGTCAGAAAAGTGGTCAACATTTTATGAATAAAATTAACTTTGGGCGATAAAATATAATAAATAAACATTTAATTAATTTTGACAATAAATTACAACCACTTATCTGTAACAAAACCACAACAATTTTAATTTATTAGTAATACTGTCTGTTTTTTGTGCCGTTGCCTAAAAACGCTGATGCGCGCATCGCTAATTTGTGAAAAAGTAAATATTATTCGCGCGCTTTTTCCTTTCGCTGTATTGTTTTCAACCGACTTCAAAAAAGGAGGAGGTTCTCTATTCGACTGTGTGGTTTTTTTTTTTTTGTATGTATGATCCGCGATTACTCCGTCAATTATGAATCGATTTTGATGATTCTTTTTTCGTTAGGAAGGTCATAATTCAAAGGTGGTCCCGTATAAATTATACCGAAATTGGTTCAGTACTTTTTTGTTGAAATTATAATTTCATTGGGGATGAAATAATGATATCGTCCACGAACACAAAAATAATGACAATTTTTTTTTTGAACTTGCCATTACCTAATATGCAATAGTGAAATTTTGGTTAGTAGGTCCAACACATAAACTATGACAAATTCTTTTATGAACTTAAATTAAATAACTAGGTTCATAGTTCATTACCTTACCATTCATTTTGAATGAATGGCAGGCATTTGTAATGAGATATAGGTCTGAGACGTGATATTATTTGTTAACCGACTTAAAAAAGAGGAAGTTCTCTATCCGACTGTTTTTTTGTGTTTGTTACCTGATTACTCCGTCAATTATGAGTATTACGACTCGATTTTAATGGTTCTTTTTTTAGGTACGTCAAGATCAGAGATGGCCCGTTTAAATTGTATCGATATAAATTCGACCCTTTTTGAACAAATCAGTAATAACAAAAAAAACGTTTTAGTTAAAGTTTCCATTAAGTTTTAATGAGCGCCTAGTAGGCCTATCCGTTTTCAATTAAATATACTTAATTTCCACTAAAAATAATAAAATAAAATATTTTTAGCAAAAAAATAGGACAACCGACTTCAATGCGTACAAATTTAAACTAAAAAGTAAGAAATAAATAATATTTTTATGAAGTAATTGAAAAGAGCGTCATAGAAGACCAAGGAAAGTATTGATACACATTTATAATTCTCTATTTATAATTCATACTCCGATATATTTGGAGTCGGTGCCAGCCTAAGCAAAATAAACTTACCTAACAGATACGAACTTGATTAATCCATTAACTATACATAATAATGAATGATGAAGATGAGAAATAATCCGCCGCTCCGTGAAGTTCTAAAATTGCAAACACTATCCTCCTTGGCTAGCTGGCACCGGCTCCAAATATATCGGAGTATGAATTATAAATAAAGAATTATAAATGTGTATCAATACTTTCCTTGGTCTTCTATGACGCTCTTTTCAATTACTTCATAAAAATATTATTTATTTCTTACTTTTTAGTTTAAATTTGTACGCATTGAAGTCGGTTGTCCTATTTTTTTGCTAAAAATATTTTATTATTTGAAAATGTCATCAAGTAGGTAGTGATGAATTTATTAATTATTTCCTGGCAAATATGTTATAAAACGTCGTATGACATACGTGCGCTTTGATAATTACAGCCTCTGCTTTCTTGTAGCCCTCGCCTACGGCTCAGGCAAGCAATATCGCCTCGGCTGTAATTTTCAATTTATATCATAATGTACTATTACGACTAAGCCGAGAGGGTTCCTTATAATAGAAAGTAAAACCGACAATGAAGTTTTCGGCGAAACAGTAGTGGACGTAGTGTAGTGAACCATACTAAGCTCAAATTATGCATTTGATCAAATCAATTCTCTGTTTTTATCATATCTCTGCGACATAAACACACTATCTATTACGCTCATAATAACTTAAGGTTTAGTTACGCATAAAGTTACATCTGGCAGTATAATATGCAATTCTTCAAAATAGTGACAGGATGCTTTCCTAATATAATTAATACTGTGGGTCGCCCGCTGCTTCGCTCGCGTTAAGAGGATAGTACTCTGTGCACATCTCCATAAAACGGAGAAAACGTTTTCCTATCGCTAGTTCATATCCGATCTTAAAGAAACTTAATTTGAAATAAAAAATAATTAAAAAATCGGGAGTGGTCTCCCCTTGACTTTCTCGTATATCGAAAACTACTCGGCAGTTGATAGAAACCTTATATATTTTGACGTTTCATTCATGCATGTTAAATTTTGGTCACCCATCCGAGTACCGACCGCGCACTTGGTTGCTTAACTTTCGGGATCGAAGACTCAAAAGTTGATAGAAACCTTATATTTTGATGTCATACATGCATGTTAAATTTGGTTGCAATAAGTTGAAGCAAACTCAAATTTTTTGACGATTACAAGACTACCTGTAGATACCTTACTACGTACTTATACGAAAAAGTAAAAAAAGGAAAGTCTAAACACAGTTTTTTAATATGTCAAAATCATTTTAAAATACCATAAAGATAAAATATCATAAAGATAAGCATTGGGGGTAGGAAAACGTTTTCTCCATTTGTGTTATTTTGTATGAAGACGATGCACGCCCTACTACCTCTTACTTCCTTACTTCCTATCCTGTCGGTTATTATAGATCAAGCCTTTCTACCTCGATAAATGGACTACCCAACACAATACCATGTTTTTCAATTTGAATCAGTAGTTTCTGAGATTTTCAAACCAAACAAACAAACTCTTCAGCTTTATAATATCTATTAGTATAGATTAATTAATTATTTCCAGCACCTTCTGTAGTAAAACATCTGTACTGGTCAGAAGGGCTGCTGTCTACGTTCAAAGAAAATTACGCTCAAGATGCGTCAATGGACTTTCAATATTTCTGCAGCGCTAAAGGATTTCTACGGACATACCCAGGTGCGATTTGATAACTAACTTTTACAATGAGTCGAGATTGGTTGAATTCATAAGTACAGTACCAGTAGTGTAAGTTTTTTCGTATAATAAACGTAACTGTTGTAGTTGCGGTAGGAGCTTAATTTGTATAGGAAACGCGAATAGCGCCCCTAGCGGAAAGAAGCGCAAATCATGTTTCCCATACAAATAGAGCATCTAACGCAACTACAACAGCTACGTTTTTTATACGATAAAACTTACACTACGGGTACAGAGCTAAAAAAGAGAGTCGTGATTAGTTGAAAAGTAAAGAGCCAAAAAATAAATTTCTGAAATGTTTTGAATGTATCCTCTGAGCAAATTTCACCCCTATGAGTCCGCCCGGGATATTCTATGTATAGAACTTCTTAAAGAAAATGTCATTAGAAAGACAAAAACAGAGGCCGGTTTATTTATGTAGTGCGTGAGCCGATTTTATTTGGTAAAAGACTTGTTACATAAGTGCGCGTTTGGTGCGCTTGTACGGAAGTGCACTGGCAACGGTCGAGGTGTAGTTTTATTTAACAGCCTCAGTTTTGTCGTAGCTCCCTACTGAGCTATTTTATTTGGCCTCAGAATAGACAAACTTGACTAAAATTAATGAATAAATATTGACAAATAATAAAAAGAAACAAGAATAATTATTCACCTTTTCCTCTCAGCCACATTATGGAGTAGCATGTTCAAGCTATCTCTGGACGTGGATGACGTCTACGACTGCCGGTTACGACCCTGGTACGTGAGTGCCAGCGGGGCCCCTCGTGACGTTCTGATCCTGCTAGACGCATCAGGCTCTATGGACAACTCCTCGAACCAGGTCATAGCCGAGCAGTTCACCTTGGCCATGCTGAGCGCTCTCACAGACGACGACCAAGTGAACGTGTTAAGATTCAATGTTATAGTCAAGTCTCCTATCAGTTGCTTCGATGACAAACTTGTGTCGGTAAGAATTTACTAGTTTTACAGAAAGAGAACAACTCCTATTAAAATACATCAAATACTCGTAGATACTGGTACTGTTAAACCTTGCTTGCAGGCACCGTTACTAGCTAATACATAGATACTACTTCTAGATTTAAAGTGACATACTCATATTAATAAAACTATACTTTAATATTATAATATAAGTATATATGTATATAGGCATGATAATAGTCATTTTCTGTCCACTGTGATCCGTGTTTATGCAATTAAAAATAGATTTTTCAAGTATATTACAATTACAGAAAATGTTTTCCAAACAAGTAGCTGAAAAAGGGGTGATTCTAGTAGGTTCAAAGGAAGCATTATAAAAATTAAAAATCTAAATAAATTAATGAACCTACTTGTTTGTATACTGGGTGTAAAAGACATGAACAGTCAAACGAGAACCATGTATTCTATACATCAAAATAAGACATTTCAAAAAAAATATTGCTGGGAAATGATTTTTATTTTTTTGGTGTTAAAAAAAAATGCAAATTGTACCGCGCAATGTAAAGGGCTTAACTCGCACGCAACTCGCAAAACCGCGATAATTTTGCCAGACGGCGGCCCCGTTCGTTAGTGTCCGTGTGCATCGAGTGCGCTACATTGAACGCTAACGTTTTGAAACCATTTTTTGTTATGAAATACTAAAAAAAATGATAACGTTTCTTTGGACAATTATTAAGATATAACGTATAGAATGTTTTCATGAAAAATTAAAAAAATATATATTACTTTGACCTTCAATAAAATCGTAACTATCAATTTCCCAGGTATAGTCTAAAGGGGAAAAAATGTTATGATGGTGAGCAGAATACATGGTTCTCGTTTGACTGTTCATGTCTTTTACACCCTGTATATGGACTTGAAACTTGAATATTTAAATTCCTTAATTGAAATCCTGTCCCTGCAGACAACTATCTTCTTGTTGTTGCTACAAATAATATTTAGAACATTTTCCACGGTAATTTCAAACAAACAAACAAATCATAGTTTCCAGAAGGGGGTCTGTATACATATACCTACAATTATAAATTGCTCAAATCCTACACATGAAATTTCAATAACTCGTTAAATTGAGTGTTTAATCACATCTAGTCGTTCTTTAAATTTAATACAAAATCAAGGAACCACCTCTCACATTTACTATAATGGCAGATTCTCTGCCATTATAGTAAATGCAATACCTACGAAAGGCCTTAAAACACGTTGTTGAAATCGATTCTATTGTGCGAGCACTTGATAATGATCTAAGATCTAATGTCATTAATTCATCAGAACATTGTAATTACTATAATACTAACACGATATAAATCATATATCACAAATTGATCGGTATCGCTAGTTTATTCAATTGCAAGTACTATCATGTTTAGATACAAGGTAAATATAACAATTAAATGTCTCAAATTATTAAATTATTCGATACTTATAAAAAAAAATTGTGCGTCAATGAATAAAATATTTTTTACTCTTCTTTTTATTACTAAATTTACGTAATTAAACTATTAAGAATACAGAACAAAATATCTTTACTTTTGACTTACCAAATTGTGACGTATGTGATTGATTTTCAGGCCAATCATGTAAATTCAGCAGCTATGATGTCGGAACTGAAAGAACAGTCAATGCATAATGAAACTGATATGGAGTACGTTTTACGGTATGCAGTGAGGATGTTGCAGAAACAGCGAGGCACGCCCGAACGACCGGCCTCGTGTCAGCAAGCCATCGTGCTCGTCACAGACAGTCTGGCATATAACTATACCAAGCTTTTGAGGGACTTAGACCCGACTGGACGAATCAGGTAACGTAAGGGCCACAAATCTCCCCAAAATCGAGCATCCTCATGCACGAGTCAGGACTCAAGCGTATCTTCTTTCTTTTGATAAATGATAAACTTTATTGCTTTAAGCAAACAAAGAAGTAACATCAGTAGCATTAATTACGATAAAAATTTACACCTGTTCACAAAAACATCAACAGTATTATATCAAAAGCAATGGGCATCTTCACCCTACTACTGATTTATTTGGGGTCGGTACAGTATGTCTTGCTACCGACACACTGCTATAAGTTCTATTCTATTCTATTCGTAATTAATGGCGTCGCGTCGCATTAAGCGTACGCATTTTGCCAATATCAAGTGAAAATGTAACTAAAGTAACAAAAATTGTACGGTTGATTTGGGTTGAAAATGGAGTCTCTCAACACGTTCTTTTACAACAAGAACTCGGGAGAAACTCCTGCTATAAGTTTTAGATTTTGACGGCCGGCTGACACTAAACCTCCTTGGGAACTGAGCACAATTGCTATCTTTCGACAGCACAAGAGCTCACCAGCTTAACATGACTTCCGAAACACGAAGAAAAATTGGGATGAAATTTTTTGTCACTCATCCGAGTACCGACCGTACAATTTTTAGCTTATCTTTCGACATCGTTATGAAGAACGCACAACCGCGGCGCCATCAACCTCCTCATCATGACTCAAGTGTACCTATATGTATATGTTACAACGCGTTTTTTGTTAAAACGCGTTTTCTCTAGTTAAAAATAGTTTTGACTAACCGCATTTGTTAAATCGTGTTTTCCCTAGTTAAAACTAGTTGTAACATCGAACCTTAGTTAAAACTAGTATTGCAGCAACTTGTTGGGAATTGAAAATAAGCTGTAAACTTTAAACTGGCATTGATTCCCAAAAACAATGCACTCCGCCTGGTCATAAAGAAAATAACCCATGTAGGTTCATAAAACACTAGACTCCTTTTGAACAGCAAATAATTCTAGTTGTAACAAAGGCATTTAGTAGGAACTAGTTTTAACTAGTTAAAACGCGTTTTAACTAATGTGACATAATATATTACGTACGACAGACACACATACGACATAAATGAGTTCGTAGTAAGAATCTAATAAAGAAACTTCACATTGTAAATATTTTTGTTCTTATTTGTTCAAAA
This sequence comes from Elophila nymphaeata, assembly GCA_955850985.1. NCBI lineage: Eukaryota > Metazoa > Arthropoda > Insecta > Lepidoptera > Crambidae > Elophila > Elophila nymphaeata. The sequence goes on from OY039081.1 coordinate 6,661,907, forward strand.
ACTGACTTGTTACTTGCTTGTTATTTTAATTTGTAGATTATTCGTTATGTGGCTTCATGACCCGTATGGTCTTCGAGACAATACGCGCGAGTACGGGCAGTGGATAAGTTGCGACCGCGACGGATACTTTGCGGAGTTGGTAACGCACTCTGACGTCACGGAGCAGGTGATGCGCGTGCTCAGAGTCCTCGAGCGGCCGCTTGTGGCCCAGAGGAGGGATCGGTTAAGGGTCTTCAGTGACATGTACGCCCATGTCGAGGCAAGTGCTGGAGATTGTGTTGATGTCTACTAAGGCTGCTCATCGGCGCGGATGGATCGATATATAACGCTCAATTAGGGCAACGTAAGGACAAAGGCGTATGGGCAACGCTCATAAAACGACCTGCGTACGGCCGCGCACCGTTTAGCTCTAATAAGAGTCATTCTAAAGCGCTTCATACCCCTCCACGCCGATGATCGGCGTGATACTCAAACCAGTCTAAGGGTGACAACTTTGAGATGTGCTGTGCTCTATACTACTGTATATTATGTCGAATCGCTCCTCTTAGATTATAATTAAGAAAACTGCGCACTGCGGTGCGCTTTGTTAAAATCATAGCATCATAGGATGCGTGTTGAGTCGCTCGTCATCGTATTGCCACATATGGCCCACCCAATCAGTCTTCCGTCTCACAATTTGCATCAGTGTGCTTCCATAACAGTTTTGTCTGTAACTTGGTCTGTAATCAGTTAAACATTACAAATGTCAGATTAATGTCTTTGACTTTTTTAACAACGAAACAAGAATCTGAAGACTGCAGAATCATCTTCACTGTCATCGATCAACTAATTCAAACATATTTTAAATATTTTACGTTTTCGTGATAAAAAAATTAATTTCCACTAAACGACTACACGTGAACTAATAATTATAGTGATCTGTAGACACTGCGCAGCTCAATGTTGTTTGTAGAAAAAACATAGTGCCAGAAAATTAACATTTTCATATTCATATTCATTCATAAACAGCTTATATAATGTCCCCACCGAGTGGCTCGAGCCTACCCCACGTTAGGGGTCAACCACGCTGGCCAAGTGCGGGTTGGTCGACTTCACACACAACCTAAGAATTTCTTCATAGGTGTGTGCAGGTTTCCTCACGGTGTTTTCCTTCACTGTAAAAGCGTCGATTAAACGTACATATGAATTCAAAATTTGGAAAAACATTGGTACGTGGCGGGGATCGAACCAGTGCCTCCCCGGCGGGAGACGACGCTCTTACGCACTTCGCCACCGACGCTTCAGAAAATTAACAGCTGAGCATAATGCAGCATAGCTCAATGTTGGCTGGTCACCCTACAACTCGATTTGTTTGTTGTTTTTAAATTATGATGTGACTATTTGTCAAAACTGTGATACTGTTATTTCATTAAAAGCCATTCATTAAACAAATATTGCATGAATTCTATTACATCGATATGATTAGTTCTAGATGTTCTATCTAGGTACTATTACTCATCATTATCCGAATAAGCGTTACTTTAAAAATAAAATTTAATGTTTTATAGGATCCCCGACGAAGTGAATATTATTGGATGCAAAAGGAAAACGCGGAACAAATGTACCGATACCGAGAACTGAGGAGAAACAAGCAAAAACTGCTAAACGATACTTATTTGCATCACATGCACCAAGAAAGTCTTGTAAGTATTCTATTTAACTAGAATTTTTATATAAACTCCGGCGTGATTATGTCAAGTTTAAATAAGAATGAAAAACTCGAAAGCCTTACGGTTGGGCCCAACATTCTTTGTTTTTCATATTACTTTGTTTCTTACTATTTTTCGTCACTCAAGCCACGTGAGATTCCGAACACACGGGACGATTTTGGCTTATTTTGTAGTGGCGTGATGTGGCTTGGAGCGGTCATGAGTTTCCCACTTTAGGCCAGTGAGTTTTATTGCTCAAGATTTACTTTTTGGATATTTGGAGATATTTGGAGTCGGTGCCAGCCTATGCAAAATAAACTTACCTAATAGATAGGAACTTGATTAATCTATTAACTATACATAATATGAATGCATAATAAAGATGAGAAAAAATCCGCCGCTCCGGGAAGTTCGAAAATTGCAAAAGAAAATTGCAAACACTATTCTCCTTGGCTAGCTGGCACCGGCTCCAAATATATCGGAGTATGAATAATAAATAAAGAATTATAAATGTGTGTCAATACTTTCCTTGATTTTCTATGACGCTCTTTTCAACTAGGAACTTAGTAAAAATATTATTTATTTCTTACTTTTTATAGTTTAAATTTGTACGTCTTGAAGTCAGTTTTCGTATTTTTTTGCTGTTACATTTTATGTTATTTATAGTTTTTTTGTAGTTTTCATTTTTATGATTGTTTGCCAGTACCTACTCACATCTCACAAAGATGTTAGTGTACAGCATCAGCAACGTTATCCACAGATTACTATTAAAGAGAAATGTGCTATAGCACATTTCTCTTTAATAGTAATCTGTGGATAACGATGCTGGCTGTTTTAATTGGTAATAAAAAAATATTTAAATCTATATGTAACAAAAATTGTACATACAACTGTTTGTTGACCCCTTAGATTAAGAACATACAGATACCGTATCCGGGCACTCAATTTGGTGCAACCAATATTAGGCCTTATTTGGCACCATACGGAAACTCTATGCGTAGTCCTCGAGGTCAACGCACTCCGTACGCATCTCCAAGAAATTATTAAAAAATGACGATTTGTGCTATTAAATGGTGTAATAATCGAACTGAAAAAAATAAAAAGAGTGAGAACATTACTTTTCACACGTAAGTTTTTAATATTTTATTGTACTTTCACTTTTTATGCAATAAAAACCAAATATTTAATTTTGTATTTTTTAAATACTGAGTGCTGCCAGTTACAGAAATTATTTTACCTATTTTAGTTGTTAAGAATTTAGTCGAATGCAATAATTTAATCATATTAATTGTTCTATAAAAATACTAAGGACATATATTTTCTGATGATTAGATTGTTTTGACTTAACGTATGGACATTTTTAACCGCCTTAAGAAAAGGAGGAGGTTTTCAAGTCGCCTTAACCTTCTTTTTTATGTATGTTTCTACGCCTAGACCGGTTTGGAATAGTAGATTGTATGATAAGGGAGCTATTTTGCTCCCTTATCATACAATCTACTTTTACGGCGAGGGCGCTACTTTGATTCAAGAGCGAAGCAAAGGAATTCAAAGTAAATAATAACACAAGTTCTTAATGATACTTAATTTGGGCTAGATAATTGGTGTGAGCGTAGAAATATTTATCCCTACTAATATTATAAATGCGAAAGTAACTCTGTCTGTCTGTCTGTTAAGCTTTCACGTCTAAAGCACTGAACCGATTTTGATGAAATTTGGTACAAATATAGATCTCGGGGACGGACATAGGCTACTTTTTATCGCGAATAAAAGGTTGAATGGGTTGAAATAGGGGATGAAAGTTTGTATGGAAGTTCGACATGGCGGACGCGACTTTTTGATATAATATCAATATGGGTATCATTTTCGTGGTTTTCGGGAGTCCTGATTACGAATACAACATCTTTTTTGAAATCTAAGATGGCGGACGTGACTTTTTGACAAAATATCAATATAGGTATCAATTTCATGGTTTTCGGGGGTCCCGATTACGAATACAACATCTTTTTTGAAATCCAAGATGGCGGACGTGACTTTTTGATATAATATCAATATGGGTATCATTTTCGTGGTTTTCGGAGGTCCCGATTCCGAATTCAACATCCATTTTGAGATCCAAGATGGCGGACACAACTTTTTAATAAAATATCAATATGGGTATCATTTTCGTGGTTTTCAGCAGCCCAGATTCCAAATACAACATCTATTTTGAGATCCAAGATGGCGGAAACAACTTTTTAATATAATATCAATATGGGTATCATTTTCGTGGTTTTCGGGGGTCCCGATTCCGAATGTGACATCTATTTCGAGATCCAAGATGGTGTTTGCGACTTTTTATTATAAAATCGACATAGGTATCATTTTCGACGTGTTTGTCCACGAAAACCACGAAAATGATACCCATATTGATATTTTATCAAAAACTCACGTCCGCCATCTTGGATATCAAAAAAGTTGTTGTTCGTAATCAGAACCCCCGAAAACCACAAAAATGATACCCGTATTGATGTTCTATTAAAAAGTTGTGTCCGCCATCTTGGATCTCAAAATGGGTGTTGTATTTGGAATCGGGACCACCGAAAACCACGAAAATGATACCCATATTGATATTATATTAAAAAGTTGTGTCCGCCATCTTGGATCTCAAAATAGATGTTGTATTTGGAATCTGGGCCGCCGAAAACCACGAAAATGATACCCATATTGATATTGTATTAAAAAGTTGTGTCTGCCATCTTGGATCTCAAAATGGATGTTGAATTCAGAATCGGGACCCCCGAAAACCACGAAAATGATACCCATATTGATATTATATTAAAAAGTCACGTCCGCCATCTTGGATCTCAAAAAAGATGTTGTATTTGTAATCAGGACCCCTGAAAACCACGAAATTGATACCCATATTGATATTATATCAAAAAGTCGCGTCCGCCATCTTGGATCTCAAAAAAGATGTTGTTTTCGTAATCGGGACCCACGAAAACCACAAAAATGATACCCATATTGATATTTTATTAAAAAGTTGTGTCCGCCATCTTGGATCTCAAAATGGATGTTGAATTCGGAATCGGGACCCCCGAAAACCACGAAAATGATACCCATATTGATATTATATTAAAAAGTCACGTCCGCCATCTTGGATCTCAATATATATTTTTTTTTAATCGGGACCCCCGAAAACCACCAAAATGGTACCCTGATATTCTATTTAAAACTATCCGTCAAAAACTTTGGTGTGGCTTTTCCGTTTCATCGAATTTTCAAATTACGATGTACGTATAAAAAGAAGTTTCACTTCAAAATCAGAAGTAGTATTCATGTTTTATTTAAATTACCTGGTTTTGGGGTGACGAGATTTTAGTGACCACACCAATTTTCAGTAGTGTGCGTGTATCTGTGTGTAAGCGTTAGCACACATAACAAATTTTTTGCGTCAGTTTTGAAGCGGCATATTGTATGGAACTATCCTTCTAGTATGTTCTTATTCTAAGGTTGACCCTTACAAAATAAATAAATAAAGTTACAAGATGAAAATCAAGCTGACAGCTCACCTGGTGGTAAGTGGATACCGTCGCCTATAAATACCTGCAATAATAAGGAAAACATCACTTGATATTGCAGGAGCGTTGTCATCCTGAGGTCTAAGATGAAATACCTTCCATGCCCGCTAATTACACTGGCTACCTTTCCCTTCAATCCGAAACACAGCGAACTGTTTCACGGCTGAAATTGGAAAGGCGGTGGAAATGGGAAAGGAAACCTACCCAGACGACCCTACATCAGGCCTATCACCTAGTTCTACCATTCGTTGGGCACATGTTGGACGCAAATAACGTCCGGTGAGGGTTAGGCCCTATCCTAAGGCCGCAGCGGCACTTTGGTTGCGTTTTCGTGCGAATTTGACTCGTACAAACTCGTACGAACATGCACGAATGATCCCGACTCCGGTTTAGTACTCCGTACTCTCTGAGTACTACCACAATATAGAGAACTATACAGTACTTTGACTCCATATGTATAATTTTTCTGTTCGTGTGTTTGTCACTGAGCTCCTAACGGGCTTTCTGAACCTAACTAACAACGTCTATCGAGTTATATATTTTATTAGTAGGTGTTTTATGTTCGTTTGAAAGTTTGAAATAAATATCAATTAGAGATCTCGATAAATAGTATTATGGCAAAGTAAAAGTTCTTGAAAAGTATACTTTTTAGTTTACAATTTTTACTTTGTTTTTTTTTTTCAAATAAAGCACCAAAAAATCACTCCTGAGGGTAGCTCAGTTAGAAGAGCTGTGATCACTGAATTATGTAGATTAAATAAGAATAACAACAAAGCATTTTGTTTTTAAAATTGTATTTTAAATGTTAATCGATAGTAAGGTAGGGGCGAATTTGTAAGATTTTTTTATTTTTACCTTTAGTCAAAAAATCCATGATTGATAAAAATTGATGATTTTTAATTTTAGTCAAAATTATAACTTGTGTTTTTCATCATTAGGATAAACTGGGATTTTACTACGAAGGTCAAGATCGTAACTATCGCCTTCAAATAAGTGTGTCAGTCCCGGTGTTTGAGAGCACTACAGTTGAGGTTCGTATCGATTGTCTTTTTACTAAAGAAACATATAAAATACATACTAGCTGTGCCGGCCACGCGTTGCTGTGGTAATTTGTATCCCCTTAGTAGTCTGTGGGTAATTTCATACTACTGTTTTTTTTTATATACTACGAGATGGCAAACTAGCTTGCGGCCCACCTGGTGTTAAGTGGTTACCGTCGCCTATAGAGACTTGCAATATTAAGGGTTAACACTTCAACTTAAGTTCCTACCAATCAGCAGTATTATCATATTATTCTTCACTAGCTATGTATATTGTAATGCCGCGGTCTGACATTGTATTTAACTTTGTTTCCAATCTTGCCTCCAATTTGTAAACGCTCATATTGAACCCAACTACAGCACCACATTAACTTCAACACCCACATGATTCAATCCCCTCGCCTTTTAACTTGTAAAAACGGTGTGCATTGGACAATTGGTCGGTGATTAGACGCAATGTTCACATTGTGACATTTGTGACCAAAGGCTGATGCACACATTTGACACATTGGTGTATTCGCTGCACGATAAGCTTCTTGATTCGGCCTTATTTGCACCAATGTAAGGTATTGCTATTGATACCTTACATTGGTGCAAATAAGGCCAATGTGTGGCCACGGCATTAGGCCGATCGACTACAGCGATTGGAATCCTGAAATCCGCCACTTCGTTGCTACGCTACGTGCTATTGCTACTGTTTCAAGAATAAGACAATGTGCTAGGAGTGGGTTCACGTCGGTAGTCTAAAGGCGGCCGGAGCTCGAACTCCGTTTACACGGAAACCGAGTCCACCTGCCTGCGCATTCAGCGGCCGACTTTTAAGTGGTCGGCACTTCATTCTCTAATCAAAATGCTTGTAGTAATGATGTGACTAATATGTAATGCTTTTGCTGTGATAAAATTGATATCAGCTCGATAATAATTGACTCATTGTCTTTTTTTCTCAGAATATAACTATTCAACTGGATGAGGTAAGATTTATTATCAGATAATTAATTGTAAATTATATATAGAACCCTGATTACACTTCTTAGTAATCCTTGTGAACTATAAACGGCAATGCGAAATGATTTTGTTGTTTTAATGACCAACTGCTTAGAATCGTGATTATGTTAATTTATTAACTGTTTCATGTAACAAGTAGACAGTCTCTTCTTTCAATTATTTTTATATTTTTACAATTATAATCAAATGTTATTAATTACAAATAGGGTTGTAGTTCTTAATTCGTTGGTTGTAGCGACTGGTTGTATCAAATTAGTTTATTGGCATTGCATTTTTTAAGAGTGTATTAAATTTTATTTTGTAAACCTTACTAATGATATCTTAGATAACCGACTAGCTACTTGTTTGTGTGAACTAACATAATGATAATAATTTACTAGTAGTATAGGAAGAAATAATAAATCACACGTAAACACAAATGCGATAAGCTTATCGTGCCATTACCATAATCCTTTGTTATCACTTATCATTAAATCTGTTTACAGGAAGACCCGAGGAACGCTACAAGAACGGTAAATATCACGTACATACCTAGAATATGATTAAACTTTTAAAATGAGTAACGTTACAGGGTATAGGGACCATTAAGGTCATAGCACACTTATCAGCCCGTAAAGGGAATGCCTCTTTTGTTACTTTGAACCAAAAAACCGTAGCGTAAGCTACGGTTTTTTTTACGCTACGAAACAGCTATGGAACGTAGCACGTCGGCTCTTTTTCATAGTAAACAGAGACGATACGGTTCCAAACTGATAAATGTTGTTAAGACCTTTAAGGGGATAGTACAGTGAACACGTATCCATATAAACGGAGGCATCGCTTTACTAGCCCTTTTTCTTAACTGATCTTAATGATATTTTAGAATGTTTTGAAAATAAAAATTACTAAAGTTTTACTATGTTAAAAACATTGCAAAATACCATAAAGATCGGTTAAGAAATAGGGTAGTAAAACCGTTTTCTCGGATTGTATGGAGACGTTCTTGGCATAATATCCTCTTTAGATACTATAACAATGTATTTGTTACGGTAGTGCAGAAAAGATCCTTGTGCTAATGGTTATTAGCATCAATGAGATTGTTCATAACTTTTGAAATTTTGATCCCCATTCACAGATTTTCAATAATGTTAGCATTTAGCAAAAAATGTATATTTAAAACAAAAAAAATATGCCAATCGATCCTGTTTCTACAAAAACTTCTACGGGACCAACCCAGGGTTTGAGTACTAAAAAAGTCAGAAATTGTTAAAAATTCTCATGCACTTTGCCGGCCAAGAAAGAATTGGAGAAATTTAAATACAACAGATAAAATTAAAGATAAATAATTGCGTAGAGTAGACGTCTAATCTTGAATCACATAATTTTTTAAATTATTATTATTAAAACCTAACGTTACGATGATATTCTTATTTATAATCTTAGCTTTTTTTGTCGATGGGGAGTTCAAATGCATTCACGCATCGAGGGGATATGTGGGACTCAAGATAAAGGCGTTCCCTCCATCCATACCTACTAAACATCCTCCCCGGCCTGACCTTCAGTGCGCTGTTACGGGACGGCTCGGGATCTGCGCACGTGAGCGCAACTACACCGAGACCCTCCCAACGCTGCCCGTCTAGGCACTCCTTGCACCAATTGGTGGCCAGCAGCCACTCTACGGCTGCTCGACCTGGCGCGTCCTCCTGACGAGGACACCGGGAGCAGCCATCGGACCGCGCCCGGGGGACTTCCGGCGCAGTCGTGTCCGGAACGGACGGACGATGGCATGTGACTTCGAATACACTTGACATCAAAAGCCACACACCCGCCGAGAAAGTTTCCCCATCACGTTACCAGGGTCCGCCACGAGGAGGCTTCCGAACATGGACCCCATTTATAATCTTAGCTAGATTTAATTTTGTTTTTTATCTGTGAATGGGGATCGAAAATTCTGAAAAAATTATAGATAATCTCTTAAGATAATTTTTGTATGGTTGCTACGGTTAAGGTACTTCCCCATAAGCTTCGCTGAAAGTTTGATTTACTGTACGTGAGAACTTTTTGGTCACACATTGGGTCCTTAGATGATTATGATGCTGAGTGTATAATCGTCTATTACATAAAATTATTAAAGAATAATAATATTTTTTCCAGTATCCTGTAAACAGGCTGCTAGGAGTTGCTGGTATAGACATACCCATCGATCATCTTAAGCTTATTCTACCTTATTATCAGGTAACTCTACATATTTTTGTAAAGCATAATTAATTACTCGCTTATATTACAAAAAATATTTAGGTTTTCCAGTCAACCAGAAACCACTTTGAGAGCGATTATACACAGTTTAATATTTTAAGATTTTAATATTTCACGAATTAGGGATTCATAAATTTGCAATGTATTTGTGATAATCATAACATAACAAAACTAATGTAATTGAAAAATCAAGTTACGTTTATTACCAATTATGTAATACCAATATACAGGGTGTAAAAGACATGAGCAGTCAAACGAAAACCATGTATTCTGCTCACCGTCACAACATTTTTCTTCCTTTAGACTATACCTGGGAAATTGATAGTTACGATTTTATTGAAGGTCAAAGTCATAATTTTTTTTTTCATTTTTTTATGAAAACGTATTCTATACGTTATTTCTTAATTATTGTCCAAAGAAACATTATCATTTTTTTTAGTATTTCATAACAAAAAATGGCTTCAAAACGTTAGCGTTCAATGTAGCTCACTCGATGCGCACGGACACTAACGAACGGGGCCGCCGTCAAGCAAAATTATCGCGGTTTTGCGAGTTGCGTGCGAGTTGAGCCCTTTACATTGCGCGCAACAATTTGCAATTTTTTGTAACACCAAAAAATAAAAATCATTTCCCAGCAATATTTTTTTTGAAATATGTCTTATTTTGATGTATAGAATACGTGGTTTTCGTTTGACTGCTCATGTCTTTTACACCCAGTATAAATAGACATGTGATGCTGGCAGAGTAGAATCCACTAATGAGTGACGTAGAAGACGACTAATGGATAAGCAAAGGGGTATTGATCACCTTATGAACACGAGTATTTGTTGACGAGTCATGGTTGTTTATATATTTATTTAAGTTTATTAATAGAAATATCTAATATATTATGTATATTAAAAAAAAAAGTCCGTTATCTAGTATCCATAACACAAGTTCTTAATGATACTTACTTTGGGCTAGATAATTGGTGTGAGCGTGGAAATATATTATTATTATTATATTATTATATATTATATTGTATTATTATTATTATACTCCGGCCATCAATCCGCATTGGGCAAGCGTGGTGGACTACTGCCTAAACCTCGTTCGATGGCAAAGAGAGGCCTTGTGTCCCAGCAGTGGGTCAAATTATAAAGGCTGTTATGATGAATATAATATAAGTAGGAAAGCGGACCCCCGGGCGTCACTAGGAGCAAATGATGATGTAATACCAACATACATATAATACCTATACTACCGTTGTAGGTTTTCAAATTAAAGTTTAAAAATATCTTACGCAAATCTTAAAACCTGCAACAATCTAAGTGTAACATTTTATTGCGAATATGTTAAAAAAACTTATTGCTACGCTTTTCGTAGTAGCCGGTCTACGGATGACTACGATGTTGCTACGACGTCTTCCTCGTCCCGAATGGCGAGTAACCGAATAATGCATGCCCGAAAACTGACACACGCCCATGCCCAATAAATTTCTTTGCCAAAGAAAGCATCATTAGCAGTAGCGGGTGTTCTTTTGGTAAGCAAAAATGGAGTTCAAATATAAAGATTTCGGCGATTTCGTCAAACATTTTAAGAGAGTTTATTTTCGCTTAATAGTAGTTTTAGAATAAGTAAAAATAATTAAACTAGTTGGGTAGGTAACATAGGAAACAAAAATTATTTATATTCCTTAAGAATGAGAATACTCGTACTTAAATTAGCTAGTTGCTATTATCATGACCACAGCAACGAATTAATTTCACTTAATCTGATAACGGATTCATGTAAGATTCAGTGAAATAATTAGCGGTTGATCACCATGATAAAGTAATTTACGAATATACGTGTATTAGTCACACACACGTTTCAATAAATATAGCCCCTAAAGCCCCGTTTCAATAAATTTTTGAAAGTGGTACCGAATTAAATAGAAAAAAAATCCTCTCGTGATCTTTTTTATTGATGTCGTGCTTTTTAACTTGTTTTTCTTTAAAATAAGCAAATCATTTGTTTTCTAAACATTTGTGTTCTTTTTTATTTAATTTGGTATCAGTTTCAAACTTTTCAAATCATTGTTAATTAAATCATTTTTACGGATTTAACTCGCATAATATATTTAAGTTGCACCATTTTTTTTTTATTGCCCAATGTTTCGTACACAGGTTTCGTAATAGTTTGCAGCTTTCGTGGTCACGGGAAGACTAACGAAATGTTAAACCTAAAAACAAGCGAAGTAAATCCGTAAAAGTTATTTTATTTACAATATGTAGTGCTCGCGTAAATCTAAGAGAATATTTTTCAAATAATGCTAAATAAAAATGACAACAAATTCAATTTTACTATAATTATGATTATAGTTGGGTGCTGGCGGGACTTTGTTTGTCATTGACCACCGTGGAAGCATCGTCTTGCATGACAACATCAAACCAGTGGCAAGTATCTTAGATGATCTCATTATTCTTTTTCTACCTGGCAGACTCCCAATTTTATTTACAAGAGTACCTACAAAAATACAGCATGTACTCCGCACTCAGTCCAATTTGGAATTTTGTCAAAACTCGAGCCTCTACAATTGCTTTAGGGTGTTGTGATATTAACTTGTACCCAGGAAAGAAAGAGTTGTTTTTCGCGAGAATGCGGCCGTTCCTGCCTGGGGGAAGAAAACTACTAACACAAATACGGAACACCGTCAGAAGCATAGGGAATTGTAGGGTTTTCTTTTTATTGAAATATTTTATATGAAATGAATACTGTCCACAATTTCCAAGCACTTCAGAATAACAAGTAAAAGGTTTTGGTAGAAAAAAGTAAGGTAGTGTAACTTAAAGTGAGTTTTGATTTGAAAGAAAGAAAGAAAGAAACATTTATTGAGACAATACAACAAGCAAACAGAAATATCATATATAATGATTTTGTTTCTAGTTCTTATTTGTCAAATAAAACTTGTCTCAGCACTTATCATATCGTGTTTTCCCTTGCTTTTTCGTTTTCTATTTAATTTAGTATAAATTTCAATCATATTTAAAGCGAATTTGCCGCTCGTATTTGGACCATCCGTCATGGGGCAAAAGTATTGTACCATACAAAAAAACTGCAGACACGTTATCTTATCATAGCGTTATATTTATGTCCAATACAAGCGCCAGTGGTTTTTTTTTATATAAAAAGGTCAAGCAAATGACTCCATTTCACCTGATGGTAAGCAGAAGTGGAGTCCAATTGTGAAGATAGCTGGTGCGAGAGATAAACCGCCGCGCTAGCTACCCTCACCTTACCGACCTGCAAGGTGCATCTTCACACCTCTTTTAACCCTGGATTGTAAGAAGTACCACATGTGTGCTGGCACCGAATTCCATTTCTTGATTGCGTGACATAGAAAAGAGTTTCCAAATTCCTAGGTTCGCGTTGGAATAGTACCACAGTTTTTCGGTGACAGCCAGCACGCGTAGTCCTTAAAAGAAAAGGAGATGGTGGGATTAGAGAAAAAAGCTCCTAAGAGCATTCGCCGTGGTATAGATGGTAGAACGCGCTGAATGACGCAACATCGCTACGTAATTGGAGACTCAAGATGATTGGTCACCACTTCGTCGCCGATGATGCTGGTCACACGACTCTGAAACCTACCCAAAGCATCGAGGACATACTTGGCGGAGCCGTCCCACAGGTGCTGCGAGCAATACTCTCAGTATTTCAAACATGTACTTACGCTATGGTGATTACTAATAAGTACTATCAAACACGCCATATGTTTGTTTGCCACCCGAGTCCTAACTACAATAAACATTGTATGTGTAACTACATCTTTTATATGTTTTTAACAGTTCGATGGTGATATACTGAAGCCTGGTTACCGAACAGTGGACTTCATTGACCTTGAGCAGCCAGCTAAAGTCCACGAACCAAGGGACTACCCTAAAGAATGGATAGAGGTAAATACCATCAAGTCAGCGTAGAGACGCCCACTGTTGGACAAAAGCCTACCCCACAAATCTCCAACCGGGCCTACTGTGCCCACGTCCAGTGGTAGGATATACATAACAATCATTATTATTGCTTTTACAATGATGACAATACGCATTTATATATAATACTCCATTTACAGATATTTTTAAATTCCATATAATAACGAATACATTACAATAAATCCACACAATCACTTTCTTAATCTCGAAGGGGTTGACAGAGTCATTATGTAATATTTGGTTACACGGAAAGCTGCATCTGGCAGTATGGCACTTGTAATGTAGTGCCTCAAAATAGTGACAGTTTCCCGGCATGTCGCCTATCTTCGTAAAATGGACATAAACGTAATAAAATCAAAAAGTAACAAGTCTTCCGTGAACCAACCACAAAAGCCAACAACATGGAAAATAACTTTTTAAATTTTGTGACCGAGTTTGACATGATTTAGATTAGAGTGTACCTATTCTGATGCCATGCTCAATCACAAAATTCAAAAAGATGTTTTCCATAATTCCAGTTCCGAAAATCCGTCGTGATACAATACGCGAAAGGAAGTAAAATAATGTACGGTAAGAATGTCTACGAGCACGGTATGAGGGCGAGCATGGAACAACGAGAGTACCACTGGAGGAGAGTGGTGGACCACTACACGGCTGTGGTGGTGCTGCCACCGTATGGGAGGAAACACGCTGTCCCCGAAGGCACATTCACGCAGCAATTAGCGGCTGGAGCTTTGGAAACTTTATCCAGAAGCGATTTCAATGTACAACCTGACTGGTAAGTGTGGTATATACAACATGTAAACTAAATAACTAACACCCTGAATACATATAAATATAATATAAAAAAAAATATTGAAATCAACTCAGAAGCCGATCCCAAACCACCTGTATGCAGGGTGTTGGTTATTTAATTTACATGTTGTATAGGCTTGCCATACGTCTGGATTTAGTCCGGATTGATTTTTGGTTTTTTAATATGTTTTTGTCAACGCGCTGTGATAACTCGTTGACTAAGCGAGCGCCTACAGTAAACAAAGGGCGTTATAGCCGCCACCTTTTATCTTTTCATATTTTTGGGGGGTGCTAGAAACTTCGCGTCGTCCTTTACGTCCGGACTTCACTTTAAAATATGGCAAGCCGGTATCTATAGAGTAAAATACCTATACGTAGAAAAGTGTCCTCATCTGCCCCATACGTCCCATTGCGGAGTTCAAACCTAGCTACTATTGACACAGCTGGTGTCAATCGTGGCTACGTCATACTACGGATTAGTGCCCGCCAAACCAGTATTTACCTACTTATACAAATTAAAGGTTGCAAATAATATAATAGAAAATCTGAAAAGTCGTATTTCTTAACGTAAACGTTGGGTATGTGTTCGATATATTCAATGTGAAATCAGTCTAAAAATATTTTATTACAAAACAACAACATGTATTCTTAAAAAAGGGTCTTTCAAAGAATACACGTTGTTGTCTGACCGCATTGTCGTCTTATCAAAAAGAAAAGAAAATCACAAGCCTTTTAATAGTATATAGTAGATACTGTCAGATGTAGGAACAGTTCATGGTAAGGATTCTACACGAAATCCGCACTTAGCTTAAAATAATATTTCTTTAAGGCGGCGACGAATTGCGGATTTGCGAATTTGTGAACCCGATTATTGTCGGGTCCTCAAAATCAGCAACCTCTTTTTGCACTTAGTGAATTTTATTTAACGCATCGAAATCGATTAGTTTAATTTAAATTCCATAATAATTCCCGTATGTGAATAAATGAAGTTTGACATATTACTTTCTCGTATACGTAGTATAAAGAAAGTCTAGAAATCTTCAAAAAATTCGACCATGGACGGATTTACACTTTTGGACCTAACATGCATGGATAACATCAAAGTATAAGGTTTCTATCAACTTTTGAGTCGTCGATCACGAAATTTAAGCAACCAAGTGCGCGGTCGGTACTCGGATGGGTG
Organism: Elophila nymphaeata; assembly: GCA_955850985.1. Taxonomy (NCBI): domain Eukaryota; kingdom Metazoa; phylum Arthropoda; class Insecta; order Lepidoptera; family Crambidae; genus Elophila; species Elophila nymphaeata. Next base: position 6,677,360 of record OY039081.1, read on the forward strand.
ACCAAAATTTAACATTCATGTATGACATCAACATAATTATAAGGTTTTTATCAACTTTTGAGTCGTTTCCGGTATACAAGAAAGTCAAGGGGAGACCACTCCCGATTTTTTTTAAATAATGTCCCGACACTAACATTGACT